>OV277865.1:72484208-73734208 GCA_922989275.2 Gari tellinella | reverse complement strand
GAACACATGTTTGAAACTGCTGTTTTATGATATCATCGTAATATCATATACACATTTTCAAATCAACTACAAACTACCAGTTAAGCTTTAAACCCTTTATCACAAATGATTTCAGTGACAGAAGTATCTGTTCGCAGGAGTTTACACTAACTTGTTTTTTTTTCTCCATTTGTACGGTCCGAAATCTCTTAACATTATGTAATTGTTTAATGCAGGACAAAGGTAATGCAGAGGCATCTATATGAGCTTTCTGCTTTAACCCATTACCCCATAGATATGCATTTTTACGCTTTTAATTTTTTTCTATACTGAAGAAAAACCGTTCCAATTTAAACAGTTATAAATAAGTATGATAAGAAGTGTTTTCTATATTCTAGCGGATGTTAGCTTAAAGCAGGCTGAATGTAAAGCAGAATGCGCCTTAAGGCGCATTCTGCTTTACTTTCAACCTGCTTTAAGTGGTAACCTATTTTTAAAATTAGAATTAGGCTATAGGGTAATAGGTTAATTGTGTTCTGTACTAAGCTTAGATTGTATAATAATTATCCTTTGAATGGTGACTACAGGTTTAACGGTACAGAATTTGTTACCGTTGTGCTATAAGTATTAGTTGTTATTCCCCCAATGTGCATTTATTACTTTCATTATTTCTGTCAATAAACCTTACTATCATAGCTACAGTAGTTTTAAACTGTTTAAATTGGACTTTCTGCTAATTGGGGTATAGTTTAGTTATGGAGAGTATTTCCGGAACTAAAATCCAAATGTCTGCCTTGAAGAGATGACTGTAAAGAGCAGTTACACTTTAACCCTTTCCCCCATAGAAGCGCCTTTTAGCGCATATGATTTATTCCTCCGCTGAAGAAAATAGTTCCATTTCAATCAGTCATGAATATATATTATATGGAATATTTTCGATTTTCTGGCACATGGTGACTTAAAACAGGCTGGAAGTAAAGCAAAATGCGCCTAAGGGCGCATTCTGCTTTACTTTCAACCTGCTTTAATTGGTCACCTACCTTCAATACTAGAAATAGGCTATCAGGTAAAGGGTTAAGATGCAGACATATAGGAGATATTCTCATATAACCAACAATTTCATGTATTTTTAAAGCAATAGGCCTTTTATAGAATCCCAGTGTCATAACAACAACTTTATAAATAGAGACACTACAGCGACTTCATCAAAGTGATCTCACATATTTTGGAGACAAGGATATTCATGATTTTGTTCCCTATTGAAAACAGGGGTAGTTTTGAGAGAAAAATCTGTCATATTTTGAACTTTATTCTATAAAGCAGTAACTTGACTTGATAGTAAAGTTTTCAATATGTGCATATCTTGATAACAACTTTAGTTCAGTGTATTGATCATGTAACATAGGTCCAAAACGCACTAATGGAATTACCTATACAGTAAAACCTCTCTATTACGACCACTAAATTATGTTAATTATTAGGGTGTTTACGATAGGTGACCGCTTAAAGCAAGGTGACAGTAAAACAGAAAGCTCCTTTAGGAGCTTTCTGTTTAACTGTCACCTTGCTTTAAGCTGTCACTTGTCTATTATACAATTAATTAGCCTTCGTTTTAGTGGTCGTAATAGCGAGGTTTTACTGTATTTGTTTGAAATCTTGATTCTTCTACTAACTTACGCTATTTTAGAATTGCATGAAGTAAGTTTATGCTTTGTATATAATTAGTATAAAGTACTGATTTGCTCCTTGTATCAAGTGATTATATGCTTCATGTATTTATGTATGAAGCAAGTGATGTGATTCTTTTATGTATTTATATTAAGTACAGTTATGCTTCTTGATGTGTATGAAGTAATTTGTTATACTCTTTTCATTTTTTGTTTTTAATTAAATATATTTAAAAGCAGTTATATGTGTGTGGTTATTCATGACACCTTTTGCCTTACTCCTAGTTTAAACACAGCACAAGCATATCAGCTGTCTATGCGCATTCTGCTTTACTTTCAGTCTGTTTTAAGCTTACATCTGCTAGGATATAGAAAATATTTCTTATGGTGCAAATTCATGACTATATAAAGTGGAGCTATTTTTTTCAGTGGGGAAATGAAATAAAGACGTAGAAAACTGTGCTTATGAAACACTATGATCCCTGGTGGCTAGTTATTTTCAGCCGTTTTTGACCTCTAAATGACCTTGACCTTTGTCTGACATAGTTTGTACTGAGCTTCTTGTTTCACTTTCACTCCTGAGTCTATAAGACGATAATTGAGAGAGATCCTATGCCCTAATCCATATTGTTTTAAAAGTGCTTACTCAAATATTTTAAACTTGTGTAAATATAATGTAGAGGTCATCACCTACGATTAAAACCAACACACGTATCGCCAGCACGACAAAAACACTTCAATATAACGTTTGGTTAATCCTCAGAAAGCTAATATTTTCATACTTCACCCATCTGATAAATGACCACTTTATAAAGCGTTGTCCTAAAATGAAAACAATGTATGGCTTAACCCTTTGAACCCTAGTCCCGCATATAGGCGTCCTTTTCAAACAGTGTACATGTGAAGAGTACACATGTCCTATGCAAACAGTGAAGACCCAGATCAGAGGGCTCCTTTCGGAGCCCTCTGATCAGGGTCTTCACTGTTTGTTATAATGTCAAACATTGACAAAAACAACCCTTAAAAGTCAGAAATGGACTAGACTATAAAGGAAATTGGAATTGTCTATTTAAAGTTTTAGGGAGGAAAGAGTTAACTCTCCTTACAACTTTACATAAGTGACTCTCAAATATGCAAGCTGAACCAAACACTGTTTAACCCATTCCCCCATAAATACACATTTTTAAGCCTAGAATTTATTCCTCCACTAAACAAAATAGGTCCCTTTTAATTATTATATGTACCATAAGAAATGTTTTCTATATCTTAGCAGATAACAGCTTAAAGCAGGCTAAAAGTAAAGCAGAATGTGCCTTAACCCTTTCCCCCATAGAAACGACTTTTAGCGTATTTAATTTATTCCTCCGCTGAAGAAAATAGTTCCAGTTTATACCCTCATGAACAATTACCATTACAAATATTTTATATAGCCTAGCAGATTTTAGCTTAAAGCAGGCTGAAAGTAAAGCAGAATGTGCCTTAAGGCGCATTCTGCTTTACTTTCAACCTGCTTTAAGTGGTCACCTGTCTTCAAAGCTATAAACAGGCTATGAGGTAAAGGGTTAAGGCACATTCTACTTAACTTTCAACCTACTTTAATTGATCATCTTTCTTTAAAACAAGAAACAGGCTATGTGGTAATGGGTTAAACCATTAACTCATAAATACATCTTTTTTACGTCTTTAATTTATTCTTTCACTGAAGAAAATTATTTCAATTTATAGTCATAATAAATATGAATCATAAGAAATATCTCTATATTCTAGCAGATCTTAAGGCACATTCTGCTTTACTTTCAATCTGCTTTAAATGGTCATCTGCCTTCAAAACTAGATACAGTTTATTGAGTAAAGGCTTAAAGACTTCTTACTCCAGCATGAACTTTTCACATTACTTTCAAACTGCTTTATCCTATTACCCCATAAATACACCTTTTTACGCCTTTAATTTATTTCTTCACTTAAGAAAATAGTTTTAATTTATAAAGTTATGAATATGTTTTGAAAGAAATCTGTTCTATATTCTAGTAGATGGCAGCTTTAAGGCACATCCTGCTTTACTACCAACCTGCTTTAAGTGCCACTGTGGGATCATCTGTCTTCAAAACTAGAAACAGATTATGGGGTAATGGGTTTTGCGTTACATTTATATTGCATTAAGCAGATGTCCTGTCATAAAGGAGTCTCATATTGCTGTGTATTATTTCACCTAAATTTCATTGTACATGGCACCAACTGTTAATCGTTATCCTTTTGAATGCTGAATATATGCTGAATTCTGTCAGCTAAAATTCTGATTTACCTCCTTTTTATACAGTTGATCTTCGATATTTCGAACTCGCTTACTTCGAACTATTCGATCTTTTGATACATGAATAACATTACTTCACGCTCAGTTACATTACTTCCACTCAGTTAAGTCATACATACCCGTGTTTCAAAGTTAAAACGTGGCTTAGCCACGTTTTAACTTTGAAATACGGGTATGTTCGACATAACCCAGTTCGAGATATCGAAGTTCAACTGTATCTCCATCTGAAGCATTTTTATCCACATAAACAAATTTCATCCTGATCAGGTCCCAACATTTTGCGGGTCCTGATCTGGATCAAAACTGTTTCCAAGGGTCTGCATTTCTTATTATTTTCTGCATTCAAAGTGTCTAAACATTTGGTCTGTCATCTAGGCAACTTCAAAATTGCCAGCAAACAAACTGTATAATCATATACAAAACTTTCACTCAAAATTGGCAACTGACCAATCAGGTATCAGATTACATTTCAATTCATGCAAACTCACTGCTAATTGGCCGAGGTGCCAAAATTCAACTGGCTCTCTGCCAATCAGCAATCAGCTTGCAAAACATTGACCCCAGACAAGGGTATCAGGTGATAGGGAGGTCAGAGGATTGTTCTCATATGGCTAATCTTGTACATATAATTCACAGCTGATTACGAAAATGCAAAAAGACAAATGCCAAATCTTCATGAAGCCTGTCAATTTTTAGTTTTAAATTATGACTGACCTTTTTAAGCGTAACCCATGTATTCATGCAAAATCATGAATTGAGAGTAATTGACCCTTTACCCCATAGCCTGTTTCTCGTTTTTAAGACAGATGAGCACTTAAAGTAGGTTAAACAGCCTGCTTGCCCCGTTATCTCATAGCCTGTTTTTAGTGTTTAAGAAAGATGATCACTTAAAGCAGGTTGAATGTAAAGTAGAATGTGCCTAAGGCGCATTCTGGTTTACTTTCAGCCTACTTTAAGCTACAATTTGCTAGAATATAGAAAACAAGACTGCGCGTTCAATAAACGCTTATGCCCCCGGTGGCATCCTTGACAATATATTCTGAATCCTTTCTAAGTCCAAATTAGGTCAAGGTCAAGGTCAAACTGAGCTTGGGTATTACTGGTGGGTTGGTAATTGTCCAAGGCAATAACTGTATAAGTATTGAAGCATTGTAGTAAGTAGTGTTGATGCTAGACGAAACGGTAAAATCTAGTTAACCAAGAAATAGCCCATTCAAAATATTCTAAGTCCAAATTAGGTCAAGGTCAAGGTCAAAATCAAGGTTAGGTGATATTGGTGGATAGGGAATGGTCCAAGGCAGGGTTATAGATAAGGCGCGTATTTGCGTAAATACGCAATTAAATACAGTAGAAAAGCAATAGCTTTCAAATCCATGCGTACTGAAAATCAATTATTGAAAGGGTTTACGCAAAAGAATTCAAGCAGGCGCGTATCGTACCCAATTAGTCGCATTTCTCAAGTGTAATGACGGGATGTTTACTACGACACCGGGTGAATATTTTACCGATACACCGGTTAGATTGGTTATTTATTTCCAGTAATAGCCTATAGGATTTATGCAGCTAGCCTCGTTTAAGTAGTAAACCAGTCACATCGTCTGCTAGAATTTCTTCTGTCAAAATGGCAGCGCGCGGACGGAAAAAGCGAACAGCGCAACAAAAAAAAAACATTATTCAATTACGTTCAGCCTTCTGCGAACGAACCAGAAATAATTTGTAACGGTGTTGTGAATGAAATTTTGAATGATGCGTGTAACAGCCAAAAAACGAGGTTGTTACGACAGTGCTAAAGTTAGCAAAGTTACGGTAAAGGAATCCTGGAATGGCTTTTAATGTTTCCATGGCTGAAAATTAATGAATCCTATACAAACATGAGCTGTTGCATTTGTGTTGAAATGAGATCGAAACTGAAATTATCGAGTGTGGGCAAACGAGGGTACAGTACAATACATCAAACATTCAGCTTGTGTTTTGTATTAAATGGAAAAAAAAATAGAGTAAAAAAGCAATTCATATCAAATTGATGGAGTAACGGTTTTTTGGATACTCAATTGAAATTCAGAAAACCCAATTCTTAGAAAATAGAGGGAGTAAATACCCAATTAATGCAAAACCTTATCTATAACCCTGGTCCAAGGCAACAACTGTATAAGTATCCAAGCATTGGAGTAAGTGGTGTTGGTGCTAGACGAAACGGTAAAATCTACTTAACCTGGTTACGGACGGACGGACGGACGGAAAGACGGACGGACGGAAGGACGGACGGACGGACAGGACGATTACTATATGCTCCCGCATCTGTCGATGCCGGGGGCATAAAAATTCTTATTGTACATATTCATGACTGTATTGAGAACTATTTTCTTCAGTGGAGGAATTTATTAAAAGGTGTACAAAGGTGTATTTATGGGATAATGGGGTTAAGTAAACAGATTCTTTTAACTTAACTGATAAATGCTGTTCTGACTTGATATTTTGTGATAAATGAAACTAAAAATCATTCCATATAACAGGAGAACTTTGAGCAGTTTTTACTTTGAACAACTAGTTTCAAAGAAATTGAAAAGTAAATTTCACAGACCGATCATCCGTCGATAATTTGATTAGATTTATTCAACCCACATCCATCCAGCTATTCATCCATCAAGATAAAAAGAGTATGTATAGGTATTCAAATCATCATCAAATACCAGTGGTTTAACCCATTACCCCATAAATACGCCTTTTTACGCCTTTAATTAATTCCTCTACTGAAGAAAATAATTCCAATTTGTACTGTCACAAAAAATAATCATAAGAAATATTTTCTATATTCTAGCAGATAATAGCTTAAAGCAGGCTGAAAGTAAAGCAGAATGCGCCTTAAGGCGCATTCTGTTTTACTTTCAACCTGCTTTAAGTGATCACATATCTTCAAAATTAGAACCAGGCTATGGGGTAATGGGTTAAAGATAAGCTCTGTCATTTGTTGAGTTGGTCTTCAAAGAAAAACGTTTTGGCAATGATCCAGTGACCTTTACCTTAATATTAGTCTTTACCTACAAGCTCACTTTTCCTGTAACTTAAATGACATGTGAAGCTTCTAAGCAAACTATTATTTCCTGTAAAAGGTAAAAATAGCAAAATAAACTTTGAATTTGTAGAGCTCCAGATAAGAGGGGAGGGAGTAAACTGAACAAATATGGGAAGTATTTCAAAAACTAAAATCTTTATTTCTGCCTTAAACATTATGGTGTTACTTCTATTCAAGACAATTCCAATGAGTAATAACACCATAAGATTTGATGCTAAAATGAGCGAGAAAATGTTGGATTTGTTCAGTTTACTCCCTCTGATCTGGAGTCCAGGCTCCAAGGTTATAAAGCGTCTTAGTGGAGTCTGAGTGTGTTCTCAAGCATTTGATTGGTCAGATTTGAGCCTAGGCTCAAATCTGACCAATCAAATGCTTGAGAACAACTTTTAGACTCTACTCAAAAGCTTTATAACCTCGGAACCTGTAGTCTCACTATTTCTTACCTCGGCATGTTGCTGCATCTGTCGATCCTCGGGATACGTCTCGTCGGGACAGAACAGACCGTGGCCTTCCTTCACGAGTGTGTCATTGATATGAACATCTACACTAGGATCATTGGTGTCTGTCAGGCACAGTGACATGATCTGACACTGGAAAATATAATATAAATTATTATATTCAGACACTTGAAAATACAGTAGAAACTCGATCCTTCGATTTTAATTGTGATCTTGCTTAAGTCGAACTTTAAATACCAATAAGCCACGTTTTAACTAAATATGGGTATGTTCAAATTAACATGAGTTCAAATTATAGAGTTAATACTGTATCATAAACTGTATAGACTATTATAATCTGACGCTAGAAACTGACACTAGAAAACATAATATAGTGGAACCCCTCTAAACCGGACATCTGTTGGGACAACATAAATTTCCAGTTTAGAGGGGTCTGAGTTTAGAGGTGCTTTAAAATAAAGAAGGTTCTTGTCCAGTTTAGACAGAATTCCAGTATCTGGAGGTTCTGGTTTGTAGGGGTTCCACTTTATATAATTAGACACTAGAAAAATAACTAATCAACAAAATAGGTAAAGGACCTCTAGAAGTTGCACCATACCAAATATCAAAGCTCTCGCCATATTTGTTTTAGAGTAGAAGATATTTGAAGATTTCACTTTATAACTCTTATGTACACCAGTGACCCCCAGGGCAGGTCAAATTTTTACCCCTTGGACAAAACTTGAACAATCTTGACAGAGGACCTACAGATGAGGCTCTCTGCCAAATATCTTAGCCCTAGCTCATGTGGTTTTTGCCTAGAAGAATTTTTAAGATTTCCTTTATATTTTTTCATTTCATGGGTTCTGCATTATTTTCAAACTCAACAAATTTAAAAGAGCTTGACCCAAAGCATTCCTGTAACGTTTGGTTACAAACAGGCATGTGGTTTAGAAGAATATATTAAAAGATATTGTAACACATGATAAACAATGATGGATGCTAAACAATGACTGACCACAAAAGCTAAAAGGTGAGCTAAAAACAGAGCTCCAGATAAGAGGGGTTTTTCAAAAAACAAAATCTTTTATTTCTTCAAAAAACCCTATGGTGTCACTACTCATTAGAATTGTCTCTTTGAGACAATTCTAATGAGTAGTAACACCATAGGATTTGGTGCTGAAATAAGTGAGAAAATGCTGGATTTGTTAATTTTACTCCCTCTTATCTTGAGCCCTGGCTAAAATGTAACCAAAATGATGGATGCCTAATAATGACGGACACAAAAGCTCATCCTCACTTTGTGCTCCTGTGAGCTAAACAGTTACCAAAGTGAACTTACCTGAACCTTCGTGACATAGGCTACCAGTGCCTTCTCTTTACACATCTCTAGAAGGCGGTTACGACTCTTCACTTTCCATTTCTGAAACAAAAATAAAGACTTAATCATCAATGCTTCAAATGCATACGATTATTTTTTTAATGATAGAGTTAGACCACCAGTGCATATACAGTAAAACCTCTCTAACCAGAACCTCTAAATACCAGAATTCTCTCTAAACCGGACAAAAACTTTGGTCCCGTTTCCCACCCATTTATACGCCTTTGATTTATTTCCTTCACTGAAAAAAATACATTCATGGTCATATATCATCAAAAATATTTTGTATATTCTAGCAGATGATAGCTTAAAGCAGGTTGAAAGTAAAGCAGAATGCGCCTTAAGGCGCATTCTGCTTTACTTTCAACCTGCTTTAAGTGGTCAGCTACCTTCCATACTAGAAACAAGCTATGTGTTAAAACCCCTCTAAACCGGAAACCCCTCTAAACCGGATGCTTTTGTTGTCCCCACACATTTCCGGTTTAGAGGGGTTTCACTGTATCTGTTCGTTTAGCAAAAACATTTTGAAAACAGGTAACCATTTAAAGGAGAGTCAAAGTAAAGCAGAGTGTACTTTCAGGCATATTCTGCTTTATTTTCAGCCTGATATAAGTTACCATCTTAAATGATTCATTTACATAACATTTATGGTTCATATTCAAGAATGTATAAAGTGAAACTATTTACGCCAGTGAAGAACTAAATTAAAGGTGTAAAAATATGTGTTTATGGAGTAATGGACAAATTAATCTTGGACAATTAACCTATAAGCCTTGAAGACAGGTGACCACTTAAAGCAGGTTGATATAAAGCAAAATGCGCCTTAAGGCGCATTCTGCTTTACTTTCAACCTGCTTTAATCTATAATCTGCTAGAATATAGAAAATGCTTCTTCGATACATATTCATGACTTTTTAAATTGGAGCTATTTTCTTGGGCGAACAAATTAATTAAAGGCATAAAAAGGCATATTTATGGGGTAATGGGTTAAACAACTACAGCAGATATTCTTACCCCTGTTGGTGGATGAACATTGGCTAGTCGGGACTGGATTGCTTGAACAGGTAGGGTTAAAAACTCTTGCCTGTAAAAACATGAACATATTTTAGGTCAGCACTGAATCTGAGTATAATATGAGAACACAACTTTCACTATGTTCAAATGATAGTTTAACCATTTTTCTTCACATTAGCACGGCCACCATAGGATGCCTTTACAAAGTTTACACTGTCCTCCTAAACATTGCGTCAAAAATCAATTTGAGAATCAGAAAGAATATTGTTTCAAGAGTGCTTTAAGCGTATGACACATCTGTCAAGGGGAATAACTCTATCAAAGATAGTTGAAATGTTGCAATATACAACCTCATCAGAGGACAGTTTCATAAAACTTTGTATAACAAATGTTGTCATAAGTCAAAATTTTAAAATACATTTAATTTCTTATTTCTCTATCTAATCCTGTTTTGTGACATCTCTTTGGAATAGTCTTTTCAAGACGATTCCAAAGAGATGTCACAAGACAGGATTAGAAATCAGAAATTTGATGCTTTTTTAAAGACAGGTGCACCACATAAACAGGTTAAAAGTAAAGCAGAATGGGCGTTAAGGCACATTCTGCTTTACTTTCAACCTGTTTTAAACTACATGTACCATCTGCTAAGATAAAATGCTTTTTAAAGTTCATATTCATGACTATAAATTGAAACAATTTCTGCAGTGGAGGAAAAAATTCAAGGCATATCTATAGAGTACTGAGTTAAACTATGCCAACCATTGTTGTTTGCATCAAGTGATTTTGAAATGATATCTGCTTTGCCATGGAAACTGATAATTCAGATAATTTTCAGGGATCTTAATCAGCTCCTACAGAGTTTATTCTGACAATCATATCCAAGCAATTCTCCTCCATTTTATCATGCAAAACAAGCGAAATGGTACTTACTTGAGGAACTTTACTGAGGTTTTATTGACAAATGAGGTATTTCCATAGTCTACAAAATATATCTGAAAGAGAGCAAAACAGTATCATCACAAAGCTATTAACAAAGTGTCGTCATGTTGACAAAAACATACTTCAATTGTTAACATAATTGTGAAACCATTTACAGAAACGATGATACAGAAAACGGGGCGCCATGCTCTACTCTCATTATCGACAGAGTTCTCTGGTAGTTTTGGAAACCCAGCCCAGTGTAGAGCACTGATACATCGGGACTCGAAATATAAAGCCTCATCTGAAGAAGTCTACACTATCTACACTGTTTGGTAATGACGAGTATACTTTCTGTTAGGGTTGAATGTGTTAACATGAGCATTTTCATGCAAAAGTTATTGCAATATTAACTGCTACTTAACTCTTCTACTCTTAACTCATTGGACCCAAGCACCATGTCTTTTTCAGTGTACTTTAATGAGTATTTGTCCTATGCAAACAAAACAGTGTAGATCCAGATCAGAGGGTTTATGCAGGAACCCTCTATCAGCAGAACTACCTCTAAATAATCATTAACTCTTTCCTCCCTGAAACCTTAAATGGACAATTCCAGTTTTGATTTTAGTCTAGTCCATTTCTGGCTTTTAAGGGTTGTTTTTGTCCATTTTTGGCATTATGACAAACAGTGAAGACCCTGATCAGAGGGCTCCTTTCGGAGCCCTCTGATCTGGGTCTTCACTGTTTGCACATGACAAGTGTACTATTCACATGTACACTGTTTGAAAAGGACGCCTATAGGCGGGACTAGGGCTCAAAGGGTTAATGGACTAGAATTTATTGGAAACTTGAATTGTCTATTTACTCCTTTACCAATTCCATTTAAGCATGCCTTGTATGTTTGCACTATGTCCTTATAAAGACCAAAATGCTGACAGATGACCTGATCAGGGTCTACACTGTTTTCATAGAACAAGTGTACTCTTCCATGTATATTATTTGTAACTGACAAGTATACTCGTTGCTGCGGTATGTTTGTTAGCTAGGGCGGAATGTGTTCAACACAGATTTTCCTGTACTTACTGATATAAAGCCGGTGTCATTGGAGCCAGTGATTACTCCCCGGTGCCAGTTGTTGTCCTCAGGGAAGAGTGTGGCACACACTTGGCCGGGAACCATGAGGCTCTCAGGCATCTGGTACTCAGCACTGGTCCGGTGGTAGGACTCACTGGAAACCAAACAATAATTGAATACAGTTACAAGGTAATATCTCCTGATTTTCAGAGTTGATTAAGCATATTGTATGGCTTTTCTAAAGAAAACTTTTTATTCTTTCCTTCGCAGAAAAATTATCCAATTTTAACACAGGTATCTGCTGAAAGTAGACTGATAGTAAAACAGAAAGTTCCTACAGGAGGTTGCTGTTCTATTTTCAGCCTGCTTTTAGCAGTCACCTGTCGTGATGCAGTATGCGATACCTATGGATCTGAATCCTTTACTCCATAGACTTGTTTCAGATATTGAATACAGGTGACTACCTAAAGTAGGCCGAAAGTAGAACAGAATGTGCCTCCTTTACTTTCAACCTGCTTTAAGCTACCATCTATTAGAGTATAGAAAATATTACTGTATAAATTTGAATTATTTTCTTCAGTGGAAAAATAAATGAAGTACATACTCTTTGGAGTAATGGGTTAAACAGGTCAGATGCAAGATAATGATTTATATTAGTCACCATTATAATCTTCAAATTGTGGGACAGCTGACAAGAAATGCGTGAATATAAGCTATATATAAATTCATCACATTTTAAAATGTAACGATGAAAAATACCCAGAGCTCAAGATATGGGAAGTGTTTCAAAACTAAAATCTTTATTCTTACTTAAAGCGCTATGGTGTCACTACTCATTAGAATTGTCTCAAAGAGACAATTCTAATGAGTAGTAGCACCATAGGATTTGGTGCTGAAATGAGTGAGTATTTGTTGGATTGGATTTGTTCAGTTTAATCCCTCTTATCTTGAGCCCTGATACTTACTCTAGTCTATCCATGAGGTTTTCCAGGGCGAGAGATTTCTCCTTGTGTCGCAGTATCACCCAGAACAGCCCTGGGTTCACAATGTTGGAGACGTACAGTCCTACATACTGGTCTACATCAGGGCACATCACCGGCATATAGTGACACCCAGGTCCTACACAAATACAACCAAAATACAGGTATAGATCTAGTACAAAGGAAAACATCAAGGAAGTACTCAATTAGTTCTTACAATTGGACTCATCTGTATAGCTGGCTCCAAGGTTATAAAGAGTTTCGAGTCCAATCTCAAGTCGTTCTCAAGCTCAAACGCTTTATAACCCTGTATTGATAAATGACAAGTTTTCTTTGACTCTTGAGATTTTATTTTTCAAAATTATTAAAATTATGACAAATAGTGCAGACTATCAGAGGACTCCTGCAGGAGCCATATAGTCTAGGTTTACAATGTTTTTCTAGTGGTGGATATACTTGTTTTTCATGCAAAAAAAAAAAAAAAAATTTTTTTTTTAGAAGTATAATTACAGCAGTTAAAGGAGCCCTCTGATCTGGGTCTACACTTTTTGCAAATGTAAAGAGTATAAACAGGACTGTGGTGTTGAAAGAGCTAATCCTGTTCTACACAAAATCACCAAAGAACACCACTAACTGCTATGCAATGTAAGCCCCATGAATGAATATTTATTTATGCCATGAGTTTAACCATATTTTACTTCAAAATACAATGAAATGGGGTTGGGCGCATAGTTCTCACAACATTAGCTGTGGCACTTCCCTTACAGTTTTATACAGCAACGGCCCTTTTATTTGTGATATTCCAATACTGAATAAATTTTCTCTTCTAATTTTCATTTCACTTTCCTGTATGGAGTAAAGGGTTAGCAGGGCTCCAGATAAGGGGGAGTTATTTCAACAAATCAAACATTTTCTCTCTTATTATAGCACCAAATCCTATGGTGTTACTACTCATTAGAATCGTCTCTTTGAGACGATTCTAATGAATAGTGACACCATAGGATTTAATTCAGAAATAAAGATTTTAGTTTTTGAAAAACTACCCTTATCTGATGCTCTGGGGTTAGAGAACATACTGCACTTACCAACAACGTCTTCTGGATAACCGGAGGATTTAGGGCTCTCTACAGGTGGCTCCGGGGATTCCACATGTATTCTGCTTAAATCAGCGTCAGGTAGAGAAAGAACCAGGCCAACTGTAATGAAACATATCTAACTCGGTGTGCATTCTTTGGCTTGAATAGTGCTTAACTAAAAATGGTTAAAACCATCCATTTTCTTCAAAGAAACCGTTTCATATCTTAGTTTTTGCTGGAATGAATGGTGTTTTACGGCCCATCGACACAAAAAGGTCATTTAGAGCCGATAGTTTTTGCTGGAAAAAAAACCCCCAACCTCTTCAACTAATCCAGTTTGAAAGACCTTCACATGCTACAATCCTGGCCTGATTATGAACCACAAGAAGTGTATCTTAATGTATGGCTGCTTAACTTTTTACCCCATAACGTTTTCTAGTTTTGTGTGGAAAAGGAAAGGCAGTAGACACTCACGACCAAGGCAATATGGTGTTTTCGATCTTTTATTATGTCCGACGTTTTTTTCTAGTTTTGAAGACAGGTGGCTACTTAAAGCAAGTTAAAGCCTTAAGGTACATTCTGCTTTACTTTCAGTTTGCTTTAAACTACCATCTGCTAAAATATAGAAAATATTTCTTATGCTATATATCCATGACTGTACAAATTGAAACTATTTTCTTCGATGGAGGAATACATCAAATCCGTAATAACAAGTATATTTTGCCATAAAATAAATAGAACCATTTAAAACTTCATATATTATCACAAATTTCAAAATCATCAATTTCAAAATTATTGTCACTCTATATTGACTGTTTATCAAAATATTAAAGTAATATACCATATGGTGTCACTACTCAGTAGAATCGAGACAATTCTAATGAGTAGTAACAACATAGGATTTAATGCTGAAATTGAGAAAATGTTGGATTTGTTCAGTATACTCCCTCTTTTCTGGAGCCTGTTTCCCTTATAAACTACACTCTGAATTATACAATATATTACCATTATCTATGTAGGCGACCTGTAGGATTGAGTCAGCCATGGAGAGAAACAGTTGTTGTGGAGAGTCAAAGCCACATTCCCTGATGGGCAGCTCATGTCCTGTGAAATCCTGTAGAGTAAATAATTAGTAAACAAGAAGTGAGATTGCAATAAACTAATTCTGAGTTGTATTAATTTTCCTTTTTTGTACTCGATAATTTTAACCCATTACCCCATAGGTTTTTTTCAATATTGAAGACAGGTGACCTCTTAAACCCGGTTGAAAGTAAAGCAGAATGCGCCTTAAGGTATTTCTGTTTAAGTTTTTACTTTCAAAACCAATTATCAATTAAAGGTATATCAGTTATGAGTTTGATTCATGTAGGGGTAGGGGTTTCATTTTGGTCCCTTGGATTCGAAAATGGCCAAAATAATCTTTTAACACCAATTATTCCCAACGTATGATATACAGCATAAGAAGTATATTCTATACCCTGCTGAAAGCAGGTTGAAAGTAAAGCAGAATGTACCTTTAGGCACATTCTGCTTTCCTTTCAACCTGCTTTAAGTGGTCACCTGTCTAGAAAACTGGAAACAAGCTATGCGAAAAGGGTTAAAGTGAAATAAACGTAGAAAGACCTACCCTATAGACATCTTGAAAGTGTTTTACTGGAATTCCATTTGGCCGAGACTCTAACACCTGGTGGATCATCTCCTGGGTACTCTCTAACACTGACTTTGCCCTTGTGGATGTCTGCTCTGGTGCCTCTTTATGTGCTGCATCTATAGTAACATAGTAGGGAGTAATTATTATATATCAGGAATTAAGCATTTTTCGAAACCTAATGGTTGCCCTCTAGTTCAATGTCAAGGGCACTGGGGTCAAACTGTTTGTGTGCAAGGAAAGGTCTTGTCCATAAACACATTCATATCAAATATGAAAGCAATATCAAAAGGGGCATAGGAGTAATAAGCATTTTTCAAAACCTATGGACCCTAAGTCAAATGCCACTGGGATCAAACTTTTTGTGTGCATGGAAATGCCTTGTCCATATACACATGCATATCAAATTATGAAAGCAGTACATCAAGAGACAAGTTATAAGCATTTTCCCAAAGTTAATAACACATTTTATAACTTAAGGGTCCAAAATGTCACATGGCCGGAAAGGTCTTGCCCCAAGGCAGGTGTGATGCAAAGGGCATAGAAGTTTGAACACTGTCTTGAAACTTCTAACACGAGCGGAAACTGGAACAGGAATGGCAGCACCTACACCAACGACCAGGTGACAATTTCTATTTGTAAGGCGAGCTTAAAGAAGTAAAAACCAGGGTTCCAGAAAAGTAGGAGTAAACTCTAATGATTAGTAACACCATAGGGCAGTAAGCAAAAAGGAAGTTTTTAGTTGTTGAAATACTCCCGTTATCTGGAGCCCTGTAAAACTTATTTTCAATTGAATTAACTTGTGTACCTGTATCCGGGGGCAGTCTAGCATCAAAAAGCATCCAGTCTCCCTGCTTACATGGCCTCTCTATCCTCACTGTATCCGGCATAGAGTCAATGAAGTCCACCACACTGATGTAGCCAAAGTCACGATAGTCCAGCGACTTACGAAACTGGTTCTGGTGAAAATAAACATTCATATGTATAATACACAAACCAACCAAAGTCCTGATAGTCCAGCGACTTACGAAACTGGTTCTGGAGAAAACAAACATTCATATATATAATACATAATATAGCCAAAGTCCTGAAAGTCCAAAAACAAAGATTCATGTGTATAATACTTGAGATGGTTTAAGTCTTGAAAGTCCATGGTCCAAGGTTATAAAACTTCTGAGTTGAGTGTTCTGAAGCAATTGATAGGTTAGATTTCAGCTTTTGCTTTCTAATGAGTAGTAACACCATTGGGTTTAATGCAGAAATAAAGATTTTAGTATCTGGAGCTCTTTAACCCTTTACCCCATATCCTGTTTCTAGTTTTGAAAAAAGGTAACTACTTAAAGCAGGTTAAAAGTAAAGCAGAATGTGCCTTAAGGCACATTCTACTTTACTTTCAACCTGCTTTGAGCTACCATCTGCTAGAATGTAGAAAATATTCCTTATGATACATATTCATGACTTTTTAAATTTGGAACTTTGTTCTTCAGCGGAGGAATAAACTGAATGCACTAAAAGGTGCTTCTATTGGGTAACGTGTTAATGCAGAAATAAAGATTTTAGTAATCCGTCAACTAGGTGATAATGACTGCATGCCAAGACTGAAGATAAGACCAGCTCAGAGATTTTGTACTGTTTGGGGCTGCTTGTCCATAGACTGAATAAAGAACCCTGGGTAAGAAATGCTAGATCTTACTTACTGTATACTCATGGGGGAGTCGAGCTGCCCACATGCCTTTAGGTTTCTTCTCCAGCAACTGAAACACAAGATACAGTCAAAGCTAGCCATCCACTAAAGAGGTACAGTACTACCGCTCTACAACAACCACCTTATAGTGATTAATATTTAAGAAATAATAAATTCATACCAGTGTTTTATCGTGCAATCGAACACTGGTAGGAGTTGAGATTTGTAGTAATTTAATCACGAGGTCCAGTGGTTTAATTACAAGCATCTAAACGACTACCTGTGTTCAATTGTTAGATAAAACACTGGTATTAATTTATCATTTCGATTCTAACACATAATTTATCTTTAATATGCACCGAAGCAATGGCGCTACATTTCTTGGCGTACGCATTTTCGAAGCCATATGACGTCACGTTAGAACGTTACAGCGCGTGAGTGTTTTATTGAGAATTCAAACACAGATACTTCCCTTCTTTGTTTATATAGGGACGTGCGTTAGTTGTGTTAGAATAGGTGCTTAACCCATGACTTCATAGCCTGTTAAGTGTTTCTAGTATTGAAGATAGGTGGTCACTTAAAACAGGTTGAAAGTAAAGCAGAATGCGCCTTCAGGCGCATTCTGCTTTACTTTCAGCCTGCTTTAAACTATCATCTGCTAGAATATAGAAAAGATTTCTTAGAATAAAAATTCACAACAATATAAATTGGAGCTATTTTTCCAGTGGAAAACCTCCATTAAATGTGTAACAAGGGCCACTATGGCCCTAAATCGCTCACCTGGTACACCATGGCAAACTTGACCTATAGTGACCTAGATTATGACTGCACATGTATACCCACAATCAACCATTAGAGTGTAAACAAGATTTTCCAATGATTTGACCTAGTGACCTAGTTTTTGACCGGACATGACCCATATTCAAACTTGACCTAGATATCAATGCGACAAACATTCTGACCAAATTTCATCAAGATCCAATGAGATTTGTAGCCTCAAGAGTGTTCACAAGGTTTTTCTATAATTTGACCTAGTGACCTAGTTTTTGACCAGACATGACCCATATTCAAACTTGACCTAGATATCAGTTAAACAAACATTCTGACCAAGTTTCATCAAGATCCAATGGGATTTGTAGCCTCAAGAGTGTTCACAAGGTTTTTCTATGATTTGACCTAGTGACCTAGTTTTTGACCAGACATGACCCATATTCAAACTTGACCTAGATATCAGTTAAACAAACATTCTGACCAAGTTTCATCAAGATCCAATGAGATTTGTAGCCTCTAGAGTGTTCACAAGGTTTTTCTATGATTTGACCTAGTGACCTAGTTTTTGACCTGACATGACCCACATTCGAACTTGACCTAGATATCAATGAGGCAAACATTCTGACCAAGTTTCATCAAGATCCAATGAAATTTGTAGCCTCTAGAGTGTTCACAAGGTTTTTCTATGATTTGACCTAGTGACCTAGTTTTTGACCCGACATGACCCACATTCGAGCTTGGCCTAGATTTCATCAAGACAAACATTGTCATCAAGTTTCATGAAGATCGGATGAAATTTGTAGCCGCTAGAGTGTTCACAACCGATTGTGGACGGACAGACGACGGACATCCAGCGATCCTAAAAGCTCACTTTGGCACTTCGTGCCAGGTGAGCTAAAAAGGCTTAACTATGGAGTAAAGGGTTGATCTCTATGTTTACCTGTCTGATCTCCTGTTCCACAGCCTCCAGGCGACCCCTGCTCCTGTTTGAGGACCCTGAACTGTTAGACCCTCCAGACACCACACTCCTACTGTCATTGCCCACATGTCCCTCAGCCTGCCCCTGGCTATCTCCTGACTCAAGTCGCCGTCGGCCTGGCAATGAAAACAGAAACAAACTGTGATCTTGACAGAGCTCAAGAATCAACATAAGCAGGGTATTTTCAAAACTAAAATTTATATTTTTGCATTAAACCCCATGTTATCATAATGACCCATTTGATTGTCTCAAAGAGTGATAAACTTAACATCATAGGATTTGGTGCTGCTTTGATGGATTTGCTCAGTTCACTCTCTCTTGTCTAGAGCCCTGCTGAGACAGTGTTATAGGCCGATTTTATTGACCTGGCAGGGTGGAGTTCCGATGCGGACCTTTGCATTTGATTTCACCTTTGGAGGCGGCAGCACGTTCTATTATCATTGGAATTTACTGTTGTCCCTTGCCGTTTTTTTCTGAACATTACCAGTGATAATTTTGGAAATCAGATGAATGAGTCCTAGGGATGCACATTCAGTAAAACAATGAGTCCTTGAGACAATCATCGAGTCCTTGAGGTGAAAAATTAACCAAATATCCCATATTATTTCTAGTTTTGAAGACAGGTGACCACTTAAAGCAGGTTGAAAGTAAAGTAGAATGTGCCTTAAGGCACATTCTGCTTTACTTTCAATCTGCTTTAAGCTACTATTTGCTTATGAGTAATAGGTTAATAAAGGGCAGAAAAGCTATGAGACCATGGGACTCGAAACTTTCAAAATGATGAGTCTCTGGCAAATTTAATGAGTATAGGACTCGGGATGCACAGGTAAAATTATCACTGCATTACATATTAGTGGGCATTTTGAAAGAAGGAATATAATAAAGAATTACAAACAGCTTAAAATCAGATCAGACCCCGTGTAACACTTTGCAAAATTAATAATTAATGTAAACCAAGCTCCTTATAACAAACAACCCCCTCCAAACGACACATGCAATCTTTGTTTCCCGTTGGGTGTTTTTGTGGAGAGGGATCATTGTACACCCCTTTTTCAGTGGATATGGCTGCACGCCCATGTGCTTCTTCATGTTGAAAGTGTCATATTAACTATTCAGTACGGAACTATATTATAACCTATCACAACTAAAATCAAATGCAAATTAGTTTATCTTTTCCAAAGGTTAGCTCCGCCCTGCCAGGTGAACAAAATTGGCCTATACCAATAGTTATATACCTCTTCCTTTTGATGGTCTTTTTGAATTCTGACTATTTTCTTCGCTGACATGCATAGCGTTACCATCATTTCTAGTTGACCTGTGATTCTCACGCCCTTGAATGGGTCTAGAATATCCAGCCGGCACTACTGAGTACAAGTATGGACCATGATTGAGCACTTTCACAAGATCTGGCATAGATTGCATAATGTCGAGCATAGAGTCAAAGCCATAGTTCAGGAACTTTAACTGTGTACCAAATTTACGTCCATATGCGAGGTCAACATCTTCTAATGCTAGCCCATCTGGGAATGATCTGAATAAACCCTGAACTTGATTTCTCACATACGCTGGAATGATTCTCTTTGGAGGTGCCTGGTGGCTAGATGATCTAAATCTGTCTTCATAGCGAGGTGCTGTTGAGGAATACCTGGGCTGGTTTCTGCTCCTATTCACTAAATATTTCTTCTTGTTTGTGACTTTCTGTTTTGATACCAGTTTTGCAATGTGTTTGTCCGTCTCATCAGAGATGGCCTTGACAGTCATGTGACCATTCTTCCAGGATATATGCACAGCATCTTCAATGTCCCTGAGGAGTAAAAATAATTTGTACAAACCAGAGCTCCAGATAAGAGGAGTATTTCAAAAATATTTATTTCTGCATTAAACCCTATTGTGTCACAACAAGGATCTGGTGCTAAAGTGGGTGAGAAGTTGAATTTGTTCAGTTTACTCACTCTTATGTGGAGTCCTGACAAACAATTAATCCTGTACCTCTATAGATTGTTTTCAGTGTTGAAGACAGATGGATTGCTTAAAGCAGGCTGGAAGTAAAGCAGAATGTGCCTTCAGGCTCTTTCTGCTTTACTTTAAGCTTGCTTTAAGTTCAATGAAGAAAATAAGTAATAGTTTCTATATTCTAGCAGATGGTAGCTTAAAGCAGGCTAAACATAAGGCATTTATTATATACATGCTTTTAGTGCCTTTTTACCTTCAATAATAGCCGCAGAAATTTGGTGACTAGTGACCCAATTGCAAACCTATTTAAGCCTTTTTTCTCCCCAATTTTGGTAAAAAAAGCGCTATGTGTGTTTGTTAACATCCTTTTCTGCCAAATTGATGCCCCGGAGAGAGGGGAGCAGATACAAAACAAAAATCGCTCACCTGGTACACCATGTAAAACTTTACCTATAGTGACCTAGATTATGACTAGACATGACCCACAATCAACCTCTAAAGTGTTAACAAGAATTTTCTATGATTTGACCTAGTGACCTAGTTTTTGAACAGACACAATAAACATTTTATTTTGACCTAGATTTGATGTAGGCAAACATTCTGACTATTTCATTCAGATCTAATGAGATTAGCCTCGTAGAGTATTCACAAGGTTTTTCTATAATTTGACCTAGTGACCTAGTTTTTGACTGGACAAGACCCACATTAACAATTGACCTAGATATCAATGAGGCAAACATTTTGACCATGTGATATGAAGATCAGATCTATGAGATTTGTAGCCTCTAGAGTGGTTACAAGATTTTCCTATGATTTGGCCTAGTGACCTAGTTTTTGACCAGACATGACTCATATTCGAAAATGACCTAGATATCAATAAGGTAAACATTCTGACCAAGTTGCACTAAATTCCATTGAGATTTGTAGCCTCTAGAGTGTTTACAAGGTTTATCTTTGATTTGACCTAGTGACCTTGTTTTTGACCGGACAAGACTCACATTCAAACTTGACCTAGATTTCATCAAGACAAACATTGTCATGAAGTTTCAAGAAGATAGGAGAAAATTTGTAGCCGCTAGTGTTCACAAGGTTTTTCTATAATTTGACCTAGTTTTTGACCGGACATGACCCATATTCGAACTTGACCTAGATTTCATGAAGACAAACATTGTCATAAAGTTTTATGAAGATCAGATGAAATTTGTAGCCGCTAGAGTGTTCACAAGGTTTTTCTATAATTTGACCTAGTGACCTAGTTTTTGACCAGACATGACCCATATTCGAACTTGACCTAGATTTTATAAAGACAAACATTGTCATGAAATTTCATGAAGATTGGATGAAATTTGTAACCACTAGAGGGTTCACAACCAATTGTGAACGGACAGACAGGACGACGGACATCCAGCGATCCTAAAAGCTCACCTTTGGCACTTCGTGCCAGATGAGCTACTTCGTGCCAGATGAGCTAAAAACTGGGTGCAATGCCCTACTTTAATTACTGAAAGAGTTATTTCAACTTATTTGGTTCTTTTGGATGCCCAGTGTAAAGCAGTAAGCACTCAGACTGAAATATTGAACTTCGGTTTACTTTCATAACGTTTAATCTGAAGGACTTGGTCCAGAGGTGGATCATACTCATGACCCCTGGTATCGTACTCAATGGCATTACCACTGGACCATGTCCGCCGGTGCTATCAGGTTTTATTTATTTGTTTTGATTTTACGTCGCTTTCAACAGTATTTCAGTCATATCGCGACGTCCAGCTATTTACAGGTGGAGGAAGACCCCAGAAGTCCTTTATGCACTGTTTCAGGCACAAATTGGCAACTGGGTAGAAGCACCGACCTTCCGCAAGCCAGCTGGAAGGCTTCCCCACATGAAAAATCCGAACGACCCTACTGGGATTCGAACTCACAGCGGTGAGGAGCTTAGTGATGAAAGTCACAGTGACTATACCACTAGGCCACAGAGGCCCCGCTATCAGGTTTTGAACTGTAAGTCGATTTTGACACTAGATTTATCATGTGTCCTAAGTGTTCTGCAAGACATCGACACTAATGACTGGGCAACATTCACTGAAACCACTAAATGCAGGAAACAAGGAACTGCAGAACTCTGAATAGGCGAAGGGCTAAATTACTGCAACTGGCATGCTGATTGAGAAGTTTGTCTGCAAAGAAAAATCCCTGTATATCTACATGCGGCAATATCCTGGAATAGCCCCAGCATGCACGTGATGTGGTTCATTCCGTATATACTGAATGAGCCGCAGTGATGTCCTGCTGGGGCTATTCCAGGATATTGCCCTACATGCCAACTAGTTTATACCTAAGAAAGTCTTCTATGGTTGCATATCCAATTCCCCTGAAGTCCAATGGTATACCAATAAATGTATGGAAGTCTCTGACCAGCTCCTTCACTGTCAGCTCAACTGGGGACGAAACGAGCAGAGCACGCACGTGCTTTTTCAATTCATTTTTCTGTTCGGTTAAATCGCTCATCTTGTACAACTAGTGCACCATCTAGAGCTACATAGTTTACATAAAATTGAGAGGAAAATATTAACATATGCGTAGCTGATAATTGTATTTCTTGCTTCTCTCCCGCCGCTCTTTCAGCAAAATTGCAAACTTTACAAGTTGTCGTTTTCTTTAGCCGTCGCCACGTAGTTATATTGGTAAGAAATTTGGAACATTTATGATAGGTAGACCAATTATTGTGTTAATTTTTCGATAGTTTAGGCAATCAGGTCTGCAAATTCGTTGTAACGTAGATTGTGTATCACTTAAGAAGACATTTATAAATATTTCGAGTTTTCGGCTAATCGAATGACAACAAAAGCGTGCACATTTTCTCAGATTGGTTTCCGGCCTATCCGCACGTGCGGTGCATTAAAGTGAAGCCGAGGACAGACCAAGCCGAGTACCAAATTTCCAGCGGACGATACAAAAATGGCGTCCTACATGCGAAGCACGACAGGGTTTGCTGCATTGTTTCGGAAAAGTCTTCATAAAACAGGATTTGTTACATATATGAAGCCCTATATCTTTTTGAGTAAACAACGCACATTTATACGTGAAACAATCAGCATTTCGAGACAATCGTTGCGGTGAGATGTAGGATTTTGTTATTTTTTTGATTGCGTAATGTTTGAAGGTTATGCAGCCGGTGTTATATGACATTTTTTTCCCTTGAAAATTGCTCTGAGTTAAGGTTTTTACCCCTCCACACACAAACACACACACATGACTGTGAATTCCGCCATGGAGAAAGGACAAATGTAGAGATAAACTTGTCCTGATGTACTTATGTAGTCTACTCCTTGCTGAATCTTACGCCCCAGAACCAAATCCGGGTCCTCGGCCATGCAAATTTCCATGTGGTTATTGTAAGAGAGCAGTGAAGTGGAGTACACCTGGTATCTGCTGTGACACCTGCAATATTTGGTATCACCAGGAATGTCTAGGCATGAACGACAACATCTATCTTGCATTACAAAATGTCTCTTGGAACTGTATTAGCTGTGGAATGCCGAATTTTTCATCGGCCCTCTTTGATCTTTCTCTTTTTGAAACTACAAATCCTTTTGATTTTTCACACCAAGATACATCTGTTGATGCCACAGGATTCAGTATCCCTCAAGCAACATCAACTCCAATTTCAGCCCCTCCATCTAGACACAGGTCCAAGATATACTCGGTTTCAAGTTGTACTTCATCCGAAGCAGTTCTGTTGGACTCAAAAGAGTTACTCCCTCATCCGAGTTTCTCTAACAGTCTTGAATCGACCTCTATTCAACGGAGCTCTAGACAGCGTGATGATATACCCCTTAAGTTACTGGTGGTAAACTGCCACTCTATAGTCGACAAGAAACCACTGCTAGAGAACTTGATAGAGTCAACACAGGCCGACATTATCCTAGGTACCGAGTCATGGCTGAAAAGCCATCACATGTCCACAGAGATATTTCCACAAGGCTTTAAAGTATTTAGAAAGGACAGAGTTAATAAGACAGGTGGCGGCGTCTTCATTTTGGTCTCCGACAAGTTTGTTAGCCAAGAACCCGAAGAGTTGGAGACAGATAGTTACTGCGAAATGGTTTGGTCCCACATACAGATCCCTGGAATAAGCCAGTTATTTGTCGGCTCCTTCTACAGACCTCCTGACGAAACCAATCCTGAATACCTGAGCTTTTTGCATTCTTCTCTCTCACGGATCCCTGCTGGCGCACACGTATGGCTAGGCGGGGATTTCAATCTTGGCGATATTGACTGGTCCAATGAATGCGTAAAACCGTATGCGAATAAGACAGGGCTTTGCCACCAACTTCTCAACATAAGCAAAGATAACTTCTTGGATCAGTTAGTCTCTGAACCAACTAGAACAACAGAATACACTGAAAACATTTTAGATCTTTTCTTCACCAACAACCAATCTTTAGTAAACAGAGTACAAATTATCCCAGGTATCTCAGACCATGAAGTTGTCTATGTAGAATCCAGTCTTCGACCCACAAAGGCGATCAACCCACCACGAAAAGTAAACCTCTACAAAAAGGCCGACTTTGAAACTTTGAGAAGGGAGCTATCTAACGACAAGGACATGTTTCAACATCTATCTAACACTTTAACCACAGAAGAACTATGGACTAAATTTAGAAGCCGCATCTCAAACCTCATGGCAAAATACATCCCAACCAAAATCCTACGTGGTAAGAAAAACAACAAACCCTGGATAAACAGGAAGATTAAATCCATGATGAGACACCGGGACAAACTCTTTAGCCGTATGAAGAAAACTAGGAATGAGACAGACATCAGAAAGTTCAAAACATGCAAACAGGCAGTGCAGAAATGTGAACGGCAGTCATACTGGTCGTACATCAATGGCATTATTGAAGTAGGAGACCCAGATGCTGACAGGGTACCAAAACAAAAAAGGTTCTGGAGCTACATCAAGTCTCTAAGAAAGGACACAACTGGAATATCCCCACTTAAAAATAATGGAAGACTATTCAACTCGCCTAAAGACAAGGCAGACATACTTAGTCACCAATACCAGTCTGTATTCACAAGGGAGGACGAAAACAGCTCAGTTCCGAACCCAGACGGCGACCCATACCCGCAAATGGCACCCTTTACAGTCAAGGAGGAAGGTGTGGAAAAGCTCCTGTCCAAAAGTAACCCTTATAAGGCTGCAGGACCAGACATGATTCCTGCTAGACTCTTCAAAGAATGTTCCATTGAGTTAGCCCCAATATTGACAGCAATCTTTAACA
Organism: Gari tellinella; assembly: GCA_922989275.2. Taxonomy (NCBI): domain Eukaryota; kingdom Metazoa; phylum Mollusca; class Bivalvia; order Cardiida; family Psammobiidae; genus Gari; species Gari tellinella. The sequence continues at coordinate 73,707,981 of OV277865.1, read as the reverse complement.
AGTCACTCCAGTCAGGTACACTTCCAAATGACTGGAAGCACGCCAACGTATCGGCTGTGTTCAAGAAAGGCCAGCGTTATGACCCTGCTAACTACCGCCCAGTGTCACTGACCTGCCTGTGCAGCAAGCTCATGGAACACATCATAGTCAGCAACATCATGAAGCATGTTAACAACCACGACATCCTCTCCCACTGCCAACATGGTTTCCGTAGAAGGAGAAGCTGTGAAACACAGCTCGTCACCCTAGTACACGAACTTGCTTCTTCGTTGGACAAGGGAATTCAAACCGACATGATTGTCCTCGATTTCTCGAAGGCCTTCGACCATGTACCACACAAGCGCCTTCTACGGAAACTTGATCACTACGGCATAAGAGATAACCTTCACCAGTGGATATCGGCTTTTCTGTCTGGCCGGACTCAGAGCGTGATCGTTGAAGGAGTCACTTCTACTAGTGAACCAGTCATCAGCGGAGTTCCCCAAGGTTCTGTCCTGGGGCCGCTGCTCTTTCTCCTCTTCATCAATGACCTGCCTGATAGACTCACATCCCAAACGAGACTCTTTGCCGATGACTGTATCGTCCACAGACAAATAAGAAACCAAGAGGACTGTAAGGCTCTACAAGCAGATCTAGATGCACTTGCTGAATGGGAACAACGATGGGGTATGGAGTTTCATCCGAAGAAATGTAATGTGTTGACAGTCACGCGATCCAAATCTCCAATACGAGGTGTTTACAAACTCAAAGGACACAACCTCGAACTTCAGGACTGTACCAGGTATCTGGGTGTGGATCTTCAGTCAACACTATCATGGAAAACCCATATCGACAGGGTCACAAAGAAGGCCAACAGCACTCTTGGATTTCTTCGACGCAACTTGAGGTTCAGCACAGAACAGACCAAAACCAATGCCTACATCTGCATGTTCCGCCCAAATGTTGAATACTGCTGTACAGTCTGGGGTCCACACCATAAGGACCAGATTGGGAAAATTGAGATGACGCAGCGCAGGGCAGCTCGTTTTGTCACCAATAGATACAGGAACCAGAGCAGTGTAACCTCAATGCTCGAACACTTGCAGTGGGAACCCCTTGATGCTAGACGCTCTAAACTTCAACTAACTCTATTCTTCAAAATTGTCCGTGATCTAGTTGATATCCCTGCTCCAGACTACTTAGTTCCCTCTTACACCAGAACCAGATCAACCCATTCTCTGAAATTTAAACAGTTTTCTTGCTCGACAGATTCTTTTAAGTTCAGTTTCTTCCCTGGGTCCATACCCAAGTGGAATTCTCTTCCAGCATCAGTTGCTGAGGCCCCTTCTCTGGCATCTTTCAGGAAGGGGATGTCATCCATTAGTATTTAGGTTTAGGGCCCCAGTCACCTAGTAAATCACCAAGGGAGAGCTGTGCTGTCGGGGCCATACTGGCCCTGGTACCGCCACGGAAGGCAGATTGGTCTGTCCTTGGTGATCAAAAAGTGACTGGGGAATCTTTTTTCTTTTTTACTCTGCCTTTTCTTATTCTGTACATCCCTGATTATAATTAAGTAATACCTTTTTATATCTTATGTTTTTTCTACCTCTTTTGATTATCAATATCATCCTCATTATAGTTGTATTCATTATCTTCTTCCTACCTATTTTTCTCTTATATTTCTTTTTCTTTTCTTAGCGTTACCGAGTCCAAAACATTGTGTAAGCGTCAAGTTTGACGGAACAGTGATAAACATAGATAGATAGATAGATAGAGAAGTATCCGGCCTGCTCGCGATTTATCGTGTCGTTCAATCAGCGGCGCTCGCTGGCGGCTAGAAAACAACGTTTTTCCGAAAGTTTGGTGTTAATAGAAATGCTTTTAATGTTATCTTTTCGTTATAAATTTTAATACAGATGTTTTATTAGACCATGATCTCACGACTAGTACAAAATTTGAGGCGATAGCTTATAATTTGTTTGTTTAGTGAGTTTGTGAAAATGAGAGAGAAAACGTACAGTACTGTATTTTCCGTTTTTCCTACGAAAGTTTGGTGTTAATAGAAATGCTTTTAATGCTATCTTTTCGTTATAAATTTTAATACAGATGTTTTATTAAACCATGATCTCACGACTAGTACAAAATTTGAGGCGATAGCTTATAAATTGTTAGTTTAGTGAGGTTTTGAAAATGAGAGAAAAACGTATTTTTTCGTTTACCTACGAAGTTTGGTGTTAATATAAATGCTTTTAATGTCATCTTATCGTTATAAATTTTAATACAGATGTTTTATTAGACCATTATCTTACGCGTAGTACAAAATTTGAGGCGATAGCTTATAAATTGATAGTTAAGTGAGGTTTTGAAAACGAGAGAAAAACGTATTTTTTCGAAGTTTGTGTGTGTCTATATTTCTCTGCCACTGTCTGTATTTATGTCTCTGTTTCTCTTTGTGACTGTCTCTCTGTCTGTCTGTTTTTCTCTTATCTCTGTCTGTCAGTCTTTCGCTTCTTCTTTTCTGTCTCCATCTTTCTGTATGAATGTCTGTCTGTCTCTCTGATGATCCTCATGCGGAGAAAAGGTAAAGTGTGTCATAAAGAGCTTAATTTGAAAAAGGGGTAAACTATATTTCAAGAGACATACTCTATGAATCCGACATTTTTGCAGCCTGGTCTGGATTACAACTGTTTGCAATTGCAATAGTCATCATGTTACTGGTATTCAGTAATGAGAGGGTTAATCCAGTCATCAACCAAACCAGGTGCATTGATGTTGGGTTTTTTTTTTTTTAAATTCAATTCTATTATCTTTATTTTTTGTGATTTGTATAATATATAAACATCATGCGGTTACAGAAGTCAAAAACACATGTTCAAGTTACACGCACGGGTAGCATTGATCTTTTTCATTAAAGTGGCAACCCGCTGGTGTCCATCTTCATAGATAATCGGCATGTTCAAGAAGCATGGACTTCATGCTGGGACAGTTTTATGACGCTGATAATTGTCCTGCTAATTTGGTGCGGGTTCTGTATACGGTTACGTAATGTGTCACATTCCTTTGTGATGTGTAATATGGTAGACATTTTGTAAGTAAATAAAGCTAAGGACGAGTGTCAAACATTCTGGATCCAGATCAGACGCCGTGTTACGCGGCATCTGATCTTGATCCAAGTTGTTTGCAAAAAAAAGTAAAGTCGCGATCAGCAGGCAAAGAGTTAAGCAGTCAGTAAAATAGATTGCTTAAGGCATTGGCTGCTTTATAATTTACTCCGTTATATAAGACATAAGTAAAGCAGAAAGAAACGGAGATCTCATGTTATCATGTTTGCAATTAATTTCTGAAGATAATGCAAACTGTTACCTCTTTCATAGAAATGGGACGGATAATATGTATATTTTAGTCTGGATGTAAAACTAACCCTAAATTCATTTTTTTGAAGTAATATGTTAATAATTCTAATTTTCCTTTCAATAATAATAATGATCACATACGACATAATAATACAGTTACAACTTTGGCCGTTTTGGATTTTGGCCGTTTGACGTGCACTCCTTTCAAATGTCTCTTTACATACAAAATGGATTTTTATTTTTGCTTCCAAGGAAATATTTCCTCCATGTAGAACATTGTAACAATGCATGAACACATTTTTAGAAGTTTAGAAGTTTGCTTAAGTTTTTATACGGAAGGAATTCTTTTCTTACGCGAGTTGGTCTAGTCATTTCATTAGCCAGCAACCTTTGTAGGTCATCATTACTTTTTTCGCTTCAAGAAAAACCCTGGTATTTTAACAACCGAAAGATAAGTGTCACGGCTTTATATCAAGACATTTTTTTAAAATATATAATATATATCGGACGAAAATTATGGATTAAATTCAAGTTTTTGAAACGGGACGTAGTATATATTTCGCGATCGCCTGCTCTCGTTTATCGACTATTTCATTTGGCCATCGCTCTTTAACTCGCCATAAAATTTGTCGATTTCAAAAATAAACACTTGCATTTTTACAACTGAAAGAAAAATATCTAAGCTTTCCTTTAAGACCATTTCTTTGAAAATCAGTGGAAAAATGAGGGTTTTATGAAAGGTTTTGTAACGGGGCGTGATATATTAATGCCCTAGTGCTTGCTCCCTTTTATCGGCAAATTCATTTGGAAACCACTCTTTAACTCGCCATAAAACTGATCAATTTAAAAAAATAAAATCTGTTATTTTTACAAGTGAAAGATAAATATCTTAGCCTTCTTTTAAGACAATTATAATGAAAATCGGGTGAAAATTAAGGATTTTATGTAACTTAAACTAACAGTAGGTAACCATTCAACATGATAAAAAAACGCGATAGCCCGCTATCGGCGTACCGGTGCAGTTGAATTATCGATCGATTAAGCGTTATCGCACATACAGGTAACGGACGACACCATTTTCGGGAAAATGCAGATTTGAGTATAAGTTACTTCTCCATTTGTCCTTTCTCCATGATTCCGCTAAGTGCAAAACCGCCTGTATAGCTCAGTGGTAGAGCGTCCGCTTGCAGTGCGGAAGGTTGCGGGTTCAATCCTCGGACGGGTCAAACCAAAGCCTTAAAAAATCGCAGTGGCTATGTTTACGACGAGTCGTAAAGATAACAGAGATTCTATTTTTACGTCAAAAATATTTTCCGGTCACGCATGCGCACACAATTTCAGTGTTCTGCCAAGGCCGCGCCCTTGCGCCATTGGCACATATAAATCACAAACGGCGCATAGAAATTCCCGTAAATGGGCCCGAGGGCGCGCTGAAAAAATCGCAAAAAAAAAAAATCTACGACGGTTTTTACCTCTGTTGAGTTCTGTAGCGGAACCGCAGTCTCTTTTCCAGTCATCCGGGTATTTTATGTCTTACGCATACTCTCGGTCCTACTCAGAGAAAACTAGCTGATGGAGATGCATGTGATTGCTAAGTGTAAACAAACTGAGGGGTGCCGAATGAAGGATGTATGACGTAGCACTGGAAAAGAGATTTGGCCATATGCCATATTAATTTTTGTGGTCTGTGGTTTAGTCTATAGTCTATACCATTATCCGGATACCCTTGTGAGCTGTCCTATTCCCCGGGAACTTCAGATGATACCTCATCATGAACAGAACTATGTAGACTGACAATGACATTAATTTAAATTAACCGACATAGACATTTCTACGGGCCTGAAGCCAAACCCATGCTGTGACATGGTTCAGTAAGAAGTATGAATTCACTATAATTGCTTGTGAGCAGGGCTGCTTTCCTTAATAGTTATTATTAACCGTTTTTTAATGCGCAATAACTTGGGCAAATCTTGTCGATCACAGGGTTTTGGTGCTGATAAGAATGGTGACATTTTGGTGTAGTTTCACTTCATCTTGCATAGTTGTTTCTTCGGTCATGGGGTAAAACTAGGTTGTTTTGACCGTGTACTCGTGTAGGTAGATTAACTTGTAGATAAATTTGTGACATTTTTTTGGTGGGTTCTGAAAACTTGTTGCGGTTTTCGGCGTCATGCTGTTCGAAATGGTTTGTTCTAATCTGCCGCTGCTTCACACATGTTTAGTTTGCACAAAGTTGAACATTAATTTCGTGAGAATTATAAAAGACTTAAACTGCCCAATGCTTTTTTGAAGCAAAAATAATTAGAATTTTCTCAAATTCGAAATTATCCTCACTTTGGCTTTCCGTGAAACCATGTGCTTTCGAGATTGAATTTTTCAATATATTCATTCTGATGAGTCCAAACAAGGATGAAACTAGTCAATGATATGTGACACCAAAGTAACATTCAAGCCGGGTTTTCTCTTGTCAGTCTTCTATATTTTTGTATTTTTCAATATAAGTCAGAATTCTTTGAGTCTAATATTTCTAAGTTTACAGTTTTTTTGTTATAATTAATTACCATGCCAACATATCTGCCCTTCTGACCTTGACCTTTGACCTACTTTTTCAAAATCTATGAGACACTACATAAACGCAGCATCTCATCAGGATCCAAATTGTTCAATATTCTAATCCTGTTAAGAAATGAAATTTTGGTAATTCTGTTTTTAGAATTCTTAAATAAGCAGACAACATTTAATGTTAATGAAAATAGTTACCCTGCAGCATGTAATAAGTTAACTCAACCCATTACACCATAGATACACATTTTTACACATTTTATTTATTCCTTTACTGAAGAAAATAGTTCCACTCTATGCAGTAATAAATATATGTATCATAAGAAATATTTTCTATATTCTAGCAGATTTGAGCTAAAAGCAGGCTGAAAGTAAAGCAGAAAGTTCCTTATGGCACATTCTGCTTTACTTTAACCCATTACCTCTTTCTAGTATTGAAGATGGGTGACCACTTAAAACAGATTGAAACTTGAAAGTAAAGCAGAATGTGCCTTGAGGTGCATTCTGCTTTACTTTCAGCCTGCTTTAAGCTATAATCTGTTTGAATTTAGAAAATATTTTTTATGTAAAATATTTCTGAATGTTTAAAGTGAGACTATTCCTTCAGTGGAGGAATAAATTAAAGGTGTAAAAAGGTGTATTTATTGGGTAATGGGTTAAACTTGCATTAATTGGTCATCTGTCTACAAAACTAGAAACAGGCTATAGAGTAATTGGTGAAAGCTCCTACAGGGCTCCAGATAAGAGGGAGTTTCTTCAACAAATCAAACATTTTCTCACTCATTTTAGCTTCAAATCCTATGGTGTCACTACTCATTAGAATCGTCTCAAAGAGACGGTTCTAATGAGTAGTGACACCATAGGGTTTAAATTTTAATTCAGAAATAAAGATTTTAGTTTTTGAAAAACTACTCTTATCTGGAGCTCTGAGCACTCCTATTCTTAGGTCACTTGATAATCACTGTTTCTCTTATTGTTTTCCAGGACTGCTGGTCAGGTTGTCGGGGTAACTGCAGGAACGACCTGGGCATTTTTAGGGTTTTCACTTAACAAAGAAAAATTGACGGAGGAAGAGCAAATTCGTTCCCTTGTATCAGAGGGTATCGTGAAGAAAGACAGAGGCGATATTGAAGGAGCAAGCAAAGCATTTCATGATGCTTTAAAACTGTCTTCTGAATTCTTAACTGCGAAAAGAATAACTCAAAATGATAGTTTAAACCATAGGGTTTTCATATATGATCAGATAGCGAACATGTCCATGGAGATGGGACAAATGAAGAATGCAGAAGAACTGTTCAAAGAAACAATGAGGCTAGCACTTACTCTAGGTATGGATAAAGATGACAATGCTATGGTTGAAATGTCGCTGAAGTTGTCTATGATATTCTTATACACTGGGAGGAAGGAGATAGCTCATCAGGGTCTAGAGCGTTGTATCGCACAGCAGGAAAAGAAACTGGAAGCCATGAAAGACAAACCAGAACAACCTGAAAAGCCCGTGTCAGATGAGGAAATGAAGAAGATCAAAGAGACAGAAGCCAATACCAGGCTCCTCCTAGGAAAGGCGTATAAAAATTATGCAAATAGTTTCTTACAAAGTAGAGACTTCAAGAAAGCTGAACCGTTGATAGTTAAGTCTTTAGATATATCCAAGGCTGAGCTTGGTACGGATCACGAGATGACATTTGTTATTATGAATGATTTAGCCACCTGTAAGATTATGCTGAAAGAGTATCAATTTGCAGAGGAACTTCTCAAAGATGGAATTCAAGCGAGTAAGAAAATTAAAAGTGTAATGGAGGCGGCTTTGTCCTCTAATCTTGGTGCTCTGTATATAAGAACTGGCAGGTACGCAGAGGCGGAAACAATCTGTACAAAGGGCTTAGTTATAGCAGAGAAATTCAAAGATAAATATTTCATGGGCCCGTGTAAAGCGTGTCTTGGTAAAATACAAGAGCTAAGAGATCTCAAGAAAGCTCAAGAGAAGGAAGAAAAGTAGACAGAGTGATTTGTATTGGACTGTAGTTTTCATTATTGAAGACAAGTGGTTGCCTAAAGTTTGATTTCAGTATTGAAGACAAATGGTTGCCTAAAGTTTGATTTCAGTATTGAAGACAAATGGTTGCCTAAAGTTTGATTTCAGTATTGAAGACAAATGGTTGCCTAAAGTTTGATTTCAGTATTGAAGACAAATGGTTGCCTAAAGTTTGATTTCAGTATTGAAGACAAATGGTTGCCTAAAGTTTGATTTCAGTATTGAAGACAAATGGTTGCCTAAAGTTTGATTTCAGTATTGAAGACAAATGGTTGATAACAGCAGGCTGAACAGTATTGAAGACATATGATTGCTTAACCCTTTACCTTATAGAAGCGCCTTTTAGCGCATTCCATTTAATCCTCCGCGGAAGAAAATAGTTCCAATATATACCGTAATGAATATGTGTCATATTTAATACTTTCCTTATTCTAGCAGGTAATAGCTTAAATCAGGCTGAAAGTAAAGCAGAATGCGCCATATGGCGCATTCTGCTTTACTTTCAACCTGCTTTAAGTAGTCACCTATTTTCAAAACTAGAAACAGGCTATCAGGTAATGGGTTAAAGCAGGGTGAAAGTAAAGCAGAATACTCCTTTAGGAAAGCTTGTCTTGGTAAAATACAAGAGCTTAAAGATCTCAACAAGAAAGCCCAAGAGGAGGAAGAAAAATCAACAGAATGATTTGTATTGGACTGTGAACCTGAGAATTTTCTCGTAGTTTGTTTACCATACTGAAGACGATGGTTAGTTAAAGCAGGTTGAGCCTAAAGCAATACGCTCCTTTCAGAGCATTCTGCTTAACTTTCATCCTGCTTTAAGCTGTCATCAGATCTGCTACAAGTACATGTAGTATATAAGAACTATTTCTAGCGATACATATTCATGATTGTTTAAGGTAGAAGTTAAACTATTTTCTTCAGTGGAGGAACAAATTAAAGGCGTAGAAATGTGTACCTATGGAGTAATGGACTCATTCCTCCATAAATATGCTTTTTCATGTCTTTAATTTACTCCTCCACTGGAGAAAATGTTCTAAATTATGCAGTCAAAGTCTTAAGACTTATGAACATGCACCATAACAAATGTTTTCTTTATCCTAACAGATGGTAACTTAAAGGCAATAAAGCAGGCCAAAAACAAAAACAGAGTGCACCTAAATGAACAATCTCTTTTATTTTCAGCATTCTGTCTTCAGTACTGAAAATATGAGAGGGGGAAAAGGTTAAAGCAGGTTGCATTCTGTTTTACTTTCAGCCGGCTTTAAGCTTCCATCTATAAAGGTACTGGAACTATCTTATATTTCATGTGATTTGCCTTAACACTTAAGATCTACTCCATAAATACACCTTTATGCCTTTAACTATTCATTCAATATGAAAAGTTTCTAGTTTTGAAAACAGGTGACCTCTTAAAGCAGGTTGAAAGTAAAGCAGAATGTGCCTTAAGGCACATTCTGCTTTACTTTCAGCCTGCTTTAAGCTACCATCAGCTAGAATAATTATAGAAAAATATTTTTCATGTTGAATGCTCATGAATTTATAAATTGGAACTATTTCCTTCAGTGGAAGAACGTATTCAATGTGCTAAAAGGTGCTTCTATGGTTGAAAGGGTTAACTATATATTCAATAAGAAAAGTAGTCCCCATTTAGGAAATCCTTAACATGAAATATACATGGCATTGCCAGGTACATATAGTACCTTTCCAGACTGTATAAATTGGAACTATTTTCTTCAGCAGAGGAATAAACTGAATGCGCTAAAAGTCACTTCGATTGGGGAAAGGGTTAAGTTCAAATGGATATCGGGTAACAGGTAAAGTAAAACGAAAACTTATCCTGGTGTTAAACTAACACCATCATTATAGGCACAATTGCATTGGCCTGAAGTGCTTCTTTTGTCTGAATTGGCTTATATAGGCTTGTACTTTAGACGGACCTCAAAATGTCCCTCACTGGTCATGTTCAACACAACATCACAGGCGGACGTAGTCGAGGGGTAAAGGCCATAAAGCACCCGCTTACGACGTCAGGGGTTGCAGGTTCAATCCCCTGTCTGACCAAGTTCTTCGGATGAGAATTTATAAGCCGAGGTCAGATTTATGAGCGCTTTACACTTGGCATCTAAAAGAACCAGATAACTCTTTCGATAATAAGAGTAGGGCATTGCGCCTGGGTTCTCTGTATCCACTCCCCTCTCTCTAGGGCATCCAATCAGCCCATAGATGGCAGAATTGGAAGTTAACAAACAAAACAAAAAATCAACGCAACATCAAAAGTATTAACACTTCCCTCTCCAAGACAATCACTAAGTCTGCATGTGACTGTCATAGCAGCCATCTTCTGTCTTGTGTCCTTGCATGCCACTGATGAGGAGAACATGGTTTCATCTCCTTCCTTTATCTCCAACTCCTGTCTCTTCATTCTCTGTTCTACAATATGTTGGTATTTCACTGTCACATCCTTCTTACATGTACAGGGCCCCAGATAAGGGAGAGTAAACTGAACAAAACCAACATTTTCTCACTTATTTCAGCACCAAATCCTATGGTGTTACTACTCATTAGAATCGTCTCTTCGAGACGATTCTAATGAGTAGTGACACCATAGGGTTTAAAGCAGAATTAAAGATTTTAATTTTTGAAATACTCGCCTTATCTGGAGCCCTGCATGTATCTTGGCCTCGACTAACAGGTTCTCCTGCGTCCTTTGTCAGCTTATGTCTCTTGGCAGTGACCAGGGTTGGTGCTGTTCTCTTCCTGATCATTCTTCCTTCCTCTAGATTAACTCCACCAGCATCATGACACAGGGCTGCCATAAGTTGATCATAAAAATCCTAAGATTTCAAATTTTTAATTTTTCAGATGCAATTTTACTAATCGTATCTTTACCCCATAGTCTGTTTCTTTTTTTGAAGACATATAACTGCTAAAATCAGGTTGAAAGCATTCTGCTTTACTTTCAGCCTGTTTTAACTCTTTCCTCCCTAAAACTTTAAATAGACAATTCCAATTTCCATTATAGTCTAGTCCATTCCTGACTTTTAAGGGTTGTTTTTGTCAATGTTTGACATTATGACAAACAGTGAAGACCCTGATCAGAGGGCTCCTATCGGAGCCCTCTGATCTGGGTCTTCACTGTTTGCATAGGGCACGTGTACTCTTCACATGTACACTGTTTGAAAAGGACGCCTATAGGCGGGACTAGGGTTCAAATGGTTACCATCTGCTAGGATAAAAATCTGAAGACTTAGGAAAAAAATCGGAGAAATGGCAGCCCTGATGACACTCCAACGATCTCACTGCTATCTGAACATCTGGCTCACTGCCCAAGTCTGATTGATCTGACTTACTATGTTCATCCTCTTTAATCAAATCATCAACACTATCTATCATGGCAGACGAACTGGGAACCTTCACATGTTTGGCCTCCTTGTGTTTCTGTAGATAGATGCCTTTCTTGAAGCTCATCAGCATTTCCGGTACTCGAAATGCGGGCCGCCCGCTGTCGAACCACCTTAAGTAGTACAACATAAAATATCATTGCTAAGCAACAAGTTATTGAGAAAAAAAGAAATAATGTAAAAAAATTAGAAATACATGTTTTAATAAATAAACAATCACACACAAATGTCAAAACTCTTGAAGATGCTATTCAAGAATGCTATTTTTGCATACGCCCCTTCAGCTTTGGCAACTTTCAGCACCACTTCATCACTTAATCTGCTTGATCTAGCTCTGTGACTTGATTGGGAACGACGGGATGTATTGCTCTTCTTAGACATAATGGAACTTTTCTCCAATAACTTTTCTTTCAAAGTTTGAACTTTCTGCAAAAAACCTTCAATAATGGAATGGATAAGCGAGACTTACTTTTGCAGAAGGGAAGTTGAAGGTTGATCTAGATTTTATCGGCTTCATGCCCCGGCAAGGAGCCTTCAACAAGTCCAGTACCTTGATAATGGGCACTAAGCATGCTGATAGTTGTGCCATACTCTTTTGCAAGTATACATCAGCAACTCTTGTTTCCCTCCAGATTGAATTGTCTACACTTGGGACCTGCAGGTTCTCTATGTTGTCAGGCCTCCTATTTGGGTCCATCAATTCTTGGATTATGTCGTTTTCCGTCAGAGCTCGAAGGGCTTGACTAGTGACATTTGCTAAAGGAACAGATATGGCTGGTCAGGTTACAGCCTGAATATTAAAGAAGTCCCCAAGGTCTTGGAGCAAATCTGAATCCATGTCTTCAGCATGGCTATTGCCAGCCTTACGAGTTCCATTATCCAGAAAGTCGTCCACATCTATTGATTCAGCAGTGTTTGATGGTATTTTCTGTGCCTTGCTACATCCAGGGTTTTCTTCCATCCTGCTTGCTTTTGCCCGTTTCTGTTAGATTGATAGCATGAAACATTTTGTCCCATAGTTCTGCTTTTTCAGTTTAGGCCTGAACTGATTTGCTTAAGGTCAGCAGAAGTTCTTCCCCTTGTAGCTGCTTTTTGGATCCTGACTGTTGATCCCCTAAGGCGCCCCAAGGTTTTGTGGGTTTTGATTACTTTCTAAATCTGACATTTTTCAAAGGTCTCTTATCTCTTCTATGTTATGCCCCGGTTACACAGACGGTCGGGCTTAAGTCGGTACCCAATTGGTCTAATTATTTGCTGTTTTGATCCGTTGTCATAAGTGATTAATTCCAGGCTTTCTGTGTAACCAGGTATCGGTGAGGAATAATTGTTCAATCGGTCAACCGCCGCCCCGCATCCGATTGGCGACTCGTGAAATCCAATGGGCCACCGATTAAAAGCGCCCAACAACCAATCAATAATCGATGAATACCGATAAAACACCGATGAAATGCTAAGCACTGCTGAATCTTCTGCCATTTTTCATCCAGTCAAGATGAAAACTCTTCTACTCTCTTTGAATAGAGCTCCATGCGCTTATGCGTCAGACGTCTAACCCATTGTGGTCTTTTTACTGTGCTGCCCTCTGAACTGCTTTTCATTAGCCAGCCAGTTTACCGGACTCGAATAGAGGAAAAACAACCACAATTGCTTTAGTGGAGCAGTTTTTCAAAATTCTTAACATAACCAAAAATGGTATCAACAGAAGTATCAAGTAGATCTATATGAGACTTAATAATCTTCACATAGATATGAAATATAACACAAGGGACTGCCACAATCGGTGTTCTCACTATGAGTCACTGAACTCCAAACCCCTTTCTCGACTAGATTGTCTAACTATTTCTCTATACGCGGTTTCATTGCGAAGGGCACTGGTCTCACTTTAATGAACTTTGGTTGTGCGTCAGGGTTTAGATTTAAATGTGCCTTCTTATTCTTTGCCTGACCTAGTTCCTTATTGAACACCTGTGGAAACTTCTGAACAAAGTCTGCGCGATCAACTTACAGCGTTTTTATTTCCGCCCAATTCATGTGCAACTCTCTAAGCCATTACCTACCAAATAGTGGCCGGCTATCTGTTTCGACAGTTTACAAGCTCAGTTTTTTTCACTTGATTGTTCAGTCTGACTGCATTTGGTTACACAGACTGGTTTCAGTTCTTCTTCCGAATACGTTCGTAGCGCTTCAGATCGGTCGGGTCATTTGCGCTCTGGCCAAGTTGAGTCAAATTGCCTTTTCAACATGACCAAGGCGTCCCGCTTCAGTATCCAACTCCATTTTTACACCTTTTCAGCTTATCATCAGAGTCACTGTTATAATATTCCTATTGGTGGAAGTTAAAGAGAACAACAGCCCTTCGTCACTATCAGAGAAGGTTTCCGACACTTGATGATATTTTTTGACATGCCTGGGATATGTGGCCTTTGGCTTTACATGTGTAACAAGCCACATTCTTCAGCCAACAGTCTTTCTCACTGTGACTTGAACAGTTGCAGTGGCAACACTTCTCCTTTCGCGGTTAGTTTGTCAGGTTTCCACTCCGCTTTCTCACTTGTGTGACTCTTCTTAGGTTTACTGACACTTCTCTTGGTCCACAGTTTGTTCACAGTTTGTGGGGGATTTCCCCTGGATCCATGGTTATAAAGCTTTTTATTTGTGTCTGAGTATGTTCTCAAGCATTTGATTGGTCAGATTTGAGCCTAGGCTCAAATCTGACCAATCAAATGCTTGAGAAAAACTTTAGACTCAACTCAAACATTTTATAACCTTTGAACCTGTAATTCACAGTCATCACGTTGCACAGATTTCATGGCAAGAACAAACTCACAGGCTCTGTCATACTCATACACTAAGTCCATTTTTGCCAATAGCTTCCTGTGCATGGTCTCTTTGGCAAGACCACACACAAATATATCCCTTAATTGATCTTTCAATTCGTCCCTTAATTCACAATGATCTGCCAACTTCCTTAAACTGACATTGAAGTCTTTGACAGACTCACTAGGATGTTGATCAGGCTTGTAAAAACATAACCGTTCCGCAATTATTTACAGTTTGGGGTTGAAATGTGTTACCAACAGGGCACACAAGGCATCGTAAGATTTATCTCCTGGTTTATCTGGGGATGTTAAATCTCTCAGAAACTGTTACTTTTTCCCTCTGACATTGTTTTCATCAAAACTTCGATTTTAAAGGTGCACACCGCAAAATTGGACTTGCGAGGTTGTGGTTCTTTTAATCCATTTCCCCATAACCCAAAGACCTCTTCCTCTTGGGGAATCCACCTATCAGCTCTCGGATGAGTTCCTGGCAAAAGTCCAGCTTCGTATATCTCTGTTTTTTTCTGGCGCTGTGATGTCTTTTCGTATATGATATTGGCATTCACAATGCAACTGTTGAGGAGAAACCAGAAGATGTAATGCCACCATTTCTTGCCATTACGTCCAACAGTGTAGGTTGCCCAGAACTGATCATGCATGTCCACTCTGCCCATGTACTTGTTGTAGCTGTAGACACTGTGTGGCTGCTGTACAGGTACTTAACTCTTTCCTCCCTGAAACTTTAAATGGACAATTGCAGTTTCGATTTTAGTCTAGTCCATTTCTGACTTTTAAGGATTGTTTTTGTCAATGTTTGGCTTTATGACAAACAGTGAAGACCCTGGTTGCACAGGACAAGTGTACTATTCACATGTACACTGTTTGAAAAGGACGCCTATATGCGGGACTAGGGTTCAAAGGGTTAATGTCCTTGTACACAATGCTGACCATCTCTGATGTCTGTAGGATCACCATGTTCACTGAATACATACACAGTTGTGCTACTGAGTGTGGCGAAAGCAAGAATTTCAACCTCGGTTTCCAAAGTTCCAACATTTGGCATCTTTGACTGTTGCAAATATTTCTGCATTGGAGTGGATTCAATGCTTTTCATGATACTACTGTTATCTTGCATGAATTGCACGATAGATTTCCTAATCTCTCCATGGAACGCCTGCACATCAAAAACAACATAACTGAGTGTCCTAAACAGACAGTTTCCATCTCCTCTCATTGGTACAACAACAATCGGCTTTGCTTTGACAGATACAAACCTAGAGAGTCAGTTTTACACACGTTTTTACATTGTTTGCCAAATATTTGAGTAACCAGATGCCATTCCCACATACATGACAGGGTTTACCAGAAAGCCATCAAGCATTTATACAGACTGTTAATATGAATCGGGTTTAGAAGCTTGCCTAAAGACTTTATCCAAGACACTGCAGCCAGTTGCTGCACAGAACCAGATTGCCAAAGACTATACATGTATTACAAATTAAGTGTATCCAGTGTGTTGCATACTTTAATGCCTATCATCAATCTGCATTGCACTGTATTTTCATTTACATTTTATTTAAATCCATGAATTTAAGCTGTCGCTGTTTTTAGTGCTTATATAACATGAGTCTTGAAATGGTGCTCAACATCTAAGTTTGTTTGTGAGGATGAGGCCCAACATCTACGTGGTATTACTTTATGTAACTCGATATTGCTAAATGGGTTCATTTCCCCATAAAAATGGGGGTTTTTTTGTGCGAATCGGCCACATCACTGACAAATTCAGTATGTGATCATTATAGTTGATCAGTGATGTATACGCCATTTGTCCTTCCACACAGTTGCTGTAAGGTTCGACTGTCCCTTCTGTAACACCTTCATCTCTCCCCTCTGTTTCACGTCACATGGTTTCTGAAGCTCCTTGGGAAATCCAATCCTGTTTGGTCTGACTGTTCCACATGCATAAAGTCCAACATTGAGCAAGTCTTGCATGACAGGAAGAGATGTAAAAAAGTTGTCAAAGAAGAGCCATTCCAAGCTTAGTCAAGTGACCACAGTGTGTCCAAGTCTGTGTTCTGGCTCCGAGGTTATAAAGTGTTATAACGAGTTTAGACTCAACTGAAAAGCTTTATAACCTTGGACCCTGTCCTGCTTCCTGTTGACCTAGGTACACCTCAAACTTGGACAGGAAACCCGATCTGGCGACTGACAGCGTCCAAACCTTCACTCCTCTCTTGATGGGCTTGGCTGGCGAAATGAAAGGCGGCCACTATACTTGATCATCCCCTGGTCGATGGATACTTCCCACGAAAGACTGAAGTATAATGTCCATAAACTCTCGTATGTTGTACAACTGATCATAACCAGGGCCTCATGCAGGTTTGCGATCTCTTTCTGCCACATGGAAGTATTTCATGATCTTCTCAAAGCGGTTGCACATCATGACTTTCTCGAATCTGGATGCCTTAATTTCCAATCAACTTCATCGCCAATGGAACAAACAATTTAATTTTGTCAGCCATTTATTGTTGATATCAACACACATGCTTCTGGTTAAAACCCTGACTACAATATCAGTGCAAACAACAGGGCTGCCATTTCTCCGGATTTTTCCTAAATCTCCGGATGTTTCCCCAGTACATGGTAGCTTAAAGCAGGCTGAAAGTAACGCAGAATGCGCCCTAAGGCGCATTCTGCTTTACTTACAGCCTGCTTTAAGAAGTCGCATGTCAACAAAACAAGAAAAAGGCTATGGGGTAAAGGTACGATTCGTAAAATCGCACTTGAAAAATGCAAATTTGGAAATCTTAGGATTTTTCAGGTCAACTTATGGCAGCCCTGAAACAATCACTACAGACATGACAACCATGACCCCTTGAACCTTAGTTTCTGTACATGCAACCACTTGACAATTGTCCACGAGCACCACTGGATTTCCCTGTACATAATTTGGATGCTTTAAAATCACCTTTCCGACCACACACATTGCAGCATTTGCTCTAAACCAGACAGTTCTTGTAGTCATGCCGTTTGCAACATTTGGTACAGAACGGTATTGCAGGGCTCCAGATAGGGGCGGGGGTTTATTTCAAAAACTATAATTTTTAATTCTGATTTAAACCCCATGGTGTTACTACTCATTAGAATCGTCTCTATGAGTAGTAATCTGGTAGTAACACCATAGGATTTGGTGCTGAAAATAAGTGAGAAAATGTTAAATCTGTTCAGTTTACCCCCTCTTATCTGGGGCCCTGGTAATGGGTTAGGACCAGGGAAATGTGAATCACGTGACTGATGAACTACTTTCACACTGGTGTTTTCTAAGTCCAGAGTTCTCAAGTGTTGGCTTGTCGACAGGTTTGAATAACTCTTTCCAGTGTTAACTGGTCTGCTGGAATTTCCATTAATATCTCAGAACACTTTTTGTCATTTATGCCAATGATTATCATATCACAAATAATCCCTTCTCTTTGCTCCCCATATTGACAATGTTCTGCTTTACTTTTCAGCTCTGCTATGAAATCCATAGTTGACATTTTCCCTCTCTTTGTGTTAGGATATTCCTGTCTTTTAACGTTGCGGTATTTATGTACTCTAAAAAGTCTGTCAAATTTACTAACTACGGAGTTCAAGTCATGTTTATCCTCCACTGGCCCGTGTGCTATGCCACTAGCCTCGTCTGCCATGGTTTCTGCAGCCCACTCAAAACTGTTGTAGATTTTGACACATTCACGACCCATGTTTGATAAAAGTACACAGACCTTGCGCTTCCAGGTTTATCATCTAGACCAAGGACGTCTAAGTGGATGAGGAAATCCCTTCTGTAAAGTTCCCATTCTGATGCTCCCGATTCCATCACATTAAACTCTTGTAAAGGGCGGACCCCTTTACCCATCAAAGTGAATCAGTAGTAGAGGCTTTGAACTACAAGAACTCAGCAATATTTAATAATAACAATAATGATAACAACAACTGTATTTATTATGGATAACAACGACTGTATTAACCCTTAGCCCGCCAAATAAATTGTCGTCTGCTATATTTCTCGTCTGCTTCAAGTTTCAAAGTTGCTGAAAATGTTGTCTGAGTGTCAAACAGCTTGGATCCGGATGAGACGCCGAGTTACTCGGCGTCTCATCCGGATCCAAGCTGTTTGCATATGGAGTTATAGTCGTGAGTGGCAGGCTAAGGGTTAATAATTTACTATTGCTATTATAATAACAATGACTATTTATTATCATTATGGATAACATATATTTGGTTACAGACCAATTTGCAATATGGTCGACTACAATAGTTATTAAATATACATTTAGCCAATATGGTTCATGAAAAACATACAAAACATGTAATTTCCAGAGGTGACTGCATTGATGAGCTTGTCTACCCGCCTCTGTTTCCCACGAGTTCCCTCTTCAATACAGATCTGTTGAATCTTGCTTCCGCTTCAAAGTAACCATTTTCTTTTGAAGTTCTGTCACAGTTTCAACCCACTTAAGTCTTCCAAAGTTATAGAGAGATTTGAACTGTATGAGGTGTCATTTTGGCTGACTTAAAGGCAACTTTGAAAGTTGATTATTTACACGACATACCTGTTACTGTATATTTACATTTGCCCCATTCCTTTGGGGAAAAAATGAATTTTTATTCGTTTAAAAACTTTAAATGCAATTTCTTGAGAGGGTGGGACTTGTAGACATCTTGCCCAGAGGAGGCAGGGCTTGTAGATCTGCTCTCGGCGAATCAATTTATTTGTTGCGTTGCTTCAGTATTGCTGTTATGGTTGTTCCTTTCAGAGTACACATTATCCATGTTAACAGCCTTCAATGTGGATTTAACATACATGCATACTAATAAAATGTTCATTTAACCCTTAGCCCGCCAAATAAATTGTCGTCTGCTATATTTCTCTTCTGCTTCAAGTTTCAAAGTGCTTCAAAGTTGCTCAAAATTGCTGAAAATGTTGTCCGAGTGTCAAACAGCTTGGATCCGGATGAGACGCCGAGTTACTCGGCGTTTCATCCGGATCCAAGCTGTTTGCATATGGAGCTATAGTCGTGAGTGGCAGGCTTAGGGTTAATATTAGAAAATACAGCAAATATAATGTAAATTTAAGATATTAACTGAATTGTTTTGGCGTTTAAGCGAAATAAACGACAGAAAATGATTGACAAATTTACTATTAATCATGCTACCGATCAATGTAATTTGCCGATCATTTTCTACCATTTACTTCGCTTAAACGCAGAAAAAAATCAGTTCATTTCTTAAATGTTGATGTTTGGGTGTGATTCTTTTTAGTGGTAGACTGAAATTGGTCAGATGAGATGAGCGGTGATATTATTGTCAGTTTTTCATCGCAAGAACTATATGGGAACTTCCTCATACAACTCAAACTGATCTTATAAATTTCTTGGATGTCTTTGATATCGCACACAAATGTTGTGGTGTCCCCTAACATACATCAGTGTCAGTGGATGATGCTAAACATAAATGATGCAGCTTCGAGTCCATGTCCCTTTTTGTGACACTCTTTTCTCCTCACCTACAGCCACTTGCTTGACTACACATTGAACCCTAGCGACGAGTATACTAGCCATGAACAAATAATATACCTATCAAGAGTACATTTGTCCTATGCAAATAGTGTAGTACTGATCAGTCCTCTGATCAGGTTCTACAATGTTTGTCATTTTGTAAAATAGTATTAAAACACACCCTTATTATTAAATCAAAGTACTGTAGTACTGCAAGCTCGGACTTTCAGTTTAATGTAGAACAATGTAATGCAGAAAGCTAATTATGGAGTTTCTGCATTACCATTGCCATGCATTAAGCAGTAACCTGCAGCGCTTAAAGACCCTAAAGAATTTTGTAATGTGCATGTCTTATAATGCATCGTCTGCTATGACTACTAGGTAAATGTTTAGTACTGTGTTTAAATCACCACAGGTACAGACTAAGGATCCAGAGTTGAACCCTAGTCCCGCATATAGGTGTCCTTTTCAAACAATGTACATGTGAATAGTACAATTGTCCTGTGCAATTAGTGAAGATCCAGATCAGAGGGCTCCGGCAGGAGCCCTCTGATCAGGATCTTCACTGTTTGTCCTAATGCCAAACACTGACAAAAACAACCCTTAAAAGTCAGAAATGGACTTGACTAAAATGGAAACTGGAATTGTCCATTCAAAGTTTCAGGGAGGAAAGAGTTAACTCAGTGCTGCTACACGGTTTATCTGATAGTGACGTGCCCAGCAACTGAAGCTCTGTTAGATAGCATATGTAAACCCCGTATGACAGGATTTGTTCGTAGGGGGAGCTAGACTCGCACTCATTTTTAGCTCACCTGAGCCAAAGGCTCAAGGTGAGCTATTGGGATGGCCCTGTGTCCGGCGTCGTCCGTCGTGTGTCGTCGTTAACAATTGCTTCAAATGACATCTTCTCTTATACCGCTTGACAGAATTCAACCAAACTTTACAGAAATGTTCCTTGGGTCAAGCTCTTCCAAATTTGTTCAAAGAATTAAAAACAATGGAGAACTCTGATTGCCATGGCAACCAACGTCAAAAAATAAGGAAACCTTAAAAAATCTTCTTGTCAAAAACTGCAAGGGCCAGAGCTTAGATATTTGGCACATAGCATCATCTACAGGTCCTCTATCAAGTTTGTTCTAGATGTCCTATACCAAAATTGTTCAAATGGTTCTGGTCTGTTGCATAACTAGGTCACAGGAGCTAAAAATAGATTTTTTCAATGAAAACTTAAAATATCTTCTTTTCTGAAACTACAAGGGCCAGAGCTTAGATATTTGGCACATAGAATCGCCTACAGGTCCTCTATCAAGTTTGTTCAAATTATGCCCCTGGGGTAAAAATTGGCCCTGCCCCGGGGGTCACAGTTTTACATAGAGTTATATAGTGAAATTTTCAAACGTCTTCTTCTCTGAAACTAATATTGCCAGAGCTTTGATATTTGGCATAGTGACACTTCTAGATGTCCTATACCAAAATTGTACAAATGGTTCTGGTCCGTTGCATAACTAGGTCACAGGAGCTAAAAATAGATTTTTTTCAATGAAAACTTAAAAAATCTTCTTGTCTAAAACTACAAGGACCAGAGCTTAGACATATGGCACATATCATCGCCTACAGGTCCTCTATTAAGTTTGTTCAAATTATGCCCCTAGGGTCAAAATTGGCCCCGCCGGGGGTCACAGTTTTACATAGAGTTATATAGAGAAAATTTCAAACGTCCTCTTCTCTGACTCTAATATGGCCAGAGCTTTTATATTCTGTATGGTGACACTTTTAAATATACTTTACATATTTTGTTCAAATTGTTCCGGTCTGTTGCATATCTAGGTCAGTCCTGGACATAAATCAATATCTCCATTTTTCCAGCTATTCTCAGGTGAGCGAATATGCCCCATGGGGCTCTTGTATACTTTAGCATTTGATATAGGCTGGTCCGAGCCAAAAATGGACTAAATGAAATTGTAAAATGTCCTTTCTGTCTGCACCAAATGCTTTACCATGATGAGACATTTCTAATGAGTAGTTACAACATAGAAGTTGGTGGATACATAATGGAGTCAGTATTTATAATATAGTCGAACTTCGATATCTCAAACTCCCATAACTCGATTATTCGATATTTCGAAACATGAATTTGCCTTATATCAAGCTCAGTTTAGGTGAACATACCTGTCAAAGTTAAAACGCAGCTTAGCCACATTTTAAATTTAAAATACGGGTATGTTTGACTTAACTGCGTTCGAGATATTGAAGATTGACTGTATTGCCCTAACATGGAGCCCTTGTTGATGAAGAACCACTGATCTCTGCCTTATTAGAAATCATATTTAACCTCTTAATTACGACCACTATGTTAATTTTCAGGCGTTTAAAGCAGGTCACTACTTAAAGCAAGGTGAAAGTAAAACAGAAAGCCAGGAGCTTTCTGTTTTACCTTCACCTTGCCTTAATTAAGTCACCTGTAGTTTATACAGTCAATTAGCCTTCTCTTTGTGGTCGTAATAGAGGCGTTTACTGTATTGCCCCAACCTGAAGTCCTGGTTTATGAAGGACCTGTGGTCTCTGCCTTGTTAAAAATTATTTTATATATAGTGTTTTTCTTGCTGATAATAAATTATTTAAAAACTTACATTGCTCTCTTTTACTTTTGCATTAACCTATTACCCCATAAATACGCCTCTTTACGCCTCTTAATTTATCCCTCCACTGAAGAAAATATTTCCAATTTATCCAGTTGTGAATATTTAATATTAGAAATAATTTCTATATTCTAGCAGCTGGTAGCTTAAAGCAGACTGAAAGTAAAGCAGAATGCGCCTTATGGCGCATTCTGCTTTTCTTTCAACTTGCTTTAAGAAGTCATCAATCTTTAAAACTAGAAACAGGCTATGGGGTAATGTTCAGACCCAAGTATAGTTATCATTGATGGGTTTCTTTAGCTCACCTGGCACGAAGTGCCTAGGTGAGCTTTTAGGATTGCTGGATGTCAGTGTCTTCTGTCTGTCTGTGTGTTCACAATTGGTTCGTTAAAACTCTAGTCGCTTCAAATTTCATTCCATCTTCAATGAATTTTGCTCGGCATGTTTGCTTCACTGATATCTAGCTCAGGTTTAATATAAGTCATATTGGATAAAAACTAGATCACTTGGTCAAATCAAGGAAAAGCAGTATTAACCCTCTAGAGGCTACAAATCTCATTATATCTGAATGAAATATTGTCAGAATGTTTGCCTACAAAATCAAATGTGGAGCAATGTAGGGTTAATATTTTGCTCAGAAAAATTCCAGTGATCCTGACAGCTCGAACCAGGAACCGCTCGCTTCCTAGGCGAGCGTCCTACCACTGGACCGGTCCACCGCCCCTTGTTAAACTCAACTATGGACTAGACTTAATTGACAATTGGAAAAAAGTTCCATTTGTCAATCTAATGGAGTCTACTATTAAGTCCATGCTAGCTGTTTACCTATTACGAATAAATAACTCATGTTTGACTTTTCTGCACCAACTAATCACAGTTATCTTTCTTGAACTATTGATCCTGTTGCAAACTTGCAGGGCTGCCATATCTCCGGATTTTTCCTAATTCTCCGGATTTTTAAAAAAAAAATTCTCCGGATGTGGGTGTCAAACAGTTAGGATCCAGATCAGACGCCGTGTAACGCGGCGTCTGATCTAGATCCTATTAAACTGTTTGCATAGTTATGTTAGTGTCATAGAGCCTGGCATCTAAAGGGTTAAAGGTAAGTTTCCTAAAATCGTGCCTGAATATTTTAGAATATCAGGATTTTTATTAGCAACTTATGGTAGCACTGAAACTTGTGTTCAATAAACTGGGTCTAACCCATTTCTGCCTAGATATTCCAATGAACTCTACCTACCGGTATACCCTTCCTGACAAAGTTCATATTAGATATACATGTGCAAGGATGACCTAAAGACAAGTGTACTCTTGTTTGAACAATTCATACAAAAAAGCAAACAGTGCAGACCCTGAATGAGACACCGCATCAAGGTCTACACTGTTTGCTAAGGTCATCTTGAGTAGACATATGCTAAAATGTGTAAACAAAAAGGTAAGGCATTGAAATCTCATATAAGGCACTAATGTCGACTTAACAAACAGCTTGGATTTGCTATGCAGCGTCGCATCAGGATCCAAAATACTAGACATTCGAATAGATATTTCTTCATAAGACCGCTTTAACCCATTACTTTATAGCCTGTTTCTAATTTTGAAGTGAGGTGACCACTTAAAGACATACTCGCCTATATTAAAAATGTTGAAAAATAAACTTCTTAAATACCTTGATTAGATTCTACCATATATTTTCTGATTTGCAATACATTTATTATCATAAAAATAAATTTTGAAAAGTTCTCATTGGTAAATTATGTAAAATATAGTCCTTTCCGTACAGGCACTGTTTCAAGATTTGAAAAAACTGTCCCGAGTAGCAGTTCTTGTAGAAATTATGTTTATGTTTTTATCAGCAGCATTGTAAATGCTTTAAGTAACTTAAACTTTATTTAATGCTGTTGTATTCACATACACTCATATATTCACCAATTTAAGCAAATATTGGATGAATATTTCTCATTTTTAGGTCAACAGAGACCCAATTTGGCTATTGGGGGAAGTATATTTTCTGCATAAAATCTAAGGGGGTAGGGTTAGAAATTTGACCATATTTCATAAATGAACAATGCAACACCTAGGTTTCTTTACACCATTTGATAAGAAATACTTTAACCTAGATGCCTAGAAAGTTTAAAGAATTTTCATTGGATTTTTTTTTACATTATTGATGTTTTTGTGTAGTAATATAAGTGCATTTGTCCATTATGACGTTTTCTGCTCTGACAATGAGCAAATGCGGCAAACGTCACACTTTTCAAAGCCAGCTAGAGCTGAAAAAAGCATTGCAACCCCCAATTTTTATTTTAGCAATTTGCTTATATATACCTTAATTCAACTTGTAGAACTTTTCATGAGATTCTGTTGAATTTTTCAAATACGCAAGTATCCCTTTAACCCTTTACCTGATAGTCTATTTCTATTATTGAATATAGGTGACTTCTTAAAGCAGGTTGAAAGTAAAGCAAAATGCGCCTTAAGGCGCATTCTGCTTTACTTTCAGCCTGCTTTAAGCTACCATGTGCTAGAATATAAAACATATTCCCTATAATAGATATTTATGACTGATTAAATTGGAACTATTTTCTTCAGCGGATGAATAGGTAAAATGCGCTAAAAGTCGCTTCTATGGGGTAAAGGATTAAAGCAGGTTTAAGCAGAATGTGCCTTAATGTGCCTTTTGCCATTTGCTTTAAGCTTCAATCTGCTAGAATATAGCAAATAAATCTTGTGATGCAAATCCATGACTGTTTAAATTGGAACTATTTTCTCCAGTGGAAGAACAAATCTAAAGCGTAAAAAGGCATATTTATCGGATAATGGGTTAAATTTACTATGAAATGCAGTAAAACCTCAGTTACTCGAAAATGCTTAATCTATTTATAGTTTCTAAGCCTAGTTTCCCCTAGAGTTAGAATACATTAGCAAACAGTGTAGAGACTGATAGGACGCCACGTTACGCGGCGTCCCATAAGGCACTGTGTATACTGTACGTTTGTTATCTGTATGAACTGTTCTACTGTATGGAAACAGTGTAGTGCTTTTAGATTACCTTTGTATATATTTTTAATCAAAATTCGATACCGCGAACTCGGTTTAATCGAACATACCTGTATTTCAAAGTTAAAACGCGGCTCAGCCGCGTTTTAACTTTGAAACACGGGTATGTTCACCGAAACCGATCTTGAAATAAAGCAAATTCATGTTTCAAAAAACAAATAATTCGAGTTAAGCGAGTTCGAGATATCGAAGTTCGACTGTATGATGATAACTTCCAGCAAGCACACAAGTATAGAGTTTATCAGTATTCCCTCTCTACAACGACATCCAACGGGAGACACAGATTGTTTGTGTTGTTCTGAGGGAGTCGTTATAGGAAGCGATAATTAATACTTGGCTTACATTTGCAAACAGCTCTAAACGCGGCGTCTGATCTGGATTCAAGCTGTTTGTCACTCGTAAATATTATATTCATTCTATCAAAATAGCCACTTATATGCACATGTACCTTTGAGGAAAAAAACAACAGACGACACTTTTAAGTAGACAATAGTGAAGCTTTAAGGTAGCTCGCGGGTGAGCTTAGTTTCCATGACAGGTGTTATGAAACTTTTCCTGAAGAAGGATAATAGTATAAGAAACAATGTGTGCAAATATAGGCAAAATTTATCGATTGGTTTGTCTTTAAGGGTGTATCCAAGCCATAAGCGATTTTTTCAAAGTATCAAACTTTTTTCTATCATTGTTTTTTTTTGGAAGAGCTATTTATGATGAATGAAAAAATGGAAGAAAAAATATATGTTGGTGTCCTTTTTTTTGAGCTACAGCGATTTGAAAAAGGTATGTCAAATTTGGACTTTTTCTCTTAAATTTTACCCATTCAGAGTACAAGCTTTAGTAAAATCTATTTCAAAACAAAACAAACATGGTAATTTGGGTTTTCATTATTTATTTCATGTCTATGGTGGTATTTTCACATAATATAGAAACCAAATTTAGACAAACCAGGCACTCGGTTTGAACAATATGGATCCTCGAATATAAAAAATATGCTTGTTATAGGGCATGATTTTATTAGATTTTTTTATGTTATGAAAAAAAAAGTAAAAAAGTTTGAAAATGAAATAGTTCTAGTATTAAACTTTTTCTAATATTCTACCCAAATGAAAGCCAATGCTAAGGCAGTTCAAAATATGAAAAGAAATTGAAATGTCAGTGTTGAAAATTTTGAGTTATTAAAGTAAAAAGAGTTATCTCCCCTTACACAATTTACAAACAAGGGCCACTATGGCCCTTAATCGCTCACCTGGTACACCATGGCAAACTTGACCTATAGCGACCTAGATTATGACTGGCCATGACTCACAATCAACCTCTAGAGTGTAAACAAGATTTTCCTATGATTTGACCTAGTTTTTGAACGGACACAATCCATATTTGATTTTGACCTAGATTTGATGTAGGCAAACATTCTGACAATATTTCATGCAGATCTAGTGAGAGTTGTAGCTTCGATTAGGTTAACACTGTTTTTCTTTGATTTGACCTAGTGACCTAGTTTTCAACCAGACATCATTCAAAATTAACTGAGCTAGATATCAATGAGGCAAACAAGTTGAGCAAAATTCATTAAAATCCAATGAGAGTTTTAGCATCTAGAGTGTTAACAAGTTTTCCCTATGATTTGACCTAGTGACCTAGTTTTTTACCCTAAATGACCCATATTTGAACTTGACCTAGGTATCAATTAGGCAAACATTCTGACCAAGTTGCATAAAGATCAGATGAAATTTAAAGCCTCAAGAGTGTTAACAAGGTTTTTCTATGATTTGACCTAGTGACCTAGTTTTTCACCGGACATTAGTTGACCCATATTCAAACTTGACCTAGATATCAATAAGACAAACATGCTGACCATGTGTCCTCAAGATCCAATGAGATTTGTAGCCTCTAGAGTGTTAACAATGTTTTTCTATGATTTGACCTAGTGACCTAGTTTTTGACCGGACATAACCCATATTCGTACTTGGCCTAGATATCAATGAGACAAACATTCTGACCAAGTTTCATCAAGATCCAATGAGATTTGTAGCCTCTAGAGTGTTAACAAGGTTTTTCTATGATTTGACCTAGTGACCTAGTTTTTGACTCAACATGACCCACATTCAAACTTGGCCTAGATTTCTACTAGACAAACATTGTGACCAAGTTTCATGAAGATTGGATGATATTTGTAGCTGCTAGAGTGTTAACGAACCAATTGTGGACGGACGGACATCCAGCGATCCTAAAAGCTAACCTTGGCACTACGTGCGGTGAACTAAAAATTACCATATCGATGATATTTAGAGTTTTATAAATTTCACATTTGGTGCCTGTTTTTCTTAAATTAGTTTTTGTATGAAGAAATTCTACCATTTTCATATTTGTTTTCATTTAAAATGGATTTTATTGAAGCGGGCTGTTTGAAAAGGACAAAATAAGAGAAAATGGACGGGGTAAATTTTACATGGCCATGGAGCCAACTGTTGTTCACCAAAATGTAAACTTTTTCTATTTTTTCATTCATCTTAAATAGCTCTTCAATACAAAACCATCATAAAGTGTTTTCATATACTTTGAAAATTTTCTTAAATTCATGACATTGATACGCCCTTAAGGCCTGGAAATTTGATTTTTTTTTAAATGAATACAGCTTATGACTATAAGAATCGCGCAACAAGTAGTCAGCAACATTCATTACAAGAAAAGCTAAAAACATTTTTTTAAAAAAAAAGGTGTTCAGAAAAAATTTATTTTCTATTTATATTTTGCAAAATGCTAAAAATAGAATAAAAAAAACCCTGACTTATTCAATGTATATATTTTTTTATTTTATTTAAATATATGGTTGGTGAAATAGTTGGTCAGAAAAAATAGAAAATATTACAGTCAGGATTTGAAGTTGAGATACAGTTACCTACCTAAATTGAAATTCTGTCCTTAAAATGCATTATTTTTTATTCAAGGACTTGCATACAAGTTTAATTATATTATTTAAACATTTTAATGGGCAATTTCGATCTTGAAAAGGTTGACGTATTGATCAATAAGCTCCAATGTGTGGCTTAATAGTTCGATCAAATTGTCACATGATACGCACTTTTACTAGGGAATTTTCGGGGGCAAAATTTTACTCCTAGATGGTCTCTGCTGCGTACTGAGGGCATTTCCAGCACTCCAAAAAGGTATAATACGAACATAAATCTATGTAAAAAACGACTCAAAATAACCAAAAATATTTTATCTAGGATAACATTTCCGACAATTTGCACTCCGGCTATGTACTCTCTAACCCCTACTCTACCCACTCCTAAAGTCCGGACATCAAAAGGCATGATGACCATTGTCTTAACCATGAGACAATGAGATGACGCACCTGAAAAAACTTATAAACCATAGCAGCAGCAACAACAACAACTACCCACTCCTATTAGTGTACGCATGCACGGGGAGTCCGGGGGCATGCTCCCCCGTAGAAATGACCTCTATTGCACTCTGGTGGCGTTTTGCCAATTTGAAATAGGTATTTAAAGTACTAATACATATCCATGTAAATTTTCAACTTAAAATAACAATTTGTTAATAATTTAGGATAGTTTTGACGTTGTCTTCCGGCTATTAGCCTAAACCCATACTCCTACCCCCTCCGATTAATGTACACACTGTTACTATAGTGCTCCCCGGAATTTTTATTTATTTTATAGATGGTCTTTGGTGCGCTGTGGGGTGGGGGATGGGGCGTTTTTAGGCCTACGGTTCGTGATTACATTGCTACTCATTTTAACTCCTATCCGTGTTCTATTGCGTATTATAACACTGGCATGAATTTATAATTTCTTATTCTTATTTCGTGGCCGCCTAAAAAAAGATGGATGGATGGATTAATGAGTTGAGTTTTACAGCACTACTATAAATACGTCCACTAATTTTAAAGTTATCTCCGATTTATCGTGTTTTTTTTAACTGCAAACGACCTATACACAAAAAATGCCATATAGCGCCGATGAAAGGATGATGAGATGAGATGATGATGATTTCAGGAAGATGATTTCGATTTATCAACTCATTCGTTAGAAGCAGCGTATGGGATCAAAACATGTCTTATTTTTAGTTCTTCGTAGAGGGGATAATCTCAGTCAAATAAACAGAAACATTCCACACGACAAATAACCCCTTCACTGCCTTACCCCGAGCACAACATATTATTTTGCAAATAATTTGGATCCTGACCAGACGCCGCGTCACGCGGCGTCTGATCAGGATTCAAACTGTTTGACACTCATTTCAATATTTCTTCAGACAAAATGGCAAAAATTAAAAGTTAAGAAATAAAAGCAGACGACAATTGTTTAAAATTGATGACGTCAATGCAGTGCAGGGGTTAAGCCCAAGAACCGCACCCGCGACAAGGTGGAGGAAGGACTTGTGACCCTATAAACAGGAGGTGCATATTCCAAAAATAATAGCAGTTTAAGAAATCATTCGTACATAGGATGATTTCTTAAACTCCTAGTAGTTTGTTATATTGCATTTCCTGTTTTAGGTGACCACGAACTTAGCAAGACAAAAGAACTTTAAGGGTGTATCAATGTCATAAGCCAAATTTTTAGCTCACCTGAGCTAGCTCAGGGTGAGCTTTGCAATCCTTGAATGTCCGTCGTTCGTCGCCCGTCGTCAACAATTTTGGTGTTTACACTCTAGAGGCCACAATTTTTATCCAATCTTTCTGTAACTTACTCAGATTGTATATTACCATAAGAGTTCGGATGAGTTCGATTATGGTTGATATTGGACATATAGGTCAAGAGTTTTCCACCTTTGAATTGCTGAAAATGCAATATTTAACAGTGTTTACACTCTAGAGGCCACACTTTTAATTCAATCTTTTCCAATCTTGCTCAGATTGTATATAACCGCAAGAGTTCGGATAAGTTCAATTATGGTTAGAATTGGATTGATAGGTCAAGAGTTATCTACCTTTAATTTGCCGAAAATGCCATATTTAAGGTTGTTTACACTCTAGAGGCCACAATTTCAATCCAATCTTTCTCAAACTTCATCAGATGGTATATGACTATAACAGTTCAGATGAGTTTGATTAGGGTTGCAATCGGACCTGTAGGTCAAGAGTTATTTACCTTTGAATTGCTGAAAAT
This sequence comes from Gari tellinella, assembly GCA_922989275.2. Classification (NCBI taxonomy): domain Eukaryota; kingdom Metazoa; phylum Mollusca; class Bivalvia; order Cardiida; family Psammobiidae; genus Gari; species Gari tellinella. The sequence goes on along the minus strand of OV277865.1, from coordinate 73,677,461 downwards.
GCCATATTTAAGGGTGTTTACACTCTAGAGGCCACACTTTTAATCCAATTTTTCTTAAACTTGCTCAGATTGTATATAACCATAAGAATTCCGATGAGTTAGGTTATGGTTGGATTCGGATTTATAGGTCAAGAGTTGTCTACCTTTGAATTGCTGAAAATGCCATATTTAAAAGTGTTTGCACTCTAGAGGCCACAATTTTCAATGGATTTTAATTATAATTGCACACAATGTATATAGCTATAAGTTCTCGAGGGAGTGCAATTACTGTTGAAATCTGATCATTGTGGCAAGAGTTATCTGCCCTTGATTTACTTTGAAATGCTAGAAAAGGCTTCATTTCAGTATTATTTAGGCTCTAGTTATCTGCCTTTGATGTACTCTACAATACATACTAGAATGGGTCATATTGCAATGTTGTGTACATGCTATACTACACATTTGAATGGATTTAGAATAAAACAGGTGAAATTCAAAGGTAAAGCTATCAGGCTTCATTATAAAAGGTGAGCGATATCAGGGCCTTCAGGCCCTCTTGTTCAAAGTACATGTATCAAACTTTTTCTCTAACATTGTTTTTTTGAAAGAGCTGTTGATGATGAATGAAAAAATGAAAAAAATATATATATGGTGGTGTCCTTTTTTTTTTGAGCTACAGCGATTTGAAAAAGGTATGTCAAATTTGGACGGTTTTTTCAAATTTTACCCATTCAGAGTACAAGCTTCAGTAAAATTTATTTCAAAACAAAACAAACATGATAATTTGGGTTTTCATTATTTATTTCATGTCTATGGTGGTATTTTCACATATAGAAACCAAATTTAGACAAACCAGGCACCAGGTTTGAACAATATGGATCATTGAATATCAAAAATATGCTTTGTATAGGGCATGATTTTAATAGAATTTTTATTTTATGAAAAAAATTAAAAAAGTTTGAAAATGAAATAGTTCTAGTATTAAACTTTTTTTTATATTCTACCAGATAAAAGCCCATGCTAAGGCAGTTCAAAATATGAAAAGAAATTGAAAGGTCAGTGTTGAAAATTTTGAGTTATTAAAGTAAAATGAGTTATCTCCCCTTACAAAATTTACAAAAAAGTACCATATCGATGATATTTAGAGCTTTATAAATTTCACATATGGTGCCTTTTTTCTCTTAAATTAGTTTTTGTATGAAGAAATACTACCATAGATAGGAAATAAATAACACAAAACCAAATTATCGTATTTGTTTTCATTTAAAATGGATTTTATTGAAGCGGGCTGTTTGAAAAGGACAAAACAACAGGAAGTGGGTGGGGTAAGTTTTACATGGATGTAGAGCCAACTGTTGTTCACCAAAATGTACACTTTTTCTATTTTTTCATTCATCTTAAATAGCTCTTCAATACAAAACCATCATAGAGTGTTTTCATATACTTTGAAAATTCCCCAAACTCATGACATTGATACACCCTTAAGCTATCATCTGCTAAAATGTATAAAGAGGAACTATTTTTTTCAGCGTAGGAATAAACCAATGACGTAAAATTGCGTATTTATGGTGTGATGGCTTAAAATAAAAAGGATCGGAAACGGGACCAAAGTTTCTGTCCGGTTTAGTAGGATTCCGGTATTTAGAGGTTCTGGTTTGGAGGGGTTCCTCTGTATATGTTACGATGCAATGATGATGAGCTTGGATGCTAAACCATTTCATGGTCAAATTTATCGTGAGAATTTACCCCATCACCGCCACATTGTCGTCTGCTTCAAAATTGTTGTCTGAAATATAGTTTCAAAGTTATATTTATATTAAGGTAGTATGAGTGATGGAAATTCGATTTGAGTGTCACACAGTTTGGATCCTGATCACATATGACGCGTTACGCGGTGTCTTATCAGGATCCAAACTGTTGCAAACGCGCATTTTGGCCTCTTTGATAATTTAAGGGTTAAGTCTAAATAAAACAAATGTTATAATCTGTTCTGTTTTTATAAAACGACACATTGTATTAATATTTGTATGCAAAAATGATTCAGGAAAACAACTCTTTAAAGCTACTTCTCAAATCGAAAGTTGGTTTCAAAACTGAATCATTGGTTAACAATAGATACTACTTGACATTATAAATAGCATGTATGCCAGTCGTGGTGTCATTCAAAAACACATATCCTGTTGTTTCCCAGGACCCAAGGCTATAAAGCGTTTGATTTGAGTCTGAATTAGTTGTCAAGCATTTGATTGGTTGGACTGAGCCGAGGCCTAGCGGTGACCTTGACCTTGACTTTTAGACCCAATTACTGAAAATGTTTGTCCGTATCCTCTTCATGTCATATACAACTCTAGACTGTTTTGTGTTACACCACAACACATAGAGCTTGCAGAAAACACTTACTTCATTTCTGTTGCAATTTGTTTGAGGTTAAGCCCCTTTGCCAACATATTGACTGGACTAAACGTCATCTAGGTTACCGAATTTAGTGTGAGCGCACATTTTGGGTTTTGGGTAGTTTCTCCTATGATTTTAAAGTCACTGTGACCTTGATCTTGACCTTCAACCACAATTATGGAAGAAAACTGTCCGGAGAATATTTCCTACATCACACCAGCAGCACGCACCAGCGTTGGCATGTGAATTCATATTGGTATAGCGCACTAGAGCAATGCATCTTACTATTTTGAAGTTACTGTGACCTTGACCATCAATTATAGAAATAAAAAGCTTGTCCAAAGCATATGTCCCATATACTATAGGCCAACCAACTAGAGAAAAAAGAGTTTGATCCTCTTTGGATTACGGTCCATTTGAACATGGTACGCGGCAATCCGACGGAATGTCGCGTACCATGTCAAAATAATGCGTACATGAGTATATTTACTGGTCTGAATAAGGACTTCCATAAGTTGACATAAAGAATCCTAAGATTTCCAAATTTACATATTTCAAGTGCGATTTTACGAATACACATGTAGTACCTTTCCCCATCGCCTGTTTCTAGTTTTGTTGACGCGTGGCTGCTTAAAGCAGACTGAAAGTAAAGCTTTAAGCTACTATGTACTAGACAAATCCGAAGATTTAGGGAAAATCCGGAAAAATGGCAGCCCTGTGAATACAATCTCAAATTGTTTTCAGTGTCAATAAACGCAGGGCTGCCATTTCTCCGGATTTTTCCTAAATCTCCGGATTTTTTCCAAGTACTTGGTAGCTTAAAGCAGGCTGAAAGTAAAGCAGAATGCGCCCGAAGGCGCATTCTGCTTTACTTACAGCCTGCTTTAAGTTGTCGCATGTCAACAAAACAAGAAAAAGGATATGGGGTAAAGGTACGATTGGTAAAATCGCACTTGAAAAATGCAAATTTGGAAATCTTAGGATTTTTCATTTCAACTTATGGCAGCCCTGTAAACGTATTCGTGCCATCCGTCACTTACTGTGGCATATTCTTGTTTCCATTGGTTTTCTTACTCCGACCTAATTTAGACGGAATACATCTGTTTTTAAACTTTGCTCCAAATATTTGGCATACGATATAAAATTAACGAGAATAAAAATAATCATATTTTAGCTCACCTGGCACAAAGTGCCAAGGTGAGCTATTTTGATCGTCCTGTGTCCGTTGTCGTCAACAATTTCTTTAAACGACATCTCCTCCTAACCTACTGGATGGAATTTAACCAAACTTGGCAGGAATTATCCTTATATAGTCCTCTTTGAAAATTTTCAAATATTTCCGATCCGTTGCATATCTAGGTCTCAGGAGCTAAAAAATAGATCGTTTCAATAAAAACTTAAAAATTCTTCTTCTCTGAAACTATAGTACCCTGAGCTAAGATAGTTTGCACTCAGCACCATCCAATCAGCAATTGGCACAATCCTATTATAATAATTTCTCAGCTTTCCAAGATATGTTACATTTACATCAACGGTTCCAGGTGAGCGATTTAGGGCCGTATACGGCCCTTGTTTGTTTTACTTTCAGCCTGCTTTAAGCAACAACCAACTAGCTGGAGGGGTGTTTCCTATGAGTCACTGAGATGGTAAATATACTTTTTAACCAATCACGTTAACGTTAACTGTCAACTATTCTGTTGTTTTATCTGGTTTCGTGTTATGTTACTATGTCAGATGTGATGTTTTTTCTAATAGGAGGAAAAATTATAAACTTAAATTCGTGTTGGAGGTACCGAAAACCGACCGTCGATAAACAAAATATATAATCTATAGGATGCCTATGGACAGGTGACTGCCTATGACAGTAAAACACACAGTTCCGAGGCCCGTTTCATAAAACTTCTTACGACAAATGTTGTCGTAAGTCAAAACTTTAAAATACATTTAATCTGTGATTTCTCTATCTAATCCTGTCTTGTGACATCTTTCTGGAATCGTCTTTTCAAGATGATTCCAAAAAGATGTCACAAGACAGGATTAGATGGAGAAATAAATAATAATTGAGACTTTTATAATCTGACTTACGACAACATTTGTCGTAAGAAGTTTTATGAAACGGGCCCCTGAGGAGGCGCTATATTCTTTCACAAGTAAACGCATTCGAAACGCAAACGCAATGCAGTACAATGTAAAAACAAACAACAACCGACAACGTTTGGTTGTTCACGTTTTATTTAAAACTGAGTCAGGGCTGCCACTTCTCCGGATTTTTCCGAAATCTTCGGATTCTTAATTTTTCCGGATCTACGGATTTCCCCCGAAATCTTCGGATTTCTGCTCAAACTTAAAACATTGGAATTGTAAGTTCTGTTCTGTAATTTGTTTTACTAAGGAAATATTGATTTAGGTGTCAAACGGTTTATATCCAGACCAGACGCTGCGAAACGCGGCGTCTGATCTGGATCTATACCCGTTTGTATAAGTGTTATAAAGCCTGGCTGCGAAATGGTTAAAGGTACGATTCCTATAATCGCGCTAGAAAGGGAAATCTTAGGATTTTTATGAGTAACATAATGGTAACCCTGTTGATTCGTAAACAATTTGGAGCCTGATCAGACACTGGTTGTTTCCTATCGACATCTTTAATTAACCCTTTCCCTTATAGAAGCGACTTTGAGCGCATTCATTTTATATTCATCCGCCAAAGAAAGTAGTTCCATTTTATACTGTCATGAATATGTACTATTAGAAATAGTTTCTATATACTAGCAGATAGTAGCTTAAAGTAGGCTGAAAGTAAAGCAGAATGTGCCCTAGGGCACATTCAGCTTTACTTTCAGCCTGCTTTAATAGGTCACATACCGTATCTTAACTACTAGAAACAGGCTATGGGTTAACGTGAAATCGTTTCTTGAGGAAGGAAAACGTCTTATCCATCTTATATAACTGAAGACAGGGCCAAGTCAATGCACTCTTCTAAAAAAGAAAAAATACGTAGACTAATGATACTAATAAAACTAATAATAAAGACTTTATTTAACGAGATAACTCATTTGGTAAAGACCAATCTTCCACGGGGCCCTCAAAATATATACAAGTACATAAAACAAAATGCATTTCATACAAAACAAATATTTAACAATATAACAATACAATGTACTAGGATGTAGCAATACTCGTTAATAAAAACAAGCAAATGTGAAGGAGCATTCTGTACGGCATATATTTCGGCATTAACCCATTTGACGGCCCTATATATGTAGGACATGTGCAAACAATGTAGACTCTGATCAGACACCGCATAGTGCGGTGTCTGATCAAAATCTACACTGTTTGCTGATCGAAAATTCATTATAAAACAAAACGAAAATGAAAATTTAGACCAGGCATACCTTTGATAAAAATGGAATAATCCAATAAATTAGCATTGAAGAATCCACTGGGCGCAAATAGGTTACATGTAACCCATTATCCCATAGCCTGCTTTAAGCCATCATCTGCTATATAGGATATAATTGAAACTATTTCTTATGGTACATATTCTGGACTGTATAAATTTTGAATTATTTTATTCAGAGAAGGAATAAATAAAAGGCGTAAAAAGCGTAAAATGGAGTAATGGGACAAGTTTATAGATTTCAACGTTTTTTCCTAAACACGTGATTGTCTATAGCGCGTGATTTTAGTAAAAGCATTACCCAGAGATTTTACAAGGTTATTAATTTGGAGCTCATGTGCAGATTATCACGTTTTCCACGATAGAATCACATGTCGTGCAGGATTTCTGCATAAATGTGTCTGAATTTATGGTTTATGGTTATAGGGTATGCAATAAAACCTCTGCTGAGCCGCCACTCAATTGAACCCTTTACTCCATAGACAGGGCTGCCATAAGTTGACATAAAACGTCCTAATATTTCCAAATTTGCATTTTTCAAGTGCGATTTTACGAATCGTTCATTTTCCCTTAACCTGTTTCTAGTTTTGTTGACACGTGGCTGCTTAAAGCAGGCTGAAAGTAAAGCAGAATGCGCCTTGAGGCGCATTCTGATTTACTTGCAGCATGCTTTAAGCTACCATATACTAGAAAAATATCCTAAAATTTAGGAAAAATCCCGAGAAATGGCAGCCGTGCATAGATACTCATTTTAACGCATTTGATTTATTCTTCCACTGATAATAGTTCCACTTTACACAGTCATTAATATACGTGCAATAAGAAATAGTTCCTGTATCCTAGCTATCACAGCAGAGTGTAGCTTAAAGCAGGATGAAAGTAAAGTAAAATGCTCCTAAAGGAGCATTTTACTCTACCCTCAACCTGCTTTAAGCAACCATTTGTTTTCAATATAAGCTATGGGGTAAAGGGTTAACTCATTCATCTTGAAACTTCGAAAGAACATTTCCTATTTACAATTATATCAGGTGGTTTTAAGGTTGTTGTTTTTTTACAACTTTTTTGCAATATGACAAAACAGCGTAGATCCTGATAAGATGGTTGGTTTAGGAGCCGTCTGATCTGAGTGCACTGTTTGCAGGGTACATGTACAATGTATGTACTGTGCACTCTATACAGGAACACTGTTTCTAAAAGACGAGTATACTCGTCACTAGGGTTGAATGGGTTAAAGATACTGAAAACCAGGGGTCCGTTTCATAAAACTTCGTACGACATAATTGGTTGTAAGTCAAAACTTTAAAATACATTTAATTTCTGATCTTCATCTAATCCTGTCTTGTGGTATCTCTTTGGAATCGTCTTGAAAAAACGATTCCAAAGAGATGTCACAAAACTGGATTAGATGGAGAAAGTAGTAATAGTTGAGACTTTTATAATCTGACTTACGACAATTTTTGTCGTACGAAGTTTTATGAAACGGGCCCCAGATTTTGCCTGGAACAATCTACAGTAGAACCTCTCTATTACGACCACGAAAAGGAATGCTAATTGTCTGTATAAAAAAACAGATGACAGCTTAAAGCAATGTGAAAGTGAAACAGAAAGCTCCTACAGGAGCTTTCTGTTTTATTTTCACATTGCTTTAAGCAGTCACCTGTCTTAAACGACTAATGTTTGACACAATTTAGTGGTCGTAATAGAGAGGTTCTACTGTACATGTGTACACATGCATTAAAATGAATTTTTGTATTGAAGCCTATTTGTTAGGTTGTTTGTAAACGTTCTTCATATTTGAGGTAACCGTTTAAATATGTGATTTAAAAGTGAAAACTTGTTGTGGTAATTAATCCATCCCAGTGATGATCCTTAGGCTAAGTTTTATGTCAACAATCATAAGTAACATTTGCACAGTATTATAATTAACAAACATTGAATAAAAGCTGATATAGGAGTCATCTAATCTAGGGCTACACCTATATTTGAATGGAACAAGTGTACTCTTCTCAGACACACTGCAAATTATGCATAATATTGTATTGCGACAACAGGGCAGTGAGTTAAGAAGACATGGATATTTCTTGAAACAATATATTGCTTAATGCTTAACTAAAGTAATGCAGAAAGCTCAAAACCGGGGAGCTTAATGCATTACTCAGTATAACGTTAAGTGCATGAAGTGGTAACATTTATTTGAGACGCATATCTTAATTAAAACTACTTTAAACGTTCGCATATTTTTGTACTGAGAGAGAGAGAAGAGAAGAGAAGAGAGAGAGAGAGACAGACAGACAGACAGTCAGGGTCATACAGAGAGAGAGACAGACAGACAGACATAGTCAGAGAGAGAGAGAGACAGACAGACAGACAGACAGAGTCAGACTGAGGGAGAGAGACAGACAGAGTCAGACAGATAGAGACAGGGAGAGAATTAGAAATAGAAGATTTCGTTGGAACATGCGGAGGTGTAAATCGAATGGAATTGCAACACCGGAAATACCTACTGTCTGCTACTGTAGCAATTGGGCGAATCTACTGCCACCACTAGGGGGGTTAAATCATTTACGATGTATACCTACAGCGTATATATCATTGAGGTGACATTGTAAAGACGGTATATTCAATTATTATCGATAATTCATACACCTCAGGGCGAGGCTGCATATTTCCCGAACTTCCTCCACAATTTGATTGCACTTTTCCGCAACAGTAAGGCATCCATACCGCCCGCTGATGCTAAAAATAGACCGAACCAGCCTAATTGAAACAGGTTGCGTGAACTTGGTTGGGTCAGTGCCATTCGGAGTTACGGATAAGCGTCTTTTATTGTATTGGAATAATAATAAATCATACACGAACAGTTTCAACGGGTCGAAAACAGGGTAAGCTTTTTTCTCTCACCTTTTATACTGTGAACGATAAACTTTTTAAGTTTACAGCAGGGCTGCCATAAATCCTAAGATTTCCAATTTTTCTATTTTTCAAGCGTGATTACTTAAATCAGGTTGAAAGTAAAGTAGAATGCGCCTTATGTCGCATTCTGCTTTACTTTCAACCTGCTTTAAGCAACAACCTTCTTTGATAAAAATCTGAAGATTTCGGAAAAATCCAGAGAAATGGCAGCCCTGTTACACAGACACGACCCCACAAGAAAAGGTAAAGTCGGAATTGCATGTTTATCTTTCGGTGCCTACATCAAAGGATAGGTCGGTGATTGGAAAAAGATTCTTTATTCTGGTCGGTCTAGTTTGGCATTAAGCCATGCAGTTTCCTTCGAATTTGTAAAAGTAGCTTGTTGAATGGATTGGAAGTCTAGCATTTTATCGGGCAGGTGTTTTAAGATGGATTATCGCTCTAATCCGGGCAATTTGCAACAAGCAGACGAAAAAAGATTCAGACACAAGTTCGGGATAACGGTCACGTGCGGATCTAGAGAGGGGGAAGTTCTGACATTAGCCCCCGCACTGCAATGACGTCATCAATTTTAAACATTTTTTTTTTTTATTTTTTTTTTTTTTTTATAAATTTCGAATTTATTATTTTAATTTTAGATATTTTGACTTAATATCGAAATATTGATTTGAGTAAACCACGTTTATTTGGACCTGATCTGGATCCAAAATGATTTGCAATGTTTACAGTGTGTCTGCCAATTGTTCAAATATGATGGGTGACTGCTTAACCCATTACCCCATAAATACGCCATTTACACCTTTAATTTATTCAACCACTGAAGTAAATAGTACCAACTTATACAGTCAAGGATATGGACAATAAGAAATATTTTCTTTATCCTAGCAGATATTAGCTTAAAGCAGGCTGAAAATAAAGCAGATTGCCACTGCCTTAAAGAGGCTCGCAACCGGATTTAGCATTAAAAATAGTAATTTGTAAATATATGTCAAATGCTGATATAAATGGGTAAGATTTAGTTTAGGATAATAAATTCTGTTAAAAAATGCATTTCAAAAAAAAAAAAAAGAAGAAGCTCTGGTGGGATTCGAACCCGTGACCCACCATGCGGAGACAAACATGAAAAAAGAGGAAGCACCTTTACTACCTCGGCTACCAGCGCTCTCTATATATATGGTAGCGAATTAACGTACTTCACAGGTAGCGATCGATAATACTTTATTCGGCTCGGGTTTATGTCAGAGCCCGTGTAGAGAAGCAACAACAACAACAGCAAAACCGTCAGCTGACGCTATAGAAAAACGATGGAAAATATCTAAAAAAACTAAGATTCGGTGACGATTCTTGAGACTTTTTTTGGACTGATCATATTTTTTTAATGTCAGAAGCCAAATAATGCCACAAATTTGCTTTTATTTGACTATTTTATTTTATTTTGACAAGTACAACATCGGTTGCGAGTCTCTTTAAAGCGACTCGCAACCAGATGGTGCATTAAAAATAGTAATTTGTAAATATGTGTCAAACGCTTATATAAATGGTAAAGAATTAGTTTAGGATAAGAAATTCTGTTTAAAAAAATGTATTTCAATAAAAAAAAATATTGGTCTCTGGTGGGATTCGAACCCGGGGCCCGGCATTGGCGGACAGAAGGCAAAATAGGGGAAACCGCTTAGACCAATGGACCACGGATACTATCCGTTTATCTCGGGTCGATTTAACGTATTTCAATGTGTTGCGATCGAAAGTGCATACAACTTCGTAAGTTGGCTCGTGTTTATGTCTGAGCCCGTGTAGAGAAGCAACAACACCAACTATACCGTCTACTAGTCGGTATAGAAAAACGATGGAAAATATCTAAAAATCTAAGATTCGGTGACGATTCTTGAGACTTTTTTTGGACTGATCATATTTTTTTAATGTCAGAAGCCAAATAATGCCACAAATTTGCTTTTATTTGAGTATTTTATTTTATTTTGACAAGTACACCATCCGGTTGCGAGTCCCTTTAAGGCACATTCTGCTTTACTTTCAACCTGCTTTAAGTGGTCACCTATTTTCAAAACTAGAAATTGGCTTTGGGGTAATGGGTTAAAGTATCTTGCTCTAAATCTGCCTCCTATATTTAATGAATGATCATGTTTGGTAGCATATCAACAATAAAGTCTAAAGAAGGCATTTCTGTATAGAGGGTAAAGGGAGATCGATCAGTTTCCCAGGGCTCCAGATAAGAGGGAGTTAACTTAACAAATCAAATATTTTCTCATTTATTTCAGCACAAAAGCCCATGTTGTACAACTCATTATAATAATCAAACATATTTTAACTTATTTCAGCCCCTCCCCAGCAAAATTAGCTTGATCTGCACATGACGAGTGATGTGTAAGATCTGAATGTGCCAGATACATTATCAGTGATTATTTAGGGTGAATTTACAGGTTTGAAGGGATGAAACTGCATGTGAATCTTAATGTAAGAATCTGTGGCCCTGTGACATAGAGATATATATTTCTATATAGGCCTCACAACAGAAAGAGGATTGCATCAGACCTTCAGAAACTAACAGGTATGTGCCTTTTTGCAACACCAGGGATCCATTACTGAACAAATCAATTACTGTTTTACTCATTTCAGCACCAAATCCTATGGTGTCACTACTCATTAGAATCGTCTCGAATGGTAGCTCAATGGTAGGCTACAAGGTTGTGTCAATGATATGCTACAATGGAGTGTCAATGGTAGGCTACAAGGTTGTTCAATGGTATGCTACAAAAATAATGTGTCAATGGTAGGCTACAATGGTGTGTCAATGGTAGGGTACTATGGTTTGTCAATGGACTGGTAGGCTACAATAGTGTGTCAATGGTAGACAACAATGTTGGGTCAATGGTAGGCTACAATGGTGTGTCAATGGTAGGCTACAAGGTTGTGACAATGGTATGCTACAATGGAGTGTCAATGGTAGGCTACAAGGTTGTGTCAATGGTAGGCTACAAGGTTGTGTCAATGGTATGCTCGATGGTGTGTCAATGGTAGGCTACAAGGTTGTGTCAATGATATGCTACAATGGAGTGTCAATGGTAGGCTACAAGGTTGTTCAATGGTATGCTACAAAAATAATGTGTCAATGGTAGTCTACAATGGTGTGTCAATGGTAGGCTACTATGGTTTGTCAATGGACTGGTAGGCTACAATAGTGTGTCAATGGTAGACAACAATGTTGGGTCAATGGTATGCTACAATGGAGTGTCAATGGTAGGCTACAAGGTTGTGTCAATGGTAGGCTACAAGGTTGTGTCAATGGTATGCTCGATGGTGTGTCAATGGTAGGCTACAAGGTTGTGTCAATGGTAGTCTACAATGTTGTGTCAATGGCAGGCTACTATGGTGTGTCAATGGTAGTCTACAATGTTGTGTCAATGGTAGGCTACAATGGTGTGTCAATGGTAGTCTACAATGTTGTGTCAATGGTAGGCTACTATGGTTTGTCAATAGTAGGCTACAATGGTGTGTCAATTGACTAGTAGGCTACAATGGTGTGTCAATGGTAGGCAACAATGTTGGGTCAAATGGTAGGCTACAATGGTGTGTCAATGTTATGCAACAATGTTGTGTCAATGGTATTCAACAATGGTTTGTAACTGGTAGGCAACAATGGTGTGTCAATGGTAGGCTACAATGGTGTGTCAATGGACTAGTAGGCTACAATGGTGTGTCAATGGTAGGCAACAATGTTGGGTCAATGGTAGGCTACAATGGTGTGTCAATGTTAGGCTTCAATGTTGTGTCAATGGTATTCTACAATGGTTTGTAACTGGTAGGCAACAATGGTGTGTCAATGGTAGGCTACAATGGTGTGATAATGGACTGGTAGGCTACAATGGTGTGTCAATGGTAGTAACAATGGTATGTCTAGTATGTTACAATGGTTGGTCAATGGTAGGTAACAATGGTGTGTCAATGGTATGTTACATTGATGTGTCAATGGTATGTTACAATGGTGTGTCAATGGTATGTTAAAATGATGTGTCAATGGTATGTTACAATGGTGTATCAATGGTATGTTACAATGGTGTGTCAATGGTAAGCTACAACGGTGTGTCAATGGTAGGGTATAATGTTGTGTCAATGGTAAGCTACAATGGTCTGTCAATGGTAGGCTTCAATGGTCTGTCAATGGTAGACAACAAATGGTGAGTCAATGATAGGCAAAAATGTTGTGTCACTGGTAGTCAACAATGGTGTGTCAATGGTTAAAGCAAAATGGTATGTCAATGGTAGGCAACAATGGTGTGTCAATGGTAGGCAACAATGTTTGGTCAATGGACTGGTAGGCTACAATGGTGTGTCAATGGTAGGCTACAAGGTTGTATCAATGGTAGGCAACAATAGTGTGTCAATGGTAGGCAACAATGTTTGGTCAATGGTAGGCAACAATGGTGTGTCAATGGTAGTCAACAATGGTGTGTCAATGGTAGGCTACAATGGTGTGTCAATGGACTGGTAGGCTACAATGGTGTGTCAATGGACTGGTAGGTTACAATGGTGTGTCAATGGTATGCTACAATGGTGTGTCAATGGTAGGCAACAATGGCATGTCAATGGTAGGCTACAATGGTGTGGCAATGGTAGGCAACAATGTTTGGTCAATGGACTGGTAGGCTACAATGGTGTGTCAATGGTAGGCTACAAGGTTGTGTCAATGGTAGGCAACAATAGTGTGTCAATGGTAGGCAACAATGTTTGGTCAATGGTAGGCAACAATGGTGTGTCAATGGTAGTCAACAATGGTGTGTCAATGGTAGGCTACAATGGTGTGTCAATGGACTGGTAGGTTACAATGGTGTGGCAATGGTAGGCAACAATGTTTGGTCAATGGACTGGTAGGCTACAATGGTGTGGCAATGGACTGGTAGGTTACAATGGTGTGGCAATGGTAGGCAACAATGTTTGGTCAATGGACTGGTAGGCTACAATGGTGTGGCAATGGACTGGTAGGTTACAATGGTGTGGCAATGGTAGGCAACAATGTTTGGTCAATGGACTGGTAGGCTACAATGGTGTGGCAATGGACTGGTAGGTTACAATGGTGTGGCAATGGTAGGCAACAATGTTTGGTCAATGGACTGGTAGGCTACAATGGTGTGTCAATGGTAGTCAACAATGGTGTGTCAATGGTAGGCTACAATGGTGTGTCAATGGACTGGTAGGCTACAATGGTGTGTCAATGGACTGGTAGGTTACAATGGTGTGTCAATGGTATGCGACAATGGTGTGTCAATGGTAGGCAACAATGGCATGTCAATGGTAGGCTACAATGGTGTGGCAATGGTAGGCAACACATGTGTGTCAGTGGTAGGCTATACTGGTAGGTTACAATGGTGTGTCAATAGTAGGTTACAATGGTAGGTTAACGGTATGTCAATGGTATGTTACAATGGTACGTCAATAGTATGTTACAATGGTTGGTCAATGGTAGGCAACAATGATGTGTCAATGGTATGTTACAATGATGTGTCAATGGTGTGTCAATGGTGTGTCAATGGTATGTTACAATGGTGTGTCAATGGTAGTCTACAATGATGTATCAAGGGTAGGGTATAATGTTGTGTCAATGGTAGGCTACAATGGTCTGTCAATAGTAGGCTACAATGGTGTGTCAATGGTAGGCTACAATGGTCTGTCAATGGTAGGCTACAATGGTGAGTCAATGATAGGCAAGCATGTTGTGTCACTGGTAGTCAACAATGGTGTGTCAATGGTTAAGGCAAAAATGGTGTGTCAATGGTAGGCAACAATGGTGTGTCAATGGTAGGCTACAATGGTGTGTCAATTGTAGGCTACAATGGTGTGTCAATTGCAGGTAACAATGGTGTGTCAATGGTGAGTTATAATGGTATGTCAATTGTTGACTACAATGGTAGGCAACAATGGTGTGTCAATGGTAGGCTACAATGTTGTGTCAATGGTAGGCTACACGGTTATGTCAATGGTAGGTTACAATGATGTGTCAATGGTAGGTTACAATGTGTGTCAATGGTAGGCTACTATGGTTTGTCAATGGTAGGCTACAATGTTGTGTCAATGGTAGGCTACAAGGTTGTGTCAATGGTGCATCAATGGTAGGCTACAATGGTAGGCAACAATGGTGTGTCAATGGTAGGCTATAATGGTGTGTCCGTGTGTCAATGGTATGTTACAATGGTGTTACAATAGTAGGCTACAATGGTGTGTCAATGGTATGTTACAATGGTGTGCCAATAGTATGCTACAATGGTGTGCCAACGGTAGGCTACAATGTTGGGTCAATGGTATGCAACAATGGTAGGCTAAAATGGTATGTCAATGGTAGGCAACAATTGTGTGTCAATGGTAGGCAACAATGTTGTGTCAATGGACTGGTAGGCTACAATGGTGTGTTGTGTCAATTGTTGGCTTCAATGGTGTGTCAATGGTAGGCTATAATGGTGTATCAATGGACTGGTAGGCAACAATGTTGTGTCAATGGACTGGTAGGCTACAATGGTGTGTTGTGTCAATTGTTGGCTTCAATGGTGTGTCAATGGTAGGCTATAATGGTGTATCAATGGACTGGTAGGCTACAGTGGTGTGTCAATGGACTGGTAGGCTAAAATTGGTGTGTTAATGTTAGGCTACAATGGTGTGTCAATGGTAGGCTTACAATGTTGGGTCAATGGTAGGCAACAATGATGTGTCAGTGGTAGGCTACACTGTTGGGTCAATGGTAGGCAACAATGGTGTGTCAGTCATTCAGTGGTAGGCTACACTATTTGGTCAATGGTAGACTACAATGGTTGGTCAATAGTAGGCAACAACAGTATCCAAAGTTAGGTGACAATGGTTGGTCAATGGTAGGCTACAACAGTATCCAAAGTTAGGTAACAATGATTGGTCAATGGTAGGCTACTACAGTATCCAAAGTAAGGTGACAATGGTTGGTCAATGGTAGGCTACAACAGTTTCCAAAGTTAGGTGACAATGGTTGGTCAATGGTAGGCTACAACAGTATCCAAAGTTAGGTGACAATGGTTGGTCAATGGTAGGCTTCAACAGTTTCCAAAGTTAGGTGACAATGGTTGGTCAATGGTAGGCTACAACAGTATCCAAAGTTAGGTGACAATGGTTGGTCAATGGTAGGCTACAACAGTTTCCAAAGTTAGGTGACAATGGTTGGTCAATGATAGGCTACAATTGTGCGTCAATGATGGGCTTGAATTGTTGGTCAATGGTAGGCTACAATTGTGTGTCAATGATGGTCTTGAATTGTTGGTCAATGGTAGGCTACAATTGTGTGTCAATGATAGGCTAGAATTGTTGGTCAATGGTAGGCTACACTCATTGGTCAATGTTTGGTAGGCAACAATATAGTGTCTCCATAATAGGTTGCAGTGATATCTAATGGTAGGTAACTGGTGTTTCCATGGTAGGTTAATTACAGTTAGAATTGTACTTTCTGTTTTACTGCCTTTCTATTCATCAATCTATTATAACAAACAGGTTACTGTATGGTTCGGGTAATTATTTACATACGGTAGCAAGTGTCTTATCCATGAACTGATTTTAATTGTCAAAAGCGACTTTTTAATTATGTTTCAAACAACACCTTTAAATTACAATTACAAAGACTGTAGAGTGAATGAATAATTCAAACTGGGCTCATGTCAACTTCTGACTCATTACACCAGGGCTCCAGATTAGACTTGGAGGGAGTAAACAGAACAAATCAAACATTTTTTAACTTTTTTCAGCACCAAATCCTATGGTGTCACTACTCATTAGAATCGTCTCTTCGAGACGATTCTAATGAGTAGTGACACCATAGGTTTTAATGCAGAAATAAAAATTTTAGTTTTTGAAACACTCCCCTTATCTTGAACCCTGATTTACAGGTGGCTATTTATAAACAAGCTAGTGGCTAATAAAGTGAACAAATTGTTAGCACACATGGAGTGTTTGTTATTACAATGTACTGCAAGCTATTGCTAAGTGTGAAAACACACTTTATTTTTTATGTACATGTATAGTACATTTTATTTTTCAAACAAGTGTTTAGTGGTATTGAGTGCAGTAAGGTACTGCTTCGTTGAAAGTCATTAGCCGGTTGCTGGTTTTGATTGGCCTCTGCAAAAATAGAAGAATGGTATATGTTTGGAAGAGATCTAAATAGCTCCCCTATCTAATAGGCTCCTCTGACAAAAATGGTGTACAACATGGCGGCAATTGCTTTCAATGATTTACATTTGAGGAGTGGCAGAGAGCAGGATTACTTTGCCGGCTCTTCCAAATATCAAGCGTAATAAACAGCAGAGCTTCAAAAAAAGGAAGAGGCATTAAATAAATTGGAAAGGGTCTGCCTAATCTGGAGACCCTCAGGGTTCAAGTCCTGGGGCCCGTTTTATGAAACGACGTACAACAAAAATGGTCGTAAGTAAGGTTCTAAAATGATCAATAATTGTTTATTTCTCCCTCTTATCCTGTCTTGTGGAATCGTGTTTTCAAGATGATTCAAAAGAGATGTCACAAGACAGGATCTAAGATAGATAAATCAGAAATTAAATGTATTTTAAAATTTTGACTTACGGCCGTTTTTGTGGTACAGTTTTTTTAAACGGGCCCCTGGTCAGGCCACACTTTCCCCCAGTCCTGTTACACAATATGACAAGTATCTTCTTGCTAAGAACAAGTGACTTTATGAAGGTGATTTTTCCTGGATAATTGAACCTAATAAAATGTTTAAGTGACAGGTCAATAACATAAGCAACAAGAACTGGAAAATATTTGCATGGCTCCAGATAAGAGGGAGTAAACCAAACAAATCCAGTATTTTCTCATTTATTTTAGCACCAAATCCTATGGTGTTACTACTCATTAGAATCATCTCTTCAAGGGTTTAAAGCAGAAATAAAGATTTTAGTTTTTGAAATACTCCCCTTATCTGGAGCCCTGATATTTGCTTTCCAAACTTTTGCCCTGCATTCAGTCTGTTTCTTCATGCAGTGGTGGCTGTACCCCATAGCCTGTATCTAGGTAATGAAGACAAGCGACCGCTTAAAGCATTCTGCTTTACTTTCAGCCTGCTTTAAGCTATAATCTGCTAGAATTTAGAAAATATTTTTTATGATACATTTTCATTTCTGCATAAATTGGCACTATTTTCTTTAGTGGAGGAATAAATTAAATGCATTAAAATGTGTGTGTGTATGGATTAAAGGGTTAACACATGTTTGACTAAACTCCTTGGTTGCTCAACAAAGGGTTTGATGGTTCAGTGCTCCCTCCCTACAGTGATTCCCTCCTTATAACAACGCTTAACACTGTTCCCCAAACAAGACAATTATGTCCAACCTTTTCACGGCTGCAATTTCTTCTGCTTAAAATTTTCATCTGCTGTTTTTCTCAAAGTCACATTATATTTGACATTTTGACAGAAAGAAACAAAATGATAATTGACATACAGCTTGAATGCAGATCAGACGCGACGTTAAGCGGCGTCTGATCTGAATTTAAGCTGTTTGCAAATGTAAGCCAATTTCCCTGTATATATCGAAAGCCTCCGACCAACACACATATTTTTTGGTCTCCCGTTAGGTGTTGTTGTAGAGAGGGAGCACTGTATATAGAAATTATATCCTGGGCACCACTGATAAGAAGTAGTAGACTGAACAAATCACACATATTCTCACTTATTTTCAGCACCAAATCCTATGGTGTTACTACTCATTAGAATCGTCTCGAAGAGACAATTCTTATGAGTAGTAACACCATAGGGTTTAAAACAGATACGAAGATTTTAGTTTTTGAAATACTCCCCTTGTCTAGAGCCCTGTATATCACAGCAATGCCTAGATATACAAGTAGTCACCTTTTTCTACTGCTTATATTGCCCAGGAACGTCTACTGCTTTCATATCCAATTATTGTCACATAGTTAGAAGAGACATAACTATTACCATGGTAGCGCTGAAACCATGGTAACCTTTACAAACAGATCGCACTCTGATGAGATGCAGTGTAATGCATCGTCTCATCAGGATATAAACTTTTTGACATTCTGACCCTATTTTGAAAAGAAATTTTGAAAATTCTATTTTTAGAACAGAAGCAGACGACAATTTTTACAAACCAAAAAATTACCCAGCATGCAAAGAGTTAAATCTTTGGAGAAAATCTGAGTGGAAAACCTTTATTTGTCAAATAAATCTGCCAGCCAGAAAAGTTTCGAGCAGTAAGTCATCCTCACTTATCGTCAGAAATAGTACCAGAAGTACAGATAATCCCTTACCACATAGCCTGTTTCTAGTTTTGAAGACAGATGACATCTTTAAGTAGGTTGAAAGTAAAGCAGAATGCACCCTAAGGTACATTCTGATTTACTTTCATCCTGCTTTAAGCTACCATCTTCTAGAATACAGAAAATATTTCTTATGATTTTTATTTGTAACAGTATAAATTGGAACTATTTTCTTCAGTAGAGGAACAAATTTAAGGTGTAAAAGGGGCATTCTATTTTACTTTCATCCTGCTTTAAGCTACCATCTGCTAAAATATTGATACATATGATACATTATCATGACAATAAATTGGGACAATTTTCTTCAGTGAAGGAATAAGTTAACCAATTACCACATAGCCTGTTTCTAGTTTTGAAGACAGGTGACATCTTTAAGCAGGTTGAAAGTAAAGGAGAATGCGCTTTAAGGCACATTCTGATTTACTTTCATCCTGCTTTAAGCTACCATCTGCAAGAACATTGATACATAATCATGACAATGAATTGGAACCATTTTCTTCAGTGAAGGAATAAGCGCCTTTTAGCACATTTGATTAATTATTCTACCACTGAAGAAAATAGTTCAAATTTATACAGCTATGAATATTTATTATTAGAAATATTTCCTGTATTCAAGAAGATGATAGCTTAAAGCAGGTTGAAAGTAAAGCAGAATGTGCCTCAAGACACATTCTGCTTTACTTACAACCTGCTTTAAGTGGTCACTTATCTTCAATACTAGAAACAGGCTATGGGGTAATGGGTTAATTAATTACCCCATAGCCTGTCTCTAGTTTTGAAGACATTTGACCATTAAAGCAGGTTGAAAGTAAAGCAGAATGGGCCTTAAGGCATATTCTGCTTTACTCTCATCCTGCTATAAGCTACGGTCTACTAGAATATTGAAGACGTTTCTTATGTTACATATTCATGACAATAAATTATTGGAACTATTTTCTTCAGTGAATGAATAAGTTCAATGAGTAAATACCAAGAGTTCCAAGTAGACTGGTTGATGTTTTAGTAACTGATCCACAAGGGAACATAGTAACCTACAGGAGTTAATTTAAGTAACTTGGTGACAAAAGTTAATTAATAACATCTATAGGGCTTGGTAGAATTCCAAGTAGACTGGTTGATGTTTTAGCAACTAAACTGATCCACAAGGGAACATAGTAACCTACAAGAGTTAATTTAAGTAACTTGTTGATAATAGTTAATTAATAACATCTATCTATATATAGGCAGGGCTCCAGATAAGGGGGATTACACTGAACAAATCCAACATTTTTCCACTCATTTCGCACCAAATCGTATGGTGTTACTACTCATTAGAATCGTCTCTTCAAGACGATTCTAATGAGTAGTGACACTATAGGGTTTAAAGCAGAAATAAAGATTTCTTTTTTTGAAATACTCTCCTTATCTGGAGCTCTGATAGGGCTTGGTAGAAACTGTCAAAGGATAAACATAAAGCAGGGAAGACAAAAATCAGGAAGGGCCTTTGACTAACACTCCTCCATATTTAAACACATTTAACCCTTTCCTTTATTATTATTTTAGTCCATAAATGGTTCCGAGAAGGACACTGACACCAATGCACTAAGCCTTCACATCAAATAAGGAAGTTGTCTTTCGAATCACTCCCAAACACAAATGACCCTTTCCTGTAGTGCGTAAACTTTCCGAAGATACGATCCAGAAGGACGCTAACACTAGTCCTTCTAGAAAGACCCTGTGTTTAGAATTTTTTATCATTTTACGTTTATCTTGTTGAATTTTTACATTTTTCAGTTTCGGCTCAACCAGGGTCTTTCACTAATATGTCATTTTCCGATAGCAACTTACGACTCAAAATCGAGTTTGGGGACTTTTTTTTCTTTTGACTTGAACATTGTCTGCACACATTTTGTGGTGTAGACTACAATTTATGCCTTTTTATTCAATATTTTTGACAAAAACTATAATGACAACTACCTTAGTTAGTGTCTTATTCCATTGTTTAAATCCGAAACACTACACGTTTTCTGTAACTGACAGTCATTGTAGAACAAAGGTCATGTAAGGTCATGTATAAAAAAACACAAGAATACCAATTTCGGTAACCGGTTTGATAATGAAAATTGGCTCGCTGGCTCTCAGTCCGTTTTAATTTTTGGTTTCGTATGTATTTTTATTTTTCTAATCTTATTTCTTTAACCGGAAGATTCAACTTTTATTCTCTTGGATTTCTCTCCCTCAAAGTTGTGAAATAAAGCAGAAAAAGTGTAGAGAATTATTCTTTATTGTGCAGAGTGCTTTTTAAAATTGTTTTTTGACCTTATATTAGAACTTTAGTACGCGTGACTGACCTTGTTAGTGTCAACGCGATATCCGTTTCATTGCTATCGGGAATTGAGCAAGTGAATTTGGACGCTAGATTCATGATACTTCCTCATTATTTGAACTACGCTAACCCCAACACATAAGCCCCACAGGGCTGCCATTTCTGCGGATTTTTCCTAAATATTCAGATATTTTTTCTAGTACATGGCAGCTTAAACCAGGCTGAAAGTATAGCAGAAATGCGCCTTAAGAAGGTGCATTCTGCTTTACTTCCAGCCTGCTTTTAGCAGCCATGTGTCAAACAAAACTAGAATCAGGCTTTGGCGTAAAGGTACTATTCGTAAATTTGCACTTGAAAAAAAATTTGGAAATCTTAGGATTTTTCATGTCAACTTATGGCAGCCCTGAATCCATGGAAATGGGCAGGAGAGGCAAACATCAGGAAGGGAGTTCATACTACACTCCCAGGGCTGCCATAAGTTGACATGAAAATTCCTAAGATTTCTAAATTTGCATTTTTCAAGTGCGAATTTACGAATCGTACCTTTACCCCATAGCCTGTTTCTAGTTTTGTCGACACGTGACTACTTAAAGCAGGCTGGAAGTAAAGCAGAATGCGCCTTATGGCGCATTCTGCTTTACTTTCAGCCTGCTTCAAGCTACCTTGTTTTAGACAAAAATCCGCAGATTTAGGAAATATCCGGAGAAATCATGCAGCCCTGCACTCCATAAATACAAGTGACCCTTTCCTGTAGTGCATAAACTTTCCAAGAATACTATCCACCAACACATAAGTCCCAGCTCAACCCATGGAAATGGTGGGCAGAACTAAGTCCTTCCGAATCTTTGCCTCTTCTGAGAAGATGCAAACATTTGGAAGGGCTTTTGTCCTACTCTTCCTACGCTAGTTATTATAAACAACACAAACTGTCATTCATTAACCCTTTACCCCGTAGCCTGTTTCAAGTATTGAAATAGGTGACCACTATAAAGCAGGTTGAAAGTAAAGCAGAATGTGCTTTAAGTAATTCTACTTTAGTTTCAGCCTGCTTTAAGTGATCACCTGTCTTAAAAAGTAGAAACAGGCGCATTCTGCTTTACTTGCAACCTGCTTTAAGTGGTCACCTATTTTCAAAACTAGAATCAGGCTATGGGTTAATGGGTTAACCCATTACCTCTTAGCCTATTTCTTGCTTCGAAAACAGGTGACCACTTAAAGCAGGTAGAAAGTAAAGCAGAATGTGCCTTAAGGCACATTCTGCTTTACTTTCAGCCTGCTTTAAGCTACCATCTTCTAGGATATGGAAAATATTTCTTTTGGTACATATTCTTTGCTGTATAAACTGGAACTTTTTTCTTCAGTGGAGGAATAAGTAAGAGGCGTAAAAAGGCGTTTTTAAGGGGTAATGGGTTAAGGTTCTTTCTGCTTTAGTAAGTGTAATTGCTACCCGGCCTTTACCCCATAACCTGAGGCTGTTTCTACTTTTTAAGACAGGTGATCACTTAAAGCAGGCTGAAACTAAAGTAAATTGTGCCATCTGACACTCTCTGCTTGGCCTTCAGAGTGCTTTAAGCTGCCAACTGCTAGGATATTGAAAATATTTCTCTTATGGGTCATATTTATGATTGTTTAAAGTGGAACGATTTTCTTCAGTGTTTGAATAAATTAAAGACATAAAAAGTAAAATTTATTTGGTAGTAGGTTAATTCATTACCCCATAAATATGTTTTTTTTACGCCTCTAATTTATTCCTCCTCTACAGATACAGTGGAGAATGTGTTATTCTTTCCCAATAAACGTGTTTACGCTAAAACTATTATTTCCAGTGCAAACAGTTTGGAGCCAGATCAGACGCCGGGTAACCCGGCGTCTGATCAGGCTCCAAACTGTTTGCCACCATGATAAACATGAACTATCAGAATTGTCCAAAAGTTGTTCTTTTCTACGTTTTAGCGCTTTGCGTTTGCGTACGTTTGCGTTTAAACGGGAAAGAATAACAGATTCTCCACTGTAATAGTTCCAATTTATAAAGACTGTATTCCTGTATTCTAAAACAATTTGAAATATTTTTTCAGGACTGATAGTTTGTTGCAGGAAATAGGTTTGGCAATGATTGCAAATAGCTTAATTTTGAGACTGATGAGAGGTTGATGAATGCAGAGTGATTTCCCTTTTGGTACTGATCTAGGTTGCTTCCCTTTAGTTGCTTCATGTAGTGGTTTTGGCAGCTCAGCAGCAGTGCAGTTCACCCAATTTGGTCACTTTGTCTGCCTGTCTGTCTGTCTGTCTGTCTCTGTCTGTCTGTCTGTCCACTTTGTCTGTCTGTCTGTCTAGTCTTTTATTCATTCCCTTATTTTGCTGGAGGCCTCTGATCAGGTTTTGCACTGTTGGCTATTGTGCAATTTATTTGCAGAAAACTCCACTGAATTTTCACAAATGGACTTAATTGGAAACTGGTATTGTGCATTAAAAATTTCAAGGGTGAATTGTTAATAAATAGTCCAAACTCAATAATTTGAAAATCGCGATACATTGTAGTTTGAACTTACGCATATTTCAAAGTTGAAACATGGTTTAGCCATGTTTTAACTTTGAAATACGGGTATGTTCAACATTAGCAAAATCGATTTTTCTAAATTCAACTTATGAAATATTGGTATGGTCGATTAAAGAGTGTTTGAAATATCGAGTTTTTACTGTAAGTAAAGGTAACTGTTAGTCACAACATACAAAGATAAAAGAGGAAAATGTTGGAATCATTTTGGTTACTTCCTCTTATCTGAAGCTTTCTAAGGTCACTTAGGTAACCTGCATGTTATACATGTGCATCCTGCTGACAGAGAACATGATCAAAGCAAATGGATCAGAGCTCCAGATAAGGGGAGTATTTCAAAAATCAAAAATCTTTATTTATGCATTAAACCCTATGGTGTCACTACTCATTAGAATCGTCTCGAAGAGACGATTCTAATGAGTAGTAACACCATATGATTTGGTGATGGCATAGTGAAAAAATTGGATTTGTTCAATTTACTTCCTCTTAACTGGAGCCCTGATAGATGCAACATAATACTAACAGGTCAGCCCATTGGTACATGCATACGGAGGATCTGTGCCAATCTGTCAGTTTCAAGACCTGTCCGGGTACAGTAAAATCTCTCTATTACGGCTACTAAATATAGTTAATTATTGGGTTTTAAGGCAAGTGACTGCTTAAAGCAAGGTGACAATAAAACAGAAGGCTCCTTTAGGAGCTTTCTGTTTTATTTTCACCTTGCTTTAACCCATTACCCCATAGCCTGATTCTAGTTTTGAAGACAGGTGATCACTTAAAGCAGGTAGAAAGTAAAGCAGAATGCGCCTTAAGGCGCATTCTGCTTTACTTTCAGCCTGCTTTAAGCTACCATCTGCTAGAATATAGAAAATAATTCAGATCATACATATTCTTAACTGAATGAATTGCAAGTATTTTTCTCAATAGAGAAATAAATTAAAGGCGTAAAAAGGCGTATTTATGGTGTAATGGGTTAAGCTGTCTTCTGTCTTTTATACAATCAATTAGCCTTCAATGGTCATAATATAGAGGTTTTACTGTATATGCAAGATTTTCAAGACATGTCGGGGTATTATCCAAGGTTTTGGCACCATCCAAACAAACTGGGCACCCACAGTCTTAAATGAGATAAAGTCTTTTGGAGGAATACCCTTTTATCCATAGAGGGGGCATACCTTTGTGTGCCTTTTCTGCTTCTTAACTCTTTGCATGCTGGGTATTTTTTGTGTCTGCAATAATTGTTGTCTGCTATACTGTTTTAGAATTAAGATTTTAAAGTTTTCTTTCCAAAACAGGATCTGAGTGTGATATCAGACAGTTAAGATCCTGATGAGAGGATGCATTATGCAGCATCTCTTCAGGATCCAAACTGTTTGCATTTAAGTAATCCAGTTTTACTGGAAAGAGTTACCAAAAAAATAAGTGGTCAACTATATTCAATACTAGAAACAGGTTATGGGGTAAAGGTATAAAACTGATAGGTTATTTTCATATTAGGCTGTGTGAAGGAAGCCATTGACAGAGCTCCAGATAAGGAGAATTGAGAGTACATGTATTTCAAAAACTAAAATCTTAATTTCTGCATTAAGTCCTATGGTGTCACCACTCATTAGAATCGTCTTGAAGAGACGATTCTAATGTGTAGTAGCACCATAGGATTTGGTGCTAAAATGAGTGAGTAAATGTTGGATTTGTTCAGTTTACTCCCTTTTATCTCGTGCCCTACATTGATGCTCATTGAGTCTCTGTATTTTGTGTTTTCAGAGGAAAGATGCAGTGCCTGTAACCACTGACTTCATGCTGATGTAACCACTGACTTCATGCCGATGGCCAGGTATAAATCCAGGACTCGGCCATTCCGAGTCCATCTACGAGAGAACCCAGTCAACGATAAAGAAGACTCGGTAAGAATTACTAGAATTATTATACCATTACCCAATAAACAGGCCTTTTTAACCCATTACCCCATAAATACGCCTTTTTACGCCTTTAATTTATTCATCCACTAACGCAAATAGTTCGAATTTATGCAGTCATGAATAATATTATGTATTATAAGAATGATTTTCTTTGCTCTAGTAGATGGTAGCTTAATGCAGGCTGAAAGTAAAGCAGAATGTGCCATAAGGTACAGTATGTATGTACATTCATATCAATATACACGTATATATAAATATGTTCGTTGAAACTTTGAATGCTGATCAATGTTTGTGTTTGATATATTCAAGAAAGTGGTATTTTCCAAATTTTCTTAATGTGATCATGAATATGCAATGTATTAAGAAACATTTTCCAAATCCTTGCAGATTGTACCTTAAAGCAGACTCAAAGTAAAGCATTCTGGTTTAATTTCAACCTGCTTTAACTCTTTCCTCCCTGAAACTTTAAATAAAAAATTCCAGTTTCCATTTTAGTCTAGTCCATTTCTGACTTTTATGGGTTGTTTTTGTCAATGTTTGGCATTTTGACAAACAGTGAAGACCCTGATCAGAGGGCTCCTTTTGGAGCCCTCTGATCTGGGTCTTCACTGTTTGCATAGGACAAGTGTACTATTCACATGTACACTGTTTGAAAAGGATGCCTATATGCGGGACTAGGGTTCAAATGGTTAATGCGATCATGAATATGCAATGTATTAAGAAACATTTTCCAAATCCTTGCAGATTGTACCTTAACCCTTTACCTCATAGCCTGTTTATAGTTTTGAAGACAGGTGACCACTTAAAGCAGGTCGAAAGTAAAGCAGAATGTGCCTTAAGGCACATTCTGCTTTACTTTCAGCCTGCTTTAAGCTTAAATCTGCTAGGCTATGTAAAAATTTTGTAATGGTAATTGTTCATGAGGGTATAAACTGGAACTATTTTGTTCAGCGGAGGAATAAATTTAACACGCTAAAAGTCGCTTCTATGGGGGAAAGGGTTAAAGCAGACTCAAAGTAAAGCATTCTGGTTTAATTTCAACCTGCTTTAAGTGGTCGCCGGTTTTCAATACTAGAAAATTCGATGGCTTGGTGCAAAACTATTGTAACTCCCTCACAATTGTGAGGGAGTTACAATAGTTTTGCACCAAGCCCTCGAAATAGGCTATGGGCTAATGGGTTCAACTAAACAATGTGGGCGATAGCTGACTTGCAAAATTATCTGTTTACTTCTTTGTTTTGAAACTGGTTGTTCAAAACATGTTATCTTTCAGACAGCCATATTTCCATATCTTATTTTGGTTGTCTGGGTCAACGCTCGGACAACTGTTAACTGCTATTTATACAACAACGTAAACAATAAATTGTTAAAATTTACCATTGTCGCATTTTCCTGGAATGACTCATGGACTTTTTCTGTAGTATTTGTAAAGTAATTCTTAAAGCTATAGAAGCGGCCATTTAACGTTCATGAATATTCTGAAATTCTTGAACACTTTTCACAGGGGTAAAGTCTGTCTTTATTTGTTGTAATGGCAGAGTTTTATTGCTGTCTTTGATTAGTTTTTTCCCTCATCGCTGATCACCAGGACTAGTTAACAAAATGATTAACTCTTGATATTTTTGGTGTCTACAGAAATGTCATATGCTTCTGGGGCCTGTTTCATAAAACTTCGTACGACGAAAACGGTCATAAGTCAAAACTTTAAAACACATTTAATTTCTGATTTCTCTATCAAATCCTGTCTTGAAACATCTCTTTGGAATTGTCCTTTAAGACGATTCCAAAGAGATATCACAAGACAGGATTAGATGAATGTATAAACAATAATTGAGACTTTTATAATCTGGCTTACGACAACATTTGTCGTACAAAGTTTTATGAAACGGGCCCCAGATCTATATTGGGACTTTCAAACTATGGTCTGACAGAGCTCCAGATAAGGGGAGTATTTCGAAAACTAAAATCTTTATTTCTAAATTAAATCCTTTGGTGTGACTACTCATTAGAATCAAATCAATTTGCTTCCTCTTATCTGGAGCTCTGGACCAAGTCTCAAATAGCTTAGATCATCAGGAGGAGTTTAGTTACTTGGCATCTCATTAACCCTTTCCCCAATAGAAGCGCCTTTTAGCGCATTTAATTTATTCATCCGCTGAAGAAAATAGTTCCAATTTAATCAGTTATGAATATATATTGAAGGGAATATTTTCTATATTCTAGCACATTATAGCTTAACGCAGGCTAAAAGTA
Organism: Gari tellinella; assembly: GCA_922989275.2. Classification (NCBI taxonomy): domain Eukaryota; kingdom Metazoa; phylum Mollusca; class Bivalvia; order Cardiida; family Psammobiidae; genus Gari; species Gari tellinella. Next base: position 73,649,436 of record OV277865.1, on the reverse strand, counting down.
AAGCAGAATGTGCCTTAAGGCACATTCTGCTTTACTTTCAAACTGCTTTAAGAAGTCACCGATCTTCAATACTAGAAATAGACTATCAGGTAAAGAGTTAAGATCCAAACTATGTGTTAGCATGCAAAGATTTTAACCCAATATCCCATGAATACACCCTTTTATGCCTTTAAGTTATTCCTCCACTAAAGAGAATAATAGAAATTTATACAGTCATTAATATGTTTGGTAAAAAATATTCACTATATTTAAGTAGATGTTAGCTTAAAGCAGGCTGAAAGTAAAGCAGAATGTGCCTTAGGGTGCATTCTGCTTTACTTTCAGCCTGTTATAAGTGATCACATCTTCAAACTAGAAACAGGCTATGGTGTAATGGGTTAACGGAAGGTACTTCTTGTATTTATTAACCCTTATCATGCTAAGTGCGACTTGGCTGGCATTTACACACAGTTTTGATCTAGATCAGACACTACATTATGCATTTTCTGATTTTGATCCAAGCTGTTTGACACTAAAATTTAACTTTTTTGACATTCACATTGAACTTGTCTTCAAAAATAGAAAACAAGCTAGAATGGCTCTAGACAGATAGGAGCTTTCTGTTTCACTGTTGTCCGTCATGAAGCTAACAACTAGGGTTCCAGATAAATAGAGGATAATTGTTTTTTTCAGTATAAGATAGAAATTTAATCCATTGAGTGAACATCAGACGTTATATTTTCACAAAATGGATTAAATTCGATCTTATACTGAAAAAATACAATTATTCTATTTATTTATGCTTTTAAGCCACTTTTTAAACGAAATTATTCGACAATTGTGAAAGCGAAAGTACATGATTTGCCCCGTGTTGAGCCCCAAGTTTACATCGAACACATTTACGAAACAGTTTCCCGTACGATGACGTCACTTCTTCCGTTGAGTGGTTTGCGACAAATCGGACTGCCGGAATTTAACGATAAGACATGATTGACTACGATTTTTGGGGAGCCCCTATATGGGGAAAACGGCGATTGGTGATAATCCACTGCAGACTGGATTCAGGGCTCGAACTTCGTTCTTGCGAACTCGCAAAATGCGAGTGGAATCTAGAAAATGCGAGCTGAAATATTCAGCACTTGAAAAAAATTGCGAGTGTATATTTTGATGTTCAGACATTCCAAAATGTAAGGTTAAATTGGTAAAGACGAACACAGTGTCTAACCATTCTTTTAAATAATTGTCGCCTTTCGCCCATTCTGTTCTTTTCGTATCTCGGCTATTTATAACTTCGGGAAACCCAGCACTTAACGCATGCGCATGATTGATAGCCCGGCTTCATACGTACCAACGCAAAATCATCATCAGAAAAAGGGGAACCAGTCTATTAGCTAGTGACCACAAACTGCGAATGGCGAACTCAAATATCAACGTTTTCCAGTCGACACCTCCTTCTAGCGTTTATAAACGGAAGGCTGACGAGACATTTAAGGGAGAACAGCCGAACACAGGCTGAAAGCTTTCCCAAACCAAGTTACGAAACTCACGAAGTAAATTGTGTTTTATATCTTTGTGCGAAAATGGGTCGAACCACGGCATCGCTAAAATCTGTCCTAAAAATGGTAGAAAGAAATGCACATCTTTCTCGAACATAATATTATGGGCGATAGTGAAAGCTGTTTCGAAATATAGTGTACTGTCTGCCGACTGTCTTCACCGAAGATAAAAAAAAATCATCCATAAACATCGAACTCTGAAAATATAACACGGTCCTTTCGCCCCCTTGACAAAACGACCCAGCTACAAAGTTATAGCTATAGTTCGTATTTAATTAATCTGCAAACCTTGCTGTTTGAATGAAAGTTGACTATATGGGATGGACTGCAAATAAAGACTTCTTTAAAGTTAAGAATAGTAACTGTACAGTACTGTACCTACACAAAAAGACACACACTCTAGTTATTATTTGTTAAACTATATTTACATGAGTAATCTAGCACAGAATGAAATACAGAATGAAAGTTCAACAATGTAATGTTTATCTTATAATTTTGATCAAAATGATGTGAAACATTAATTTGTAGATAATCGTATTGAAAAAGCAAGTTGGAACCTGGTTTTGCAAGTAGAAAATATGGGCACTTGCAAAAAAATGCAAGTGGGAAAAAATCTAAAGTTCATGCCCTGGGATTACCAAGTGATAATCCACTGCTATTTTCCGGTAATCCACCGAAAAGCATAAATAAAAGGGAGTAAACAAGTATTAACTCTTTGAACCCTAGTCACGCATATATGCGTCATTTGCAAACAGAGTACCTGTCAGGAGTAGACTTGTCCTATGCAAACAATGCAGACCCTGATCAGAGGGCTCCTTAAGGAGCCCTCTGATCAGGGTATACACTGTTTGTCATTTTGACATATACTGTAAAACTCAACCCTAAAAAGTCAAAAATGGACTAGACTAAATTGAAAACTAGAATTGTCCATTTGAAGTTTCAGGGAGGAAAGGGTTAACACGTTCTCTCTCATTTCAGTACCAAATCCTATAGTGTTACTACTTTTTAGCATCGTCTCGAAGAATGAGACTCTAATGAGTAGTGACACCATAGGGTTTATATATAAAATGGAACTGTTTTCTTCAGTTGAGGAATTATATAAATGCATAAAAAGGTGTTTCTATGGAGTAAAGGGTTTAGGAGACAGATCTGCTGAACAGCGCTGCCATAAGTTGACATAAAAAATCCTAAGATTTCCAAATTTGCATTTTTTCAAGTGCAATTTTACAAATCGTACCTTTTCCGCATTACCTGTTTCTAGATTTGTTGACACGTTACTGTTTAAAGCAGGTTGAAAGTAAAGCAGAATGCGCCTTAAGGCACATTCTGCTTTACTTTCAGCCTGCTTTAAGCTACCATGTACTAGAAAAAAATCCAAAGATTTAGGAAAAATCCGGAGAAATGGCAGCCCTGGCTTAATCCAAGTTTAACTGTTTCTATAATTAGTGGAGATTGACTTCTGGCAATTGTTCTATACAGACAATTCCAGCTATTTTATGAATGGTAGATTGCTTCCACTGTTGTCACACCAAATAATTTTCCAGTGAGAGATTAGTGAAAACAATGCCAAGTAGGAGCACTTGTAATCAACGCGTAAGGTACACAGGGCAATTTGGAGGACTAGTAATCAATGTTTAAGGTACATTGGGCAGTTTGAAGAAACAAAAAAAATGTCTGATTCAGATCAAGGTATTCCCTTGTAAAACCCTTTACCTTTACTCATATGAATGCCTTTTCATACATTTACCTTCTCAATATATAGAAAATGTCTTTTCATGCATTTACCTTCTCAATGTAGAAGTACCTTTTCATGCATTTACCTTCTCAATATAGAAATGTCTTTTCATGCATTTACCTTCTCAATGTAGAAGTACCTTTTCATGCATTTACCTTCTCAATATAGAAATACAATTTCATGCATTTACCTTCTCAATATAGAAATGTCTTTTCATGCATTTACCTTCTCAATGTAGAAGTACCTTTTCATGCATTTACCTTCTCAATATAGAAATACAATTTCATACATTTACCTTCGCAATATATAGAAATGCCTTTGCATGCATGTACCTTCTCAATATAGAAATGTCTTTTCATGCATTTACCTTCTCAATAAAGAAATACATTTTCATGCATTTACCTTCTCAATAAAGAAATACATTTTCATGCATTTACCTTCTCAATATAGAAATACAATTTCATGCATTTTCCTTCTCGATATAGAAATACCGTTTCATGTATTTACCTTCTCAAGATAGAAATACCGTTTCATGTATTTACCTTCTCAATATAGAAATACAATTTCATGCATTTACATTCGCAATATATAGAAATACAATTTTATGCATTTACCTTCTCAATATAGAAATGCTTTTTCATGCATTTACCTTCTCAATATAGAAATGTCATTTCATGCATTTACCTTCTCAATATAGAAATACAACAGTTTCATGCATTTACCTTCTCAATATAGAAATACAACAATTTCATGCATTTACCTTCTCAATATAGAAATGTCATTTCATGCATTTACCTTCTCAATATAGAAATACAACAGTTTCATGCATTTACCTTCTCAATATAGAAATACAACAATTTCATGCATTTACCTTCTCAATATAGAAATGTCTTTTCATGCATTTACCTTCTCAATATAGAAATGTCATTTCATGCATTTACCTTCTCAATATAGAAATGTCATTTCATGCATTTACCTTCTCAATATAGAATTGACATTTCATACATTTACCTTCTCAGTTTATAGAAATGCTTTTTTATGCAGTTACCTTCTCAATATAGAATTGACATTTCATACATTTACCTTCTCAGTTTATAGAAATGCTTTTTTATGCATTTACCTTCTCAATATAGAATTGACATTTCATACATTTACCTTCTCAGTTTATAGAAATGCTTTTTTATGCATTTACCTTCTCAATATAGAATTGACATTTCATACATTTACCTTCTCAATATAGAAATGTCTTTGCATGCATTTACCTTCTCAATATAGAATTGACATTTCATACATTTACCTTCTCAGTATATAGATATGCTTTTTCTTGCATTAACACTGCTTAAATTCCAACCTGCTTAAAGTAGCCACTTATCTTCAAAACAAGAAACAGGATATGTGTAAATGGTTAACCCATTACCCCATAAATACACCTTTGTACGCCTTTAATTTGTTCCTTCACTGGATGCTACAGTTCCATTTTCAACAGTCATGAATGTACATTATAAGAATTTTTTTCTATATCCTCCCAGATTGTAGCTTAAAGCAGGTTGAGAGTAAAGCAGAATGCGCCTCGGGCGCATTCTGCTTTACTTTCAACCTGCTTTAAGTAGTTACCTGTTTTCAAAACTAGAAACTGGCTATGTGTAAATGGTTAAAGTGACAAAGACAGCAACAGATCAAGGACCAAAATATTTGTTAGGTAAATGTTTTGTTTGATAGACATTATTGTAGCCAGAAAAACAATGACTATTGTTTACAGGTGAAGGATATATATAGTCAAAGGTCAGCCGAATCCATTTTTTAGGGAAAACAGCATTCCGCATGTTCTCGGACCATATTTTAAACAGCCGATATTCGTATATGAGATAAAAATGAAGGCGGGATTATTGTGAGCAGTTTAGCGCAGTAGATAAAGTCTAGGTATGCAGAAGGCAAATAGCAGTATTTTTTATTGAGCGTGGGTTCGAATCCCACGCCGACCTTACACTTTTTTTATATATAAATCTTGCCTGAATAGTATTATATAAGCTGACCATGTATGCACATGTTCGTCAGTGTTGGAGAAGGGGTGTTGCTTCAGTTCGTATATATTCAGTCCCATATTATTTTAAAACATTAATCGATGATAAAATACATACATGTACATACATACATACATACATACATGTAGGTCCCTACATGTATATTGAAATGAAATGAATTACTGTTTACAGGGCTCCAGATAAGGGGGAATAGACTCAAATGTTGCAACATGCACCAAACCTTATGGTGTGACTACTAATTAGAATTGTCTCATCGAGAAACTTTAGATTAGTAGTCACACCATAGGGTTTGATGGAGACATGAATATTTTAGTTTTTGAAATACTCTCCTTATCTGGAGCCCTGATTACGGTGAAACACCTAGAAATCGACTACCCATTCAGAACGAAAGTGGTCTTTGTAGACAGGCTGCTGCTGAATGCAGAACAAAAGTAATGGAGACTGCTTTATGCATTTCCCCCCTTAAATTATGCTGCCACCTGCCTCTAAAAGGCCAACAATGACTTAAGTTTAGAGGTGTTTCATCGTGGATCTACATAGATCTACATTACAATAAAAGTATATGATGGTTGAAATGAAAATGGAACTAAAGTACATTGTAATTATAGAATCCTTAAAACGTTTTAGCAAAAAAAAAGAGTTTTAGGTTGATGCGAGATTCGAACCCACGCCAAATAAAATTTACGATCATATACTCGCTTATAGGCCTACGATCTATCCATTACGCTATGTTTCTGATAACTAGTCTGCTCCTTGTTTATACATAAAACTCAACCTTTTCTTTAAAAGCATGAGACGAGGATATCCGAAATGCTAATCTCCCTTAAAAATGGACTCGGCGACCCCGTGACACGCCAGACCTAGTTGTTTGACTATACCTTAACTCGGGTTCAAAGTGATTAGCAGAAACCTGCCTTAAATAAAGTTTAATGTACTGATTCCTACTGATAGGTTAAAGTTCTGTATAGGCAAGCCTTAACTTTTTTACTGCCAACGGCACCAAAAAGAGACTTTGCAAACAGTTTTGATCCTGATCAGACGCCGCGTAACGCGGCGTCTGATCAGGATCAAAACTGTTTGACACCATATCAACATTTTTTTCAGTCAAAACAGCCTAAAAGCTGACTTTAAAAATATTGCTGAAGACACTACCAAGGTAGATGATGGTTTGGCCTTAAAGAGGGTTAAAGCAGAGGATAAAACTTGGCAGCGATAGAGTTAAAGGTAGATGACACTGGAAGATTGGGTGCATTGACCTTTTTCCTCAAATGACTCGATAATTCAGGATGTCTGTACATTGCAACATGCTTTCAGTAGTCACCTGTGTATACATATTGCAACGTGCTTTTAGTGACTGTGCATGTCACCTGTCTTCAGAACTAGAAACATGCTATGGGCCGGGTAATCAGGTTAAATAATTGTTGCAGCTTGATTAGCCCTTTACCCCAGGCCATAATATACTGTTTCTAGTTTCGAAGACAGCCTATCCACTTGATCCATGACTTCATAGATACACATTTTTACTCCTCCAATATATTTCTCCACTGAAGAAAATAGTTGAAATTTTTACAGATATAAATATGTATCATAAGAGATATTTTCTATATCCTAGCAGATGGTACCTTAAAGCAGGTTTTACTTTCAGCCTGCTTTCATTGGTCACCTATTTTAGTGGTCACCTATCTTCAATACTAGAAACAGGCTATGGAGGAAAGGTTTAAAGCAGATTGAAAGCAAAGCAGAATGTTCATAAGGAGAATTCTGCTTTACTTTCAACCTGCTTTAAGCTGCCATCTGGAAATGGTTTGGAAACACCTTCTACATTGTTACAGTAAATATGTTACGGTAAATATTAACCCTTAACCCGCCAAATAAATTGTCGTCTGCTATATTTCTCGTCTGCATCAAGTTTCAAAGTGCTTCAAAGTTGCTCAAAATTGCTGAAAATGTTGTCCGAGTGTCAAACAGCTTGGATCCGAATGAGACGCCGAGTTACTCGGCGTCTCATCCGGATCCAAGCTGTTTGCATATGGAGCTATAGTCGTGACTGGCAGGCTATGGGTTAACAAAGTTTTTAAAGAAAAACTCAGTAACCCAGTATTGTTCGATTTTCCTGACCTGTCAGAGTTATTTTTAGAACAGAATAGTTAATAATGGTAAATAGGTAAGCAAGGTAACATCGGATCTATTTAGTCGTACACTTTCCTACTACGATAAGCCTAAACCTCGTGCAGCACGAGACATCTGCGCTAATTTTACTGATATGTTATTCATTCTCAATAAACTAGTTTGTCCGAAAACCATTATGTCCATTGAAAACATTGCAAACAAGTTGGAGCCAGATCAGACGCCGGGTAACCCGGCGTCTAATCAGGCTCCAACCTGTTTCCTCCCAGATTAAAAAGATAAAATTATTTTCTACAATTTAGTGCATTGTGTTTGCGTTTATTCGGGAAATAATAATGTCTTCTCTACTGTACATACGCACAATAAATACAGCTTTCCGTATTCCTGGCTGACTTTACGGAAATCAACGAGTATGGTGATCATCCCTTTTAAATTTTTAGAATGTTCCAAACTGAAAATAACTCTGACAGGTCAGAAGAAAACACTAATAGCTAGAGTGCCAATAACTTTAAGGATGCCTTATAACCATAACAACCGACAACAGTGTCTCATCAGGATCCAAACTGTTTGAAACTCGGATCCTGTCTTAAAACTCGGATCCTGTCTTAAAAAAGAATTTTGAAAAATCTATTAGTAACAGACGATAATTATTGTTGCAGAAGAAAAAAAAACCCAGCATGCAAAGAGTTAGAAATGAGAATGGCAAAACAATATTGATCCAGATTATCCGGTCTTATTACTGCTGATCATGTGACTTTGTTAGTAAACTTGCAATGCTCCAGATATGAGGATTATTTCAAAAACTAAAATCTTTATTTCTGAATTAAACCCTATGGTGTGACTACTCATTAGAATCGTCTCGAAGAGACGATTCTAATGAGTAGTCACACCATAGGATTCGGTGCTGAAACGAGTGAGAAAACGTTGAATTTGTTCAATAAACTCGCTCTTATCTGGAGCTCTCCGGACTTGTGAGGCATAAACATCAAGTAATTTTTATGCTGATTTGTCGAGAGGATATTGTCAGCGTTAGGCAACAATTACTTGTTGTTTGTTTTGCTGGTTTTTGCACCGACAGAGAGTGTCAGGTGGAATCCGTCCAACTGCCAAACCTGTAGAGAGATCCCAGTTTCTCCCTGCAGTGCCAACACAACAGTTGTACAGTAAAGCCCAGTGCCCAGCACTTATAAAGCGTTTGAGTTGAGTTGTGAATAATTCTCAAGCATTTGATTGGTCAGATTTGAGCCTACTAGGGGCTCAAATCTGACCAATTAAATGCTTGAGAACGTACTCAGACTCAACTCAAACACTTTATAAAGGCTGCATGCGCCTGGGATCAAGATTAGAGGAAGTACTTTAACTGATCAAATTCACTGCTAAAAGTAGAATAATACTGTGATAGAAACTAATTAGTCCGTGTTTAACAGTAAAACTCTATAACTCACAGGACTCATGATAAGAGGGAGTAAACTGAACAAATCCAATACTTTAATTCTCATTTATTTCAGCACCAAATCCTATGGTGTCACTACTCATTAGAATTGTCTCAAAGAGACAATTCTAAAGAGTAGTGACACCATAGGGTTTAATGCAGAAATAAAGAGTTTAGTTTTTGAAAGCAGAACAATACTGTGATAGAAACTAATTAGTCCGTGATATACAGTAAACTTGATAACTCAAACTCACTCCAGTGCTCCAACTCACTCCAGTGCTCCAGATAAGAGGAAGTAAACTGAACATATCCAACACTTTCTCATTCATTTCAGCACCAAATCCTATGGTGTCACTACTCATAAGAATCCTCTCTTGGAGACAATTCTAATGAGTAGTGGCACCATAGGGTTTAATGTAGAAATACAGATTTTAGTTTTTGAAAGCAGAATAATAATGTGATACAAACTAATTAGTTGGTGGTTAACAGTAAAACTCGATATTACCCAAACTCTCTCACTGGTCTCCAGATAAGAGGGAGTAAACTGAACAAATCCAACACTTTCTCATTCATTTTAGCACCAAATCCTATGATGTCACTACTCATTAGAATTGTCTCGAAGAGTAGTGACACCATAGTGTTTAATGTAGAAAAAAAGATGTTAGTTTTTGAAAAATTTAATACTCCCCCAGAGCTCCAGATAAGGGGAGTATTTCAAAAACTAAAATCTTGATTTCTGCTTTAAACCCTATGGTGTCACTACTCATTAGAATCGTCTCGAAGAGATGATTCTAATGAGTAGTAACACCATAGGATTTGGTACAGTATGAGTGAGAAACTATTCAATTTGTTCCAATTGCTCCCGCTTATCTGGAGCCCTGTCCCCTTATCTGGAGCTCTGACTTACTGAAGTCAAACTTTTTCGTAATTCTTCAGTTGAGATTCTATATTTTGAGCTCACCTCAACTGATTATATACTCAGTGGTCCAAAAGATTGAAACGGGTGAAACTCAAAGGTAAAGTTATCAGGCTTCATTACAACAGGTGAGCGATATCCCGACCTTCACCTTCTCTTGTTATAATAGTACAGATTCATATTCCTTTCATTTATTATATGCCCTTTGTATGATATGGAGCGTTTCCGCATGTATCTGCACAGTAAAATACAAGAGTCTGTATCAGCCACCTTGAATCAACCAGACGTCGCTTTCGATTTAGCGTGAAGTCATTTACGTACATGTACAAGTTCCGCGTTATTCTTTGTGGCATACAAATTTTTTGTTCTGCTTCAAATAACTAATGTTTCTGGATATAAAATGATCTAAAACAACTATAAAATTGTTTGTGTGTGTATTCAAGGTATATAATAAACACATCACCAGTTGACAGTGCGCTACAGTGTGTTGCATTTAGCTCTTGGCGTGTTTGCCGGAAACAATTGATCAGACTTTGCCAAGGCGCTCGTCAGATCGGCTATTTCCGCCAAAAACGTCTCGATCTAAATGCATCACACTGTATCGCAATGTCAACTGGTAATGTGTATTTATTGTACCCTTAGAGTGATACTTAGAATACCCGAGTAACTTGGATTCTAATTAGATCTAAACTGTTTGACACTCTGACACGAGACTGGTGCGCTAATTTTACTGACACTTAATTCTTTCCCAATATAAAGGTTTAGGCGAAAACTATTATTTCTATTGCAAATAGGCTGGAGCCTGATCAGACGCCGGGTAACCCGGAGTCTGTGGCCCATTTCACAAAACTTCGTAGAATAAAAACAGTCGTAAGTCAAAACCTTTAAATACATTTAAATTCCGATTTCTCTACGTAATCCTGTCTTGTGACATCTCTTTAAAATCATTGTTTCAAGACGATTCCAAAGAGGTATCACAAGACAGGATTAGATGGAGAAATAAATAATGATTGAGACTTTTATAATCTGACTTACGACAACATTTGTCATACAAAGTTTTATGAAACATGCCCCAGATCAGGCTCCAGTTTTAGAATGTTCCAATCTAAAAATAAATGATGAGGTCAGAAGAAAAGACTAATACAGATGCAAAAAATTACAGTACATGTACTTTGAGCTCAATGAGTTCACACGTATGTTGCTGATTTCAGCTTTTACTGTATTTAGCGCCTAGTTATTATTATTCCGTATCGATTGAGGTAATTTAGGACTTTTCTGCCCTTTAACTTTTTGCATGCTGGGTAATTTTTTCGTCTGCAACAATTGTCGTCAGCTTCTGTTCTAAAATTAGATTTTTTTCAAAATTTCTTTTAAATTCAGTGTCAGAATGGCAAACAGTTTGGATCCTGATGAGATGCCGCGTTATGGATCCAAACTGTTTGCAAAGGTTATGCCTGTGGCAGCTATATCTGCTGCTGGCGTGCAAAGAGTTCAGTGTTAAAAATGTCAAAACAGTGCAACTACAGCTTTCAATTAATTTTGATTTTACTTGCACACAATATCTATAAGTATAAGTTCTTGAAGAAGTGCAATTGATGGTGAAATAGGATAAGAGTTACAGGTCGTCCTTGATGTACTTGATGGCTGACTTAAGTTTAACTTTGAAATATGGGAATGTTTGAATTAAAGCGAGTACGAAGTATCGAGTTTCCACTATGGAAGGCCTTCTGAGTGACTGAAAGTACAAGAAACTTAGCAAGTGTGTTCCTGATATGGTTCCTTACAAAAGTACATTCAAAATACAGCGCTCCCTTTCTTTAACGACACCCAATGAGAGACAAATATGTGTGTTCGGAGGGAGTAATTATGGGGAGGAAAATTGGCTTACATTTACAAACAACTTGAATCCAGATCAGACACCGTAGACTGATCTGGATTCAAGCTGTTTGTAACTTGTGATTCTTTTTTTTCTGTCAAAATGTTCATTATGTAACTTTGAGAAAAGCAGCAGACGACAACTTTAACTTACTACTTTACTTAATCCTGATTTCATTTGTCATCTGCTGCGGGTGTCCCAGCATCTGGGGTAGGCAGCAGGCGGCTTAACAAGTCTGTCTGATACTTGATCTCCAAGCAGCTCTGTCAAGTGGATCTACATCAACAAGGTTGCACACATTAATGTCAGCCTTCACACAATCTGACCAAGTCTTTCTTGGTCTCCCACGCACTCTTGGGCTTTGAACCTCCATATTGGTGATGGACTTTATTGACGATGAGGATCGAACGATGTGTCCGTACCATCTAAGACGCCTGGAGCGTAAGGCAGCTGTCACCTCCTGTACCCCCAGCCTGGTACACAACACATCGAACTGGGTGTTGTCATGGGGCTTAGCACCATAGATCCATCGGATCATCGATCTATCATTTCTGCGGAGTCGCTGTAGGTCTGAGGCTGTCGGGCCCATGTTTCGCTACCATGAAGAAGAGCAGAGCCGACACAGGTGTTAAATACTTTCCCACGGTTTGTGAGGGAAATGTGTTTGACGATATTGCAGCAGTAAACCTTGTTAGACTTAATTGGTTAGTTTAGGGAATTGCTGCAAGGTTCGTTGTAGGGAGGGAGTTGTTTTAGGAGGGTCATTGTAGGGCGGGAGCACTGTACATGAAACTAAGCAAGTGTGTGTGTGTTCCTTGTATGGTTTCTTACAAAAGTACATTCAAAATAATTGGTAGCACACGAAGCACTGTTTTAGTCTGCTACTATTCTGAAACTTTCTACTCAAAATATAGTCAGGGTGTCAAGACAGTTTGTTTCCTGGACCACCTGGGGAGTTGCTGAGTAATGTGTCAGATCGTTTGTATCCTGGAGAGTTGCTGAGTAATGCCGTGTCTCATCCCGATTCAAACTGTTTGCAAGGTATTCGAGATTTTTCCACAGAGAAGTTAGTGCAATCATGCATTCATTTAAATTGTGTATGCCATTGATGAGTTTAGTAAAGAAATCGATGGCCATCGATTACGAGTTAGCTACCGGTCTGAAATACAGTGGAGAAAACGTTATTCTTCTGTTCAAACGCATTGCAATGAAATATAGAAAAGGACAACTTTTTAGCTCACCTGAGCACAAAGTGCTCAAGATGAGCTATTGTGATCGGTTGCCGTCCGTCGTACATCGGTGTCAGTGTCCGTGTCGTCTGTTCACAATTTGTTTCAAATAACTTCTTCTCTGAAACCAATTGCCCAATTTTAACCAAACTTGGTCAGATACATACTGTAGTTGTTAGCTTAAAAAATTGTTAAAAAAAGTGGGTGGGGCAATCGGTCTTGTTGCCATGGCAACCATACACAATATCTAAACAAAATCTTCTTCTCAGAAACGATTGGTCCGATTTCAATTTGGTTTTCACCAAAATGTTTCTCAATTTATATACTTTCAAAATTGTTCAAAGAATTTTGATCCGTCAAAAAACATGGCCGCCAGAGGGCGTGGTCATTTTCCGTATTTACGTAATATTGACAACTAAAGTCAAAACTTTAAACATCTTCTTGTCAATAACTATAAGTCCTAGGACAACCAAATTTAACATGTAGCATCATGTTGAGAACCTTTAGCAAGATTGTTCAAATAATGACCCCAAGTCAAAAATGGCCCCGCCCGGGGCTTATCAGTTTTTCATAGGAAAACCTTTAAAACTCTTCTTCTCTAAAACTGTATGGCCTAGACCTTTTATATTTGGCATGTAGCTTTGCCTTATGGACCTCTACTAAGATTGTTCAAATCATGACCCTAGAGTAAAAAATAGCCCCGCCCCGGGGCTTATCAGTTTTACATAGACTTATATAGGAAAACCTTTAAAAATCTTCTCTGAAACCGTAAGGCCCAGACCTTTTATATTTTGCATCTAGCTTTGCCTTATGGTCCTCTACCAAGATTGTTCAAATCATGACCCCAGGGTAAAAAATGGCCCCGCCCCAGGGCTTATCAGTTTTACATAGACTTATATAGGAAAACCTTTAAAAATATTCTTCTCTGAAGCCGTAAGGCCCAGACCTTTTATATTTGGCATCTAGCTTTGCCTTATGGTCCTCTATCAAGATTGTTCAAATCATGACCTCTGGGTAAAAAATGGCCCGCCCCGGAGCTTATCAGTTTTACAAAGACTTCATATAGGAATAAACCTTCTCTGAAACCGTAAGGCCCAGACCTTTTATATTTGGCATCTAGCTTTGCCTTATGGTCCTCTACCAAGATTGTTCAAATCATGACCCCAGGGTCAAAAATGGACCCATCCCGGGGCTTATCAGTTTTACATAGACTTCTACAGGGAAACCCAACTCCGAGTTGTTTCAATTTCATGCAACAGTCCACATACATGCAATGACAAACTTCATTATGCATCGAGTATAACACAATAGTTCCTCAGTTGAGCGATTTAAGGCCGCATGCGGCTCTTTTTGACATTTCTGACCAGTTTTAATCTGAGTGGCAAAGAGTTTGGAACCCGATCAGACGCCGAGTTACCCGGCGTCTTGTTTGGCTTCAAACTGTTTGCAATGAAAATAATAGTTTAAGCGTAACCAGGTTATTTGGAAAGAAAAGTTTTCTCTAATGTTCTCTGCACGCTGCACATGGAGCACAAACTGCTAACCTAAACAACAAACCGTGGTAATTGAACATGCTTATACATCAGCTTATAAAGACTTATATAGGAAAACCTTTATAAAATCTTATCTTATCTAATTTTATTAGCTACATGTATATCAAAATGTTTAGGCACAATGTCCTCAGGTGAGCGAAATGTAGGCCATGGCCCTCTTGTTACAGGAACTGTTTACAGGGCTCCAGATAAGAGGGAGTAAACTGAACAAATCCAACACTTTCTCACCTATTTTAGCATCAAATCCTATGGTGTTACTACTCATTAGAATCGTCTCTTAGGGTTTAAAGCAGAAATAAAAGTTTTAGTTTTTGAAATACTCCCCTTATCTTGAGCCCTGTGTTTATTGTTATAGGCAAACTTGTGTTAATTTCAACGACCACTAAACAGACGATATATCAGTGCTCAAGATAAGGGGGGTATTTCAAAAACTCAAATGTTTATTTCTGCTTTAAACCCTATGGTGTCACTACTCAAAATGACACCCTGTAGACCTTAAGAAGCCCTCTGATCAGGGTCTACACTGTTTGCATAGTACTTATGACTACTCCCATGTACGCTTTTAACAAATGATGTATAATTGCTGAATAGGGTTCAAAGAGTATACGAGGTTTGACTATATTGTTTTCCCTTACATGAAGTTTGTTTGGAACTAATAGGACTAATTTGGGGAATGTTTGTTAGTGCTTTTTAACCCTTAGCCTGCCACTCACGACTATAGCTCCATATGCAAACAGCTTGGATCCGGATGAGACGCCGAGTAACTCGGCGTCTCATCTGGATCCAAGCTGTTTGACACTCGGACAACATTTTCAGCAATTTTGAGCAACTTTGACGCACTTTGAAACTTGAAGCAGACGAGAAATATAGCAGACAACAATTTATTTGGCGGGCTAAGGGTTAACCCTTAATTATCATGCTGAATTGTTGCAGTCTTCAAAACAAATTGTCAGCTAAAGAAAAATCAAAATCAATTTACCCCATAAATACGCCTTTTTACATCTTATATATTCCTATACTGAATGAAATAGTTCCAAGTTATATTGTCACAAATAAGACACACTAGAAATATTTTCTAAATTCTAGCAGATAATACATGTATGTAGTTTAAAGCAGGCTGACAGTAAATCAGAATGTGCCTTAAGGCACATTCTGCTTTACTTTCAACCTGCTTTAAGTTGTCAACTATCTTCAAAATCAGAAACAAGCTATGGGGTAATGGGTTAAACTGAAGTAAAAGTTGAATATGAGTTACAAACAGTTTGGATCCAGATCAGATTCTGCATTACCTGGCATTTGATCTGGATACAAACTGTTTGCAAAGGTTGACCAAGTGATGTCTTTGAACACATAGTTATATTGTCTTCTTTAAAAAATATTGTCTTCTCCAATTTTCTGAAATTAAATTTTTTCTAAAAATTATTTTCAAAATAGTGTCCGAGTATAAAACAGTTTGGATTCTGATAAGTCATTGGGTTACTATTCTGATTTGTTTTTCATGACTCTTAGCTGTTATTTACCTGGTGTAATTTTCGGAGATCTCTCATCTCCTTTGTCAGCACTACTGGCTATAGTAGGGCTGTTTTGTTGGTAAATAACAGCTCAGATTCATGAAAAACAAATCAGAATGTCAAATCTTGAGCCTGGAAACAACCTATTTAGTTGTATTGAGTTACTTGTTTCTTATCTGGATCCAAAGTGTTTGCAAAGTTTATGATTTTGTTGTTAGTATACCAAGAGTGCATGACTCACAGAATGCTTTGTGATCACTGACTTTTTCCATGCTAGGGGGGAAATCGTGTTTATCTGTGCAAACAATTTAGATCTAGATGAGAAGATGCATAATGTGCAGTGGTCATTTTACCTGCGCACCAGGAGTCCTATACTCATTAAATGTGCCAGGGACTCATTATCTAAACAGTTGTGAGTCCCATGGACCCATAGCTTTTCTGACCTTTATTAACCTATTACTCATAAGCAAATAGTAGCTTAATGCAGGTTGAAAGTAAAGCAGAATGTGCCTTAATGCCTTACTTTCAACCAGCTTTAAGGGGTCACCTGTCTTCAAAACTAGAAATACGTTATGGGATATTGGGTTAATTTTTCACCTCAACTTCCAAACTGGATGACACTTTAAAGGTAAAGGTAAAGGACAATTAATAGCAGGCAACAATAATTGTTGCAGAAGAATAGAAATACTCAGAATGAAAATAATTGAACCCATTTCTCTATATTTGTTATGGTATATGTTATAGTTTTGAAATCAGGTAAAGACTTAAAAGCGGGTTGAAAGTAAACCAGAATGCATCTTAAGGCACATTCTGCTTTACTTTCAACCTGCTTTAAGCTATTATCTACTACGATATAGAAAATATTTCTTTTGAAACATATTCATATTCATAATCATATTCATGACTTTATCAGATGAAAATATTTTCTGCAGTGGAGTAATAAATTAAATTCTCAAAAATGCATATTCATAGAGTTATGGTTTGAGGGACTATTCAAGCTTATTTAAGGGCATATTTATGAAATGAAAGGGGGTTAAGCAGCCACCTGTCTTTAAAACAACTAAAAATAAGCAATTTTGGGAAGTGGGGAGTGGGGGTTGTTAAAAGCTAAACAGAAAAAAAGGTTTTACAAGTGATCAATATAAAGGGATATTGATGTGAGTTGTATAAGGGAATATGGAAGTGTGCAATATAAGGGGATATTGAAGTGTGCAATATAAGAGGATCTTGAAGTGTGCAATATAAGGGGATATGGAAGTGTGTAATATAAGTTGATATTGAAGTGTGTAATATAAGGGGATATGGAAGTGTGCAATATAAGTTGATATTGAAGTGTGTAATATAAGGGGATATGGAAGTGTGCAATATAAGGAGATATTGAAGTGTGCAATATAAGGGGATATGGAAGTGTGTAATATGAGTTGATATTGAAGTGTGCAATATAAGGGGATATTGAAGTGTGCAATATAAGGAGATATTGAAGTGTGCAATATAAAGGGGATATTGAAGTGTACAATATAAGGGGATATTGAAGTGTGCAATATAAGGTGATATTTAAAGGCAGTATGTAAGCCAAAATAGCGCAATTTTTAAACCTGAAAATTCAAGCAGATACGTAATCTCAGTGACCTGGAAACCCACGCGCCATGCGCCATAGTCACATAAAAATAGAAAATGTCACATAGAATTTCCAACTGGTGCGCCCAGCGTCTCGCCGATTTTATCTTACCATAATTTTCAAATGCAAAATGTCCTGTATGCTAGATGGCTGGATTCTATCGTTTAACAACTAATTCGTTTTTCTGGAGGATTTAATCGTCTTTTTTCAATAGAAATTAGCTGCATGTTGTGGAATTAAACATCGAAATTTACCTTAAACAAATCGAAACTTCTTGCCAATTCCGACATTTTTTGTGCGAAAATAGCAAAGTATTCCGATTTCATTCCCAAACACAACAGCTTGGACGCGTATAACTCGTTAACATTTTATATGAATGTAGATCGACAGTTAATTTCTTGAATTGATTTTCCAACGATTCATTATGAAAAAACCCATTAGAAAATAAAGAGATATGCCGAAATTGCGAAGCAGAATTTCTATGCATATTTCAATAGGCCCTATATGTTGCGAACACCCGTGTTTTGGCATATGTGTAGTACCGTTACGTGTGTTACAAGTAAAAAAGATGGTATTCCCTACATCCAGCAAGAAACATTGATAGCTGTATTTATTGTGCGCAGTATACAGTAGAGATTACATTTTTCTTTCCCGTTTAAACGCAAACGCAATGCACTAAACTGTGGAAATTTACTGTTAGAAGTTTTAACTATTATTTTTTAATCTGAGTAGCAAATAGGTTGGAGCCTGATCAAACGCCGGGTTACCCGGCGTCTGACCTGGCTCCAATCTATTTGCAATGGAAATAATAGTTTTGTATACAAATGCGTTTATTGGGAAAGAATTAAATATCAGTATAGTTAGCGCAGCGGTCTCGTGCTGTACGGGAACCATACTTATCTCAAGTAGGAAAGTGTACGATGATGTAGTCGATGTTACCTTGCTTACAGTGGAGAAAATGTTATTCTTTCCCAATAAACGCGTTAACGCTAAAACCATGATTTCAATTGCAAACAGTTTGGAGCAGATCAGATGCCGGGTAACCCAGTGTCTGATCTGGCACCAAACTGTTTGCCGCTCAGACTAACATGAATGGTCTGAATTGTCTAACGGTTGTCCATTTATGCGTATTATTGCGATGCGTTTGCGTTTCGTTTGCGTTTAAACGGGAAAGAATAACTTTTTCTCCACTGTTACTGTTATGTATGCATATACCAGTGTTACTATCCTGTATTATCTATGTGTAGTACTGTCCCTTGTGTAGACGGTGTCTTAGTAAATTGTTATACTTATACCACGTGCGTTTATTATTACTTCGTATATTTCCCTGTAATACGGGTACACAACATATTGGCGACGAGGATAAACTATCGCTGTAGACGAATTATACGTCGAGGCAACTAGCGATCACCTTGTTAAGTCATCTAACTCTCGGAAGTGTCTGGAAATCGATGAATTTCACGTCGTGATTCGGACCGCACTACTTCGTACTCGGGAGAAAAATGGCGTTCGCTATTGGAAGAATTGATGTGTTTGATTCGACGGAAACTTGGACTTGTTACAAAGAACGTTTGGATCAATACTTCGAGGCAAATGAAGTAGATGACGTTAAAAAGGTTCCAGCGCTATTGGCATTGATTGGGGCACAAACTTATCAGGTACTACGTGACTTATCTAGCCCTGCTTTGCCAAAAGACAAAACATTTGTTGAACTTTGTACACTACTGTCAGATCATTTCAATCCTAAACCACTGCTTATTGCGGAGAGATTCAGATTTCATAAGAGAGATCAGAGATCTGATGAATCAATAAAAGACTTTAATGTAAGTTTAAGGAAATTAGCCGAACACTGCAATTTTGGAGCCGTGTTAAATGATGCTCTAAGAGACAGATTTGTTTGTGGCCTGAAAAATGAGCACATACAGAAGAAATTGTTGACGGAAGGTGATCTCACGTATGATAATGCAGTCAAAACAGCATTGGGGATGGAATCTGCCAGCAAAGATGTTCAAGAACTACATGGCAAATCAGAACATGTACACAAACTTGCAAGGAAGCCAAGGAGAGATAGCAACCGGCAAAAAGAAAAACCCAAAGAAAAACAGAGAGAACAGTCATTTAAGCCAAAGTGTAAACATTGCCATCGCACTAATCATGCCTCAACTGAATGTCGTTTCAGGAATTCTACGTGCTACCAATGTAAATCGAAGGGTCATATCGTTCCTGCCTGCCCTCGTAAACAACGGGGAGTACACCAAATGTCGGATAATTATGGAGAGGACAATTATGACAGTTTGTTCAGCTTGTCTGAAGAGGACAGCAAGATAAAGGAAAAAGCCGACAGTACGATTTGGGTGAATCCAAAAGTAAATGGGAAACGGCTTAAAATGGAACTAGACACAGGGTCAGGTGTATCGGTAATGTCCAAATGTGACTCAAGCAGACTATTCCCAAAGAAGAGACTTCTCCCAACAAATCTAGTGCTGAAAACTTACAGTGGGGAAGTAATTCATCCGCTAGGAATATTAAAATGCAAGGTTGAGTTAAATGGACAAACAACAGTGCTTGACCTGTATGTAGTTGAAAAAGGTAGCCGACCACTGCTTGGAAGAGAATGGTTGAGAGTGCTCAAGTTAGATTGGTCTTCAATTAAGGCATTGCAAGTGGAGAGAGCCGAAACAAAGGTAGACGCTTTGAAGAACAAGTACAGTTCGGTATTCAGTAAGGAGTTGGGCACAGTTAAAGGTATCAAAGCTCACTTGAAGATGAAAGAGGGAGCAGAGCCCAAATTTGTCAAGGCAAGAAGTGTCCCGTTTGCTCTCAAACCAAGAATAGAAAAAGAACTGGACAAATTAGTTTCAGACGGGGTCCTTAAAAAGGTAAATCACAGCAATTGGGCGACACCAATTGTACCAGTGCCGAAACCACTAAATAACGAAATTAGAATCTGTGGTGATTTCAAGGCAACAGTAAATCCTGTTCTGGAAGTGGATCAATATCCTCTACCACGCATTGAGGAAATTTTTGCATCATTGGGAAAAGGGAGGAAATTCTCAAAAGTGGACCTCAAAAATGCCTATTTACAAGTTGAAGTGGATGAGGAGAGTAAGGAATTACTTACAATTAGCACCCACAAAGGACTGTTCAGGTACAATAGGTTAGTTTTCGGAATCGCATCAGCTCCAGCAATATTTCAGAGAACTATTGAACAGATCATGTGCGACATTCCTGGAGTAAAAATCATTTTAGATGATATGATCATCACTGGTGACTCAGACCAAGATCACATAGAAAGCCTGGAAAAAGTACTGAAAAGACTGGAGGAGTACAATCTCCGGGTAAATCCTAAGAAATGTGAGTTCTTCAAAGAGAAAATTGAGTTCTGTGGTCATGTTGTGGATGAGAATGGATTGCACAAAACGCAAGAAAAGATCAGAGCAATTGTGGATGCTCCAGAAATATCAAATGTTAAGCAACTTCGCTCGTTCCTAGGACTGGTTCAATACTATGCAAGATTCATGGAAAATCTTTCGTCAGTGCTTTACCCGCTCCACCAGCTCCTGAGAAAAGATGTAAAGTGGGAGTGGACAGCAAATTGTGAAAAGGCGGTGCAAACTGTCAAAGAAATGATCACATCTGAATTAGTGCTCATTAACTATGTTCCTGAACTTCCTCTGCTTTTGGCTTGTGATGCAAGTGCCTATGGACTGGGAGCTGTGTTGAGTCACAAACTACCAGATGGATCTGAGAGACCAATTGCATTTGCGTCAAGGACACTCAATTCAGCTGAAAAGAACTACAGCCAAATAGATAAAGAGGCAACCGCATTGGTGTGGGGAGTGAAGAAATTTAATACCTACCTGTATGGCAATCAGTTCACACTCATCACTGACCACAAGCCTCTTCTGTCGATTTTGAATCCGAAAAAGGGCCTGAGCTCAACAACAGGAGCTAGACTGCAGAGATACGCGTTATTCCTAGCAGGGTATACTTACAACATCCAGTATAAGAGTACCACAGCACATGGAAATTGCGACAGCTTGTCTAGATTACCGTTAAAAGAGACAGAGGTGAATAACTTAGATACAACAGAAGTGTTCATAAACTCTCTTATTGACAATCTTCCTGTAACGTGTTCACAGATAGCCAATGCTACCAGGACAGACCCTGTGTTGGCAAAAGTTTACGACATTGTGTCAAAAGGATGGATGGGAATCGACAATTCCAGCGCGGAACTGAAACCGTATTTGAACCGAAACACAGAGCTATCGTTGCATCAAGGATGTATAATGTGGGGCTGTAGAGTAATTGTCCCAAAGTGTTTGCGAAAACAGGTACTTGAAGATCTGCACAATGGTCACATTGGTATAGTGAAAATGAAGTCTTTGGCAAGAAGTTATGTCTGGTGGCCACAGATTGATTCTGATTTGGACAATTTGACGAAATCATGCTCAGGATGCATGGCAAACAAACCCAGTCCACCAGAAGCTCCAGTACATCCATGGGAATACCCTACAAAACCATGGAGTAGAGTGCATATAGACTTTGCCGGGCCTTTTCAGAACTACATGTACTTAGTGATAGTGGATGCATATTCCAAATGGCCTATTGTGAAAGTAATGAAGAAAACCACAGCATCACATACCATTGAATTAATTAGAGCAATTTTCGCTGACTTTGGTGTGTGTCATGAAATAGTTAGTGACAATGGCCCTCAGTTCGTTAGTGAAGAGTTTCAACACTTTCTTCGGATGAATGGAGTGAAACACATTCGAAGTGCACCATATCACCCGCGTACAAATGGGTTGGCTGAAAAGTTTGTACAGACACTCAAACAAGCTCTGAAGGCAGCCAAGAATGACCCCGGAACTATCCAAACTAAGGTTTCCAAATTTCTAATTCAGTACAGAAATGCAGAACATTCTACTACAAAAGAAGCACCATCAAAGCTCTTTCTGGGACGTTCCTTGACTACTAGACTCGACAAAGCAAAGCCCAGTCTAAAGAAACGCGTTGAAGGAGAACAGGCGAAAATGGTTCGCTCAACTCGAGATCGACATTTCGAGATCGGTCAAAATGTAGCAGTGCGCGATTATCGTGATAGACACGACAAGTGGTTAGCAGGTGTGATATATGCGAAAACGGGTCCAGTGTCATATCAGGTTGAAATCGCTCCTGGTGTGATATGGCGTAGACATACAGATCAGATTCGGGATTCATCGGAGAAGATTCCAGCAGTCTGTCAATCACCTCTTGATTTAAACACTTCTAATCCAGTGAATGTATCAGGTGACAAACCAAGTGCATCAATTGTCACCAATACAAACTCTCCAGAAACAGTTCAACAGCCAGAACCAGATAATTCTACTGCTGGCACTCAGATACAGTCTCCGGACAATTGTACAGTTCGCAGATATCCAGTGAGAGTCCGTAAGAAACCTGATAGACTCGATCTGTGATTTGACCACTAGTGCGCGAAGGGCATAATAATCCCTTAGTGGTCACATAGGTGTTACTTATGTAACATTTCTAGTCATAATAGTTACTTTTGTAACATTTCTAGTCATAATAGTTACTTTTGTACAATTTATAGTCATAATAGTTATCAGTGTATCATTTATAGTCATAGTTAACCAGTGTTTCATTTTCTAGTCACATGACCACTAGTGTTAATAAGGGCATAATAATCCCTTGGTGGTCATATACTCTTGTATTTAGAGCTGAAATACAATATGATCTTAATTGCTTTAAGTATGATTGATATTAAAACAAAGAATAAAATTTTAACAAGATTTACAACAGTTTATTTTACTTTTTATAATAATAATAATAAAAAAAATAATCTTTTAGCAGCTAAGATCATATTACCAGTGTGTTTATTTGATATTGTTAATAATATTGATAACATGTGTTTTGTTTTATTTTCAAAATTTTATTGAAAGGATACAAGACGTTTAATCTTAAAGCAGTATGTAAAAAGTGTTTATTACAGGACTTTGAAAGACAACAAAAAGTAGAACATTACAACTAAAACATTTATTCAAAGTGAGACATTTAAAACTCCAAAAATGGTATTGTGAATTTGAACTTTAATTTGGAAAGTTTATAAAAACTAGTAAATTCATTAATTAGTTAAAGCCGCATTGTGTTTTTGGGAAACCTGCATAAAACGGTTGTTTGGGATCCCATTAGAACTACGTGGGACGTGATTCTTTCATAAAAAGCGGCTTTATCTAAGAAATTCGCTTTTAAATTTTTATTTATAATTTCTTTGTGCTAGCACAATTTAAAGAGCCTCCTTGTGAATGGAAAGAAGGACAACTCTGTAAATACAGGGCTCCAGATAACGGAAGTATTTCGATTACTAAACTCTTTATTTCTGCTTTTAAACCCAATGGTGTCATACTCATTAGAATCGTCTCGAACAGACGGTTTAATCAGTAGTAACACCGTAGCATTCGGTGCTGAAATGAGTGAGAACATGTTGGAATTGTTCAGTTTATTCCTCTTATCTGGAGCCGGCTGAAATGAAGAATTTAACCCTTATTCTGCTGCTAAGACGTCTGCTTTGACATTGTCGTGTGCAATATTTGTTTAGTTTAGATGTATGCATATTTTTGATTAAACAAACCTTAAGACGAGTGTCAAACAGTTTGGATCCAGATGAGACGCAGCGTTACGCGGTGTCTGTTTTAGAGTCAAACAGTTGCGACCAGTAGACACAGGATTAAACTATGAGATAAGGTCACCACGTGTAAATAATTAATCACGGTGGTAAACGTGTACAATCCAATACGGGGGATCTTGCTGAAAATGACTGTTTCAGCCTTGTCTTCTCTCTAACTAAACCACCTATTTTTGGATCTTCACCAAACTTGCTATAAATGTTTATTAGTAGAGAATCTAGCTCAATTTTGATAACTATCAAAGTCGCATGAGGCATGCCTGAGTTATTGCCCTTGAATAATTTTAAAAAATGACTGTTTCAGCCCTTTCTGCTCTCTAACACAAACACTTTTTATTGGATCTTCACCAAACTTGCTGGCATTGTGTATTTGTTTTAAATATAGATCAAACAAAAATCGAATACAGCTGACTGAAAATCCTTCAAGAGGTAAAGGAGGTATTGAGTAGTCATTACCAACACGGCCAAGATGAAGCACATGCAACTATTGACCAAATAGTTGGCTTAAATAGAATAAAAACAGTTCCTATTACAGAGTTGACAGGGCTAAAATAAGTATGAAATAGCAAATTTTTAATAATTGAAGAACCGTAATTCCAACATGCCTTCGGCGATTTGGGTATTCATAGAGCTGGACTAAGTTTTTATCCAATATTATTTTCAGCAAATTTGAAGATCCAATTAAAACCGTTTGAGTCAGAAAGCTGACAAGCCTGAAGTATGCAATCTATAATCATTCAAGGGCAATAACTTCAACATGCCTTGTGCGATTTTGGTAGTTAAGATTATGAACTTGATTTTATATTAATAAACATTTTCAACAAATTTGGTGAAAATCACAAAAAAGTTATTTGTGTTAGAGAGCAAAAAATGGTGAAACAGGTATTTTTAAATACATAAAGGACAATAACTCAGACATGCCTTATGCGATTTAAGTAATAATCAAACCGAACCTAGATTTTGTATAAATAAAGAATTTCAGCAAGGTTTTGTTAAGATCCGAAAAGAAATGTCTGTGATAGAGAGCAAAAAATGCTGAAACATTAATTTTTAATAACTAAAGGGCAAAAAACTCATGCCTTATGCGATATAAGTACTATTCGAACTGGAGATATATTTTATATTTATAAACATGTTCAGCAAGTTTGGTGAATATCCGATAAAAACTGTATGTGTTGGAGTGCAAAAAAACCCTGAAACAGTCATATTTTAATAATTAAAGGACAATAACTCATATATACATTATGCGATTTTAGTAATATTCAAACTTAACCTTGATTTTATATTAATAAACATTTTCAGCAAATTGGGTGAAAATCGATAAAAAAAGCATTTGTGTTAGAGAGAAAAAAATGGTGAAACAGTCCTTTTTAATACATTAAGGACAATAACTCAGATAATCATTTTGGGATTTTAGTAATAATCAAACTGGACCTAGATTTTATATATATGAAGAATTTCAGCAAGTTTGTAGAAGATCCGATGAAAACTCTTTGTGTTAGAGAGCAAAAAAGGCTGAAACAGTCATTTCTAATAATTCAAGAGCAATTACTCCGACATTCCTTATGCGAT
This sequence comes from Gari tellinella, assembly GCA_922989275.2. Taxonomy (NCBI): domain Eukaryota; kingdom Metazoa; phylum Mollusca; class Bivalvia; order Cardiida; family Psammobiidae; genus Gari; species Gari tellinella. The sequence continues at coordinate 73,623,605 of OV277865.1, read as the reverse complement.
TTTACTAGTATTCAAATTTAACCATGATTTAATATCACTGAAAATTTTCAGCAAGTTTGGTGAAAATTCAATAAAAAAAATTTGTGTTAGAGATAAAAAAACTGGCTGAAAACAGTAATTTTAATACATAAAGGGCAAAAACTTAGATATGCCTCATACAATTTTAGTAGTTATCAAACTAAACCTAGATTTTATACTAATGAACATTTTCAGCAAGTTTGGTGAAGATCCAATAAAAGTATTTGTGAAAGAGAGCAATAATTGCTGAATCACTCATTTTTAATACAAAAATGGCAAAAACGCAAACATGCCACATGCGATTTTAGTAGTAATCAAACTGGACTAAGATTTTATAATAATAAACAATTTCAGTAAGTTTGGTGAAGATCAACTAAAAAATTCTTGTTTTAGAGAGCAAAAATTGCTGAAACAGTCAACTTTTAATACATAAAGGGCAAAAAGTCTTACATGCCTTATTCGATTTAAGTAGAAATTTAACTGTACCTAGATTTTATATAAAAGAACATTTAATGCAAGTTTGGTGAAGATCCAATAAAAACTCTTTGTGTTAGAGAGCAAAAAGGGCTGAAACACCGTTGTGACGAAATGTGAATCATTTTATAGCAATCGTTCGCACCCGGTGATATTGAACCCAGCTGTTCCACGTGCCACTAATCCGTGTGGTAATATTTATGTCAGACGATCTACTTTCGGTTTGTTATGGTTTTAAATCGCTTTTTTGGTGATTTAGGCCTGTCTTCAACATTTCATAGATCAGTTTGGCCCATTAGAATGTTCAAGCATTATTATTAACCGTTATTGTATTTCGCACATTAAAAAAAGGTCTGAAAACACAATGGGACTTTAATTACTTCTTTTAAGGAGGGAGGTATGTGTTATGTATGCATATACCAGTGTTACTATCCTGTATTATCTATGTGTAGTACTGTCCCTTGTGTAGACGGTGTCTTAGTAAATTGTTATACTTATACCACGTGCGTTTATTATTACTTCGTATATTTCCCTGTAATACGGGTACACAACAGTTACCTAAATGGTTATGAACTATTTTGTTTTAAAAATAACCCAGACAAGTCAGGAAAATCGGATCCATCTCGTGACTCTTATTCGACCTTGCGGAAACTCTCAGAAGCCGACACGAAGATTAGTTATGTAAACAAAAAGCTTATTTTTCCAACCATCTCGAAAAGAAATCGGCACATTTATGTATGGTTCTTAAAGAAAGGGGGCCATGTTTCAGGCACCTGACAACGGATTTCGCTTAGTTTTAATACAATAGAAAATGTTCTTATATAAGAAATTGCGCGATTTAAACATAAATTTGGGCGACATTCTGGCTTTAAGTGTATAATATAAGTTGATATTGAAGTGTGCAATATAAGGGGATGTTGAAGAGTGCAATATAAGGGGATATTGAAGTGTGCAATATAAGGTGGTATTGAAGTGTGCAATATAAGTTGATATTGAAGTAAGCAATATAAGGGGATGTTGAAGTGTGCAATATAAGGGGATACTGAAGTGAGCATTGATTTTCACACAGAAGTAATTATCTCACTGCTTCAAGAGGGTAATACCAGGAATTCACTGGTCATGCATAATTGATAGATTGGTTAGCGATTGACACCAAAACAGATTGGGCTCAACCTATTAGTACTATATTAGCTCTTTGTTGGCTAATGAGGAGACAATGATAACATTCACAAACAGATTGGATCCAGATGTGACACCGAGTAACTATGTGTCAAACTCAGCTTCTCATCTGGGTCCAAACTGTTTGACACTATATGACTCTGTTTTTTGAAAATATTTTACAATTTTTTTTTAATTTTTCAAACGTAGCAGAGGACAATCATTGCCGATGACAATATTTCTAATTGTTGGAAGAACTAGGGGAGGGTAGGTTGTTACACAAACATGTTTACCTGCAGCAGTCGAAGGTTACTTAGTACAATAGCAGAAAAACAGGGATCAACTCTTTGCATGCTGGGTAGTGTTTTTCCATCTGCAACAATTGTCGTATCCTACTGTTCGAAAAATGGAAATTTTCACTCAAAAATTTTTTTTTTAAAATAGAGTCTAGAGTAAACAGTTTTGATCCTGATGAGACGCCGCGTAGCGCGGCGTCCCATCAGGGTCAAACTGTTTGCACAGATATTCACAATTCAGCCACCTATATGCATGCAAAAAGTTAATCCTTTTATTCTGATTTGTTCTTAGTTATATTGCACTTTTAACAAGTGACCAATTTATGCAGATTTCTTCATTTCTAGGGCTGTTTTCAGAACATATTTCAGATAAATAAAAGTAATTATACAAACAGTGCAGGCCCTGATAAGAGGACTTCTTAACCCATTCCCTCATAGCCTGTTTCTAGTTTTGAGGATATATGATGACTTAAAGCAGGTTGAAAGGAAAAGCAGAATGCGCCTTAAGGCGCATTCTGCTTTACTTTCAGCCTGCTTTAAGTTACCGTCTGCTAGAATATAGAAACTATTTCTTATCATACATATTCATAGGTGTTTAAATGGAACTATTTTCTTCAGTTGAGAAATAGATTTAAGGCGTTAAAAGGAGTAATTATAGGGTAATGGGTTAAGGAGCCCTCTGATCAAGGTCTACACTGTTTTCAAAATAGATATACACGTATGTATGCAATTGTATACTCGCAGGTTTCCAGCATATGAAGATTTAAATCATTACCCAATAAATAAATCTTTTTACATTTATAATTTATTCCTCCCCCGAAGAAAATATGTCCACTTTATACTATAAGAAATAAACTTTATATAACCTAACAGATAGTAGCTTAAAGCTGGCTAAAAGTAAAGCAGTTTGCACCTTAAGGTGCTTTCTACTTTTCTTTCAGCCTGCTTTAAACCATTACCCCATAAATATGCCTTTTTTCGCCTTTAATTAATTCATCCACTGAAGAAAATAATTTCAATTTATACTGTAACAAATATCATAAGAAATATTTGCTATATTCTAGCAGATAATAGCTTAAAGCAGGCTGAAAGTAAAGCAGAATGCTACCTGAAGTGTATTTTGCTTTACTTTCAAACAGCTTTAAGTAGTCACCTATTTTAAGCTCACCTGAGCCAAAGGCTCAAGGTGAGCTATTTGGATGGCCCTGTGTCCGTCGTCCGTCGTGCATTGTCCGTTGTCATTAACAATTGCTTCAAATGACATCTCCTCCTATACAGCTTGACAGATTTCAACCAAACTTTACAGGAATGTTCCTTGGGTAAAGCTCTTTCAAATTTGTTCAAAGAATTAAAAACAATGTAGAGCTCTGGTTGCCATGGTGAAAAAGTGAAGAAAAAAAAGGAAATCTTAAAAAATCTTCTAGTCTGGAACTACGAGGGCCAGAGCTTAGATATTTGGCACATAGCATCATCTACAGGTCCTCTATTAAGTTTGTTCAAATTTATGCCCCTGGGGTCAAAATTGGCCCCGCCCCGGGGGTCACAGTTTTACTTAAAGTTATATAGTGAAATTTTCAAACGTCTTCTTCTATGAAACTAATATGGCCAGAGCTTTGATATTCGGCATGGTGACATTTCTAATTGTCCTTTAAATGTTTTGTTCAAATGGTTCCAGTCTGTTGCATATGTAGGTCACAGAAGCTAAAAATAGATTTTTCGAATGGAAACTTAAAAATATATTCTTGTCTAAAACCCTAGTACCCTGATCTTTATAGATATTTGGCACATAGCATCATCTACAGGTCCTCTATCAAGATTGTTCAAATTTAATAATGCCCCTCAGGTAAAAAATGACCCCGTCCTGGACATAAATCATTATCTCCATTTTGTCAGCTATTCTCAGGTGAGCGAAATATGCCCCATGGGACTCTTGTTAAAACTAGAAACATGCTATGGGGTAATGGGTTAACCATATTTGACCTTTTCCTGGTAGCAATTGTTTTTCATGCCTCTACCCTGCTCTGATAAATGAACCACTGGAAACCTTTCCCTCATTCTGGCAGGTAGCTGCTTTTCTTCACAGAAAATTATTAATGTCTTCTCATGCTAGTGATATGCCACAGTGATAACCTTTGCAAACAGTTTGGATCCAGATGAGACGCCGCATAACGCGGCGTCTCATCAGGATCCAAACTGTTTGACACTCTGACCCTTTTTTTAAAAGAAAATTTGGACATTCTTATTTTAGAACAGTAGCAGACGACAATGGTTGCAGATGACAAAAATTACCCAGCATGCAAAGAGTCAATGTTTTGTCATTGTTTTTACCAGTGTTATAACTAGGATGCATGATTCATGCATTTATTCGAAAAAATCCTGCAAATAGCAGAGTTCATGAGCATGAAAAATATCTTATGAAAACTTTTGGATGATTCAGGCAGGGCTCCAGATAAGGGGAGTATTTCAAAAACTAAAATCTTTATCTCTGCTTTAATCCCTATGGTGTCACTACTCGTTAGAATCGTCTCGAAGAGACGATTCTAATGAGTAGTAACACCATAGGATTTGGTGCTGTATGAGTGAGAAAATGTTTGATTTGTTCAAATTACTCCCCCTTATCTGGAGCCCTGTTCAGGTTTACCCCTTACTCTTTAACCCTTTCCCCCATAGCCTGTTTCTAGTATTGAATATAGGTGTCGACTTAAAGCAGGTTGAAAGTAAAGCAGAATGTGCCTAGGCACATTCTGCTTTACTTCCAGCCTGCTTTAAGCTATAATCTTCTAGAATACAGAAAACATTTCTTATGATACATATTTATGACTGTATAAATTGGAACTATTTTCACCAGCGGAGGAATAAATCAAATGCGCTAAAAAGCGCTTCCATGTGGGAAAGGGTTAAATACACCAATTGAAATTGCCTTTAATTTAAACTCCAACTAAAAGAAAATACCCTCAGGTATAAAAGTGAGATGCCAAAATGGTACATCTCATTCATTCTGATGAGTCCAAACAAGGACGAAACTAGTCAATGATATGTGACACCAAAGTAACATTCCAGCCGGGTTTTCTCTTGTCAGTCTTCTATATTTTTGTATTAAAAGAAAATAGTTTCACTTTGTGCAGTCATGAACATGCACCATAAGAAATATTTTCAAATCCTAGCAGGTGGTAGTTTAATGCAGCTTGAAAGTAAAGTGGAATGTGCTTTTATGTGCATTCTGCTTTACTTTCAACCTGCTTTGAGTTAGTGATGTGCTTTCAAAACCAAAAACAAGGTATAGGGTAATAGGTTAAGTAAGACAAATTGTTTGTTGGATTCCATTGTGAGTTTAGGATATAATCTTTATATGTCTTAGCTGGATGTGTCGAAGCGACACAAATGCCCCAGCACCGGCAACAAAGTATAAATGTTGATTTGAACTCATAGTTATGTACAAAATGTGCATGTGAGTTACTGAGCAAAAACTGTTTGAACTTTTCTAACTGCAAGGGGAATAATTCTCTCAAATTATATTCAATCAAAACTTGACCTGCATTCTGCTATTATGAAGCTATAATCAAAATGACGTTGGAAGGATGGACCCTGAATTTAAGCCCGCTGTCATATGGTATTTTGACCCGGGGGTAAAATGACCCGCGGGTCAAAATAACTTAAATTATTTTGACCCGCGGGTCATTTCACCGCTATGGTGAAATGACCCCCCCCCCCCCTGCGGTATTTTGACACCCCCTCCAAACATCTTTCAACCAAAGAATAATGTAATAGTCATATAAATAAAACCAACAGCAAATCCATGTCCATTACTATGATTTTGAAGTCGAGTGTGAGGGGGGTCAAAATATCGCAGGTTGATTAGCCATGGTAATTTGACCTCACACCGCCATTCCCACAACAATAATTTACAGTTATAGGGGACAGGCCCCCCTTTCCCCCAAACCAATCGGACAGCCCCTTATACATTTAACCAGTTTTGAACAGCAATCTATCAAAACCCATTATTCAATTTTTTATATGCCTTATTACATATGTTTAATTAATTTCTCCACTGTAGAAATAGCTCCAATTTTTACCATCATAAATATGCACCTGCTGTAAGTGGTCACCTGTCTTCAAAACTAGAAACAAGCTATGGGGGTAATGCGTAAAGCCAAATGAATATAGGCTTTACGGTATTAAAAAAAGATTGCCAGACATAAAAATGTTTAATCAAATTTACTGTTAGTCTAATGTACTTTCTTAGGTAAAAACAAAAGACCCAAATGAGATAAATAACTAAATTATAGGTTATTTCTAGGAAGCTTTAACCCTTAGCCCGCCAAATAAATTGTCGTCTGCTATATTTCTCGTCTGCTTCAAGTTTCAAAGTGCTTCAAAGTTGCTCAAAATTGCTGAAAATGTTGTCCGAGTGTCAAACAGCTTGGATCCGGATGAGACGCCGAGTTACTCGGCGTCTCATCCAGATCCAAGCTGTTTGCATATGGAGCTATAGTCGTGAGTGGCAGGCTAAGGGTTAATTATCCTCCATTTTTCGAGGGACTTAACTAAATTGAGTGAAACCTCTTTAATACAACCACTGCAATGTAGGCTTATTTATAGCATTTGACAGGAGGCTGCTTAAAGCAAGATGACAGTAAAGCAGAAAGCTCCTATAGGAGCTTTCTGCTTTACTGTCATCTTGCTTTAAGCAGCCACCTCCCTAAAGCTTGGGAAACTTTATCTTGTGTAGTGGTTGTAATAGAGAGGTTTTACTGTCGAACAAGAAATTTAGAAAAATTATCTTGTAAATTCAAAATGTCATTGGGTTGGTAATTATATGCATAATTATAATGAGAAGAAGTAATCAGTTTAGAAATACAAGGAGACATCTGGAGCAGAGCAGGTTTATTAAGGCAGGGCTGCCATTTCTCCGGATTTTTCCTAAATCTCCAAATTTTTCTCAGTACATGGTAGCTTAAAGCAGGCTGAAAGTAAAGCAGAATGCGCCCTAAGGCGCATTCTGCTTTACTTACAGACTGCTTTAAGCAGTCGCATGTCAACAAAACAAGAAAAAGGCTATGGGGTAAAGGCACGATTCGTAAAATCGCACTTGAAAAATGCAAATTTGGAAATCTTAGGATTTTTCATGTCAACTTATGGCAGCCCTGTTAAGGGTTATCAAATTGTTTAATGATAATTAGAAACTTCAGTAACTACTGTTAACCCATCAACGTCATCAACTTTTTCTTTAAAGATTCTTCAGAAATTCTTGTAAACCACTGGGTCAATTTTCATCAAAATTTCATAGGATTGTTCCTTTTAGGATACTTTTTCAAAAAAATTTCAAATATAGGTCATCCAATTTAAATTCTGGTTGCCATGGTAGCCAATTGAATTTTTCTTAAAAAATTTACTTGTAAAAAGTTGCTGGTCCGAATTGGAAAAAAAAGGTAGCTTAAAGCAGGCTGAAAGTAAAGCAGAATGTTCCTTTATACACATTCTGCTTTACTTTCACTTTGCTTTGAGCTACCACCTGCTAGAATAAAGAAAATTATTCCCTATGATACATATTCATGACTATATAAATTGGAACTATTTTCTTCAGTGGAGTAATAAAATGAATGCACTAAAAGGTGCTTCTATGCGAGGGAAAGGGTTATGTACATCGATAAACGACTAGTATAACTATTATATAAGTTTAAAATATATATACAAACAAGACTGCGTTCAATAAACGCTTATGCCCCCGGTGGCATCCTTGACAATATATTCTGAATCTTTTCGAAGTCCAAATTAGGTCAAGGTCAAGGTCAAACTGAGCTGGGGTATTACTGGTGGGTTTGGAATGGTCCAAGGCAATAACTGTATAAGTATAGAAGCATTGTAGCAAGTAGTGTTGATGCTAGACGAAACGGTAAAATCTAGTTAACCAAGAAATAGCCCATTCAAAATATTCTAAGTCCAAATTAGGTCACGGTCAAGGTCAAAATCAAGGTTAGGTATTATTGGTGGCTAGGGAATGGTCCAAGGCAACAACTGTATAAGTATCCAAGCATTTGAATAAACGGTGTTGATGCTAGACGAAACGGTAAAATCTACTTAACCTGGTTACGGACGGACAGGATGATTACTATATGCTCCCGCATCTGTGGATGCCGGGGGCATAAAAATATAATATGTATTTACATAGTAATATTAGTATAGCACCAATTTCTCACGAGTCATTCACCTATGGTTAAGTATTGATGAAACAACAGTAGTCAATTGTGTTTCTAACAATAGTGTAATTGAAATGTATAATGGTATATATGGTATGTACAACCAGCGAAGATGAAACTAAATCCATGTCTACAGTATAGCTTATCTCAGGGCTGCCATTTCTCAGGATTTTTCCTAAGTCTTTGCATTTTTATCCTAGCAGATGGTAGCTTATACGCAGATACCCCCCGCAGAGCTATTCAAAAAGTGGCCTCTTACATCTGATACCGGACACTTTTTTGTGTTACCGGACAGTTTTACTTTCTGTTATAGTATACTTTTTACGGGCGTGGTGCACGTGGTGAGCATGTTGTCACCTGTTTAACTCTTGCACTGTCTGGGAATGGACGCGGTAACCCTTGTACTGCTACAGTGGAGAAAACGTTATTCTTTCCCAACAAACGCGTTTACGATTAAACTATTGCTTTCATTGCAAAGAGTTTGGAACCTGATCAGACGCCGGGTAACTCGGCGTCTGATCGGCTCCAAACTGTTTGTCACTCAAATTAAAACAAATAATGAGAAATATCAAAAAATGGTAATTGCCTACATTTGTACATTTTAGCGATTTGCGTTTGCGTTTCGTTTGCGTTTAAATGGGAAAGAATAACGTTTTCTCCACTCTAAGTACTGTTTGGCTAACATTGGCAAATAGTTTGGATCCTGAGAAGACACCGCGTAACGCAACATGTGATCTGGATCCAAATTGTTCGGCACTCATATTCAATTTTTATTCAATTTGAATAGCATAGGAAAGATTGTGTGTTTCTCCGCAGACGATTTATTTGAAGCAGACGGCAATTCAGCATGATAAGGGATAACAAACATTTGCAAACAGTTTTGATCAATATCGACAAACAGTAACTTTGCGTTTGAACAGGATCCAAACTTATAACACTTGTATCAATATTCATGCAGTCAAAGCCAGAAATTTTGCGTTGGAGAATAAATGCAGCCGGCATTTTCAAAGCAGGCGACAATATTGCAGTGAAAGAGTAAAAAACGCAATTTAATAATGGCCTGTTTGGGAGAAAAATCTTTGGCCCTTGGTTTGATTATAATGGGGTGGAAAATGAATTATATCGGGCTAAAATGAAGAGTTTAAAATGTTTATTGAACTTATTGCTAAATGCTTAAAATGAAAGGCTACCTAAACTGATAAATAAAGCGCTTATCTTACTAGCTGAGTACTAACGCGGAGCGTAGACAAACAAATACGTAGTTATTTTAGGCATGACCCAGCACGCAGGCTGCACGGTATGCCCGTGCAAGTTAGAAAAAGGACAAATGAAAAATATAGTTGGTTTACGTGTATTTCAATATGTTAGAAGTGGATATTTTAAATTACTATATTAAATTGACCACAATCATTATTGACTCGGTGTAAAATATTTATTAAAATCTTCGTATAAGTCAGATACCGATACTCGTTCGCTTTAAAAGAGTCCGCTAACAAGGGTAAGAGTACTATTTCGCTCGGACGAACAACAAAGATGTCCTCGGCTTCGCCTCATTATTGACTCGGTGTAAAATATTTATTAAAATCTTCGTATAAGTCGGATACCGATACTCGTTCGCTTTAAAAGAGTCCGCTAACAAGGGTAAGAGTACTATTTCGCTCGGACGAACAACAAAGATGTCCTCGGCTTCACCTCGGACACCTTGTTGTTCTTCCTCGCGAAGCAGTACTCTTACCCTTGTTAGCGGACTCTTTTGAAGCGAAACTCGAACGGTATCTATTACTTAAAACAGGCTGAAAGTAAAGCAGAATGCGCCTTAAGGCGCATTCTGCCTTACTTTCAACCTGTTTTTAGCAGTCATGTGTCTTCAAAACAAGAAATAGACTATGGGGTAAAGGTACGATTAGTAAAATTGCGTCTGAAAGTTTGAAAATTTGAATCTTAGGATTTTTATGATCAACTTATGGCAGCCCTGTTGTCTTCTCTTACTTCGTCCCTGCCAACAAAAGTCGAATTCACATTACAATCAAACTTCGGTATCTGAATTTTATCATGTTTTTTTTCGGAACTGCAAACAACCTAAAAAAACACATTCTTCTGGCCTGAAAAAAAAGATAACTTTGTTGTTGTTGTTGTTTTAACTCTTTCCTCCCTAAAGCTTTAAATGGACAATCCCAGCTTCTATTTTAGTCTAGTCCATTTCTGACTTTTAAGGGATGTTTTTGTCAATGTTTGGCATTATGACAAACAGTGAAGACCCTGATCAGAGGGCTCCTTTCGGAGCCCTCTGATCTGGGTCTTCACTGTTTGCACAGGACAAATGTACTTTTCACATGTTCACTATATGCGGGACTAGGGTTCAAAGGGTTAAGCAACCCGTTACCCTAGGGCTGGTTTTCTAATTTGGACTCATGTGAACACTAAAAGCAGTTTAACAGTTAAGCAGAATGCTCCTGTAAATCAGACGTATTCTGCTTTACTTAAAAGCTACCATATTCTAAGATGTAGAATTATTTCTTAGTGTTTTACCTACTCTTTCAGCCAATCAGCAAGCCACAAAATTCAAAATTTCGCTCGATTTAATTATTAAGTCTTCGGGATTTAACTAGATTTGGCAATTTAATTATTAAGTGTGCGAGATTTCGATTTAGACGTTAGAAAGCATTGTGCATGTGTTAATATTTCGGTCAACTTTGCCCATGGCGTGACTTTTAGGCTTCATGGGATATCCATTACACAGCAAAGTGCATATATACTAGAAATATATACATGTTTAATGTAAAATTTCAATTTCGAGGAAAATAGACATTTTGTAGCTTGCTGGTTGGAAACACAGGTACTTTATTATTTGGCATAAGCTAGGTTCTCTGTACATCTATGGAGCAATGGGTTAAAATGACATTCCCTTCCCTTTTTGGTGCTGCTGAACTCTGAATCAAATAATTGATTTCTTGAAGATGAGTAACCAGGTCTCCAGATAAGAGGGAGTAAACTGAACAAATCCAACATTTTCTCACTCATTTCAGCACCAAATCCTATGGTGTTACTACTCATTAGAATCCCATAGGGTTCAATGCAGAAATAAAGATTTAAATTTTGAAATACTCCCCTCATTTGAAGCCCTGTGAGTAACAGTTATTAAGTACAAAAGTTTGTCAACAATTTATATTTTGATGACTAAACTTACCTGAATTTTTCCAGCGTTCAAGGTAACAGGATGTTTTGGTCCCTCTCTCTAGGGGATCCAGGTAGCCCGTAGATGGCAGAAATTGATGTTAACAAACAAATCAAATGAATAAACAGGAATGTTTGACATTTAAAAAAGAAGGGCGAAGGAGCGTCCTGTTTAGTTTAACCCTTTACCCCATAGCCTGTTTCTAATTTTGAAGACATATTATCACTTAAAGCAGGTTGAAAGTAAAGCAGAATGCACCTTAAGGCACATTCTGCTTTACTTTCAGCCTGCTTTAAGCTTCCACTTGTTAGAATGAAGAAAATATTTTTTATGATACATATTCATGACAGTAAAAATTGGAACTATTTTCTTCAGTGTAGGAATAAGTATGATGTGCTAAAAGGCGCTTCTATAAGGGAAAGGATTTAATTAGTCCTCTTTCAACCCATCACCCCATAGACTGTTTCTAGTTTGGAAGATTCTACATAAGTATAAAAATATCTATCTGAACATTGAACATTGACACCATGGACCTGTTTAAGATATAAAGGATCTGTCATGAGTCGATGTTGAACACAAGCTGATCTCAAACGAGTCTAGAATTGAAATGTTATTAAGCCAGCCTTGGCTAGCTTAATAACGTTTCTATTCTAGATGAGTTTGAGATCAACTTGTCTTAAACATCGACGAGTGACAGATTCTTTTTTCTCACAAAATCAACGATTTTAAGCTATTTTTTCAGCGGAGCTGTCTGGTTTCTATTAAGCCACACTTTCTATTTGGCCACACATTTCAACCAATTATATTTGATCAGAAATTTAGAATTAAGAGCACCTGTTGAAACTGAATTGTCTGATTGGATAGTAGCCAGGGCTCCAGATAGTGGAATTATTTCAAAACTTCAAATCTTTATTTGTGTATTAAACACTATGGTGTCACTACTCATTTGAATTGTCTCTTTGAGGCGATAAAAATGAGTGGTAACACCATAGGGTTTGGTGCTGAAATGAGTGAGAAAATGTTAGATTTGTTCAGTTTACTCCCCTCTTATCTGGAGCCCTGAAACTCTATGCATTACAGTTTTACCAGTGTGTGTACTAGTGCTGAAACGATTACCCGGGTAACCGTTAACGGTTATGAACTGCCGATTAACCGGTTACAAAGTCGGTAACCGGTTACTCGGAAGCCATTTTGTATAACAAAAATGAAGCCCCATTTGTCGGGAGCTACAGCCTTCAGATATGTTTTCCGTTCACTTGAAGTCTTTTACTCTAAGATATACATGAAATTTAAGTTTTAAAATACAGTAGCATGTTGATTGATAAGGGTAGGACGTTTCCTGATTTTTGTAAACATGTACACGGACCTCAGTACACAAAACAATGCCGTTAACAAAGTCTTCTATTATGTGCACAATTCAATATACTTTTCAGGACTGGTGTTCTCTTGAACACTGAATACTCGATGCATCGTGTCATTTTATTTTAAGTTGAGTTAAAGAACCCTTATTCCACCAGTCTTTACAATAAATGCCGATTGAACAGTTTTAATTTACAACAAACTTATCTTCGAAATATTGTTTCCTTCGCTACTTTGACAGTTGAACTTGACACGCTTTCTAACCTTCTGACCTCGAAGTATTCGGTTTGCTTTGGATTTCTACCCTAGTAGCTATATATGACGTTCGTGTAGGGAAAACGTAAACCAGGGTTTCCAGGAATATCCGCATGTCAATTTCAAATATATTTTTAGACCACCCAATCAAAAATGATAAAATAATAAAACCCGGTTAGCTGAATCTACACTTCATTCGGTTCATCTCATATGTGTTCAAGGTTTAAAATAAGACAAGAATGGGACCAATTAATTATCTATAACACAATGCGGGGTACAAAGTCTTCATAATTATTCCGTTTGTTGGAGTTATTATTATTTAGAGAAGACATCGAATAACCTCTTTTTTAGACGATTTATTGATCAACACATTCATGCAGTAAACATGTAAGTTCATTTTATAAGATCAATACTTCTTTTCTTTTTGCAATTTATTAAAGACCTATACGTCGGCATGCATGGTAAAATAGTTAGAAAAAAGTATAACATTCATAAACAATTCTTTATTATTTTATTATCGTTTACACACGCAAACGGTCTCCAAATTTGTAAATGTTTATAGGTAAAACATTTTGAACGTTATCGTGTACACGTGCAACGTCCTACCCTTACTGACTAATGATGTGTCAGTCGGCATATTAAAGTTACGATTAACCGGTTACGAGCAACGATTAACCGGTTACAAATTTCTGGTAACCATTTCAGCACTAGTGTGTACTACTGAGCTGATGACATCATGCTTCTATTTTAAGATATGATAGCATATGTCTTTTTATAGAATCTATATATAGACAGTGGTAGCTAGGTGTTTTGTTTAATAATGGTTTACTACCAATTTATTTTAATTGTTAACTATTTGTACAAATTTACCATACATTGATAGCAATATAATAAATGGCCTCAACTGAGTTAAACACAATTGTGTTGTTTCATCAGTTATGTACAAGAGTGAGGTGTTATAGAACTTGTACAGCAGAGTGCTGTTCTGTTATGGTGGACATGCACAGTTTATTTAGTTATAGTTTGTTTCAAGAAACTCCCCATGAATGAAGTTTTATATATAGAACAATAGTTTAATCTGAGGATCTCCTACCAGTTGCTAGGATATGGGTTATATTATTGTTTTGCATTTCTGTACATTTATAGTCTTTTAGTCAGGGTAATTTATATGCTATATCCTTGAATGTGTATTTTTTGCTTTTCAATCCAAGATATTTCAATTTTTTGAAAAAACCCAATTTCATACAATTTTGCACACCCATCTACAGCATGAATTCCACCATCCATTCCGCTGAATATCTTTTTTAAAGATATTTCTTGTTTAAAGCATATGCATAATCGAACCCTGGTGACGTCAAAACGCCATTATAAATAGTGACGTTATAGTGATGTCAGCAAATTGATCTCACACATGTTGGAGACAAGGATATTTGTGATCGTTGTTTGCTATAGAAAACAGGGGTAGTTATGTGAGAAATACTCATTACATTTGCAAACAATGTAGACTCTATAGGAGCCCTCTGATCAGGGTTTACACTGCAGAATCCTAAGGTCTTATGGTGTGCATATCATGACTGTATTAAATGGATCTTTTTCTACAATGGAGGAATAAATTAAAGGCGTAAAGACATAAAAAGGTCTATTTATTTTTTAAAATTGATGCATATACTCAATCCCCACACAGCAAGATTTAAATGTCAAATATTTCTGTTTTTCTCCCAAAGTTGGTTGGATGTTTTTTCCATGAAAATTGGAAAATAATTTTGATGTAGGAACTCTACCCACTGAATTATTTACAGTACTATAGCACTTGAAATGGACCTGATTTCTCTGGTCAAAAGAATTTTTAGCTCACCTGAGCTAGCTAGCTCAGGGTGAGCTTTTGCAATCCTAGAATGTCCGGCGTCCGTCGTCCGTCGTCCGTCATGCGGCGTCAACAATTTTAGTGTTTACACTCTAGAGGCCACAATATTTATCCAATCTTTCTCAAACTTGCTCAGATGGTATATTGCTATAAGAGTTCGGATGAGTTCGATTATGGTTGAAATCGGACTAATAGTTCAAGAGTAATCTACCTTTGAATTGCTGAAAATGCCATATTTAAGGGTGTTTACACTCTAGAGGCCACAATTTTTATCAAATCTATCTCAAACAGGCTCAGATTGTATATGACCATAAGAGTTCGGATGAGTTCCATTATGGTTGAAATCTGATCAATAGGTTGAGAGTTATCTACCTTTGAATTGCTGAAAATGTCATATTTAAGGGTGTTTACACTCTAGAGGCCACAATTTTTATCCAATCTATCTCAAACATGCTCATATTGTGTATAACCATAAAAGTTCAGATGAGTTGATTTTGGTTGAAATCAGACTAATAGGTTGAAAGTTATCTACCTTTGAAATGCTGAAATTGTCATTTTTAAGAGTGTTTACTCTCCAGGGGTCACAATTTTTACCCAATCTATCTCAAGCTTGCTCAGCTTGTATATGACCATAAGAGTTTGATTGACTTCGATTTTGATTGAAATCGGACCAATAGGTTGAGAGTTATCTACCTTTGAATTGCTGAAAATGCCATATCAAACAGAGTTTACACTTTTGCAACTACAGTTTTCAATGGATTTTGATTTTACTTGCACACAAAGTATATACCTATAAATTCTCAAAGGAGTGCAATTATTGTTGAAATCTAATAATTGTAGCAATAGTTATCTGCCCTTGATATACTTTGAAATGCTAGAAAAGGCTTCATTTCAGTATTGTTTAGACTCTAGTTATCTGCCCTTGATGTACTCTACCATATTAGAATTATGAGGTTGTATTCCAAAATTGTTTACATGCTATACTACAAATTTGAATGGATTTAAATTAAAACTGATGAAACAGTAAGATAAAGCTATCAAGCTTCAGTACAAGAGGTGAGCGATATCAGGGCCTTCAGGCCCTCTTGTTAATATATTTTGTCCTTTTCAACTGTCGATTTTTAATTACTTAAGTGACTTTGTATGCCAGTCGAACTGAACTCTAATACCCACACCACAATGCACCCATCAACACAACCAAAATGGCAGTTACGACATTCTGTCAATTTTGTAACCGACATGCATACATATATTATGTATTTACTCCATTGTCGGCGCCCTGCTTTCAATGAATAATAATATTTTAACATTTTTAGTCTGCAGCATTGACTTGCATCATATAAAACACACTTGCTGAATTTAGTTGCGTCAAAAGTGATTTTGTCGCTTCAAAAATGCAAGAAACGCGCTCTCGTGGTAACACTGCAATTTCCAATAAGTAGTGACACTAGAGAGTTTAATGCAAGAATCGAGATTTTAGTTTTTGAATTACTCCCTTTATAAAAAGCCCTGTAATAGCAGGGCTACAGATAAGGGGAGTATTTCAAAAACTAAAATCTTTATTTCTGCTTTAAACCCTATGTTGTCACTACTCATTAGAATCGTCTCAAAGAGACGATTCTAATGAGTAGTAACACCATAGGATTTGATGCTAAAATAAGTGAGAAAATGTTGGTTTTGTGCAGTTTACTCCCTCTTATCTGGAGCCCTGTAATAGGTGCTGTTTGGTTTAGTTGGCATGTTTGTTCTATGGGCTAATTAGACTCCCCAGAGAGAGGGGAGCGGATACAGAAAACCCAGGCGCGATGTCCTATATATGCTTATTATCGACCGATATCTCTGGTTCTTTTGGATGCACAGTGTAAATACATTGGACCTTAGTTTATAAAGTCTCATCTGAAGAATTTGGTCTGATGATAATTACATGATATTCTTAAGGTTAACCCTTAGCCTGCCACTCACGACTATAGCTCCATATGCAAACAGCTTGGATCCGGATTAGACGCCGAGTAACTCGGCGTCTCATCCGGATCCAAGCTGTTTGACACTCGGACAACATTTTCAGCAATTTTGAGCAACTTTGAAGCACTTTGAAAATTGAAGCAGACGAGAAATATAGCAGACGACAATTTATTTGGCGGGCTAAGGGTTAACTGTACTGGTGACTGTGTATTCTGTAAATATTTGCTGTCTGAACAAAGAAATGGATAGGCAAACAGCAGTAACTGAACTGCTTAACTCATTGAGCCCTAGTGACGCATATATGCGTCCTTTACCAATTGTGAACCTGTTAAGAGTACACGAGTCTAATGCAAACAGTGAAGTCCCTGATAAGAGGGCTCCTACAGGGACTTCACTGTTTGTCATATTGCAATATATCATAAAATCAACTCTATATAGTCTAAAATGGACCAGCTTTTATTGTAAACTGGAATTGTCCATTGGAAGTTTCAGGGGATACTGAGTTAACCATTTCCACTATGGAAGCGTCTTTTAGCGCATTTAATTTATTCCTCCTCTGAAGAAAATAGTTCCAATTTATACAGTCATGAATATGTATTGTAAGAAATATATTCTATATTCTAGCAGGTTGTAGCTTAAAGCAGGCTGAAAGTAAAGAAGAAAGTACCTTAAGGAACATTCTGCTTTACTTTCAACCTGCTTTAAGTGGTCACCCATCTTCAATACAAGAACTAGGTTAGTGACAAGTATAGTAGCCATTAACAAAAATCATACCTTTGAAGAAAACACTTGTCCTATGCAAACAGTGTAGACCCTGATCAGAGAGCTCATATAGGAGTCTGCACTGTATAGAATCAAATTCAGAAATATGAGAATTGTTGGAAACACTGTTAGGACAAATGTACTGCTTACAGGTACACTGTTTGCATTTTGGATGCCTAAATGCTGTCTGAATAAAGAAATGTATAGGCTGCACAGCAGTAACTGAACTGCTTAATTTAACCCATTCCCCCATAAATACGCCTTTTTATGCCTATAATTTATTCCTCCACTGAAGAAAATCGTTCCAATTTACACAGTCGTGAATATGTATCATAAGAAATATTCTCTATATCAAAGTAGATAATAGCTTAAAGCCGGCTGAAAGTAAAGCAGAATGTGCCTTAGGCACATTCTGCTTTACTTTTAACCTGCTTTAAGTAGTCACCTGTCTTTTCATACTGGAAACAGGCTATGGGGTAATGGGTTAACACATTCAACCCTTGTGACGAGTATACTAGTTAATATAAAAAAGAGAAGAGAACACTTGTCCTATGCAAACATTGTAGACCTTGATCAGAGAGCTCCAATAGGAGTCTACACTGAATAGAATCATGTTTTCAGAAATATTTATTAGAATTGTTGGAGACACTGTTTGCATAGGACAAGTGTACTCCTTACAGGTACACTGTTTGCAAAGGATGCTTGACTATTGTACAGTGGGTTAAACCCCCCCCCCCCCCCCCCCCCCGGATTTATACAGTCATGAACAATATGTACCATAACTTCATAAATCCTAGCAGATGGTAGCTTAAAAGGCAGAATGCGCCTTAGATGCATTCTGCTTTACTTTTAACCTGCTTTAAGTGGTCACCTGTTTTTAAAATTAGAAACATGGAATGGGGTTAAGGGTTAACCCATTCCCCCATAGCCTGTTAATAAATATTGAGGACAGGTGACCACTTAAAGCAGGTTGAAAATAAAGCAGAATGCGCCTTAAGGCGCATTCTGCTTTACTCTCAGCCTGCTTTAAGCTACCATCTGCTAGAATATAGGAAATATTTCTTATGATTCTTATTTGTAGCACTATAAATTGGAACTATTTTCTTCAGTGGATGAATTAATTAAAGGCGTAAAAAGGCATATTTATGGGGGAACGGGTAAGAGACATTAAGATTCAGTTATTGTCGTCAGCAATTACTTTTCGCTTAAATTTTTTTGTTTGTATTTTTTCTATCAAAATGGCTTCATTATGTCCCTAGGGGATCTATAAAATTAACACGGAAGTATTAGATAATTTAATTAGTTAATTGTTTCACTATTGGCAGAGAGCGCTGTGATGTGATTAGGCTTAATTTGATAATTATCTCAACAGTGTCCATGTGCCTTCATTCAAATTTTACATTGTGAAGAAATTATCTGCATGAAAAACCACTTCACCATCAAACCAGTGCCTAAATTTAACTCTTTGCATGCTGGGTAATTTGTTCCTCTGCAACAATTTGTCGTCTGCTATCGTTGTAAAATTAGAATTTAAAATTAAAATTTCTTTTAAATTCAGTGTCGGAATAGCAACCAGTTTGGATCCTGATGAGATGCCGCGTCACGTGGCGTCTCATCTGGATCAAATCTGTTTGCAGACGTATAATCACTATGGCAGGTATATCTGTCGCCATAGCGTGCAAAGAGCTAAGTAACTTAAACCCATTACCTCATAGCTTGTTTCTTGTTTTGAAGATAGTTGACCACTTAAAGCAGGTTGAAAGTAAAGAAGAATGCACCTTAAGGCGCATTCTGCTTTACTTTCAGCCTGCTTTAAGCTACCATCTGCTAGAATATAGAAAATATTTCTAACGATTCTTATTTGTGACATTTTAAATTGAAAATATTTTTTTTCAGTAGAGGAAATATATAAATGGTGTAAAAAGGCGTATTTATGGGGTAATTGGGTTAAGTAACTTTAAATCAAGCTAGTGATGAAACTGTGATTATCTGTGCAAACAGTTTGGATCCAGATGAGAAGCTGCATAACGCAGCGTCTTCTCAGGGTCTGAACTGTTTGACACTCTGACCCTGTTTTATAATGATTTTTTGAAAATTGTATTTTTAGAACGTTAACAGTCAACAAATTATTGTTGCAGAAAAATAAATTACCAAGAATACAAAAAGTTAAAGATCCTTCTCCCACTGAATATGCAGTATTTACTATATTGTCCACTATGAATGTCTATCATCTGAGCTGTTATTGTTTGATTTTTCTGACCTGTTGGAGTTATTTTTAGAACAGAATAGTTCATAATTGTAAAAGGATAACAGAGTAACATCGGATCTATATAGTTGTACACTTTCCAACTTGAGATAAGTATGATCCTCGTGCAGCACGAGACCGCTGCGCTAACTTTACTACTATCTTATTATTTCCCAATAAACGCAATTATATACTAAAACTAATATTTCAAATATTAGGGAACAGTAAGGACGTATTCGATTATCAGTCCGGAACTGACGGGATTGACGGAATCGAAATCGAATGGTCCGGAATTCAATTTCAGAACTGTTCTATCAGTTCTGTTCAAGGAGTTGGTGTGAGCAGAATTGTGACGTATCATCATGGTTCCCGGCACAATTTGCCAACGCTTCGACAGCAAAATTATACTAAGCAGGGAACCAGACTACCATATAAGCAAGGGTTAAATTCCGTTTTTATTTGATTTACTAATCCCATGGAATCGTTCCAAACAGTTCTGGAACTGATAATCGAACATGCCCTATGACTGTCAGAGAGGGATCACTGTAGATGATTTAGATTTACACTTCAGATGGAAAGGGCTACCTGCAGGGCTCAAAACTCAATTCTTTTATCTGCATTAACCCATTACCTCATAGCACATTTTTAGTTTTGGAAATAGGCGACAACTTAAAGCAGGTTGAAAGTAAAGCAGAATGTGCCTTAAGGCACATTCTGCTTTACTTTCAGCCTGCTTTAAGCCTCCATCTGCTAGAAAATAGAAAATATTTCTTGTGATATATTTTCATAGCTGTATAAATTTGAACTATTTTCCTCAGTGGAGGAGTAAAATATAGGCGTAAAAAGACGTATTTATGGGGTAATGGGTTAACCCTTTCCCCCATAGAAGCGCCTTTTAGCGCATTAAGTTTATTCCTTCACTGAAGAAAATAGTTCCAATTTGTACAGTCATGAATATGTATCATACAAAATATTTTCTGTATTCTAGCAGATGATAGCTTAAAGCAGGCTTAAAGTAAAGCAGAATGCGCTTAAAGCGCATTCTGCTTTACTTTCAACCTGCTTTAAGTGGACACCTATATTCAATACTAGAGATATGCTATGTGGGAAAGGGTTAAACCCTATGGTGTCACTACTCATCGAGACGATTCTAAAGAGTAGTGACACCATAGGATCTGGAACTGACATGTATGAGAAAATGTTGGATTTGTTCAGTTTACTTATCTTGAGCCCAACTTTAAGTCTGTATGTCGTTGTAATGAGGGTTAGCTGTATGTGATTTATACACTTCATGAGGAAGGGTTTACTAGTAAGGACTGTGTTTATTTGTACAAACCTATTGCTATGATTGATTATTGGACAATAATCCTTATATTGGAGAGGCCACGCACCTAATGACCCACTCTATAGAGACAATTTGACATGGTAATTGGGTAATAGGTATAACAAGCTTCCCAATCACAGCGCCCTCTGGGCACGTATTGATCTGCCAACGATCTGTTTCCCCTTGTTGTCTCTAACTTGTCCCTAACTCGTGGCAGGCTTTCAACGAAACCGTGATTACCTTTGCAAACAGGTTGGAGCCAGATGAGACGCCGCGTAACGCGGCGTCTCATCTGGATCCAACCTGTTTGATGCTCAGATTGCCACTTTGAAATTTTACAAAGAAAAAATTAATTTTAGAATATCAACAGAGGAGACTAATAATATTATTGTTGTAGATTAAAAAAAAAAAATGATTTAGTGTCGTAACTCTTTGCCTACTGGATATTTTTTTTGTAAAATAGAATTTAAGATTTTTATTTTCAAAACTAGCTCAGAACATTAAATAGTGTAGATCCTGTCATGTCAGGATCTAAACTCATTGCAAAGATTCTCAAAGATATCATGGATTCTCCGTCATAGCAAGCTAAGAGTTTAGGACTAACACCCCACAATGTGTTATATCAGTTGTTATATATGGTGAAATATGGTTACCAGGTTTCCATGGTGATATATTTGTCAAATCAGTGTTATTAGTAACCTTTTCAATTCTGGAGATGATCAAGTATTGAAGATTTTTGTAAACAATTTGGTTCCAGATCAGGTCTCAGAAAATGGGGAAACCCTGATCTGGAACCAGACTGTATGTCACACTGATAGTATCTACTGATACACAAAGAATGAGTTAACCCATTACCCTATAAATATGCCTTTTTACGCCTTTAATTTATTCCTCTTCTGAAGAAAATAGTTCCCATTTGTACTGTTACAAAAATAGAATCATAGAAATATTTTTAATTCTAGCTCAAAATAGCTTTAAGCAGGCAGAAAGTAAAGCAGAATGTCACCTATCTTCAAAACTAGAAACAGGCTATGGGGTTAAATACAGAATTAAAGGGAGCAAAATGAAAATCTTGTTTTATAGTCACTCATGCATCTTCCTGTTCCTTAAGGTTGAGGAGCTCTAATGAGATCAGACCAATGTTTGACAATATTAGTTCGTTCTCTGCAACTTTTATCATGCCAGACAAAGGTCAAGGTCTTTAAGAGGTCAACTACACAGAATTTTCTTCTGTAGTATAATATACTTTTGCATGCCCTTTCTTCATGCTTCTAACCTTTCCTGATTCTTCTTCAAGATTGTTTTCTATGGCAATTCTAAAAGTCAATTTATCTTCATTTTGTTAAACCCATTTCTCCATAGCTATGCATTTTAAGGCCTTCAATAGATTCCTCCACTGATGAACATAATTCCACTTTATACAAGCTTAAATAATTATGTAACCTACGAAATAGTTTATATATCCTAGCAGATAGTAGCTTAACGATGGCTTAAACAGAAAGTTAAGCAAAATGTGCCTTAACCCTTTACTCCATAGCCTGTTTCTGGGTTTGAAAGACAGATGACTACTTAAAGCAGGTTGAAAGTAAAGCAGAATGCACCTGTGCCCACCTTAAGGCTCATTCTGCTTTACTTTCAGCCTGCTTTAAGATACTATCTGTTAGAATATAGAAAATAATTCTTTATAATGATCCTTATTCAGGACTGTATAACATGAAACTATTTTCTTCAGTGGAGGAAAACATTTAATGTGTTAAAATGTGTACATATGGAGTAATGGGTTAAGGCAAATTTTGCTTTACTTTCAACCTGCTGTAAGTGGTCACCTGTCTTCGAAATTAGAAATAGGCTATGGGGTAAACAGTAAAGAGTTAAATATCACCAATGTGTCAACAGTTTAGATCCAGATGAGAATGTCGACTAATAACTGCTAGATGTACTAAAGGTTATATAAGGGAATATCAAACCGCCAATATTGACAAGCGTAAAACAGGGTAACAAGACGGGATGACATGTTAAGTACTGTTTTACTGTGGTCGTCACTGTTAACCCTTTCCCTCATAGCCTGTTTCTAGTTGAGAAGACAGGTGACCACTTAAAGCAGGTTGAAAGTAAAGCAGAATGTGCCTTAAGGCACATTCTGCTTTACTTTCAGCCTGTTTTAAGCTAAAATCTGCTAGGCTATATAACATATTTGTAATGGTAATTGTTCATGAGGGTATAAACTGGAACTATTTTCTTCAGCGGAGGAATAAATTAAATACGCTAAAAGTCGCTTCTATGGGGGAAAGGGTTAACATTATTATGTCCGTCACTACACCACCTTCACTGTTATAACCCTTTACCCCATAGAAGCACCTTTTAGCGAATATGATTTATTCCTCCGCTAAAGAAAATAGTTCCAATTTAATCAGTCATGAATATATATTATAGGATATATTTTCTATATTATAGCACAGGATAGCTTAAAGCAGGCTGAAAGTAATGCAGAATGTGCCTTATAACCCTTTACCCCATAGCCTGATTCTAGTTTTGAAAATAGATGACTACTTAAAGCAGGTTGAAAGTAAAGCAGAATGCAGGTGCATTCTGCTTTACTTTCAGCCTGCTTTAACCCTTTCCCTGATAGAAGCGACTTTAAGCACATGCATTTTATTCATCCACAGAAAATAGTTCCAATATAAACCGTACTGAATATGTGTCATATTTAATACTTTCCTTATTCTAGCTGGTAATAGCTTAAAGCAGGCTGAAAGTAAAGCAGAATGCGCCTTAGGGCGCATTCTGCTTTACTTTCAACCTGCTTTAAGTAGTCACCTATCTTCAATATTATAACTAGGCTATCAGGTAAAGGGTTAAGCTACCACCTTCTAGAATAAAGAAAATATTTGTTATGATACATATTCATGACTGTTTCAATTGGAACTATTTTCTTCAGCGGAGGAATGAAATGCGTGCGCTAAAAGGCGCTTCTATAAGGGAAAGGGTTAAGGCGCATTTAGCTTTACTTTCAACCTGCTTTAAGTAGTCACCTATCTTCAATACTAGAAATAGGCTATCAGGTTAAGGGATAATATAGCTATGGATACAGTTGATTTGGCTGGAATGAACACCATTGTTTTAACCCATTACTCCATTTTGATGACATTAACCCATTACCCCATTAAAATGCCTTTTTACACCTCTTTTTTATACATCCACTAAAGAAAAAAGCTCCAATTTAATCAGTCATAAATATACATTATAGGAAATATTTTCTATATTATAGCACAGGATAACTTAAAGCAGACTGAAAGTAAAGCAGAATGTGCCTTAAGGCACATTCAGGTTTACTTTTAACCTGTTTTAAGTAGTCACCTGTCTTCAATACTAGAAATAGGCTATCAGGTTAAGGGATAACATAGCTATGGATACAGTTGATTTGGTTGGAATGAACACCATTGTTTTAACCCATTACTCCATTTTGATGCCATTAATTTATTCCTCCACTGAAGAAAATAGTTCCGCCTTATACAGTAATGAATAATTATGCTCTATAAGAAATTATTTCTGTATACAAGCATATATGGTAGCTTAAAGCAGGCTGTAAGTAAAGCACATTCTGCTTTAAATTCAACCTGCCTTTAGTGGCAACCTAGATATTCTTTACATTCAACCTTCCATTAGTGACCATCTATATTCAAAACTAGAAAAAGGCTACATGTATATGGACTAAAGGGTTAAGGCATATTTTGCTTTACTTTTAAGCTACTTTAAGTGGTTCCCTTCTCCACAGCTAGAAAAAAGTCTGTGGGGAAGACAGTTTAAAATGGGAATATCAACCCCCCCTACATGACCAACAGGGTAACAAGCCTAGATGACATATTAAGTACTATTTTACTGTGGTCTTCATCGTTAACATTATGTCCCTCACTACACCACCCTCGCTGTATAACCTATTACTCAATAGATACACATTTTTACGCCATGAATTTATTCCTACACTGAAAAAAAAAGTTCCACCTTATACAGCCATGAACATGACTGTACTATTGGAAATATTTTCTATATTGAATAATTTCTAGCAAATGGTAGTTTAAAACAGGCTGATAGTAAAGCAGAATGCATCTTTAGGCTGTCAATCTGCTTTAAGTGGCCACCTATATTCAAAACTTATATAAACAGACTATGGAGTGAACCAATTACTCCATAGCCTATTTCTAGTTTTGAAGACAGGTGAGTACTTAAAGCACATTCTGCTTTGCTGTCAACCTGCTTGAAGTAACGATCTGCTAGAATATAGAAAATATTCATATTGGTACCTGTGTATGAGTGTATAATTTGGAACTATTTTCTTTAGTGGAAGAATAAATTGGATGCGCTCAAAGACTTTTCTAATGCACGAAAGGGTTAAGGGATAATAGGGATATCAATACAGTTGATTTGGTTCAAATGGACACCAAGGGAAATTAGATAAAGCTTTCGGTACAGAAGACACATGGCCGGAGAACAGACATCGATCATCCTAAAGGGTGCCTTCTCAAGTAACAGACAGTATTGAAGAAGCAGGGCTGCCATTTCTCCGGATGTTTCCTAAATCTTCGGATTTTTTTCCAGTTTATAGTAGCTTAAAGCAGGCTGAAAGTAAAGCAGAATGCGCCTTTACACACAGCCTGCTTTAAGTAGTCAAATGTCAACAAAACTAGAAACAGGCTATGGGGTAAAGGTATGATTGGTAAAATCGCACTTGAAAAATGCAAATTTGGAAATCTTAGGATTTTTCACGTCAACTTATGGCAGCCCTGTATTGAAGAAGGCAGGGAAAAACGTGGGGTAGTGATTTATTGTTGTTGCAGGGGCCAGCCACCGGCTACTGGATTATAGTATTTTCTGGTTACTACCATAATAGTGTGTGAGAACTCGTTTAGGAGTAGTTATGTCTTTGTAACCAATAACTCGAGTCTCTATTGGGGAAAGTTAGTTCGTTGACAGGGGGTGGGGCATTCAGGTCGCGCGGTGTTGTCTTCAGTATGAAGGATAACGAAGGGGTAAGATTTATGTTTTGTTTGTTTATACAGTCAAACTTAGATATCTCGAACTCGCTAAACTGGAACTATAAGATATGTTGACACATGAATTACATTATTTCATGATCGGTTATGTTCGACTTAATTGAGTTCTAGATGTGGAAGTTCCACTGTTATCAAAATCTGTCTATCCCCTGTGAAAAGTGTTCAAGAATTTTAGAATATTCATGAAATTTAGAGATATAAATGAATATTAGAGAATTGTTTTATAGCTTCAAGAATTGCCTCACAAAATTCTTCAAAAGGAGTTCAAGAACTTTTGTAATTCTAGAAGAATTAATGTTTCTAATACTGTCAAATTTCTAGAATTTTTACAGAATATTTATGAACATCAAATGGCCACTTCTAGAATTGTTCATGAATATTCAAGAAATTATTCTGGAATAGTTCTAGAATAATTCAATACCTTAAATTCCACCAGGGGATATTTCCATAACTTTGGGTTTTTTTTTTCTCAACTGTTTACCCATTACCTCATAGATATGCCTCTTTATGCCTTTATTTCATTCCTCCAGTAAAGAAAATAGTTCCTCTTTGTACAGTCATGAATATGTGCAGTTATAAGAAACATTTTCAATATTCTATAGTTGATTGTGAAATTATAAGAGATATTTTCAATATTCTAACTTAATTAATTGTAAATTAAAACAGGTTGGTAGTAAAGCAGAATGTGCCTTAAGGCACATTCTGCTTTACTTTCAAACTGCTTTAAGTGATCACCTATCTTCAATACAAGGAAAAGGCTAGTTAGTTAATACAGGTGGTTGCTTATAAACAGGCTGACAGTGGTTCCTCAACCCATTGCCTTATAGAAATGCTTGTATCGGTATAGAAATGCCCACTGCGAGACTTTACTTAATCCATATAGAAACACCTTTTGAAGCTTGCCTCCGTTGAAAATAAAGCATAAGTATTCACAGAAATTTCTGCTTTTCTTTCAACTTGCTTTTTACAGTCAGATGCATGTCTAAAAAATGCTGAAAAAAAGCCATGAAATAAGCAAGTTATTGATGGGCAAAAGTCATGCAGAAAGCACCCAAAACTAAATTAGATTTCTGCTTTACTTTCCCTTTACTTTAATTCATTCACCCCTGAAATTTTTGATAGGGAAATCCAATTTCCAATTAAGTCCAATTTCTTGAATGTTCATGAACAATAGCAGCGGCCATTTAACATTCATTACAATTCTAAAAATTTGATAGTTTTAGAACCATTGTTTTAGAATTACAAAAGTTCTTGAACTCCTTTTGTTAGAGAAATTGTAAAGTAATGCTTGAAGCACTAGGACAATTCTTGAAGCGGCCATTTAATGTTCATGAATATTCTAAAATTCTAGAACACTTTTCACAGGCGTTATCAGGACCAGGGGACTCACAGTTTAACTCTTTTCTCCCTAAAACTTCATATGGATAATACTAGTTTCCATTTTAGTCTAGTCCGTTTCTAACTTATAAGGGTTGTTTTTGTCAATGTTTTGCATTATAAAATATGACAAACAGTGAAGAGCCAGATCATAGGGCTCCTCTGATCTGGGTATTCACTGTTCGTATAGGACAAGTGCACTTTTCACATGTATACTGTTTGAAAAGGATGCCTATATGTGGGACTAGGGTTCAAATGGTTTAGAAACTCTGTTTTTTTTTCTATTGTTTATTTGTCTATTAAATTGTCTTGTCCGTAATTGTGCTATCCAGGCTTCCTGAAAGAAAGCAGGGCTGCCATAAATTGACATGAAAAATCCTAAGATTTCTAAATTTACATTTTTCAAGTTTGATTTTACGAATCGTACCTTTACCCAAGTCTGTTTCTGGTTTTGTTGACACGCGACTACTTAAAGCAGGCTGGAAGTAAAGCAGAATGCGCCTTAAGGCGCATTCTGCTTTGCTTTCAGTCTGCTTTAAGCTTCCATATACAAGAAAAAATCCGGAGAAATGGCAGCCCTGAGAAAGGGTTAATCTAGCACTGGAGAAAATGATGAATAGGATGATGGAATTTCTAGGCAGACAGAGTCGTGATCAGAAGCCGGCTAAAAAATCTCTTATCTCGTATCCTCTGTGTTTTTACTGTCAACCACCTTAAAAATAGACCACCAATGGGTAGTTTATAATACTGTTTATTGCTCGATGAAGGATTAAAATAATACAGGAGCTTTCTGCATTATTTTTATGCTTCATTAACCAACCACCTGTCTTTTAGAGATCTTCAAAAATATCAAATATATTGCACATGTAGCTATAAAATATAAGATTATCTGTAATAGAAACATTCCCAATGCAGCATACAAGTTTCTTAACTCTAACCGTGCTAGCAGAGAAACATGACAACCTCTACAAACAGTTTTGATCCTGATGAGACGCCGTGTAACACAGCATCTCATCAGGATCGAAGATGTTTGACATTCTAACCCTGTTTTGAAAAATAATGTTTGAAAAAATTATATTTTTAGAATAGTAGCAGACAACAAATTTATAGCAGACGAAAAAAATACCCAGCATGCAACATACCAGTTTGTTAAGTAAATTGAATATCCAAAATATCAGACTTTGAGATTGTATACTCCAATCTCCTGGCTGGAAAATTGTATAAATGATTGATGGCGTAAGTGTTCGGAGTGTGCACAATTCACCATGTGATTGAGCAACTTGAGCATATAGCAGGGCTGCCGATAAGGGGAGTATTTGAAAAACTAAAACCTTTATATCTGCATTAAACCATATGGTGTCACTACTCATTAGAATCGTCTCTTTGAGACGATTCTAATGAGTAGTAACACCATATGATTTGGACTATTTGAAAAATTTAAACCTTTATATCTGCATGAAACCATATGGTGTCACTACTCATTGGAATCGTCTCTTCGAGACGATTCTAATGAGTAGTAACACCATATGATTTGGTTTTGACATAAGAGAGAAAATTTTGGATTATTTCAATTTTCCCGCTCTTATCTTGAGCCTTGTATAGTTGTCTATACGTACACGGCTCACGGTAAGAGTGAGTTAACCCATTACTCAATAGATACACATTTTTACGCATTTGATTTATTCAATCACTGAAAAAAAATAGTTCCAATTGATACAGTCATAATATACATGTTCCAAAAGAATATTTTCTATATTCTAACTAATGGCATTAAACCCTATGGTGTCACTATTCATTAGAATCGTCTCTTCGAGACGATTCTAATGAGTAGTTACACCATAGGATTTGGTGCTGAAATGAGAGAAATAAAAATATTGGACTTGTTCAGTTTACTCAATCCCCCTTATCTAGAGCCCTGATTATAATTATAATAATAATAAGATAGAAGTACTGAAGTGCATATCACATACGGATCGCTTATTTACCATCTGGCTTCTAGAACAAACTTTACCAGGGCTCCAGATAAGGGGAGTATTTCAAGAACTAAAACCTTTATTTCTGCTTGAAACCTTAAGGTGTCACTATTCATTAGAATCATCTCTTCGAGATGATTCTAATGAGTAGTAACACCATAGGATTTGGTGCTGTAAGCGTGAGAAAATGTTGCATTTGTTCAGAATACTCCCTCTTATCTAGAGCCCTACTTTACACAACGAGACGTGACAGTCTTCATTTTCTTCTGTTCATGGATAAATTAAAAGCATAAAAGGACATAAAAGGCATAAAAGGGCTTATTTGTGGGCAAAGGGTCAACTCTGCAATTAAAGGACCATACATCAAAACTAGATGTCAAGTATTAAAGATCTGGGCCTTACTGTTTGCTAAAGGTCTAATTATCACAGATTAAAAGTTAATCATTATTATGGGATTCATTAACCCTTTACCTGATAGCCTATTTATAGTATTGAAGATAGCAGTGTTCTGCCAAGAAATCCAAAACTATGGGCCCCAGGGCCCACTGGACATGAAAAAAGGGGGCCATTTTTTAAAAGTTGGGGCCCCACATTTTTTTCTCATAAAAATGATAGAAATCACAATAAAAATAACTTGTTTTCCAATTACGACATTCGCCAGTTGTGTGCTCTTTTTCTTAAAGTGATTTAGTCTAGACACAGATTGCAAGTCATAGAAACTGACCCACCAGTGTAAGCAAGCCACATGTGATCTTTTAACCACCTATGCTGAAAAGTTCAAACCTTCTTTTTCTCGGCGGATATACCATTCGTGCGTTTCAAAGAGCAGTCAACTTTATCAAACTTGGTCGTCGGCTGTAGAGGGGTTTCTGTTTTTGAGAATCATTTTGAACGTTTTTACTACTTACGGCTGTATTCTGATCCGCGACAGCGTCATGCACGTTTTCTCTGTGGAATACTTAATATTATTTTCGTCTATTTCCTTATTTTTACTCCGCGTATATCGAGAACTTTGAAAAAAGTCTATCAGTGTAGCTGCATTACGTTTTTGGTCAGCCATCTTTCAACAAAACAAACGAGAAGGCATGAGAGATTATCAGCGATTGGACTATAGCGGATACTCCCGGTCGACGTATCCAATGAAATTAGTCGTTTCAAATGCTCTAATAGTACGGAACGACTAAAACATTGACCGTCGTAGCGGGAATTTTTTTTTTTCGCGATTTTTTCAGCGCGCCCTCGGGCCCATTTACGGGAATTTTTATGCGCTGTATGTGATTTTTATGCGCCAATGGCGCAAGGGCACGGCCTTGGCAGAACACTGAGATAGGTGACTACTGAAGCAGGTTGAAAGTAAAGCAGAATGCGCCTTAAGGCATATTCTGCTTTACTTTCAGCCTGCTTTAAGCTTCCATGTGCTAGAATATAGAAAACATTATGATATATATTCATGACTGATTAAATTGGAACTATTTTGTTCAGCGGAGGAATAAATTGTATTCTCTAAAAGGCGCTTCTATGGGGGAAAGGATTTAAAGATATTCTCCCCTTGTTTTCAGCTCTTACAATGCACAGAATTTTTTTTTCGCTTGCCACAATTATCATCTGCAACTGTGCTAGAATTAGATTTTATCATGTATCCAAAATTCTTTGCCAAATCCGTTCAGTGCCGAACACAGGGCCGCGACACGATTGCTTTTTGAGAGAAAAAAATCGTCAGAAAGTATATATAGAGACAAGGGATACAACTGATTGTCAGTATATTCTCACCCCACCTCGACAAAACCGGGCATATCATGAATAAATATTGATGAAACGACACCCTTTTTGCATTTCTGTCTAGCTAATATGATACCCTTCCATAAAAACATAACATAAAAACAACTGTAAGCATGCAATTTTAACAGTAACTGCGTCCACTCACTGAAATCATCGATTTTCGGAAAACGGGACAGGTGTTCGTTCATAGCTAACACAGCATTGGCCACTACTGTACGCTTGTTTAGGCGGTATTTTCGAGCATTACAGTCATTGGCCACTACTGCACGCTTGTTTAGGCGGTAATATCGAACATGACAGTCATGCAGTTGCATAGATATACATTTTTGACACCTATCAAAGCTGATTTCTTCTTAAATCATTGCCGTACCAAAAAAGCTTACATGTACAAGAATAACTTTACTGCCGATGAAAACATGCTAATTTGTTGATGGTATGGAAATGATTTGAGTACAAATCAGCTTTTATATGTGTCAAAATTGATATCTATGGAACTGTATTACTGTAATGCTCGAAAATACCGCCTAAACAAGCATACAGAGGTGTCTAATGCTGTGTTGGCTATGAACGAACACCTGTCCCGTTTTCCGAAAATCGGTGATTTCAATGAGTGGACGCAGTTACTGTTAAAATTGTATGCTTACAGTTGGTTTTATGTTATGTTTTTATGGAAGGGTATCATATTAGCTAGACAGAAATGCAAAAAGGGTGTCGTTTCATCAATATTTATTCATGATATGCCAGGTTTTGTCGAGATGGGGTGAGAATATACTGAAAATCAGTTGTATCCCTTGTCTCTATATATATGTAGCCGGGTAGAGAATATGGTGAAATAGTTGATTGGCTTTTCTGGGTGACTCGGTAGCTCAGTGGTTAGAGCATTGGCATGGTAAGCCAGAGGTCCTGGGTTCGAGTCCCAGTTGGGTCACAACTTTTTCACCATGTTACATTTGGCGCCCAACGTAAATAACCCATAGAATAATATGTAACTCGTGGAGTGTACAGAAATAATAATAAGAAACTCGTGGAGTGTTCTTTAATAAGAATTCGGGACGAATTCTTGTGTAGAGGGGGTATGTGTAGCCGGGTAGAGAATATGGTGAAATAGTTGATTGGCTTTTCTGGGTGACTCGGTAGCTCAGTGGTTAGAGCGTTGGCATGGTAAGCCAGAGGTCCTGGGTTCGAGTCCCAGTTGGGTCACAACTTTTTCACCATGTTACATATACTTTCTGACAATTTTTTCTCCTAAAAATTAATCGTGTCGGGGCCCTGTGGTGCCGAACAGATTGGAACCTGATGAGACGCCCAATTAGTTAGCATTTAATTTGCATCCAAACTGTTTGCGAAGGTAATCAGGTCTTTGCCTGTAGCATTCATAGAATTAACCCATTACCCCATAAATATGCCTTTTTACACCTCTATTTTATTCATCCACTTAAGAAAATAGTTCCAATTTATACAGTTATGAATATTTAACATTAGAAATATTTTCTATATTCTAGCAGATGGAAGCTTAAAGCAGGCTCAAAGTAAAGCAGAATGCGCCATAAGGCGCATTCTGCTTTACTTTCAACCTGCTTTAAATTGTCACCTGTCTACAAATCTAGAAACAGGCTATGGGGTAAATGGTTAAACCTTTTAGATCTCCCACTGTAATATCTTGTATCTAGTTGTAATATCAACTAATTTGAAATCCTTGCTTGAATATTTTGTAAAAATGCTTTTTTTTAAATTGAAGAAACTGTACTCATAGACAAATGTCAAACAGTTTGGATCCAGATAAGACGCTGCGTTATGCAGTCTGATCTGGATACAAACTGTTTGCAAATATCATCAAGACTTGATCAGCAGACACTTGGTTAACTCTTAGCACACTAGCAGTGAAACCATGGTAACCATTTCAAATAGTTTTGAATCTGATGAGATGTCGCTTAATGTGACGTCTCATCAGGGACTGAACTGTTTGAGACACTACAACACAGTTTTGAAATGATTTTTTGAAAATTCTATTTTTAGAACAGTAGCAGACGACCATTGTTGCAGACGGAAAAAAATTACCCAGCATGCAAAAAATTAATGGCTAGATAGTAACTCTGCTAGTAGATTGTACCAGAGAATAATTGTTTTTATGATATATTTGCACCTTGGGAATTGTTTCATAGGTTACCTCTTAGCATGCTAGCGGAAAAAATTCCAATTACCTTTGCAAACAGTTTGGATCCTGATGAGACGCCGCATTACGCGGCGTGTCATCAGGATCCAAACTTTTTGATGCTCTGACCCAATTTTGAATTTTTTTTGAAAATTCTATTTTTAGAACAGTAGCCAATGACATTTGTTGTAAATGTAAATATTACCCGGAATGCAAAGCGTTAAAAAAACACTCTTACTGCCTAGCCTTAATATACTGACATTTGCAAATGAACTGGATTATCCTGATAAGATGCCCAAGTCTGATCAGGATCAAAACTGGTTTAAACTATTGTGGAAGATTGTTTTTGTCAAAACTGTTAGAAATTTAATGCAGACACAACAATTTTAGCGGACATTAAAGTGATTGTAAAAGAACTTCTGCATATTGCGGCATAGATACAGAAAGAGATAAGGGAGATGTACAGTTAAACCTTTGTTAACCCATTAATACATAAATACACCTTTTTAGCTCACCTGATCCAAAGGCTCAAGGTGAGCTATCGGGATGGCCCGGCGTCCGTCGTCGTCCGTCGTGTGTCGTGCGTCGTCGTTAACAATTGCTTCAAATGACATCTCCTCCTATACCGCTGAACAGATTTCAACCAAACTTTACAGAAATGTTCCTTGGGTCAAGCTCTTTCAAATTTGTTCAAAGAATTAAAAACAATGCAGAACTCTGGTTGCCATGGCAACCAAAGTGAAAAAAATAATGAAATCTTAAAAAATCTTCTTGTCAAAAACCGCAAAGGCCAGAGCTTAGATATTTGGCACATAGCATCACCTACAAGTCCTCTATCAATTTTGTTCAAATTATGCCCCTGGGGTCAAAATTGGCCCCGCCCCGGGGTCACTGTTTTACATAGAGTTATATAGTGAAATTTTCAAACGTCTTCTTCTCTGAAACTAATATGGCCCGAGCTTTAATATTTGGCATGGTGACACTTCTAGATGTCCTTTACTTATTTTGTTCAAATGGTTCCGGTCGGTTGCATATCTAGGTCACAGATGCTAAAAATAGATTTTTTTCAATGAAAACTTAAAAAATCTTCTTGTCTGAAACTACAAGGGCCAGAGCTTAGATATTTGGCACATAGCATTGCCTACAGGTCCTCTATCAAGTTTGTTCAAATTATGCTCCTGGGGTCAAAATTGGCCCCGCCCCGGGGGTCACAGTTTTACATAGAGTTATATAGTGAAAATTTCAAACGTCTTCTTCTCAGACACTAATATGGCCAGAGCTTTAATACTGGGCATGGTGACACTTCTAGATGTCCTTTACCTATTTTGTTCAAATGGTTCCGGTCGGTTGCATATCTAGGTCACAGAAGCTTAAAATAGATTTTTTTCAATGAAAACTTAAAAAAATCTTCTTGTCTAAAACCCTAGTACCCTGATCTTAGATATTTGGCACATAGCATCATCTACAGGTCCTCTATCAAGATTGTTCAAATTATGCCCATCGGGTAAAAAATGACCCTGTCCTGGACATAAATCTTTTTCTCCATTTTGTCAGTTATTCTCAGGTGAGCGAATATGCCCCATGGGGCTCTTGTTTATGCCTATAATTAAGTTTAAGCATGTTTTATTTCATGATATATACAACTTTTATGAACAATGTATGAATATACATTAGGATGAGAATGAAAGCAAAACTTATTTGTTTCTTCTCCTGCCTATAATTTATTCCTCCACTGGAGAAAATAGTTTCAATTTTTAAAGTCATGAATATGCGTTATATGAAATGTTTTCTATATCTTAGCAGATGGTAGCTTAAAGCAGGCTGAAAATAAAGCAGAATGTGCCATAATGTATCATAAAAAATATTTACTACCATAGCCTGTTTCTAAAATTAAGATAGGTGATCACTTAAAGCAGGTTGAAAGTAAAGCAGAATGGGCATTAAGGCACATTCTGCTATATTATCAGCCCGTTTTAAGCCATGATCTTCTAGGATATAGATAATATTTCTTATGACACATATTCATGACTTGTACAAATTTATACATGACTTGTACAAACTACTTTCTTTAGTGGAGGAATAAATCAATGGCATAAAAAGGCTTATTTATGAGGGAATGGTTTAAGTCACCTATTTTCAGAACTTCACCCTTTTCCCCATAGCCTGTTTCTGGTATTGAATATAGTTGTCCACTTAAAGCCGGTTGAAAGTAAAGCAGAATGTGCCTTAAGACACATTTTGCTTTACTTTCAGCCTGCTTTAAGCTATAATCTGCTAGAACATAGAAACTATTTTTCATGTAATATATTCCTGACTGTTAAAATTGGGACTATTTTCTCCAGTGGAGGAATTAATTAAATGCGCTTAAAGGCACTTCCAGGGGGGAAAGGGTTAAGAAACAGGCTATGGGGTAAAGGTTTACCACAGGTTTGATTGTACATTGAATAACGAGCAGAAACTGCCTGTTTTCCTATCTCTTCATCTCCTAATCTACAACATGATCAATTTATAATGGATATTCAAACCTGTTTGCTTGATCAAAATACAATAAAACCCCTCAATCACAAACACCGAAAAGAAGTCTAGTTGATTGCATTAAAGACAGGGGGCAGTTTAACCCTGTTTTTAGTTGAAAAAAGGTGGCCACTGAAAGCAGGCTGAAAGTAAAGCAGAATGCGCCTGAGGGCGCATTCTGCTTTACTTTCAGCCTGCTTCAAGCTACCATCTCTCAGGATATAGAAAATATTTCTGTTGGAACATGTTTATAACTGTATAAATTTGAACTATTTTCTTTTGTGGAGGAATAAATGAAATGCCCGAAAGGCGCTTCTATTAGGGAAAGGGTATAAAGCAAGGTGAATGTAAAACAGACATCTCTCAACTCTTTCCTCCCTGAAACTTAAAATGGACAATCCCTGTTTCTATTTGAGTCTAGTCCATTTCTGACTTTTAAGGGTTGTTTTTGTCAATGTTTGGCATTATGACAAACAGTGAAGACCCTGATCAGAGGGCTCCTTTCGGAGCCCTCTGATCTGGGTCTTCACTGTTTGCACAGGACATGTGTACTATTCACATGTACACTGTTTGAAAAGCACGCCTATATGCGTGACTAGGGTTCAAAGGGTTAAAGGAACTTTTTGTTTTACATTCACTTTGCAGTAAGCTGCCACCTGCTTTAAATTCTTTATGATTAACCCTTAGCCTGCCAGTCACGACTATAGCTCCATATGCAAACAGCTTGGATCCGGATGAGACGCCGAGTAACTCGGCGTCTCATCCGGATCCAAGCTGTTTGACACTCGGACAACATTTTCAGCAATTTTGAGCAACTTTGAAGCACTTTGAAACTTGAAGCAGACGAGAAATATAGCAGACGACAATTTATTTGGCGGGCTAAGGGTTAAGTGGTTGTTATAGAGACATTGTACTGTACAGTAAAAACCTTCCCCTGTGGGATTAGGTTTTGAATTATTTTAGAACTTTTCCAGAATGACTTCTTGAATATTCATGAACAGTTGTAGAAGCGGTCATCTTAACGTTAAAGAATATTTTACAAAAAATCTTGTTCTAGATCTAAAACTCCTTTACTAGATTTTTTAAGAAATTCTTGAAGCTGTAGAACATCACTGTGGCAGGCAATGCTTCCCTGTGGAATGGTATTAAATTATTATAGAACTATTCCAGAATAATTTATTTAATATTCATGATCAGTTCTAGAGTGGCCGTTTAACATTCATTATTATTTCTGCAATAATTCTAGAAAAATTCTAGAAATTTGATGGTTTTAGAATCGTTGTTCTAGAATTACAAAAGGCCTTGAACTTCTTTTCTAGAATGTTTAAAGAAATCCTTGAACAATTTTCACAGGGCAATTATCGGCTCTAGAATGCAAAGAGTTGTACCCACAGACCCTTATCTAACTGTCAACCATATAGTACATGCAACAGTTTTACTGCAAAAGTTATTTCTGGCAGTAGCACAACTAAAGTAACCTCTCTTACCGTACTAGCCACTGATATGTGATAGTATAGTAGTTTCCTTTGCAAACAGTTTGGATCCAGATGAGATGCCGCGTAACTGTTTGACACTCTGACCCTATTTTGAAAAGAAATTTAGAGAAATCTATTTTTAGAACAATAGCAATTCTGCTTTACTCTTAATCTGCATTAACCCATTACCCCATAAATACACTTTTTATGCCTTTAATTTATTCCTTCATTGAAGAAAATAGTTTCAATTTGTACAGTCATGAATATGCAACAAAAGAAATATTTTCTATATACAAGCAGATGGTAGCTTAAAGCAGGCTGAAAGTAAAGCAGAATGTGCCTTAAGGCACATTCTGCTTTACTTTCAACCTGCTTTAAGTCTACACCTGTCTTCAAAAATTGAAACAGGCTATGGAGTAATGGGTTAAGTGGTTTTCAACACTAGAAACAGGCTATGGGGTAATGGGTTAAGTGGTTTTCAACACTAGAAACAGGCTATGGGGTAATGGGTTAAGTGGTTTTCAACACTAGAAACAGGCTATGGGGTAATGGGTTAAGTGGTTTTCAACACTAGAAACAGGCTATGGGGTAATGGGTTAAGTGGTTTTCAACACTAGAAACAGGCTATGGAGTAATGGGTTAAGTGGTTTTCAACACTAGAAACAGGCTATGGGGTAAAGGGTTTACTGAGTAATTCACTCCAAAGCTCAAGTTAGATTTAAGACAGGTGATTGCTTAACCCAATGTGCAAGGTACATTCTGCTTTACTTGAATCCCGCAATGGGAAATGATGCATATTCGTTACTGTATGAATTGGAAATATTTTCTTGAGTTAAGAAATTAATGAATCGCGTAAAAATGCATATTAATTTTATGGAGTAATGGCTGAAATATCAATTATCACCGTATTTATATGAGTTTTAATCAACCAACGAATTCCATACAGTATCTGTTTATGATATATAACCTAATCAGTTTAATGACGTAACTCATTGTCCAATAATATTTTGATTTAATTTGAAATTAAATTACTAAATAACTACCATGTTTGTATTAATTATATTAATTATTAGCCAATTACAGTGAAAGATGTTATTCATACAGGGCTCCAGATAAGAGGGAGTAATCTGAAGAAATTCAACTTTTTCTCACTCATTTTTCCACCAAAGCCTATGGTGTTACTACTTATTAGAATCGTCTCGCAGAGACGATTCTAATGAGTATAAACACCATAGGGTTTAAAGTAGAAATAAAGATTTTAGTTTTTGAAATACTCCCCTTATCTGGAGCTCTGTTCATACTTTTAACTATTTGAGGGCTTAACTTACTCTTTCAGCACCATAGACCTGTTAAAAAATACACTCATGACTTTTGCAAAATGCGTAGATCCAAATCAGAGGGCTCCTATAGGAGCCCTCTGACCTTGGTCTACACTGTTTGCTAATTTAGACCAGTATTTATTAAACTACCCAGAATTCCAAGTAGATTGGATCATGTTTTTACACAAAAATGATTCATAAGGAAACCTAATAATCCACAAAAGTTAAAGAAGTTCAGAATATGGTGTCTCAGACCTGTGGAGTAGTAACAGCATAATAGTTTTTTTGTGACGTAAGTGAAAATATGTAAGAGATACTCAGTCAATGTATATTTTCTATATTCAAGCAGGCTGAAAATAAAGCAGAATGTGCCTTAACCAATTACCCCATAGCGTGTTTCTAATTTTGAAGACAGGTGTGCACTTAAAGCAGCTTGAAAGTAAAGCAGAATGCGCCTTAAGACAAATTTTGCTTTACTTTCAGCCTGCTTTGAGCTATCATCAGCAAGGATCTATCAACTTTTGGATTAACCTACCACAGGATACAGTTTCAGCCAGTTCAGTCAACAGTTTTAAATCTAAACTAAACTCAACAAATTGGAACATCAAGAAATTTAACCCAACATGTTAACTAATTCTTTGCATAACTAACGAAGAAACTATCAGTATATGGAACATTAACGAAGAACTTCACTAGAGGGGCCTAGATGGACTAACATCCAATCTTATGGGCCGAAGATCAAGGTAATCAAGGTAATCAAGGATGTAGAAAATATTTTCTATGATTCATAATCATGACTTATAAAGAGGAACTATTTTCTTCATTGAAGAAATATATTAACCCATTACCTCATAGCCTGTTTCTAGTTTTGAAGATAGTTGACCACTTAAAGCAGGTTGAAAGTAAAGCGGAATGCGCCTTAAGGCGCATTCTG
Source organism: Gari tellinella (assembly GCA_922989275.2). Classification (NCBI taxonomy): domain Eukaryota; kingdom Metazoa; phylum Mollusca; class Bivalvia; order Cardiida; family Psammobiidae; genus Gari; species Gari tellinella. Next base: position 73,583,942 of record OV277865.1, on the reverse strand, counting down.
CTTTACTTTCAGCCTGATTTAAGCTATCATCTGCTAGAATATAGAAAATATTTCTGTTGGAAAATGTTTATGACTGTATAAATTGGAACTATTTTCTTTTGTGGAGGAATAAATCAAATGTGCTAAAAGGCGCTTCTATCAGGGAAAGGGTTAAAGGCATAAAATGGTGTATATCATGGTGTAAAGGGATGAGTAACATTCTGCTTTACTTTCAGCCTGTTTTATCCAATACTGAAAACAAGCTATAGGGTTAAAGTGCAATGGTATTTAGCTTTATTCAGGAGCCCTTTGATCTGGATCTACACTGTTTTCAAATGATGTATATTCTCATTTCCCACACAGTTTGAGTTGAAACTTTTGCATTAAAAAAACCCAAACATCTTCTTAACTCATTATCCTCTGAATCTTCCAATGAACAATTCCAGTTTACAATTAAGGCTGGTCCATTTTAGACTATTTAGGGATGTTTTTTATAATATATTGCAAAATGACATCAGGGACTTCACTGTTTGCATTAGACAAGTGTACTCTTTACAGGTACACTTTTGGTAAAGGGCGCATATATGCGTCACTATAGGGCACAATGAGTTAAAATATTATCATATATTCCACCAAAAAATTGACTGCACATTAAATTAAAAGAAAACAAAACCTAGATATGAATTTCAAACATTTTGAATCCTTATCCAATGCCGAAGAACTCTGTATCTGATTTGAATCCAAACTGTTGATAAATTCTGGTTATTCCTGCCACAGAAAATCAGCGATGCTTGTTGGGGAATTTTTTTGTCTGCAACAGTAACTTGTCATCTGCTATTGTTCTTAAAATAGATTTTTCGAAATTTCTTTTCAAAACAGGGTCAGAGTGTCAAACAGTTTGGATCCTGATGAGACGCTGCGTTAAGCTGCGTCTCATCTGGATCCAAACTGTTTGCAAAGGTAATCGCTGTGGACCATATTTGTCACCAGTCCACTCTGTATATATCAATTTGCAGCTAGCATCATGAAGCATGTAAAGACTTATAGTAGCAATTATACGGAAGTGTCTAAAACATCATCATACTCGGTCGTTACCAGTATAACCTATAGAAGCTGGGAAATTCGATGTTTATTGTCAGGACGTATATTTGCAGAAACTCGGAATCACAGCGGTGAACTTTATCAGGGGAGGCATAAAAGAACACAACTGTCAGTTTGGGATGCCATTGTATGTTGATTTGACGACAAAAAATCTATAAGGCCCACCACTGCCTTATCTTTATCAAATTTACCCTTTAACTCTTTGCATGCTAGCGACGGATATAACCAACACAGTGATTACCTTTACAAACAGTTTGGATCCAGATGAGACGCCGCGTGATGCGGCGTCTCATCAGGATCCAAACTGTTTGCCATTCTGACCTTGAATTTAAAAGAAATTTTGAATATTCTAATTTTATCTCGATCAAAACTGTTTGCAAAGGTAATGACTGTAGGACATATCCGCTGCTAGCATGATAAGAGTTAAATGTTTGGCAAAATGATTTGGGACAACTGCAAAAATATTGATCCAGATCAGCCCCTTCATGTGTGGGGTCTGATTTGGATCTAAACTTTTTGTAATATTCAATTTGCATTGAGTTCTGTTTTAAGTAGTCACCTGTCTTCAAAATAAGAAACAATCTATGGAATGAATAATTACAGGGCCCAAGATAAGGGGAGTATTTCAAAAACTAAAATCTTCATTTCTACATTAAACTTAATGGTGTCACTACTCATTAGAATCATCTCTTTGAGACAATTTTAATGAGTAGTAGCAGCATAAGATTTGGTTCAGATTACTTCCTTTTATCTGGAGTACTGCATCAAGGTTGAAAGCAGATGATGTATTATTGTTCAGCGATGACAGGATTTTTAACTCTTTGCATGCTGGGTAATTTTTTTAGCCTGCAATAATTGTCTCCTGCTACTGTTCTAAAATAAGATTTCTCTAAATTTCTTTTCAAAACAAGGTCAGAGAGTGTCAAACAGTTTGGATCCAGATGAGACGCCGCGTTACGCGGCGTCTCATCTGGATCTAAACTGTTTGCAAAGGTAATCAATGTGGAACATATCCCCCGTTAGCATGGTAAGAGTTAAAGTGATGACAGGATTTTTAAGACAGCGTTGGGTGTGAGTAAGTAGAGCTATGGAATCTTGTATGATGGTTTTATGGTTCATATTAGGGAGGATGCCCAAGGTTATATAGTTTTTATTGGAATGTCAGAAATATTCTTGCAGAAGTGCTAGGTTATTAGAACTAATTTTTAACCATTAACCCGTTATCTGGTAGATATAATATACAAGATATACGTATAGTTAATTAAGTTAATAGAGGCCTCTGGCCCATAATACCGTTACCGTTATAGTTAACAATCATTTATGCTAACCAGAGTTGTTTTATATAATACAGTTACGAAGCAATAAATGTTTTTTCAGTTTTGTGCTGTCTATATTTTGAAATAGTATGGTTATAATTATTATAAATCTGAGTTCTCATTCTGAAATAAAGGGTAAAAGTTTTAAGTTTTGAACCTGTTTATAGCTTTAATAAAGACAGGTGGCCACTTAAAGCAGGTTGCTAGTAAAGCAGAATGTACCTTGTAGGCTCATTCTGCTTTACTTTCAGCCTGCTTTAAACTACCATCTGCTAGAATATAGAAAATATTTTGTATGATGCATATTCTAGTTTCATGACTGTATTAAGTGGAACTATTTTCTTCAGTGAGAGAATGATATAACCCATTACACCATAAATACACCTTTTTACGCCTTTGATTTATTCCTACACTGCAGAAAATAGTTCAACATTACGCATTCATGAATGTGTATCATCAGAAATATTTTCTATATTTTACTAGATTACAGCTTAAAGCAGGTTGAAAGTAAAGTAGAATGTGCCTAGTGGCACATTCTGCTTTACTTTCAACCTGTTTTAAGTGGTCAATTGTCTTCAAATCTAGAAACAGGCTATGGGGGAAAGGGTTAAAGGCGTAAAAAGGCATATCTATTGAGTAATCGGTTAATACCTCCTAATTTGCATCCAGTGATTGAGAAATCAATGATTTGTCTGCTTAGACTGAAATTAAAACTTCCCCAGAGCAATGAAAGATGCACTGAATTGCCGAACAAATTTCATAAAATTGGCCTCTGAGATGGGTTATAGATAACTTAAGGTAGAGGGTTCTATCTCTTACCAATTGCTAGCACCGTATATTTAACTCTTTGCATGCTGGGTTGTTTTTTTCGTCTACAAGCGGTGTCTCATCTGGATCCAAACTGTTTGCAAATGTAATCACTGCGGCAGATATATCTGCCGCTAGCATACAAAGAGTTAATAATAATGTGTCACTGTGGTTACCCTTGCAAACAGTTTTGATCCTGATGACACATATCACAACCCAACTTTTTGTCAGGATCATAACTGTTTCTGACATTTTTACCCTGTTTTGAAAAGAAATTTAGAAAATTCTATTTTTAGAACAGAAGCAGACAACACCTTTTGCAGACGGAAAAAATTACCCAGCATGCAAAGAGTTGTAGATTACAATTATTACATAGAGCTGATTTTGATCCAATCAATTGATAGGATATGGCACCACAGACTGTTGGGTAATATTAGACCTTCATATGAGTGAAATAAACTTTTTATTAACTTTCACAAATACTTGGAACCAGATCAGACTTTACTTGACACAAAAATATCAGGGCCCCAGATAAGAGGTAGTTATTTCAACAAATCCAACATTTTCTCACTCTTTTTAGAACCAAATCCTATGGTGTTACTACTCATTAGAATTGTCTCGAAGAGACGATTCTAATGAGTAGTGACACCATAGGGTTTAATTCAGAAATAAAGATTTTAGTATTTGAAAAACTACCCTTATCTGGAGCTCTGAAATATACCTTTTTACTTCAATTTATTCCTTACCGGAAAAAAACAACTCTATACAGTAATGAATATATGTACCATAAGAAATATATAATATGTGAAATGTATTCTATATCTTTGCATATGTTAGCTTAAAGCAGGTTGAAAGTAAAGCAGAATACAGAATGCTTTGAGATATTCCATAATCAGTACTGTATAAAATGGAACTATTTTCTTAAGTGTAGGAATTGATTAAATGCATAAAATGGCATACACATGGAGTAATGTGTAAAGAAGCCACCTGCTTTTATCTTAAAACTATAAAATATTTCATGTGATTTTTATCAATAAATATCGTAAATTTTTACAAAAAATTGAGCACCCTACTGTACCTGTAGTAATAACCCTAAAATTTAAACTAACTGCTAAAAGTTATCACATACCGGTAGTGATTTGTCAAAAAAGTGCAAACTGAATGGCAAATAGTGTAGACCCTGATCAGACTGCTCCTAAGGGAGCAGTCTGATCAGGGTCTACACTATTTGCTCATGCCTGTCTGTCCCACTACGTATGGTCATTACATTAGGTGATTTCAGGGCTCCAGAATAGAGAGAGTGAACTGAACAAATCCAATATTTTCTCCACTTATTTCAGCACCAATTCCTGTGGTGTAACCACTCATTAAAATCGTCTTGAAAAGACAATTCTAATGAGTAGTGACACCATAGGGTTTAACCCATTATACCATAAATACGCCTTTTTACGCCTCTAATTTATACCTCAACTGAAGAAAATAATTCCAATTACATGTAATACTGTCATGAATGTTTGAAGCATAAGAAATATTTCATATATTCTAGCAGATGGTAGCTTAAAGCAGGCAGAAGTAAAGCAGACTTAAGGCACATTCTGCTTTACTTTCAACCTGCTTTAAGTGATCGCCTGTCTTTAAAAATAGAAACAAGCTATGGGGTAATGGGTTAATGGAGAAATGAATTTAATTTTTGAAATACTCTTCATATCATTCTGTGATTTTCATCGATGAGTATTGAAGAAAGGGATAAAGAAGCTTCATACCTACTAGTACTTAGAATCATACCTACGTATGTATATATACTGCCTACACAAATGAATTGTTTTGGTGGATGTGAAGGTCAAATGTCAGGAATCAGTGAGGTCTGGGAAATTTCATAACATAGTACAAAGTACATGCTTCATAACATAGTAAGCAACAAAGTACATCCTCAGTCAGGGCTCCAGATAAGGGGAGTTTTTCAAAAACTAAAATCTTTATTTCTGCATTAAACCCTATGGTGTCACTACTCATTAGAATCGTCTTTTCGAGACGGTTCTAATGAGTAGTAACACCATAGGATTTGGTGTTGAAATGAGTGAGAAATTGTTTGATTTGTTTGGAAAACTTATCTGGAGCCCTGCTCACTTATAGAATATTCATAGGTAAATGTCAAACCAAAGTCATATGCTAAGATACTATTCCCCCTTGAATGTGAAAAAAAACTTGTGATTTTTATCATTTGCAAACATTTTGGACCCTGATCAGGCCCCACTAACGTGGGGCCTGATCAAGATCCAATCTGTTTGTTGATGATTTTGTAATTTGGACAATAAGAAAAGGATCAAATGGATTATAAAGAAACTGGAAACATGATTTTTTGAGCAGATGTTGTTTATTTACTTCTTCCACTTATGAAAGGGCATCATTATCCTGAGATTTGCGAGAGCTCCTGGATGCAGCTGTCTTGGTCTCATTTCTGGGACTAAAATGATGTCTGCTTAACATAAATTGTTATCAGTCATAAAATGCTAAATTGTGGATGTAAAAGAGTGGATTTTTTGCAGAAATGACATTTTTACTTGCACTAATATCAGATATGACTGAATCTGGATCTGGATCAAAATTGTCGGAGAATTTCTACGAGTCAATTTCAGACTAGATACAGTAGAGCCTTGATAACTCAAACTCGTTTAATCCATTACTTCATAAATACACCTTTTTAGGCATTTAGTATGTTCATCCGCTGAAGAAAATAGTTCACCATAAATACGAACCATATAAAATATTTCATATTTAGCAAATGGTAGCTCAAAGCATTTAACATGCATTATGCAACCTGCTTCAACCCATTAGTCCATAGCCAGTTTCTAGTTTTAAAGACAGATGACCATTCATTTCAGCACCAAATCCTATGGTGTAACTACTCACTGACACCATAGGATTTTATACAGATATAAAGCTTTTGTTTTTGAATTACATGTACTCCCCTTATCTGGAGCCCTGTAGTGGGATTTACCTTGTATTTTTTCAGCTTAATTTTGATAACTCGAATAAACTGGAATAAATTTAACTCTTTCCTGAAACTTGAAATGGACAATTCCAGTTTCCATTTTAGTCTAGTCCATTTCTTACTTTTAAGGGTTGTTTTTGTCAATGTTTGGCATTGTGACAACCAGTGAAGACCCTGATCAGAGGGCTCCTCTCGGAGCCCTCTGATCAGGGTCTTCACTGTTTGCATAGGACAAGTGTACTATTCACATGTACACTGTTTGAAAAGCACGCCTATATGCGGGACTAGGGTTCAAAGAGTTAAGGTATAACAAGGCATATCTATGGGGTTAATGGATGAATTGGGAACTGGATTGGTCCATTTTGAAGTTGCAGGGGCGAATGAGTTAACAGAAGTTTGTGTTGGTATTGTAACTGACAGCAAGATCTGCTATGGGTAGTACGTTGTCAGTCACAATCAGAGAACTAAATGAACATCCATGTGCAGATCTAGAGGGAGAGACCGAGGATCTTGACACCTCGTAAGATTTTGGCATAAGTTTAGTTTATTGGGCGTGTTTGGATATTCAGGACTGGGAACCATGTAAGGTGTTTACAGGGCTGCAGATAAGGGGAGTATTTCGAAAACTAAAATCTTTATTTCTGCTTTAAACCCTATGGTGTCACTACTCATCAGAATCGTCTCGAAGAGAAGATTCTAATTAGTAACACCATAGTATTTAGTGCTAAAATAAGTGAGAAAATGTTGGATTTGTTCAGTTTACTCAAGCTTATCTGGAGCCTTGGATCTAGAGGGAGGGACCGGGGATCTTGACATTTGAAATTTTTTGGCAAAAGTTAAGTTTGTTGGGTGTGTTTGAATGTTCAGGACTGGGAACCATGTAAGGTGTAAAGATGTAGAGGCGTTATAATATTGATTGTCCTGTGTCCCTCATTACGTACATGCGTACAAGGTTAATCAGATTTGCATCAACACTGTTTGTACCCAGTTCCAGAATACTAATTTTGTAATGGGTTTTTGTGTCACCTGCTGTAGGCAGAGGTGACACTTAGGGATCACTTTGCTGGCTTTTGCCGTCAGTCCGTCTGTCTGTCCATCACGCTTTTTTGTGTCATGCCTCATAACTCCTGTTCTACTGAAGCTTTTAAGATGAATATTTATTTATGGAAAGAGCTTAACAAGTGAAAGTGTACTGCACACGGGTCACAACTCTTGTATCAATATTGTGAGAGTTATTCCCTTTTTCAACATTTTCTTTTTATGCAGATTTCTTACATTTTACTAAAGATTTTGTAATGAAATTTCTTCTATGGAAAGAGAGTGTTATACTGATGCTTGCTGACAGGTAGGAAAATTAGCCCATTACTCCATAGGAACACATTTTTACGCATTTGATTAATTCTTCCACTAAAGAAAAATAGTACCACTTAATACAGTAATGAATATGTATCATAAGAACTATTTCCTATATCTTAGGAGGTGGTAGCTTATAGCAGGCTGAAAGAAAAGCAGAATGTGCCACAAGACACATTCTGCTTTACTTTCAACCTGCTTTAAGTGGTCACACATCTTCAAAAGGAGAAACAGTAAACTAGGAAAGGATTTAAGTAATATAGAATGAGGCATTTATTTCGGAGGGAAATGATACAAATTAAATCGTTTCAACAGATGTTTAGTTTCATGGCAGTGTAAGAATTAATCTTTAGTCTTCAAAGCCATGTCTCCTCTTCATAATATTGTCGTCTGCTGCTGTTCTGTAGATAAATATTCCCACCATTTTTCATCAAATATATAATCTGCATGTCAAACAGTGTGGATCCTGATAAGATGCCGAGTTATGTGGTTTCTCATCAGGATCCAAACTGTTTGTAATAGTTATTGCAGTTTCAGCCATGAAAGTTAATGTTACTTCTCTTAGCGCACTAGTTGTGAAACCGTTACATAATCTTTTAAAAAATTATGGATCCTGATGAGACGTGGCATCTCATCAGGATCAAAACTGTGTGACAATCTAATGCTTGTTTTGAAAAGAAGTTTAAAAAATTCTATTTTAAGAACAGCAGCAGACGACAATTGTTGCAGACGAAAAATATTACCCAGCATGCACAGAGTTAGGCGGCTGACTGAATCGTTGCCAATTCTTCAGAGAACCTGAAATCAAGCTCATCAGTGAAAGACTTACAACCTCATTCAAATGCTTAATTGTACCAGGATTAACTCTTTGCATGCTGGGTAATTTTTTCCGTCTGCAACAATTGTCGTCTGCTACTGTTCTAAAATTAGAATTTTCTTTAAAAAAAATTTGAAAAATCTTGTGAGAGTGTCAAACAGTTTGGATTCTGATGAGACGCCGCGTTACGCGGCCTCTCATCAGGTTCCGAACTATTTGCAAAGGTAATCACTGTGGTACATATCGGCCGCTTGAATATTAAGGAGTTAAAGGACTCAACAATCAAGATTTCTATGGATCAAATTTGCATGTATTTAATCCTTTGCATACTAACTGTCATGGAAAGAAAGCTTCTTGATCCTCGGATTGCTGCAGCACATAAAATGTTTTAACATGTTGCATAACTCTACTATTCTCTTGTTAGTTTTGCTAGATTTATCTCCCTTTAGCACATTAGAATGTGCTTTAGGTGACTTTAAGTTGAATTTCATTGTTGATGATCCAGAGCTACAGATAAGGGGAGCTACATGTAGCTTGTACATGTATTTCTAAAATAAAAATCTTTAACTCTGCATTAAACCCTATGTTGTCACTACTCATTGGTTTGTTCAGTTTACATTCTCTTCTCTGGAGCCCTGTCTGAAGATGAGTCTATTTGATCAGGATAAAAACTCATTGTCATTAGAATAGGACAATAATTCTGGATATATACAGAGACTGTCTGGGTCTACACTGTTTCACGAAGAAAAAAAAGCTATTATAATATGCTCAGACCTCCAGATAAGGGGAGTATTTCAAAAACTAAAAAAAATAATTCTGCCTTAAACAATATGGTGTTACTACTCATTAGAATCGTCTCTTTGAGCCGATTCTAATGAGTAGTGACACCATAGGGTTTAATCCAGAAATAAAGATGTTTGATTTTAAAATACTCCCCTTATCTGGAGCTCTGTGAAGAAGGGTTTAAATATCAGTTGTCTTAACCCTTTCCTCCATAGAAGCAACTTTTAGCGTATTTAATATATTCCTCCCCTGAAGAAATTTTTAGTTCCAGTTTATACCCTTATGAACAATTACCATTACAAATATTTCATATAGCCTAGCAGATTTTAGCTTAAAGTAGGCTGAATGTAAAGCAGAATGTGCCTTAACTCTTTGAACCCTAGTCCTGCATATAGGCGTGCTTTTCAAACAGTGTATAATTATGTGAATAGTACACTTGTCCTATGCAAACAGTGAAGACCCTGATCAGAGGGCTCCGAAAGGAGCCCTCTGATCAGGTTCTTCACTGTTTGTCACAATGCCAAATATTGACAAAAACAACCCTTAAAAGTCAGAAATGGACTAGACTAAAATGGAAACTGGAATTTTTCATTTAAAGTTTCAGGGAGGAAAGAGTTAAGGCACTCTGTACTCTGTATGGTACTCGAAAGAAGCTCACTTAATGAGCAAAAATTATCGAGGAAATTGTGTGGCACATTCTGCTTTACTTTCAACCTGCTTTAAGTGGTCACCTGTCATCAAAACTAAAAACAAGCTATGGGGTAATGGATTATACTAATAGCAGAAGAAGGGTTTATGAGTGATTGAGATCTGGTTAAAATATCAGTTGTCTCAAACTGTCAATTAAGGCTGCCTACACTTAGGCAATTAGTAGTGATATTATGACTTCACATATCACGGCTGATTGAAATAGACTAAAACAAAATGGTTAAATGCATGTTTATTTGTTTGTATCTGTCAGTAGAACATTACTCAGGACTGCAGATAAGAGTAAACTTTAAGAGTTCCAACATATCTTATGCGCCCGCGATGATTGTTCATGGCATACTGTTTTAACCCTGTCTGTCTGTTCATCTCAAGGCTCCAGATAAGGGGAGTATTTCAAAAATGAAAATCTTTATCTCTGCATTAAACCCTATGGTGTCACTACTCATTAGAATCGTCTCTTCGAGACGATTCAAATGAGTAGTAACACCATAGAATTTGGTGCTAAAATGAGTGAGAAAATGTTGGATTTGTTCAGTTTACTCGCTCTTATCTGGAGCCCTGTCATCTGTTCATTCTTCCAATTGCTTGTCCTTTTAACTCATTCTGCCCCTGTGAAAAGTGTTGAAGAATTTAAGAATATTCATGAAGGTTAACCCTTAACCTGCCAAATAAATTGTCGTCTGCTATATTTCTCGTCTGCTTCAAGTTTCAAAGTGCTTCAAAGTTGCTCAAAATCGCTGAAAATGTTTTCTGAGTGTCAAACAGCTTGGATCCGGATGAGACGCCGAGTTACTTGGCGTCTCATCCGGATCCAAGCTGTTTGCATATGGAGCTATAGTTGTGAGTGGCAGGCTAAGGGTTAAATGGCAATTTCTAGAATTGTTCTAGAGCTTCAAGAATTTCTTTAACTCTTTGCATGCTGGGTAATTTTTTCGTCTGCAACAGTAATTATTACTGTTGTCTGCTTTTGTTCTAAAATGTGAATTTTTCAAAATTTCTTTCAAATTCAGGGTCATAATGGCAAACAGTTTTGATCCTGATGAGTCTCATCTGGATCCAAACTGTTTGGAAAGGCAATCGCTGTGGTGGATATATCCGCCGCAAGTATGCAAAGAGTTAAAAATTCTACAAAAGGTGTTCAAGAAATTTTGTAATTCTGGAAGAATGGTTCTGAAACCATAACAAATGTAGAATTTTTGCAGAATATTCATGAATGTTTAAACAGAATTCAAATCAAAACCAGTTTTAATCCAGATCGTTTTATGGGGCCTGATCTGGATCAAAACTGTTTGCTAAGGCTTTTACTAAGTACTAGGTATTGGAAAGGGTTAAAGTTTGAATTTTGTCCAGCAAGTTCAACTGATTTCCTTCTTAAAGCATACCAGGATGCTACATTTTTGCCAATTCATTTCAATTTCAATTTCATGGAAGTTTGAAGTTTACGTAAGAGGGGTTTGCGAATGCGCGTGAATTCCAAATACTTAAAACGAATAAACACCGAGTAAATATCGATGTCTGCTTAAAACGTCGCCCTGGAAAATTCTAATTTTGTACAGTCTTCTTTATGTTAGCAGAAACAAGATTTCAGTAATGAAAAACAGTTTGGATTCTTATGAGCCCCAACAAAATGTGGGTCCATATCTGGATCCAAACTGTTTGAAAAGTTTCTTCAGGTTTTCAGTGTAAAAAGGTTAACTCTTCCCTTGCCAGCAGTAAAACTATTCTAAATTTTGCAAATAGTTTGGATCCTGATGAGACGCCGCGCAACGCGGCGTCTCATCAGGATCCAAACTATTTGACACTCTGACCCTGTTTTGAAAAGAATTTAAGAAAATTCTTTTTTTAGAACAGTAGCAGACGACAATTGTTGCAGACAAATAAATTACCCAGCATGCACAGAGTTAAATGAATGAACAGTAGTGTTATTTCCTGTCTCACTGGTATCTTACTGTGCTGCTTATCCTGCTATAAATAGCAACAAAATTGTGGTCTGCAAATTAGAGTTTCAAAATCGCAAGTTTTTTTTAAGATGTGGTTTGAACTTTTTTTTTTAAAATTTAAAAAAATAACTAAACAAGAAAATCTTGAAACTAGAGCTAGTGTCAGACAGTGTGGTTCCCATGTTTTATCTGTGTGATCTGGAACCAGTCTGTTTTACATATACAACCAGTCTACATTTACTTAGTAGGGTAAGGGCTAAAACAAAGATATCACTGCCTAGATTAGACTGGTGGTGAATATTTGAAATTGTTCATAATGTTTGTACACAGTTTGTATGCAGATCAGACAAATGCTAAGGCTGATCTTGGTACAAACTGATTGACACTCATATTCAGTTTCTGCAGAAACAAGATTGTAAAGGTGCATTCTGCTTTACTTTCAACTGGCTTTAAGTGGTCACGTGTTCAATACTAAGAAACAGCCTATTGAGTAATAGGTTGATGCAGTTAAAAATGTTAGCAGATGCTTCATGAATTGTTAGGGTTTAAACTTTTTTTAATGTACTTTTAGTTTACAGATGTTAAACATAATGAGGAAATATATACAGTTGAAACTCCATACTTCGAAACTTGCTTAACCCTTTACTCCATAGCCTGTTTCTAGTTTTAAAGATAGATGACCACTTAAAGCAGGTTGATAGCAAAGCAGAATGTGCCTCAAGGCACATTCTGCCTTACTTTCAGCCTGCTTTGAGCTACCATCTGCTAGGATATCGGATATATATCTTATGGTGCATAAATTAAATGTATAAAGTGGAACTATTTTCTTCAGTGGAAGAATAAATCAAAGGTGTAATAAAGCATATTTATGTGGTAATGGGCTAAGGCACAGTCTGCTTTTTGTCCAGCCTGTTTTAACCCTTTACCTCATATCCTGTTTTTAGTTTTGAAAAAAGGTGGCCACTGAAAGCAGGTTGAAAGTAAAGCAGAATGCGCCTGAGGGCGCATTCTGCTTTACTTTCAGCCTGCTTTAAGCTATCATCTATCAGGATATAGAAAATATTTCTGTTGGAACGTGTTTATAACTATATAAATTGGAACTATTTTCTTGCGTGAAGGAATAAATCAAATGCGCTAAAAGGCGCTTCTATCAGGTAAAGGGTTAAGTAGTCTGTGTTCAAAATTAGTAACCTTCTGTTGATAAAGTGGAGTATTTCCGAAACTTAAATCTTTATTTCAGAATGAAACCCTATGGTGTCACTACTCATTAGAGTCATCTCTTCGAGACGGTTCTAATAAATAGTCAGACAATAAGATTTGGTGCTGAAATGAGAGAAAATGTTGGATTTGTTCAGTTTATTCCCTTTTATCTGCAGCTCTGATTACAGCATTAACCTTAAAATTTGCCTGCTGGTTGCGACTTAACTGATTTTGTAACGCAGTGTCTGATCTGGATCCAAACTGTTTGACACTAATCTTAATTTAGGTTTCTTAACCCTTTCCCCTATAGAAGCAATTTTTAACGCATTCAGTATATTCTTCCGCTGAAGAAAATAGGTCAAATTTATACTGTCATGAAAATGTTTCATGAGAAATACTTTCTTTATTCTAGCAGGTAGTAGCTTAAAGCAGGCTGAAAATAAAGCAGAATGGGCCTTAAAGCACATTCTGCTTTACTTTCAACCTGCTTTGAGTGTGCACTGCTCTTTAAAACTAGAAACAGGCCATGGGGTAAAGGATTAACTTAAAATTATATAAATCTAGATATGACAAATGTTGCAGACAACAATTTCCAGGCAAACAATATTACGGCAAACAATACAAAGTTTAACTCTTTCCTCCCTGAAACTTTAAATGGACAATTCCAGTTTCCATCTTAGTCTAGTCCATTTATGACTTTTAAGGGTTGTTTTTGTCAATGTTTGGCATTTTGACAAACAGTGAAGACCCTGATCAGAGGGCTCCTTTCGGAGCCCTCTGATCTGGGTCTTCACTGTTTGCATAGGACATGTGTACTATTCACATGTACACTTTTTGAAAAGGACGCCTATAGGCGGGACTAGGGTTCAAAGAGTTAACCTGAATGCACTAATTATAGGGCCAGTGGTTTGAACAGTGATGAGTTCAGTAAAGAAATTGATTTCTCACATAACTACCCACGTTTTCTATTGCGAACAATGATGACGAATATCCTTATCTCCAACATGTGTAAGATCACTTTGATGACATCACTATAATGTCACTATTTATAACGGCGTTTTGTCGTCACCGGGGTTCCAAAAATTGCGTTTTGCTTTAAAAATAGCTTAAATTGTTGGTAAAAAAAGAATCTGTCACTCGTCGATGTTTAAGACAAGTTGATGTCAAACTTGTCTAGAATAGAAAAGTTATTAAGCTCGCCAAGGCTAGCTTAATATCATTTCAGTTCTAGACTCGTTTGAGATCAGCTTGTCTTAAACATCCACTCATGACAGATCCTATATGGCCATTGATTGCAAGATGGCTACCGGTCTGAAATACAGTTGAGAAAACGTAATTCTTTCGTTCAAATGCAAACGCATCTCAATGAAATATAGAAAATGACAACCATTTGACAATTCTGACCACCAGTTTTAATTTTTGAATGGCAAACAGTTTGGAGCCTGATCAGACGCCGGGGTACCTGGCGTCTGATCTGGCTCCAAACTGTTTGCAATGAAAATAATAGTTTAAGCGTAACGGGGTTATTTGGAAAGTTCTCGACTGTACTCTGCGCCCTGCACGCTGGGCACAAACTGCTAATTTACCTTAACAGCAAACAAATGGTAATTTAACACACTACAGAGAACTTTTCCAGAAAGGAATATTCCACTTTGACAAAAACTGTCCTTTAAGGTTCATGTAAAGTCCCTGTACAAGAAAAACATACCGAAATATAAAGGAAAATGTTGATACGATTTAGTATAATCCTCCATAGCGCAGTGAGCAGAGTGATTGACTAAAAATTCAATGGTCATAGGTTCGAGACCCATCCGATCCAAATATTTTTTTTAAGTGTCCGATTTATTGACTTGTCAATCCATAACGCAGTAATCAAGGGACATGTTATGTTTAGTCTTTGTTGATTAGAATAAGTGATATTATATACGGTCCAATTATATGTCCACTTACATGTACGTTTTAATTTAATGACTTACAAGTCAATAAAACCGGTATGCATGTACACGATTTGATCGAACTATAAAGCCACACATTGAAGCTTATCAATACGTCAACCTTTTCAAGATCAACATTGCCCATTATTATTATGTTTAAGCAATAGAATTAACCTTGTATGCAAGTCCGTGAATAAATAATAGCGCATTCTAATTTTAAGGTAAGTAACTGTATCTCAACTTCAAATTGCCCCCATTTTAATAAGAAAATCTGTTATAACAACAAATCCTGACTGTAATATTTTCTAATTTTTTCTGACCAACTGTTTCATCAACCATATATTTGAAATAAATGAAAAAAAATATACATTGAATGAGTCAGTTTTTTGTAATTTAATTTTTTAGCATTTTGCAAAATTTAAATAGCTGATAACATCTTTCTGAACACCTTTATTCAAAATGTTTTTATCTTTTCTTGTAATGAATGTTGTGGACTTCTTATTGGGCCAGACTGATAGTCATTAGCTTTATTTATTTTTGAGAAAAATAAAATCATCAAAATTCCAGGTTTTTGTCAGAAAAAGAGACCTTAAAGACAAACCACACGATAGATTTTGCTTATATTTTCACACATTGATTCTAAGCCTATTATCATTCTTCATGAAAAGTTTCATAACAATTGTATGGAAACTAAGCGCACATGCGAAGTACCTTAATCAACTAGCTTTTATTGAGATAAGCATTGATAATTGTTTATCGCTTATGAGTTAATGGGTTATATAACAGAGAATTTTTTCCAGAAAAGTTAAGGAATATTCCACTATGACAATCTGTCCTGTAACACTTTGAACCGTAGTCACACTTATACATGTAGGAATCATTTTTATCACATATCTTGCTGTCTGGCAGTGTCATAAAGTAATTATATAAATATTGTAATCCACTAGTGGAATATCGTTTTTTTGGATCAGGCCCAACCTGTTCGTCCATAAGCGCTACATGTAGCGGGACACCAAATGACGTCATTTGCAATGATCATTAGTAAACAATGTAACGTTTTGGCGGAAAAACTATATTGCGGAGGGTCTACAAACTACGGCTTCAATCAATTTAATAGATGCTTAAAATTGTTATGTGATAAATAGAATCTCACATTCGTGCTCATTATTTATCATTTTCAATAAACTCGTTGACTTAAATTAAAATGAAGCTCGCCAAGGCTCCCATCATATTATTTTAGTCAACTCATTTATTAAATCAAAGCGCTGAAGGCGCTGGAAGACTGTCGGGGTGATAAAAGACACCTGCTTCCAGTTGTACCATTCTGATTTATTAAACGTTCTGAGATAATTCCATGCAAATTCCCGTAATGAAGAATAACGTTTTTGTTTACTTCGTGCGCAAAATGTAACATGGTGAAAAAGTTATGACTCAACTGGGACTTGAATCTAGTGCCTTTGGCTTACTATGCCTGCACTCTACACACTGAGCTATCAAGCAAGCCAGTGAAGTCTATCAATCTGTTTCACCATAATCTCAAACCAGCTACATAAAGGGATATGTGCAGTGGATTAAACGTTATTCTTTTCAATAAATGTGTAAAAATTGCTCTAAATTATTATTTCCATTGCAAACAGGTTGGAGACGCTGAGTAACCCGGTGTGTAATCAGGCTATAAACTGTTTGCCATTCAGATTTAAATGGATATTCAGGATTGTCTAAAAGTTGTCATTTAGTGTGTGGCGTGTGCGTTTCTGTAACATTTAAACGGTAAATAATAACGCCTTCTTCTGTAAGTAAACAAGAGAGCCTGAAGGCCCTGATATCGCTCACCTGTTGTACTGAAGCCTGAAAGCTTTCCCTTTCTGTTTCACATGTTTTAGTCTAAATCCATTCAAACATGTAGTATAGCATGTAAACAATTTTGGAATACAAACCTCATAATTCTATAGTAGAGTACTTCAAGGGCAGATAACTAGAGCCTAAACAATACTGAAATGAAGCCTTTTCTTGCATTTCAAAGTATATCAAGGGCAGATAACTATTGCCACAATGATTAGATTTGAACAATAATTGCACTCGTTTGAGAACTTATAGCTATATAATTTGTGTGCAAGTACAATCAAAATCAATTGAAAACTGAAACTGCACGAGTGTAAACGCTGTTGGATATTGCATTTTCAGCAATTCAAGGGCAGATAACACTTGACCTATTGGTCTGATTTCAACCATAATCACACTTATGCGAACTCTTATGGTAATATACATCTGAGCAAGTTTGGAAAAGACTTGATAAAAATTGTTGCCGCTAGAGTGTAAACAACGTTAAATATGGCATTTTCAGCAATTCAAAGGTAGATAACTCTTACAGTCATCTAATACTCGATAAGTATTTGATAATCAAAAAACATTTAAATGCAAAAGTGTTAATTTAAGAGCTGGCTTATATACATGATGCAATTAAAAGTTACTGTTTCTACACGAGTGATTTGCATTGTATTTCATCATGAAATAGCATGTAGAGTGTCAAACAGTTGATCCAGATCTCATCTGGATGCAAACTATTTGCAACAGTAATAATGAATTCGCGGTATCGTGTATAAGTTTAATAATCGTCTTGATTAAAACTATTTCCAACAATAATCATACTTCCAAATTGAGTTAGCCTTCTCCTTGATCAAGTATGAAAGTTTCGTCTGCAAATTTCGTCTTAGTGGATTGTAATGCATTTCATATCAACATAGAATAGCATCCGAGTGTAAAGCAGTTGTTCCAGATCTCATCTCGATCTAAACTATTTGCAAAAAAAAAAATGTTTTTACAAATAATCACTCTTGAAAATTGGGTTATTTTAAACATATTTTATTTCCATATACATATTGAAATGGGGCCGGATCACAAGTTCTCACAGCGTTAGATTCGACCCTTCCCCTCTGGGTTAGCTCTCTAGCTGCTTGCTATGTAATTGTCGTCTGCAAACTTTGCGTCCTCAACAATTCCATGAGTTTGTTTTTTTAAATCTTTATAAATCGCACCCGATTGGTCAAACGGTACGTATCACTATCTGATCTGGATCCAAACTATTTGCAGCAATAATCATGAATTCGCTCGTAGCGTGCAGTCATTTGGATCCAAACTGTTAAATCGCACCGAGTGTCAAACAGTTCGTATCACGATCTGATCTGGATCCAAACTGTTTGTAGCAATAATCACGAAATTGCCCGTAACGTGCAGAAGGTTAATATTCATCTGGATCCAAACTAAAATCGCACAGAGTGTCAAACAGTTCGTATCACGATCTGATCTGGATCCAAACTGTTTGTAGCAATAATCACGAAATTGCCCGTAATGTGCAGAAGGTTAATATTCATCTAGATCCAAACTAAAATCGCACCGAGTGTCAAACAGTTCATATCACAATCTGATCTGGATCCAAACTGTTTGTAGCAATAATTACGAAATCGCCCGTAACATGCAGAAGGTTTATATGATCTGGATCCAAACTAAAATCGCACCGAGTGTCAAACAGTTCGTATCACGATCTGATCTGGATCCAAGCTGTTTGTAGCAATAATCACGAACTTGCACGTAACATGCAGAAGGTTAATATTCATCTGGATCCAAACTAAAATCGCACCGAGTGCCAAACACTTCGTTTCACGATCTAATCTGTGTCCAAACTATTTGCAGCCATTATCATGAATTCGCCCGTAACGTGCAGAAGGAAAATATTCATCTGGATCCGAACTGTAAAATCGTACCTAGTGTAAAACAGCTCGTATCTCGATCTGAACTGGATCCAAACTATTTGCAGCAATAGTCACGAAATCGCCCGTAACGTGCGCAAGGTTAATATTCACCTGAATCCAAACTAAAATCGCACCGAGTGCCAAACTCATCGTATCACAATCTAGTCTGGGTCCAAACTAGTTGCAGCCATTATCATGATTTCGCCCGTAACGTGCAGAAGGAAAATATTCATCTGGATCCGAACTGTAAAATTGCACCGAGTTTCAAACAGTTCATATCACGACCTGAACTGGATCCAAACTATTTGCAGCAATAATCACGAAATCGCCCGTAACGTGCGCAAGGTTAATATTCATCTGAATCCAAACTGTAAAATCGCACCGAGAGTCAATATACTGAAGCACGGAATTCCGTGGCTGATATGTTAACCATTTGCCTGCTGGTCGCGACTTTATTGATTTTCGCAAACAGTTTAGATCCAGACCAGACACCGCGTTACGAGGCGTCTGGTCTGGATCCAAACTGTGTAACATGGCACTCTTCATTAGGTTTCTTTACTTAAAAATGTATAATTCTAAATTAAAACAAACTTTGCAGACGACAATTTCGAAGCAGACGACATCACCGCAGCCTAAGGGTTGACATGTTTAGGGGTATCTGGTACCAGGCTTTATTGACAGACGCTGGGTCGATTAGGGTACCAGCGTGAAATAAACAGGTGTTGACCTCACATAATCTTGGTTTGCTTTTGGTATTTTAACACGGGATATACTGTGTAAGGCAACACTCACTGCTTTATTAAAATAATTAGGTTTTACTACAAAGAAGTTAGCAAAAACTGCAAGAATTTTCTTGAAATATTGCTTCAAAACTTTTATCACGCGCACTATTTTTCACTGTGTAAGCTTACACCCGCTGACTCACCAGAATTATGCGCGCCAGCTTGTAATAAGCCCAAGGGCGGATCAGCAACTCCTTTACCGAATCAAATACGCATTCTGCAAACGCTGTGCCTGTTTTAGTTATTTTTTTCAGTAAATAACTTCCAAATTCGTCTAAAAAATAATATGTGAGTAAAAGTCCAAATGTAAGTTGTGTTTCTACATGTAGATCCTAACCACTATATTGCTCCACTCAATATTGTTTCAGTGTGGATACGCATCTGGCGCATTGATCTGAAATAGTTAAAGTTGCAAGTCTTTCAGAGAAGCACTACCTTGGAAAATAGCCTATACACTTCAAAATCCTGTCGTCCCGACAGTCTAAAAACGATAAATAATGAGCACTCATACAAGATTCTCTATGTAAACAGCATACCTGTGAGGAGTACACTTGTTTTATGCAAACAGTGTAGACCCTGATCAGGGGGCTCCTTAAGGAGCCCTCTGATCAGGGTCTACACTGTTTGTCATTTTGAAAAATATTGTTAAAAATCAATCCTAAAAAGTCAAAAATGGACTACACTAAATTTAAAACTAGAACTGTCCATTTTGGGGTTGAGGGAGGAAAGGGTTGACTCTTACCATGCTAGCTGCGGATATATGTGCCACAGTGATTACCTTCGCAAACAGTTTGAAAACAAATCAGATGCTGAGTTTGGCACTTAGACATAGGACCCGAAAAGAGGTCTCCATATTATTGTTGTCCTGCCTTGAGATGCCACCTGTCTTTAACCCATTACCCCATAGCCTGTTTCTAGTTTAAAACCATTAACTTATAAGCAATAAACAATAATCAATGCTATCTCAATACAAGCTAGTGGATTAAAGTGTGTCAAAATGAGTCACTATGAGAATATTGCAAAAATGCGTCAATATGAGTCGGTATGGCTTAATGGGTTCACCCTTTACCCCATAGCCTGTTTCTAGTTTTGAAGACATGTAACCACTTAACCCGTTACCCCAGTATGCCTTTTTACGCCTAAAATTTATTCTTCTGCTGAAAAATAGATCCAATTCATACAGTCATAAATCTCAATCATTAGAAACATTTTCTATGTTTGAGCAGATAATAGCTTAAAGTAGGCTGTAATTAAAGCAGAATGCTCCTTAACCTGCTTAAATGGTCACCTATCTACCTGTATGGGATAATGGGTTAAAGCAAGGTTGAAGGTACATTCTGCTTTACTTTCAGTCTGCTTTTAGCTACCATCTGCTTGGATACAGAAACTATTTTTTATGGTACATGTATACAATCATGACTATATATTGAGCTATTCTCTTCAGCAAAGGAATAAATCAAAGGGATAAAAAGGCACATTTATGGGGGATTGGGTTAAACTACTAGAAATTCACAATATTATCCCTTTGCATGATGGGCAATTTTCTCATCAGCAACAATTGTCATCATTTTGGATTTTTTGGGAAAATGGTACAATTTTCTGAATTTTTTGTGTTTTTGGTTACTATTATTAAGCCCCAGTCTAGATGCATTTAGGGTGCAACTGGGAGCAGTCACATTCAAAGCGCCGAGGGCTTGCTTTTATCTTTTAACTTAACAATCATAATCAGTCTTGATTTATTTGCTAGTATACTGTTGCATGATGTTGGTATTACAAATGCAATTTCACTTAATAACATATCTTTATATCATATTCTAACACACTTCGTGCAAGCCCCAAAGAAGGGACGTATCAGTGTTTGAATTCTCAATAAAACACGCTCGCGCTGTAACGTCTTAACGTGACGTCATATAACTTCGAAAATGCGTACGCCAAGAAATGAAGTGCTGTTGCTTCAGTGCAATTGTGGTTAAATTGAAGTGTTAGAATCAAAATAATAAATTAATACCAGTGTTTTATCGTGCAATAAAACAGGGGTAATTGTTGAGATGATGGTAATTAAATCACTCTGCCTCAATCAGCCTCGTGATTAAATTACAGCGTTCCCTCTCTCCAACGGCCCTCCCAACAACAACTCCCTCCTTACAACAGCCCTTGACACAGTTCCCTGAACAGGATCATTATGTCTAACGTTTTTAATGCTGCAATATCACCTGCTCAAAGTTACGTAATGGACATTTTGACAAAAAGACACTCAATTATGTGTGACAAACAGCTTGAATCCAGATCAGACGCCGCAGTACGCGTCGTCTGATTTGGATTCAAGCTGTTTGCATATGTTAGTCAATTTCCCTCCCTATAACGACTCCCTCCGAACAACGAACACAATGTTTGTCTCCCATTGGGTGTTGTTGTAGAGAGGGAGCGCTGTACTACGCATCTCAACTCCTACCCGTGTTTTATTGCCATGATAGATCACAGGTATGAGTTTATTATTTCTGAAAAAACCAAAACATTTATTTCAACAGTAGAAAGCATATTGATCTAATCAGATCAAAATATTTTTATGGTGACTCTCAAAGTTTCAAAAGACTAAGTATGACAAATTTTTCGAGCCGTTGACACTCATGAAAAGACAGCAACAGATAAACAAAGCATTATTAACTTTATTTAGGTCTTATTGAAAGAAAGACAATGGTTATGATAACATAACCCGTGGAATACATTATATTTTATCTAAAACATTTATACCATTAAATATTAAATCATAACTAAAACATGTGACACCCCTACTTTTGGGTGACTGCTTAATCAAGGGTTTCACGTTGCAAATAATTTAAAACATATGCATTCGATTGTTCCAGATACATAGACACATGCATGATAGCAAGGGATAGGTCAATTTGTATTTAAGCCTAAAGTTGGAAAATGTTTGTGACCTATCGCTTAACAGGTTACTGCTTAATCCATTACCCCATAAATACCCCTTTTACGCATTTAATTTATTTTTCCATTGAAGAATATAGTTCCGCTTTATACAGTCATGAATAGGTAAGTAGCATAAGAAATATGTTTCATATTCTAGCAGATAGTGGCTTAAAGCAGGCGGAAAGTAAAGCAGAATGTGCCTTAGGGCACATTCTGCTTTACTTTCAAACTGCTTTAAGTAGTCATTTATTTTCAAAACTAGAAACAGGCTATGGGGTAAAGGGTTAATCACAGGTTTCACGTTGCAAATAATTTAAAACATGTGCTTGATTGTTCCAGATACATTGACACATGCATGATAGGGATAGGTCAATTTGTATTCAAGTCTAAAGTTGGAAAAAGTTTGTCACCTAAGGCTTAAAGCCAGTATGTAGCTGTCAAGTAGCCAAAATTGCGCATTTCTTAAACCTGAACATTCAGGCACATACGTAATCTAAACATATAAAAAGAAGTAATCCGTTATGTATATGGAGGCAACATTGCTTACAAAGCCATGAATTTGGTGGAAAGAAGTCGATTTTTAAATCGGTTTGTTGACATCCGATCAACGGCAGAGATTTTCCGAGTTTGTTCGGCTTGCGCCCGGTAAAGATGTTTTCATAGTGTTTTCTTCTGACTTGGCAGAGTTATTTTTAGATTGGAACATTCTAAAACTTTAAAAGGGATGATCGAGTATTCCCTACATTCAGCAAGAGACATTGATAGCTGTATTTATTGTGCGCAATATACAGTAGAGAATGCATTTTTTTTCCGGTTTAAACGCAAACTCAATTCACTACACTGTGGAAATTTACTTTTAGAAATTTTAACTATTTTTTTAATCTGAGTAGCAAACAGGTTGGAGCCTGATCAGACGATGGGTTACGCGGTGTCTGATCTGGCTCCAACCTGTTTGCAATGGTAATAATAGTTTTGTTTATAAATGCGTTTAATTTGAAAGAATAAAATATCAGTAAAGTTAGCGCAGCGTTCTCGTGCTGCACGATGATCATACTTATCTCAAGTAGGAATGTGTACGACTACATGTATGTATTCGATGTTACCTTCCTTATACAGTGGAGAAAATGTTATTCTTTCCCAATAAACGCGCTTACGCTAAAACCATGATTTCAATTGCAAACAGTTTGGAGCAGATCAGATGCCGGGTAACCCGGTTTCTGATCAGGCACCAAACTGTTGCAACTCAGACTAACATGAATGGTCATAATTGTCTAAAGGTTGTGTTTTTATGCGTTTTATTGTGATGCGTTTGCGTTTCGTTTGCGTTTAAACAGGAAAGAATAACGTTTTCTCCACTGTTACCTATTTACCATTATTAACTATTCTGTTCTAAAGTAACACAGACAAGTCAGAAAAATCGGATCGATCGCATGACTCTTATTCGACCATGCGGAAATTCTCGGAAGCCGACAGGAAGATTTGTTATGTAAACAAAGAGCTTATTTTTCCAACCATCTCGATAAGAAATCGGCACATTTATGTATGATTCTTAAAGAAAGGGGGGCATATGTCAGGCACCTGACAACCGTTTTCGCTTAGTTTTAATACATAGAAAATGTACATATATAAGAAATTGCGCGTTTTAAACATCCATTTGGGCGACATTCTGCCTTTAACAGGATATTAGCTAATACTTCGTGTAGAACATGTAAGAAAAGTCTATACATGAATTTCACACAACAGCTGCTGTTTGGCTTGTTTGTCCATGATACATTAACGCGTGGCGATTAGTCAGTTGTTTTCACGTACAGACTGTTGGAAAATTTATGTCACCTTATGCTTTGTGGGGGTTGCGAGTTAAAAATGACCCCCTGTCGGATCGTTGGAACTTTTCTGGAAATAATCTTGTAACAAGCTGGTTGTTTGAAAGGTGCTAATTACGCTAATTCTTAAAATTAAAAACACTTGTGAGAAGGATGGGGGACATTATTGGAATACATAATAACTCTATGTAAAATCTTAACGAAAGAAACTTATACGTTTTCACTAACCAATGCTAGCGGCGGATATATCCACCACAGTGATTGCCTTTGCAAACAGTTTGGATCCTGATGAGACGCCGCGTAACTGTTTGACACTCTGACCATGGTTGAAAAAAGAAATTTAGAAAAAATCTATTTTAGAACAATAGCAGACGACAAAATGTTGCAGACGAAAAAAATTACCCAACATGCAAAGAGTTAAAAATGCTCACTGTTCATTGGTTACTAAAGTGGCCTTCAGATTCTCAAGAGTTTTCACATAATTAAATCTTCCTTAAAAATAACGAGGAGTGATTGGTCACTGGAGTTAATTTGCTTGTATATTGAAGGCCAATGAAGGCCTAATGAAAATAACAGCCTTCCATTATTAATCCTTAAAAATTAGCCTGCCACTCACGACTATAGCTCCATATGCAAACAGCTTTCTAAATTTTTAGCTTTAGCTTTTCTAAATCCAAGCTGTTTGACACTCGGACAACATTTTCAGCAATTTTGAGCAACTTTGAAGCACTTTGAAACTTGAAGCAGACAAGAAATATAGCAGACGACAATTTATTTGGCGGGCTAAGGGTTAACTATTGAGGATTGGGATATTATGCTATTAATATATTAACCCATTACCCGATAAATAAACACCTTTTAACGCCATTAATTTTTTTCTCCACTGAATTAAATAGTTCCAATTTATACAGTTATGAAAATGTATGACAATAACTGTATATTTTCAATATTCTAACAGATGGTAGCTTAAAGCAGGCTGAAAGTAAAACGGAATGCGCCCTTTAGGCGCACTCTGCTTTACTTTCAACCTGCTCTAAGTATTCATCTGTCTTCAAAACTAAAAACAAGTCATGGGGGTAATTGGTTAAACCCTTATAGCAGTGAGTTCACTCATCATAACCAAATAATGTTCCTGTGAAGACTACGTACTTGTATCTGGATTCAAACTGTTTGACCCTAATTTTGCCACTTATAGTAATCAAGCAATTTTTTTTTTATTTGTACTAAATAAACGCCAGAAAACGCTTTTCAGACATTGTTTTTACGCAAAATATAATGTACAACCCCCCCCCCCCCTTACCCTTTATATACCAAAAACTGAATTTTGTGTATTATCTCTTAAATAAGCTTTAAAGTCATTATTTTTATGTACTGGACATTTTAAACATAACCAAAGTTTATAACTTGCTGGTGTAAAAGTAAAAGTTTTCAATTTCTTAATTATTAGGAATATAATCAACTATTTAGACTAATTTATGTATATTGAAAGAACTGTTCAATGTTAGACAGTTGGTGAATATAACCTGTAGAGAAGTTGAACACAGGGAGATTGCTTATTGGTTCACACGACAATATACCCTCTCCATAAGCTATTAACGGGATAGCTTACTTTTGATAAAAGCTCGTTTGTACGCGTTGCCTCAGATCATTGCGATTTGTATGGGACTGAAAACAGTCATTATTAAAGAGTGAATGTTTGCTACAGATCAACGATACGTCATAGAGGTTCCGTGACAAGCTGGAACATTGATGTTATAGAACTGTAGTGGAATCAAGGTTTGGTAGTTCAGCAGAGACAACGCTGAGCAATCTGTTCAAGACTAGATCTCATCATAGGTTCAACAACGCCGAGCAGTCTTCTTGAGAATAGTGCTGGTGACACAGTTCATCATTAGCCACACCGACGCTGAGCAATAGTGCCCGTCAAACAGCTCAACATCAGTTTTTACCATATTGTAGCTCAGCAGAAGTAATGCTGAGCATACATCAATTAACGGCCCAGCCTGCACTGTGCTCAAACAGTCTGAGAGTACGGGGATATTGTTTAGTTTTTGATTTGGCAAAGTAGCTCATCCACTTTTAGTTAGTTTCATCCATTTTATAGTTTTTATGTAGTTTTATGCTCAATCATTAGGCAAGATAGCCCAAGGAAAATTCTTATATATTTCATATAGTCTGTATATTTTGTTCATGCCTCCCTTTACCCCATAGCCTGTTTTTAATTTTGAAAATAGGTGACTACTTAAAGCAGGTTGAAAGTAAAGCAGAATGCGCCCTAAGGCGCATTCTTCTTTACTTTCAGCCTGCTTTAAGCTACCGCCTGTTAGAATTAAGAAATTATTTCTTATCATACATATACATGGCTGTATAGACTGGAACTATTTTCTACAGCGGAGGAATAAACTGAATGCGGTAAAAGGCGCTTCTATGAGGGAAAGGGTTAACTAGTGTCCGGCTAAAGACACTGTCCCTCATAGAATGCCCGATAAAACGTACATCAAGCTGAGGGCTCTAGCATTAGGCTTAGGGTAACCGTGCGTCTTGACAACTTCAACCCACATGATTTCTACATAAACCCTAGGATAACAGAACTGCCTTGAATCTGTTCTCTGGCACTCGTGTTTTAGTCACCCAAAGCAGAAACTAGTGAATGTCAAGTGACAAAATGCCAATTTGAGGCAAATTAAATTGGCACTATATCTCTGGGACCTACTTTCACTTCCGGTCTATCTGTTTAGGGAACTGCAACAATGGTCGTTGTAAGGAGGGGGACCATGACAGCATTTCCGGTCTATTTGGTGTTCCATAACTTTTAACCCATTACCCCATGGCTAATGTTTATAGTTTAAAAAACAGGTTACTATTTAAAGCAGTTGAAAGTAAAGCTGAATGCGCTTTACGGTACATTCTGCGTTATAACGCAGAATGTACCGTAAAGCGCATTCAGCTTTACTTTCATAAACGCTGGAGATTTGGACTTGTCAAGGGCCAAGTCTCACTTGCATGTAGCATTGCGTTCCTCAAACATGAGCTGTAAACACGACCGCGGGTTTTGTAGGAGAGATGGCGGGTTGACAGAACTTGTAGCAGCTCCTTAAACTTCTTCCAGGCGGTTTTCACACACGTGGTTGTAACTTTCAAGCTGCTTTAATCTATACTATCTATCAGGATATGGAAAATATTTCTTGTGGTACATATTAATTGGAACTATTTTCTTCAGGGTATGAATAAATTGAAGGCGTAAAAAGGCCTATTTATAGGGTAAAGGGTTAACAGTAATCTGAAGAGTCTGTTAAAAAATTCATCATGATTACCGGTAATATCATAAAAATAAGTATTCTTGACCAATTCCCTAATAAATACGCTTTTTTACGCCTATAAATTATTCCTCCTCTGAAGAAAATGGAAACAGTCATGAACATGTATCATAAGAAAATTTTTCTATATCCTAGCAGATGATAGCTTAAAGCAGGTTAAAAGTAAAGTAGAATGTGCCTAAATGCACAACCTGCTTTACTTTCAACCTGCTTTGAGTGATCATCTTTTTTGAAACTAGAAACAGGCTATTGGGTAATAGGTTAATCTGCAACAAGTCATGCATGATTATGTTGTTGGCTTAGCGAAGTTTATAGCTTTTGACTTTATGACAGGGCTGCCATTTCTCCGGATTTTTCCTAAATCTCCGGATTTTTTTCTTGTACGTGGTAGCTTAAAGCAGGCTGAAAGTAAAGCAGAATGCGCCTTAAGGCGCATTCTGCTTTACTTCCAGCCTGCTCCAAGCAGCCACGTGTCAACAAAACTAGAAACAGACGATGGGGTAAAGGTACGACTCGTAAAATCGCCCTTGAAAAATGCAAATTTGGAAATCTTAGGATTTTTCATGTCAACTTATGGCAGCCCTCTTATGAATTATGGCGGAAATTAGTAAAACCCTCTTTGATTCTGAGTTAAGAGAAAGGATTTTGTTTTTAAATTTATTTAATGGTTTCCAAGTCTTTAATTAAAAAATTATTTTTATTTATGACTTGGCTTGGAGGTATAAGACCATAGTGCAAGAAGGTACATGCACTTTGAAAAGATCTTTGAATGTCAACACTTTACCCCCGTACATACACAATGTCATATTTACACCTTTAATTTATTCCTGCACTGAAGAAAATAGTTCCCCTTTTTATATTCCTGAATTTATGCTGTAACAGTAAGAAGCAATTTTAAATATTCTAGCAGATAGTTGCTTAAAGCAGCCTGAAAGTAAAGCAGAATGCAACTTAAGGCTTAGATTATTAAACCGTTACCCCATAGCCTGATTCTAGTTTTGAAAATATGTGACCACTTAAAGCAAGTTGAAAGTAAAGCAGAATGCACCTTTAGGCCCATTCTGCTTTGCTTTCAGCCTGCTATAAACTATAATCTGCTATAATATAGAAAATATTTCTGAGATTTTTATTTTTCACAGTATAAATTGGAATTATTTTCTTTATGTATAAATTGGAACTGTTGTCCTTAGTGGAGAAATAAATTAAAGACGTCAAAAGGGGCATTTTTGAGGTAATGGGTTAACCCTTTACCCCATAGCCTATAATTTCTAGTTTTGAAGGTAGACGACTACTAAAAGCAGGTTGAAAGTAAAGCAGAATGTGCCTTAAGGCACACTCTGCTTTACTTTCAGCCTGCTTTAAATAAGCTATCATCTGTTAGAATATTGAAAATGTTTTATATGGTACATGTTCATGACTACCAGCGGCGTAGCCAGGCTTGAACGAATGTTACGCACATCAGGGGGAGGGTGCGGAAGGGGGGTACCCCCTCCTGCTGGTGGGGGTCCGGGGGACGTCCCCCGGGAGAAAAAAGGAAATTAGAAGTAAAATGGTGAGCTCTGAAGTGTATTTAGAGGGATTTGGGATTTAGGTATACATTGTACACGTACAATCCACATGTATATAAACTATGAAAAATTATTGGTGGGGGATTTTGGGCACTAAATACGAACTATGTGTTCCATACACGTTATATAAGACATAACATTATATAACTATTTGACTCAATGTTTAGACGCACGAGAGGTACATGGAGCAGATTACATGTAGCACCGTAGGCTTGAGGCTGCCGTCTTTGTAGTTACTAAGTTCTTGGTTTTCTAAAACTTGAAATTGATCAATGCTGGAGGGGGGTCCGGGGATTCTCCCCCGGGGAGAAAAATGGAAATTAGAACTGAAATGGTGAGCTCTGAAGTGTGTTTGAAATCTTCATTTTAGACTTTAAGGTCTAACCCCCTTAGCCTTCGGTTTTTATGCCATTTTTGGCCATGTTTGATTTTTCATTTTTCAAACTGATGTTACGCACGTGCGTATCGCTGGCTACGCCCCTGACTACATGAATTGGTACTATTTCTTCAGTGGAGGAATACATTAAATGCGCTAAAAGGTGCTTCTACGGAGGAAAGGGTTAAAAGATAATATTGCAACATTTCAACTATCATTGATAGAGTTATGCCCCTTGATCGGTGTTTCCTGTGCTCCATGCGGGCACTCTGGTTCTAAATGAGTTGCCAAGAAACCATAATCTCATTTTCATCTGGTTCCAAACTGTTTGATACTCTGTGGTAATAATATTCGAAATTACAAAAAGCTGCTGATATTTGTACTGAAAGTGAAAGATTGACTGCTGATGAGAAATTATGTTGATGAAAATTGCATAGCATGCATAGGCGGATCCAGAGAGAGAGAGATCCGCATCTGATACATCACATCCC
The DNA here is from genome assembly GCA_922989275.2 of Gari tellinella. NCBI lineage: Eukaryota > Metazoa > Mollusca > Bivalvia > Cardiida > Psammobiidae > Gari > Gari tellinella. The sequence continues at coordinate 73,553,978 of OV277865.1, read as the reverse complement.
CTTATGGGTGAATTGTGGTTATTGGTTTTGTTAATATCCCATTAAGCCATACTGACTCATATTGACTTATTGCGCAATAGCCTCATACTGACTCATTTTGACATACTTTAATCCACTAGCATGTATTGAGATATGCATTGATAATTGTTAAGGAGCTTTCTGCATTACTTTTGTCCTGCATTAAGAATTTTTTAGAATATTCATTGTTAAATGGCCACTTCTATAATTATTCTATAGCTTCAAGAATTACTTAACACATTCTACGAAAGAAGTTCAGAACCTTTGTAATTCTTAAATAGTTGTTCTAAAACCAACAAAGTTCTAGACTTTTTTTCAGAATATTCATGAATGTTTAATGGCTGCTTCTAGAATTGTTCATGAATATTCATGAAATTATTCTGGAACAGTTCTAGAATTATTCAATACCTTCCCACAGGGGCAGGTAAAATGTGTGCTATTAGGGGACTTATGCAGAAGTAATGAGCTAACTTTATAACCTTTACCCCATAACCTGTTTCTAGTTTTGAAAATAGGTGACTACTTAATGCAGCTTGAAAGTAAAGCAGAATGCACCCTAAGGTGCATTCTGCTTTACTTTCAGCCTGCTTTAAGTTGCCACCTGCTAGAATTAAGAAAATATTCCTACTGATACATATTTACGACTGTATAGATTGGAATTATTTTCTTTCGCGGAGGATTAAACGGAATGCGCTAAAAGGGTAAAGGGTTCAGGGATGCCCCTGAGGAAACTAGCTGGATCCATGCATGGCGATGATAATTAAAGATTTACTTCATTAATTGTATATTGTTATGGGTAATTTATCTGCAATGCTGCGCTTTTATTAACTCTTTGCATGCTGGGTAAGTTTCTAGTCTGCAACAATAATTGTCATCTGCTTTTGTTCTGGCAATAGAATATTCAAAATGATTTTCAAAAAAAAGGGTCAGGGTGTCAAACAGTTTGGATCCTGATGAGACGCCGCGTTAAGAGGCATCTCATCAGGATCCAAACTGTTTGCACAGATAGTCAAGATTCCGCAACTTGCGTACAAAGAGTTAACCCTTAGCCTGCCACTCACGACTATAGCTCCATATGCAAACAGCTTGGATCCGGATGAGACGCCGAGTAACTCGGCGTCTCATCCGGATCCAAGCTGTTTGACACTCGGACAACATTTTCAGCAATTTTGAGCAACTTTGAAGCACTTTGAAACTTGAAGCAGACGAGAAATATAGCAGACGACAATTTATTTGGCGTACAATGAGTTAATACCTTTGACAGGTAAACCTAGCTATTTCAAGCACTCTAAAACCATATATCAATGAAAGCGTATAGACAGTTGGTAGTATAAAGCAGTATGAAATTAAAACTGCAAAATTCCTTTAGAGAACTTTCTGCTTTACATTTACCTCGATTGATCCATCTCGATTACCTGCCAGAAATTAACTTATGGAAAGCATTGGTTTCGAGTAGTGGGTAATAAGTGGGATTTAGTTTATTAAGTGTGGTTTTAGACAACAATTATTGGTGTTTAGTATCAAAGGAGTGTTTGATTAACATTTTACAGATGTAAGCTTTTAACCCTTTCTTCCACATAAATGTACGTCTTAGTACATTGCAAATGCATCTTGATGCATTAACCCTTTACCCCATAGCCTGTTTTTAGTTTTGAAAAAAGATGACCACTTAAAGCAGGTTGAAAGTAAAGCAGAATGTGCCTTAACTCTTTCCTCCCTGGAACTTTAAATGGACAATCCCAGTTTCCATTTTAGTTTAGTTTATTTCTGACTTTTAAGGGTTGTTTTTGTCAATGTTTGGCATTGTGACAAACAGTGAAGACCCTGATCAGAGGGCTCCTTTCGGAGCCCTCTGATCTGGGTCTTCAATGTTTACATAGGACAAGTGTAATATTCACATGTACACTGTTTGAAAAGGACGCCTATAGGCGGGACTAGGGTTCAAAGGGTTAAGGCACATTCTGCTTTAATTTCAACCTGCTTTAAGCTACCATCTACTACAAAATATAATATATATCTTATGATAAGTATTCATAATTCTATAAATTTGAACTATTTTCTTCATAGGAGGAATAAATCAGAGGCGTAAAAAGGTGTATTTATGGGGGAAAGGGTTAACCCTTTACCTCATAGAAGTGCCTTTTGACGCATTTGATTTATTCGAGTTCCAGTTTATGGAGTCAGAAATATGCAGCATATCTATATACATGTATCATAAGAAAAAGTTCCTATATTCTAGCAGATAGTATAGCTTTAACCCATTACCCCATAGCCTGTTTCTAGTTTTGAAGACAGTTGATGATGATCACTTACAGCAGGTTGAAAGTAAAGCAGACTGTGCCTTAAGGCGCATTCTGATTCACTTTCATACTGCTTTAAGCTATTATCTGCCAGAATATATAAATAATATTTTATAATACATATTCATAACTGTGTGAAATGGAACTTGTTTTTTCATTGGATTGAGGAACTAATTAAAGGCTTAACCCATTCCCCCATAAATACACCTTTTTACGCCTTTAATTTATTCTTTCTCTGAAGAAAATAGGTCCACTAATATACAGTTATGAATATGTATCAAAGAAATAATTCTATATTCTAGCAGATTATAGCTTAAAGCAGGCTGAAAGTTAAGCAGAATGCACCTTAACTCTTTCCTCCCTGAAACTTTCAATGGACAATTTCATTTTCCATTTTATTCTATTCCATTTCTGATTTTTAAGGGTTGTTTTTGTCAATGTTTGGCATTATGACAAACAGTGAAGACCCTGATCAGAGCCCTCTGATCTGGGTCTTCACTGTTTGCACAGGACATGTATACTATTCACATGTACACTGTTTGAAAAGGACGCCTATATGCGAGACTAGGGTTCAAAGGGTTAAGGTGCATTCTGCTTTACTTTCAACCTGCTTTAAGTGGTCACCTATCTCCCAAACTAGAAACATGCTATGGGGTAATGGGTTAGTAGGATTTAAGTAAAGCAGAATGCGCCTTTAGGTGCATTCTGTTTTACTTTCAACCTGCCTTTAGTGGCCATGCACCTGTCTTCAAATTTAAGAAACTTAGAAACAGACTATGTTGACAATTAAAATGAGGAAGAATTTTCAACCATGAAGAGTGCAGACTCATGTCAGACAGATCATTATAACCTGTTTCTAGTAATAAAGACAAGTCACCTTATAAAGCAAGTTGAAAGTAAAGCAGTGTATTCTGCTTTTCTTTCAGCCTGTTTTAACCCTTTCCCGTATAGAAGCGACTTTTAGCGCATTTTATTTATTCCTCCGCTTAAGAAAATAATTCAAATTTGTTCAGTCATGAACGTGTACATTAAGAAATATTTTATAATTCCTAGCATAGTTTAGCTTAAAGCAGGCTGAAAGTAAAGCAGAATGCGGCTTATGGCGCATTCTGCTTTACTTTCAACCTGCTTTAAGTTGTCACCTATTTTCAAAACTAGAAACAGGCTATGGGGTAAAGGGTTAAGCTACCATAAATTTTGCTAGGATAAAGAAAATAGTTCTTTTGGTACATGTTCATGACTGTATAAACTGGAACCATTTTTTAGAGGAGGAATAAATTAAAGGCTTAAAAAGGTGTATTTATGGGATAAATGAGTATTGCATTTCTATGGGGGAAACAGACTGGCGGTAACAGAAGTTTTGGTACTAAGAAATTTGTTCTGTTTCCAGACGCTTTCTTTAAAAAGTCATGTTTTCAGCTTATTCTATAATTTTATGATATATAGAATTTAAGTATTGTCTCTACAGAGGTATAAAGCATGTACAATGTAAGCGTTGAAAACTCTACTCTTAACTCTTTGCATGCTGGGTAATTTTGCCATCTGCAACAATTGTCGTCTGCTACTGTTCTTAAAATAGAATTTTCAAAATTTCGTTTAACTCTTTCCTCCCTGAAATTTTAAATGGACAATTCCAGTTTCCATCTTAGTCTAGTCTATTTCTGACTTTTAAGGGTTGTTTTTGTCAATGTTTGGCATTGTGACAAACAGTGAATACCCTGATCAGAGGGCTCCTTTCGGAGCCCTCTGATCTGGGTCTTCACTGTTTGCACAGGACAGGTGTACTATTCACATGTACACAGTTTGAAAAGCACGCCTATATGCAGGACTAGGGCACAAAGAGTTAAAAAAAGGTATGAGTGTCAAACAGTTTTTATACTGATGAGACGCGGCGTAAAGCGGCGTCTCTCTCATTAGCATCCAAACTGTTTGCAAAGGTAACCATTGTGGCATATGTATCTGCCGCATGCATGCAAAGAGCTAGAATAGCCAAAATTCTAGAGAAACAAAATAATTTCTTACTCCCAAAACGTGTTTGAACAAGAATTCAGGGAAGAAGCATACAAAACTGGAAAACAGTGATGAGTTCCCACTAGCTTATTTTCTGAGGTTTTACTGTATATATACCATGGTCTAACCTATACATATACAGGGCTTTAGATAAGAGGGAGAAAACTTATTTTAGCATGAAACGATTCTTAGATGAGTAGTTACACAATAGGGTTTAAAGCAGAAATAAAGATTTTAGTTTTTAGCTCACCTGGCAAAGGTGAGCTTTTAGGATTAAAGGATGTCCGTTGCCTGTCGCCTGTCTGTCCACAATTGGTTGTGAACACTCTAGCGGCTACAAATTTCATTTGATCTTCATGAAACTTCATGACAATGTTTGTCTTGATGAAATCTAGGTCAAGTTTGAATGTGGGTTATGTCCGGTCAAAAACTAGGTCACAAGGTCAAATTATAGAAAAACCTTGTGAACACTCTAGCTAGCAGCTACAAATTTGAACGGATCTTCATAAAACTTATGTTTGTCTTGATAAAATCTAGGTCAAGTTCAAATATGAGTCATGTAAGGTCAAAAACTAGGTCACTAGGTCAATCAGAAAAATCTTGTTACCACTCTAGAGGCTACAAATCTCATCCAATCTTCATGACACTTGGATAAAATGTTTTTCTCATTGATATCAAGGTCAAGTGTCAATGTGGTTCATGTCCGGTCAAAACCTAGGTCACTAGATCAAATAACAGAAAAACCTTGTGAATACTCTAGAGGCTACAAATCTCATTAGATCTGAATGAAATATTGTCAGAATGTTTGCCTACATCAAATCTAGGTCAAAATCAAATGTGTATTGTATCTGGTCAAAAACTAAGCCACTAAGTCAAATCATAGAAAATTTTTGTTAACACTCTAGAAGTTGATTGTGGGTCATGTCCAGTCGTAATGTAGGTCCTTATAGGTCAAGATTTACATTGTGTACCAGGTGAGTGATTAAGGGCCATGGCCCTTGTTGAAATACTCTCTTATCTGGAGCTCTGTATATAGACAGTGGTCATGACTTATTTAGGTCGGCTAGGAGTTCTAGTTCCTTTCTAGGTCAAACAAATATTGAGCAAGCTTTCCATTGATGAAGTGTGAACAGACGCCTGAAGAACCTTGTCTTTCTATAGAAAAACTGTTGAAATCTTTAACTCTTTGCATGCTGGGTAATTTTTTCGTCCGCAAAAATTTTCATCTGCAAATTACTGTTCTAAAAATAGAATTTCCTAATTTTCTTTTGAAATCCATAACTTTTCCCACATATGAGCGCCTTTTAGCACATTTAGCACACTCCTCCGTAGGAGGAAATAGTTCCAATTTATACAGTCATGAACATGTACTGAATGAATATTTTTCTAATATATATTTTTTTTTATGAAATGTTTTCTTAAACCTAGCAGATGGTAGCTTAAAGCAGGCTGAAATTAAAGCAGAATGTGCCCTAAGGCACATTCTGCTTTACTTTCAACCTACTTTATGTGATCCTCTTTCTTTAAAACTGAAAGCAGGCTATTGGGTAATGGGTTAACCCATACCTCTGCAAAATTTAACACCATAGGACCCTACTGACTACTAGCTCCAGATAAGGAGAGTATTTCAAACAACAAAATCTTTATTTCTGCATTAAACCCTTTGGTGTCACTACTCATTAGAATACTCTCGACCAGACAGTTCTTATAAGTACTCACAATGCCTGAAATCTAATTTTGAATAAAAATTACAGACACATTCGCTCTCTTAAATTTTGTACTTTATACTTTATGTACTCTGTTAGGGAATGGCTGTCCCTTAGTTGGCAGAACTTTTGGTCCAACCTAATTTACTGTATAATATTATGATTGTTTGAATAAAATATGATTTTAATTAAAACAAGAAATATCTTCAAAAAAGATATTCCGTCGAAAGTTACAGTTTATTTTGGGAGTGAACAGTATTCATTGTATAAACTTAATACAAGAATTATACACAAGTTGGCCCAATGTATATCTGTTCAAATTTGGTCAACACAGCCTTGAACGTTAAAAGGGATGTCTATGGAAAATGTTTTTGTGGTCTCTGACCTCTAGGCCATTTCTGCCTATTGACCAATGAACGCGCTGCAATTCAAGCAAGCGGTCATTGACCAAGATTTCTGACCATTGCTGATTGGTTCAATTGTTTCAGCCAGAAGAGGTTAAATCAGATGACATTCCCGTCTTCGACGGGAAAAAAAAGATTTTTTCTTTTCTTAGTAGATGATAATGATAAGAGGGTAATATGTTTTTACAGCAAAATCTCTCTATTACAACCACAAACTAGAAGGCCTATATAATTGGTTGTATAAAAGACAGGTGACAGCTTAAAGCAAAGTGGCAGTTAAACAGAAAGCTCCTTAAGGAACTTTCTGTTTTAATGTCACCTTTCTGTTTTACTGTCACCTTGCCTTAACTCTTTCCTCCCTGAAACTTTAAATAGACTATTCCAGTTTCCATTTAAGTCTAGTCCATTTCTGACTTTTAAGGGTTGTTTTTGTCAATGTTTTGCATTATGACAAACAGTGAAGACCCAGACCAGAGGGCTCCGTAAGGAGCCCTCTGATCTGGGTATTCACTGTTTGCATAGGACATATGTACTATTCACATCTACACTGTTTGAAAATCACGCCTATATGCGTGACTAGGGTTCAAAGAGTTAAGCAGTCACCTGTCTTAAACACATAGTAATTAAGCAGTGGTGGAACAACTGTAGTAACACTTCTCTATTACTGTAAAACCTCCCTATTACTACCTCTAAAATGCGTTAAATATTAGGTGTTTACGACAGGTGACTCCTTAAGGAGCTTTTTATGTTACTGTCACCTTGCTTTAAGCTGTCACCTGTCTTTTATACAATCAATTAGACTTCATTTTAGTGGTCAATAAATAGCAATGTTTTACTGTATTTACTACGATTTATCTACCACCTGTCTAATTTGCTATTAACAAGCCACTGCATCAACACATGTAGCCGCTAGTGACGCATATATGCATCCTTTACCAAATGTGTACCTGTGAAGAGTACACTTGTCCTGTGCAAACAGTGAAGTCCCTGATCAGAGGGCTCCTGCAGGAGCCCTCTGATCAGGGTCTTCACTGTTTGTCATTTTGTAATATATTATAACCCCACCCCCTAAAATAGTCGAAAATGGACCAGCCATTATTGCAAACTGGAATTGTCCATTGGAAGTTTCAGGGGATAATGAGTTAATGTGTCTTTGAAAATAGTTTGGCTTTGAATTAGTTGCCAAGTTACTTGGCTTGTCATCCAGATCCTTTTAAGGAACTGTCTAATCTGGGTCTTCTCTGTTTCAAAGGTACAACGTAATATGCGCTAAAAGAATGATATTAGGGTTATGGAGAAGAAAGCCTTTTCAGGAGGACCTCTTGTTTAGCCCTTTTCATGCTGATCCAGACAAAGTCCTAACATTTTCAAATAGTTTGGCTCCAGATCAGATACCGCATAATGTGACATCTGATCTGGATTGAAACTGTATATACATGCATGTACACACTTGTCCAACATTTATTTATTTTATGAAAGCATAAAAACTTTTTTTTTTGGTAGACAATATATTTCAAGCAGATGACAGCACAGCAGGGTAAGGGTTAAATGGACTTTATTTTTTTTAATTTAATTTTTTTAAAGAAGACAACTTGTTTTTTTTGGTTTTTTTCAAAGACGACAACTTGTTCAGCCGGATTTTGACTGATGAGTTTCACCATGTTATAATGTAATTACTCAGCCTTTATCTAATTTATGGCCGATTCAGTTTTAAAATTGGCCCAGAGTTATGAAAGACGTAATATGATTTTCTCAGGTTTTTAATTAGAAAAAAATGAAATTCTTGGAAAAAGCGAAGTCTGTTTACATCTTTGTGCATTCATTTTTTCTTTTGAATTTACTATTTAAAGCTAACTTCACAGACAACCAAGACTAGCCTTTGGATCCTCTGCTTTAACCCATTACCCAATAAATATGCCTTTTTACACCTTTAATTTATTCAATCACTGTAGAAAATAGTGCCAGTTTATACAGTTATTATTATCTACAGTATCCAAAGATTTTTTTCCATATTCTAGCAGATAGTAGCTTAAAGCAGGCTGAAAGTAAAGCAGAATGCACCTTAAGGTGCATTCTGCTTTACTTTAAACCTACTTTAAGTGGAAACCTGTCTTAAAAACTAGAAACAGGCTATGGGGTAATGGGTTAACCCATTACTCCATATATATTTTTAAGCCTTAAATTTATTCCTCTACTGAAGAAAATAGTTTCAATTTATGCAGTCATAAATTTGTATCATGATAAATTATTTTCTGTAATCTATTATATATTATCTTAGAGCAGGCCTTAAAGGCACATTCTGCTTTATTTTCAACCTTCTTTATGTGGTTACCTGTCTTCAAAACTAGAAACAGATATTATGGAGAAAAGCATGATGTAAGCTATGACCTCGTCCTGTGAGAATATTGGAAATATTTCTTATTATGCATAAAGTTAAACTATATTCTTCAAGAGAGAAATTGATAAAAAGCATAAAAATGAATGCCCTTGTGAAATGTGTTCAAGAATTTTAGAATATTCATGAATGTTAAATAGCTGCTTTTAGAATTGTTCGTGAGCTTCAAGAATCACTTTACACAATCTACAAAAGGAGTTCAAGTACTTTTGTAATTGTAGAACAATGATTCTTAAACCATCAATTTCTAGATTTTTTTGTAGAATATTCATAAACGTTAAATGCCCACTTCTAGAATTGTTTATGACCATTTTAAGAATTGTTCATGAATATTCAAGAAATTATTCTGGAATTGTTCTAAAATAACTCAATACCTTCCCACTTTAGGTGTATTTGTACAGAGCAGCAGATAAGGGTAATTTTCAAAACTTAAATTCTTTATTTGTGAATTAAACCCTATGGTGTCACTACTCATTAGAATCGTCTTTATGAGTAGTAACACCATACGATTTGGTGCTAAAATGATTAAATGTTTGATTTGTTGAAATAACTCCCTCTTATCTGAGCCCTATTTGTATATATAAAAAAAGTAATCTTCACATGATATGTAGGAGCTGATGCCATTTATATTCGACAAAAGGTACAAAAAGACACATGAGTCACAAATTATAATCATATTGTATAAATTGAAATTTATGGAATTAGAAATTTAGGAAATGTCTTTTATTGTTGTATAATTTTTTTACTTGTTCTAGAATTTTGATCAATAAAGTATTTATATGGCTGTCCAGCTTTAACTCTTAGCCCGCCAAATAAATTGTCGTCTGCTATATTTCTCGTCTGCTTCAAGTTTCAAAATGCTTCAAAGTTGCTCAAAATTGCTGAAAATGTTGTCCGAGTGTCAAACAGCTTGGATCCGGATGAGACGCAGAGTTACTCGGCGTCTCATCCGGATCCAAGCTGTTTGCATATGGAGCTATAGTCGTGAGTGGCAGGCTAAGGGTTAAAGTCCCAACATTACTGTAAAATTGCCAAAATCGCACAATTTTAAAACCTTAAAAATGTAGACACACTCATAATCTAAACCTATGAAAAGAAGTAATCCCCGATTATTATGGAGGCATTATTGCTTACAAACCTGTGAAATTAGTGGAAATGAGTCGACTTTTAAATCTGTTTTGTTGACATTCGATTGAAGACGAATTATTACGGAAATGCTCCAGCTTCGCTCGGCTTTGCAGTGTATATGAATTATCGCTGGGCTTTGTATCAATCACGTGACCTTTACGCTTCTTGGAACCAGCCAGTTAGTCTTATTTGTAAACAAACCCGCTTAAAATGTAAACCAACACGAAAAGAATTCGACACATTTAGGTAGGATTCTTTACGAAGTGGGGGCATATGTCAGGCTTCTTACACGTCATTTCACTTAGTTTTAATACAAGTTTTAATACATAGAAAATGCACACATATCAGAAATTGCGCGTTTTAAACACCAATTCCGGTAGTATTGTGCCTTTAAGGATGGGTTTAAATGGAAAACAAATACCACACGCTTACAAAATTCAGAGCTAAATATTGTGACAAGTGTTTCTTGAGCTTTCTGCTTAACAAAAATATAGATTACTGCCAAGAGATAACCCAGCTTGAATATTTGATGTCAGCTATCATTCTAATGAATAGTAACAGGGCTCCAGGAAAGAGGGGGTAAACTGAACAAATGCAACATCTTTTCACTTATTTTAGAACCAAATCCTATGGTGTTACTACTCATTTGAATCGTCTCAAAGAGACGATTCAAATGAGTAGTGACACCATAGGGTTTAATACAGAAATAAAGATTTTAGTTTTTTTTTTAAACACCCCCCTTATCTGGAGCTTTGTAGTAACAATAGATTTGGTGCTGAAATGAGTGAGAAATTGTTGGATGTGTTCAGTTTACTCCCTGAAACTTGTCTGGAGCCCTGTATAGGTATCTATGCACTAACTGCTAAACTGACTGCTAGAGGTAAAGGCTTAACCCTTTCCCCCTTTAGCACATTCAGTTTATTCCTCCGCTGAAGAAAATAGTTCCAATTTATACAGTCATGAACATGTATCATAAGAAATATATTCTTTATTCTAGCAGGTGGAAACTTAAAGCAGGCTGAAAGTACAGCAGAATGCGCCTTAAGGCGCATTCTGCTTTACTTTCAACCTGCTTTAAGTATAGTAGCCTATTTTCAAAACTAGAAACGGGCTATGGGGGAAAGGGTTAAGGTATATATGTCAATGTACGGTAAGTCGTCATTAACAATGGATCTGATCAGTTTACTCTGTTACTCCCTGAAACTTGTCTGGATCCCTGTATAGGTATATGCACTAACTGCTATAGAGGTAAAGGGTTTAGGTATTCATGTAAATGTACGGTAAGTCGTCATTAACAATGGATCTGATCAGTTTACTCTGTTACTCCCTGAAACTTGTCTGGAGCCCTGTATAGGTATATGCACTAACTGCTATAGAGGTAAAGGGTTAAGGTATTCATGTAAATGTACGGTAAGTCGTCATTAACAATGGATCTGATCAGTTTACTCTATTACTCCCTGAAACTTGTCTGGAGCCCTGTATAGGTATATGCACTAACTGCTATAGAGGTAAAGGGTTAAGGTATTCATGTAAATGTACGGTAAGTCGTCATTAACAATGGATCTGATCAGTTTACTCTGTTACTCCCTGAAACTTGTCTGGAGCCCTGTATAGGTATATGCACTAACTGCTATAGAGGTAAAGGGTTAAGGTATTCATGTCAATGTACGGTAAGTCGTCATTAACAATGGATCTGATCAGTTTACTCTATTACTCCCTGAAACTTGTCTGGAGCCCTGTATAGGTATATGTACTAACTGCTATAGAGGTAAAGGGTTAAGGTATTCATGTAAATGTACGGTAAGTCGTCATTAACAATGGATCTGATCAGTTTACTCTGTTACTCCCTGAAACTTGTCTGGAGCCCTGTATAGGTATATGCACTAACTGCTATAGAGGTAAAGGGTTAAGGTATTCATGTCAATGTACGGTAAGTCGTCATTAACAATGGATCTGATCAGTTTACTCTATTACTCCCTGAAACTTGTCTGGAGCCCTGTATAGGTATATGTACTAACTGCTATAGAGGTAAAGGGTTAAGGTATTCATGTAAATGTACGGTAAGTCGTCATTAACAATGGATCTGATCAGTTTACTCTGTTACTCCCTGAAACTTGTCTGGAGCCCTGTATAGGTATATGCACTAACTGCTATAGAGGTAAAGGGTTAAGGTATTCATGTCAATGTACGGTAAGTCGTCATTAACAATGGATCTGATCAGTTTACTCTATTACTCCCTGAAACTTGTCTGGAGCCCTGTATAGGTATATGTACTAACTGCTATAGAGGTAAAGGGTTAAGGTATTCATGTCAATGTACGGTAAGTCGTCATTAACAATGGATCTGATCAGTTTACTCTATTACTCCCTGAAACTTGTCTGGAGCCCTGTATAGGTATATGTACTAACTGCTATAGAGGTAAAGGGTTAAGGTATTCATGTCAATGTACGGTAAGTCGTCATTAACAATGGATCTGATCAGTTTACTCTGTTACTCCCTGAAACTTGTCTGGAGCCCTGTATAGGTATATGCACTAACTGCTATAGAGGTAAAGGGTTAAGGTATTCATGTCAATGTACGGTAAGTCGTCATTAACAATGGATCTGATCAGTTTACTCTGTTACTCCCTGAAACTTGTCTGGAGCCCTGTATAGGTATATGTACTAACTGCTATAGAGGTAAAGGGTTAAGGTATTCATGTCAATGTACGGTAAGTCGTCATTAACAATGGATCTGATCAGTTTACTCTATTACTCCCTGAAACTTGTCTGGAGCCCTGTATAGGTATATGTACTAACTGCTATAGAGGTAAAGGGTTAAGGTATTCATGTAAATGTACGGTAAGTCCTCATTAACAATGGAACAGTTCCAATCTGCCTTAATTAATACTGTCCAGTCTACATGAGGTAAAACACACAGGAATTAGCATACTAATTACTGTTCAAACAGGTAATAATTGTTTTATTGTTTCCTCCATATAAAGTTCATTTTTAGCGCATATTTGAAGAATATGTAGAGCTATTACAGTCACCCTTGCGTCACCGTGGCCGTTGCATGTTAAGGGTTTTGATCAACCTAGAAAATGCCATCCTCTTAAAGCATATATCACTTATGTTGCATTTTAATTTTACCATACACATCTAACCTGCCCTCAATCATCAAGGAGGACAATTCTAGATGGTATTTTGGGTGAATTATCTCCCGACATCCACATTAAAATTGTTGATCAACCTAGAAAATGCCATCCTCTTAAAGCATATATCACTGCAACTAATGTTTTCATTCAATAATAGCTTGACCTCAAACATTTCACTTACCCCAGACTAGAGGCGGATAATTCTAGATTGTATTTTGGGTGAATTATCTCCCCTTTTGGACTTAGACATCCACATTAAGCTTTTTGATCAACCTAGAAAATGCCCTTCACTTAAGGCATATATCACTACAACTAATATTTTTCAAATATTTCCAATTTATACAATTATGAATATTTATCATAAAAAATGTTTTCTATTTTCTAGTAGATGGTAGCTTAAAGCAGTAAAGCAGAATGTGCTCTAAGGTGCCTTCTGCTTTACTTTCAACCTGCTTTAAGTGGTCACCTATTTTAAATACAAGAAATGGACTATGGGGTAATGGGTTAACCCTTTGAACCCTAGTCCCGCATATAGGCGTCCTTTTCAAACAGTGTACATGTGAATAGTACACATGTCATGTGCAAACAGTGAAGACCCAGATCAGAGGGCTCCCTCTGATCAGGGTCTTCACTGTTTGTCATAATGCCAAACATTGACAAAATGAACCCTTAAAAGTCAGAAATGGACTAGACTAAAATGGAAACTGGAATTGTCCATTTAAAGTTTCAGGGAGGAAAGGGTTAAAGGTCATCTGTAATCAGTATGATGATCTAAAGTATGTAAAGAGTTGTTGTTGTGTTTGTTAGTACCTCTTCCTGTTGACACCAGGCTAATGATAAGTGATGGTATAAGGAGATTAACACTTCCACTACCAATGGCCAAATCATCTTTACTTACAAACAGAGCTCCAGATAAGGGGAGTATTCTCAAAAACTAAAATCTTTGCTTCTGCATTAAACCCTATGGTGTCACTACTCATTAGAATCGTCTCTTCGAGACGATTCTAATGAGTAGTAACACCATAGGATTTGGTGCAAAAATGAGTGAGACAATTTTGGATTTGTTTAGTTTACTCCCTCTTATCTTGAGCCCTGCTTACAAATACAGACATGACATTGCATTACTCGGCATCTGATCAGGATCCAAAATGTTTGATATTTGTATCAATTGTTGTTAGTCAAAATTAAAAAAAAACACATAAAAAATTAGTGAAATTTCAGACAAATTGTTTAGCAGCCAATAATTTGACAGTGGAAGTTTTAAGGAAGCGCATGTTTTACAGACAGTCTCACATATACACTATCAATACACAATTTAACACTTCTTATTCATTCCTCCAATGAAGAAAAAAGTTCAATTGTATACAGGCATTAATTTGCACTATAAGAAGTATTTCCTATACTGAAAAAGTATTGAAGCAGAATGCCCCCTTGTAAATTGGAACTATTTTCCTCAATTGATGAATGAATTAAGGATGTAAAAAGGCATATTTATCGGGGAATGGGTTGAGGTATTTACAACACATGACAGCTTAAAGCAAGCTAAATGAGCTTTCTGTTTTACTGTCGCCTTGCTTTAAGCTGTCACCTGTCTTTAATCATTTATCATTTATAATCAATTTGCCTTCATTTTAGTGGTCGTAATTGAGTGGTTTTACTGAACAATAATTTTTCCGATTGATGTGATGGAATTATCCAGACTCAACATTATTCCTCCAATTTATATACACCGTTTGGAAACTGTGTTAACCCAGATCAGAGCACTCTTTAAGGAGCACTGTCACTCTGATCTCGGTATACACTAGCTGTTTGTCTTTCTTTTAACCCATTCCGTAACCCCATAAATAAGCCTTTTAACGCCTTTAATAATTTTTATTCCTCCAATTTAGAAAATAATTCCTTTTTATAAAGTCATGAACATGTACTATAAGAAATAGTTTCTATATCCTAGCAGATAAAAGCTTAAAGCAGGCTGAAAGTAAAGCAGAATGCACCTTAAGGTGCATTCTTCTTTACTTTCAACCTGCTTTAAGTGGTCACTTATTTTCAAAACTAGAAACAGGCTATGGGGGAATGGGTTAAACATTATTGTAACAAAACCCATTTAGAGTCAAAGTAAACTACGATAGTCATTTATCAGGAATGGGAGGATTTAAAATTATACAGCAGTTTAGGGGTAAAGGGTTTACCTTTATTCTGCTATGAAATCACCAACTTTAAAAATTTGCCCATCTATACAAATATTCAAACTTAAAATATTTCTTGTAATATCTCTTAGAAGTCTTATATGATAACCAGAAAGATGGATGTTTGTATCAAACGGTATGGATCAAGATTGGACATCCAGGTTACTCTGCATCCGATCTTGATTCAAATTGTTTGCACATGCTAAACGGGACTAGGGAAGCAGGAACCGACATAAGTGCTTGAGACATTTACGTTTGTAGGCCATAAACCGTGTGATTTCATTCTTAAAAATTCACAATTTAAGTCGCAAGTTGGATACAATCGTGATAATAATTTCCTCTGTATTGACGTAATAGAAAATAAAAACCTTAGGGGTTGGACATGCATTGCTCGTAAACATAAGTGTATAATGCACTTTCATAGGATAAACATTGGATTATAGGAAGGATCCGAAGTATACATATGGAGTTATTATAGAAGGAGATGGGGTGTGGATGCATTAGATACAGAAAACATTCGAAAAGAAAAAAGGTTATCTAAAATATAAAATAAATGTAAGGGGAGTATTTCAAAAACTAGATTCTTTATTTCTGCATTTAATACTATGGTGTTACTACTCATTAGAATCGTCTCTTTGAGACGATTCTAATAAGTAGTTACACCACAGGTTTTGGTGTTAAAGTAAGTGAGAAAATGTTGGATTTGTTCAGCATACTCCTTCTTATCTGGAGCCCTGAAAACATAAGCGTATAAAGCAATTTCATAGGATAAACACGAGATTATAGGAAGTATGCATATGGAGTTATTAAAGACGGAGATGGGGTGTGATTGTATTAGATACAGAAAACATTCGATAAGAAAAAAGGTTATGTATTTAAATTATACAGGGCTGCCATAGGTTGATCATGAAAAATCCTAAGATTTCCAAATTTTCTATTTTTCAAGCACAATTACTTAAAGCAGGTTGAAAGTAATGCAGACTGGGCCTTAAGACGCATAATCTACTTTACTTTCAGCCTGCTTTAAGCTAACATCTGCTAGGATAATAAATATACTAACATTTCGGAAAAATGGGGAGAAACGGCAGCCCTGATTATAAAAATAAATTATTACTACTGTGAACGTTTTACCCATAGCTTGTTGTAGAGAATTAAAACAGGTGGTAGCATAAAAGCTGACTCCTTTGGCATTCTTGAGGATTTTTTGTTCTGTATTAAGCTGTCACTTGTTTAAAATATTTGAACTTATCCTAATTGGAATTAAAACTATGCCATGTTTTAACTTCGAGATAAGGATAAGTGTGATATAAGTTAACTTTTTGCATGCTAGCTGAGGATATATCCACCACCTTTACAAACAGTTTTGATCAAGATGAGACACTAAATAATGCGGCGTCTCATCAGGATCCAAACTGTTTGCCATTCTGACCCTGAATTTAAAAGAAATTTTGAAAATGCTAATTTTAGAACATTAGCAGACAACAAAATTAATGTTGCAGACGAAAAAAATTACCCAGCAAATTGCAAAGAGTTAAAAATATAGCTGAAGAATTACGTATAAATTTGACTGAAGCAGGTTGG
The DNA here is from genome assembly GCA_922989275.2 of Gari tellinella. Classification (NCBI taxonomy): domain Eukaryota; kingdom Metazoa; phylum Mollusca; class Bivalvia; order Cardiida; family Psammobiidae; genus Gari; species Gari tellinella. The sequence continues at coordinate 73,537,114 of OV277865.1, read as the reverse complement.
AGCTATATTGTCAGGAGGTTTTTTGTGGATTTTATTCAGGTCATGTAATTTCTCAATTGTGCGTTTCATATCTATTTTCTGTATTATCTGTGTTAAAATGGTAAGTCCGACTGAATATACCATATGAATTATAATATTATCAAGTTATTCACCTAAGATAAAGAAAGAAAATGATCAAAAAATTCCATGAATCACGCCTAAACACCGAAAAAATTCAGTTCGTTTCTTAACAGTGTACACAGAAGACACTTATCCAATGCAAACAGTGTAAACCCTGATCACAGGGCTCTTACACTTGCTGGTGCCCGCTAATCTTGATCTGCAATGTTTGTAGTTTATTGTTAAAATCAAAATGAATAGTCTTAAATGGGCTAGACCTAATGAGAAATTGAAATTATTCATTAAAATTTTCAGGGGCAAAAGAGTGAACCCTTTTCCCCATAGATAAGAAGCACCTATAAGTACAATTTTTATTCCTCCTCTGAATAAAATGTACTGAGTAGTTCCAATTTATACAGTCATGAATGTGTACCAGTAGAATTATTTTTCTATATCCTAGCAGATAGTAGCTTAAAGCAGGCTGAAAGTAAGGCAAAATGCGCCTTAACTCTTTGAACCCTAGTCCCGCATATAGGCGTCCTTTTTAAACACTGTACATGTGAAAAGTACACATGTCCTATGCAAACAGTGAAGACCCAGATCAGAGGGCTCCGAAAGGAGCCCTCTGATCAGGGTCTTCACTGTTTGTCATAATGCCAAACATTGACAAAAACAACCCTAAAAGTCAGAAATTGACTAGACTAAAATGGAAAATGGAATTGTTCATTTAAAGTTTCAGGGAGGAAAGAGTTAAACCCATTACCCCATACCTTATTTCTAGTTTTGAAGACAGTTGACCACTAAAAGCTTTACTTTCAGCCTGGTTTTAGCTACCTTCTGCCAGGATATAGAAAATATTTCTAATGATACATATTGATGACTTTAAAAGGGAACTACTTTCTTTGCTGGAAGAATGAAAAGTATGCGTAAAAAGGTGTCTTGAAGGGAGAATGGGTTAAGGTACAATCTGCTTTCAAAACTATAAAAAGACTATTGCAGGGCTCCAGATAAGAGGTAGTTATTTCAACAAATCAAACATTTTATCACTCATTTCAGCACCAAATCCTATGGTGTTACTACTCATTAGAATCGTCTCGAAGAGACGATTCTAATGAGTAGTGACACCATAGGGTTTAATTCAGAAATAAAGATTTTAAGTTTTGAAAAACTACCCTTATCTGTTGCTCTGCTATTGGGTAAAGAGATGGATAAGGGTGATTTGTACTTTGGGCTAGGGGAGTCGAGGACTTATTGGGAAAGGAGGATGTAATGAACTATTGAACCTCTGTTATTGAACTCTGTTAGTAATCCCGGGTAAATAAACCAGTGTTGACTAACATGGTAATAACTTTCTGTCAATTGTCTTGCATATATTGACTTATATAGGATCTGTCACTTGTCGATGTACAGGGTATGAGACAAGCTGATCTCAATCGAGTCTAGAATTGAAATGTTATTAAGCGAGCTTGACAAGTGACAGATTCTTTTTCTCACATAACTAACAATTTAATGTATTTTTAAAGCGATAATAATAATAATGGACTTTTTTTTTAATCCTAGTGACGTAATAAGGCCTTTATAAATAGTGATGTTAGAATGACATCATCAAAGTGATCCCACACGCCGCATAACGTGGTGTCTCATCAGGATCCAAACTGTTTACCATTCTGACACTAAATTTAAAAGAAATTTTGATAATTCAAATTTAGAACAGAAGCAGACGACAAATGTTGCAGATTAAAAAATTACCCAGCATGCAAAGAGTTCGTAAAGCGCAATTTTTATTGCGAATGTCTTCCTCCACTTTACATATCTGACTTTATTGTATGATGAAATGCATATAACAGTGCTGCAGACTGATTAGGAGGCTTGTATCTCATTAGAAAACACATCCAAAACAGTTTTACACAGATTTTGTCACAGGTCAGAATAGATCAAAACACTGAAAGTACTGGCCCTAAGGTTATAAAGCTTGTGAGTTAAGTCAGAGATTGTTTTCAAGCATTTGATTGGTCAGATTTGAGCTTTAAGCCCTAATGTGGCATTTGCTCTGTAAATTAATAAAATGTGGGAAAACCAAGTTTTTACTGTAAAATATGTGTAAGTTTTGCATATTCGTTTGAATTTTCAATTCTCCACTGCATTTGACTTCATATTAAGTCTGATTATGAAGGAAATCCATAAATATAAATTAGATGATCCTGGCCAAGATTAGCCGATGGGTTTTTCCACTCTAGAGACTATATTTATCTCTTTGCATGCTGGGTAATTTTTCCCTTTGCAACAATTGTTGTCTGCTACTGTTCTAGATCTAGAAGTTTCAAATTTTCTTTTCAAAACAGGATTAGAGTGTCAAACAGTTTGGAACCTGATGGGACGCCGCGTTATGCGGCGTCTCATCAGGATCCAAACTGTTTGCAAAATTAATCACTGTGGCAGATGTATCCGCCCCTAGCATGCAAAGAGTTATGGAGCATTTTCAGTCTAAACAGTAAAGCCTTGCTTTAGCAACACTTTGAATAAACCTTATTATTGAATTATAAAAAAAGGGTGGCAGCTTAATGCTGGATAAAAGTAATGCAAAAAGCTCCTTTAGGAGCTTTTTGCATTACTTTTGTCCTGCATTAAGTGGTTATCTGCCATTTACATAATTTTGGCTTTTAAATTTGTGTTCCTAAACCAGAGCTCCAGGCAAAAACTAAAATCTTTATTACCCTATTAAACCCTATGGTGTCGCTACTCATTAGAATCGTCTCGAAGAGTGTAACACGATAGGATTTGATGCTAAAATGAGTGAAAAAATGTTGGATTTGTTCAGATTACTCCCTTCTTACCCTATCCCACTCTAGATAGGGAACATGGTACTTTGGTAATTAGTTTTATATAAACAAGACCTAGCTCAAAATCCAATTATAAAGGAAATATGAACATTAAATAATTTGATCAGGGCTATGATAGGCCAATGGTTTTCACATTCTATAGACTATATTTATATTGACTGATTTTAGACAGAACTTAGTATTCCCAGCACAGTAGGTTAATTCAATTCTGGAGAAAAGCTGCATATTTGCTCTTTTCCTCAATGAAACATATTTTTTTTGTTCCTGCATTTACCCATTTACACCCAGTGGATTTTTCCATGTTTATATATTGGATAAGTCCATTTTTATCAAAGGGATGCCTGGTCAAAATTTTCATTTTCATTTTGTTTTATATTGAAATTCATATCAGCAAACAGTGTAAACTCTGATCAGATGCCGCATAATGCTGCGTCTGATCAGTTTACACTGTTTGCCTATGTCCCATATATGGGATCGTGGGCACAAATGGGTTAAACATATTTCTGATAGCTTTCTTTCAGTGTTTAACCCATTTCCCCACAAATACACCTTTTCATGCCTTTATTGTATTCTTCCACTGAAGAAAATTATAAGTTCCAATTAACACAATTATGAATATATATCATAAGCAATATTTTCAATATTCTAGCAGATGGTAGCTTAAAGCAGGCTGAAAGTAAAGCAGAATGTGCGGTAAGGCACATTCTGCTTTATTTTCAACCTATTTTAAGTGGTCACCTTTCTTGAAAATTAAAAAGGTCTATGGAGTAATGAGTTCAGCTCAGTGTGTACACTGAGCTTTTCTGTTGATTTAAGTTCCTTAGTTTTATTTTAAAGTTTTTCACTTACTAATGCTGACTATTTTGATATTTTTCAGGGGGTGCATTTAGAAGAGCCATCTTCTCCAGTGTCAAAAACTGCAGATGACCCTGGTAACATGGGTAGACATTCCTATATACCACGGCATGGAATAACTATAACCAAAATCTCAAGACCCCAGTCTGAAAACAGTCCAGTCAAGTCGCCCACAACTAGAACCAGTCTACCAAACAGGGGAAGTCACCCTGTAAGACAATATGACACATTGACTGGGAAAATGGTGACCCTTGATCTGCTGGATGGTGCAAAGAGCACTAGGGTGAATACTAGATCAAGTAAACCAGACTCTGTGGTGTGCTCTCAGGTGAAAAAAGTGCCGGAGCCTGCAAATGTAGAAGAAGATGAAGGGTTGGATGTTAGGGGAAGTAACTCCGATGTGTGCAGGGGAGAGAACTCTGAATCTTCCTCAACAGAGAATTCCGATGCGGAAAATGTGCGTTTTAGTTTGGGTAGCAATATTGAATCTCATTCTCATTCTCATAATAAGGATGGGGTAGAACATAAAAAAGGGAAAGAGACTAAGAAAAGAAGGTTTAAGAGGTTGTTGTCTAGTTCAACACTGCATCGGAGTCAGAGTGTAGGCTGTGAGAAGGACCTGGTTCCCGAGCATGCACTCTTTCTACAGTTTGATCCTGCTGAAGTGCAACAAGTGGTGGGTACCAGGGGGGAGATATTACTTTTTCCAGTTTAACCAGAGCTCCAGATAACCCTTTCCTCCCTGAAAGCTCAAATGGACAATTCTAGTTTTCATTTTAGTCAAGTCCATTTTTAGCTCACCTGAGCCGAAGGCTCAAGGTGAGCTATTGTGACCGCTCATTGTCCGTAGTACGTCTGTCCGTCTGTCCGTCTGTCCGTTCACTTTTACTTCAAACGACATCTCCTCTGAACCCGGGGATTGTAGGGCGGATTCAAACTGCTCATGATGTTCCTTGGATGCTTCTCTACAGAAATTGTTAAAATGAAACTTTCAAGTGGACTACTTATTGTAATTTATTTAAAAAAGTGAAAAACTTTAAACAATCTTCTTGTAAAAAACTGCTAGGCCCACAGCTTTGATATTTGTTTTTTAGTATCTCCTGGTGATTCTCTCTCAAAATTGTTAATATCAAAACTAAAACTGACCATAGGGATTCACCATAGGGATTTTTTCATTGCCGCTTTATGCAGGATTCATTGCCGCTTTATTCAGGTTATACTGTTTTACTGAAGGTTTAAGCAGGGTTTCAAGCACCCTTATACTAAATCACCTATATTTGCAAACAGTTTGGATCCAGGTCAGATGCCACATAATGCAGCATCTAATCTGGATCTAAACTATTTGCCACTCATTTACATATTTTCTTATATTTAGAAAATATAAGTTATTATTTTTTACATATTTCACATACAAACATTTGGAGCAGACAACAGTTCAGCATGATAATAGTCAGTTCTCCCTGAGACGGTCTCTTATTGCATAACTGACCCAAAGCTAGCTCTGAACTCAGGTCACTGAGATACATAGCAGAAATTATGATGTCTGCTATTTTATGCTCAAGCACAACTTAGTTCAAGGCATATTACTTTTGGTCTGTCTGTTTGTTTGTTTGTTTATCTTTCTGTCTATCAGTCCACAATTAATTCTTGGCCATAAACAGTATGGATCCAGGTCAGATGCCACATAATGCTGCATCTAATCTGGATCCAAATTTGCCACTCATTTACATATAGTTTCCTATATTTAGAAAATGTAAATAATGATATTTATTAACCTATTAACGCATACATATTCCTTTTTATGTCTTTAATTTATTCTTCCACAGAAGAAAATAATTTCACTTTATACAGTCATTGTTGTCTTTAACAATTGCTTCAAATGACATCTCCTCATATATTGCTGAAAAGATTTCAACCATGTTCCTTGGGTCAAGTTGTTTCAAAATTGTTCAAAGAATTAAAAACAATGTAGAACTCTGGTTGCCATGGCAACCAAGTGAAAAAATAAGGAAATCTTAAAAAATCTTCTTGTCTGAAACTACAAGGGCCAGATCTTAGACATTTGTCACATAGCATCATCTACAGGTCCTCTATCAAGTTTGTACAAACTATGCCCCTGGGGTCAAAATTGGCCCCGCCCCGGGGGTCACAGTTTTACATAGAGTTATATAGTGAAATTTTCCAACGTCTTCTCCTCTGAAAATAATATGGCCAGAGCTTTGATATCTGGCATGGTGACACTTTTAGATGTCCTATACCAATAAGGTTCAAATGGTTCTGGTCGATTGCATATCATCTACAGGTCCTCTATCAAGTTTGTACAAATTATGCCCCTGGGGTCAAAATTAGCCCCACCCGGGGGTCACAGTTTTCAAACGTCTTCTTTTCTGAAGCTAATATAGCCAGAGCTTTGATATTCGGCATGGTGTTACTTCTAGATGTCCTTTATCTATTTTGTTCAAATGGTTCCAGTCTGTTGCATATGTAGGTCACAGGAGCTAAAAATAGATTTTTTCAATGGAAACTTAAAAAAAATCTTCATGTCTAGAACCCTAGTACCCTGATCTTAGATATTTGGAACATAGCATCATCTACAGGTCCTCTATTAAGATTGTTCAAATTATGCCCCTCGGGTAAAAAATGACCCCGTCCTGGACATAAATCATTATCTCCATTTTGATGTACAGCTATTCTCAGGTGAGCGACATATGCCCCATGGGGCTCTTGTTTACTTTTTAGGATTAACTTTTAAAACTATATGTCAAAATGACAAACAGTGTAGACCCTGATCAGAGTCTACACTGTTTGCATAGGACAAGTGTACATCTCACAGGTACACTGTTTGCAAATAGCACATATACGTGTGACTAGGGTTCAGAGTTATATATTGCAAAAAATGAAAATCTTTATTTCTGCATTAAACCTTATGGTGTCACTACTCATTAGAATCGTCTCTGCGATACGATTCTAATGAGTAGTAACACCATAGGGTTTAGTGCTTAAATGAGTGAGAAAAAGCTGATTTTGTCCAGTTTACCACTTCTTATCAGTCTGGAGTCCTGGTTTAACCCATTACCCCATCAATATGCCTTTTACGTCTTAAATTTATTCCTCTACTGAGTAGTAACACCATAGGATTTGGTGCTTATATCAGCAAGAAAATGTTTGATTTGTTCAGTTTACTCCCTCTTATCTCGAGCCCTGGTTTATTTAAACCCATTTCCTTACAGCCTGTTTGTAGCTTTGAAGAAAGGTGACAACTTAAAGCAGTTTTAAAGTAAAGCAGAAAAGCACATTAAGGCCCATTATGATTTACTTTCAGACTGCTTTAAGCCACTGTTTACTAGGATATAGAAAACATTTCTTATGGTACATATTCATGACTGTTTAACCTTTTGAACCCTAGTCCCGCATATTGGCGTCCTTTTCAAACAGTGTACATGTGAATATTTCACTTGTCCTGTGCAAACAGTGAAGACCCAGATCAGAGGGCTCCGAAATTGTCATAATGCCAAACATTGACAAAAACAACCCTTAACCCATTACCCCATAGCCTCTTTCTTGTATTGAAGATAGGTGACCGCTTAAAGCAGGTTGAAAGTAAAGCAGAATGCGCCATGAGGCGCATTCTGCTTTACTTTCAGCCTGCTTTAAGCTTTTATCTACTAGAATATAGAAAATATTTCTTATGATTCTTATTTGTAGCAGTATAAATTAGAACTATTTTCTTCAGTAGAGTAATATATTACAGGCGTAAAAAGGCGTATTTATTGGGGAATGGGTTAAAAGTCAGAAATGGGTTAGACTAAAATTGAAACTGGAATGGTATATTTAAAGTTTCAGGGAGGAAAGAGTTAAATTGGAAATATTTTCGACAGTGTAGGAATGAATTAAAGACATATTTATGGACACATGACCACTTAAAGCAAAGTAGAATGTGCCTTAAGGCCCATTCTACCTTAATTTCAGCCTGCTTAAAGCTACCCTCTGTCAGGATATAGAATATGAATCTTATAATGCATATTCATTACTGTATAAATTTGAACTATTTTCTTCAGCGGAGGAATAAATAAATTTTGCATAAAAAGGCGTATTTATGGGGTAACGGGTTAAGTCTTAGATAGGCATTCGATAGACATAAGTTACTGTAAAAGTTCTAAAAATTGGGACACCCTTTTGCAATTATCCTAAAATTCAAAATAATCACTTTTATCACACAGTAATTTGTCCAAAAGATGCAAACTGAATGGCCATCAATGTAGACCCAGAGCACCAGATAAGGGTAGTTTTTCAAAAACTAAAAATTTAATGGCTCCAGATAAGGGGAATATTTTTCAAAATCTAAAATCTTTATTTCCACGACGATTCTATTGAGTAGTGACACCATAGGGTTTAATGTGGAAATAAAGATTTTAGATTTTGAAAAATATTCCCCTTATCTGGAGCCTTTAAACCCTATGGTGTTACTACTCATTAGAATCGTCTCGAAGAGATGATTCTATTGAGTAGTGACACCATAGGGTCTAATGTAGAAATAAAGATTTTATATTTTGAAAAATGATCCCCTTATCTGGAGCCTTTATACCCTATGGTGTTACTACTCATTAGAATCGTCTCGAAGAGATGATTCTATTGAGTAGTGACACCATAGGGTTTAATGTAGAAATAAAGATTTTAGATTTTGAAAAATAATCCCCTTATCTGGAGCCTTTAAACCCTATGGTGTTACTACTCATTAGAATCGTCTCTAAGAGACGATTCGATTCTATTGAGTAGTGACACCATAGGGTTTAATGTGGAAATAAAGATTTTAGATTTTGAAAAATACTCCCCTTATCTGGAGCGCTGCTATATTATTTTGGAAAAAATAAGTCTTCCTTGCTGTGATATAAATCGCTTGGACTTCTAAAACAAATGTCATTAGCTAACAAATGTTAGCAAATGAAATTCTTTGTTAACTGTTTCGACACCATGGACCTAATTACAAAATACTCATAACATTTGCAAACAGTATAGACCCAGATCAGAGGGCTTCGTTCTGTAGGAGCCCTTTGATCTGGGTCTACTCTTTTTGCTATTTTAGACAAATATTTCAGGGCTCCAGATAAGAGGGGGTAAACTGAACAAATCCAACACTTTCTCACTCATTTTAGCACCAAATCCTATGGTGTTACCACTCATTAGAATCGTCTCTTCGAGACGATTCTAATGAGTAGTGACACCATAGGGTATAATGAAGAAATAAATGCTTTGGTAACTAAAAAGATCCACAAGAAAACATAATAACCCACAAGAGTTACTTAGTGTTGAAATAGTTTAACTCTTTTGCATACATGAGTGGCAATCAGTTTAGATCCTGATCAGGCCCCACATTTTGTACTGCCTGATCTGGATCCAAACTGTTTGTAAAAGTAATTTGTTGTGCATTATCAAACAATAAATAACTCTGGTCTTCTGAAAAGGTTGCCACTGAAATACAGGGCTCAAGATAAAGGGAGTATGTCAAAAACTGAAATCTTTATTTCTTCCTAAAAGCCTATGGTGTCACTACTTATTAGAATCGTCTCTTAACTCTTTCCTCCCTGAAACTTTAAATGAACAATTCCAGTTTCGATTTTAAACTAGTCCATTTCTGGCTTTTAAGGATTGTTTTTGTCCATATATTGGCATTATGACAAACAGTGAAGATCCTGATCAGAGGGCTCCTTTTGGAGCCCTCTGATCTGGGTGTTCACTGTTTGCACAGGACAAGTGTACTATTATAACCAGATAACAACCCATTCTCCTTATATATTTTTCATATCAATCCAAAGAAATTGATTATCCTCTATATAATAGTTTAGACCATTTTGTTTGCAATGATGTAGGCAGGGGAGACAACAGGGGATATGGGATTTACCATATATCATCTTTTAACACCCCCACCCCTCGGCTTCTAATAAATCCCTACCTGCATGTCTGTCTGCTTTAACTCTTTCCTCCCTGAAACTTTAAATGGACAATTCCAGTTTCCATTTTAGTCAAGTCCATTTCTGACTTTTAAGGGTTGTTTTTGTCAATGTTTGGCATTATGACAAACAGTGAGGACCCTGATCAGAGGGCTCCTTTCGGAGCCCTCTGATCTGGGTCTTCACTGTTTGCACAGGACACGTGTACTATTCACATGAATACTGTTTGAAAATGACGCCTATATGCGGGACTAGGGTTCAAAGGGTTAACTCTTTGCATGCTGGGTATTTGTCATCTGCTATTGTTCTAATAATAGATTTTTCTAAATTTCTTTTCAAAATACATGTATGGTCAGAATGTCAAACATTTTGGATTCTGATGAGACCCGGCGTCATCTTGATCCAAACTGTTTGCAATATCTCATCCCGTAGCATGTTATAAGAGTTAAGCTTTAGGGATTTTGCATCACTTCCCATGGGGCGTTTAACCTTTACTCCATAACATGTTTCTAGTTTTGAGGACAGGTGACTACCTAAAGCAGGTTGAAAGTAAAGCAGAATGCATCTTAAAACACACTCTGCTTTACTTTCAGTCTGCTATAAGCTACCATCTGAAAAGATATAGAAAATACATATATTACTTAACATATATATATATTCATCAGATGCAACATTTTGTGTCTTACAGACACATGTCACAGGGATCCAGATAAAGGGAGTAAACTGAACAAACAGCATTTTCTCACTCATTTTTACACCAAATCCTATGGTGTTACTACTCATTAGAATTGAGTAGTGACACCATAGGGTTTAATGCTGAAATACAGATTTCATTTTTTCTGGAACCCTGATGTCAGCCATATCTTTGAAATTATGTTTTCTTTTATCACTTTCAACACCATGGACCTGTTTAAAACATACTCAGTATATTTGCAAACAGTGTAGACCAAGATCAGACAGTTCCTTAAAGTTTGTTAATTTAGTTTGTTTTTATTAAACTACCAAAAATTCTAAGTAGACAGGGTTATGTTTTGGTAAGTAAAGAGATCCACAAGGGAATGTAATTTAACCAACAATAGTAAGTATTGAAAGAATTAACACTTTCTTCTATTACTTGTCAGTGTAAATCTCATTCACGTATGTAATCTCAACTGGCATAATTTTCTTTTTTTTAACCCTTTACTTCATTATAGCCTGTTTCTAGATTTGAAGACAGGTTACCTCTTAACCCTTTGAACCCTAGTCCCGCTTATAGGCGTCATTTTCAAACAGTATACATGTGAAAAGAGCACTTGTCCTATGCAAACAGTGAATACCCAGATCAGAGGGCTCCGAAAGGAGCCCTCTGATCAGGGTCTTCACTGTTTGTAATAATGCCAAACATTGACAAAAACAACCCTTAAAAGTCAGAAATGGACTAGACTAAAATGGAAACTGGGATTGTTCATTTAAAGCTTTAGGGAGGAAAGAGTTAAAGCAGGCTGAAAGTAAAGCTTTACTTTCAGCCTGCTTTAAGCTACCATCATATAGTATCTAATAGTATGTAGGCAATATTTCTTATAATACATATTTCATGACTGTATAAATTGGAACCATTTTCTTCAGTGGAGGAATAAATTGCATGTGCTAAAAGGAACTTCTATGGAGGAAAGGCTTAACTCTTTCCTCCCTAAAACTTTAAATGGACAATTTCATTTTTCAATTTAGTTAAGTCCATTTCTGACTTTTAAGGGTTGTTTTTGTCAATGTTTGGCATTATGACAAACAGTGAAGACCCTGATCAGAGGGCTCCCGAAAGGAGCCCTCTGATCTGGGTCCTCACTGCTTGCATAGGACAAGTGTACAATTCACATGTTCACTGTTTGAAAAGGACACCTATATGCGGGACTAGGGTTCAAAGGCTTAAGGCAAGATAAAAATAAAGCAGGAATCTCTTTGCTTTTAGTGCATTTATCAATACAGGGCAGAGGCATCATATAATGCTTATGCAAATTAGGAGGCGTCGACCTATGGCATTTATTCAGAGGAAATATTTAACCCATGACCCATAATATGCCTTTTCAGCCTTTAACCCTTAGCCCGCCAAATAAATTGTCGTCTGCTATATTTCTCGTCTGCTTCAAGTTTCAAAGTGCTTCAAAGTTGCTCAAAATTGCTGAAAATGTTGTCCGAGTGTCAAACAGCTTGGATCTGGATGAGACGCCGATCTGTTAGCATATGGAGCTATAGTTGTGAGTGGCAGGCTAAGGGTTTACTATTCCCCTGAAGAAAATTGTTCAAATTTATACAGTCATGAATAATTATGTATTACATGTATATGAAATATTTATCAGCTGATGGTTTAAAGCAGGTTGAAAGAAAAGCAGAATGTGCCTTAAGGCACATTCTGTTTTACTTTCAACCTGCTTTATGTAGTCACTTCTATTCATAATTAGAAACAGGCTATGGGGAAATGGGTTAAGTTGCCACTTGAAGGACATTCAGGGCAGTCCTTAGACAGTTTGTAACTGAAGTGAAATAAAAATGCAAAAAGCTTCTATAGATTCTTATTGCTTGAGATGTTAGATGAAACAAATAGAATCATAATTTCCTGTAAGCCTTCGGCTTCACATGTATAAGACCGCATATCATTCTGAGCATATAACCCGCTGACCGCAGAATGAAATATAATTTCTTATTGCTTTAGATGTTAGTTGAAATAAATAGAATCATTGTCCTTATGCCAGATAAGTTTTTTTTCTTCAAAAACTATAACATTTATTTCTGAATTAAACCCTTTGGTGTTACTACTCATTAGAATCTTCTCAAAGAATAGTAACACCATATGATTTGGTGCTGTAACGAGTGAAAAAAATGTAGGGATTTGCTCTGTTTGCTCCCTTTCATCTGGAGCCCTAAAATTATCAACTTATGTTTCAGGATGATCAGGCCGGTTCTTCAGACGGTCCAAAACGGATAATCCACAAGACGTGCAGCGCTGATGCCGCCATGATGGCCGCCGTGTTGCCTCCCTGTGACCCCAGTGACCTTGTAAAAAGCAAACAGAAATCCTCCCTGTACGTACCAAGTTATGGTTTAAGACCCCTATTCAAATCGGACCAAAATCGGACCAAAATCTGTAATCTATGTGCAGCGATTGGCTATTCTGGTCAACTGCCGACCAGTTCCGAACCATGCTCAGCATGGTTGGAACAGGTTGACAGTTGACTAGAATGGCAGATATCTCTTTGTAGAATTTTCGATATTTACCGACATTGGCCCGATCTCATTAAGGGTCCTCAACCTTAAATTGTCTTGACCCCCGTTACATTTACCTCACAGAAATGCCTTCTCTCTGCCATGAGTTGACATGAAAAATCCTAAGATTTCCAAATTTGCTTTACTTTCAGCCTGCTTTAAGCTACCATGTACTGGGGAAAAATCCCGACATTTAGGAAAAATCCGGAGAAATGGCAGCCCTGTTCTCTTGTTCGAGACAAATAACCAAAGAAAAATGTCCCTTCATCCTGAAAGATGGCAGCATAAAGCAGGCTGAAAGTAAATCAGAAAGCTCTTGAATAAGGCTTTTTGCTTTATTTTAAGACTTTACTTTACTTTTCGGCCTGTCTTTTGGGCATCAAGCTATGGGGGAAAAGGTTTAAACAGTTATTCTGCTACCCGTAGCTTCCTGGTTTCCTTTTCCTTCATTAATTAGCCAATGGGATAGTTCAGAAGTAAAGATATCCATAGTAAGTCGGGTTTTCTATATTAATACACATGGGGAGAAAAGGGCTAATTTTAGTATTCGAAATATTCTTTTTATCTACATCTATTTGGTGTACATCAAACACATTCCCAATAAGCTAATTACATCAATTATGAGATAATGATAATTTACTCTTTGCATGCTGGGTATTTTTTTCTCGTCTCCAACAATTATTGTCGTCTGCTTTTGTTCTTAAATTCGAATTTTGGATATTTCTTTTCAAAGCAGGATCAGACTCGAGTGTCAAACAGCTTGGATACTGATGTAACGCAGCGTAACGTGGCGTCTCATCAGGATCCAAGCTGTTTGCAAATGTAGCAACTGTGTCAGATATTCACCGCTAGCATGGTGAGAGTTGACTCCTTGAACATTAACCCATTACCCAATAAATACGCCTTTTTACGCCTTTAATTAATTCCTCTACTGAAGAAAATAGTTCCAATTAAACTGTCATAACTAAAAAGCAGAAGAAATATTATATATATTCCAGTAGATAATAGCTTAAAGCAGGCTGAAAGTAAAGCAGCATGTGCCATATGGCACATTCTGCTTTACTTTCATTCTGCTTTAAGTAGTCACTTGTCTTCAAAATTAGAAACAGGCTTTTGGGGAAAGGGTTAAAGTAATTTTCTGTGTCTGCAACGGTAAATGTTGTCTGCTGATGATGATGATGCTGTAACATTTACCAGGCCGACGGTAATCCCTGCCGGTCACCCATCCAGGTACTGACCGCGCAGAACGTTGCTTAACTTCGCAACCGAGACAAACGGTTAGACAATCTGGCTATAAAAGCCGGCTTCCACAGTCAGACTGTAGAAGTGTTTATATACCGTCCATTTCCGTCACATAGCTACCATTCAAAAATTAGAATTTTCAAGAAACAAATTCTAAAATACAGAGTGTCAAACGGTTGAGATCCTGATGAGATGCCAAGGGACTCAGCGTCTCACCTGGATTCAAATTGTTTGCAACGGTAATCACGGTTTCTCTGTTATGTATCAGCATGCGAGGAGTTAAACCTTTCTTATTGTCAACAGATTATCCCATTACCCCTTAGCATGTTTCTAGTTTTGAAAACAGGTGATCACTTTAAGCAGGTTGAAAGCAAAGCAGAATGTACCTTAACTCTTTCCTCCCTGAAATTTTAAATGGACAATTCCAGTTTCCATTTGTGTCTACCGGTAGTCCATTTCTGACTTTTAAGGGTTGTTTTTGTCAATGTTTGGCAGTATGACAAACAGTGAAGACCCTGATCAGAGGGCTTGTTTGTGCATAGGACAAGTGTACTATTCACATGTACACTGTTTGAAAATGACGCCTATATAAGGGACTTAAGGGTTCAAAGGGTTAAGGCGCATTCTGCTATACTTTCAGCCTGCTTTAAGCTATCATCTGCTAGAATATAGAAAAAATGGCCAATGATATATTCATGACTCTATTAAATGGAACTGTTTTCTTCAGTGGAATAATAAATTAAAGGCGTTAATAGGTGTATTTGTGGGGTAATATGGGTTAAAGTCAACAGAATTAACGCTATGCATGCTGGGTAATTTGTAGCCTAAAACAAGTTAAGAGTATAGAAGCTAGATTCTGGAGGAGACTAGTGCATTACTTTGATCCAGTTTTAACCCATTACCCAATAAATACGCTTTTTTACGCCTTTAATTTATTCCTCCACTGGAGAAAATAGTTTATATTTAAATAAGTATTGTAAGATAAGTTTTCTATATTCCAGCAGATTATAGCTTAAAGCAGGCTTGAAGTAAAGAATGTGCCTTAAGGCACATTCTGCTTTACTTTCAACCTGCTTTAAGTGATCACTTAATTTTTATTTTCAATACTAGAAACTGGCTATGGGATAATGGGTTAAGCTTGTGTTAACCCATTACCTCATAGCCTGTTTCTAGTTTTGATTTATTCCTCCACTAAAAAAAATAGTTCCAATTTATACAGTCATATAAACATGTGCCATAAGAAATAATTTCTATATCATAACAGATGGTAGCTTAAAGCAGGCTGAAAGTAAAGTAGAATGCGCACTAAAGTGCATTCTGCTTTACTTTCAACCTGCTTTAAGTGGTCACTTATCTTCAAAACTAGAAACATGCTATGGGGTAATAGGTGAAGATGCATATTTATGACCATATATATAGGAGCTATCCCTACATATCCCTAGCTGACTGTCATTTAACATTACTTGAATAATCCAGCCCAATAATTATCCCATTTGCAGTTTTTAGAATATTTCAATCTAAAATTCTAACATGACTCGAAACCTACGGCATATAGACAAAGAATACTGAGAAACGTATATTACGTCGCGATAATGAACTGCATGCGCGGCGTTTCCATCCGCTGTTCCATTTGCCCCATACGCGTAATATATAAAAAGTAATTTTACAATTTGTTAAGTCTTAATTCTAACACGTCTCAAAACCTGTGTAGTAGAGACAAAGAATAGCAAGAAACATATATAACGCCGCGATAATGAAATACACGCGCGGCGTTTCCATCCGCTGTTCCATTTGCCCCATACGCGTAATACATAAATAGTATTTTTATAATAAAAGTCACGTTAGAATTAAAATAACAAATTCGTAGGTGTTCATTACCGTGCATTAGATCACAGTAAGTCGTTAAGATGTGGGTAATTAGATCACTCGGCCTAAAGGCCTCGTGATCTAATGACTCCACATCTCAACTCCTAACTGTGATCTAATGCACGGTAATGAACACCTACGAATTTGTTACTTCTTAAATAACGACCAGGTCAAAAGACAACCCTAATAAAAGTGTTGTTACAGGTGAGACTACTTGTACAGTGATCCCTCTCCAAACAACGACTCTTGTTGCAGTTCCCTTAATAGCACAGTTATGTCTAACACTGTAACTGATGCAATATCGTCTCCTTAAAATTGTCATCTACTGTTTCTCAAAGTGACATAATGGAAATTTTGACAGAAAATAAATTAATGACTATTGACAAACAGCTTGAATCCAGATCAGACGCCGCATTATGCGGCGTCTGGTCTGGATTCAAGCTGTTTGCAAATGTAAACCAATTTCCCTTCCTGAAACAACTCCCTCCGAACAACGAACACAATCTTTGTCTACCGTTGGGTGTCGTTGTAGAGAGGGGGCACTGTATTAGTGTTTTCTTTTGACATGGCCAAGTTATTTTTAGAATGGAACATTCTAAAACTGAAAATGGGATGATCATTGCGCTCGATGATTTCCGTACAGCCAGCTTGAGATTATAGGCGTGTTCGATTATCAGTCCGGAATTGACGGGATTGACGGAATCTAAATCGAATGGTCAGGAATTCAATTCCAGAACTGTTCTATCAATTCTGCCCGAGGAGGTGGTGTGAGCAGAATTGTGACGTATCATCATGGTTCCCGGCACAATTTACGAACGCTTCGACAGCAAAGTTGTAATAAGTAGGGAACCAGACTACCATATTTGCAAGGGTTCAATTCCGTTTTTATTCGATTTACTAATTCCATGGAATCGTTCCAAACAGTTCTGGAACTGATAATCGAACACGCCCTAGGGAATTGGGGAATGTACAATAGAGAAGGCATTATTCCGTTTAAACACAAACACAATTCACTAAACTGTAGGAAATTACAACTTTTAGATATTTATGTCTATTTTATCTGACTCGGCATCTGATCTGGCTCCATGCTTATCTTATGTAGGAATGTATAGGAACATATATTCCGATGTTTCCCTGTTACCTATTTACCATTATAAATTGTTCAGTTCTAAAATTAATTCAGAGTCTGATTATCAGACAATAATATAATCGTCTGAATATACACGTGTAGGTTTGTTTGTTTGGATGATCGAGTTGGTGTTTATGGCACTGTGGCACAAAATAGATCATAATTATGACATCAATAAATGATCAGACTAGATGTTATAATTTTAGGAAGATGATAAAAAAATTTCAGCTAATCCCACTCGCTGCAAAGCAGCCAATGGGATCAAAACCACCCACCTTCCTTTATTTTACTTCTTGGCAGAGGGATAATAATTGTCAAATAAGCAAAAAACAATCAGAATGACAATCAAGCCCCGGAACTGCATGGCTAAGGTAGGAAAGTCTGTAGAGTTTGGTGAGTTCCCATAGCCTGTTTCTAGTAATGAAGATAAGTGATCACTTTCAGCCTACTTTAATTAAGCTATCATCTTCTAGGATAAAGAAAATATATCTTTTGGTTCTTGTTTGTGACTGTATTAACCCTTAGCCAGCCAAATAAATTGTCATCTGCTATATTTCTCGTCTGCTTCAAGTTTCAAAGTGCTTCAAAGTTGCTCAAAATTGCTGAAAATATTGTCAGAGTGTCAAACAGCTTGGATCCGGATGAGACGCCGAGTTACTCGGCGTCTCATCCGGATCCAAGCTGTTTGCATATGGAGCTATAGTCGTGTGTGGCAGGCTAAGGGTTAACCCTTTACCTCATAGACTGTTTCTAGTTTTGAAAAATAGGTGACCACTTAAAGCAGGTTGAAAGTAAAGCAAAGTGTGCCTTAAGGCACATTCTGCTTTACTTTCAGCCTGCTTTAAGCTATAATCTGCTAGATTATAGAAAAATTAACAACTGTATAAATTGAAACTATTTTCTTCAGTGGAGGAATAAATTAAAGGCGTAAAAAAAGCATATTCATGGGTTAATGGGTCAAACAACATGTTTAGGCATAAAACATGTTTGCGTACAAAGGGAAGGTTAAATACATTGAATTCGAATTCTAGCCACAAGGTCATTTACCAAAAAGTTAAACTGTGAACATTGAAGTTAAATGCAAGCAATGAAGACACTTTAGACTTCCTATAAATTGTCATTTTGCAACATATTGTTTAACTCATTATAGATTACCCCTTAAATACTCCTTTTAACGCCTGTATTTTATTCCTCCACTGAAGGAAATAGTTCCAATTTATACAGTCAGGAAAATGTAGCAAAATAAATATTTTCGATATTTTATCAGATGATAGCTTAAAGCAGGCTGAAAGTATAGCAGAATGCGCCCTAAGGCGCATTCTGCTTTACTTTCAACCTGCTTTAAGCGGTCACATATATTCAAAACTAGAAACGGGCTATGGGGGTAATGGGTTAAAACGGCCCTAACTGTGTAAAAATGGGACTAAATTTGATTTGGAAACTGATTATCAATTCGAAGCCTCTAGGGTGATCTGTAAACCCACTCCTTCATAGAAGCACCTTATAGCGCATTTAACTTATTCCTCCACTGGAAAAAATAGTTCCAATTTTTACAGTCATGAATATGTGCAAAAAGAAATATTTTCTATATCCTAGCAGGTGGTTACTAAGCTTAAAGCAGGCTGAAAGTAAATCAGAATGCGCCTTTAGTTGTAGTGTATTCGAACTTAGAAAAAGGGTATGGGTAATTGGTTAACTCATTACCCCATAAATATGCCTTTTATTTATGCTTTTCGGTGGATTACCGGAAAATAGCAGTGGATTATCACTTGGTAATCCACTGCAGTGGATTATCACCAATCGCCGTTTTCCCCGTAGGGCTCCCCAAAAATCGTAGTCAATCGTGTCTTATCGTTAAATTCCGGCAGTCCGATTTGTCGCGAACCACTCAACGGAAGAACACGAATCCAAAATCGGGAGCAAAGACGTAATTCGGATGACGTCAAATCAATAAATAAGTGACGTCATCGTACGGGAAACTGTTTCGTTAATGCGTTCGATGTAAACTTGGGGCTCAACACGGGGTAAATCATGTACTTTCGCTTTCACAATTGTCAAACAATTTTTTTTAAAAAGTGGCTTAAAAGCATAAATAAATAGAATAATTGTATTTGTTCAGTATAAGATCGAATTTAATCCATTTCGTGAACATCAGACTGTTATATTTTCGCCACTCGTGAAAATATAACGTCTGATGTTCACTCAATGGATTAAATTTCTATCTTATACTGAAAAAAACAATTACCCTCTATTTCACGCCTTTACTCGTTCACCCACTGAAGAAAATAGTTCCACTTTATAAAGTCATGAACATGTACCATAAGAAATATTTTCAATATCCTAGCAGATGGTAGCTTAAAGCAGACTGAAAGTAAAGCAGAATGTGCCTAAAGGCACATTCTGCTTTACTTTCAACATGCTTTAAGTAACCATAGGTCTTCAAAACTAGAAACAGGCTAAGGGGTAAAGGGTTAAAGGAATAACAAACTTCAGCAACCAATAATACATCATGGGATGGTAGACTTTTTAACTCTATAATATGAGATACCGGTAGTGATAATTGTGTATAATTGTTTAGATGATAAACATGTAGGAACATAATTGCATGGTTTGCCATGAAGGAATGGCTTAACCCTGTACCTCAAAACCTGTTTCTTAGTATTGAAGACAGGTGACCACTTAAAGCAGGTTGAAAGAAAAGCAGAATGTGCCTTAAGGCACTAAAAGGCTCTTCTATGTGGGAGGGATTTAAACTCACTGCATATGAACAAAATGTATATAATTTGTTGAGATGAAACACATATAGGCATGTTTGGCCATAATGGAAAGGTTAAAAGGGGTATGACTAGCCCTTTATGTGATAGGATGGTGGAACTAAGTTAACCCTCTCTTTGACCCTTTAACCCTTTGCTCCATAGAAGCACCTTTTAGCACATTAAATTTAATCCTCCACTGAAGAAAATGGTTCCAATTTATACAGTCATGAATATGTATTTTAAAAAATATTTTGTATATTCTAGCAGATAGTTGCTTAATAGCAGGTTGAAAGTTAAGCAGAATGCGCCTTAACCCTTTCCCTTATAGAAGCGACTTTTAGCACATTCATTTTATTCATCCGCTGCAGAAAATAGTTCCAAATTATACCGTAATGAATATGTGTCATATTAAATTCTTTCCTTATTCTAGCAGTTAATAGCTTAAAGCAGGCTGAAAGTAAAGCAGAATGCGCCTTAGGGCGCATTCTGCTTTACTTTCAACCTGCTTTAAGAAGTCACATATCTTCAATACTAGAAACAATGCTATCAGGTAAAGGGTTAAAGTGCATTCTGCTTTACTTTCAACCTGCTTTTAGTGGTCACCTTTATTCAATACTAGAAACAGACTAATGGAGTAAAGGGTTATCTCCATAGTCTGTTTCTAGTTTTAAAGAAATTTGACCATAGCTTAAAGTAGATTGAAAGTAAAGCAGAATGGACTTTTTAGCTCACCTGGCACGAAGTGCCAAGGTGAGCTTTTAGGATCGCTGAATGTCCGTCGTCCGTCCGTCCGAGCGCACGAAAGGTCCTTTGTTGGGTAGGGAGAACAATAGATTCCATTCATTCCGTGATTGCCCTATTGTTATTGTTGGGTATTTTAGTGTACTGTTGGGTACTTTTAAACAAAAAATATACCCACAAATGTCCAACTGTGAGAACGTCCGTCCGTCTGTCCGTTCACAATTGTTCGTTAACACTCTAGCGCCTACAAATTTCATCCGATCTTCATGAAACTTCATGACAATGTTTGTCCTGATGAAATCTAGGTCAAGCTCGAATGTGGGTCATGTCCGGTCAAAAACTAGGTCACTAGATCAAATCATAGAAAAACCTTGTTAACACTCTAGAAGCTACAAATCTCAATGGATCTTAATGGAATGCTTGCCTCATTGATACCTAGGTCAAGTTTGAATGTGGGTATGTCCGGTCAAAAACTAGGTCACTAGGTCAAATCATAGAAAAACCTTGTTAACACTCTAGAAGCTACAAATCTCAATGGATCTTAATGAAACTTGGTCAGAATGTTTGCCTTATCGATATCTAAGTCAAGTTCGAATGTGGGTCATGTCCGGTCAAAAACTAGGTCACTAGGTCAAATCATAGACAAACCTTGTTAACACTCTGGAGGCTACAAATCTCAAAGGATCTTAATGAAACTTGGTCAGAATGTTTGCCTCATTGATATCTAGGTCAAGTTCAAATGTGGGTCATGTCTGGTCAAAAACTAGGTCACTAGGTCAAATCATAGGAAAATCTTGTTTACACTCTAAAGGTTGATTGTGGGTCATGTCCAGTCATAATCTAGGTCACTATAGGTCAAGTTTGCCATGGTGTACCAGGTGAGCGATTTAGGGCCATAGTGGCCCTTGTATTATATAAATTTTGATATAGTAAAATAA
Source organism: Gari tellinella (assembly GCA_922989275.2). Taxonomy (NCBI): domain Eukaryota; kingdom Metazoa; phylum Mollusca; class Bivalvia; order Cardiida; family Psammobiidae; genus Gari; species Gari tellinella. The sequence goes on along the minus strand of OV277865.1, from coordinate 73,515,463 downwards.
CAGGATAGACCTTTTGACCAACTTTCTCTGTGCTGAGTCTGCTGACTTAGGAATTGATTCATTTTTAGCTCGCCTATGTCAGGGCTGCCATGTCAGTCATGTAGGATCAGTCAAAAACTAGGTTACTAGGTCAAATCATAGAAAAAAACCTTGTTAACACTCAAGAGGCCACAAATCTCATCAGATTCTCATGAAACTTTGTCAAAATGTTTGCCTTATTTATATATAGGACATGTTCGAATATGGGTCATGTTGGGTCCAAAACTAGGTCACTAGGTAAAATTATGAAAATACATTGTTAACACTCTAGAAGCTTCATATCTGATTTGATCTTGATGAAACTTGCTCAAAATGTTTGCCTTATTGAAATCTAGGCTAGGATTGAATGTGGTTCATGTCAAAATCTAGGTCACTATAGGTCAAGTTGTACATTGTGTACCGGGTGAGTGATATAGGGCCTTATTGCCCCTTGTTCTTTTAAAGAACTTCTTGGAAACCATTTGGCCATAACTCATAATATTTGAAAACAGTGTAGGACCTATAGAAGCCCTCTGATCTGGATCTACACTGATTGCTGTAATTAAGACCAGTATTTATTAAACTACCCTGAATTCCAAGAAGTCTGGTCCATGTTTTGATAACTATAAAGATCCACAAGGAAACCTAACAACCCACAAGTGTGACTTACGGTACCAGGGGTGGTGGGTTCTATCCCCCGCCTGACCAGCGGTCTGACTAGGGGATTTTTTTCCGAATTCCCGATGATGTACAGGAATGTTCTTGAGTAAGACATTTACCGCGAATTGCTCCTCTCCACCCAGAGGTTTAAATGGACACCTGCGAAGGGTCTGAGCCGTACTGCGGCTGTCTACGACCCATATGTTATCAGTGCTGATTTTTGTAGACAAGATGGCTCAATGATCAGGGGAGTGAATGTACAGTTGGCTGAGCAGTCATTCGGACTGAAAGAAGCCCATAACTTGGAACTTTGGTACTTTACTTAATGTTGAAAGAGTCTCTTACAGTGGCGAATCTGTTATTCTTTCCCGTTTAAACGCAAACGTATGCAAACGCAAAGTGCTAAAACGTAGAAAAGAACAATTTTTGGACAATTCTGATAATTCTTGTTTATCTTGGTGGCAAACAGTTTGGAGCCTGATCAGACGCCGGGTTACCCGGCGTCTGATCTGGCTCCAAACTGTTTGCACTGCAAATAATAGTTTTAACGTAAACGCGTTTATTGGGAAAGAATAACAGATTCTCCACTGTAGTAGGGATGGTGTGAACCATTGAATCATCACTTACAACGAAAACATAACAGGAAAGGTTAATTTGGGTTTTATGCTTAACAGGAATGGTTGATTTGGGTTTTATGTCCCCAGCAATGATTAGTGCGTGTTCTAGGGGATAGTTGTTTATGCCCCCCACACAACTTAGTCATGAACATACTGTTTTTGCTCTGTCTTGTTTGTCTGCCTGTCCAAAAAATTTAAACCTTGGCCATTAAGCTATACTGACTCATTTTGACGCATTGCGCAATATTCTCATACTGACTCCTATTGACACACTTTAATCTACTAGCTTGTATTGAGATAAGCATTGATAATTGTTTATCTCTTATGAGTTAATGGGTTAGATAATCTTTGGAACTACATGTGATACAGACTGCATATTTGGTATGCATATATTCAACTCAAGAAGTTCTTGAGCTCAGTATAAGTTGTGTCATGTCTAACAAAGGTCAAGTTCATTTAGATTTCATTTTCTCACCTCTCGGACAGAGGTAACCCGAAATCTAAGGGTGTGAGATAACCTTATCTGTCCGGACAGACAAGCCGAACTATTTTATGATTGGTTGTTATTGCCGTTGTTATGACGTCGTCATGACGTTGTCATGCATGCATTAGAGCATTAAAATACAACTCGCCACTGTATAGCAAGTTAAACGCGTTTTTAGGGTTTACGAGGTGAGAAAATAAATCTAACACCACAGTTGAGTGTCAGATGAATATCCCACCCATGTTTGAAGATATTTTTGGAACACTCGGCAAAGCCTCGTGTTCGAAAAATATCTTCAAAACTCAGGTGGGATATTCTTATCTGACACTCACGGTGGTGTTAGATTCACTATATATCTAATAGGCTGACTTTTACTAAGCCATGATTTTTGAAGTACATGTACAGTAAACTCCACCTGTTATGATATCGCATGTGCTGATATATCACTTGTAAGGATACAGACCCTTCAGTCCCAGCAAACCCTCTTGTTGTTAACCCATTACCCCATAAATATGCCTTTGAATTATTCCTGCACTTAAGGAAATAGTTCCAATATATACTGTCATGAATATGAATAATAAAAATTATTTTCTATATTTAAGCAGATAGTAGGTTAAACAGGCGGAAAGTAAAGCAGAATGCACCTTAAGGTGCATTCTGCTTTACTTTCAACCTGTTTCAAGTAGTCACCTGTCTTCAAAATTAGAAACAGGCTATGGGGTAGTGGGTTAACTCCATTTATAACGATATTGCTTGTAAAGATAATCTGGATGTGGCGATGCTGTTTTTCAGTCCCTTGCCCATAGGCTGATCGCATGTAACGGTATTTTCATCTGTGAAAAGGTATGATCACCATCACAGGAAGATGTGAAAAGGTGTGACATGTATTATGGGGAACACATGCTGGCATGAAAGGTGTCGGCCTGGTCAGGAATCACTTCCGGGTCGTTGTAGTCTTGCAAGTAGTACCTTGAAAAATACAATTTCAAGGATTTGCACTGTTTAGGTTTTGCCTGTGGGTGAGTTTGAATGGTTTTCTTGATGAAAACTGGCTATTTGTGGTCATTTCCACCCAAATGGCATTGTTTTAGGCATCTCATTGCAGGACTTTTTCTCCAGGCGGATGCATATTGAAACACAGTGAATGGGATGAAGGTGAAAGTTGTTTACCTTTATTTTGACAGTGACCTTAGCAAATCATTGATAGCAAAAAATGTAGCCGGCGATGTTATAGGTAAACTGGCCTCAATTAACAGGGAAATGTCTATAGAATTGAAGGGTATGTCTTTTATAGCCTAGAAAATATTTTGGAGGGAGCTGTTGGCTCTGAAAGTTAGGCATTTTTGTATAGATTATATAGGGCGAAATTAGACCAGGCCGACACCGAAAAGGGATTCCTTGGAAAAACAGGATATACTTGTGCTAAATTGTTACATTCAAAGGGAAAACTTGAAAAAAAAATCATTGTTTTTAAACTTTTCTTTTTTTCAGAGCAAAAAATGTGAGAAAGAAATTTCAGAAACTTCGGAGAAGAAATACCGACTCTTTGCTTGGGGCAGCTATTTTGACTGTGAGGGGTACGACGAAGATCACACCAGCTGACGCTCTAGAATGGGGAAATTCCTTTGAATCTCTTCTTGCTGACAAAAGTAAAGTTTTCTAACCCACCAGTTTTACACCATTAACCCTTTCCCCAATATGCCTTTTAGCGCATTCAGTTTATTCCTCCGCTGAAGAAATTAGTTCCAATTTATACAGTTATGAATATGTATCATAGTTACGGAATATTTTTTTTATTCTAGCAGATGGTAACTTAAAGCAGGCTGAAAGTAAAGCAGAATGCGCCTTAAGGCGCATTCTGCTTTACTTTCAACCTGCTTTATATAGTCACCTATTTTCAAAACTAGAAACACGCTATTGTGTAAAGCGTTAATTTATTTCTTCACTGAAGAAAATAGTTTTACTTTATACATTCATAAAAATGCACCATAAGAAATGGTTAACTATATCCTAGATAATGGTATCTTAAAGCTGACTGAAAGTAAAGCAGAATGTAATAGACATATGTGTCCTGTTGAGGGAACTGTGGCAAGGGTCATTGTAAGGAGGGAGTCATTGTTGGGAGGGCCGTTGTAGAGAGGGAGCACTGTATTATATTATGTACAGTCTGAAAGTAAAGTCAGGCCCGTAGGAACAGGGGGGGCAAGGGGGGGGGGCCGTGCCCCCCCAATAATTTTGCCAATTATAGTAACCAAGCAAATTTTTATATATTTGTACTAAAAAAGGCCTAAAAACGCTTGTTATATCCTAAAATTTAACCGCACAACCAAAAAAAAAAAAAAACGTCAAAAGACAAAAAATCGGTGGTGCCCCCCCAATATTGAGCAACCAATATAGAGTGTGCCCCCCCAATCCAATTTTGCTTCCTACGGGCCTGATTTAAATTTAAGTAGATCACCTTTTTTCAAATCTTTAACCCATTTAGGCATTACCTCATAGTTCTGTTTCTTAGGTTTGGAAACAAGATGCTACTTAAAGCAGGTTGAAAGTACAGTCAAACCTGTCATAGCGACAGTCCCTATATAGCGACTTCCTGTCTTAACTCTTTGCATGCTGGGTAATTTTTTCGTCTGCAACAATTGTCGTCTGCTTCTGTTCTAAAATTAGAATTTTTTCAAAATCTCTTGTAAATTCAGTGTCAGAATGGCAAACAGTTTTGATCCTGATGAGATGCCGCGTTACCCGGCATCTCATCTGGATCCAAACTGCTTGCAAAGGTTATCACTGTGGCAGCTATATCCGCCGCTAGCGTGCAAAGAGTTAAGCGACCTTAGATTCCTCCCAACTTATTTTCCTATGTATTTAGACTGCTTATAACTACAACCTGTGTTACTTGACTAACAACTATAAAATGCCACTCCTAAAGTCCCATTTTACTATTAAATGCACCTGTTTGCAACGACTCGTTAATTGCTGGTCATTATCGATTTTTCAGTTTTCATTTCCTGGAGGGGAATATTTCTTTGTTTGTATGCTATAGCTACTAAAAATATCAGCCAAAAAAGAGTGACACTGACTTTAGATAAAACAATTAAATACAATGCGATAAAGGAATTATCAGCATATAAGGTTGCAGATTATCTCTTTCCTTCACAGACGGAAGCAGCAATTACAATGCACAGGGTTTAATTATGAACATATTTTTGAAAACTGAACATTAACCCATTACCCCATAGCCTGTTTCTAGTTTTGAAGCTAGGTGACCAATTAAAGCAGGTTGAAAGGCGCATTCTGCTTTACTTTCAGCCTGCTTTAAGCTATCATGTGCTAGAATATAGAAAATATTCCCTATAGAATATATTCATGACTGATTAAATTGGAAGATAAGTGACTACTTAAAGCAGGTTGAAAGAAAAGCAGAATGCGCCCGAAGGCGCATTCTGCTTTACTTTCAGCCTGCTTTAAGCTATCATGTGCTAGAATGTAGAAAATATTCCCTATGGAATATATTCATGACTGATTAAATTGGAACTATTTTCTTCAGTGTAGGGATAAATCATTTTTTGCTAAAAGGCGCTGCTATGAGGGAAAGGGTTAACTCTACAGGGCCAATGTACTGTTTTCCATAATACTTTTTTATAATATTTTTCCATTAAAACCATAAAGGAATCTTTACAATTTTGTTTGAAAATTACAGGGCTGCCATTTCTCCGGATTTTTCCTAAATCTCCTGATTTTTTCCCAGTACATGATAGTTAAAGCAGGCTGTAGGTAAAGCAGAATGCGCCTTAAGGCGCATTCTGCTTTACCTACAGCCTGCTTAAAGGGTTCGCATGTCAACAAAAAAAGAAAAAGGCTATGGGGTAAAGGTACGATTCGTAAAATTGCACTTGAAAAATGCAAATTTTGAAATCTTAGGATTTTTTATGTCAACTTATGGCAGCCCTGAAATTAATTCTAAATATAGAAAATGGTTCTAAATCAATGCTTGTGGAATAAAGGATTAGAACTGTGTCTTCTCCTCTGTTTAACAAACAAATATTCCTGGATGATGTTTAACCCATTACCCAATAAATACGCTTTTTTACACCTTTAATTGATTCCTACACTAAAGAAAATTAGTTCCAATTTATACAGTCATCAGTATGTTTCATAAGAAATATTTTCTTCATTTTATAGCAGGTTATAGCTTAATCAGGTAGAAAATAAAGCAGAATTTACCGTAACCCATTACCCTATATAGCCATTTTCTAGTCTTGAAGATAGGTGATCACTTAAAGCAGGTTTAGGCGCATTCTGCTTTACTTTCAGCCTGCTTTAAGCTATCATCTGGTAGAATATAGAAGAAGGAAAAAAGAGACATTTTCATGACTGTATAAAATTGAACTATTTTCGTCAGTGGAGGCGTAATTTAAAGGCTTTAAAAGGGGTATTTATGGAGTAATGGCTTAAGGCACATTCTTCTTTACCTTCAACCTGCTTTAACCCATTACCCAATAAATATGACTTTTTACGCTTTCAATTTATTTCTACGCTGAAGAAAATAGTTCCAACTTAAACTGTTATAAATATATATTATAAGAAATATCTTCTATATTCTAGCAGATGGTAGCTTAAAGGGTAGCTGGTCTTAATGTCCCATTGCATGAATGTACCATTGCCTCAATGTACCATTTTCAGTCTGAACGTACCATTTTTAAAAAATCCTATATTACAACCATGATTGACCATTATTAGTTGATGAAAAATATAAAATAGTACTTTATATGTTACTTGGATGAAATAAATGATTTTTTTAAAATACAATGTTCTTATGTGAGTATTATCCACTTTTTGTAGAAGTTCAATGAGTTTATACAATTCAACATGTATGTATCTGCATTCTTTTTTCCTACAATCAGGTGTGGATTTTTTAACTACAAATATCATAAATCAATCGGGGATAATTATAAACCATTTCTTCATTAAAAAAATAGTATAATAAAATTGTTTTCTATCAATTTTATATAGTGGTACGTTCAGTCTAGGAAAATGGTACATTGAGACTGGTACATTGAGGCATTGGTACGTTAAGACCATAAACCGCTTAAAGCAGGCTGAAAGTATGCAGAATGCGCCTAAAGGTTCATTCTGCTTTACTTTCAACCTGCTTTAAATAGTCACCTATCTTCAATACTAGAAATAAGCTATCAGGTAAAAGGGTTAGGTTAAGTGGTCACATCAAAACTAGAAAACGGCTGTGGGGTAATAGATTAAGCAGACGAAAGGTTACCGAATAGTCTAGTCAGCACATATATGGACAATTAGCACAAAAAGGTCGTATTTAGGACCTAATACGCAAAACGCTTGATCAATAAATAAAAAGTGATAATAAACTGTGAAAGTCGAACTTTTCTCGCTAGATTTTTGCACAGTAGGACTGATAAAGGATAGTAAATTGTGATAGTTTTCCAGAATTTTGAAACCTCACATTTGTGCTCCCACAGTTGCTTTTGTACGATTGGTGTATTAACTCATTGTGCCCTATAGTGACGCATATATGCGTCATTTACCAAAACTGTACCTGTAAAGAGTACACTTGTCTAATGCAAACAGTGAAGTCTCTGATTAGAGGGCTCCAGCAGGAGCCCTCTAATCAGGGACTTCGCTGTTTGTCATTTTGCAATATATCATAAAAAACAACCCTAAATAGTCTAAAATGGACTAGCGGCCAGGGCTCCAGATAAGTGGGAGTTATTTCACCAAATCAAACATTTTCTCACTCATTTCAGCACCAAATCCTATGGTGCCACTACTCATTAGTAGTGACACCATAGGGTTTAATTCAGAAATAAAGATTTTAGTTTTTGAAAAACTACGTACCCTTACCTGGTGCTCTACAAGCATTTATTGTAAACTGGAATTGTCCATTGGAAGTTTCAGGGGATAATGAGTTAAGAGTTTAATTGTGTTTACAGATGGACTGGAGCTGTTCAGGAACTTTCTGAAGTCGGAGTTCAGCGAGGAGAACGTAGAATTCTGGGTAGCGTGTGAGGAGTTTAAAACAACAAGAACAAACAAGCTGGTGTCCCGAGCCCAGAAAATATACAGTGACTACGTCGCCCCAAAAGCCCCGAAGCAGGTACGGTATACAGTCTGCAAAGCTAGCTTGCCATTAACCCTTTACCTGATAGCATTGTTTCTAGTATTGAAGATATGTGACTACTTAAAGCAGGTTGAAAGTAAAGCAGAATGCGCCCTAAGGCGCATTCTGCTTTACTTTCAGCCTGCTTTAAGCTATTAACTGCTAGAATAAGGAAAGTATTTAATATGACACATATTCATTACGGTATAATTTGGAATTATTTTCTTCAGCGGATGAATAAAATGAATGTGCTAAAAGTCGCTTCTATAAGGGAAAGGGTTAAATGTTACCGTCTTCTTCAACTGTTTGACAGTCATATTATCTTTAACCCTTTACCCCATAGCCTGGTTTTAGTTTTGAAAAAGAGTGACCCCTTAAAACAGGTTGAAAGTAAAGCAGAATGCACCCTAATGTGCATTCTGCTTTACTTTCAGCCTGCTTTAAGCTACCATTTCTCAGGATATTGAAAAAAATTCTGTTGGAACATGTTTATAACTGTATAAATTGGAACTATTTTTAGCTCACCTGAGCTAGCTCAGGGTGAGCTTTTGCAATACTTGAATGTCCGGCGTCAGTTGTCCGTCGTCAACAATATTAGTGTTTACACTCTAGAGGCCACAATATTTATCCATTCTTTCTCAAACTTGCTCAGATTGTATATTACCATAAGAGTTCGGATGAGTTCGATTATGGTTGAAATCGGACCAATAGGTCAAGAGTAATCTACCTTTGAATTGCTGAAAATGCCATATTTAAGGTTGTTTATACACTCTAGAGGCCACGATTTTTATCCAATCTTTCTCAAACTTGCTCAGATTGTATATTACCATAAGAGTTCAGATGATTTTGATTATGGTTGAAATCGGACTAATAGGTTGAGAGTTATCTACCTTTGAATTGCTGAAAATGCCATATTTAAGGATGTTTACACTCTAGAGGCCACACTTTTTATCCAATCTATCTCAAACTTGCTCAGATTGTATATGATCATAAGAGTTCAGATGAGTTCAATTATGGTTGAAATCCGACTAATAGGTTGAGAGTTATCTACCTTTGAATTGCTGAAAATGCCATATTTAAGGGTATTTACACTCTAGAGGCCACAATTTTTATCCAATCTATCTCAAACTTGCTCAGATTGTTTATGACTATTATGTATAAGAGATCATATTAGTATGATTATGGTTGAAATCGGACCAATAGGTCAAGAGTTATCTGCCCTTGAATTGCTGAAAATGCCATATCGAACAGCGTTTAAACCTTTTGCAACTACAGTTTTCAATGGATTTTGATTTTACTTGCACACAAAGTATATACCTATAAGTTCTCAAAGAAGTGCAATTATTGTTGAAATCTAATCATTGTGGCAATAGTTATCTGCCCTTGATATACTTTGATATGCTAGAAAAGGCTTCATTTCAGTATTGTTTAGGGTCTAGTTATCTACTGTTGATGTACTCTACTATACTAGAATAATGAGATTGTATTCCAAAATTGTTTACATGCTATACTACAAATTTGAATGGATTTAGATTAAAAGGGATGAAACAGAAAGGTAAAGCTATCAAGCTTCAGTACAACAGGTGAGCGATATCAGGGCCTTCAGGCCCTCTTGTCTTTTGTGGGAAAATAAATCAAATGCGCTTAAAGGCGCTTCTATCAGGGAAAGGGTTAATAATGTCTGCACTATCATTTCAAAATTTAAGAGCTAGATTCACAAACTGAGTGTTTCCGCCCTGTGGTTTTTCAAATCACAATCTCATATAACTGCCATAAACACTTCTAGTTTTGAAGACAATATGTAACCACTTAAAGCAGGTTGAAAGTAAATCAGAATGTGCCTGAAGGTGCATTCTGCTTTACTTTCAGCCTGCTTTAAGCTACCATCTGCTAAGATAAAGTAATTTTCTTATGATGCATATTCACAACTGTATAAATGCATGCTGAAAGTAAAGCAGAAAAAACCCTTGTGCTTTAACCCTTTACTCCATAACTTAATTCTAGTATTGAAGACAGTTGACCACTTAAAGTAGATTAGAAGTAAAGCAGAATGTACCCTATAAGGTGCATTCTATTTTACTTCAGCCTGTTTTGAATAATCATCTCTAGAATAAAGAAAATATATTCGTATGATACACTATTTTCTTAAGCCGAGGAAACTATGGAGTAATGGGTTAACCCTTTACCTGATGGCCTATTTTTAGAATTGAAGATAGAGGTGACTTCTTAAAGCAGATTGAATGGAAAGCAGAATGCGCCTTAAGGCGCATTCTGCTTTACTTTCAGCCTGCTTTAAGCTATCATGTGCCAGAATATAGAAAACATTCGCTATAATATATATTCATGACTGATTAAATTGGAACTTTTTTCTTCAGCGGAGGAATAAATCAAATTCGCTAAAAAGCGCTTCTATTGGGAAAAGGGTTAAGCAACCATATGTTGGAAACGCTCATAAACAAGTTAGGAAGGTAATTGTTAATGCAGAAAAAAATTAATGCAGAAAGCAACTTTCGGTCATTCAGACTTTCACAAAGTTTTCATGACTTACACAAGCCAAATATAATTTTTTATACAGCGCTCCCTCTCTTCAACAGCCCTCCAAACAACAACTCCCTCCGTTACCACGACCCTTGTCGCAGTTCCCTTAAAAAGACAATTATGTCTAAAGCTTTAACTGTTGCAATATCGTCTGCTTAAAACTGTTTTTTGCTGTTTTTCCAAAGGTCACACATTGGACATTTTTACAGAAAAAACTAAATGACGAGTGACAAACAGCTTGAATCTGTTACGCGGCGTCTGATCTGGATTCAAGCTGATTGCAATTGTCAGCCAATTTCCCTCCCTATATCGACTCCCTCCGAACAATGCATACACTTTTTGTCTCCCATTGGGTGTTCTTGTAGAGAGGGAGCGCTGTACAGTACATTCCAGAATCATAAAATATACTCTCCTTCAACTGAGATTCAGATTTAGAATTTAACGACCTGCAAATTCTCTCTTATTCTAGCCATGCCAAAAAATGTCAGTTAATTCTTTTTAAATCAAATTTGAGAGAAAAAAATTGTGAGAAAACTTTCTATTTATGACATGTATAGCCTTGTTAAGGCAAATTCAGGGTCCGCTGGGAACTGGTTACCATATCAACAAGAGATAGCGTCATATCCAATGGTCTGACTGCATTGGTAGATCTTAGTACAGCGCTCCCTCTCTACAACGACATCCAATGGGAGACAACAATTGTGTGCGTAGTTCGGAGGGAGTCGTTAGAGGGAGGGAAATTGGCTAACATTTGCAAAAAGTTTTTTTTTGTCAAAATGTCTAATATATAATTTTGAGAAAAACAGCAGACGACAACTTAAAGCAGACAATATTAAAGCAGTAAAAGCGTTGGACATAATTGTCTTGTTAAGGGAACTGCGACAAGAGTCATTTTAAGGATGGAATCATTGTTGGGAGGGCTGTTGTAGGGAGGGAGTGCTGTATGATATTCTGTCTAACCAATGTTTTACTTCATAATATGCTTCTAGTTTTGAAAACAGATGACCAATTAACCCATTACCCCATAGTCGATTTCTAGTTTTGAAGACAGGTGACCACTTAACATTCACACAATACTGTGTCTAGTTTTGAAGACAGGTGCCCTCTTAATAACCCATAACCCATAACCTGTTTCTAGTTTTGAAGACATGTGCACACTTAACCTATAACCCATAGCCTGTTTCTAGTTTTGAAGGCAGGTGACCACTTAGCTCATTACCCCATAGCCAGGGTTGCCATAAGTTGACATTAAAAATCCTAAGATTTCCAAATTTGCATTTTTCAAGTGCGATTTTACGAATCGTACCTTTACTCCATAGCCTTTTTCTTGTTTTGTTGACATGCGACTACTTAAAGCAGGCTGTAAGTAAAGCAGAATGCGCCTTAGGGCGCATTTTGCTTTACTTTCAGCCTGCTTTATTAAGCTACCATAAACTCGGAAAAAATCCGGAGATTTAGGAAAAATCCGGAGAAATGGCAGCCCTGCATAGCCTGTTTCTATTTTTGAAGACAGGTGCCCACTTAACCCATTACCCCATATCCTGTTTCTAGTTTTGAAGACAGGTGACCACTTAACCCTTTACCCCATAGCTGATTTCTAGTTTTGACAATTGGTGGGTAAAAGTACAGCAGTATATATTAACCCTTTCCCCCATAGAAGCACCTTCTAGTGCAATGTGCATTCATTTTATTCCTCCACTGAAGAAAATAGTCCCTTTTTATACAGTTATGTACATGTAACATAGGAAATGTTTTCTATATCCTTGCAGATGTACACAGCTTAAAACAGGCTGAAAGTAATGCAGAATGTGCCTTAATGCTTTACTTTCAACCTGCCTTAAGTGGTCATCGGTCTTAAAAATATAGTAAAGGGTTAACCCATATTTCTATTTAACCCATTTGTGCCCACGATCCCATATATGGGACATAGGCAAACAGTGTAGACTCTGATCAGACGCCGCATTATGTGGCGTCTAATCAGAGTCTACACTGTTTGCTGATAGGAATTTCAATATAAAACAAAACCAGAATTAAAATTTGACCAGGCTTGATTAAAATGGACTAATCCAATATAAAAAATGGAAGAATCCACTGGGAGCAAATGGGTTAAAACAGAATTGTTTTTGAAACAGATGTAATTGCAGCAGCCACACAGTTTTGGATGAACATCCTCTAATGACAACCACTGAAAAGACAACTAATTTATGGTACTTAAAACAGGTGGCATCTTAAAGCAAGATCAAAGTGAAGCAGAAAGCTCATAAGCAGCCACCCACCTTAACCCATTATCCCATAGCTTGTTTCTTGTTTTGAAGATATGTGACCACTTAAAGCAGGTTGAAAGTAAAGCCTGCTTTAAGCTACCCTCTGCTAGAAAATAGCAAAAACTTCTTATGATTCTAATTTGTAACAGTATAGGTTGGAACTATTTTCTTCAGCAGAGGAATAAATTAAAGGCGTAAAAAGATAGATAGATTTATAGATAGATTTATTTCAGCATAAAATGTAACAATACATGGTAAGACATGAATCTTACAAACATTGTAAAATAGATAAATAGTACATGAATGAAATAATGGACCATGACAGCCACACCATACACCAAGGATAACACCTTATTAGAACTGACTAAGAGTGCTATCACAGTTAACTTATGAATATTAAGAAATGCTAAAAGGAAATAAAAGGCGTATTTATGGGGTAATGGGTTAAACCCCATAAATAAACACTTATTTAGTGGTCATAATAGAGGTATTTTACTGTGTTTTAACCCTCTACCCCATAGCATGTTTTTAATTTTAACGATAGGTGACCACTTAACCCTTTACCTGATAGCATTGTTTCTAGTATTGAAGATATATGACTACTTAAAGCAGCTTGAAAGTAAAGCAGAATGCGCCCTAAGGCGCATTCTGCTTTACTTTCAGCCTGCTTTAAGCAATAACTGCTAGAATAAGCAAAGTATTAAATATGACACATATTTATTACGGTATAATTTGGAACTATTTTCTTCAGCGGATGAATAAAACGAATGTGCTAAAAGTCGCTTCTATAAGGGAAAGGGTTAAAGCAGGTGGAAAGAAAAGCAGAATGCACCTTAAGGTGCATTTTGATTTACTATCTGTCTGCTTTAAGCTATCATCTGCTACGCCTCATATGCTAGGGTATAGAATATATTTTCATGGTGCATATTCATAACTGTATAAAGTGGAACTATATTTTCTTCGCTGGAGGAATAAATTAAAGGCGTAAAAGTGCATATTTATGGCGTAATGGGTTGATCTCTTGTCTACTTGCAGGTGAATCTGGATTCTAAGACGCGGCTAGAGACGGTCACAAACCTTGAGAATCCTACACGAGACATGTTTAAACAGGCTCAGAAACGCATACAGTTCCTTATGGAGAACGATTCCTATAAGAGATTCCTGGACAGTGACACATACAAGAAACTGCTTACCCCACCCACTGGTTCTGTGCTGAGATGATACAACATTGTCTATGTTTTCTAACTGCTTGCTGAAAGTTTTATATATACAAGTTCTCATGCTTAACCCATTACCCCATTACCCCATATCCTATTTCTAGTTTTGAAAACAAGTGACCGCTTAGAGCAGGTTGAAAGTAAAGCAGAATGCGCCTTAAAGCCTGCTTTAAGCTATCAACTGCTAGAATAAAGAATTTTTTTAGCTCACCTGGTATGAAGTGCCAAGGTGAGCTTTTAGGATCACTGGATGTCAGTTGTCTGTCTTCATATTTGGTTCGTTAACACTCTAGCGTACACATTTCATTCCATCTTCTTGAAACTTGATCACAATTTTTGCCTAGAAGAAATCTAGGCCAAGTTTGAAATTAGGTCATGTCAGGCCAAAAACTAGGTCACTAGGTCAAATAATAGAAAATCCTTGTTAACACTCTAGAGGCTACACATTTCATCTGATCTTCATGGAACTTTGTCAGAATGTTTGCCTAATTGATACCTAGGTCAAGTTTGAATATGGGTCATTTGGGGTCAAAAACTAGGTCAGTAGGTCAAATCATAGGAAAAACTTGTTAACACTCTAGATGCTACAACTTTCCTTGGATTTTGATGAATTTTGCTCAACATGTTTGCCTCATCAATCTAAGTCAAAATCAAAAGTGGATTGTGTCCGGTCAAAAACTAGGTCACCAGGTCAAATCATAGGAAAATCTTGTTTACACTCTAGAGGTTGATTGTTGGTCATGTCCAGTCATGATCTAGGTTACTATAGGTCAAGTTTTACATGGTTTACCAGGTGATCGATTTAGGGCCATAGTAGCCCTTTCTTCTAGTAGTACACAATTATTAACTTAATCAATTGGAACTATTTTTTTCAGTGGAGGAATAAATAAGAGGCATAAAAATGTATATTTATAGGGTAATGGATTAAGCCATTACTCCATGGCTATTTTTCAGTATGAAAGCAGATGGTTATTTGAAGCAGGCTGAAAATACAGCAGAATGTTCCTTAAGGAGAATTCTGCTTTACTTTCAACCTGTTTTAATTTAAAAATATACTGGAATGCCTTCTCTGTCTTATGTTAAAGACTTTCTAGGTGGGTAACACTCACCTTAGTGCAGGGCTGCCATAAGTTGACATAAGAAATCCTAAATTTTCCAAATTTGCAATTTTCAAGTGCAATTTTACGAATCGTACCTTTTTCCCAACGCCTGTTTCTAGTTTTGTAAACACGTTGCTGCTTAAAGCAGGCTGAAAGTAAAGCAAAATACGCCTTAAGGCGCATTCTGCTTTACTTTCAGCCTGCTTTAAGCTGCCACATACTAGAAAAAAATCCGAATATTTAGGAAAAATCCAAAGAAATGGCAGCCCTGTTAGTGTAGGAATTGATAGAACCAACAGTGAGGAATATGAACAATAAGAAATATTAAGGCACATTCTGCTTTATTTTTAACATGTTTTAACCCTTAGCCTGCCACTCACGACTATAGCTCCATATGCAAACAGCTTGGATCCGGATGAGACGCCGAGTAACTCGGCGTCTCATCCGGATCCAAGCTGTTTGACACTCGGACAACATTTTCAGCAATTTTGAGCAACTTTGAAGCACTTTGAAACTTGAAGCAGACGAGAAATATAGCAGACGACAATTTATTTGGCGGGCTAAGGGTTAAGTGATAACCTAACCTGTCTTCAAAACTGGAAATAGGCTATAGGGTAATGGGTTAACCCTTTCCCTGTAGAAACCCCTATTGACGCCTTTATCTATTCTATCCCCTTTTAAAAGTTTCAGGGGTGATTTATGTCTGTTGATTTTATGGCTGGTAAAATTGAAATGTATATTTGAACATGGTTTTCTCTGAGGTCGAAATATTAGAATAGACCAATTTTATAATTTAACCGTTTCGGCGCCAAATTAATCATGAGGTTTTTATGCCCTCACTGCTTTATTGTCATCTACTTTTAAAAATATTCTTGTTTGCCATATTGTTCAAAGTAAGATTCAATGTGGTATGAGTTAAGAAATGATGATACGAGTGTCAAACAGTTTGGATCCTGATCAGATGCAGCGTTACGCGGCTTCTGATCAGGATCCAAACTGTCTGCAAAGTTGACTTTATGCGACTGCGGCCCGAAAGGGTTAACCCTTAGCCTGCCACTCACGACTATAGCTCCATATGCAAACAGCTTGGATCCGGATGAGACGCCGAGTAACTCGGCGTCTCATCCGGATCCAAGCTGTTTGACACTCGGACAACATTTTCAGCAATTTTGAGCAACTTTGAAGCACTTTGAAACTTGAAGCAGACGAGAAATATAGCAGACGACAATTTATTTGGCGGGCTAAGGGTTAATACTATTTTTATTCTCTATTTGGCATATTTTTATCTTTATTGGGAACGATTTTTTTCATCAAATGATTATATTAAAGGCGTAAAAAGGGCATGTTTATGGAATAATGGGTTAATTAGATTTTCAGATGAAAATTTACATGGTTCGTGTTAACCCATTACCCTATAGCCTCTTTCTAATATTGAAGATAGTAGACCACTTAAAGCAGGTTGAAAGTAAGGCGCATTCTGCTTTACTTTCAGCCTGCTTTAAGCTACTATCTACTAGAAAATAGAAAATATTTTTCATGATAGATATTTATAATTTTATAATTTTGAACTATTTTCTTCTGTGGAGGAATAAATAAGAGGCATAAAAAGGGGTATTTATTGGGGAATGGGTTAATTGGCTACTTGGACATAAACAAACATAGTTTTCTGAGTTAATGTTAATTGGTTAGATTCACTATTGTATATAAGGTCATCAGTATTAAGTAGAATAAAACCTCTCTTTTACGACCACTAAAACAAAGGCTAATTTATTGTATAATTACTGGTGACAGTTGAAAGCAGGGTGATAGCTTAAAGCAAGGTGACAGTTAAACAGAAAGCTCCTAAAGGAGCTTTCTGTTTTACTGTCACCTTGCTTTAATTAATTACCCCATAGCCTGATTCTTATTTTGAAGACAGGTACCCCTTCAAAGAAGGTTGAAAGTAAAGCAGAATCTGCCTGCTTTAAGCTACAATCTGCTAGCATATGAAAAATATTTCTTTTGGTACATGTATATTCATAACTGTACAAGTTTGGAACTATTTTCTTGAGCGAAAGAATAAAGTAAAGGGCTATTAATGGGGTAATAGATTAAGTAGTGAATAGATTAAGCAGTAACCTGTCATAAAAAACCTAAAAGTTAACTTAGGTGACAGCTTAAAGCAAAGTGAAGAATTTTTCTGTTTTACATTCACTTTGCTTTAGGCAGTCACATGGTTTAAACACCTGCTAGAATTAACACAGTTGAATGGTGGTAATAGAGAGGATTTACTGTAGATAGATTTCTAACAGTTACTGTTGTTTTTCTCTTGAAATAGATTTATTATTTCTATGTATGATATGCAACGTTATTTTCATATTGAAATGTATGACTATTCATTCCTACTATAGACAGTTAGACACAGAATATTCTTTAAACAATTTGAACCCTTGTTATATACAGTTAAACCTTTCTATTATGACTACTAAAAGAATGTAAACTAATTGTATAAAAGTCAGGTGTAAGTTTAAAGCAAGGTGACAGTAAAACAGAAAGCTCCTAAAGGAGCTTTCTGTTTTACTGTCACCTTGCTTTAAGCAGTCACTTGTCATGAACACCTAGTAAATAACTCAAATTAGCGGTTGAAATAGAAAGGTTTTATTGTAGTACAGATGATTTGTGTTCATAATTATGATATACCATATGTATCTCTGTATATAGACCTATATGCTATGATTAAGTCAGAGTTATGTCCCTTTGTACGACATTACCTCTCACATGTTCAAAACCAAATTGATTTTTGCAGATTTGTGATTCCTTTTCAAGTTTTATTTTTCCTTATACATTTCAGCAACAGGTTATATGTCCCTCATAGAAGCTCCTTTTTGGTGCATTAATTCAATGCTCCGAGGGATGCGTTTTAGGGTTTTTACAATACCCAGTTACAAAATCATAGGAAAATTGTGATGCAGTCTGATTCCTTACATGTGAATGAAGGCTGAAAGTAAAGCAGAAAGCTCCCTTTAAAGCGGCTCGCAATCAGATGGTGTATTTGCAAAAATTAAAAAAAAACCACATAAATAAAACCAAACGTTTAGCATTATTGTGCATCTGGCATTAGAAAAATATGATCAGTCTAAAAACATCCTCAAGAAAATTCTTCAAATCTTAATTTTTCAGATATTTTCCATCGCTTTATCCTATATTTATTCTATAGCATCAAAAGACGCAGCAGAAATTGATCACGGGTTGGTCATAAACCCTGGCCGCATTATGTACTCTCCATCGCTACATAGTAAAGTATGTTAAATCTATCCCAGTGATATAAATAGTCCGGCTGGTCGAGTGGTCTAAGTGGTTGTCTTATTTTGCTTCCTGCCCCCATATGCCTGGTCCGGGGTTCAAAGTTGTCACGTTGCCAGTAGCTTTGCGGATGTCCACAGTAGTGGATGAAACAGTCACCAATAAGAAAATAGTAAGTGTTGCGATTTGAAAAAAAAAATCTAACTATTTTTAATGCTAAATCTGGTTGCGAGCCTCTTTAAGAGCCTCAAGGAGCTTTCTGCTTTTCTTTAGTCTGCTTGAAGCAACCACCTGTCTTAAACCTTGGAACAAGCTATTGGGGAAAGGATTAATTTGAAGAGTCAAACCTGAAGAAAGTATAATTTAGAGATATTTGCTTCAGAGACATTACCCTGGTAGTAGTGTATTATTGATGACAGCTTAACTCATTTAGCCCTAGTGACACACATATGCTTCCTTTACCAAATGTGTACCTGTGAAGAGTACACTTGTCCTATGCAAACACTGAAGTCCCTGATCAGAGGGCTCCTGCAGGAGCCCTCTGATCAGGGACTTCACTGTTTGTCATTTTGCAATTTATTACAAAAAACAACCCTAAATAGTCTAAAATGGACCAGCCTTTATTGCAAACTGGAATTGTCCATTGGAAGTTTCAGGGAATAATGAGTTAATGCAGAACATCAGTAATGCTCCTTTCTTGCATGAAAAGCAGCCATCTGCCCTATGTACGCTGTGGTTACCCAGTCAGGAAGTTCTCTACAGTTATCAAGACGTCTGAGTCAAAAAGCCGAAAACACAAGAAATTAAGTATCTTACATAGTCTTAACTTTTCAATTTCACACACAAAATGTAGAAAGCAATACCTGGTAGCTTTCCTTGGAGTACTTCGGACTTCGTCAGCCAACTGTTCTGACATCTCATTGGGAATTAACACCACTCCAGGCACGCGTGAGCGATGTTAATGTTGAGTCCTAGATGTGCGGAAGATTGTACCCGCCCCCGTCCCTGTTTAGGGCTGGTTTGTGCACTCTTATGTTGATTAATTCTTTCACCCCCGTTAAAACCATGAGGGTTCTCTGTTTAGAATAGTCACTGATTCAAGGGAAACATATCTTCAACACATCTAGGACTCAACATTAATTAACATCGCTCATGCGTGCCTGGAGTGGTGTTAATCCCCAATGAGATGTCAGAACAGTTGGCTGACGAAGTCCGAAGTACTCCAAGGAAAGCTACCAGGTATTGCTTTCTACATTTTGTGTGTGAAATTGAAAAGTTTAGACTATGTAAGAAATGAATATTACCACACAGTTAAATATCCATCAAAACAGATATTAGGTATTTTATCCAACTTTAAATAAGCAATTAACGTTACACTGCAAAATTCTTCCATAATTGGGAAATAATCTTGGACTCTGATCCACTGAGTTCCATGGACTCTGTGAATTTCAAAGCTAACACGAATGGTTGCATAACAGAAAACAAAGCACAAACTTCTTTAACAGTCCGGTAGAATTCTAAACAATACAGTGTAACATCAGGGCTACCATAGGTTGACATGAAAAATCCTAAGATTTCCAAATTTGCATTTTTCAAGTGCGATTTTACGAATCGTACCTTTACCCCATAGCCTTATTTTATTTTGGTTGACATGCGACTACTTAAAGCAGGCTGTAAGTAAAGCAGAATGCGCCTTAGGGCGCATTCTGCTTTACTTTAAGCTACCATGTACTGGGAAAATATCCGGAGATTTAGGAAAAATCCAGAGAAATGGCAGCCCTGAAACAATACAGTGTAACATTCTAAAGGACAACAGCTCCCTTGATACATGTAAATTTGGTATATCAAGCCTCTTTACATCGGCATTCTATGTTGAATTAAGAGATCTAATTCTGCAGAATTTGTTTGATTCTTATTTAAACTATCACTGTTACTGTTTGTTTTGCAGGATTTATTGATATACAATGTACATTCAATCTTCAATATCTCAAACTCGGCTAAATCGAACATACCCGCATTTCAAAGTTAAAACGTAACATGGCTAAGCCACGTTTTAACTTTGAAATATGGGTATGTTCGACTTAACTGAACATGAAACAATGAAGTTCATGTGTCTAACTATCAGATAGTTCCAGTTAAGCGAGTTCGAGATATCGAAGTTTGACTGTATTCTTCAATGCACTGATTTTGTAAAAAAGGCATAGATAAACCCTTTCTAAAACCACAGCTTTTCACAACTTTTGCCTATCCCTCATGAAAACAAACAGTTTGTGCCTTGACCTAGTTATCATATCATAATACCAATACACACCTTTACCTGGGTTCATGGTTATAAAGCTTTTTAGTTGAGTCTGAAATCGTTTTCAAGCATTTAATTGGTCAGATTTGAGTTTTTGCTAAGCAAAAACTCAAATCTGACCAATCAAATGCTTGAGAACGATTGCAGACTTAACACAAAAGTTTTATAATCTTGGGGCCTGTACCTCTTGGAAATGCCTTTTTCAGAAATCTAAATTTTCTTCATCAATAGCTGCTTAACCCATTACCCCATAAATATGCATTTTGTATGCCTCGAATATATTCCTCCACTGAAGAAAATAGATCAAATTTATACAGTCATGAATATATTCCATTAGACATATTTTATGTATATCCTAGCAGATGGTAGCTTAAACAGGCTGAAAGTAAAACAGAATGTGCCTTTAGGCACATTCTGTTTTACTTTAAACCTGCTTAAGTGGTTGTTTCTCTTCAAAACTAGAAACAGGCTATGGAGTTAAGAGAGAACCATGCTACTTTAATTAGTAGCTGTTAGAAAAACAAACCCTTACATAATAAAAAAGGGACTAAACTTAACCCTTTCCTCCCTGAAACCTCAAATGGATAATTCTAGTCTGACCAGGGTCTACACTGTTTGCATAGGACAAGTGTACTCCTCACAGGTATGCTGTTTGCGAATGACGCATATAGAATGCGTTACTAGGGTTCAAACAGTTAACTAGAACCTGGAAATGTCCATTTCAAGTTTCAGAATTCAATGTCCCAGTTAAAACGGTAAAAAACAAGTATCGAGAGAAAACAGTTCACATATGTTAGATTGTAAATGTTTTGCCCCTGACATGGCACTTTTCCTCATAGAAGCATGTTCACGTATTACTCCATAAATGCGTCTTTTTATGCATCTGATTGTTTCTACACTAACGAAAGTAGTCCCCACCTACCAAAGTAGTCCCCACCTAGCAAAAGTTGTCCCCACCTAGTGAAAGTAGTCCCGAACTAGGAAAAGTTGTCCCCCCTAGCGAAAGTTGTCCCCCCCCCCTAGCAAAAGTAGTCCCCACCTAGGAAAAGTAGTCCCCACCTAGTGAAAGTTGTCCCCCACCTTGCAAAAGTAGTCTCCTGCTAGGAAAAGTAGTCCCCACATAGTGAAAGTAGTCCCCATCTTGCAAAATAGTCCCCACCTAGTGAAAGTTGTCCCCACCTAGTGAAAGTTGTCCCCACCTAGGTGAAAGTTGTTCCCACCTAGTGAAAGTTGTCTCCATCTAGGAAAAGTAGTACCCACCTTGGAAAAGTTGTCCCCCACCTAGGAAAAGTTGTCCCCCCACCTAGAGAAAGTTGTCTCCACCTAGTGAAAGACGTCCCAACCTAGGATGCCCTGCTCTCGAAACACAGAAGGCATTTACAGTTTGTTTCCAGATGGTATCTTAAAGCAGGGCTGCCATTTCTCCGGATTTTTCCTAAATATTCATATTTTTTTCTAGTACATGGTAACTTAAAGCAGGCTGAAGGTAAAGCAGAATGCTCTTTAAAGCACATTCTGCTTGACTTCCAGTCTGCTTTAAGTAGTCACATGTCAACAAAACTAGAAATAGTCTATGGGGTAAAGGTACGATTTGTAGAATCGCACTTGTAAAATGCAAATTCGGAAATCTCAGGTTCAAAGTAAAGCAGACTGCCACTTTACTCTATGACATGCTTCTAGTATTGGATATATGTGACCAGATTGAAAGTCACGTAGAATAATTGCCTTAAGGCACAATCTTTTTGGGTTTTATCCTGCTTTAAGCTATTATACCATCTGCTACAATATAGAAAATATTGTATGGTTCATATTCATGACTGTATAAACTGGAACTAATTTCTTCAGTGAAAGAATAAATAAAATGCGTAAGAATGTGTATCTATGGAGTAAAGAGTTCAAATGATAACTTTCAGTGTTTAAAGTGCAGGGCTGCCATTTCCCTGAATTTATCGGAAATCTTTTTATCATAGCAGATGGTAGCTTAAAGCAGGCTGAAAGTAAAACAGAATGCGCCTTAAGGCGCATTCTGCTTTACTTTCAACCTGCTTTAGGTTACCACGCTTGAAAAATAGAAAATTTGGGAATATCAGGTCTTTTCAGGATCAACCTATGGCAGCCCTGAAATTGTTCAGGTATAAAAGCCTCGTATTTATGGGGTAATGCTTTATAAATATGACACACTTGATCTGTAAAACTTAGCAATTACAACAACGTAATGGGTTACTTTCCTTATAGTAGTGGTTCAACTGACTTTCCCCGTACTGTTATGGAGAAGGTTTCACAGGGCTGCCATAAGTTGATAAAGAAAATCCTAAGATTTCAAAATTTTCAATTTTTCAAGCGCAATTTTACGAATTATACCTTTAACCCATAGTCTGTTTCTAGTTTTTAAGACACGTGATGCTCAAAGCAGGTTGTAAGTAAAGCAGAATGCTTTACTTTCAGCCTGCTTTAAGCTTCCATCTGTTGGGATAAAAATCCGAAGATTTTGGAAAAATCCGGAGAAATGGCAGCCCTGGTTTCATGTAACTATTGTTTTACAATTTGAAGTTTTCTTGTGTTTTTTTTCTCTGTGCAATAAAATGCAAGTGCAATATGAGAAAGTCTTCTATTGTTTTTGATATGCCTAGATTATACATGTATATGTTACATGGATAACGTGTAATCAGTTATTATGCTTATCCCTGATATTTTTAGGGATTACCCGTAATCACTGGGCGTTTTAGCCTAATAGGGAATTGATGAAATGTCCCATTTTTCATCAAATAAATAGATTTGTATTATCATGACATTCCTCTTGGTTTAAAAGATCATGCTTTCTTGAAATAGTATGGTCTGATGAACGTTCATACAGTTTTTCTCGCACAACTTAATAAAAACAAGTGAACAGTGTTCATATAAGCCAGAACAATTAAAAACAAGACTGCGCATTCAATAAACGCTTATGCCCCCGGTGGCAACCTTGACAGTATATTTTGATTTTTTTCTAAGTCCAAATTAGGTCAAAATCAAGGTTGGGTGATATTGGTGGATAGGGAATGGTCCAAGGCAACAACTGTATAAGTATCCAAGCATTGGAGTAAGCGGTGTTGATGCTAGACGAAACGGTAAAATATAGTTAACCAAGAAATAGCCCACTCAAAATATTCTAAGTCCAAATTAGGTCAAGGTCAATGTCAAAATCAGGGTTGGGTATTATTGGTGGCTAGGGAATAGTCCAAGGCAACAACTGTATAAGTATCCAAGCATTTGAATAAGTGGTGTTGTTGCTAGACGAAACGGTAAAATCTACTTAACCTGGTTACGGACGGACGGACGGAAAGACGGACGGACGGACAGGACGATTACTATATGCTCCCGCATCTGTCGATGCCGGGGGCATAAAAAGAAAGACATCTGTCTTGTTAATATAGTTAACAAAATATTTCATAGCGTGGTACTTGCCTTTTAACAAGGTAAGATGTATTACTTTAAGTTCAACAAAAGTAACTACCAAATATCTAAAAATAAAATCAGCGAAAAACTTCAAAATTACGTCTTTTCCCTGGGAGATTTAGCTAGGGTTTTCGTGAAATCCCTTATGTTTCAGTGATCTCACATATTCCCTAATGACACGATTTTCCTGTATTATATACATGTATATCTAGAGATCTATACTGCCCCCTTCACAACCATACATTAATAGTTAATCCTTCTCCTCGCTGAATACTTATTTATAAACTCTGCCTAGATCTACTATGCATATCTATCATCTGGTGGTATATAGGCCGATTTTATTGAACTGACAGGGCGGAATTTCGCATTTCAACTTTGGGGGGACAGGACACTCTTTTATTATCGGAATTTACCGTTGTCGCCTGCCTTTTATTCTCTCAACATAACATATATAAGTGGACTCTTTGGCAGCAGGAATATAATGACGAGTGACAAATAGCTTGACTCCAGATCAGACGCCGCGTTACGCGGCGTCTCATCTGGATTCAAGCTGTTTGCAAATGTAAGCCAAGTCTTAATCTTCCCTCCCTATAACAGCTTTCTCCGAACAACGCACGCAATATTTGTTTTCCCATTGGGTGTTGTTGTAGAGAGGAAGCAATTGTATATACCATTTTCACGTTGATATGAATGCATGCATAACTCGTGTTTCTCAATATTGAAAGTATCGGACAATAACGATAAAATACGGAACTATACCTAGCACCCCTTAAATCAAAAGTAAACTGCCAGGTGAAGAAAATCGGTCTATAGACCGATGGACTAGTAACTCAGAGGTCGCCTGTTCGAGTCCACAATGCACCAATAAACTTACTGAACTTCCTTAGGATTATACCTTAAAACGGAGGTCACGTGTATCGGTGGTATGCACCGTGCGTGTCAAAGAACCAGTGATTTCTCCAGCGTCCGCGCCGTCTGTTATATCCCATCTCTCCATTGCATGTTTCTATTGAAGATAGCTGACCACTTAACTCTTTCCTCCCTGAAACTTTAAATGGACAATTCCAGTTTCCATTTTAGTCTAGTCCATTTCTGACTTTTAAGGGTTGTTTTTGTCAATGTTTGGCATTGTGACAAACAGTGAAGACCCTGATCAGAGGGCTTCTTTCGGAGCCCTCTGATCTGGGTCTTCACTGTTTGCACAGGACAAGTGTACTATTCACATGTTCACTGTTTGAAAGGGACGCCTATATGCGGGACTAGGGTTCAAAGGGTTAAATCAGATTGAAAGAAAAGCAGAATGCGCCTTCAGACGCGTTCTGCTTTACTGTCAGTCTGTTTTAAGGTACCATCTTCTAGAATATAGAAACCATTTACTTACAATACATAGTCATGCCTGTATAGATCTAATTTGGACCTATTTTCTTCAGGGTATAAATAAATATAATGCGTAAACATAATTATGTATCTATTGAGTAAAGGGATGGCCCTTAATAAAAGTACATGTAGTTAACCATTTCTATACTTAAAACCAATAAATATTTATTTTTCAGACGAGGGTTTAGAATCTGATCTGAGGGATCCTTGAGGAGCCTTCTGATCAGGGTATGCACTGTTTCTTTTACTAATTTACAAGTAGATCTATGTTTCTGAAATATTTTACTGACAAACAACTCTTCAATTAATATGGACATACATGTACAGTACAATGCCGATACAGTGCACATGTCATACAGATCTATACATGTACATGTACGTCCTTTGTTCGTCACTGTTTCTGCATCACCTTAATTAACCCTCATACTTAAAGTTCAAAGCACTGGGAACCTTTCCATTGGTCTGACAAACTGATAACAAATCAAAATAAAACAACTTCGTCATGGAAAGCAATGGTTGGTTATTGTGAGTTGGTCTACTAACACTCCTTGTCAGAATGAAAAAAAAACCGTGCAAACGTGAGCGAACGGCAAACTACGTTTTAAACGGTAACTGACATTAACCTGCCTACGTGCCAATTTGCTCGCAACGGTAAATATGGATGAAGGGTTAAAGACTTTTCCTTAGCCCATTGATGGACTATCCCCCATTGTCCTGGATATGTGAGAAAAAGCATGAATTTAATGCTGCAAGCGGGTATACCCATCTCTGTTTACCTGGTGAGGCCAGGGACGTAGATTAAATCTTTAATCTACGTCCCTGGTGAGGCCCAGATTAAACACATGCTCTAGTGCTTTTCAATGGTTATTTCTAAACAAACTATCAAATATAAAGGTCGGGTCTCACATAAGACGATTCAATGGTTCAATACTAGTATGCATAATACCCATGCTTTTTGCAAGGAAATTGTATGACGAGGCGTTATGAGCAAAAGGTCGTCAGGAGGTGTATTTAAGTTGGGGTTTACAGCACTTCGACACAAAATTTAGTTATACAACTTAAAACTACATTGAAAGATTTCCCTGCCTTTCTTCCTCGTCATAGTATATATTAAATAAATTAAAACGTGCGTTTTGTATGTCAGGACTCAGGTGGGCACTGGCAGTGTTTGACCAATTACACCATACCCTGTTTCTAGTTTTGAAAATAGGTGACCACTCAAAGCGGGTTGAAAGTAAAGCAGAATGCGCCGTAAGGTGCATTCTACTTTACTTTCAGCCTGCTTTAAGCTATCATCTGCTAGGATTAAGATATTTTTTTTTAATAGTACACAGTCATAACTTAAGAAATTGGAACTATTTTCTTCCGTGTAGGAATAAATTATAGGCGTAAAAAGGCGTATATATGGGGTAATTTGTTAAGAAATATTGAAAAAAATTACATATTTTTAACAGTATTGTATCATCCTTCCTATATGCCATAATTTTGCCAGAGAGAAATCAAAGTATATTTTTCTTCTTTTGAGATTCAGACATGGATTATGTTTCTTTCTATCATTTCTGAACAAAGGTACACTTTAAAAGATAATGAGAATTGAAATGCATCACCTAGTTCATTTAAATTACAAAACTTGCACTTTTGGTTATGACGTTCTTTATTAACCCATTTGTGCCCAGTGGATTCTTCCATGCTTGTATATTGGATTAGTCCATTTTTATCAAAGAGAAGCCTGGTCAAATTTTCATTTTCATTTTGTTTTATATTGAAATTCCTATCAGCAAACAGTGTAGACTCTGATCAGACGCCGCATAATGCGGCGTCTGATCACAGTCTACACTGTTTACTTATGTCCCATATATGGGATCATGGGCACGAATGGGTTAAGCCAACCGATCGACTCTTTTCCAAAAGGCAAGTGATTGTTACACATACGACAGTTAACAAATCCTGGTAGATAGAACTTAGGCAATAAAATCCCCATTAAAATACATTGAAAAAAATGCCGTTCAATTCGTGTAAACGCTATTTCTCGAGAGGGCGGGACTTCTGGATAGGTTTCGCAGAGGAGGCGGGGTATATGCATTTTTCATTCGCGAATTAATCTTTGGAACTCGGACAGCAAATATTTAGCGGAAATTTTAAAAATTTGTTCTGAACCGATGTATGCCTTCCTATTAGCGGAATCCGTGATTACCGACTAAAAAATTTTCTTATTAATGAGATAAATTGCAAAGAAAATTGATATACATACCTTATAAATAGCAGCTGTCTACATTTCCTTATGAAAACAAAAATCGATATATTTACCCAACTTTAAAAATGACGTCATTTCCAAATGACATAAAATCGGCCTGTCAAGTTGATTACGTCAGTAGAATGTAAACAATTGAACTTTTTTTTGCTTCCGAATGTCCTCAACTTCAGTAATGCGGTCATGGCTGTTCCTTATAGGCATGGAGAAAGTCCTTTCTCCATGTTATAGGTTACATATTACTCGTGTTATCCGTTATTCTATTATAAAGATTGTATGCATCAAAGAGATACGCTTATGTATAAGTTGAAATAAAAATATGTTCTGTTCTGTTTTCAACCTCTAATATGGATTAAACATACATGCGTACTAACACAATGTTAATTTTATATTAGAAATTACAGCAAATATATTGTATATATAAGAAAATAAACTGATTTTTTCGGCATTCAAGTGAAATAAACGACAGAAATACCACGAATCGCGCGATTCGGAAAATATCAAAATAAAACTTAATATTTGAAGACCAAACGCTCTACCACTTTACCAACTGGACCAACGCGCCGCTGAAATAGAGGATTTCACAGGGCTGCCATAGGTTGACATAAAAAATCCTAAGATTTCCAAATTTGCATTTTTAAGTGCGATTTTACGAATCGTACCTTTTCCCCATCGCATCTTTCTAGTTTTGTTGACACGTAGCTGCTTAAAGCAGGCTGAAAATAAAACAGAATGCACCATAAGGCGCATTCTGCTTTACTTTCAGCCTGCTTTAAGCTACCATGTACTTGAAAAAAAATCCGAAGATTTAAGAAAAATCCGGAGAAATGGCAGCCCGGATTTCAATTAAATCTAGGCCATTCTTTTACTAGATTTTTTTGCGGATTGTTTTTGCAATGTAGAGTCCTCTGATCAGGGTCTACATTTATGGCATTCTCTTTAAATGTATAGTGGATCCGGTTAGTTTCCATGCACTTATAATGCATGTTTATATATGTAACAGCTGAAATATAGGATTTCAATTAAATCTAGGCCATTCTTTTAATAGATTTTTTTTGCGGATTGTTTTTGCAATTTAGAGTCCTCTGATCAGGGTCTACATTTATGGCATTCGATAAGTTTATACTCTTTTGAAAATGTATAGTGGACCCGGCTTGTTTCTATGCACTTATAAACTCTACATGTTTTTATATGTAACAGTTTTTGACGTTTAATACCGATAATTGTTGATAAAGGTTGCTTATCGTCGTCGCTAGGGGTTTAACTACCTTATCCCGAGCACAACAGTTTTTTTTTGCAAACAGTTTGGATCCTGATTAGACGCCGCGTTACGCGGCGTCTTATCAGGATTCAAACTGTTTGACACTCATTTCAATATTTCTTCAGTCAAAATAGCAATAATTAAAAAATAAGAAATAAAAGCAGACGACAATTGTTTAAAATTGATGACGTCACATGGCTTGGAGCTCTCGGCCAATCAGATGCCTAAAAAACCTGCGAATATATCGTCTATTGAACAAAACCATGAAATAACTAAACACTGTTCACTTATTCCATGCTTCCGTCATCTCAAGGCAATTTGACGTCACAGCCCTAGCAATCCTCCGAGCAAGCCACCGCGAAAACCTTTTGCCTGCACTGTAGGCTTAACGATAAATAATCGGAATAAACACCAGATCAAGGATTTAAACTAAAGCAATACGGTAATTCCACAGTATCTATAATAGATCTAGATCTACCCCATCCCTCTGGACCTAGATATATGCATTGTTTCAGCTGTAGGTGTAAAAACCGGGATATGCATGTCTTGATTGGCTAATTTTACTAAACAGCTGAGATCAGAGGGGAATTGCAAAAGCTTGATGACGTCATATTATGTACAGTGATACCTTAACCTTAAAGGCCATTAATAATGAATTGTGCTTACATATAGAGCTTCAATAAGCCTTATTTATGTTGGTGTTGAAGCATGCATAATGTCTAGCTACACAATGAAATAACCTTTCAATTTAAGTAAAATATTACAAATAAAAATGTCTTTTTCGTCTAAAACAAAAAGCAGAAACGAAGGGTCTTCTTGTTTTCCTCGAGCCCAAGCCAGTGCTAAATAGGTTAGACCATGGTTGCGCACGAATAAACGACATAGTTCTACGCCCCCTCGAACTATATCGTTTATTCGCGCGCAACCTTGGTCTAACCTATACATAGAGACTTGTCTTGTCAAAAGACCATGCCATTATGTCGAAGAGCTATGTGATCTTGTCTACAACATGCTTTATGCTATTACGTTAAAAAGTAGTGTCATCCTGTTAAAGAGCAATGTGAACTTGTCTATATACATGTACTGTGTTATCATGTCTAATACGCGTGTTGTTATGTCAATATACAGTGTTGACTTGTCCAAACTGTGTCTTATCATGTGCAACATCTATGTCATTATGTTACAAAGCAGTTTCATCTTGCCAAAATGTAGTGTTAACTTGTCTATATGGTATGTGTTCATGTTCAACGTACGTGTTGTTATGTCAATATGCAGTGTTGACTAAAAACGTATTCTTCAAACTATATCTTATCATGTTCAACTTGACATCTATGTCATTATGTTACAAAGCAGTTTCATCATGGTAATTTTGTTTTTCAATATTTATTTTATGTCTATGGAAGTATTTTCGCATCAAGAAACTAAATCAAGACAAAACAGGCACCAGATTTGAAAACTAATAAAAAAAACCTAACCTGACACACCGTTTAGAAGTTGAGCCAAAAATGTACACCAACATATAGCCCTCCTTATTTTTTCATTCATTGTAAATAGGTCTTCGAAAAAAACACGAAATAATTTTTTGAAATGCTTGGAAAAACTACACAAGTTCATGAGTTTAATAATGAATTAGTACGCCCTTAACCCTTTACCTGATAGCCTATTTCTAGAATTGAAAATAGGTGACTACTTAAAGCAGGTTAGATCGTATTTAATTACGGTGCCGTTATAGCAAACTATCTAGTCTCTATATAAAGTTTGCAACCCTCATGGCGAGTTACATTTGCGGAAAGTCAATAAATCAGTCTGGACCATTAGCCAATGTGAATATTTCTATTTAACCCATTTGTGCCCACGATCCCATATGATGCGGCGTCTGATCAGAGTCTACACTGTTTGCTGATAGGAATTACAATATAAAACAAAATGAAAATGAAAATTTTGGCCAGGCATCCCTTTGATGAAAAATGGACTAATCCAATATAGAAACATAATGGAAGAATCCACTGGGCACAAATTGGTTAAGCAAGACCTGAATTTCTGATCATTGCTGATTGATTGAAAAATCTTTTTTTTTTCAGAGATAAAAACGCTTTTCTTCAACATTGATCTGTTAAGTTCAAATGGTATCCAAAACATTTTCATTCAGGTTCGCCATAGTAAACCAGGACTTTCACTTTTTTTTACTGCCAACGGCGCCAAAAGGCGACAGTTTGGATTCTGATCAGACGCCGCGTTACGCTCGTATCAACATTTCTTCAGTTAAAACAGCCCTAAAACTGCCATTAAGAATATCGCAGACGACACTACCAATGCAGACTCTAATAACCCTTTACCCATGGCATGTTTCTAGCTTTGAAGATAGTTGACTTCTTAAAGCAGGTTGAAAGTAAAGCAGAATGCACCTTAGGGCTTATTCTGCCTCACTTTCAGCCTGCTTTAAGCTACCGTCTGCTAGAATATAGACTATATTTCCTATGATATGTACTCATGGTTTTATAACTTGGAACTAGTATCTTCAGCGGAGGAATAAACTAAACGCGCTTTAACTCTTTCCTCCCTGAAACCTAAATTGGACAATTCCAGTTTCGATTTTTGTCTAGTCCATTTTTGGCTTTTAAGAGTTGTTTTTGTCAATTTTGGCATTACTGACAAACAGTGAAGACCCTGATCAGAGGGCTCCTATCGGAGCCCTCTGATCTGGGCCTTCACTGTTTGCACAGGACAAGTGTACTATTCACATGTACACTGTTTGAAAAGACGCCTATATGCGGGACTAGGGTTCAAAGGGTTAAGGCGTTTTTATCAGGGAAAGGGTTAAGGCGGCTGTTAAAGCAGACGATAAAACTTGGCAGTGAACGAGCTAAAAGAGTTGACAGGAGCGCAAAACATTCTTCTCGCAAATTGTACGGACATCCTCTGTAAAACGGGTTGGCTTAGACTAGAATGAACTTACCTCCGCAAAGCTTAGATAGACCAATGCCGCTGAAAATAAAAAAAACTTTAGCCAAGGATGGAGTTGCTAATTGATAGTCTTGTATATAAATATCCAAATGCAGACGAACTGGCACCAAATGAACCAAGCTACACAGAGCTGTGCACATCGAAGGAGCTATAAAGCGAGTATATTTTGACGGAGAGTATTCGAGTTAAAACTGTTCAGAACTATTAACGTTGCATTTCTTTACCAGCGACAGAATTGGGGACAGAAAAAATGTTGAAATATCTACGGAACCTTCTTAAACTGAGAAGACATGCCGTAAGTGGGACTACCTTTGTACTTTCCCTTTAATAGTTTAACTCATTTACCCAGAGCTCGAGAAAAGAGAGTATTTTGAAAATTAAAATCTTTAAGCATATTTAAAACCAAATTGTGCCCACGATCCCATATATGGGACATAGGCAAACAGTGTAGACTCTGATCAGACGCCGCATTATGCGGCGTCCGATCAGAGTCTACACAGTTTGCTGATAGGAATTTAAATATACATGTAAAACAAAAAGAAATGAAAAGATTTGACCAGGCATCACTTTGATGAAAAATGGACTAATCCAATATATAAACATTAAATATACATGCGTACTAATAAAATGTTAATTAAAAATTAGATATTACAGCAAATATAATGTAAACATAAGAAATCAACTGATTTTTTTTCGGCGTTTAATCGAATTAAATGACAGAAAATGATCAGCGCGATTAATGGAATTTGCCGGTCATTCTCTGTCGTTTATTTCCCAAACATTAAGTTCATTTCTTAATTATCTGGAACCCTGATTATCCCATTGTTTCTGTGACTAGTTTTGAAGACAGCTGGTCACTTAAAGCAGATTAAAAGTATATATATTTATATGTTTGTTGTAGGAGAAGAAACGGGGAACTAAACAAAGAAAGCACGAACTGATCAAGGCAGACGCCGCACTTATAGACGCATTGATGTTTCCAACCTCAGTAAATGACACAAAAATCAGGTAAATATGCATAACTGTAACAGGTAGATATGTATAACTGTAGCAGGTAAATAATTGTAGCAGATAACTACACATATATCTAGTTGTAGCCCGTTAATACTCATAGCTGTAGCAGGTAAATATTCATAATTTTAGTATTGTAGTGCTCAGGTAAATATTTATAATTGTAGCATTGTAGCAGGTGAATGATAAATATGCATAACTGTAACAGTTTTTAGCAGGTAAATATGCATGAATATAGTAGGTAAATATGCATAACTGTATAAGTTTGTAGATGGTAAATTAGAATAATTGTAGCATTTTGTTGGAGGTTAATAAAGGATCATTCTAGTAAATAGCAGGTAACTTATCTATACAGCGTGTGCTAGAACAATCTCTATATGTTTTGCCTAACTTACAATTTTGTTCCTCTGGCCTGCATTACATTGTACTTAGAGTATATGTTTGTATGCTTTGCTTAATGCGATGAATGATCAGGATCAAAACTGTGTGGCACTCATTTTAATATTTCTTAATTCAAAATAACTAAAAGTTCAATTTGAGAAATAAAAGCAGACGGCAATTGTTTGAAATTTATGACATCATGAAGAGGTGGGGTTAATGATTGTATCATTTTATTTGACAGGAACAAGAAATTATCGGCGATGCCAAACATACCAAGTGCAACCAGTAACAGGTCACAGCTCACGTCGGTTACTGAGAATACAAACACTCCTGTGAATACCAGTAACAAGAAATGTGAATGCTGTCACCGCTGGACCTCGTTTGAAAGTCTGGTAGCTGATAAATGTAAGTCGAAACACAATAATTCAAACTCGCTTAAATCTACATTACCTATAAAGTATTTCATTGAATTTCGATAATTCGATCTCGCAGAACGCGGCAGAAGTCGACATATCCGTATTTCAAAGTTAAAATATGGGTATGTTCGAACTAAAGCGTTTCGAATTATCGAGTTAAGATTGTGACTTGTTTTCTAACCAACTCTTCGATTGCTGAATCAAAACCGCACATTTTAATCCTTTACTCAATAAATACACCTTTACGCCGTTAGTTTACTCCTCCACTGAAGAAAATAGTTCCATATTTTACAGTCATAAATATGCAACATAAGAACTATTTTATATCCTTGCTAATACATGTAGTACATAAAACATGCTGAAAGTAAAGCAGATTGCGGTCATCTGTTACAGTGGAGAATCTGTTATTCTTTCCCAATAAACGCGTTTACGCTAAAACTATTATTTGCTGTGCAAACAGTTTGGAGCCAGATCAGACGCCGGGTAACCCGGCGTCTGATCAAGCTCCAAACTGTTTGCCACCAAGATAAACAAGAATTATCAGAATTGTCCAAAAGTTGTTCTTTTCTACGTTTTAGTGCTTTGCGTTTGCGTACGTTTGCGTTTAAACGGGAAAGAATAACAGATTCTCCACTGTACACAAGAAACAGGCTACTGGTATACATATGGCTGTTGTTTGTTTTGTTTACTTTGGTGAGATTACCCCCATCTGTCGGAAACTAAAATGAAGACAAATCAGAGGTGTTTCGATCCCATGCGCTGCTTCGAGATTTATTGAAATCATCTTCGTAAAACATCCCTCATTATCTTTTCCTCTTATCATTCATCGGCGCGGTATGACATTTACAGTGTTATATACCCACAACTCACTATTTACGCTAAATCACTTACTAATCTTATATCTTATATCAATATTTTATTTCTATTTTCAGATGGAATGAATGCCTTCAAAAGATTTCTCAGATCTGAGTTCAGCGAAGAAAACATAGCCTTTTGGGAAGCCTGCGAACATTTCAAACAAATTAAAAGCAAGTCTAAACTGAGACGTAAGGCAAGCAAACTATTCCAGGAATATATCGAGGAAGGCTCTTCTAAACAGGTAAAAACCAAGACTGGGTCTAGAATGAAATTTGCGATACCAAGCCCCTAATTCACATTGGCAAAGACGATATTCTTTATCAGTAAACGTATTATGCTAAAATCCATTAAAGTTTTGTCTATTGCAAACAGACTGGAGCCAAATCAGATGCCTTTGCACATTAATATCATACATTTCGCTTTCCTTTATCGTATGTTTAAATTGTTGCCACCTCGTTTTAAGTCTCTAGGAAAACATCATTTAATAGTCAAACTGTACTAGATTTAAATAATATACAATTGGAAATGAGAATTATACATTTGAAGTTACAATGATTGATGTAATTCAATAGATGACTTAGAACTGTTCTATTATATTTTTGAACCTGTGCCCATACCTTAACCCTTAGCCCGCCAAATAAATTGTCGTCTGCTATACTTCTCGTCTGCTTCAAGTTTCAAAGTGATTCAAAGTTGCTCAAAATTGCTGAAAATGTTGTCCGAGTGTCAAACAGCTTGGATCCGGATGAGACGCCGAGTTACTCGGCGTCTCATCCGGATCCAAGCTGTTTGCATATGGAGCATTAGTCGTGAGTGACAGGCTAAGGGTTAATAATTGTCATATATATAACTCCGACAATGAACATCTGTTATCAAAACAATTACATTTGCAAAACATAGATACGAATTCCTTTAAGAAAGAGTGCAGACTCCAGGGACCCGTTTCATAAAACTTCGTACGACAAAAGTTGTCGTAAGTCAGATTATAAAAGTTTCAATTATTATCTATTTCTCCATCTAACTCTGTCTTGTGACATCTTTTTTTAATCGTCTAGAAAAGACGATTCCAAAAAGGTGTCACAAGACAGGATTAGATAGAGAAATTAGAGATTAAATGTATTTAAAGTTTTGACTTACGACAACATTTGTCGTACGAAGTTTTATGAAACGGGCCACAGTAATACAGTTCCTACAAGAAACCAATATGGACAAATACCAGACAGCTCCTTTCGGAACTGTCTGATCTATGTCCGTACTGTTTTAAAAAGCGTCTAGATACACTAATAGACGATGAAGCGTTTAAACTTATATAAAACACAGAACATCTAAGACCCCATTTACCTGTGATTTTATCCATGTCAATATAAAAATTGTCAGTGGTAATCACAGTTGCGGTTGGTATTGATAAGCATAAGGTGTACTTATGACTGATATACATGTACTGTTATTCCGAGTTCCAAACAAAAAGCATGTTACTTGACGTCACTTTTCTTCTTTTTCAGGTGAATATTGACTCTGGCACTCGAACTGCGATTAAAGGGAGTCTGTCTAATCCAACACCAGACATGTTTAACCAGGTACAACAGCGTCTTCAACACTTAATGGAGAACGACTCTTTCAGACGATTCCAAATGAGTGACATTTATAAACTATCTCACGCCTTGAAACATCGCTGTAATGGACAATCTTAACGTTGATTGGTTGGTTAAATTATTAAAGCTGATTGGTTGGCAAAATTGTTAAAGCTGAGTTATTTGTTAAATTGTTAAAGCTGATTGGTTAGTTAAATTTGTTAAAGATGATTGGTTTGTAAAACTGTTAAAGATGATTGGTTGTTAAAATTGTTAAAGATGATTGGTTTGTAAAACTGTTAAAGATGATTGGTTGGCAGAATTATTAAAAGATGATGAGCTTGTAAAAATTGTTAAGTTTGTTAAATTGGTAAAATTGGTTGGTTGGTAAAATTGTTAAGAGTCTATTATAGGGCTACAGATAAAAGGGAGTAAACTAAACTAATACAACATTTAGTCACTCATTTAAGCAACAAACACTATGATGTAGTTTCTCAATAGAATCGTCTTGAAGAGATTATTGTAATGAGTAGTAACACCATAGGGTTTAATGCAGCAATAAAGATTTAAGGTTTTTGAAAAACATCCCTTATTTGGAGCTCTGAATCATTTGGTTGTTCGGTTTGCGCATTAACATATATAACAAGGATATTTATGTAAAACAATAAGGGCATCTTTATAAGTACTGCAAACATGTTAGACACACGTGATTGTACCTCTAATAACTGTTTGAGAGTCTATAGTTAAACTTCTCTACTACGACTACTTAATATATATTAAGTACCAAGTGTTTAAGACAGGTAATTTCTAAAAGCAAGTTGAACGTTAAACAGAAAACTCCTTCAGGAGCAATCTGTTTTACGGTCACCTTGATTTAAGCTGTTACCTGTCTTTTATGAAATCGATTATGTTTGTATTGTATTTGAAGCTCAAATTATATTTCCTTTACCATGTGACTGATAAAATATGGCTAAACTTATTTATTTTGCTGTCTTGTACAAGTGAAATAACTGTGTGAATCATTTAAGATATCTATATTTTTATTTGAAAAGATGTTCATTAAATTCAACTTTTACAATAGCTAATGGGTTTTATTTTCTGCATCCCTTTTGCATATTTACCAGATGTACACATTCAACCCTAGCGACGAGTATACTAGTCATTTACAAAACAGTGTACCCTGCGAGGGTTACACTTGTCCTATGCAAAAGTGCAGACTATGATCAGAGGGCTCCTAAAGGAGCCCTCTGATCAAGGTCTATACTGTTTGTCATTTTGAAATATATTGCTAAAATCAACCCTGAATAGTCAAAGATGGACTAGAATTATTTTGAAATTGGAATTATCTATAAAAGATTCAGTGGTGAATGAGTTAACCCTTTACTTCATAGCCTATTTCTAGTTTTGAAAACAGTTTACCATTTGAAAGCAGGTTGAAGGTATTTAGTTTACTTTAAGTCTGCTTTAAGCTACGATCTATTTGCATATAGGAAATATATCTTATGGTACTAGTATACAGACTGTATAATCATGAATTATAACGCTGAACAATGTTCCGCAGTGGAATAAAGCCTTAAAGACGTGAAAACCGAAAGCTAGCCTTAAAAACTGAATCCTTGATTAAAGATGGATAACGCTTGATGCTATGTTATAATAATATTATAGCATGTATTAAATCAAATTCAAATTGTTTAATATGTTACTCATGATTTTACCTGAAAACACGCGAAACAAATAATTTACATAGGCAAAAAAAACCCCACGTATGCTGGCATGATAATATTCAAAGGCGTCCTCAGGGCTGCGATTTCTCCGGATTTTTCCTAAGTCTTCGGATATTTATCCTAGCAGATGGTAGCTTAAAAGAGGCTGAAAGTAAAGCAGAATGCGTCTAAAGGCGCATTTTGCTTTACTTTCAACCTGTTTTAAGCAGTCATGTGTCTTCAAAACAAGAAATAGAGTATGTGATAAAGGTACGGTTAGTAAAATTGCGTCTGAAAAATTGAAAATTTGAAATCTTGGGATTTTTCTGATCAACTTATGGCAGCCCTGCGTCCTGGTGTTTGCCGATTACCTGTCGGTTTTTTCCGTATTAACCCTTTCATGATCAAATTATTCGGGAGATTTATACCTCCTCACCGCTTAATTGTCGTATGTTTCAGTATTGCTGTCTGCAAGACACGTTTCAAAGTTAGATTTAAGGTTGTATGACTAAATAAATATCTACACTCTTATCGATATTTAATAAGTCATACAACCATAAATCTAACTTTGAAACGTGTAAAGTACTGACAACAATACTGAGGTAGACGACAATAAAGCGGTGGAAGGGTAAAAATCTCCCGAATAATTTGACCATGAAAGGGTTAAAATGTAGTACAGTGTTCCCTCCCAACAACGGCCATCCCAATAACGACTCCCTCCTTACAACGGCCCTTGCCGTAGATCCCTAAACAGGACAATTTTTGTCTAACACTTTTACTGCTGTAATATCGTCTGCTAAAAGTTTGTCTTCTGCTGTTTTTCTCAAAGTTACAAATTGAACATTCTGACAAAAAACTTAATGACGAGTGACAAACAGTTTGAATCCATACGCGGCGTCTGATCTGGATTCAAGCTGTTTGGAAATATAAACCAATTTCCCTCCTTACAACGACTCCCTCCATCAACGCACACCTTTTTATGTCTCCCATTGTGTGTCGTTGTAGTGAGGGAACACTGTACACCCTATTATAAGATCGGATCAGTGTCGGATCTTTAATAATGCCGTTGATCTTATAAATACTTGACTCAATTTAAAGTTGGCTTTTACAAACTAGTGATAACAATTTTTTATAATCTTGGTAATCATATTGAAAGAATTTACCTTCCGGAATTTGTTTCTATGTTAATCCAATAATAATAACAACAACAACAACAAATAACAACAACAATAATAATAATAATAAATAACATTAATAATAATATTAATAATAATTATTATTATACATGTAATAATTATAATAAGAAATAGTAGTAATAATAATTATTATAATAATAATAACAACAACAATGCTTGAATAAACCATATTTTATCGTATAATCGGACTACCATTTTTCTTATCGGTTACAAATGTAAGGGTGTATAATTTAATATTGTTTGTTTTCATTACATTTGGTTAGCTGTGATTGGCTATAATTTTTGTTTCATAACTCCATGAAAATAATAAAATTCAGGCCACGCCT
The DNA here is from genome assembly GCA_922989275.2 of Gari tellinella. Classification (NCBI taxonomy): domain Eukaryota; kingdom Metazoa; phylum Mollusca; class Bivalvia; order Cardiida; family Psammobiidae; genus Gari; species Gari tellinella. Next base: position 73,476,110 of record OV277865.1, on the reverse strand, counting down.
TGTCAGGACTACTTTCCCTCAGTCCAACTGCTCTTCACAAGCGCTGCATGAAGCAGGATGCCAAATGACGTCATTGACGTCGACGTTACTATATAACAACGACGCGTTTTGGCGGAAAATATATATGGCGGAGGGACTACAACCTACGTTTTAGAAGCGTTAAAAAAAGAACATTCGCCTTAGATTCTCTATTCAACTACTTTCTTAAATTCAGATGTGATATTAAATTATAAGGAATAATTCGGAATATTTATTGTATTCATGGAGGTATGAAAAAAACCCTGGTCACACTTTTGTATGAAACCGCTTCGCGGTTTCATACAGTGTGACCAGGTTTTTTTTTCATACCTCCATGAATACAATAAATATTCGAATTATTCCTTAAATAAATGTCATGACTTTGGGAAATTTTCAAAGTATATGAAAACACTCTATGATGGTTTTGTATTGAAGAGCTATTTAAGATGAATGAAAAAAATTTGAAAAAGGGTACATTTTGGTGAACAACAGTTGGCTCTACGGCCATGTAAAATTTACCCCACCCACTTCCTGTTATTTTGTCCTTTTCAAACAGCCCGCTTCAATAAAATCCATTTAAAATGAAAAACAATTATGATAATTTGGTTTTGTGTTACTTATTTCCTATCTATGGTAGTATTTCTTCATACAAAAACTAATTTAAGAGAAAAAAAGGCACCAAATGTGAAATTTATAAAGCTCTAAATACCATCGATATGGTACTTTTTTGTAAATTTTGTAAAGGGGAGATAACTCTTTTTACTTTAATAACTCAAAATTTTCAACACTGACCTTTCAATTTCTTTTCATATTTTGAACTGTCTTAGCATGGGCTTTCATCTCGTAGAATATAAAAAAAAGTTTAATACTAGAACTATTTCATTTTCACACTTTTTAAAAAAAATTCATAAAATAAAAAATCTAATAAAAGCATGCCCTATACAAAGCATATTTTTGATATTCAAGGATCCATATTGTTCAAACTGGTGCCTGCTTTGTCTAAATTTGGTTTCTATATGTGAAAATACCACCATAGACATGAAATAAATAATGAAAACCAAAATTATGATGTTTGTTTTGTTTTGAAATAAATTTTACTGAAGCTTGTACTCTGAATGGGTAAAATTTGAAAAAACCGTCCAAAGTTGACATACCTTTTTCAAATCGCTGTAGCTAAAAAAAAAAGGACACCACCATATTTATTTTTTTCATTTTTTCATTCATCATAAACAGCTCTTCCAAAAAAACAATGTTAGAAAAAAAGTTTGATACTTTGAAAAATTGGCTTATGACATTGATACACCCTTAAGGATACATTTCATTTCAATTCAAAAACGCAATATCGTAAATTCGCGAAAAGTGATGACAAAAAGCACATACGATACACAATTGAAACAATTGATCAGCCCTGCAATTAAAAGCATTCATGCTAACTGTAAAGTTACCAGCCTAGCGATATTTCGGGAAAATAAATCAATCTTAAATATGACAAACGAACATTTTTTCGATATAACATATGAAAGAAAGATTTCACTGTAATATATAGATTTGATTGATTTTGATTTGAGTTTAGAGATGGTGTTTATTTTGTCGCAGACGGTCTAATTTCTATTAAGACCTCTGGTCTTTAGCTCACCATGAGCTAATATGAGCATCATGTGTCCGTCGTCCATTTACGTACGTCGACAACAATTTCTTCAAACGAAATCTCTTCCTAAACCACTGGATTGAATTTGATCAAACTTGGCAGGAATGATTCTTATATAGTTTTCTTAAATAGTTGTTCAAATAGCTCCGCTCCGTTGCATATCTAGGTCACAGGAGCTAAAAAGACAATAAAAACTCAATAACTCTTCTTGTCTGAAACCACAGTACCCTGAGCTTAGATATTTGGTACCAAGCATCATCTATGAACATGGTCCATGCTTATAAAGCGTTTGAGTGGAATCTTAAATCATTCTCAAGCATTTAAATGGTCAGATTTGAGCCTAAGCTCAAATCTGACCAATCAAATGCTTGAGAACGAACTCAGTCTCTGCTGAAATGCTTTATAAGCGCTGGTCCCGGACCTCTATCAAGATTATTCAAATAATGTCATTGTGGTTAAAAAATGACCCGCCTGGTGGTCACAAATTTTCATAGAGTTATAGGATCTACAAAAATCTTCTTCTCTAAAACTAATATGGGCAAAGTTTGATATTTGGCATGGTGAAACCATAGGCATTCGGCCCGTTGGCTATACCCCTAGCTGCTATACCCCCCCCCCCCCCCCCCCTTCACCACCACCAAACGTGGATAAAATATCCTAAAATCTATCCATACATTCAATAATCATCATAAAAGAACATTTTCTGAAGTTTCGTGAAATTTAAAAAAATAATTTTTTTTGCTAATTTATAAAGTAAAATAGTAAAGGCTGTCATGAAAAAGCGCCTTGCAGAAGCAACCCTCAAGTTCCCAACCCTGTCATTTTGTCAAATCTTGGACGATCTGGACAGATGATGGCTCATTGTTTACAGCAAACAGTTTTCTTTGACGATAATTGGTAAAAAATTCAAAGCAATCGGCGAACACGCGCATGGGGACTCGAAGGGTGGGGAGACCCCTTACTCGGAAACCATCTGTCACGCAAAATTTTCCCAAACAAACGACTGGTTGCCCAGTCAAACTATTATCATTCTAGCGAAACCGAGAACCAGCTTCAAAGCAGGAAATGGCGCAAAATGGATTAGTCGTATTCGAATCAGGACAACTATCGCGTTCGTTGGAATAGTTGTCAACAAGTTCTATTCGAATCATCACTTGATGTTTTCCGTTGACAAAATATTGTCAAACCATCAAATCTTTGACCACAATTTCGATTCGAGTCGGGTCAAAATTGTTGTCATCAGTAAATCTTCGCGCATTTGCTCCGCCCAGTTTTCGTTAGTTTAGTTTAAACATATTTTATTTCGAATATTAACAGAAATGGGGTTGGGCTACAAGTGCTCACCACTTAGTTACAGCCCTCCCCCTAATGTTTGATAACACAAAGAATGGACAATAATGACATTGTTAACATAAATATATAAACAAAAACAAAATTTGCAATATAGGTAGGAAATGCAGCAAACATAAGGTATAAAAAGGCAAAACAGTGCTTTGTGAACATGTTGCATGTACTTGTGAAGGTGACTGCTAACCGCAAAGCAAAAGTAATACAGACTAACAACTGCATAACCATCGTCTTGCATTCAGCCGCCATCCGCCTCTTGTACCAATAAACCATTAAACTACTGTATTTCGCATGTATAAACTGAGCACCAAGACTCGTTTGTAAATTATAAGATCATAATATAGTATTTGAATTTGAAGGTCATGGTCAAGCCACGCGTTTGTAATATTTAAACCTTATATTTTAATTTCTGAATGATAATATAATTGCTGCATATCGAGAGTGGGAGAGATAGAAAGTGTAAATGAATGAGAGAGAGAGAGAGATAGAAAGAGAGAGAAAAGAGAGAGAGAGAGAGAGAGAGAGAGAGAGAGAGCATCCAAACATAGTATTTAAGGGACTGTTGGCTCGTTCAGAGACCAAATGTTGTTTTCTATGTATATTTGAACCGGCCACTTGTTTCGTTTTCTTTGACAAGTAACTCGATGATTCGAATACGACCAATGATCATATACGTTTGTCAACAGAAACTTGAAAACGAAAGCTATCTAGAAATTTATTTCGTAACAGAAATGCTCATTTACCGATAATTCAAAAGGTATTTATTATATTAATCGCTGAATGACGAAAAAGTCCAAAATTAAAGGTGAACGAAGGATTCCGATATAAGGTGCCTATCGAACTTTTTATTTCTTCACTTGTGCTCGTGTCTTGCTTGGACTGTGAGCTAACTTTCTTTGAACAGAACTGTTAAATGTAAATAATAAGCCATCATTTGTCAAAATCGGCCCAAAAATGACAAGGTTGGGAAATTGATGGCTCTGAAAACACATCCACCTTTTCATTGTATACATACATGATACGAAAAAATTAATATTTTTTTAAACTTCTTGAAACATTTGTTAAGGATGTTTGTTGAACATATGGATGTATTTTGACTCATTTTGAAATATTTATGGGGGGGGGGGGGGGTCATAGCTTACGCGCCGAAAACCTGTGGGTGAAACCTCTAGAGATACTCTACCAATGTTGTTCAAATGATTCCGGTTCTTCGCATATCTAAGTCATAAGAGCTAGAAACAAATGTTTTCAATGAAAACTTCAAAAATCTTCTTTCTGAAACCACAGTATCCTAAGCTTAGATATTTGGCACAAAGCATCATATACAGGTCCTCTATCAAGGTTGTTCAAATTATGTCTATTGGGTCAACAATGGCCCTGCCCCTGGGGCCAAAAAGTACATAGAGTTATATAGTGAAACTTCAAATATCTTCTCTGAAACTAATATGGCATGAACTTTGAGACACGTTTCATGGTGACACATCTAGAGGTACTTTACCAATATTGTTCAAGTGGTTCCGGACCATAGCATATTTAGGTCAAACGCGCTAAACATAGACTTTTTTCAATGGAAACATAAAAAATCTTCGTGTTATACAACACAGTACCACGCTTATATATTTGGCACACAGCAATATATACTCAGCAATTGGCACAATCCTATTGTCACAATGTGGCAAAAAGTTCATTGCTTCTCAGGGCTGCCATTTCTCCGGATTTTTCCTAAGTATTCGGCTTTTTATCCTAGCAGATCGTAGCTTAAAACAGGATGAAAGTAAAGCAAAATGCGCCTTAAGGTGCATTCTGCTTTACTTTGAACCTGTTTTAAAGCGACTCGCAACCAGATGGTGCATTAAAAATAGTGATTTGTAAATATGTGTCAAACGCTTATATAAATGGTAAAGAATTAGTTTAAGATAAGAAATTCTGTTTAAAAAAAGTATTTCAATAAAAAGAAATATTGGTCTCTGGTGGGATTCGAACCCGGGGCCCGGCATTGGCGGACAGAAGGCAAAATAGGGGAAACCGCATAGACCAATGGACCACGGAACTATCCGTTTATCTCGGATCGATTTAACGTATTTCAATGTGTAGCGATCGAAAGTGCATAACTTCACAATTCGGCTCGAGTTTATGTCTGAGCCCGTGTAGAGAAGCAACAACAACAACTATACCGTCTACTAGTCGGTATAGAAAAACGATGGAAAATATCTAAAAATCTAAGATTCGGTGACTATTCTTGAGACTTCTTTTGGACTGATCATATTTTTTTAATGTCAGAAGCCAAATAATGCCACAAATTTGCTTTTATTTGAGTATTTTATTTTATTTTGACAAGTACACCATCCGGTTGCGAGTCCCTTTAAGCAGGCATTTGTCTTCAAAACAAGAAATAGACTATAGGGTAAAGGTACGTTTAGTAAAATTGCGTCTGAAAAATGAAAATTTGAAATCTTAGGATTTTTTTGATCAACTTATGGCAGCCCTGGCTTCTTCATAACGATGATGGGCGATGTGTTCCGATGTGTTTTAAATTTGCGCAGTAAAACAATAACAAGCGGAATGTTTTCTCATTATGGAACAGCACCAATGCAAATGCGCAAATCCGACGTTCTGTGATGAAAACAAGAAGACAAAAGGCGAACCCCTCCCTCCTCAAAGTTGGCCTACACATAAATTGATTTCAGTCAACACCCCTGAGAATGATGTTAGACTAATCTCAAACGCTATATAAGCACGGAGTCTAGTGCCCGTTTCATAAAACTTCGCACGACAAAAACGGCCGTAAGTCAAAACTTTAAAATACATTTAATTTCTGACTAGATCTACTCTATATAATCCTGTCATGTGACATCTATTTTTATTCGTCTTTTCAAGACGATTCCAAAGAGATGTAACAAGACAGGATTAGATGGAGAACTAAATAATAATTTAGACTTTTATAATCTGACTTACAATAACGTTTTTCGTAGGAAGTTTTATGAAACGGACCCTTGAATCTCAACTGTTTGCAACAGTAATCAAACGTTCGCTTTCAGGGTGAAGAACAGTATATATAATGTCCACATGCTGGGAAATATTTTCTCTGGAATCTGTTTACAAGTTCTCCGACAATCTGTTATTAAATTTAATCCTTTCAGCACCGAAGTTGCATAAAGTCGACTTTGAAAACTGTTCAGATCCAGATCAGACGCAACGTAACGCGGCGTCTGATCGAAATCCAAACTGTTTTGCACTTTTATCGATATAACTAAGACATACATGTACTGCCTGAAATCTAACTTATAATGATCTTGCAGACAACAGTATTGAAGCCACGAAGTTCTGTCGTAGTCACTGCTTGTTGAAGCAGGCGACAATGCGGCGATGAAGGGGTAAAATCATCACGACTAATTTGGCGTTGTTCTGGAAACGATTAATAGATTTGTACTTGCAACAATAATAATCTTTAGACTTTGCCTATGGATGGAAAAAAGCAAAATGTACTAATAAAAACGGAACATCACCTGTGTGTAATCAGCGGTCTTGTATCAGTTTGTTATGTAATCCAGATCACACGAGAGGCGTAGCCTCTCGTGTGATCTAGATTACATATCCAACTCGAACTTTTATTATAAACCTGAATTGTTTTGGTGAAGAATTTTAGATCTATATGTTGTTAAACCATATTTATAATCAAATAGATATATATGCACCCGTGTAAGTTAAAACTCTCCCGTATATGCAATCTGAAACTATTTTTTGGAAGTCATGTGACCACCAATAATTACGTCATTATTTATATTTTGATGACGTATATTGATTTATTCTTGATATAATCTGTTATTTTATCGGTTCGATTTAGGAGTACTGTAGCTTTTTGCAAATAGCGTTCATTTATGAATTGAACTGTTTTAAGCTTTATCCTTTTGAGGAAACATTACAAGTGAGTGTTGTGAGTCTGCTGAGTCATTCATGTTTAAAATGGAAGTGTCTTCTTCAATGATAATCAACGCTTGGTTTGGACGTTTTTAAAAATAGCACTGAAACCTGGAATTCCGGAACGTCACGTACCACGCTTCTTTATATAAATAGATCGTGTTTAAAAGCTGTGACGTCATCATCTGATTCCAAGATGTCAGCCCCCATGTTTTATAACTCAACTCAATTTTATTGGCAATCGGCAACATAAAAGTGCCATTGGCCATGTACAATAGATCAATTAACGTGAAATATGACCATGAAATTTACATAAACACAACTCAACTCAACAATTCAATTTTACAAGTACAAAACATTCAACTGAAAATATTATAACTTGTATATACACTATTATAGCTCTAGTATATTACTGATATTATCAATCTGCAACTACATTATTTCGTATATTCATTGCAACCTTGATATATTTTGCCACGTTTAAATGAACTTTTTTGTTCTTTGAAGAAAGTAATTTTATTAACTTATTTAGAGAGGGCCATGAAATATGTTTTAAAATTTCAACTCTTTCTTGTTTATATTTTTGACATATTAATAAAAAGTTATATTCTGATTCAATAGCATTTTGATTACAAAAGATACAGACTCTATTTCTACGATCAATATTATTATATCTTCCAGCTTCTATAGCCAAGTTATGCGAGGAAATACGAACTCTTGTAAGATGCATGCGTAAAGAATTGTTCGTTATTTTTGTAGGTAAGATTCCATTTCAAATGATTCCTTGAACATTACATAGTATTTCAATTTGGGTGAGTTTGTTATTGATGTTCGTCATTCCTGGATAAAATTGTCCCTTATTCTCTTCTGTATAGCAGGAAAGTAATTGGCAGTAGTATCCAAGTTATCCCAAATAAACGTGTAACCCAAACTATCCAATTTTCTTTTTATATGACTACCCCAACTCTTATTGTTTCCCATCAAAGTTATACAATGCTCTCTATAGATATTATAAACAGTACTCATATTATCACCATATTTCTTGATTTTCAACCAATATTTTAACGATCTTTCTATGCATATAACAGAAAGCGGAAATCTAGCTAATTCTCCCAGAACTGCATAATTTACAGACTGAGAACGTACACCAAGTATGATTTTACAAAATTTTATATGAAGTTTATCTATCTCCTTGAAATTGTATATACCCCAAACCTCAGATGCACGTAATGATAGGAACAACCATCCTGTCAAAAAAGTAGAAGTTTGGTACGTACATCTAATTCTATTTTCTGAAATAAATATAAAAGACTATACATCGCTTTCGTGGCCTGATCTTTTAATGCTTTAAAAGCATAGACTAGATTTCCAGTTTTCATAAATTTTACACCCAAACATTATCAACAACTTCTATTTTCTCTTAGAGTTGCTTAGTTATTAGGAAGTTATTCACAAGCAAATCAAACACTTTTTTTAGTCTGTCAGGTTTATGATTGAGAGGAATACTTTTGTATTTTCCATGCATTACTAAAGAACTGAAAAAAGCAAGCTTTTTTTCTCCGTATTACCACCTGCAGACTCCCCCAAAAGGGGAAATATTCCATGATTTATGTGTGTTTGTTGAAATATATGGTGACACATTTCTGACACCATTTACTGCGTAACTTTCCTGAACAGCTTCCAGTTAATGTCTCACATAGTTCTCTGAAAAACTAAAATTGCAGGGCTACCATAAGTGTTTTTTTCCGTATTACCACCCGCAGACTCCCCAAAAAGGGGAAATATTCCATGATTTAGGTGTGTTTGTTGAATTATATGGTGACACATTTCTGACACCATTTACTGCTTAGCTTTTCTGATAAGCTTCCAGTAAATGTCTAACATAGTTTTTAAAAAAAAACTAAAATTGCAGGGCTAGTGGGCTACCATAAATTTCTCATAAATGACCAAGATTTCCAAATGTTCAAGTGCGATTTAAGAATCGTTCTTTATCCCTTTCGCTGCCAGGCTCGATTACACTAACACCAGTGTGCAAACAGTTTGGATTCAGATCGCGTAACACTCATATCAATATCATAAGATTTAGGGCAAATCCGGAAGAATGGCAGCTCTAAAATTGTCTCTGAAAATATTTTGACAATGTTTTTTTTCTCTTTAAAAATGTAGCATTGTTTTAAAAATGACTCTTCTTTATCGATTTTATAGTAAAAAGAACGACTAATTCCTTTCCCTTTCCATTTACATTTCGCTTGTTGCAGCCAAAAAAAAAAGCACCGGTGTAATGAAATAAAGTGACCCCCCGTAATAGAGTGAACCCCCGGTCAAAATTTATCGACCGGGGGTCGATATATATACCTCCGGTCGAAATATTATGACTTTTCTGAAATATTTCGACCGGGGTCACTCTATTATGGGGGTCACTTTATTTCATTACACCGGCGATTTATACTACAGTGAATTAGAGAAGATTATTAGTGAGAAGAAACATTAATTCAATTTCTATTAATTGGTAATCAGCGAATTATTTTTAACTAATTAGCGTATGAAACATGATAAATGGACAATTCCGACTTTTAATTAAGTCTAGTTCAATAGAGGCTATTAAGGGAAGTTTTATTCCATACATTTCAAACCTAGAAACTGTGCATACACTGGTCAGCAGGCATATATTATATATTGAATAAAAGACAGGTGATTGCTTAAAGATAAGTGACAGTAAAAGAGAAAGCCCCATAACCCTTTTCACTCTCAATGGCACCTTAAAGCGCGTTTTAAAACAGTTTGAGTCCTGATCAGACGCCGCGTCTTATCGATATTTATTAGGTCATACAACCTTAAATCTAACTTTGAAAGGTGTTTTGCAGACAACAATACTGAAACAGTCGACAATAAAGCAGTGAAGGGGTAATAGCCCGAATAATTTGATCATGAAAGAGTTAAGGAACTCTCTGTTTTACTGTCGCCTTGCTTTAAGCTGTCACCTTTCGTAATCCCTAGTTATTAACACAATATAGTGGTCGTAGTAGAGTGGGTTTTTCATCTTTGAAATACGGATGTGTTCGACTTGAAAGAATTTGAGATTCCGAGGTGCGACTGTATGCATACCTGTGATATATACACATTACCAGTTGACAGTGTGATACAGAGTGATGTATTTAGCTCGAGACGATTTTGGCGGAAATAGCCGATCTGACGAGCGCCTTGGCGCGAGTCTGATCGGTTGTTTCCGCCATAAACGTCGAGAGCTAAATGCAAAACTCTGTAGCACACTGCCAACTGGTGATGTGTTTATTATATGCCTTGAATACACACCAGAAACAAATTAAATAGTTGTTTAAATCATTTTATAGCCAAAATTTATTAGTTATTTCAAGCAGAACAAGATTTTTTGTTTGCCACAATGAATAACGCGGCACTTGTACAGTAACACGTACGTAAATGACGTCACGTTAAATCGAAAGCGAGGTCAGAGTAAAATACAAAGTGGCTGATACAAGGTGGCTGATACAGACTCTTGTATTTTACTGTGCAAATACACGCGAAAACGCTCGATATCATACAAAGGCATATAATAAATGACTAATAAAAGTTGTTTTTAGGGAAAATATCACTGCGCACAATCTATAGTGGAAAAAGTAATCAGTCTAAACAGGCGATCCCATCTACACTGTTATTTAGATCTCAAACAAAGACATGACATTGACCATTGCATAACATCAACAACACTGTAAAACTTCGTGCGACTAATATGTCCCCCACAGCGAATACACATGTAGTATTTTTTATATACAGTGCCCCCTCTCTACAACGGCCCTCCAAACAACGACTCATTCCTTACAACGACCCTCGCAACAACTTCCAAGTTTTATTGATAACAAACGCAAAGTCCCGTATAACGGGATACATTAGCAAGTAATTACATCAACATTTCATATAAGCAAGACATATACACACAAATGTCCTTAAACGGGACAGTGATGTCCAACGCTTTAATGCTGAAATGTCGTTTGCTGGTTTTTTTTCTCAAAGTACATATAAGTAGAGATTTTGACAGAATAAATAAATATATATAATTATTAGTGACAAACAGCTTGAATCTAGACCTGACGCCGCACTACGCGGCGTCTGATCTGGATTCAAGCTGTTTGCAAATGAAAGCCAATTTTCCCTCCCAATAACGACTCCCTCCGAACAACGAACACAATTTGTGTCTCTCATTGGGTGTCGTTGTAGAGAGGGAACGCTGTATAACGATGTCGTTGGGACCGTCTGATATATTTCGTTGTATCCACATTTCATTATATCAGGTCCGTTTTATTAAACGTTAATTAGAGAAGGGTTATAAAGATTCTTTAGTTAGATTCTATATCCAAAACCGGTATTTCGTTATATCTAATGTCGTACTAAGCGAGATTCATTGATTGTATGCGTGGCATGATTCAAGGCTGCCATAATTTGATCTTTTAAAATCCTAAGATTTCCAATTTTTCTATTTTTCAAGTGCGATTATTTTTAGCCTACATTGTAAGATAAAATCCGAAGATTTTGAAAAATTCTGGACAAATGGCAGCGCTGATGGTCACACACAGTAGTTCCGTGGTTAGTCAGTTCCACGTTGTCCTAAATCGCTCTTTGGTACTGAGGTGAGTAAAGCAACCGGTTGCCAACATGGGCCAACAACCGTGACTAATTTACATAAAAACTCACCACTGTTAGCCCCACAGGCACCATGGAATATTAATAGAAAAATGTTTTGTCCCCATTTATTATATACATCTACAAGGTATATATTTCCTATTTACAAAGTCGTTTTAAAAGGTGCTGAAATAAACAACTGCCATAAGAGAAGTCTATGATTTTTTTTTTATAAAGTATAATATTTAAATAATAAGTTCCCGAAATCTCATTGAATTTGGTGCGTTTGTTTTCCAGATTTGCCACAAAACATAATGCTACTGATCTGAGCCTATCACTGAGGTGATTGTTTATTATATCAGGTCATTACAGTTTATACCAAAGTTTCTCATGGGCCGATAGAACACACAGCTCCATGTAGATAATGTGTCTGGCCTTCAATAGCCAATGAAAACCATCGTTACAACGTGGCACAGAATAATTCAAAATCATGAGGAATGGCAGCACAATTTAGTACAGGTACTAATAAAACAGTATTTTGACAAAGAAGATTATATTATGAGTGGGACCTAGCACTTGCTTTCAATGTTAACCCTTTCCCCCATAGAAGCGACTTTTAGCGTATTTAATTTATTCCTCCGCTGATGAAAGTAGTTCCAGTTTATACCCTCATGAACAAAAACCATTACAAATATTTTATATAGCCTAGCAGATTTTATCTTAAACAGGCTGAAAGTAAAGCAGAATGTGCCCTAAGGCACATTCTGCTTTACTTTCAACCTGCTTTAAGTGGTCAACTATCTTCAATACTAGAAATAGGCTATCAGGTAAAGGGTTAAAGTTCCTGTAGTATCTATTTTCATCGGTAAGAGATCAATTACATGCATAGTCATGATAGTTTACACCAGAATCGAGTTCACTTCAGTTATAGCCTGGAGAATTTGAAGGAAATACACCTTGTAGATGTATTAGTAAATAGATGTAGTGGACTTTTTTTAACGATACTGGTACCTGTGGGTAGCCCATGGTTATCGTTCAATTGGACCAGTTGTTTCCGAAATTCCGACAATATTTTGTTTTTGAAGCTTCATTTAAAATCTGCCCACCGACAAGAGACTATCGTTTCAAAGGTATGAAATGTTTAAAAAATCTGCGCGCTGGTCATCCGTGGATCGCTTGTGACAAATAACGTTTTTTCTATTGTCATATAAGGAATTTCGGCTAGGGTTTACAATTGGTCCGCCATCAAAAACTACATTTTCCGTACATTTAGAATCTGTCCACATTTCTTTGTGATATTTTTGTAGAAATTAACTGGCCATCTCTTGTAACATAACCTGGCCATTTAATGTGACATTAATCTGGCCATTTCTTGTGACATGAACGGGGTTTGGGTTAGGGTTGGTTGCGGACTATTTGTAAAAGTGGTCCGGAATTTCTGCCACATCTGATGGCGGCCAGCATGTTGTTACTTTTTTAAAATAGAAAAGGTGTTCTAAGAACTTTGACAATGGCTCAATTACGTTTCAATTGTTTTCAATTAAGGTCAGTAGCTTCTGAAGAGAAGATTGTTAATGTTTTTCAATTGTTGCCATGACAATCACACTTTCCATGTGGTGACTTATATTTGCAGAAATCGTCAAGGTACAACTCTATTAAGTAATAACGAAATTGGCACAATTGTTTCCAAGAAGTTCTTATCTGTTTAAAAACGCTGACGATGACTGACTGTGCACACTAGACCACAGGTGACTGGTGCATTCATTTCATAAATCAGCTAAAATATTGTACAATGAATATTATCAAGGTTATCAACTCTCCATTCAGTTCTTTTTCTTTTTACTAAACTTCACTCTCGTCTCGGTTTTCATCACAAATATCGAACAATTTCCCACCGATTTTAACAAAATAGGTACCGACTCTTAGGGCAATGACTACTTGTTAATTGGAAATATTGTTGCCATTTCAATACGTTCCAAATTACAAGATATACCAAACCTCAAACAGCCTTCAACTGGTTCTTGACAGGCGTCTGATTGATAAATTTCGGTATACAGCACTCCTTCTCTACAATGGCCCTCCCAGCAACGATCCCCTCCTTACAACGACCCTAAGCGGGACAAGTATGTCTTACGCTTTCTCACTGCTGCAATTATCTTCTGCTTAAAATTGTTGTCTGCTGTTTTTCTCAAAGTAACATATAAGTTGAGATTTTGATAGAATAAATATAATAACGAGAGACAAACAGCTTGAATCCAGATCAGACGCCGCGTTACGCGGCGTCTGATCTGGATTCAAGCTGTTTGCAAATGTAAGCCAATTCTTAATGTTCATTCTCTATAATGATTCCCTCCGAACAACACACACAATATATGTCTCCCAGTAGGTGTCGTTGTAGAGACGGAGCACTGTGTCTACCATGGCTTAAAGCGACTCGCAACCGGATGGTGTACTTGTCAAAATAAAATAAAATACTCAAATAAAAGCAAATTTGTGGCATTATTTGGCTTCTGACATTAAAAAAATATGATCAGTCCAAAAAAAGTCTCAAGAATCGTCACCGAATCTTAGATTTTTAGATATTTTCCATCGTTTTTCTATACCGACTAGTAGACGGTATAGTTGTTGCTGTTGCTTCTCTACACGGGCTCAGACATAAACACGAGCCGAATTACGAAGTTGTATGCACTTTCGACCGCAACACATTGAAATACGTTAAATCGATCCGAGAGAAACGGATAGTTCCGCGGTCCATTGGTCTAAGCGGTTTCCCCTATTTTGCCTTCTGTCCGCCAATGCCGGGCCATGGGTTCGAATCCCACCAGAGACCAATATTTTTTTTTATTGAAATTCATTTTTTTAAACAGAATTTCTTATCCTAAACTAATTCTTTACCATTTATATAAGCGTTTGACACATATTTACAAATTACTATTTTTAATGCACCATCTGGTTGCGAGTCGCTTTAAATCATCTAAAGCCCGATGAACGAACATACGATTTCCTTCAATAGTCATCACAAGTCTATAATATATCGTCACAGTGCACGCTCAATATCAACATCAGTATCCTAACCCATTTAAACCCAGTGGATTATTCCATGTTTATATATTGGATTAGTCCATTTTTTATCAAACGGACGCCTGGTCAAAATTTTCATTTTGTTTTATATTGAAATTCCTATCAACAAACAGTGTAGACTCTGATCAGACGCCGCATTATGCGGCGTCTGATCAGAGTCTACACTGTTTGCCTATTTCCCATATATGGGATCGTGTGCACAAATGGGTTAATGGAAACAAAAAGAACCCTTTTCCTGGCGATATCACGAAATTATTCGTCAAGCAGCTAGATCTACCATCTTCGTTCAACGCGCATGTATCGAGACGCCTCATTGGTCTACAGCTGGTGTGCGTCCGATCTCGGTTTTTATCGTGAAGGTCATTGCTCAACATGGGGCATCGAGTTAAAATGATCGGGTGTATTATATAATTATCTATGTGTGTTGAACGAAGATGGTCACTCCGACTCACTCGTCACTACTTGACGAATATCGAAAAAAACGTTTGTTTTGATTCCTTTTATATATTGAGCGTGGATTGAGACGATATTCTGTTCCAATTATTTTTACGCTTAAAAAGAAGTCATTTAAAAGCTAAGAACTTCTGGAAATTATACATTAATATCATTTTCAGTATTTTTCAGACAACAGCTTCAGGATAATTCTGCTTTACTTTCAACCTGCTTTAAGTGGTTACCTGTCTTCAAAACTAGAAATATGTTAACGAGAAAGGGTTAACAAACCAGTTTATTAAAATAACCATGACGCTTTATTTTAGTCAACAAGTTTATTAACAATTACAAGAGGGCCATGGCCCTAAATTCGCTCACCTGAGGACATTGAAGTTTGTACCTAAGTTGACTGGGCAAGACAACATTTTAATATAGCTATAAATGGAGTTATCTTCCGGACAAGAAAACATGACAAAAGTGAATTTTGTTGCCAAGCTTATGACCCTTATCCATGACACATCCTCTTATCAAGCTATTTCCATTTCCGGTAAATGATAATTATTTTACTAGCGTCAGCAGAACTGGAGTTATTTTCCTGACAATAAAATATGACAAAGGGGAAAACAAAATATTGCTGCCCTTATGCATGGCATTTTCTCTCATCAGTTTCTTTCCATACATACAATTTCATTACAATAGCATCAGTAGAACTGGAGTTGTCTTCTTGACAAGAAAATATGACAAAGGGAAATAACTAAAAAAACAATGATGTCAGAGTTATGGCCTTTGCAAATGGCACTTCCTCTCATTAGGCTCTTTCCAAATAGGCAATTTCATTTTACCCATTACCCCATAGCCTGTTTCTAGTTTTGAAAATAGGTGGCCACCTAAAGCAGGTTGAAAGTAAAGCAGAATGGGTCTTAATGCACACTTTGCTTTACTTTCAAACTGCTTTAAGCTACCATCTACTAGGATATAGAAACTTATTTCACATCTTACATTTTCATGACTGTTTAAAGGGGAATTATTTTCTTAAGTGGAGGAATAAATCAAAGGCCTAAAAATGCACATTTATGGGATAATGGGTTAACAAACGTCAGTATTTATTGGGGGAAAGGGTTGAATCCTGGACAAGAAAAAATGGCAAAACATGCAGATAACTGTGACAAAACCAATATTAAACATATGTATAAATATGGCATAAGACATAATTACATAACTGTCAGTGGATCACTTCCAGATCCTGTTTCTCTAAGTATGAAGAAGACTGAACCATTTCTAAACTTTAGCAGACAACATGTTCAGTTCTGTTGGCCTGATCACTGAGGTCAACTATTATGCAAGAGTACTGTAGCATTAGCAGCACTGCTGCTGGTGGCTTACCCTTACCAGACTGAAATGATGTCTGCTAAATACCTTCTGTGTGTAAAAAATGTACATTTTTTTTTTTAGAAAATGTTAAGTTGGTAAATGAGTGGCAAATAGTTTGGATCCAGATTAGATGCAGCATTATGTTGCATCTGATCTGGATCCAAACTGTTTGCAAATATTGGTTATTTGCCCATAGTATATTAAGGGTAACTCAGGTAAATACAGTTCTGCCTAAATCAAAAATACTGTAAAACCTGCCTAGAGCAGCACTTAAACTGTGCAGGGTGGTGTCAAATGTGACCCTAGGGATTTCATTTTAACAAACTATAGAGGGACCCACCAGGAGATTCTACTGTACAAATATCAAAGTTTAGGGCCTAGTAGTTTTGGGCAAGAAGATTTTTTAAAGATTTTTGCTTTTTTGCTTTTTCAAGCAGAGTTTATGCTTTTTTTCCTTTTTTTTGAACAACTTCTGTAGAGAAGCATCCAAGGAACATCATGAGCAGTTTGAACTCTCCCTACAATCGGCGGGTTTCAGAGGAGATGTCGTTTGAAGTAAATGTGAACGGACAGACGGACAGACGTACTACGGACGGTGAGCGGTCACAATAGCTCACCTTGAGCCTTTGGCTCAGGTGAGCTAAAAAGCAATGAGCACAAAAATGAGATCCTATTTATTACACAAACATTTTAAAAACCTATTTTAACCCATGTGTGCCTACGATCCCATATATGCAACATAGGCAAACAGTGTAGACTCTGATCAGACGCCACATTATGCGGCGTCTGATCAGAGTCTACACTGTTTGCTGATAGGATTTACAATATAAAACAAAATGAAAATGAAAGTTTTGACCAGGCATCCGTTTGATAAAAAATGGACTAATCCAATATATAAACATGGAAGAATCACCTGGGCACAAATGGGTTAATTTAGTAAATTGATAACGCTGGTGTCACGCAGTAGAATGACCTACCCGTGCAAAAGGACCCGGGTCTTTATACTACGTAGAGAAATGACCCCAGACCGTGAGGGAGTCATTCTACTACGAGTTGATGGGGTCCTTTTTCTGCGGTCTGGGTCATTTTTTTACGTAGTAAAATGACCCGGGTCACTGTTCTACGTAGTGACATGACCCATGGGTCATTTTAGCAGGAATGGGTCATTCTACTGCATTACACCGGCAAACTC
This sequence comes from Gari tellinella, assembly GCA_922989275.2. Classification (NCBI taxonomy): domain Eukaryota; kingdom Metazoa; phylum Mollusca; class Bivalvia; order Cardiida; family Psammobiidae; genus Gari; species Gari tellinella. The sequence goes on along the minus strand of OV277865.1, from coordinate 73,458,468 downwards.
CCGGTAAAATGACAGGCCTGCAATTAGACCCTGACCTAGTTGACATAGATAAGATTCAGAATAAGTACAATGTTCTCCAGGATGCAACCATAGCGGGCATCTATAGGTGTTTTTTTAATGCAGTCTTGTACAGAACAATTACTTTATATATGTATCCTGCATCAATACAGTGCTCCCTCCCTACAACGGCCATCCCAACAACGATTCCCTTCTTACAACGACCCTAACCGCAGTTCCATGAACAGGACAATACTGTCTAACACTTTTACTGCTGCAATAACGTCTGCTTAAAGTTGTTGTAAGCTGTTTTTCTAAAGGTTACATAATGGACATTTAGACAGAATTTTTTTGATGACGAGTGATAAACAGCTTGAATCCAGATCAGGCGCCCCGTCATGCGTCGTCTGATCTTGATTCTAGTTGTCTGCAAATGTAGTCAATTTACCTCTCTATAAAGACTCATTCCGAACAACGCACATACTTTGTGTTTCCTATTAGCTGCCGTTGTAGAGAGGGAGCGCTAAAGATGCTGAGGCATAAAAGTAATTCTCACATAACTACTCTTGTTTTCTATAGAACAACGATGACGAATATCCTTATCTCTAACATGTGTGAGATCAATTTGAAGACGTCACTATAACGTCACTATTAATAACGGCGTTTTGACGTCAATGGGGTTAAAAATGCCTATTGCTTTGAAAAATATCTTAAATCGTTGGTTATGTGAGAAAAAGAATCTGTCACTCGTCGATGTTTAAGACAAGTTGATCTCAAACTCGTCTAGAATAGAAAAGTTATTAAGCTCGCCAAGGCTCGCTTACTAACAATTCGATTCTGGACTCGTTTGAGATCAGTCCGTCTTAAACATCGACTCATGACAGATCCTATACTTGTTTGAGCAACCAGTACAGACATTGGCCAGACATCTTTAGGAGAGGAAGTTTGACCCCGGTCTACAAGGTTTTTTTTTGCAAAGAGAACTTCAGATAGTCTATTATTCAGTGTTATTTGATGTGTTAAACATCAAAGGCAAAGAATAATTCTGTGAGCAAGCAGTGCAGATCTAGTTACTGTTCTAAGGAGAGAAAACTTTCAAGTTGGCCAATCGTATATACATGTACATGTACATGTAATTTATTTCAAGTGTTTATGCTAGTAAATTAATATCTACGTGGTCTTTAATGGCTCCGACAGATGTATGATGCTTTTGTATTGGAAGTTGGCGTTTCTTTGAATCCTAAATGTTGACAAGGTCTCAAATTCGTAATCATGCTCCTGAGTCAACACAAAAACTGTGAAAAGCACAACAGGACACATGGTAGACCTAGTATAGCTTTGTGCGCTCCAGGGGACCGACTTAACCCTTTCACCGCCAGAATCGCCTAAAGTCGAATTTGCAAACAGTTTTGATCCTGATCAGAAGCCGCGTTAAGCGGCGTCTGATCAGGATCAAAACTGTTTGACACCGGGTTCGATATTCCTTATGTCATACTTTCTTAATTCTAACGTTGAAATGATATTGCAGACAATAATATTGAAGCAGACGACACAATAACGGTGTAGGGGTAAAAAACTCAAAAATGATTTGGCGGTGAAAGGGTAAATATTCTCAGCAATCCTTGGTTACTTTACAAACTTTAGAATATTTTCACAACATACAAACCTGCAAAAAAGTCAAATGTCGTAGAGGGGTTACTTCTTGCAGTAAACTGATCATCCCCAACACTCCGAAAAGGTTCCTGGTTGCTTAGCTATTACACCGGCATAAACTTTATAAATATAAATACATATAGAAATAAATCAATAGTACACGATACATGTTAAACAACTCAAAATCAAGCATATATTCACATTCAAACGTATATAATTATATAGAGTATGAAAAACATTATGAATATGTTAAAAGTCGTCAATTTCAAATAACATAAAACAGCCGTTATAGAAATCTGTTAAAACATATGTAGTTTCTGTTACAGAGCTTGCATAATATTTTAACAAAGACTGAGGGATTTTCGTATTTCAAATAAAATTGGAAATACTAAATATAAGGTACAAGAAAAGTATTATAAATACCTATGCATTTAAGACATGGTATAAAAAAAATTATATGACAATACAGATATAAATTATGAAAATGTTATCTGTTATCGTTCAGTAGTTCAGGAAATATTATTATAAATTTTAATGGTCAAAGGGAGCGACTAAAAGATTGCGTTTTCTAAAATGAAATTCTGCATGAACTATCTCACCTGACAAAGCTAGTACTTGCTTAATGCAGACTGAAAGTAGATCTGAATGCGCCTTAACTCTTTCCTCCCTGAAACATCAAATGGACAATCAATTTAGTCTAGTCCATATTTTACTTTTTAGGGTTGATTTTTAAATATATGTCAAAATGACAAACAGTGTCGACCCTGATCAGAGGGCTACATTGTTTGCATAGGACAAGTGTACTCCTCGCATGTATGGTGTTTTCAAATGACGCATATATGCGTGACAAGGGTTCAAAGAGTAAAGGTGTGTTTTTCTTCTTTAATTTTAAGTCCGCTTTCAGAGGTCACCTGTTTTAGAACCAGAAGGTTAAGATTATACTATATACAGTCGAACTTCGATATCTCGAACTCGCTTAACTCGAACTAACCGATATGTCGACACATGCACTTCATTATTTCATGCTCGGTTATGTCGAACATATCCGTATTCCAAAGTTAAAACGCGGCTAAGCCACGTTTTAACTTTGAAATACGGGTATGTTCGACTTAAGCGAGTTCGAGATATCGAAGTTCGACTGTATTACTTTATAGTGTTCAACCCTTTGCCACATAAATTTTAGTTTATTATTCTCCATATTGATGCAAAATGTTCGGCTTCATATAGTTATATTCTTAGGAGATATGGTAGCTTAAGGGTGTTTCAAACCCATATGCCAATTTTTCAAAGTATCAAACTTTTTTCTATCATTGCTTTTTTGGAAGAGCTGTTTATGATGAATGAAAAAATGAAAAAAATATATATGATGGTGTCCCTTTTTTGAGCTACAGCGATTTGAAAAGCTTCAGTAAAATCTATTTCAAAACAAAACAAACATGGTAATTAGAGTTTTCATTATTTATTTCATGTCTATGGTGGTATTTTCACATATAGAAACCAAATTTAGACAAAGCAGGCACCAGGTTTGAACAACATGGATCCTTGAATATCAAAAATGCTTTTTATAGGGCATGATTTTATTAATTTTTTTATTTTATGAAAAAAAAGTAAAAAAGTTTGAGAATGAAATAGTTCTAGTATTTACTTTTTCTTGTATTCTACCAGATGAAAGCCGATGCTAAGGCATTTCAAAATATGAAAAGAAATTGAAAGGTCAGTGTTGAAAATTTTAAGTTAATGAAGAAAAAGGAGTTATCTCCCTTTACAAAATTTACAAAAAAGTACCATATCGATGATATATTGAAGCGGGCTGTTAAAAAAGGACAAAATAAGAAAAAGTTGGTGAGGTATGTTTAACATGGCCGTAGAGCCAAAAGTTGTTCACCAAAATGTACACTTTTTCTATTTTTCATTCTTCTTAAATATCTCTTCAATACAAAACCATCATAGAGTTTTTTCATATACTTTGAAAATTTCCCAAATTCATGAGTTTCATACACCCTGAAAACAAGTTGACATTAAATCCGAATGCACATTAAGGCACATTCTGATTTACTTTAGGCAGGCCATTCCTAGGCGGTAACATATCTTCAAAACTATAAAATACTATAATAAATGTAACCCTTGTATACTTTCAGATTCAATGGCGAGCATTGTCATACTTCAATAAAAGTGAATAAACAGAACAGGTTCTTATTGATGTTCCCCATTGAATAAACATGTTCTTATTGAAAAACAAGAAAACTGGCTACGGCAAAAGAGCATCAATAGTTCAACTGCAAATGAGGGCATGTTACATGCATAGTCAAAACAAACGCTTGTATGGGTAGCTAACAATTAAGCAGCACATGCATAAGCAACATGAAGTCACTTGGACAAAACTGGTAAGACCAGAGAGACATAAAAAGTACATGACTGACAAACAAACAGGAGCACAGAAAGGAGCTGACCAGACTAAAACTGATTGAGCGTTCCCTCTCTTGAACGACACCCAATGGGAGACAAAAAATGTGTTCGTTGTTCGGAGGGACGGTTTTAGAGAGGGAAATTGGTTTACATTTGCAAACAGCTTGAACCCAGATCAGACGCCGCGTCGTCTGATCTGGATTCAAACTGTTTGTCAATCGTCTTTAATTTTTTACTGTCAAAATGTCCAATATGAAATTTTGAGAAAACAGCAGACGACAACTTTAAGCAGACGATATTGCAGCAGTAAAAGTGTTTGACAAAAAAGTGTCCCGTTTAGGGAACTACGGCAAGGGTCGTTGTAAGGAGGGAGTCGTTGTTGAGAGGACCGCTGTAAGGGGGCGGGTGCTGTAATTTCACGGTTTGTTTTCTCATTGTTTGGTCTCTTTACATGCGAAGGTCGGAGAAAAAAATATGGAAGTATTTTTCTCAAGACAAATGTGACGGTAATTCAAAATGATTATTGAAATAATTAGAAATTTAATAATTCATTTCTCTTTCAAATATTAGATATTATATATATTTCTATAGTTTTGTTTATCCAGTACACAGTCACTATTCCGTTTATCTATTTATCTATTTTTTATGTAGAGCCTGAGGTGCTGCTTGTGCTACATTAAGGCTGTAAGGAAGGAAATACCAGGGACGTAGATCTACATAATATTTTTTTATCTACGTCCCTGGAAATACTGAGGTCGAAAGCGATTTTTTAATGGCATATGCCTAGTTTTTTTTACCCATTTGCGCCCAGTGGATTCTTCCATGTTTTATATTGGATAAGTCCATTTATCAAAGGTATGCCTGGTCAAAATTGTCATTTTCATTTTGTTTTATATTGAAATTCCTATCAGCAAACAGTGAAGACTCTGATCAGACGCCGCATAATGCGGCGTCTGATCAGAGTCTACACTGTTTGCCTGTGTCCCATATATGGGATCGTGAGCATAAATGGGTTAAACTGGATGGTTTAGCTAATATTGCAAGTTTGGGTAAGATACAATCTTGACCTGTATGAACATAGCCTTTTTAATCGATATATATATAGGGGTAACAGTAGATCTAGATCTACCCAAACAGGGGCGTAGCTAGACCAATTAAGAAGTGTACGCACTCCTATACTAGGGGGATTCGGGGGCATGCTCCCCCGGCAAAATTTTATTCCTAGATGGTCTCAGGTGCGTTCTGAGGGCGTTTCCCGCATTCAAAACAGGTGATAAAATAACATAAATCTGTGCAAAAAATTGAATAAAAAAACCAAAAACGACATTGACGACAAAATCATCAGGAACGTATAGAGATCTAATGTACTTTCCTGAAATCATGGATCATAATTTTAAACCGACAATCAGTAACATTCAGATCTGCAACAGAACCATTTGCATTTACGATCCGTTTTGGTAACATGATAAAGCAGGCCTGTAGGAAGCCAACTGTGATTTGAGGGGGCACACGTCGACGTCAGGGGCAAAGCTATTTCAATTGGCGAACGCACTCTTACTGGGAATGCGGAAGGCTCCTCCGGAAAAATAGTCCATTTTATGGGCTTTGGTGAGTTCTAAGGGCATTTCGAGCTATCAGAACGGGTTAAACAGAAAAATACCAACATCATTTTTTAATCTATATGTAAAATTCGACTCCCATTAACATAATTCTTACCCCCTCTGATTGGTTTAAATACTCTTACTCTAGAGGGGCCCGGGGGCATGCTCCCCCGGGAAATTTTTAATCCTAGATGATCTCTGGTGCGTTCTGACGGTGTTTCCCGCATTCAAAGACTATGTAAATATTTGACAAATTATTGATTCTAGGATAATGGTTTTTTTCTGACAGCTTGTCTTCCAGCCTTTGATCTCTACCCCCTACCCCCTACGATTTTTATTGCATTTTTGGACTTTTAAATTTTTCTATTTTTGAGGACAATGTGTACGCAGTTGCGTTTTTTGCGTACAGGTAGCTACGCGCCTGCCAAAGATTCATCGATAACTGATCAAAATGCTTATCAACGACTCATCGACTGTTGTGAAATTCAGTTTTGGGTTTGATACGTTAGGTCACAAACCAAACAAAGTATAGGCTACAGTGTAACACTCTACTGTACATTGTCTTGTTTGACAAAACTGTCTTATTTGATCAAACCAATGAACAATAAATAAATGATGCCAGTAGGCAGGACTAGTCACGTTGCAGTGTGTGAATCCCGTTGTTATTCGTTGTACAGTAATGTAATGCGTATAAGTATCTTACTTAGACTAGTAAGATTCAAAAAGTGTATATAGACTGATGTGTGATTCGTATGGAATCGGACAGCTAAAAAAGCTACAACCAGAATAGCAAAACGCAGACATGAAAACAGCCTAAGAAACCACGTGTTTATAAATATGGGCAGGAGCCCATATCTCTATGTGAAACAATGCGTTCCAAGTTCATGACCGCCTTTCGCAGTTACCATTTCGCATTATAGACTAGCATTTCGCAAATAGCAAGGCGCACTTGCCTTTCATAACCAACAACTAGAGTTATCTCCCTTCTCTTTGCAAATATGACGTCATACAAAATGTCTGCCTTTACCACTTTGCTTCAATTTCGGAAAACTTTACACGTTTTCCTCAATCGCCCGCAAGTAAAATGTGGATTTTTTAGACACGCAGACCACTTTTCCAACCAAACTTTGCGGTAAGCTATAATTTTCAGCCTTTCAGTTGCAATGTGATAAAATTCGTTTGCACGTGCCAGAAATTCTATTTGGCGCCGTTTAACTTTTTATTTAAGAAATAAAAAATTCATACCAGTGTTCTATCTAACAATCGAACACTGGTAGGAGTTGATATGCGTAGTAATTAAATCACGAGGCCTTTAGGCCGAGTGATTTAATTACAAGCATCTCAACGACTACCAGTGTTCGATTGTTAGATAGAACACTGGTATGAAGGTAGTCCAAACATTTAGACGTATCTACATGCCCCTATTTAACAGTCAACTTTCATTAATCTGATATTTTCATTTTACATTTGTCATGCATGTAACGTCTAAACGGGGTCCCATCAGTTGTATGTAGCAAATATTTGTTCACACCAATATTTGTTTTGCGCTACGTAACCATGCTGTAACAATAAAAAATACAATTATATACAATATTCTTCCGTTACCTTTCTTATTTTTGTTCACTTCAACTCTGTATCCAACAATATGCATACGCATGCCTATCGTTTGAACTTTCGGCCATCATTGTTGTTGATTGTTGTTGTTGTTTTTAGACATGTACATGGTTATATCCATAATACGGATTAGGAGGAAAAAAGATATAAATTAAGACGAAATTTTTCACATTTTTTTCTTTTGTTTCTTCTTCTTCCAAATAATGAGCTGGGATCTAATAAGCCCGTTATTCTTTAAATTTCTAAAAAAGAACATTTTTGATAATGTAACCCGCTCAAGAACACTCTTTTTGAAAATCTGACATGACATAAAAAAAATTTGTCCCCGGCCTCCACCTATTGCAAACTTGTGGCTTTCGCGGCTGGTATTTTCGCTACCAAGTTTTATTTTTCACAACTCTTAAATATGTAGGCACCAAGCTCCCACGTAATGGATTTTTATTTACTGATCTGGATCCGAAATAACGTAAAGAAATGGAAGAGTTTTTATTGACTAATCTGAATAAATACTAACGGACAGATATAAAAACAAATTTTGACAAAATATTTGCAATATTCGCCACGCGTCCACCTACATTTTAAGATGCTATTAATCTGGATCCAAACCAATCGAATCATCATATTTAAAAGTGATTTTTTTATTAATCTGGATCAAAACTAACGGACAGAAATCATTTCAATTTTGACGAAATATTTCACAGTCTCCACGCGTTCACATCAGATATTTTTATTCCTTAATCTTGATCCATACCAATGGAATCACCATATAGATACAGATAGATACATCTGTATCTGGAATCACCACATAAGTGATTTAAGTTAATAATCTGGATCCAACATGATTTTGACGAAATATTTGTCAGACGCCACGCGTCAACATGAGAGATTTATATATTTATTAATTTGGTTCCAAACCCGTGGAATCTCCATAAAAGAGAATTTTATTTTTTTTTACTATTTTTACAATGCGGAACATGATTAACTGATTGGATTTTTGTGGAAGCTGACCTGTATAACACAAAGAAACGTAATGGCATGAAATTGAAATTAAAGAAGCGCCTTTAAAAAATAGCAACTGCTAATTTCATTTTCCACTGCAACTTTTAACTTTTTAATTTAATCATTTTAAATGCTCGTATATTACACTAAATTTAAAGTACGAAGGATAATGACAAAAATGAGGGTAGCGACAATTTATGGGTAGCGAAACGTCCAGTAAACGTTCTCTTTATATGTTTTTTTTTTTACTTTGCATGTTCAGCATTATTTCGTCTAAAAAGAGCCCCATACAGTCGCCATGGGTTTTGTGAACACTTTTGGCGCTATCGAAATTCCGAAGGGCATGGCTCTGAATTGAAAAACCTGACGAGCAGAAGCCTTACTCCTTCTGGAGTTCCTGTTCGAGGTGCAAGAGACGGAAGAAAGGGCGCGTCCCTAGGGCTGAGTCTTAGGGGTGCGTCCTTGGGGCGAGCAGGCTCTGAAAACTGCCTATATACCGCCATGTTTTCTGTTCCAATACCCGTTGGATTTGACAGAAAACTCTGGCTTCGACTGCTTAGAAGGATATCACTTCTTCTTGGAAAAAGAAATGATTTATATTAATTATCAGGGTATATACATTGTCGCTGTTCGAAAGCGGCACTTGAAAATCAGGGGCAGGAGGACGCTTAAAAGCAGGATCCTTGCAACCTGAATTCCTGGCAATCATCAGTGATCTTATAGGTGGTCGTACTTGTCAGAGAAAAAACATCTGACACTCGACCACCAAAGAGCGTGCTTGTCGTTATTTTAAGGTGCCGTCAATAGACGGTTCTTTGCCGGCGCAAGCAGAAAGCATTTCAGTCCTTCTGCATTTCAGCTAAATAAGCTGAAGCATTGCCTTTTTTTCGAATCACCTTTTCCCACAGCGTAAGAACTTCGGTTCTCTGCTGACACCCAAGTATCCACACTCCAGTCACGTGAAACTTCACAGGGACTTTTGCGTGTACACTTGCAACATTAAAGGCAGGTTGGGTCCCGAACGGTCGGCTGAGCTACGTCTCCAGAAGTAAAAGGCTCACTCCCCGGCGAAACTCAGCGATGCCGAGAGGAAAGGGAAACATGGGGAGAAGGACGAGCTCGTTGTCTAACACGAGACGGCATGTCTGAAAAGCTCGAGAACGAGCTATCAGACAACAAGCTCGAATCTGAGGAATCAGAGTTCAACAGGAGACCCAATAGGGTGGTTGCCCGAAGGGGGTGGGGGTAGAGACTCGCCACCTGGCACAGTTGCGATGGGAACCTCTAAAGAGTCTAGGAGAGGCAAGTGCTTGTCTGTCGAGCCTAAAAGATTAGCAGATTTTTTTTTTCTGTTTCATGGCTATAATTCGAGCGCGATTCCAGGGATCTTACCTTTAACCCAGTCCCTTCGCTGCCAAATCATATAGAATACTAACATTATTATGCAATCTGTTTGGATCCGGATCAGACGTCTCGTAACGCACGTCTGATCTGGATCTAAACTGTTTGTCACCCATATCAATGATTCGTAAGTAAAAACAACGCATACAATTCCAAATTTTAAGAATGTTAACACCAGAAATCCGAGAAAAAAAATTAAGTCCGTAAAAAAATAATGAAGAAATTAAGAAAACTCAGTCTCTGCTGCTACCCGTCAGTTTCTTCATTTCTTTCATTTCTTGATTTCTTTAACCTTTTCTAGAAGATTAACGTTATAAGTGGCTTACATTTATAAATACGCGCCACGACATATTTGGGAAACAAATTACGTTGATGAGGATTGCGTAATCACGCTTAATATAGAATGCAAATATTTCGTCTACATTTTCGATCCGTAAAATCATAGCAGCCGCGCGTGCCGGCAATGGGCGTGACCACAAATGAATAACCAATGGGTTTTCATTAGTGGTGTGACGTAGGCAGCCATAATGGAGTAACTTTGAAAAAGTTCGACATGCAAGGAATAAATGTTGGATTTCTTGAGGAAAGAGGTAATTGTTTTCCATATTAGACATATGTATCGGTAGAAAAATATTTAGTTAATCGAAGAAGTGTTCTCTTTTCGCCATAGCACATGGGTTGTATTTATAGGACCTCGTCAAACACACGACAAAGAATCTTGTCGCGATTTGCTAAAGACAACATAAGGGAAACCGATAAGACCTGACGTACCAGAAAATGTAAAAATGTGAAAAAGCTACGTCAGGTCTTATTTATAGGACTAGTATGAAGGGGTATAAAAGCCGGTCCCGTGCCGAACTTTGCCGAACCGAAATGTAAATTGCCGTACCGAACATTTTTTGGGAGTTTAAATACAATCATAAACAATTCTTAAATTTGAGAATTCTGGTACGGATTAGTTCTTAAACATATTATTTATATTCTGAATAAATAGTATAACCATCATAAGCATGGGTGTTGAGAAAAAGGTGATTTTGTTATTTCAGGGGGTATAAAAGCCGGTCCCCTATAGATTTCAGTTTATCCTGTTTATTTCCCTAATTACCGTATTTTATTATGTTACTTGCTGATAAACTTTATCAAAATATGTTTTTAGGTATGTTCTTGAAAAATAAGACATGTTATATCAAAATAACGCTTAAATTTACCGTTGCAGTGATTGCCGAACTTGAATATAACAGATTGTAACGGTTCCCAGTAATATATTCAGTTCCGTAAGAATTACACAATCTGTATAATCATGCCTATTTTATATGAGCATCAGTGTTGCACCTAGAGTGCGGGATTGCGGGATTCCCGCAATATTTTTTACTTTGACCCTTAAAATTCGTAACGGCGCGGGCGTACGGGCGCAATTGTCGTGTTCCGTACCTTTGCTCTATTTACTATCCTTTCCGCCGATTTACTATCCTTCATTAATAAATGTAGACTGTGCTTGCATGGAATTTACCAATGCAGTTAAATGGCTACGTAAAACCCGATAACCAGTCTTACAATTACAACTATCCTTTCCGCCGATTTACTATCCTTTATTAATAAAGGTAGACTGTGTGCGCGGGTACATGCCAATGCAGTTAAATGGCTGTGGTAAAACCCGATAACCAGTCAAATTACGCATGACTTGACTTCTCGTCGGATTGGAGAGGAAAGAGCAGACGAAACACGAAGCGTCGCACAACCTGATGAATGAAACCCCCATCTAAACAACGTGCTGATCATACTCTTCCAACTTTGTATGTACCAAAACAATCATTACAAGTTATTTACAAATAGACGAACATCAGTTTTCCCGTCGTGTAAAAGCCTTACTGGATTACCGAAAATCTACCGAAATTTACCGAAAATGTAGACGCAGTAAACATGTTCAATATCGTAAACACTAATTCTATTTTAAAGGAAAGCCTATCATGTTTTAAAGGCTTTTTTAGTGTGTCCCCCAAAAATTTCAAATGTCCCCCAAAAATTTTGACAGCGCGCCACCGTGTCCCCCAAAATTTTGGACCTAGGCACAACACTGGAGCATTATGCTTAGAATCAGATGTTCTCATAGAGAAGACAGGGAGAGAAATTCATATCTATATAGTTATGTTTCCTTCTTTCTTTCTTTTTTAAAGATTACAAAACAGAATGTGAGGCTTAATTGGATTCATGTACAGTCAAACAATTGTTTGTACCATAACTGTTAATTACTTAAAAATTTCAAAGAAAAAAAACTAATTTCAAAGTGTGCCTTTAACAGTTGGTTCTTAACTTCTTAATTGTTGTTTGCATTGTTTGAAAGCATGCTATAATTAGACGCATGGTCGATAATTGCTATGATAGTTCACATTTCTTATTAAGTTCTCCACTCTAAAATCCTTTTCAGCACTCGTAATAACATTTTAATAATCTAGATTAATTTGGAACTTATCATTTTTTTTTTTTTTTACTGTTGATATCCAATATATGATTCTATAACATACTGCAATCATATCTAAAAAAAAAAAACCGACTGAAATGACAGATTGTGAAATTCTTACGGAAAGGTAAATATTACGGGAGACCGATATATGCAGGTACGGCTTTTAATAAAATCACTTCAAATGTTATTTTAAGAGTTATATTCTCCCATATATAAATAATTTTTGGTTTATGCAATAAAGATACACACTTTGATAAAATCTATCAACAAACATAATAACATAATTCTGTAATTAAAGAAAAAAGCAGGATAAACAGAATCTATAAGGGACCGGCTTTTATACCCCCTGAAATTACAAAATCACCTTTTTCTCAACATTAAAGGGACTCGCAACCGGACGGTGTACTTGTCAAAATAAAATAAAATACTCAAATAAAAGCAAATTTGTGGCATTATTTGGCTTCTGACATTAAAAAAATATGATCAGTCCAAAAAAAGTCTCAAGAATCGTCACCGAATCTTAGATTTTTAGACATTTTCCATCGTTTTTCTATACCGACTAGTAGACGGTATAGTTGTTGTTGTTGCTTCTCTACACGGGCTCAGACATAAACACGAGCCGAATTACGAAGTTGTATGCACTTTCGACCGCTACACATTGAAATACGTTAAATCGATCCGATATAAACGGATAGTTCCGTGGTCCATTGGTCTAAGCGGTTTCCCCTATTTTGCCTTCTGTCCGCCAATGCCGGGCCACGGGTTCGAATCCCACCAGAGACCAATAATTTTTTTTATTGAAATACATTTTTTTAAACAGAATTTCTTATCCTAAACTAATTCTTTACCATTTATATAAGCGTTTGACACTTATTTACAAATTACTATTTTTAATGCACCATCTGGTTGCGAGTCGCTTTAAGGCTTCTGGTGGTAACAATATTTATTCAGAATGTAAATAATATGTTTAAGAACTAATCCGTACCAGAATTTTCAAATTTAAGATTTTTTTATGCTTGTATTTAAACTCCCAAAAAATGTTCGGTACGGCAATTTACGTTTCGGTTCGGCAAAGTTCGGCACGGGACCGGCTTTTATACCCCTTCCACTGGTATGAATTTTTTATTTCGATTCTAACACATAATTTAACCGAAATTTGCACCGAAGCAACGTCGCTACATTTCTTGGCGTACGCATTTTCGAAGCCAAATGACGTCACGTTAGAACGTTTAGCGCGTGAGTGTTCTACTGAAAATTCGTACACTGAGATTGTCCTTCGCTTATCGTCAATTCTCGTATTCTCGTGGTTTCTCATTATCTCGTGTCTTACAAAAACAGATTAAATGGACACTCTTGACTTCCAGAAATATATCAACTCTTTTCCTCCGATAAATTTATGTTGGGAAATGTCGTGAGGACAAATAAAACATCAACTGGGTCCGAGTTATCTTTTTTCGAAATTTCACATGTAAAACGTGTTGGATATTGTAATTCATTTAATACTAGTGCATAGTTAAATCTAAATAAACAAACAAAAAATGATGCCACAGACGCAGAAATTGTCCATATGATAGATTTAAAGAGACTGTAAAAACACTTATCTGAACTGAAGAGTTTACCTCCTCCATAGCAACAAACGTTGACAACCAATCAGAAGACACGAGAATACGAGAAACATTTGACAGATTCAGATCATGCAGGGAGGTTTATTCAAACGTAGAAATGATCTAGATATTATTTTATTATTATTATATATATGGATGAAATACTTTATTCGGAGTTTGAACTGTTTTTTAAGCCTTAAAGAAGAATTCTTAAAAGCAATGTATGTGCTTTATATACATTCTAAGGCTTAGCCCCACGAGAATAGGAGACAACAGTATATATAGGGGTGTGGGCGAGGTGTGTTAGAATTCCATTTCATATCACACATCATAACTCACCAGCTGCCAGACCATTGATTATCCCTTGGATAGTATCCTGGTTCACCCAAATACCGGTGATCTAAGGATTCGTCTGACTATTACTTATCAAATAATATGGGTTTTAACTCAAAGGGTTATTAAACGTATAAAGTAAACATTTTTTATGATTTTCAGCTTCAATATATAAGTACACCCATAATTTGACATAAAATAATCATGGTCAACTGTAGCGAGTGCGCCGCCATGTTTGTTTGGCTACTCGTCCTATTATCGGTGATCAGGTAAAATGACACCCGGAATATTTTTCAGGTATCGGCTGGAACTTCTTTCGAATATTATTAGCAAGGCTGTCTGTAAACACAATTTTTAACTGAAATATTGTAATATTTTCCGTCACATTTTTTCACAGTAGGGGCAGTGGAATATGTCACCTCTGCAAGGCACTCGAATTTTTGAACAATATTTTACAAGTGTCCAATGCTGACATACATCGCACTGCGCCCAATTTACAATATCTATTGTGAACGTTTTATCTTGTTGGAGGAAAAGCAAATCTAAAACAAAAATATCAGACTATTTTTCGATGAATGGCCTTTACTGGGATATTAGATCTGTCAATATTAAAATGAGACCAACACAAACAAAAACAGTTTGGAAAACATTTTTTTCCTCATAGATAAGATCGATCTTATTTTTATTGTTTATCAGTATTGGTCAGAAGTTTATGCCAGTAAGTAGTCTTTATAAAATCCATCTCGTGACGTCACGGCCACACCCCTTAGTCAACAGACTTTTTGTAGTGAACTTAATCATTGGATATATTGAAAATATCACCATACAAATCGGTAAAATGGTTTTATATGGGGAGAAAATGATTTTTTCTTGTGGAATTCATTACAAATGCACATTTTCTCTCAGAAAAGACATTTTTTGCTTTATACACAATAGTCATTAGTAGCAGCCGAAAGATATACGGAAGTTACGATCTGACACATGCGCGTAGCGGCGCTATGCGGAATACTCGGAAATCACCGGTAATAGGATGTCCACGGTAAACGGGTCAATAGCGATAGAGGTCCTTCTTAGCAACATTTCTTGAATATTTGTCATATGCGCAGCGTTTGGTTTGTGGTGTTCTAAATTTTAGTGGGTGGTTTCTCCAGCACACATTTAAATTAGTCTTGAATTGGTTGACGTCCCTACTATTAACAACTGATGGCCATAGGTCGTTCCATGGGTCTACAATCCTATGAGAAAAGGCGTTGATTCTGAGATCTAGGCGGTTGTGACACTTTTGCAGTTTGTAGTTGTGGCCTCGAGTTATAGAGTTGTTGGTTTCCTTGAAGAAAGTTCCTTTGTCCAGATTGTCAATCCTGTTCATGATTTTAAAAACTTGAATAATGTCGGCTCTTTCATGTATTTATTGAGCAAACCAGGCTTTTATCGACATAAAGCTTAAACCATTTAAAAACAAGAGCGTGTTCCAGTTACACGAATGCCCCAGATTGTACAGCGAAGGGAATCAAATGTAAACTGTATAAGAAAGAGGAAACTATCGTGGAGCGCCATAAAAACGTCATTTTCAGGTGTTCAAATGCCATAACTGCAAAGGGCCTTGCATAAATTGGCGCCGCTGGTTATCGAACTTGGTCTCCATTTTATGTCAACAAACATTTTTAGAAAGTTTGGTGAAGAACAGATGAAAAGTAATGTGTTTGTGAAACAAAATGCCCCCAGCCAAACATTCGAAACACAAATGCCCCCAGCCAAACATTCATTCTGGTAGCAGGCCGTTACCAACCTCTGACACCAGCTCTTCACTGTGCTTACTGGGTCCAGTTGCAATGTTAGCCTCATAGTTGTATCTAATTTTTTGATTGGACCAGAACCTATCCAATCTTGCACACACTACCTCCCTTGGCAAAGAGTTCCGCCTCAATAGCTCATTGGTAGAGAGTCCGCTTTCGAGGCGGGAGGTTGTGGGTTCGATCCCCGGCCGGGTCATACCAAAGACCATGATAAAAACTGTACAGTCAGGTCCGGTAAGTCTGCGCGTCCGGTAAAGCTGTGCATCAACAAACAGGTTTACTTCCGGCTGTCGTATGCTCAGGGAAACCACGTTTTACTTGGGAAATGAGTCGAATTAATCGGGACTGGTAAAAAATCACCCTAGGTTAAGCTAAGTATTTCCGATATGTAAAAAAAAAAGTATTATAATCGTAAAAATACCTTATATTTAGTGATCAATTGTCTACAATTCATGCATTTGACCTCATTGAATATTCATGAGACATTGACCTAGTTTCAGCAAGCCATCTCGGCCGATTTGGCTGCCAAATGCATTTTAACAAACCCAATAAAAAGTAAAGAATTACCTTTTATGGTTGTCAGATGATTTCATAAATAACTATCAGCCATAAAGATTTATTATTTCCATGCTGTCATAAGCCCTAAATCCTCGTCCATAGTTGCCATGAATGCAGACGCTGCAAGATATGCTAATTGCATCCATTTTGTGACGTCATTCTAAAAGGCGCGAGACACCTGTCATGGGGAACACAAATTATTTTGAGTAAAAAAATACTTGATCCATTTTTTGGCATGTCTGAAATATTTGGGATCTAAAATATGCCTAAATCCAAACCTAATCATTGAAAATTTATATAAAGCAACTAACACCGGAACCCCCTTAAGTTTAATAATGCTATTAAAAACCATATCTGGACAATGTAACCACTAAAACCCCCACTTGAGCCTCTTCAGTGACAAGCGTCTCTACTGCGCAGACTTACTGGACACGTAAACAGTTGCTAGATGGGTGGGATGGGTAAATGTTGCGTTCGCTAGAAAGGAAATTAACAAATTATTTCTTAAATCTTTCTATTTCAGTTGAAAGATAAATTTTTATTCTTTCTTCTGATATACAGGTTTCCATACGATTATCCGCTTTATAGCGGAAAACTTTAACATGAAAGCTTAAGTGCGCAGCATTACCGGACAGCACCGTACTAGTAACTCCCTTGCCTGACGCTCGGCATTGTAAGGGTAGTACTAGGAAGGTAAATGTAATGCCCAGGTAAGTATGCATGTTAATGGATACATTGTTTGTCGCAATAAAAGCTCTACAGAGCTTATGTTGATTGTTTACCATATGCGACGTTAAATAAAGCTTGCCTTTGCCTTTGCCCATCAACTACCCTGTGGCTGAAGGATGTCAAGGTAAAGGTCACAAGGTCAAAAAGGTTTCTATGGTTGGAAAGGTCTTGACACGAGGAAGACACATGCCAAGTATAAAAGACTCAGGTGCAAAAAGGCCAAAGTTATAGCCAAGATTCTGTTTTTTTAGCTCACCTGGCAGGAAGTGCCAAGGTGAGCTATTGTGATCGCCCTGTGTCCGTCGTCAGTCCGTCCGTCGTCAAATTTTTTCTTTAAAGATCTTCTTCTCAGAAAACCACTGGGCCAATTTCACCGAAACTTCATAGCATTGTTCATTGTAGGATACTCTCTCAGATTTCTTCAAATATAGGTGATCCAGTTGAAATTGTGGTTGCCATGGCAACCAATTAAAAAAACTTTGAAAATCTTCTTGTCCAAAACTACTGGTCCAAATTGTAAATAATTTTACACAAATGCTCCATGGGTGACTGTCTATCAGAATTCTTAAAATAATTGTGTTATCTCAAAAAACATGACCGCTAGTGGGTGGGGCAGATTTTCCTTGTATGGCTATATATTGAAAACTTTAAAAAATCTTCTTTTCTGAAACCACTGGTCCGATTTGAAAGTAATTTCACACAAATGATCCATAGGTGACCCTCTACCAGATTTCTTAAAATAATTTTGTTATCTTAAAATAACATGGCTGCCAGTGGGTGGGGCAAGTTTTCCTTATATTACTGTATAGTAAAAACTTTTAAAATCTTCTTCTCTGAAACTACTTGTCCAAATTAAAAATAATCTTACACAAATGATCCATTGATGACCCTCTACCAGATTTCTTAAAATAATTTTGTTATATCTTACAAAACATGGCCGCCAGTGGGTGGGGCAAGTTTTCCTTATATTACTGTATAGTACAATGCCTAGGCAGCGGCATTGCGGGAATCCCCCATTTTTTTCACGAATGTCCCTTAGAAATTTACCTTGCGCAGGCAGATGGGCGCGCCAAGAAAAAATTGCATTTTTGGCAATTTCCTCTAGTTTCTGCTCCATTCCGACTCGATTCCAGAGAAAAAAGAGATCACAAAGGGAGGTTAATCTAAGTATTGAATATAGACTGCGCGTATAATATACGTGAAGAATATCGGCATATAGAATCGGTATGTAAACCAATCTGTTCCACTTTGTGATAATGGCGTGGAAGATGCGCTTGACAGATTTTCTATCTGATTAAAAATCATAACTAGCAGACGATGCTTCGTCTAAACAAAGTGTTGAGGAAACTCCTCAAACATCGTCTGAACCAAGACAATCGCTACCACATATTAAGAAAAAGACGAAAATCAGATTTCCCACCGTGAAGAGAGACAGCTAAAGATCGTAAACTATATTCTAATTTAAAGGTAGGCCTATCGTGTTCTAAAGTTTTTTATGCCCCCAGAATCTACGATTTGGGGGCATATAGTTTTTGTCATGTCTGTTGGTTTGTCTGTCCGTCCGTCCGTCTGTGCCAAAATCCTTAACCTTGGCTATAACTCTTGCATTTTTGTACCTAGGCCTTTTATACTTGGCATGTGTCTTCCCTGTATCAAGACCTTTCCAACCATACAAAACTTTTTGACCTTGTGACCTTGACCTTGACATTTGACCTACTTTTGTAAAAATCTTAAAATGGCTATAACATTTGCACCAGTTGGCCCAGAGCTTTCATATTTTGTATGTATATTTCTTGTGTCAAGACCTTTCCAACCAGACCAACATATTTGACCATGTGACCTTGACCTTCACCATTGACCTATTTAATCAAACTTTAACCAAAAACCTTAACCTTGGAACTTTTGCATTTTTGAACCTCTGCCTTTTATACTTGTCATGTGTATTCCTCATGGCAAGACCTTGCCAACCATACAAAACTTTTTGACCTGTGACCTTGACCTTGACATTTGACCTACTTTTGTAAAAATCTTTAAATGGCTTTAACATTTGCACCAGTTAGCATAGGGCTTTAATATTTTGTATGTATATGTTTTGTGTCAAGAACTTTCCTACCATACCAATATCTTTGACCATGTGACCTTGACCTTCACCTTTGACCTATTTAATCAAACTTTAACCAAAAACCTTAACATTGGCTATAACTTTTGCATTTTTGAACCTGGGGCTTTTATACTTGGCATGTGTATTCTTCATGGCAAGACCTTTCCAACCATACAAAACTTTTTGACCTTGTGACCTTGACATTTGACCTACTTTTGTAAAAATCTTTAAATGGTGATAACATTTGCCCAAGTTGGCCCAGGTATATTTCTTGTATCAAGACCTTTCCAACCATACCAACATCTTTGACCATGTGACCTTGACCTCGATCTTTGACCTATTTAATCAAACTTTAACAAAGTAACTTGCATTTTGCACCTTGGCCTTTTATACTTGACATGTGTTTTCCCTTTCTAACCATACAAAACTTTTTGACCTTGACATTTGACCTATTTTTGTTGAAATCTTTAAATGGCTATAACATTTGCACCAGTAGGCCTACGGCTTTCATATTTTGTTTATATATTTCTTGTGTCAAGACCTTTCCAACCATACCTACGTTTTTGCCCTTGTGACCTTGACCTTTGACCTTTATTTGTATTAATCTTTATACGTCTTTAACATTTGAACCAGTAGGCCTAGAGCTTCCATACTTTATATGTTTCTTGTGTTAAGACTTCTCCAACCATGCCAATGTTTCATTTACCCTAGGACCATGACTTTTGACCTACTTTTGCAAATAAGCATTACATTACAGAACATGATGCTGGCTGGGGGCATTTGTGTTTCACAAACACATTGCTTTTCATATGATCATCACCAAACTTTCTGAAAATGTTTGTTGACATAAAATGGAGACCAATTTGGATAACCAGCGGCACCAATTTATGCTAGGCCCTTTGGAGTAATGGCCCTTGAAGTCCTCAAAATGGCGCTCCACTACAGTTTCAGCTCTCTAACTTTTACGTTTGATAGTCTGGATTCCCCTCCCTGTATCATCGGGGGCATTCGTGTAACTGTGACACACTCTTGTTTTAGTGTGTCCCCCGAAAATATCAAATGTGCCCCTGAAATTTTGGCAGGGGGACACGAAGTCCCCCAAAATTTTGGACCCAGGCACAACACTGATAGTAAATTTTTTTTAAATCTTCTTCTCTGAAACTACTTGTCCAAATTGAAAATAATTTTACACAAATGACCCATTAATGACCCTCTACCAGATTTCTTAAAATAATTTTGTGATCTTACAAAACATGGCCGCCAGTAGGTGGGGCAAGTTTTCCTTATATTACTGAATTTACTGTATAGGAAATGTTTAAAAACCTTTCCTCTGAAACTACTGGTCCGATTTAAGAATAATTTGACTGAAATGATTCATGGGTTTCCCAAATCACTTGTTCAATTTGAAGTCACTATGACCGTAACCATGTGTACCAGGTGAGCGATTTAGGGCCACATGCGGCTCTTGTTTGTTAAAGTTTGATTAAAAAGGTCAAGGTCACATGGTCAAAGACGTTGGAATGGTTAGAAAGGTCTTGACACCTGAAATATACATACAAAATATGAAAACCCTGTGCCTACTGGTGCAAATATTATAGCAATTTCAAGATTTTAACAAAAGTAAGTCAAATGTCAAGGTCAAAGACATTGGCATGGTTGGAAAAGTCTTGACACAAGGAAGACACATGCCAAGTATAAAAAGCCCAGGTGCAAAAATGCAAAAGTTATAGCCAAGGTTAAGGAGTCAAGGTTAAGGTTTTTGGTTAAAGTTTGATTAAATACGTAGGTCAAAGGTCAAATGGTCATAGACTTTGGTATGGTTGGAAAGGTTTTGACACAAGATATTATATACATACAAAATAAAAAAAAAGCCCTGGGCGTACTGGTGCAAATGCATTAGCCATTTAAAGATTTTTACAAAAGTAGGTCAAATGTCAAGGTCACAAGGTCAAAAAGGTCTGTATGGTTGGAAAGGTCTTGACACAAGGAAGACACATGCAAAGTATAAAAGGCCCAGGTGCAAACATGCAAAATTTATAGCCAAGGTTAAGGTTTTTGGTTTAAGTTTGATTTAATAGGTCAAAGGTCACTGTGACTCACATGGTCATAGTCATTGGTATTGTTGGAAAGGTCTTGGCACAAGAAATATACACACAAAATATGAAAGCCCTGGGCCGACTGGTGCAAATGTTATAGCCATTTCAAGATTTTTACAAAAGAAGGTCAAGGTCAAAAAGTTTTGTATGGTTGAAAAGGTCTTGACAAGAGAAATACACATGCCAAGTTTAAAAAGCCCAGGTGCAAAAATGCAAAAGTTATAGTCAATGTGAAGGTTTTTTGGGACAAACCAACAGATAAGAAAAAAACTATATGCCCCCTAATCGTAGATTCTGGGGCCATAAAAAACACTAAAAGGCTATTGGGGCCATATTTGCTCAACTGAGTCAGAGAATAGCTTAGAGTCGATCCTGCACATTTCTTAAATTTTTTGATGGGGGTCCTTTCTATGTAGCTTGGTGTGAGCGTCGAGCGACATTTAAATAGGTCACCTGAATGTAATGACCCATGTTTGCATCATATTTGGCATATTTCAAAATAAAACAAATTTGATTGGATATGAGGGGTACTGTGTAAATATTTGAATGGTGCTGATGTCGCATTATCTCGTACAGCTGTGCGTAATTTCGTACACCTTTATTATACCCCCACAAACAGAGTTTGAGAGGGGGGGGTGGGTATACTGGAATCAGCCTGTCGGTCGGTCATCGGTCGGTCTGTCTGCAAAATCTTGTACTTTCAGCTCCTCCTTCAGTTTCAACCCGATTCACTTGACACTTGGCATAAATGTTACTCAGGTGTAGTAGATGTGCAAAACACAAATTTCAGGTCTCTGTTACCTTGACTTTGACCTTTGGCCTTGAAATTGGTAGGCAAAATCTTGTACTTTGAACTCCCCCTTTACTTTCAAAGTAATTCACTTGACACTTGGCATAAATGTTACTCAGGTGTAGTAGATGTGCAAAACACAAATTTCAGGTCTCTGTTACCTTGACTTTGACCTTTGGCCTTGAAATTGGTAGGCAAAATCTTGTACTTTGAACTCCCCCTTTACTTTCAAAGTAATTCACTTGATACTTGGCATAAATGTTACTCAGGAGTAGTAGATGTGCAAGACACACATTTCAGGTCTCTGTGACCTTGACCTTTGGCCTTGAAATTGGTCTAGAAATTGGCAGGCAAAAGCTTTTGCTTTGAACTCCTCCTTCAAATTATATCCTGATTTACTTGATACTTAGCATAAATGTTACTCAGGAGTAGAAGATGTGTTGAAGATACAAATTTTAGGTCTCCTTGACCTTGACCTTTGGCCTTGAAATTGGCAGGCAAAATCTTGTACTTTGAACTCCTCCTTCAATTTCAACCTGATTCACTTGATACTTGGCAAAAATGTTACTCAGGAGTAGTAGATGTGCAAGACACAAATTTCAAATCTCTGTGACCTTGACCTTTGGCATTGAAATAGGTCTTAAAATTGGCAGGCAAAATCTTGTACTTTGAACTCCTCCTTCACTTTCAACCTGATTTACTTGATATTTGGCATAAATTTTCCAAGTTTTTATGATGGTTCCAGCACCCTGCCATTGTAAAACTTTATTGAAAACGTCAGTCTGCAGAGTGTGACAGAGTGCTGTATACAGTGTATAGTGGGGGTATTTATCACCTTTAGTGATAGCCATTCTAGTTTTTATAAGTTTTTTATTATTAAACATTTTTCAATAAATATGAGGTTCTGTAAATTAGGAAAATATGTTTTATTATAAAGGAGTAAAAGGGCAGTTTCCAGTCTTAATTACCTAATTAAAAAGGAAGACCTTTTCAGATTTGGGGTGTGCTGTACGTAACGGTGTTTCTCGGCGAAATGCAGGCAAGGCCGGATGTTTATAAAAGCCGTGCATTGAAGTGCTGTCCAATGAAATGCATTTAAGCAAAAACATGTAGATTTGTGTTTATAAAGAACTTCGCAGAACTTCGCTTGTGCCTAGAGTAGCATGGAAATTAAACTACACATTCGCGTACTTTGTCCGCTCTCTTACTCAAACAAATTTATTCCAATCCTTTTAAAACTTGGCCAGCATGTGTATGTCCATCATATCTTGGTCATGTTGAATAACCAGCAAGATTGCATATGATATACAAGAGTTATGCCCCGTTTTTAATAAAAAACGAGCATTTTTTAGTTTGTCCGCTCTCTTTAAGTAACTTTCTCAAACAATTTTATTTAAATTCTTTTGAAACTTGGTCAGCATGTGTATGACCATAATGTCTTGGTTATGTTACATAACAATTAAGATTGCCTGAGACATTCAAGGGTTATGTCCCATTTTTGGTCAAAAACGGGCATTTTTTAGTTTGTCTGCTCTCTTTCTCTGAAAACAAATTTATTCCAATCCTTTTGAAACTTGGTCAGCATGTGTATGACCATCATGTCGCTGTCAAGTTTGATAACCAGCAATATTGCTTCAGACATTTAAGAGTAATTCATCTTTTATCATCAAAAACTGGCATTTTTTTGTTTGTCAGCTCTCTTTATCAAACAATTTATTCCAATCCTTTTGAAACTTAATCAGCATGTGTATTACCATAAGTTCTTGGTCATGTCCAATAACCGGCAAGATTGCCTTAGACATTCAAGAGTTATTTCTCCTTTTATCTTCAAAAATGGGCATTATTTAGTTTGTCCAGTCTCTCTAACTGAAACAAATTTAATCCAATCCTTTTGAAACTTGGTCAGCATATGACCCCTAACTTTCAGGGTTCTTCCTCTTTTGTTCACTTTACCTCGATAGGGTTTCTGTATGACTACATTCTAAGATCAATTTGACGGGCGTATAATGTGCCCGGCTTGCGGTGCTCTTGCTAGTGGTAGTTATGGAGAGGTGTTGCTGTATTTTCAGAAGCATTGGCAAGGTGTGTTGGGCTGCTGGAGGGACCACGTTGGCACTCGCTGGAGGGATGAAACCGGCACAGCCTGATTTTCCAGCTCAAGTAAAACAATCATTAGGGCCAGCAGGAGATCCCATTCTTGGGCTTCTGCCTTTAAGAATGTCACAGTACAAACGAGGGAACTTAACTACATCTGTAAACATACTTAAGGAAGCTCTCAATCTTTTGCCTCAGTTAGAAGGTGAAGGAATTTTAATAGAGACTGTATTTATGTTAAGTGACATGTTAAGTGACGAGTTGATCCAAATCTTGATTGAACTACGGCAGTTTGTGGAAGCCGAGGGATTGTGCAAGGAATTAATGAGAATTGGAGTTAAATCAGGCAGGAAGGAGTCAGATGAGTCAATGATTAATCAAGAACTTCGGTTGTCCAAAATCTATTCCATGACTAATAGAGATGAGGATGCCATAAAGATACAAATATACTGTATTCAAAAACTAGAGCAGAAGCTGCAGTCCTTAGTAGCCGACGCAAAAGATAAGTCACAAGAAGAAATAAAGGCATTAAAAGAAAGGGGCACTGGTATATTCCGATTACTAGGAAAAGCATGCCAAATGCACGCAGACCTTTTAATGAAGAAAGGGGAAGTTGCACAAGCGGACAGTCTGATGCGCAATACATTGACCAATTATCGGTCAGTGCTTAATCCTGGTGACAACGAGATTATTGGTGTATTAGAGCATCATGCTTTACTCAAATTCACCCAGAAAGATTACAAGTCAGCAGAAGAATTGCTGCAAGAGGGTCTACAGATTTGCAATGTCTTCAAAAATGAGAAACGTGCGGCTGAACTGTTAGTTGATCTTGGGATAATATACCTCGAAACAAACAAATTAAAAGAAGCGGAAGCTATTTTGAAAACAGGCCTCGCTTTGGCTGAGAAAACGGCTAATGAACTTATAGCGCTGTTTTGCAGAAAAAACCTTAATGCAATACACAGCAAACAAGAGCAAAATCCCGAAGTTTTTGCGGAGAAGACCGTGCAGTAGTTACAGTGACGACGACTTTATTCTTTCTTGTGAACTCTTTTAACTATGTATGTGTAACTCTTCTGGGTTATTAGGTTCCCTCGTGGATCTTCTTAGTAACCAAACCATAATCAGTCTACTTGGAATTCTAGGTAGATTAATAAATTTATACAGCGTTCCCTCTCTACAACCACATCCAATGGGAAACAGAGAGTGTGTGTGTTGTCCGGAAGGAGTTGTTAAAGGGAGGGAAATTGGCTTGCATTTGCAAACAGCTTGAATCCAGATCAGACGCCGTGTAAAGCGAGGGAGCTATGTACTGGTCTTAACCCTTTACCTGATAGCATTGTTTCTAGTATTGAAGATATGTGACTACTTAAAGTAGGTTGAAAGTAAAGCAGAATGCGCCCTAAGGCGCAGCCTGCTTTAAGCTATCACCTGCTAGAATATAGAAAATATTTTGTATTATACACATTTATGAATGTTTAAATTGTAACTATTTTCTTCAGGGCAAGAATAAACTGAATGCGCTAAAAGGCGCTTCTATGGGGGAAAGGGTTAATTATCAGTGGATTCATGGGAACCCTCTGATCTGGAACTACACTGTTTGCAAAAATTAATGTCAGTATATTGAGGGGGTATACTGGAATCAGCCTGTTGGTTGGTCGTCGGTCGGTCTGTCTGCAAAATCTTGTACTTTCAACTCCTCCTTCAGTTTCAACCTGATTCATTTGATACTTGGCATAAATTTTACTCTGAAGGTGTAATAGATGTGCAAGACACATATTTCAAGTCTCTGACCTTGACCTTTGGCCTTGAAATTGGCAGGCAAAATCTTGTACTTTGAACTCTTCCTTCACTTTCAACCTGATTTACTTGATACTTGGCATAAATGTTACTCAGGAGTAGTAGATGTGTAAGACACAAATTATTGGTCTCAGTGACCTTGAGCTTTGGCCTTGAAATTGGTCTCGAAATTGGCAGGCAAAATCTTGTACTTTGAACTCCTCCTTCAATTTCAACCTGATTCACTTGATACTTGGCATAAATGTTACTCAGGAGTAGAATGCAGTAAAACCCTTCTATTACAACCACTAATTAATGTTAATTATTAGGGTGATTACAATATAAAGTGACCCCTTAAAGCAAGTTGGCAGTGAAACAGAAAGCTCCTAAAGAAGCTTTCTGTTTCACTGTCACCTTGCTTTAAGCTGTTACCTGTTTATTATACAATCAATTAGCCTTCGTTTTAGTGGTTGTAATAGTGAGGTTTTACTGTATGTGCAAGACACAAATTTCAGGTCTCTGTGACCTTGACCTTTGTCCTTGGAATTGGTCTTGAAATTGGCAGGCAAAATCTTGTACTTTGAACACAGGAGTCCTTCACTTTCAACCTGATTCACTTGATACTTGGCATAAATGTAACTCAGGAGTAGTAAATGTGCAAAACACAAATTTCAAATCTCTGTGACCTTGACCTTTGACCTTGAAATTGGTCTTAAAATTGGCAGGCAAAATCTTGTACGGCGAACTCTTCCTTCACTTTCAACCTGATTTACTTTATACTTGGTATAAATGATACTCAGGAGTTGCAGAGTGTCATATACCCTTTTTAAGTCATTTTGACCTTGGCTTACACCTTTGACCTTATTTTAAAACCTTATTGAAAACGTCTGCAGAGTGAGACAAAGTGCTGTATAGTGGGGGTATTTATCACCTTTAGTGATAGCCGTTCTAGTTTAAACAGGTCCATGGTGTTGAAAGAAGGAAAAACAAAATCAACCCAAAACACAATGCATTGAATGCAATCAGGTGTAGCAAATTACAACTTTTTGAAATTTTAGACAAGTATTTTTCTGAGAGGTAAACAGTTTGGAGCCTGATCAAATGTCAGTTTAGCCAGCATGTGATCTGGCTCAGGACAGTTTACAATAGAATAAAATGTGTATGTCATTCAATCACAAACACGTTTGCGAGGAAAGAGTAACTTCCTTATTACTGTACAACAGGGCTGCCATTTCTCTGGATTTTTACTAAATCTTCGGATTTTTTTCTAGTATAATGGTAGCTTAAAGCAGACTGATAGTAAAGCAGAATGCGCCTTAAGGCGCATTCTGCTTAACTTCCAGCCTGCTTTAAGTAGTCACAGGTCAACAAAACTAGAAACAGACGATTGGGTAAAGGTACGATTTGTAAAATCAAACTTTGTTATGAAAAATGCAAATTTGAAAATCTTAGGATTTTTCATGTCAACTTATGGCAGCCCTGGTACAAAGTTTTGTAGAGAAGACGGACAAGGAATCCAATCTTGGTCAGCATGTGGATGACCATAATGTCTCGGGTCAAGTTTGATAACCAGCAAGATTATCCTAGACATTAAAGAGTTATGCCCCTTTTATCGTAAAAAACCAGGCATATTTTTCTTTGTCCCCTCTTTCTTTGTCCGCTCTCTAACTCAAACAAATTTATTCCAATCCTTTTGAAACTTGGTCAGCATGTGTATGACCATAATGTCTCGGTCAAGGTTAATAACCAGCAAGATTGCCTTAGATATTAAAGAGAAATGCCCCCTTTTTTGTCTAAAACCGGCATATTTATATCCCCACAAACAGAGTTTGAAGGGGGTATACTGGAATCAGCCTTTCGGTCGGTTGGTTGGCGGTCAGTCCGGCGGTCGGTCCGGCGGTCGTCGGTCTGTCTGCAAAATCTTGTACTTTCAACTCCTCCTTCACTTTTAACCCGATTCATTTGATACTTGGCATAAATGTTACTCAGGAGTAGTAGATGTGCAAGACACAAATTTCAGGTCTCTTTGACCTTGAACTTGACCTTTGGCCTTGAAATTGGTCTTGAAATTGGCAGGCAAAATCTTGTACTTTCAACTCCTCCTTCAGTTTTAACCCGATTCATTTGATACTTGGCATAAATGTTACTCAGGTATAGTAGATGTGCAAGACACAAATTTTAGGTCTCTATGACCTTGACCTTTGGCCTTGAAATTTGCAGGTAAAATCTTGTACTTTGAACTCCTCCTTCACTTTCAACCCAATTCACTTGATACTTGACATAAATGTTACTCAGGAGTAGTAAATGTGCAAGATACAAATTTCAGGTCTCTTTGACCTTGAACTTGACCTTTGGCCTTGAAATTGGTCTTGAAATTGGCAGGCAAAATCATGTACTTTCAACTCCTCCTTCAGTTTCAACCCGATTCATTTGATACTTGGCAAAAATGTTACTCAGGTAATGTAGATGTGCAAGACACAAATTTTAGGTCTCAATGGCCTTGACCTTTGGCCTTGAAATTTGCAGGTAAAATCTTGTACTTTGAACTCCTCCTTCACTTTCAACCCGATTCACTTGATACTTGGCATAAATGTTACTCAGGAGTATTAGATGTGCAAGACACAAATTTCAGGTCTCTTTGACCTTGAACTTGACATTTGGCCTTGAAATTGGCAGGCAAAATCTTGTACTTTCAACTCCTCCTTCAGTTTTAACCCGATTCATTTGATACTTGGCAAACATGTTACTCAGGTAAAGTAGATGTGCAAGACACATATTTTAGGTCTCTATGACCTTGACCTTTGGCCTTGAAATTGGTCTTGAAATTTGCAGGTAAAATCTTGTAATTTGAACTCCTCCTTCACTTTCAACCCGATTCACTTAATACTTGGCATACATGTTACTCAGGAGTAGTAGATGTGCAAGACTCAAATTTCAAATCTCTGTGACCTTGACCTTTGGCCTTAAAATTGGCAGGCAAAATCTTGTACGGCGAACTCCTCCTTCAATTTCAACCTTGATACTTGCCATAAATGTTACTCAGGAGTTGCAGAGTGTCATGTACCATGTTTAAGTCAGTTTGACTTTGACTTACACCTTTGACATTACTTTAAAACCTTATTGAAAACGTTTGCAGAGTGTGACAGAGTGCTGTATAGTGGGGGTATTTATCACCTTTAGTGATAGCCGTACTAGTTTAGTTTGTCCGCTCTCTTACTCAAACAAATTTATTCCAATCCTTTTAAAACTTAGCCAGCATGTGTATGATCATCATATCTTGGTCATGTTCAATAACCAGCAAGATTGCCCATGATATACAAGAGTTATGCCCCGTTTTTAATAAAAAACGAGCATTTTTTAGTTTGTCCGCTCTCTATAAGCAACTTTCTCAAACAATTTTATTTAAATTCTTTTGAAACTTGGTCAGCATGTGTATGACCATAATGTCTTGGTTATGTTACATAACAATTAAGATTGCCTGAGACATTCAAGGGTTATGTCCCATTTTTGGTCAAAAACGGGCATTTTTTAGTTTGTCTGCTCTCTTTCTCTGAAAACAAATTTATTCCAATCCTTTTGAAACTTGGTCAGCATGTGTATGACCAGCATGTCTCTGTCAAGTTTGATAACCAGCAATATTGCCTCAGACATTTAAGAGTAATTCATCTTTTATCATCAAAAACTGGCATTTTTTTGTTTGTCAGCTCTCTTTATCAAACAATTTATTACAATCCTTTTGAAACTTAATCAGCATGTGTATTACCATAAGTTCTTGGTCATGTCCAATAACCGGCAAGATTGCCTTAGACATTCAAGAGTTCACGAAAGAAATTCATCAGGATAGCTTATGTTAACTTATACAATAATTTTCTACTCGCATATCCAAATATTTTTACTTACAATGACAGTTTCGGCACTCCATTGGAGTGCCTTCTTCAGACTGTGAACTATACCGTTGGTGACGTCATGAGTTTTGTTTACTACTGGTCATTTTTCCCGTAGTAAACAGCGGCCGGTAGATGGGGCTCATTAGATATCCCCCCTCGTCCCTGTTCATGACTTTGTCCTCCTGTACAATGCATAACGATTCTCTTAACCTCCTCAGGGATGTATTATTCTCTTTGTCTATCACTTTTACACCCTCCCAGTCTATAACATGGTTGTGTCTGGCAATATGATTTGTCACTGCACTCGCATGTTCTGTAGACTGGGATGCCTTGTGCTCTGCCCTTGTGAACACTTGTGGACAATTATCCGAGTCTTTTATATGTTCTTTTATCCTGGTCTCGAGCTTTCTACCTGTCTCACCGATGTATGCCGCATTACAGTTTTTGCACGGTATGCGATAAACACATCCACATACTTCCTCGGTTTTTGTTTTGTCTTTTGGGTGCACCAGTGCTTTCCTAAGGGTGTTTATGGGCCTCATAGCCACACTTATATCATGTTTACGAAATACCCTCGCCAACGCCTCTGATACATTTTTAACATATGGGATAACCACATTCCCTTTATACTATTTTTCCTCTCTCCTCCCATTACACTTCCTTTGTTTGTCTCTATTCCTGTTCTCTACCTGATTTTTCACCTTTTTAATGGTCCATTGTGGATAACCACATGCTTTGAGTGCGTCACTTATGTGTTCAATCTCCTTCTTCTGGTCTACTTTTTCTGTTATAACCGAAAAACACCTGTCTATAAGCGTCCTAATAACACTGAGTTTATGCACTAATGGGTGATGCGAATTAAACTGCAGGTATTGGTCTGTATGTGTAGGTTTTCGATAAACTAGTAACTTCACCGTTCCATCTTCCTTCCGCACAATCAAAGTATCCAAGAAAGGAATCTGACCCCCACTCTCCTCTTCACTAGTGAATTTGATACTATTTGTTGTATCAACTGTATTTAAATGCTCGGTTAGATTATTCACTTGTCCTTTTCCAATGATCTCCAATTAAATATGTATCGCTTAATGCTTGACACGTGTAACGTAGAGCTTTTGCATTAATTTTGCCTTGCGTCAAGCAGGTATATACATTGTCTTTAAAGTAAAGTATGTGATCAAACAATTAATGTATCGAGTGTCAATCACTGGCGACACACTTTGCACGTGCGCATATCGTAGATAATGTTACCTTTGAGTTTCCAATATCGCTAAATACATTAACGTCGCATCAAACTTGAACAACCAACAATAACATACATGTAGATATATATTATCTCAAATATAATATAGTTTATTATATATATATTGTCCCGTGTACCCTCACTGTATAAGTGTTTTAGCAAGTAAATGATACTTAACCCCTTCACTGCGTTAGGTACTCCGGAAGAAATAAAAGTTACAGGTAGCCTGGATAATACAGTAAGACCTCTATTACGACCACTAAATTAAGTTAATAAACATGTGTTTATGACAGGTGACTGCTTTAAGCAAGGTGACAGTAAAATAGAAAGCTCCTATAGGAGCTTTCTGTTTTACTGTCACATTGCATAACCCTTTACCTGATAGCCTGTTTCTAGTATTGAAGATAGTTGACTACTTAAAGCAGGTTGAAAGTAAAGCAGAATGCGTCTGAAGGTGCATTCTGCTTTACTTTCAGCCTGCTTTAAGCTATCATGTGCTAGAAAGTAGAAAATATTCCATATAATATATATTCATGACTGATTAAATTGGAACTATTTTCTTCAGCGGAGGAATAAATCATATTCGCTAAAAGGCGCTTCTATGGGGGAAAGGGTTAAAACTGTCACCTTTATTTGATAAAATCAATTAGCCTTCGTTTAGTGCCCGTAATAGAGAGGTTTTACTGTACAATTGGTGTCTGATCAAGTGATCAGGATCCCAACTGTTTGGATAGTCGACATTCATATCGCTATTTAATATTTATACACGCAATAGTCATATCTTCTTAAGTATCTTCTAAAGCGGCTACCATGTGTATATGCGCCGCGGAGTAATGGGTTAATTGAAAAGATTAAGTGCATCATGTGTGCTTATGTGTGTCACAATGTTTTGTTTTGTCTATAGAAGTTTTATGAAACAATAAAGTGGATTACTAGAATATTTATCAGTTTATGTTTTTTTCTCACGTCAAACTTTCACATATTTCGCCGTAAAAAGTATTTTTTCTAATAACTATATTTAATTTCTAATGGCCATTTAAGATCCTGACGATAGGCCGCTTAACAACGCGTCTCGTCTGGATCCAATGTTTTTGTTTAATTATGAGGCTAAAGTAGCAATAAGCAAAGTATTACATGTATATTTATACATCAAATATAGCAGCATCTATTTTTAGTGTAACTGACACGATTTTTGTCAATAAATCGATCATTTTTTCAGTTATTCATTCAAAAATAAGTTTGAAATACATATTTTAGCTCAATAGAATATCGCCATATCTTATTCAACCAAAAAAATATAGGTTAAAATCATTTTAAAAAATTGGGTAGCGAAACGACTTACCTTTAGGTGGCTAAACGACTGTAGCGAAACGTCCCGGGTAGCGAAACGTCCGTAAACCTACCTCGATAGGGTTTCTGTATGACTACATTCTAAGATCAATTTGACGGGCGTATAATGTGCCCGGCTTGCGGTGCTCTTGCTAGTGGTAGTTATGGAGAGGTTTTGCTGTATTTTCAGAAGCATTGGCAAGGTGTGTTGGGCTGCTGGAGGGACCACGCTGGCACTCGCTGGAGGGATCAAACCGGCACAGCCTGATTTTCCAGTTCAAGTAAAACAATCATTAGGGCCAGCAGGAGATCCCATTCTTGGGCTTCTGTATGTAAGCAGGTCACAGTACAAACGAGGGAACTTAACTACATCTGTAAACACACTTAAGGAAGCCCTCAATCTTTTGCCTCAGTTGAAAGGTGAAGGAATTTTAACTCAGAATGATGAGACAGAGACTGTATTTATGTTAAGTGACGAGTTGATCCAAAACTTGATTGAACTACAGCAGTTTGAGGAAGCCGAGGGATTTTGCAAGGAATTAATGAGATTGGGAGTTAAATCAGGCAGGAAGGAGTCAGATGAGTCAATGATTAATCAAGAACTTCAGTTGTCCAAAATCTATTCCTTGACTAATAGAGATGAGGATGCCATAAAGATACAAATATACTGTATTCAAAAACTAGAGCAGAAGCTGCAGCCCTTAGTAGCCGAAGCAAAAGATAAGTCACAAGAAGAAATAAAGGCATTAAAAGAAAGGGGCACTGGTATAATCCGATTACTAGGAAAAACATGCCAAATGCACGCAGACCTTTTAATGAAGAAAGGGGAAGTTGCACATGCGGACAGTCTGATGCGCAATACATTGACCAATTATCGGTCAGTGCTTAATCCTGGTGACAACGAGATTATTGGTGTATTAGAGCATCATGCTTTAATCAAATTCAACCAGAAAGATTACAAGTCAGCAGAAGAATTGCTGCAAGAGGGTCTACAGATTTGCAATGTCTTCAAAAATGAGAAACATGCGGCTGAACTGTTAGCTAGGCTTGGGATAACATACCTCGTAACGAACAAATTAAAAGAAGCCGAAGCTATTTTGAAAACAGGCCTCGCTTTGGCTGAGAAAACGGCTAATGAACATATAGCGCTGGTTTGCAGACAAAACCTTAATACAATACACAGCAAACAAGAGCAAAATCCCAAAGTTTTGGCGGAGAAGACCGTGCAGTAGTTACAGTGACAACGACTTTATTCTTTCCTGTGAACTCTTTTATTAACTATGTATGTGTAACTCTTCTGGGTTATTAGGTTCCCTTGTGGATCTTCTTAGTAACCAAACCATAATCAGTCTACTTGGAATTCTAGGTAGATTAATAAATGTATACAGCGTTCCCTCTCTACAACCACATCCAATGAGAAACAAAGATTGTGTGTGTTGTTCGGAGGGAGTTGTTAAAAGGAGGGAAATTGGCTTGCATTTGGAAACAGCTTGAATCCAGATCAGACGCTGTGTAACGCGAGGGAGCTATGTACTGGTCTTAACCCTTTACCTGATAGCATTGTTTCTAGTATTGAAGATATGTGACTACTTAAAGCAGGTTGAAAGTAAAGCAGAATGCGCCCTAAGGCGCATTCTGCTTAACTTTCAGCCTGCTTTAAGCTATTAACTGCTAGAATAAGTATTAAATATGACACCTATTCATTACGGTATAATTTGGAACTATTTTCTTCAGCGGATGAATAAAATGAATGTGCTAAAAGTCGCTTCTATAAGGTAAAGGGTTAATTATCAGTTGACTCATGGGAACCCTCTGATCTGGAACTACACTGTTTGCAAAAATTAATGTCAGTATATTGAGGGGGGTATACTGGAATCAGCCTGTTGGTGTTGGTCGTCGGTCGGTCTGTCTGCTTAATCTTGTACTTTCAACTCCTCCTTCAGTTTCAACCCGATTCATTTGATACTTGGCATAAATGTTACTCTGAAGGTGTAATAGATGTGCAAGACACACATTTCAAGTCTCTGTGACCTTGACCTTTGGCCTTGAAATTGGCAGGCAAAATCTTGTACTTTGAACTCCTCCTTCACTTTCAACCTGATTTACTTGATACTTGCCATAAATGTTACTCAGGAGTAGAATACAGTAAAACCTCTCTATTACGACCACTAATTTATGTTAATTATTAGGGTGATTACAATAAGTGACCGCTTAAAGCAAGGTGGCAGTGAAACAGAAAGCTCCTAAAGGAGCTTTCTGTTTCACTGTCACCTTGCTTTAAGCTGTTACCTGTTTATTATACAATCAATTAGCCTTCGTTTTAGTGGTCGTAATAGTGAGGTTTTACTGTATGTGCAAGACACAAATTTCAGGTCTCTGTGACCTTGACCTTTGTCCTTGGAATTGGTCTTGAAATTGGCAGGCAAAATCTTGTACTTTGAACTCCTCCTTCGCTGTCAACCTGATTCACTTGATACTTGGCATAAATGTAACTCAGGAGTAGTAAATGTGCAAGACACACATTTCAAATCTCTGTGACCTTGACCTTTGACCTTGAAATTGGTCTTAAAATTGGCAGGCAAAATCTTGTACCGCGAACTCTTCCTTCAATTTCAACCTGATTTACTTGATACTTGGCATAAATTATACTCAGTTGCAGAGTGTCATATACCATTTAAGTCATTTTGACCTTGGCTTACACCTTTGACCTTATTGTAAAACCTTACTGAAAACGTCTGCAGAGTGAGACAAAGTGCTGTATAGTGGGGGTATTTATCACCTTTAGTGATAGCCGTTCTAGTTTAAACAGGTCCATGGTGTTGAAAGAAGTAAAAAAAACACCCCCAAAACACAATGCATTGAAAGCAATCGGGTGTAGCAAATTACAACTTTTTTGAAATTTTAGTCAAGTATTTTTCTGAGAGGTAAACAGTTTGGAGCCTGATCAAATGTCAGTTTAGCCAGCATGTGATCTGGCTCAGGACGGTTTACAATAGAATAAAATGTGTATGTCATTCAATCACAAACACGTTTGCGAGGAAAGAGTAACTTCCTCATTACTGTACAACAGGGCTGCCATTTCTCCGGATTTTTCCTAAATCTTCGGATTTTTTTCTAGTATAATGGTAGCTTAAAGCAGACTGAAAGTAAAGCAGAATGCGCCTTAAGGCGCATTCTGCTTAACTTCCAGCCTGCTTTAAGTAGTCACGTGTCAACAAAACTAGAAACAGACAATTGGATAAAGGTACGATTTGTAAAATCAAACTTGGTTATGAAAAATGCAAATTTGAAAATCTTAGGATTTTTCATGTCAACTTATGGCAGCCATGGTACAAAGTTTTGAAGAGAAGACGGATAAGGAAACATTCAATGTGCAAAATTAGATTTATCACATAATTAACTTGCGGTCTGCAGGGAGATATCCAGTAGTGAAATATCGTTTGTTTTTTTTGGGCTCCGGCCAAACTTTTTTGTCCACAAGAACTGCATGTAGCGGGACACAAAAGGATGTCATTTATGATGACATTACCGTAGACAATGTCAGGCTTTGGCGGAAAATCTGTATAGCAGAAAGACTACAAACTATGGCTTCCATTGATTTGATAAGTGTTTAATATTGGTATGTGATAACCCATTACTTCATAACCTATTTCTTAATTTAAGAACAGATGACCATTTAAAGCAGGTCAAAAGAAAAGTAGAGTGTGCCTTTATTTTCAGCCTGGTTGAAACTATCATCTTCTTGGATATTGAAAATATTTGTTATTGTACCTATTCTTGACTTTAACCCTTAGCCTGCCACTCACGACTATAGCTCCATATGCAAACAGCTTGGATCCGGATGAGACGCCGAGTAACTCGGCGTCTCATCCGGATCCAAGCTGTTTGACACTCGGACAACATTTTCAGCAATTTTGAGCAACTTTGAAGCACTTTGAAACTTGAAGCAGATGAGAAATATAGCAGACGACAATTTAATTGGCGGGCTAAGGGTTAATTATTATTACAGGGGAATGGATTCTTCAATTGAAGAATATTAGTTTAACTCTTTCCTCCCTGAAACTTTAAATATACAATTCCAGTTTCAATTTTAGTCTAGTCCATTTCTGACTTTTACGGGATGCTTTTGTCAATGTTTGGCATTATGACAAACTGTGAAGTCCCTGATCAGAGGGCTCCTGCAGGAGCCCTCTGATCAGGGACTTCACTGTTTGCATAGGACAATGTACTATTTATATGTACAGTGTTTGAAAAGGACGCCTATATGCGGGACTAGGGTTCAAAGGGTTAAGGCATCAAAATGTGTACAGAGAATCAGAAACTCCTAATCGGGACAAGTGTGGGGACAACATAAATGTCAGGTTTAGCTGGGTCTCCTGTTTAGAGGGGTTTTAACCCATAACTTGTTTCTTGTATGGATAGCTGATCACTTTAAGCACGTTGACAGTAAAGCAGAAGGCGCATTCTACCTTACTTTCAACCTGCTTTAAGCTATCATCTGCTAGCATAGAGCACATTTTTCTGATGATACATAATCATGAATGTATTTTCTTCAGTGAAGGAATAAATCAAATGTTAAAAAAGGCATATTTATGTTGAAATGGGTTAGAGAAAGAAGGGTTGGAAACAGGACAAAATTTTTTGTCTGGTTTAGAGACAATTCCTGTATTTAGAGGTTCCGGTTTAGAGGAGTTTCACTGTATTTAGGGAGGTAATGGTTTAATTCTTTGGAGTTTCAGTAAAACCTCTCTATTACGACAACTAAATTGTGTTAATTATTAGGTGTCTACGACGGGTGACTGCTTATGGCAAGGTGACAGTAAAACAGAAAGCTCCTTTTGGAGCTTTCTGTTTTACTGTAACCTTGCTTTAATAAGCTGTCACCTGTATTTTGTAGAGTCAATTAGCTTTTGTTTTAGTGGTCGTAATAAAGAAGTATTACTGTAGTTGTCTAAATATAGGTTAGACTGCATTAGGAAAGGTCTGCGTGAAAATAAACGAGCCCACCTATTTTATGAAGACTAGTCCTTTGCAGTCTAACCGATTTAAATCGCCCATAAATCAAAATAAGGAATATTGTTTACAAAGCTTAAAGCCACTATGTGACGTACAATGGGTGGTTGCTATTCTGTCCACCCGCCTGAGTCAGCTGTTTAAATGAAGCAATAACAGATTGTCTGAATGTTAAGAGTCATTCTGTCATGTTTGAATTAAAGTGTCAAAAATCACAAAATATAATTATGTCAACAATTGACTCATTAAGACAGTAACATAGCTTTTGAGCTCACCTGGCACGAAGTGCCAAGGTGAACTATTAGGATCACTGGATGTCTGTTGTCCGTCCGCCCGTCTGTAATTGTTCGTTAACACTCTAGGTGCTACAAATTTCATCCGATCTTCATGAAACTTAATGACAATGTTTGTCTTGAGAAAATCTAGGTCAAGTTTAAATGTGGGTCATGTCTGGTAAAAAACTAGGTCAAATCATCGAAAAACGGTGTTAATACTCTAGATGCTACAAACTTCATTGGATCTTAATGAAACTTGGTCAAAATGTTTGCCTTATAAAAATGTAGGTCAAGTTTGAATGTGGGTTATGCCTGGTCAAAAATAGTTGCTATTCATGTTTCTCAGTTACTGTTTAGTACACTAGAATATATGATAGACGAGGCTTCCAGAACTTCAGATAAGAGGGAAAGAATTGAACAAAACCAGCATTTTCTCCTTTATATCAACCCTAAGTCCTATGGTGCAAGTACTTGAGTAGTCACACCATAGTGTTTAATGCAGACATAAAGATTTTATTTTTTAAAATACTGCCCTTATCTAGAGCCTTGGATAAGCTTTAAATTGTTTCTCTGTTCAACATGAACAATGCTTTTATTTGATTTAAAATTGTTGCTTGCACTATATCAAAAATATATTGCATTGCATATCCTAACCCATTTCCACATAGCCTATTTCTATCTAGTTTCACTTAGAGCAGGTTAAAAGTAAAGCAGTTTGTGCCTTAGGGTGCACTCTGCTTTACTTTCAGCCTACTTTAAGCTTCTATATGCTATGATATAGAACATATTTCTTACAATGGATATTCATGACTGAGTCATGAATATCCATGGTAAGAAATATGTTCTATATCCTAGCAGATACAGACTGTATAAATTTGAAATATTTTTTTTTCAGCAGAGGAACAAATCAAAGGTATAAAACTGTGAATTTATGGGTAATCATGGATTAATTGAGGAATGCTAAAGTTGAATGTCAAACATTTTGGATCTTGATCAGATACTGAGTAAGTGGTGATATCTCTGTCGGGTTGAGGATGTGTTAGTTATTTAGTTGCTATTCATGTTTCTAAGTTACTGTTTAGTACACTAGAATATCTCTGTCGGTAGGAGGAGCGTTGAGGATGTGTTTGTAGTTGCTATTCATGTTACTCAGTTACTCAGTTACTGTTTAGTACACCAGAATTTAATTCTTTGAACGCTGAGTACAAGTACCTTTCTTGTCTGTACGAACATTGTTATCTGCTACTTTTCTAAAATTATATTTTTTTGTAAAATTAATTTTTAAACCGAGTTCAAAATGTCAAGCAATTTAACCCTTTACCTGATAGCATATGTCTAGTAGTGAAGATAGGTGACTACTTAAAGTAGGTTGAAAGTAAAGCAGAATGCGCCTTAAGGCGCATTCTACTTTACTTTCAGCCTACTTTAAGCTATCCAGCGCTAGAATATAGAAAATTTTCCATATAAAATGTATTCATGACTGATTAAATTGGGCCTATTTTCTTCAGCGGAGGAATAAATCATATTCGCTAAAAGGCGCTTCTATGGGGGAAAGGGTTAAATTCAGACGAAGAGGCAGAATTACTTGTTCAAGTATTGTTTGCTACTGTTCCAAATTAGATTATTCTATATTCTAAAAAAAAAAATTCAAATATGTTCAGAATGTCAAGCAGTTTAGATCCAAATGAGACACCCATTTACTGGGCATTCTAACTCGGCATCTCACCTGGATCCAAACAGTTTAGATCTGAGTGGTTACAATTTCAGCGTGCAAAGAATTAAAGACTCATGTACAAGTTTTCAGATATTTATAATTAAATATCAAAATGCAGACTTGTTCCTGTTTGCCACAAAGACTTTGTGTTCTTGTGTATATAAAACTTTATTACATAAACCGCATGTAACTGTGTAATAAAACCCATTGAATATTTTAGATACTTTTGTTCTCATTACTTGTCATTTTGACTAAAAATAAAGGTTATATATTTTATTACAAAATTTAATGATAAATAATGAGCACTCGTGTTTAACCTAAAACTAAACTCTTCCCAACCACAAAAGCTGCTTTATAACAGTCTCTGTCTTGATGCTCTCCCAGATTTGATCTCAGTATTGAAAGCAGGTGGTTGCTAATTTGAAAGGACGCCGAAAGTTTTCCAGAATGTTCCTGAAGCTCTATCTAAAGGAATGTTTTTGTTAATTTGATACTAGATTATCCCCTTGCCAAGAAATAAAAGGAAGACAGGTCGGTGGTTTTGATCCCCTGCG
Source organism: Gari tellinella (assembly GCA_922989275.2). Lineage (NCBI taxonomy): Eukaryota > Metazoa > Mollusca > Bivalvia > Cardiida > Psammobiidae > Gari > Gari tellinella. The sequence goes on along the minus strand of OV277865.1, from coordinate 73,418,444 downwards.
CTGCTTTGCAAAAATCACGATTAAGCCAATCTTCCTCAGAAATCATTATCATCTCATTTCAACCTCCCTCCGATCATTCATCAGTGCTGTATGACTTCATATGTGTTGCAGTGCCGTAAAACCCAACCCATCAATCTTATCTGAAATCTACTGGGTCCAATGTTATTAAGCGTTTCAGTTGAGTCTAAAGTCGTTCTCAAGCATTTGATTGGTCAGATTTGAGCCTAGGCTCAAATCTGAACAATCAGATGCTTGAGAACAGACTCAGCTCAAACGCTTCATAACCTTCAGGGCTGGACAAATATTTTTCAGGGCAAGCTGCTCAAAATTTTGGACTTGCCCCATATTTTCATCGTGGAATATTGGTCCAAGTTTTGGGCAGGGGCACTGATTATTGCTGTGTTTGATTGCTTACCAAGTGCAACTAGACAATAGGTTGGCTTATTTACAATTTTTCCAAGAATATGAGCTTGCCCAGATCTGAAAATCGACCTTGCCCAGGGCAAGTTGCTGTCTGAATTGGACTTGCCCGAAAAGAAGTTGAGCTTGCCCATGGGACGGGCTAGTGGATTTGTCCAGCCCTGACCTTGGACCCTGAAATTGCCGTTCATGTTTAATTTCCAGCACTTCCTAGCTAATGACTTCTTTTCTTAGAATATAATAGTGAAGGAATAAATGAAGGAGTCAATGTCACTAACATCAAGAGGTAATATTCTGAGCATTGCTGAAGCAGCAAGCCTCGTCCCTGCATGAATTTTGTGCCCCTCGGGGGATAAATTCCTATCCCACATGAACACGTGTGGTGGATTCTTTTATACGCCCGTCTTCAGACGGGACGTATTATGTTATGGCTCCGTCTGTTAACTTTTTCATGTCCGCCCTCTGACTCACAAATTATTCCAATCCTTTTAACACTTGGTCAGAAAATGTTTATTCATAATGTCTCAGTCAAGTTCGGTAACCAGCAAGATTGCCTTAGACATCCAAGAGTTATGCCCCTTTTGTCAAAAACGGGCATTTTTAAGTTTGTCCGCTCTCTTACTCAAACAAATTTATTCCAATTCTCTTGAAACTTGGTCAGCATGTGTATGACCATAATGTCTCGGTCAAGTTTGATAACGAGCAAGATTGCCACAGACATCTAAGATTTGTGCCCCTTTTATCATAAAAAAAAGTGCATTTTTTAGTTTGTCCGCTTTCTAACTCAAACATATTTATTCAAATTCTTTTGAAATTTGATCAGCATGTGTATGACCATAATGTTTTGGCCAAGTTCGATAACCAGCAAGTTTGCCATTGACTTTCAAGAGTTATGCCCCTTTTATCGTCAAAAAGGGCATCTTTAGTTTGTCAGCTCTCTTACTCAAACAAATTAATTCCGATCCTTTTGAACTGTGGTCAGCATGTGTATGATCATAATATCTCCGACTCGGTCAAGTTCGATAACGAGCAAGATTGCCACATACATTCAAGAGTTATGCCCCTTTTATCTTTTAAAACATGCATTTTTAGCTAACCTGGCACAGAGTGCCAAGGTGAGCTATTTTGATTGTGCTGTGTCCGTCGTCGTCCGTTCGTCCGTTTTGAAACTTGGCCAGCATGTGTATGACCATAATGTATCGTTCAAGTTGACAACTAGCAAGATTGCCCACAGACATTCAAGGGTTATGCCCCTTTTATCGTCAAAAAACGGGCATTTTTTTAGTTTGTCCGTTCTCTAACTCACAAATTTATTCAAATCCTTTTGAAACTTGGTCATGTGACCCCTTCCTCTTTTGTTCACTTTACCATGATAGGGTTTTAGTATTACTACATTCAAAGATTGATTTGACGGTTGACGGGCGTATATAATGTGCCCAGATTGTGGTGCTCTTGTTATCACATAAAACCGCCTCTGCAAGTGTAATAAAGACATTCAATAAATGAAAGTAAAATATCAATAGTTGGGCTCCGGCCCTATCCGTTCGTCCACAAGCGCTGCAAGACGCTTGACGCCAAATGACGTCATTTTCCATGACGTTACTATAAACAACGTCAACGTTTGGCGGGAAATAAATATGGCTGAGTGACTACAAACTACGATTTAGTTGACCTAATAGGATTTTAAGATGTTTATGTCATAAACAGAATCTAACATGCTTGCTCATTATATATCATTTTAATAAACTCGTTGACTAAAATAATAGGAACGCCTTTACTTTACCGGTCCCCAAAAAGTCCGGGAAATAATGACATTTACTGTTTGTTAAGAACACCCGTGAGAAATAGGCTATCTTGGAAAATAAAAGAATTTTGACTCAAAATCGGACTCTGCGAACCTTTTTCAATAGAATAATCAGGGGCTAGCGCCCCCGAACTCCCCATGGTGGCTTCGTAAAATGGTGGCGTGTTTACTCTTGCATGGCAACCTGTTGGTAATGAAGATCGTGGGGACCGGCAAAGTAAATTTAATCCAACTTCTAAATCGAACCGATAAAAATAACGGATTATATCAAGAATAAATCAATACGTCATCAATATAAATAATGAAGTAAGTATTGGTGGTCACATGACTTCCAAAAATAGTTTCAGATTGCATATACGGAGGAGTTTTAACATACACGGGTGCATATATATTTATTTGATTATAAATATGGTTTAACAACATAATTATATAGATCTAAAATTCTTGACCCAAACCATTCAGATTTATGTCATCCAGATCACACGAGAGGAGCCTCGTGTGTGATCTGGATTACATAACAAACTGATACAAGACCGCTGATCACACACAGGTGATATCCCGCTTTTATTAGATCTAGTACAAGTTTGCTTATTTCCGTCCACATGCAAAGCCTATAGATATTCATTGTTGCAAGTACAAATCTATTAATTCATTCAGCGCCAAATTTGTCGTGATGATTTTACCCCCTTCACCGCCGCATTGTCGCCTACTTCAACAAGCAGTAATGACGACAGGACTTCGTGGCTTCAATACTGCTGTCTGCAAGATCATTATAAGTTAGATTTAACCCCTTTATGCCCAGTGGATTCTTCCAAGTTTATAGTTTGGATTAGTCCTTATTATCAAAGGGATGTCTGGTCAAATTTTTTCATTTTCATTCTGTTTTATATTGAAATTCCTATCAGCAAACAGTGTAGACGCTGATCAGACGCCGCATAATGCGGCGCCTGATCAGAGTCTTCACTGTTTGCTTATGTCACATATATGGGATCGTGGGCACAAATGGGTTCAGGTAGTATGTCTTAAGTAATATCGATACTTACTAGTGTCAAACAGTTTGGATTTCGATCAGACGCCGCGCAACGTAGCGTCTGATCTGGATCTGAACAGTTTTTAATTTCGACTTTATGCAACTTCGGTGCTGAAAGGATTAACTTTAATACCAGATTGTCGGAGAACTTGTAAACAGATTCCAGAGAAAATATTTCCCAGCATGTGGACATTATATATACTGTTCTTCACCCTGAAAGCGAACGTTTGATTACTGTTGCAAACAGTTGAGATTCAAGGGTCCATTTCATAAAACTTCCTACGAAATACGTTGTCGTAAGTCAGGTTATAAAAGTCTCAATTATTATTCAGTTCTCCATCTAATCCTGTCTTGTTACATCTATTCGGATTCGTCTTGAAAAGACGAACTAAAATACTGAGATGTCACATGACAGGATTAGATAGAGAAATCAGAAATTAAATGTATGTTAAAGTTTTGACTTACGACCGATTTTGTCGTTCGAAGTTTTATGAAACAGGCACCAGACACCGTGCTTATATAGCGTTTGAGATGAGTCTAACATCATTCTCAGGGGTGTAGACTGAAATCAATTTATGTGTAGGCCAAATTTGAGGAGGGAGGTTTTCGCCTTTTGTCTTCTTGTTGTCATCATAGAACGTCGGATTTGCATATTGGAGTATATGTAGAAAAAGGAAGAGTGTTTCTTGAACCATATGTATAAGCACATTTGAATTTTGTAGTCAACTGATAGCCCTTTTACAACGGTACCACGTGTTATTTTCACGTGACACCCGACGCCGTTGTTGCTGTTCCGCATGTTAAATAGTTTCAATGCGCAAACTTTAAACATATCCTATAAAATCGGAACACATCGCCTATCATCGTTATGAAAAAGCAATGTAATTTAAACTAATTTTAGGATTGTGCCAATTGCTGAATGAATGAATAATGTTTTATGGCCCATCTCCCAATTGCTGAGTAGATATTGCTGTGTGCCAAATATATAAGCGCTTGGTATTGTGATGTATGACAAGGAGATTTTTATGCTTTAATTGAAAAAAGTCTATGTTTAGCTCGTTTGACCTAAATATGCTATGAACCACTTGAACAATATTGGTAAAGTACCTCTAGAGGTGTCACCATGACAAGTATCAAAGCTCATGCCATATTAGTTTCAGAGAAGATGTTTGAAGTTTCACTATATAACTCCATGTATTTTGTGACCCACCCCAGGGGCAGGGTCATTGTCGACCCAAGGGACATTATTTGAACAACCTTGATAGAGGACCTGTATATGATGATTTGTGCCAAATGTCTAAGCTTAGGATACTGTGGTTTCAGCATGAATATTTTTGAAGTTTTCATTGAAAACATTTATTTTTAGCTCTTGTGACTTAGAAATGCGACGGACCGGAATCATTTGAATAACATTGGTAGAGTATCTCTAGAGGTTTCAGCATGCCAAACATCAAACGTTGCGCATATTAGTTTCAGAGAAGAAGATTTTTGTAGATTTTATAGTTATATAGTTATAGTTATAGTTTATAATATTTTATAGTTTTCAGAGCAACAGATAAGAGTAGTTTTTCAAAATTTAAAATCTTTATTTCTGAATTAAGCCCTATGGTGTCACTACTCATTAGAATCGTCTCTTCGATACTGTATAGCAAGTTAAACGCGTTTTTAGCGTTGACGAGGTGAGAAAATAAATCTAACACCACAGTTGAGTGTCAGATGAATATCCCACCCTCGTTTGAAGATATTTTTGGAACACTCGGCAAAGCCTCGTGTTCCAAAAATATCTTCAAAACTCGGATGGGATATTCTTATCTCACACCCCCTAGATTTCGGGATACCTCTGTCCGAGAGGTGAGAAAAGGATATTCGTCATCGTTGTTCGCTATAGAAAACAAGAGTAGTTATGTGAGAATTACTTTTATGCCCCAGCATCTACAGCGCTCCCTCTCTACAACGGCAGCTAATGGGAAAAATTATGTGCGCTGTTCGGAAGGAGTCTTTATAGGGAGGGAAATTGACTACATTTGCAAACAGCTAGAATCCAGATCAGACGACGCATGACGGGGCACCTGATCTGGATTCAAGCTGTTTGTCACTCGTCATTAAAAAAATCTGTCTAAATGTCTATTATGTAACCTTGAGAAAAACAGCTTACAACAACTTTAAGCAGACGTTATTGCAGCAGTAAAAGTGTTAGACAGTATTGTCCTGTTCATGGAACTGCGGTTAGGGTCGTTGTAAGAAGGGAATCGTTGTTGGGATGGCCGTTGTAGGGAGGGAGCACTGTATTGATGCAGGATACATATATAAAGTAATTGTTCTGTCACAGGACAAATGTCCGTCATCTGACGGTACCATGTTGATCAGATCTACCTTTTTAATGTGTCAACACCGCTTACAACAATGTTCACTTCTTAAAAGTAACTCTTTCAACACCAAAAAACTCTTGTGTGTTAATTAGATTCCATTAGGGATATTTTAGTTACCAAAACATGGACCATGCTACTTTGAATTCCGGATAGTTTAAAAATACAGCTCTAAATTGGCAAAGGGTGCCATGTCCAAGAATGCAGGCCATATTTACAGGATTGTCGTTCTTGCTCACTTTAGTATATAAGACGTAAACCATTATCTCCCTTGGTCCACGATATCAATTATCGATTTGTTAGGCAGACTATCGGGAATCGCTTGATCATCTTAGCCTTGATAAGAAATCACGAATGCTTCTTTATCATTCGGCTGCCTCCGGAACACAGGTTCCGGACTCGTTTTTATTCTCAGCGGGACCTCTGAAAAGCCATTTGTGTTTATCTGCTGATTAAATTGTTACTAAACATTCACGTTCTACATCAAATTATACACTGACCAGAATTATCGATCGAATCTTTCACTAGTATATAACTCGTACATCCACACTTAACAAACGATAGTATGAATTATGATCAGACTAAGTAATTTGTCTATACAACAATTTGCAAATTGTTAACCAATCGGATCAAAACTAATTGATAGCTAAAATGGTAAAAAACAAAATTAAAATTAAATTAAAACATAAATTTTTCGAAGTGATTTACACATATAAGATTAATATGATGGAAATGCGTAAATATGTTTCGAATAAGATATATTTGTATGAAAAACACAGAAAAATGATATTTTCTGTTCTATTGCAAACAGTTTGGATCAAGATCAGACCCTCAACAATTATGTGTCGAAAATTATTCTGAAAACAATCTTGATTTGAGTGTTTTGTGTGAAAAACTTTGAAACTGAATGCAATTCTATAGGAAACAATGTCGTATTCATTTTAGACTATCTATGTCGGATCATGATCCAAACTATTTGATACGGATTGATCTGGGTAACTCGTATCAAAGTTCAAGTTTTTGCTCCGGGATAGTAAAAAGGCCCCCGGCAAAACTAAAGGCGCGAGTCACTGCTCATTAACCCTTAATTATCGTGCTAAGCGGGACTTGGCTTATATTTGCAAACAATCTGGATTCAGATCAAATGCCGCGTTACATAGCGTCTGATCTGGATCTAAGCTGTTTGTCACTCGAAAAGCACTTTTTCTTTAGATTTAAAAAGATCAAAATTATTTATTATATTTGGCAGACATTATATTTGAAGCAGACGACAAATCAGCAGGATAAGGGTTAAGTTATGACACTTTGTTTCGTTAACTCATTCGACCATACAATTGTTAACTGACATGTTAATTTCCAATCAGGTCTAGTCCATTCTTTACTTTTATGGGTTGTTGTTAACAATATATTGCAAAATGGCAAACAGTGTAGGCCCTGTTCAGATGACTTATGCTAGCATACGACAAGTGTACATTTAGAAATTCAAATTCAAACATAAGTACGCTGTTTGTTAGTGACAATGGGTTAATATTTTGTTATTGTTTTCTGATTGCTGAGTGCCGGTGTAACATTAAATTTGGACCCCATTGAAAAATGACCTCCCGGTCTTTTTTTAACGTTAAAAAAAGACCTCCCGGTCATTTGTTAACGTTGAAAAATGACCGGGAGGTCAATTCTCAACGTTGAAAAAATACCCTACCCATGAAATTATGTCTCCTGAATTATCTGTTGTAAAATGACCGGGAGGTCATTTCTCAACGTTGAAAAATGACCCGTGTAAAGTTTCAACGTTGAAAGTTGACTTAACCCGTGCATAATTGTCTCATATTCTTAATTGTGATTAACTGACTACTGGTATGAGGGGGTCATTGTTCAATGTTGAAAAATGACCCGGGGTTAATTCTCAACGTTGAAAAAGACCCTACCCAAGAAATTATGACCCGGGGGTCATTTCTCAACGTTGAAAAAAGAACCTTCCATTGAAATTATGACTCCTGAATTATCTTCTTGTAAATGTAATTGGGGGTCATTTCTCAACGTTGAAAAATGACCCATGTAAAGTTTCAACGACTACTGGTATCGGGGTCATTGTTCAACGTTGAAAAATGACCCGGGGTATACGTTTTTGACACCGATCAAAGCTGATTTCCTCTCAAAACATTTGTATATATACATTCTAACATTTTTTTCATCAAAAATCAATCGTGTCGCGTCCCTGTGTTCGGTACGAAGAGCTTTACTGTACGTGTAAACATGCGAATTTGTTGTTAGTACGGCAATATTTTGAGAAGAAATCAGCTTTGATCGGTGTCAAAAACGTATATCTATGGAACTATAAAACTGTTATACTCGATATTACCGCCGAAACAAGCGTACAGTAGTGGTCAATGCTGTGTCGGCCAGGGACGAACACCTGTCCCGTTTTCAAAATATCGGTGATTTCAGTAAGTAGACGCAGTTACTGTTGAAAGAGCATGCTTATAGTTGGTTTAAAGTTATGTTTTTATGGAAGGGTATTATATTAGCTAGACAGAAATGGGAAAAGGGTGTCGTTTCATCAATTATTATATATGATATGCCCAGTTGTGTCGAGATAGGGTGAAATTATACTGACGATCAGTTGTATCCCTTGTCTCTATATATACATTCTGACATTTTTTCTCAAAACTCAATCGTGTCGCGTCCCTTTGCCTCATACCAATAGTCAGTTAAAAACATTTAAGCCTAGGAGACATATTTGTATAGGTTAAGTCATCTTTAAACGATGAAACTTAACACGGGTCATTTTTCAACGTTGAGAAATGACACCCGTTCATTTTACAAGATAATTACAGAGTCCTGATGTCATGGGTAGGGTCCTATTTCAACGTTGAGAATTGACCCTGTGTCAGTTTTCAACGTTGAACAATGCCCCCCCCCCTTCATACCAGTAGTCAATCAATCACAATTAAGTCTAGTAGACATATATGTACAGGTTAAGTCGTATTTCAACGATGAAACTTAACACGAGTCATTTTTCAATGTTGAGAAATGACCTACGGTGATTTTAAAACAATATAATTGAGGAGTCATAATTTCATGGGTAGGGTCTTTTTTCAATGTTGAGATTTGACCCCGGGTCTTTTTTCAACGTTGAACAATGACCCCCCTCAAACCAGTAGTAAGGGTCTTTTTTCAACATTAGGAATGGACCCCCGGGTCATTTTTCAACGTTGAGAAATGACCCCAGGTCTATTACCAACGTTACAAAATACCCACTAATAAGGATCAGTTAATAACCAATAATTTGTAGCAGCCATTTAAAGTTTAAGGGTATGGTCATATTTTAATATTGAGAATTGACCCCCGGTCATTTTACAATGTTAAAGAATGACCCCCTCTCTTCCGTTTGTTATTCAATGGCGTATTAACACTGTCGTCATTATTTCATGGATAGGGTCATTTCTCAACGTTAGGAATTGACCCTGGTCTATTTTCAACGTTGAGAAATGACCCCAGCCATTTTACAACTAGATATTTCAGCAGTCATAATTTCACGGGTAGGGTATTTTTTCAACGTTGAGAAATGACCCCATTCCCGTTGAAAAATGACCCGGGAGGTCTTTTTTCAACGTTAAATAAAGACCGGGAGGTCATTTCTCAACGTTGAAAAATGACCGGGAGGTCATTTTTCAACGGGGTCAAAATTTAATGTTACACCGGCTAAATTCTGATCAGATCAGTTACTTGCTGTTTGATCTGGATATACATTGTTTGCTTCTGTAATTCAAGTGGAAGAAAAAATCTAAAAGAGATAGCGGCAAATGTATTTTTGCATCTGCCAATTTCACTTATATAGATGTTGTGTGTTTCACCTGCGTCTGCATTATTGGCTATGATACATGCATACAGTTGTCCCAAATACACTGGCATATTAAGTGTTTCCGCTATTACAGAACTACTTACTGGCAATGTATCCCTTTAATATGCAAATACAACAAAGTGTTCATAAAAAGGTCTAGGTATGTATAGGTTCAACTTTAAGCATCTATACCCCTTTACCCAATTGCCTATTTCTAGTATTGAAAATAATGGACCACTTAAAGCAGGTTGAAAGTAATGCAGAAGGCGCCTTAAGGCGATTTCTGCTTTACTTTCAGCCTGGTTTAAGCTACCATCTGCTAATATGTAGACATTATATCTTATAGCGCATGTTTAAAACTGTTTAAATAGGAACTATTTTGTTCAGCGGAGGAATAAATTAAATACGCTAAAAGTCGCTTCATGTGGGAAAGGGATACTATGTGTTATATCTCATGTTATAAAGACATTTGAATGATCTTTTAGCCTTAATTTTGTTTTAATCAACAGCAAAATGCTTAACGACCACTCATTGTTGACTGCAAGATATGAATTGTTTCCGATGGAAATAATAGCTTTAACGCGTTTATTTGGAAAGAATAACGCCTTCTCCTCATTCTTGTATTTAATGTATCCTACAAAAGGGAAATAGGCAAACAGTGTAGACTCTGATCAGACGCAGCATTATAGGAATTTCAATATCAAGCAAAACGAAAATGAAAATTTAAACCAGGCACCCCTGTTTGCTACTCAGATTAAAACCATAGTTAACCTTTCTAAAAATAAATGTCCCCGGTTTAGTGCATTGCGTTTAAACGGAAAAGAATAATGTGTCCTCTACTGTATATTACCACGGAGTAATTAGAGCGAGCTCTAATTACTCCGTGACATTACGCACAAAAATTACAGCTATCCGTATCTGTAACTGGATGTAGAGAAAACTCATCCCTTTTAAAGTTTTAGAATGTTCCAATCTAAACATAACTTGGACAGGTTAGAAGAAAACACTAATATAGACAAAGCACAGGTTTCAACAGCACATAAATATCTACACCACTGTTATCTATAAATATAAAAAGTACAAACCGTAAAACGACATTTTTCTGATTAAAATTAAATCCCCCCCTCCTCCAACATTTTGTTCTCTTCGAACATCTTTTAGACGGAATGCGAGTTAGTACTATGTGTTACATTTTCGTGAAAGGTGGTGGTGGGGAGGGACAATAACACGCAACGGGCATCTGGATGTTATAGGCGAATTCGTGACAGGTTACACGCAATTTCTGTGCCAACGGAAAGTATCTCGCCACTTAATGTTTATTTGAAGTATAATATAGGTGTTCGGGATTCAAAGGTTCCACTGTAATCAGTGGAATCTCTCAATCAGTCGAACACAACTCTATTGCTATAAAAAGTAAAACCTCTTTATTACGACCACTAAAAGAATGCTAATTGAGTGTTTAAAAGGACAGGTGACAGCTTAAGAAAGTTGACAGTGAAAAAAGCAAGTTCCTCGTTTTACTGTCACCTTGCTTTAAGCAATCAAACTATTGTAAAACCCTAATAATTAACATAATTAAGTGGTCGTATTAGAGACGTTTTATTATTACTCAGAACAAACATACATGTAGTATTTCAAAACTAAAGCTTTAAAAGAATGTATGTATGTTTGATTTAAGCAAGCTTTGAGAATCGAACGCAGAAATAAAGCAGACCATTTTGGGAAAGAGTTGGAATACGATTCATGGAATTTGCCGTTCATTTTCTGTCGTTGTTAGCAATTCATGGAGTTTGCTGGTAATTTTCTGTCGTTTATTTAGCTTAATCACCAAAAAAACCTCAGTTCATTTCTTATAATATATTTGCTGCTCTCGGCGATTCATTTTGTTGCGTTGCTTTAGTAACGCCGGCCACGGTCGTTATGGTTATTCCTTTCAGGGTACACATTATTCGTGTTAACAACCTCTAATATGGATTAAACATACACGAATACCAATAAAAAGTTCATTTCATATAAAAAATTACAGCAAATATATTATAAGAAATGAACTGAGTTTTTCGGTGATTAAGCTAAATAAACGACAGAAAATTTCCAGCAAACTCCATGAATTGCTAACAACGACAGAAAAATGAACGGCAAATTCCATGAATCGTATTGGCGATTCATGGATTTTGTCGATGATTTTCTGTCGTTTACTTCGCCTATACGTCGAAAAAATCAGTTAATTTCTTAACTAACTACGTCAGATAAACAGCACACACCTTTGGGGGAGCTGCTTCAAAAACGCCAGAAGAAGACGCGAGTCTTTTACAGCAGGATGAACAGGAATACTGAGACAAAAAGGTTCCCCACGGAACATGTATTGAATACAAGATATAATGAAGACACGTACAAAAACTAAGATGTTGTAGTTACCTACAACAATATTATTTAAAATACAGTGATCCATCACTACAACGGCTCTCTAAACAACGATTCCATCCGAACAACAACGCTAGCGACTTTCCCCCTAACAAATTCGGCTGCTTAAAATTGTCGGCTGCTATTTTTCTCATAGTCACATTTTGGACATTTTTACAGAAAAAAGACAAAATGACGAGTAACACACGTGAATGTGAATGCTGAATATAAAAGGACGATGATTTGGTGGTGACTGTATTAGTCGGGTAACAACGTCATAAAAACAATGAAATGACCAAGCAAAGTGGAGATTTGTTGCAGTCGACAGAATATTGCAAACGGCAATGACGTAGCATGCCCAACTCTCTACAATGAAACCCAATGGGAGACACAGATTATGTATGCTGTTCAGAGGGAGTTGTTTTAGCGAGGGAAATTAAGACTTGGTTTATATTTGCAAACAGCTTTAATCAAGATAAGACACCGCGTGAAGCGGCGTCTGATCTGGATTCAAGCTGTTTGTTACTCGTCATAATATTTCTCAGTCTGCCAAATTGTCAACTTATATGTAACTTTAAGAAAAACGGCAGACGACAAATTTAAACAGATGATAGGTCTACCGTAGCTGCCGCAAAAAAAACAGAATCTGTTTAATATATACATATCTTCGACATTCCGCTTTTCCTGGCCTATCATATTGTTTCGGTCACAATCAGTGAGTTATATTCTCTCTTATCATTCCATCAACCGAAGTCCTTCGTCGTAAAATAAAATGGAAAGTGTTGACTGAAGAGGTGCGCTTCTATTCTGGTGGCTCCAAAAGCAGTGTGAGAGGTTCCAAAAGGTTAATTGGTTGTTGAAAGATATTTTTGAACGTCGATGGTTTTAGTACCTATTATACATGTATTTAGGAAGTCAGATTAGGGTGAAGGCCATTCATGCTCCTGAATGAGATCGTCACTCCACTCCAAAATATTTACATTCACCCAATTCAATTGCATTGGACAAAGTGACGTTCAATTTGTATAAACGCTATTTCTCTAAGGGCGGGATTTGTATATACAATTTATAGAGGAGGCGGGGCTTATTGGTCTGCTATCCGCGAATCATTTTGTTGCGTTGCTTCAGTAGTGCCGTTTCGGCTATTCATTTCAAGGTACACATTATTCGGATTAACAACCTCTAATATGGATAACACATATATGCATCTGAGACCCAGCTCAGAGGGCTCCTAGTAGTCCTCTGGTCTGGGTCTTCACTGTTTGCAAATGCGATGAGTATATTTTGAACAGGTCTTTGGTGTTCAAAGAGTTATTCTTACACACTTCGCGCACGCCCCTATATAAAAAAGGGACGTATCTGTGTTTGAATTCTCAATAAAACACTCACGCGCTGTACATAACGTTCTAACGTGACGTCATATGGCTTCGAAAATGCGTACGCCAAGAAATATAGCGCCGTTGCTTCGGTGCAAATTAAGGTTAAAGTAAATGTGTTAGAATCGAAATAATAAATTAATACCAGTGTTTTATCTAGCAATCGAACACGGGTAGTCCTTGAGATGCTTGTAATGAAACCACTCGGCCTGAAGGCCTCGTGATTAAATTACTACGCATCTCAACTCCTACCATTGTTCGATTGCACAATAAAACACTGGTATGAATTTATGGTTTCTTAAATCAGTTCAAAGGCAAATTATTCCAGAGTTATAAAGCATCCTAATTACCCATACTTTACCGGTTTTTTTTACTTAAAGATTGTAATATTTTAAAGAGGTTATTTCTCGAAATGTATATACATGTATACGTCCCTGGTTAATAATTATATTGACAAATAAAGTGATGAAATGAATAGTACTTTATTGTTAAATCTAAAAGCACTCTTATCGCTGTCTTGAATAAACACCAACAAATTCATTAACTGGATTCTTGCTGTTTGCAAAACGGGTATAGAGAGGTAACTCTGCGATAAGCATAAAGCCAAACAAGACTGCATTCAATAAACACCTATAGATGCCCGCTATGGTAGCATCCTCGAGTACATGTAGATCTACTTATTCTGAATCTTATCTATGTCAACTAGGTCAGGGTCTAATTCAAAAGTGTGGTTGGTTGAAATGGATGGATTGAGAATAATCCATAACTTCAAAGGTACACGTATCCAGCCATTCTAGTGAGTAATGTTGATGTCAGACGGCACTAAAATCTATTGAGAGCACCCGTTTATACCCAGTGGATTATTCCATGCTTATATATTGGATTAGTTCATTTTTTATCAAAGGGATGCCTGGTCAAATTTTTAATTTTCATTTTGTTTTCTATTAATATTCCTTTCAGCATGGAGGAATTATAATATAATTCCTCCATGCTTTCAGCAAACAGTGTAGATCTACTGCAGATTCTGATCAGACGCCGCATAATGCGGCCTCTGATCAGAGTCTATCCTGTTTGCCTATGTCCCATATATATGCGATCATGGGCACAAATGGGTTAACGGTAGATCCAGCTAAACCAATTATTCCAGGGAAATTTAAATCCTTGATAAGTTAACCGCTGCAGATTGCGTTCCGATGAGGACTTTTCGCGCGTTTAATACAGGCAAAAAAGAACACGAATCAATGTATGTATAAAAAATAGGGTTCACCGGGACCCTGTAGATCTAGATCTAGTCGTAATTTTTTTATTGCATTTTCGACATTTTTTGGCATGTGCCTTCTCTTGTCTAATAGGATCCGAAGTTACGCCTGCACCAGGGCTGCCATTTCTCCGGATTTTTCCTAAATCTCCGGATTTTTTCCCAGCACATGGTGAAAGCAGGGATATTTTATTAGTCTAATAAAATATCCCTGGTGAAAGTAAAGCAGAATGCGCCCTAAGGCGCATTCTGCTTTACTTACAGCCTGCTTTAAGTGGTCGCATGTCAACAAAACAAGAAAAAGGCTATGGGGTAAAGGTACGAATCGTAAAATCGCACTTGAAAAATGCAAATTTTGAAATCTTAGGTCAACTTATCACGAATTAATAAGCACGTGCTTATTAATTCGTGAACTTATGCAGGGATAATAAATAGGCCTATTTATTATCCCTGACTTATGGCAGCCCTGCTGCACGTGACATAAACTTCAGCCTGGACATAAACTCCAATCTTAGCAGTATGATGATGATGATAAGTTTCAGGGATGCCAATTCTCCGGATTTTTCCCACGGAATTGTACAAAAGTCAGTGTATAATTCTGTGTTTTTCCTAAATATCTAGATGAATATTTGGCGCGCAAAATAATTATACAGCAAGGGAAGTAACTATTATAAGAAAGTAACCAGAGATGGTTAGAGTTACCTCTCTTGAAAGGCTCTTCATTTGGTAGGCGTAGATTGTTTACAAATGGCGGGACCGGTTGTCATCTGAAATGCAGTTTACAGGTAATCTATTTTACTAGAGCTTTTGAAGGGAATTGTTCATTATAAATTAATTGCAAATGTATTTCCAAAACAAAGCATCACTTGTCACGAATGTCACAGACATTTGCGGTAAATTTAGCCATAAATTGTAGTTGTCATATATATCATTGTCTACACATGACTAAATTTTATGTAAATATTTAAGGTCGATGTTAGAGGTCTGGATAGTATGAACAGTATTGATAACATACTGTATAGCGCTATTAATAGGGTAAGCAATTCTATCTTTATATCCGGCAGCACCCTCTGTCGAGTATTATGTGCATTTCAAGTTTTTAAACTGAGGTATTCAAAACGAATAACATCAACAGGCATCATAACACCAGCAGTGTCCCCTCCATGCTGGAGCACCTACCATTTCTCCGTTTTTTTCCGAAGTCTTCGGATTTTTATCCTAGGAGATGGTAGCTTAAAACAGGCTGAAAGTAAAGCAGAATGCGCCTTAAAGACTTTTCCGAAGTCCATTGAGGGACTACCAGCCCATTGTTCTGGAGGTGTCAGTGTAACTGTCAAATCAAAATCAAATCACGTGCAGCACAATCTCAGTTTACCTGGTGAGGTCCAGATTATACTCATGCTCTAGTGATTTTCAATGGTTATTTCTAACCCAACTATCAAATTTATATAAAGGTAGAGTCTCACACGAGAAGCTTCAATGGTTCTTTGCTAACGGTATGTCCACAAGACCCATGCTCTTTGCAAGGAAATTGTCTGGCAAGTTGTTATGACCAAAAGGTCGTCAGGAGATGTCTTTAAGGCGCATTCTGCTTTACTTTTAACCTGTTTTAAGTATTCATGTGGCTTCCAAACCTAGAAACAGACTATGGGGTAAAGGTACGATAAGTAAAATCGCGCATCAAAATTTGAAAACTTAGAATTTTTATGATCAACTTATGGCAGCCCTGTCGTGACCCTGTACTTGCCTTCAGAAGTAGTTGTCAGAAGAGTTTGAGAGAATGGACACTTGTTATCCCATGCTCTTTCATCAGGAGCTCTGTGATAGCAGCTTATAATCCATGCAGTTTCCTTGCAAAAATCATGCGTCTTATGCACATACCTATCGCTAAGGACCGCTGAAGAGTACCATGTGACATGATGTGATACATGTTTCTTATAGATTAGCAATACCCATTTAAAAAGCTCTTGAGTATAAGTATGTCAGGGTCTCTCTAGGGAGAGTGAGAGGGCTATAACATGTGCTGCAGGCTTTAACAGTTACTTTCATGTTTGTCGGGAACAATGCGGGGGTGTTCCATCAAAGGACTGAGGAAATGTCTTTAAATGGACTTTGATGGACCCCCCATTGTTCTAGATAGGCGTGAAAGTAATTGTAAAGGAAGCAGCATAATCTTCAGTTCTTTACCAATCTCAGTTTACCTGGTGAGGCCCAAACATTTAATGGTTTAATATTTCTAACCGAAACTATCAAATATAAAAGTCCGGCCTCACCTGAGACCCTTCAGTGGTTCTTTGCTCTTTGCATGTGCACGAGACCCATGGGGATTACAATTGCATGGGAACTGCCTGGATAGGTGATATCACAGAAAGTCCGTCAGGAAATGTCTTTAAAGACATTACCTCAGTCTTTAAAGACATTTCCTCAGTCCTTTGATGGACTCCCCCCCCCTCCCCACATTGTTCTAGATAGACGTGAAAGTAACTGTAACAGCATACCATTCTCAGTATACCTGGTGAGGCCCAAACATACTCATACTCTAGAGGTTTTTTAATGGTTATTTCTAACCAAACTATCAAATATAAAAGTCCGGCCTCACCTGAGACCCTTCAGTGGTTCTTTGCTCTTTGCATGTGCACGAGACCCATGGGGATTACAATTGCATGGGAACTGCCTGGATAGGTGATATCACAGAAAGTCCATCAGGAAATGTCTTTAAAGACATTACCTCAGTCTTTAAAGACATTTCCTCAGTCCTTTGATGGACTCCCCCCCCTCCCCACATTGTTCTAGATAGACGTGAAAGTAACTGTAACAGCATACCATTCTCAGTATACCTGGTGAGGCCCAAACATACTCATACTCTAGAGGTTTTTTAATGGTTATTTCTAACCAAACTATCAAATATAAAAGTCCGGCCTCACCTGAGACCCTTCAGTGGTTCTTTGCTCTTTGCATGTGCACAAGACCAATGCGGATTGCATGGGAACTGCCTGGATAGGTGATATCACAGAAAGTCCATCAGAAATGTCTTTAAAGACATTACCTCAGTCCTTTGATGGATGTTAAAGTAACTGTAAAGCAGTAGTAAAGTGTGCACAGCAAATGTCACTAATCTAGAGAAGCCCTGACATACTCACACTCAAGGTTTTTTTTCAATGGGTTTTACTAACCAAACTATCAAATATATAGTTGGGCCTCACACGAAAAACACCTCAATGATTCACAGGTAAGCATAAAAATCATGAGTATTGCAAGGGAATTGCCAGGCTAGGGATTATCACCGAAAGTAGGTCAGGAAATGACTTAAAGACATCTCCTCACGACCTTTTGATCATAACACCTCGCTAGACATTTTGTTGCAAAAAGCATGGGTCTTGTACTCATGTGAGACCCGACCTTTATATTTGATAGCTTGGTTAGAAATAACCATTGAAAATCACTAGAGCATGAGTATAATCTGGGACTCACCAGGTAAACTGAGATTGGTATTAGCTTGTGATGCATGCTTTAACAATTAAACTCTCACACTATCGAGACAATTGGGTGGGGTAGTCCATCTTTGGACTGAGGAAAAGTCTTTAAAGCTTCCACCAGTATGATTATATTCAACAGCACACATAAACATTTAGTTGTGGCACTTAAATAAAGGAGAACTGTTAGAAGAGGTGCTTCTGTAGAGGGTTAAGACAGGTGGCTGCTTAACCCATTACCTCATAGCCTGTTTCTAGCTTTGAAGATATGTTACCACTTAAAGCAGGTTGAAAGTAAAGCAGAATGCGCCTTAAGGCGCATTCTGCTTTATTTTCAGCCTGCTTTAAGCTATTATCTGCTAGAATATAGAAAATATTTCTTAGGTTTTTTATTTTTGACAGTATAAATTGGAACTATTTTCTCCAGTAGAGAAATTAATTAAAGCTGTAAAAAGGCGTTCTTATGGGGTAAAGGATTAAAGTTGGATAAAATCAAACACACAATCAGCTCTCTCTGATATTTGTAGCCTGATTAAGCTGTTATTTATCAAATATTATTATAATCACTCCTATCCCCTGAGCCTATTTCTAGCTTTGAAGACAGGTGAACACATAAAGCAGGTTTAAAGTAAATCAGAAGGCTCCTTAAGGTGTAGTACTATTTTGCTTGACTTTCAACCTGCTTTAAGCTACCATCTGCTAGGATACAGAAAATATTTCTTATAGTACATATTCAGTTTGAAAATGAACTATTTTCTTCAGTGGAGGAAAAAACTAAAGGTGTAAAAATGCATATTTATGAGGTAATGGATTAAAGGTTAAGAATGGCAACTGATGTTGCTCTGAGACCAGTAGCGTGTTCAATTACAACTGTTAACTGTTTAGGTTAGCAGTTTGTGCCTCGTGTGCAGCGTGCGGAGTACAGTACAGAAAACGTTTTCTTTCCAAATAACCCCGGTTACGCTTAAACTACTATTTTCATTGCAAACAGTTTTGAAGCAAGATCAGACGCCGGGTTACCGGGCGTCTGATCAGGCTCCAAACTGTTTGCCACTTAGATTAAAACTGGTTGTCTGAATTGTCAAAATGTTGTCATTTCTATATTTCATTGCTATCTGTTTGCGTTTGAAAGAAAGAATAACGTTTTCTCCACTGTATTCAGACCGGTAGTCAACACGCAATTGATGGCCATCGACGGCCATCAATTTCTTTACTGAACTCATCACAGACAAGTACAGGTGGAGTCAACCCCTTTGCATGCTGAGTAATATTTAACTCTTTGCATGCTGGGTAATTTTTACGCCTGCAACAATTGTTGTCTGCTTTTGTTCTAGACCCCACAACTTCCAAAATTTCTTTTCAAAACAGGATCAGAGTGCCAAACAGTTTCTATCAGGATACAACCTTATGACACTACTAGAAAATGTTTACGTACTTGACAGTTTCGATGACTACTGTCACCTTTCTCAAAAATCCAACTGATTCGCTGACGAAAACCGGGACGAAGGGGCCTACAAGCTGTCTCACATCTGGGACCCGGTGTTTTCGTAAATTTTTTCTAGTAGTGTCATAAGAAATTTATATACATATGGATCTACCTACTAAATTAATTCTTACAAGGATACAACCTGTTGCAAAGTTTGCAATGGTTTCACCACTATAATATGCAGCATGCTGAGAGGATAATTATCTGCAACAATTTAACTGTTGTCTGCTGCTGTTAAAAAATCTGCGAGTTTTTTAAAGTCTGAGTTCCAAGCAGCTTGGATTCTGATCAGTGATCCTGAGTTACTCAGTGTCTGATCTGGATCCAAACTGTTTGCCAAGGACTAGTTATCCCTTTCCCTTATAGAAACGCCTTTTAGCACATTTGATTTATTCCTCCACTGGGGAAAATAGTTCCAATTTATACATTCATGAATATGTATTATAAGAAATGTTTTCTATATTCTAGAAGATGATAGCTTAAAGCAGGCTGAAAGTAAAGCAGAATACGCCATTAGGCGCATTCTGCTTTACTTTCAACCTGCTTTAAATGGACACCTATATTCAATACTAGAAACAGGCTATGGGGGAAAGGGTTACAGCGTTTTTTTTCCTTCTTTGGACGGTACCCGGGAAAGGACCCGTTCCCAATTGGAACAGGACCCTTCCCAATTTGAACAGGACCCGTTCCCAATTCAAAGAAAGGACCTGGCAATATAGTAAAAATAGTATTTTCAGTGAAAAAAAGAGAATTTCTGTTACTATTGTTAGCATTGCCTGTTGATATGAACTGTATAATTGCTACTTGATAAGTTAGATCAATATAGGCCTACATATATTATAAAACATAACTTCAAATTTCTTTTTTGTCATCATTTCACGACTCGATTTTTCCCAATTTGAAGTTTACGCGACAAGAAAAATTCCCAATCTGAGGGGAAAAAATCCCAATCTGAGGGGTACCGGACCCGTTCCCAATTGGGTGAAAAAAAACGCTGGGTTATCTGGTTTTGTGCGTGTAAAAGGTTGATCATACCAGGTATATAATTGAAAGTCAATGCAAGTTGCATGATCCCATGAATAATTAACTCTTTGCTTGCTGGGTAATTTTTTTCGTCTGCAACAATTGTCGTCTGCTACTGTTCTAAAATGATATTTTCCAAAATTTCTTTTCAAAACAGACTGGTCAGAGTGTAAAACAGTTTGGATCCTGATGAGACGCCACGTAACTAGATTTATTTGCAATGGTAATCACTAAGGCACATGTGTTGGTCGCTAGCATGCATAATTAATTCTTCTTTGAGTTTAGTGTATTGATTGAGACATGGGAAGAACATGTTGTTCAGTTGTTTATCTTCCTAAATCGAGAGAGCATGAGAAAAGACTCTGAGTGACTTCATTTGGAACTATGGTTCAGTCTAAAGTGACTATAGATCCAGCCGAACACCGGTTAATTCGACTATGCTCTAAGTTGCCCATGATTAGAGTGAGTGTTCCGGCGATGTTGGAAAATAATACATTTTGTTAAAAATCTTTGTCAAACAAAGGTTTTTTATTTTCAATCCTACAAATATACGACAGCAGCGATAAAACTGTCGAATTTATACAGCAACAAATGCCTGATTATTATCACTGTCTTTACCTAAGTCTGACTATAGGCGACTATAGTTCAACAAACTGTGTTCATTTGCCGGTTTTAAAGCGCACGCCTATTTTCTATTTTAAGCAACTCTGCCTGATCAAAGGTCCGAACAATAGATCCAAGTGAAGTGCATCTGTATGAAGTTATCCCTGGGCCCGTATTCTGAAACACTCTTAGATAACTTTTACTCTAAGTAAATCAATATTCTCTTAGTTTTCAGCAATTTAGTCTAAGTATTTGATGATATACTCCTAGAAAGTGAAAAAAACTAAGATAATTCTAAACTCGACAGATTTCACTAAGTATAACGATATACTCTTAGAAAATCAATATAGTCTTAGTTTTCGGCCATTTCAACTAAGTATTTGGGGATTCCCTCTTAGAAAGATGAAAGAAACTAAGAAAATTCTCAACTCGCCAAATTTACTATAGAATTTTCTCAAAACTTTAGAAAACTGTGACCCTCTCTTAACTTTTTAGAATTTTCTAGGATTAGAACACGAACGTTTATTAAGCAGTAATAACAGGTAGAATAGATAATTTATTGAATAAAAATTGTTTATAGACCTATAGATACGTTTAGCGGATGTTTTTGAGCCGACGTTTGTGTTTGAGTGGCTTCGTGAAATTGGGTCAAAGTCTGTGTGGGGTTACGTCATTACAAAGGACTGGGATTACTGTTTAAGACATTATTACATACAGTCTTCATCGCGAAAACGTGGAAAAGATCAATATCTATTCAAATTCTATATTTTTAGTAATAAATGACCACTGTATGTACCAAAACTAGCGTAAATACATAATTAGGTTCACAATTATAATTAACTAACAAGCCAAATTTCAACGAAGACACCGTAGCTCAATCGATAGCGAGTCTTACTTGCATGTCGGGGGTAGCCGGTTCGAGCCACACAGGGTACGATCTTTTTTTTCTTAACAACCCCCTTCTTTTTTTCTTTTTCTTTTTTTTTTTAAAAAAAATCATCATTATTTCCATAGATTCGTTTCTTTAAATACATCTTTCAATGCCAAACTTTCGTAATAGTTTACTTCTTCACCGTTTCATTGTCGTCTGCTTCAATTTTGTTGTCTGCAATATCGTTTCAAAGTAAATTGTAAGGCAGTATGACTGAAAAGAATTCAATACGAGTGCCAAATAGTTTGGATCCTGATCAGACGCCGCGTTACGCGGCGTCTGATCAAGGTCCAAACTGATTGCAAACGTGCTTTTAAGCGCCATTGAGAGTGAAAGGGTTAAAGCATGCTAAAATTGAAGTAAAAGTCTCCAATTAGAAAATTTCCTTCTTATTGTCAGCCTGCTAGTTCTAGAAATGACTTTCATGTTTCTACTAGTTCTTGATATTTGAAAAGCAATAAGAAAAGTGTCCTGCAGATTGATGTTTAACCATTGTCATGCAGAATTGTCATCTGCTGCAAACACATCATCTGCAGAAAACAACATAATCAATTTGATACTTTCAAAACTTAAAAACAGTAAAATATGACTGGAAAACAAGTTTGGATCATATCAGACGCAGAATAACGCGGCATCTGATCTGGATCTTTACTGTATACAAACTGTTAACAAATTTTATCCAAGTCTCGCTTAGCATAATAAGAGGGTTTCTTTTAAAGCAGGCTGCCAATAAGAAGGAAACCTCTATACTTGGAGACTTTTACATCAATTCTAGCATGCTTTAACCCTTTCACTCTGGCGCCTAAATGCGCGTTTGCAAACAGATTGGATCTATTATCAGGATCCAAACTATTTGGCACTCGTATTGAATTCTTTTCAGTCATACAATTAACTTTAAAAAGATACTGCAGACAACAGAATTGAAGCAGACGACAATGAAACTGTGAGAATTAGACTCACTCTCGCCTAAAGGAACGTTTGCAAACATTTTGCACCTTGACCAGACGCCGCGTTTCGCGAAACGCGGCGTCTGATCAGGATCCAAACTGTTTGACACTCGTATTGAATTCTTTTTAGTTATACTTCCTTACATTTAGGCTTTGAAACGATATTGCAGGCAACAAAATTGAAGCAGACGACAAGAAAATTTAAAGGAGTAAACTATCACAAAAGTTTGGCAGTGGAAGGATAAAGCAGTTATTTGTATTTAAAGAAATGAATCTATGGAACTAGTGATGATAATTAAAAAAAAAAGAAGGGGGTTGTTAAGAAAAAAAAGATCGTACCCTGTGTGGCTCGAACCGGCTACCCCCGTCATGCCAGTCAGAGTCGCTATCGATTGAGCTACGGCGACTTCGTTGAAATTTGGCTTGTTAGTTAATTATAATTGTGAACCTAATTATGTATTTACGCTTATGTATAAACACTTTTTATTCAATTAATTATTTATTCTACTTATTCTGGGACAATGCTTGCTGCTTTATAAACGGGAGAAGAAAACAAACCCACAAACTACACCGCAAATAAACAGTCACACATGTTAGTATGGGAGAAGAGTGACGTCATTTCAGTCGGGAAAGTCCCTGACAACGGCCATAATTTACTCTTAGTTTTTTTTTCGCTAAGAAAATAATTTAGTATTTTCTTAGAGTAAAAGTTAGCGAAAAATAATCTTAGTTGAAAATGTTAGAGTTTAGAAATTTCTAATTAAAATACTTAGAATGTTTCAGAATACGGCCCCTGGTCTGTAGCTCTAAGGTCAAGGTCAAAGTTGGGAGTCAAAGGTAAAAAAGGGCAACATTTTGTGGTGTCAGGGCTCTTACTCAATCATGCATGGATGAAATTTAACCCATTAGCCCATTTACCCATAAATAGGCCTTTAATTTATTCTCAAACTGAAGAAAATAGTTCCAACTTATTCATTTGGATTATGTATGGTAAGAAATATTTCTATCTGCTAGTAGATCATAGCTTAAAGCAGGCGCATTCTGCTTTACTTTTAACCTGCTTTAAGTGGTCACCTCTTTTCAAAACTGCAAACAGGCTATGGAGTAAAGGGTTAAAATAACTCAGTACAAATGTTCTTTTAAGAGGAGACAATGTGTCGAGCACAAGACTTCGGGCTGTAGCTCAAAGGTCAATTTCACAGTCGGTGGTCAATGGTAAAAATGGGGCATATTTTGTCATTTTCAAGTTCTATCTTCATGCATGGATGTCATTTAAAATAACTCAGCATGGATGTTCTTCTGGAGAAGGCAATGTGTTGTCCATGAGAACCGGATCTGTATCTCAAAGGTCAAGGTCACAGTCTGGGGGTCAAAGGTTAAACAAGTTTTACATTGTGGCTTGTCTGCAGTCTAACACTGTCTTGCATGGGTGCATTATGAAATATCAGGATACAAATGATCTTTAAGATAAGATGGTGTGTCACGTGCAAGACTCAGATTTGGAGCTCAAAGGTCAAGGTCACAATCACAGGTCAAAGGTTGAAAATGGGCACATTTTTCTGTGCCCAGGCTCTTTAAGTATTTGTCATAAAACAAATGAAGAGTATTTCAAAACACTTAAATCCTTATTGCTGCACCAAACCCTGTGCTGTCACTACTAGAATAATCAGTATTTTCACATCGTAAGGTATTGTAGTTATGTTACCCCATAGCCTGTTTCTATTTTCGAAGATAGATAATTGCTACTTAAAGCAGATTGGAAGTAAAGCGAAATGCCCCTTATCCTTAACTCAATAGACACACCTTTTAACACATTCAGTTAACTACTCCACTGAAGAAAATTGTTTCAGTTTATACAGTCAGAAATATTTTCTACATTCTAGCAGATGATAGCTTAAAGCATGCTGAAAGTAAAGCAGAATGTGCCATAATGAACATTCTGCTTTACTTTAAACCTGCTTTAACCCTTAACCCCTTATCCTGTTTCTAGTTATGAAGACAGGTGACCACTGAAAGCAGGTTGAAAGTAAGCAGAATGCGCCTTAAAGGGACTCGCAACCGGATGGTGTACTTGTCAAAATAAAATAAAATACTCAAATAAAAGCAAATTTGTGGCATTATTTGGCTTCTGACATTAAAAAAATATGATCAGTCCAAAAAAAGCTTCAAGAATCGTCACCGAATCTTAGATTTTTAGATATTTTCCATTGTTTTTCTATACCGACTAGTAGACGGTATAGTTGTTGTTGTTGCTTCTCTACACGGGCTCAGACATAAACACGAGCCGAATTACGAAGTTGTATGCACTTTCGATCGCTATATGTACATTGAAATACGTTAAATCGATCTGAGATAAACGGATAGTTCCGTGGTCCATTGGTCTAAGCGGTTTCCCCTATTTTGCCTTCTGTCCGCCAATGCCGGGCCCCGGGTTCGAATCCCACCAGAGACCAATATTTTTTTTTATTGAAATACATTTTTTTTAAACAAAATTTCTTATCCTAAACTAATTCTTTACCATTTATATAAGCGTTTGACACATATTTACAAATTACTATTTTTAATGCACCATCTGGTTGCGAGTCGCTTTAAGGCACATTCTTCTTTACTTTCAGCCTGCTTTAATCTACCATCTACTAGAATACAGAAAATATTTCTCATGATACATATTCATGACTATATAAACTGGAACAGCATAAAAAGGCGTATTTGTGGGGTAATGGGTTCAGGGAATATAGACTAAATTAGTTACCCCTCTTCTATACAGTGGAGAATCTGTTATTCTTTCCCAATAAACGCGTTTACGCTAAAACTATTATTTGCGGTGCAAACAGTTTGGAGCCAGATCAGACGCCGGGTAACCCGGCGTCTGATCAGGCTCCAAACTGTTTTGCCACCAAGATAAACAAGAATTATCAGAATTGTCCAAAAGTTGTTCTTTTCTACGTTTTAGTGCTTTGCGTTTGCGTACGTTTGCGTTTAAACGGGAAAGAATAACAGATTCTCCACTGTACTAGAAACAGGATATGGGGTTATGGGTTTATGGGAATATATATTAATGTAGTTACCCCTCTCTCTAAATACTTCAAGCCCTGGTTCCAAGGTTATAAAGCCTTTGAGTTGAGTCTGAAGTCGTTCTCAAATCTGACCAATCAAATGCTTGAGAAAGATATTAGACTTATGGGCCTGTACTGTTCAATACTGGCCCACGTATTATGAACCTGCCTATACACCTGTTGAGCATCAGTTCACCGCTAATTAAATTACTAGTTGTCTTCTCTAGCATGTATAATTAATGAGTTATTGTTTCCAATTTCCACCCTGACATTAACTACAGGGACCCCTCTCTCTATCAGAGCTGTGCGATATATTTCTATATGACATGCTCATGTCTCTATCAAAGCTGTGGGATATATTTCTATATAACATGCGTGTCTCTATCAGAGCTGTGGGATATTTTTCTATATAACATGCTTGTTATGTTGTTAAACATGATGTGCTGCTACGTTGCTTGTTGATTTGACAGTGATGGATATCTACATACAGATGTACAGGGCTCCAGATAAGCGACAGTAAACTTTACAAATCTAACATTTTCTCACTCATTTCAGCACCAAGTCCTATGGTGTCACTACTTATTAGAATCGTCTCGAAGAGACAATTCTAATGAGTAGTAACACCATAGGGTTTAATGCACAAGTAAAGATATTATTTTTTGAAATACTCCCATTATCTGGTGTGGATGTATATTTACCCTTGATTTTCTCTAATATTGAAAAATGACCCATTTTAAATTAATTTATGGGCTGTATTGGAAAATGTTTTAAATTTTTTAAAGTAAAACAAACAGTGTAGACCCTGATCTATGCCTGAATATTGCAATCGTTCGTAGCTGTTTGTACTTATTCACAAATATTTACTTCATTCTTTACCCTTTCCCCCCATAGAAGTGCCGTTTAGCACATTTAATTTATTCCTCCACTGAAGAATATAGTCCTTATTTATACATGTGAGTCATGAGTATGTACAGTAAGAAATATTTTTTATATTCTATCAGATGGTAGCTTAAAGCAGGCTGAAAGTAAAGCAGAATGTGTCTTTGACACATTCTGCTTTACTTTCAACCTGTTTTAAGTAGTCACATATCTTCAATACAAGAAACAGGCTATGGGGTAAAAGGTTAATGGGTACAATATTCATACAGCATGCGCAAGGAATAGTTTCTAGGTTTATTGCATGGCCAAAAACAATTTCTATGTTAATTTTATGGCAAATCACCATGATTTTTCCAGTATCTCGTATTTGCTGTGATTCCTGTTCAAGGTCTCAAAGGTGGGACCCAGGGACTTAACCTAGTACCACATAACTTGTTTTCTAGCTTTGAAAACATATGGCCACTTAAAGCAGGTTAAAAGTAAAGCAGAATGTGTCTTAAGGCACATTCTGCTTTGCTTTCAGCCAGCTTTAAGCTCATATTCGCTAGGATATAGAAACTATTTCTTATCGTGCATATCTATGACTGTATAAAGTGGATCTATTCTCTTCAGAATAAATTAAAGGCGTAAAAAGAATATTTATGGAGTAATGGGTTAACCTATTACTCCATTACATGTTTCTAGTATTAAAACAATGTTACTCATAAACCCTTGGAACTTTTAATAGTTGCAATTTCCAATTAACCAAGCTGTATCTTCTAGTACAGGTATTTTGAACCAGTCTACTGTTGCATTTTTGGTATGACAACAAAAACTAATGAAAATATCAAACAGTGCAGACCCTGATCAGAGGGCCCCATATAGGAGCCCTCTGATCAGGGTCTACACTCTTAGAGGGCTGTAGGGTTGACAGGGTTAACAATTTGTTGCTAAATGACAAACAGTGCAGACCCTGATCAGAGGGCTCCTGCATGGTTATCATTGTTTGCATATAGGACACATGTCTCAGAAACACTGTGTATACTCATTGCTATGGTTGAATGAGTTAACCCTTTACCCCATAGAAGCGACTTTTAGCGGATATGATTTATACCTCCTCTGAAGAAAATAGTTCCAATTTAATCAGTCATGAATATATATTATAGGGAATTTTTTCTATATATTCTAGAACAAGATAGCTTAAAGCAGGCTGAAAGTAAAGCAGAATGCGCCTTAAGCGCATTCTGCTTTACTTTCAACCTGCTTTAAGTAGTAACCTATTTTCAATTCTAGAAATAGGCTATCAGGTAAAGGGTTAAGAGAGGCTGTTCTACATTCTATGACATTGTTTGTTTCAGATTGTAATTGTTTAGTGCAATTTGAGATGTGTGGGATGGACAAGACAGAAATACCAGCAGCCTGGACGCTGTACCAAGTAGTGTATTCTACATTGTTTGTTTCAGGTGACTAGCACTAGTAGTTGTTGAGAGGTGTTTGGGATGTCCGTGATGGACAAGACAGAAACACCAGCAGCCTGGACACTGTACCAACTAGGAGTCCTGATCATACTCAGTCTCTTCTCTCAATGCCTGGCAGGAAACATAGGTAGGACTTAACTGTAAACACCTGATAATCAACAAAAAAGTGGCTGTTATAGAGAGGTTCTACTGTACTATCAAACACAATACTATCATATGAAATACCATCATACAAATACTTTTAAACAGTATACTGTCCAACAAAATATTGTCATGCAAAATATTGTCAGACGAAATACTGTCATGCAAAATACTGTTATACAGAATACTGTCAAACAAAGTACTATCATGAAAAATAGTGTCATACAACTACTGTCAAACAAAATGCTGTCATACAAATACTGTTCAACAAAATAGTGTCAAGCCAAAAACTGTCATACAGAATACCGTCATGCAAAATACCGTCATGCAAAATACGAGTACACTTGTCCCATGCAAACAGTTTAGATCCTATAGGATCCCTCTGATCAGGGTCTGCACTGTTTGTCATTTTACAATGTAATGTAATAAAAACATTGCCGAACAGTCAAAAATGGACAAAATTTAATTGGAAACTGGAAATTGTAAATTTGCAGGTGTAAGGTTCAATGACTTAATTTATTACTATTAACCCTTAACCTTTTACCTGATAGTGAATTTCTAGTATTGAAGAAAGATGACTTCTTAAAGCAGGTTGAAAGTAAAGCAAAATGCGCCTTAGGGCGCATTCTGCTTTACGTTCAGCCTGCTTTAAGCTATCATGTGCTAGAATATAACAAAATATTCCTTTAATATATATTCATGACTGATCAAATTGGAACTATTTTCTTCAGCGAAGGAATAAATCATATTTGCTAAAAGGGGCTTCTATTTGGTAAAGGGTTAACCCAACATAAGAAGCACCTTTTATTGGATTCAGTTTATTCCTCTACTACTACAAACTATCGGATTTTTGATTGAAGATTAAAGATTTTTGACCGAAGAAAATAATACCAACTTATACACAGCCATGAACATGTTCCATAAGAAATATTTTCTATATCCTAGCAAATGATTCTTAAAAGCAGGCTGAGAGTAAAGCAGACTTTTCCTTAAAACAGGCTGAAAGTAAAGCAGAATGTGCCGTAAGGCACATTCTGCTTTACTTTCAACCTGTTTTATTTGGTAACCTGTCTTGAAAACTAGAAACAGGTTAGGAGATAATGGATTAAGGGGTTATTATAGCTGTGCTATCTTATATACATGTATTCAATTTACTTTTTCTCAGAATTTGTTCAAGTTCCCAAGGGACAGGCCGTGATTTTTGGACAAGACGTGTTCCTTCACTGCTCCGGGATCAACGTATCGACGGGGTCGGGGTATGGTCTACAGACTCAGTGGTGGTATAACGAAGGACCTAGGGGTCAGCATACGTCCATCTTCATTAACGGAACTCTTCTGATACCGAAGATACAGACAGCAGATCTAGGAAACTACACGTGTGTGATATATGACGAGAATGAAGTGGCTACTACCCCACCCGTTCCAGTGTTTCTCGCATGTATGTACCCCCATTTATAATCAAAATAAAGAAATGCTGTAAAACTCTCTATTACGACCACTTCAAGAAATACCCGCTTTTGTTGTATTCGGAATACCTTGGACTCAGTCACTCAAAACTTACTTTGTCGTTGTAAATATCGGTAAATTGTTAGGGGTTTTCCAGTGTCTAATATAAGGAAATTTGATAGAAACTAAACACCAAACACAAATTTAATGGTCTAAGTTGCCGAGTGAGTATTGTTTGTTGTTATTATTATAATGATGTCTTAACCCTTTACCCCATAGAAGCGCCTTTTAGCACACTTAATTTATTCATCCACTGAAGAAAATAGTTCCAATTTATACAGTCATGAATAGGTATTATAAGAAATATTTTCTATATTCTAGCAGATACTAGCTTAAAGCAGGCTGAAAGTAAAGCAGAATGCGCTTAAGGCGCATTCTGCTTTACTTTCAACCTGCTTTAAGTGGACACATATATTCAATACTAGAAACAGGCTATGTGGGAAAGGGTTAAAAGCAACAAATGTACTTACTGAAGGATTATTAATTATTTTTACGTGATAAATTTAATTACTACCCCGTAGAAAATACCAGCTATATAGTATTCAGTTATTTTCATAAATAGATCTGATACTGTGTATGGGTAAATAATGTATAATTTTTTATTTCTTTTATTATGGTGTTTAGGTAACATATTGCATTACGGTTGCTGATGATATAGCTGTTGGGATTGTTTGCGAGTTTTGTGAATTCGCGAATGAAATTAACCCTTTGAACCGTAATCCCGCATATAGGCATCCTTTTCAAACAGTGTACATGTCAATAGTACACTTGGTCTGTGCAAACAGTGAAGACCCAGATCAGAGGGCTCCGAAAGGAGCCCTCTGATCAGGGTCTTCACTGTTTGTCATAATGCCAAACATTGACAAAAACAACCCTTAAAAGTCAAAAATGGACTAGACTTAGATGGAAACTGGAATTATTCATTGAAAGTTTTAGGGAGGAAAGAATTAAACCTTTCTTCACTATAAATAATGCTTGTTTTTACAAATGCTGCAAACAGCAATATTTCTTATCATCCAAATTCTTAATATTATGCTAAGGTAATGAGTATTTTATTGTTATTGTGTCATTGTATTTTCAGATATAAAAATGTTTGAAGTGAGTCCAATGGATGTATTAGCGATTGAGGGAAATCTCACAACGTTTGGCTGTATCACTGGAGAGAGTGCCCCGCCCCCTATTATATTCTGGGAGAGAAACGGGAAACCATTCTATGGAGGGGACCAGTATAATGCCACGTATGGCGGCTACCCTTCAGACTCATTGATAAAGTAAGTATAGGTCTCAGAGAGACAGGGAACAATTCTATGGAGGGGACCAGTATAATGCCACCTATGGCGGCTACCCTTCAGACTCCTTGATAAAGTAAGTATAGGTCTCAGTGAGACAGGGAACCATTTTATTGAGGGGATCTTCTTGGCAGTATAATGCCACGTATGGCGGCTACCCTTCAGACTGCTTGATAAAGTAAGTACTGTGCTCCCTCAAAACAATGATTCATTTCTTACAACAATTCTGCCGCTGTTCCCAAACATGATTATTATGCCTAACACTTTCTCTTCTGCAATATCCCCTACTTGAAATAGGGGTTTGCTGCTTTCATTAAAGCTATGTATCAGGGCTGCCATAAGTTGACATGAAAAATCCTAAGATTTCCAAATTTACATTTTTCAATTGCGATTTTACTAATCATACCTTTACCCCATAGCCTTTTTCTTGTTTTGTTGACATGTGACTACTTAAAGCAGGCTGTAAGTAAAGCAGAATGCGCCTTAGGGTGCATTCTGCTTTACTTTCAGCCTGCTTTAAGCTACCATAACCTGGGAAAAATCCGGAGATTTAGGAAAAATCCGGAGAAATGGCAGCCCTGATGTATTTGACATTTTGACAGAAGAAACATCAAGAAGAGTGACAAACTGTTTAAAATTACTCAGCATCTGATCTGGGTTCAAGCAGTTTGCAAAAGTAAGCACTCTAAGGAAATTAGAGATTTCCCTCCCTGAAACAACTCCATGTCCCATCTCCCCGCCTAGCTATGGGGTAAGGGTTATATGGTGGTTTTTATACAGAATTTACTCTACATAGATTCAACTGTTTTATCTCTCAGGCAGTACTCCATGAAGCTGATCATGCGGGCACGGCCTTCTCTGGATGGTAACTACCGGTGTGTGGCCAGGAACCCTGTCCTACAAATAGATGTCCGCAGCTTTCAGGTTGTCCTCAGAACAGCAGGTACTTGTTCTGTTCCTACCATCCCCATAAACACTTTCAATACTGTAAAGCTCCATGTTTTATTAGTTTACCCCCTACAAATCTATACTTTTATCAAATGGACACTTTCATATTTGTACTGTAAAACCACTCTATTATGACCACTAAGTTGTGAATAAAAAGTTCCATTTTATATAGTCATGATATTAATGGGTCTAAAGAAGTTTTTTCTAATTCCTAGCAGATGGTAGCTTAAAGCATGCTGGAAGTAAAGCAGAATGCGCCTTAAGATGCATTCTTCTTTAACTTTAAGCTGCTTTAGGTGGTCACCTGTCTTGAATACCAGAAGCAAGCTATGGGGGAAACAATTCACCCATTAACTCATAAGCGATAAACAATCATCAATGCTTATCTCAATACAAGCTAGTAGATTAAAGTGTGTCAAAATTAGTCAGTATGAGGGTGCAATGAGTAAAAATGAGTCAGTATGGCTTAATGGGTTAATTAATGAAGGACAAATGTCATGTAGAAAGCTCCTTTAGGTGCTCCTGCATTAAGCTGCTACTTACCATGAAACAACAATTGTATCATATTTTAGTGTTTGCTTAATACATATTTGACTATTTATTCACAGAGCTTGACACGCCCCCATACGTCATAGAGTCTATGGTAGTTGGGACTGTCATTACGGCATATAACCAGTCCATGATGTTAGACTGTCCTATCATGGGAAAACCCCAGGTCACAGTCAACTGGTACAAGAATGGAGTTCAGATTGTCGGGAACCAGGGCTTCTTAGTGCTACAGAATGGTTCCCTGCAACATCCTACAGCAAGGATAGCTGATGGTGGGGTGTATTACTGTGACGGGTGGAATGATCTAGGGATGGTTGTCAGCCCAAATATTACAGTTATAATTGCAAGTAGGTGAAAAAGTGACTTCGTTGTACGTGGGAAAGAAAGAAACAAGCTATTGTTGCCATTCAGGGTCCAAGGTAATAAAGCATTTGCGTTGAGTCTGAGTGTGTTCTCAAGCATTTGATTGGTCAGATTTGAGTCTAGGCTCAAATCTGACCAATCAAATGCTTGAGAACGACTTTAGACTCATTCAAAAGCTTTATAACCTTAGACCATGGCTTCCATGTTGTTGTTGTCATTTTCTTAATCTTTATTGTCGTAGTCTGAAATCTTAACGTTGGCTAGAACTTCTTCAATTTTTCATCTACAACCTTCAATTTTGGTATGCATGTTCATCTTGACAAGTTTTATCCAAACATACCAAATCTTTTACCTAATGACCTTGAACTTTGACATAATTTTGCTGTATTTTCCCATTGATCGTCAAAAACAAACAAACGTTGGCACCTACATGCGGTGCTCTTGTTATTGGGTTTATTATGAAGATAAATTGACTTTTCTAGCTCACAGATTTAGGATTTTGTTTACTTTAGCAGGGCTCCAGATAAGAGGGAGTAAATTGAACAAATTCAACATTTTCTCACTCATTTCAGCACCAAATCCTATGGTGTTACTACTCATTAGAATCGTCTCGAAAGAGACGATTCAAATGAATAGTGACATCATAGGGTTTAATCCAGAAATAAAGATTTTAGTCTTTGAAATACCCCCCTGATTTGGAGCCCTGCTTTACTTTTACTATTTTAACCAGAACTGGAGATGGACTTTATTGAGTCTCCCAAGGACCTCTTTACTATTGCTGGACTTCCTGCAGTTTTGAAATGCAGTCCACCAGTCAGTGTTCCAGAAGCCAATGTAACATGGTATAAAGACAGCAGCCTTCTGATTCCACGAACAGGTCAGTTATCAGGGTTGCCATTTCTCCGGATTTTTCCTAAATCTTCGGATTTTTTTTCTAGTTCATGGTAGCTTAAAGCAGGCTGAAAGTAAAGCAGAATGCGCCTTAGGGCGCATTCTGCTTTACTTACAGCATGCTTTAAGTAGTCGCATGTCAACAAGACTAGAAACAGGTTATTGGATAAAGGTACGATTCGTAAAATCGCACTTGAAAAATGCAAATTTTGAAATCTTAGGATTTTTCATGTCAACTTATGGCAGCCCTGCAGTCATCATTCACCTTCATTAACCCATAACCCAATAGATAGGCCTATTTATGTTTCTAATGCATTCTTCAACTGAAGAAAATAGTTCCTTTTTATATAGTCTTGAATAATTATTCTTTAACCCTTTCCCCCATAGAAACGCTTTTCAGCGCATTTAATTTATTCCTACGCTAAAGAAAATAGTTCCAATTTAATCAGTCAGGATTATGTATTATAAGAAATAGTTTCCATATTCTAGCAGATGGAAGCTTAAAGCAGGCTGAAAGTAAAGCAGAATGTGCCTTTACTTTCGACCTGCTTTAAGTGGTCACCTGTCTTCAAATCTAGAAACAGGCTATGGGGTAATAGGTTAACCCCTTACCTCATAGCCTATTTCTAGTTTTGAAGACGTGTGGTCACTTAAAGCAGGTTGAACATAAAGCAGAATGCACCTTAAGTTACCATCTGCTACAAAATAGAAAATCTTTCTTATGATATAATTATTATATTCATGACTCAGATATAAATCAGAGCTATTTTCTTCAGTGGACGATTGAATTGAATGAATGCGCTAAAAGAGTTAAGCTGTCAACTCTATTCAATAGCATCAATAGCAGGGCTCCAGATAAGGGGGGGGTATTTCAAAAACTAAAATCTTTATTTCTCAATTAAACCCTATGGTGTCACTACTCATTAGAATCGTCTCTTCAAGACGATTCTAATGAGTAGTAACACCATAGGATTTGGTGATAAATTGAGGAAGAAAGTGTTGGATTTGTTCATTTTACCCCCTCTTATCTGGAGCCCTGCAATAGACATTCATCAATGAAGCCTAAGGTAGAGCCTCAGTGTCCTTATGTCTCTGAAGGAAAGGGTAGAAATGCCCCTTAAATTTGAAGCCAAAAGTTTACGTTGTAAGAATTTTGTACCATGGTTTTGCAAGGTAAGATTTTTATGCCCCAGGTAACTGTAGATGTGGAGGCATATAGTGATTGTCCTGTCCACCCCTCCGATCTTATACAGTTGTTGCCTTGCACCATTTCCAATCCACCAATATCACCCAACCTTGATTTGACTTTGACCTATTTTGGACTTAGAATTTGTAAATACAGTCGAATACCGTTACCTCGATATTCGATACGTCGATACTTCGATACTCCGCTTACGTCGATATTTTTCGCCGGTCCCGGCGAATTCCTTCTTTATCTATATAGTAAATCCCTCATTTGCTCGATATTGTTTCCTCGATATTATCGGTTAGTCGATGTAATTTTTCAAAACCAGAGAAATGTTCTCACCCTTACGTCGATATCTGCTTCACCGTGACCGCATATCGCACATTCGGCAAACATTGGATGGAGGTGCGAAAATGGCTATCGGCCACCGTGGCTGATTGTAGCACCAAATGTGTGAACATGTCCGAAATTGCACCAATCTGCACGAAAGATAATCCCATCTTAATTGCACTGGATCAATATTATTAATGAATTCCCGAATAACTTTGGTTACGAAGTTTGCGTAAATATTTTCGATGACGATTCTGTCAAACCTGGGCCAATTATGGCCGCGCTGTTTAAATCTTTGTAGTGCATACTGAAGGTGCCGTACAGCGAATAAGTGTAGTGAGATCAAACAAAAGTTACATTTCATTTCTGATTTATTTTTTATCTAAGTCAGTTCAAACACGCCGCTTCTGTTTGAAACGCCGAAATAATTCGCCGGCGTTTCAAAGTCGGACACACCCTTTTGAAAATTAAACATGTAAACAACTTACGCTTCCAGAGCGTCACCGGAAGTGTAAACAGTTCACTGTGTTGGTGTGATGAAATGTATGTTATAAAAATGCGCTGGATGTTTATGCTGATGAAATCAGGTAGATCTAACAAATGTATTAAAATAAGAAAATTGTTTACTCGCTCCCGCATATCATACCTAATAGACGCGTAGATTCTCTACTTTTAAAAATACTGACCACCTTCATCAATATGAAAATTATGAGTTGAAGATTTTGTCAGATTCTACTTGCCTACGCATTTATTTTCAATTACCAATCATATAACTGTCAATAAACACTAGGATCGAGTATAACGTTAAAACTTCGATATGACGGTACAGATCTCAAATGAGAAACTCCCATTAGCTCGAACTTCGGATACGTCGATATTTTTTCACGGTCCGTTCAACTTCGAGGTAACGGTATTCGACTGTAGGACATTTCTTTCTTCTTGTGTCAGTACTATTGACTACAATGCTTTGATGAATATACATTTGTTGTCTTGGACCAATACGAACTTACCCCTATTACCCAACCTTAATTTAGCCTTGACCTTGACCTAATTTGGACCAAAAAAAAGATTTAGAATATATTGTCAAGGCTGCCACCAGGGGCATAAGCGTTTATTGAAGGTGCAGTCCTGTTTCTACTATGCTTTATACAGGTTCCCAGTCTATGCGTGTAGTGAGGACAGGAAACGGCTACTGGAACCTGGTTTTTGCAGAGATTCAGAAACAGGATGAGGGGGAATATTTCTGTGTGGGTGTGAATAGGTTTGCCATACCCCAATCGCAGACATCAGGAATAGCAAGAGTGAGAGTGGGCGGTATGTATAGTAGTGTTGTATCAATATTTAAAGTAAAACCTCTCTATTACGACCACTAAATTGTGTTTCGGACAGGTGACTGCTGAAATCAACATAGCAGTAAGGAGCTTTCTGTTTTACTGTCACCTTGCTTTAAGCTGTTAGATCTATGTTTATTTTTTATAATCCATTAGCTTTATTTTTATTGGTCATAATAAGAGATGTTTTACTGTATATTTACCATAATCGAAAATCAATTGATTGATATATTTCCATAGATAATAGAAGTTTTGTAACCAATTGTATTCTATAATAAAAAACAATAGATTTTTACATATTGATAGTTAATCGATTTTAATTGTTCAAAAATTAGTAAAAAATGCTTTCTGTGTTCAGGACTTCCTAGTTGGGGACCACTTTTCCTCAGTGTAGAAAATATT
Organism: Gari tellinella; assembly: GCA_922989275.2. Lineage (NCBI taxonomy): Eukaryota > Metazoa > Mollusca > Bivalvia > Cardiida > Psammobiidae > Gari > Gari tellinella. Next base: position 73,381,158 of record OV277865.1, on the reverse strand, counting down.
TGAGATGTGAAAAGGACTATAGAATTACAGCGCTCCCTCTCTACAACGACACCTAATGGGAGACTAAAATTGTGTTCATTGTTAGGAGGGAGTCGTTGTAGGGAGGGAAATTGGTTTACATTTGCAAATAGCTTGAATCCAGATCAGACGCCGCATTACGTGGGGTCTGATCTGGATTCAAGCTGTTTGTCACTCTTCAATAGGAGCTTTAAGTTGTCACTTGTATTTTATACAATCTATTAACCTTTGTTTAAGTGGCCAAGATAGAAAGGTTTTACTGTAGTTGATTTGACTATTGCCTATGGAGGAAAAAGTGAAGCTAAATTCTGTTTATTCATAGATGTTAAAAACAGGTGATTGCTTAAAAGCAAAGTGACAGTAAAACAGAAAGCTCCAATAGGAGCTTTCTGTTTTACTGTCACATTGCTTTAAGTTGTCACTTGTATTTTATACTATCAATTAACCTTCGTTTAAGTGGCTGTAATAGAGAGGTTGATTTGCACTATTGCCTCTGGAGAAAAGGATGAAGCAGTCTCCTGCCTAAAGCAGTCAATTTGCTTCTTCCAATATTGTATATATTATAAGTGTTTCTTTTACTATTGCTTTAGTCTACATGGTTTGCGGTGTTTGAGATACTATTATATCACATAAAGCCCACTCTGAGAGTTAATAACATGATTGATAAATTGTGGTAATACACAAGGCTTCGGTTGCATTTTTTAGCTCACCTGGCACGTAGTGCCAAGGTGAGCTTTTAGGATCGCTGGATGTCCGTCGTCTGTCCGTAGGTCCACAATTGTTTGTTAACACTCTACCAGGTTCAAATCTCATTGGATCTTGATGAAACTTGGTCACAATGTTTGCCTTAATGAAATCTAGGTCAAGTTCGAATGTGGGTCATGTCCGGTCAAAAACTAGGTCACTAGGTCAAATTATCGAAAAACCTTGTTAACACTCTAGAGGCTACAAATTTCATTGGATCTTCATGAAACTTCATCAATATGATTGCCCCAATGAAATCTAGGCCAAGTTTGAATGTGGGTCATGTCCGGTCAAAAAATAGGTCACTAGGTCAAATCTTCGAAAAACCTTGTTAACACTCTAGAGACTACAAATTTCATTGGATCTTCATGAAACTTCATCAAAATGTTAACCTCAATGAAATCTAGGTCAAGTTTGAATGTGGGTCATGTCAGGTCAAAAACTAGGTCACTAGGTCAAATTATCGAAAAACCTTGTTAACACTCTAGAGGCTACAAATTCCATTTGATCATCATGAAACATCATCAATATGATTGCCCCAATGAAATCTAGGCCAAGTTCGAATATGGGTCATGTCCGGTTAAAAACTAGGTCACTAGGTCAAATCTTCGAAAAACCTTGTTAACACTCTAGAGACTACAAATTTCATTTGATCTTCATGAAACTTCATCAAAATGTTTGCCTCAATGAAATCTAGATCAAGTTTGAATGTGGGTCTTGTCTGGTCAAAAACTAGGTCACTAGATCAAATTATCGAAAAACCTTGTTAACACTCTAGAGGCTACAAATTTCATTTGATCTTCATGAAACTTCATCAATATGATTGCCTCAATGAAATCTAGGCCAAGTTCGAATGTGGGTCATGTCCGGTCAAAAACTAGGTCACTAGGTCAAATCATCGAAAAACCTCATTAACACTCTATAGAGACTACAAAATTCATTGAATCTTCATGAAACTTGAACAAAATGTTTGTCTCATTGAAATCGAGGTCAAGTTAGAATGAGGGTCATGCCTGGTCAAAAACTAGGTCACACGGTGTACATGGTTACATGGTTACCAGGTGAGCGATTTAGGGCCATAGTGGCCCTTGTTTAGTCAAATCATTTATTAAAAAGAATATGTAATGATCGAGCACCTATGTAAGATTCTGCATTTCTTATGCCACATCTCAAATATTGGTGTCTACCTACGTGAACAAGGCTGCATCAAATTATTTTAGTCAACTCATTTATTAAAAATGATATGTAATGAGCACCTATGTAAGATTCTGCATTTCTTATGCCACGTCTCAAATATTGGTGTCTACCTACGTGAACAAGGCTGCATCAAATTATTTTAGTCAACTCATTTATTAAAAACGATAAGTAATGAGTACCTATGTAAGATTCTGTATTTTTTATGCCATGGCTCAAATATTGATGTGTCTATCTATAGGTGCCCCTATATTTGTGCAGCCCCCAACGGGTCTTACTATAGAGAAGGGCAAGTTAGCCAGACTGACATGCTATGTACAGGGCGACCCTTTCCCTGAGGTCACATGGCTATATGAGGATACCATACTGGAGGTTTCCAAGGCTGTATCCTACAGGTAGATACCCCTTTACTCCAGAGATACTCAGTTTTATGCATTTGTTTTTCCTCCATTTAAGGAAATAGATCAAATTTATACATGAGTATGTATCATAAGAATTACCTCTAAGGTACAATGTAGCTTAAAGCAGGCTGAAATTAAAGCAGAATGTGCCTAAACTCTTTGAACCCTAGTCACACAGTATACCTGTGGGGAGTACACTTGTCCTGTGCAAACAGTGTAGACTCTCTACACTGTTTGTCATTTTGACATAAAAAGTAAAAAAATGGACTGGACTAAATTGAGAAACTATAATTGTCCATTTGAGGTTTAAGGAAGGAAACTATTAGGGTGTATCTATGGAGTAAAGGGTTAAGTCTCTTTGACACATTATATATAACTAATAGCTAAATAAAGATAAGTATTATAGCCAGCATGTTTTATGCATTTATTTTACATTTTTTTCATACCGCTACAGGTTTCAATATATTGTTAAGCTGAAAAATAACTAGTAGTATACAGTGAGCTCTTTTCTTTATAAACAAATATTAGAATAAATATTATATAATAGATGTTGATATAAATGTTTTGTACAGGCAAGGGAAGCAAGAGTTATGGATAGGGGACATCCACAAGGGTTTTGAAGGGACATACACTTGTCGGGCAGTCAACAGATATGGGACCATAGAGATCAAGGTGTATGTTAAGGTTCTAGGTAAGAATTTTCACTCCTCTCCTGCTCTTTCAAGACCATTGACCTGTTTAAAATATATACTCTTTCAGGGCTGCCATTTATTTGGATTTTTCCGAAATCTTTTGATTTTTATCCTGACAGATGGTAGCTTAAAGCAGACTGAAAGTAAAGCAGAATGTGCTTTAAGTAACCACGCTTGAAAAATAGAAAAAATTGAAATTTTAGGATTTTGCAAGATCAACTTATGGCAGCCCTGCTCTTTACGATTGACGGACATGAGCAAGGTGACGGTAAAAAAGAAAGCTCATACCTTTACAGTGATGTAGATACAGGCTACCCAGCTAGGACAGTGTTTTAACCTATTACCCCATAGCCTGTTTCTAGTTTTGAATGCAGGTTACGACTAAAAGCAGGTTGAAAGTAAAGCAGAATGTGACTTAATGTGCATTTTGCTTTACTTGCAGCCTGCTTTAAGTTACCATCTCCTAGAATATAAAAAATATTTCTTATGATACATGTTATGACTGTACAAGTTGGATCTATTTTCTTCAGTGCAGGAATAATTTATAGGCGTAAAAAGGCAATTTTATGGGGTAATGGGTTAAATAAATTATTTTTGGCAATGTCAGCATATTGCGGCTTACACTAACGACTGTCTATTTCAGTACCGCCGGTGATACTTGAGCCTGTGGGTCATCGGACAGTTAGTGTGGGGGACACTATTATCATACCATGTCAGCTCTATAGTGATCCTGAACCCACCGTGATCTGGTTCAAAGGTAAATATGTGCCTGTCATGATCGTAGGCATTGGTATCGACCTAAACGGATTTATTTTGTTTGCATAAGATAAGATCTGGAATTTAGCGAAAGAGCTGAGAAAACATTATACAAAAAAAAAAAAAAAAAAAAAAAAAAAATTCTATTTTCTCAGCTCTTTCGCCATATCCTAAATATCCAGATCTAATTTTATGCACACATAAAAAAAAAAATTCTGTTTAGGTTGGCATCATTGCCTATGGTCATGATACCGCCTACAAATGTCAGTCCATCCATATTTAGTAAGCATGACTGTGTAAACGGACAAGACCTTCTATGCAGGGCTCCAGATGAGAGGGAGTAAACTGAACAAATTCAACATTTTTCTCACTTTTTTCAGAACCAAATCCTATGGTGTTACTTCTCATTAGAATCGTCTCTAGTGACTCCATAGGGTTTAATGCAAAAATAAAGATTTAGTTTTTGAGATACTTCCCTTATCTGGAACCTTGTTCTATGTACGAAAAACTTTTGACCCCAGTGTCCTTGACCTTGAACTTGGGTCCCACATTTAGGTTTAGAAAAATGTGTATAACCCCTATATCTCTAGAAGTATTGGTATATAAACAAGAACTTTCAATGCATGCAGAAATTTTGACCCCATTTGAATTGACCTTGAACTTGAGGCCAACATTTATGTTTTGAAAATTGCTTTTAAGTTTCAATAAATGCTTATAACTCATGTCCCATGAGGTATTGCTTTCATATTTAGTATGAATGTGTATAAGCAAGACCTTCTATGCATGCAGAAAAATTGACACCAGTGGTATTGACCTTGACCTTAAGGCCCACATTTAGGTTTCAAAAGATGCTTATAACTCCTGTCCCGTGAAGTATTGCTTCATGTGTATAATTATGGACAAGACCATTCTCTCCATGTGAAAATTTTGACCTTGACCTTTAACAATATATAGAGGATATTGAATGAGTGTGTTGTCAGTCGTGAACTTATTGAACGAGTTGGATAAAATAATATGTTGCGAGCCTTGGCGAGCAACATATAATTTTATCCGAGTTCAATAAATTCACGACTGAAAACACACAAATTTGATATCCTATTTATCACTTAACCACCTAATGACACGAAAATCCGAACGGTCTTACTTTCACTTTTGCCCTCGGCTCTCAGGAAACGATTCGTCATATGTGTTATTCGGTTTTATTCATCCGTAGATAAAAACACCATTTCAAACTAAAATAAAGAAAATCAACACCAATGTGTTGTGAAAAGACTTCTCTGATACCATATTCAAATTTTAAATTTATATTTAATTCAAAACTGTTCTAATTGACTAAAAATGATCATTTGACATTTAGAATCTAGTTTCGTTTTCAAAATAGGAAATGTTATAAATCCCTAGTATCCCTATATATGCCCAGTTTATGTGATAAATAAGGCTTCTGTCTGGTAGGAATGTATAAATTTATAAAGTTATGAATTTGTAACATAAAAAATAGTTTATATTTTCAAGCAGATTGGAGCTTAAAGCAGGTTGAGAGTAAAGCAAAATGCGCCTTCACTCTTTGAACCCTAGTAACACATAATTATATGTGTCATTTGCAAACAGCTTACCTGTGAGGAGTACTCTTGTCCTATGTGAACAGTGTAGACCCTGATCTGGGTCTACACTGTTTGTAATTTTAACATATATTGTAAAAATCAACCCTAAAAAGTAAAAAATGGGCTAGACGAAATTGAAAACTAGAATTTTCCATTTGAGGTTTCAGGGAGGAAAGGTTTAAGGCGCATTCTGCTTAACTTTTAACCTGCCTTAAGTGGTGACATATTTTCAATACTAGATGGAGTAATGGGTTAAAGGAACAGGGTTATAGATAAGGTTTTGCATTAATTGGGTATTTACTCCCTCTATTTTCTAAGAATTGGGTTTTCTGAATTTTAATTGAGTATCCAAAAAACCGTTACTCCATTAATTTGATATGAATTGCTTTTTTACTCTATTTTTTTTTCATTTAATACAAAACACAAGCTGATTGTTTGATGTAGTGACAGTACTGTACCCTCGTTTGCCCACACTCGATAATTTCAGTTTCGATCTCATTTCAACACAAATGCAACAGCTCATGTTTGTGTAGGAAAACTAGGATTCATAAATTTTCAGCCACGGAAACTTTAAAAGCCATTCCAGGATTCCTTTACCGTAACTTTGCTAACTTTAGCACTGTCGTGTTTCTTTGGTGACTTACAGATTCGGGACAAAAGATCGTTGATTATGTCGGTAACATTAAACAACCCCTTTTTTGGCTGTTACATGCATCATTCAAAATTTCATTCACGACACCGTTACAAATTATTTCTGGTTCGTTCGCGGAAGGCTGAACGTAATTGAATAATGTGTTTTTTTGTTGCGCTTTTTCCGTCCGCGTGATGCCATTTTGACAGAAGAAATTCTGGCAGACGATGTGACTGGTTTACTAATTAAACGAGCTAACAAAAAGCGGCGCTGCATAAATCCTATAGGCTATTACTTGGATTTAAATAACCAGTCTAACCGGTGTTGGAAATAAATAACCAGTCTAACCAGTGTATCGGTAAAATATTTACCCGGTGTCGTAGTAAACATCCCGTCATTCAACTTGAGAAATGCGACTAATTGCGTACGATACGCGCCTGCTTGAATTCTTTTGCGTAAACCCTTTCAATAATTGATTTTCAGTACGCATGGATTTGAAAGTAATTGCTTTTCTACTGTATTTAATTGCGTATTTACGCAAATACGCGCCTTATCTATAACCCTGAGGAAACAATTTTAGGGGTGACAGGGTTAACAGAAACTTTAGTAGTAGATTATATAACTGTGCTTGGTTATTTTTTCAGACTCGGCTGCCATGGTGATGGGTGGAAGATACACCCAGTTACAAGACGGGCTCTATATCACCTCAGTGCAGGAGGATGACGCTGGCACGTATCTGTGTCGGGCTTCTAACATGGCGGGCACGGCAGAGAGTGAGGGCACTGTGGAAATACAGGGTAAGAGCAATGGGAGATGTAGGGCTCCAGATAAGAGGAAGTAAACTGACCTAAATCCAACATTTTCTCACTTATTTCAGGATCAAATCCTATTTTGTTACTACTCATTAGAATCGTCTGGAAGAAATGATTCTAATGAGTAGTGACACCATACGGTTTAAGGCAGAAAGAAAGATTTTAATTTTTGAAATACTCCCCTTATACGGAGCCCAGGAGATTTGTGTGTGTTATCCTTCTCTCAGAATCTTCTTGAGTATACATGTTATTGAACCTATGTAACTCCAGCTTGTTTTCTGCCTTTGAAGAATTGCTTGTATTCTATGTTTAATCCTTTACTTAAACACCCCCCCCATAAATATGCCTTTTTTGGCCTATAATTTATTTCCCCATTGAAGAATATAGATCCCTTTTATACAGTCATGACTATATATCATAAGAAATACTTTCTATATCCTGGCAGATAATAGCTTAAAGCAGGCTGAAAGTAAAGCAGAATGTGCCTTAAAGCACATTCTGCTTTACTTTCAACCTGCTTTAAGTGATCACCTATTTACAAAACTAGAAACAGACTATGGGGTAATGGATTAATAAGATACACCTTTTTACACATTTAATTAATCCCTCCTGGTAGCTTAACCCATTTGCTAGATTATAGAAAGTATTCTTACTACCGGTATACATATTGATCACGACTGAATTAAACGGACCTGTTCTTACTATACATATTGATCACGACTGAATTAAACGGACCTATTTTAATAATTAGGACCTATTTTCTTCAATGGAGGAATAAATCAAATGTGCTAAAATGCACTTTGATGGGTGTAAGGGTTAAATCAGGAACTTCCTGTTTTACTTATAGCTTGCTTGAAGTAGTCAACTGTCTTCTAAACTATAAACAAAATATGGAGTAAATGGTTAATTTTATACATGTAGTTTTATTTTATTCACAGTTCTTCCCCATTTTGTGATCAAACCAGAGAACCAGGTTGTCACAATTGGCAGGAATGTGACCTTGACATGTTTTGCCTCGGGTTACCCGGCCGTGGAGCTTGCCTGGCTGTTCAATGTAGGTATCAGTAGGGCTCCTGATAAAGAGTCAGAACTAATCTCAACATTTTCTCACTTATTTTAGCATCAAATCCTATTTGCAGCACCAAATCCTATGGTGTTACTACTCATTAGAATTGTCTCTTCGAGAGGATTCTAATGAGTAGTGACACCATAGGGTTTAATGCAGAAAAAATACGTTTATTCTTGAAATACTCCCCTTATATGGAGCTCTGGAGCATATTTAAAGATTAAAAATAAATCATTTTTACTTTATCTCTTCATCAAACCAAATGTTATGACTACAATATAAAGTATGTAGTCATAACATAGGGTTAAAATGAGAACTATCTAAGTACTCAACCCATTACCCCATAATTTGTAATAGAGAGGTAGTTATTATAGACAGGTGGTCGTTATAGGGATGTTTTACAGTAATGTTGTATTTGTTTCTCTACCAGGGTACATCTCTCTTCCCTAAGGGCACATTATTGTCCCTTGACCAAAGGAATCTGTTCTTATCAGATGTTTCATGGCTACATGTCGGAGAATACACATGCACGGCTTCCAACAAAGAGGGCGTGGCATCAGCATCTGCCAACATAAAGCTGCAAGGTCAGTTTGCTTTACTCTGCTGTTTTTTACAGTGCCAATCTCGTCCCTCTCTAAAAGTTTGATGACCTTGACCTTTAGCATTGACCTCCGTGATCTAGGTTAAGTTTTATATTTAGGCCCTTTGACTGAACCTGTCACCCCATGGGCTAGCTGTTTCTAGGTTACCTGTCACAACTGACTGCAGATAAATAGTAAAGGAGACTACTCCTGAGGGTGCATTCTGCTTTACTTTCATTCTGCTTTAAGCTCCAATCTAGAAAGACTGTTGAAATGCCTTTTATATTTCATGTTCAGGAGTTACTAGCTGGGGACTACTTTTTATGCCCCCAGCATCGACAGATGCGGGGCATATAGTAATTGCCTGTCCGTCCGTCCGCACGCACGAAAGGTCCTTTGTTGGGTAGGGAGAACAATAGATTCCATTCATTCCGTGATTGCCCTATTGTTATTGTTGGTTTTTTTTGTTGCTATTGGGTACTTTTAAACAAAAGAAAAACCCAACAAGTGCCCAAATGGAAAGATTTCCGTCCGTGTGTCCGTCCGTAACAAGGTTAAGTAGATTTTACCGTTTCGTCTAGCATCAACACGCTTACCCAAATGCTTGGATACTTATACAGTTGTTGCCTTGGACCATTCCCTATCCACCAATATCACCAAACTTTGATTTTGACCTTGACCTTGACCTAATTTGGACTTAGAGAAAATTTTAAATAAGCTATTTCTTGGTTAACTAGATTTTACTGTTTCGTCTAGCATCAACACAACTGACTACAATGCTTTGATACTTATACAGTTATTGCCTTGGACCATTACCAACTCACCAATAATATCCAAGCTCAGTTTGACCCTGACCTTGACCTAATTTGGACTTATAAAGGATTCAGAATATATTGTCAAGGATGCCACTGGGGGCATAAGCGTTTATTGAACGCGCAGTCTTGTTGTAGTATATGAATAATCAGAAACCTAAAAGATGGATATTGATGGAAATGGGTAATGGGTTAAGAAATCGAGTTTCAACTATGATATTTTACCATCACAGATTTATTGTATAAGCATGGTTTTACAGTGTTTATATCATCATCATCATCTTCATTAATCGCATCACTCTGCATAGAGTATACTCGCTATATACTCATGTATATTATTTCCAGTCCCACCGAAGGTTCAAAGCATTGAGGGTATTCCCCTGCTCTATCAGGATGAGCACTTACAGCTACAGTGCAAGTTTACTGGTGTACCTAAACCTATAGTAGAATGGCAGTTCAACAGGCAACCAGTCCAGGAGAGCTTTGATGGCAGGATAACATTCCCAGACCCCTCTACACTGAGTGTCAAGTTTGTGACCATGAACAATGCTGGTAAGAATACATTCTTCCAAGGCTCCAGATAAGGGGAGTAGATATATCTATTTCAAAAAATAAAATCTTTGTTTCTGCATTAAACCCTATGGTGTCACTACTCATTTGAATCGTCTCTTTGAGACGATTCTAATGAGTAGTAACAACATAGGTATTGGTGCTGAAATGTTTAACAGGCAACCAGTTCAGGAGAGCTTTGATGGCAGGATAACATTCCCAGACCCTCTACACTGAGTGTCAAGTTTGTGACCATGAATAATGCTGGTAAGAATACATTCTTTCAAGGCTACAGATAAGGGGAGTATTTCAAAAAATAAAATCTTTGATTCTGAATTAAACCCTATGGTGTCACTACTCATTTGAATCGTCTCTTTGAGACGATTCTAATGAGTAGTAACAACATAGGGTTTGGTGCTCAAAAGAGTGAGAAAATGTTGGATTTGTTCAATTTACTCTCTCTTTTCTGGAGCCCAGTTCTTCTAAATGTTAAGTTTATAACCATGACAATGCTTCCAAGGCTCCAAGTTCAGGAAGGAAATCGATGGCCATGGATTGCGAGTTGGCTACTGGATTGAAATACAGTGGAGAAAACGTTATTCTTCCGTTCAAACGCAAACGCATTGCAATGATATATAGAAAATGATAACCTATTTACAATTCTGACTTTCAGTTTTATTCTGAGTGGCAAACAGTTTGGAGCCTGATCAGACGCCGGGTTACCCAGCGTCTGATCTGGCTCCAAACTGTTTGCAATGAAAATAGTAGTTTAAGTGTAAAAGCTGTTATTTGGAAAGAAAACGTTTTCTCTACTGTACTCTGCACACAAATAAGTACATTAATTTGTCCAGAGCTTTACTCTGCTATCCTTCAACAGAACTTTCTTTAGCTTAAAAAGGCGTTTTTATGGGTTAAGCTGTCACCTGGCTTTAATACTATCAACAGGCCCTCTTAGATTGACCGTTATAGAGGGCTTTACTGTAATGAATGAACCGGGCCCTTCTTGTTATTTCAGGAGTGTACACTTGTAAAGTAACCAATGCTGCAGGCACCAACCAGCGAGATGTTCAGGTCTATGTGCTTAGTAAGTATTCTCTAACAGCATGGGTTTTATACCCTACTCATGTTTGTTTTATACCATACCCTTTTATTATCCAATCAGCTGCTACCATTGCTTCCTGAAATAGTCCTCTGGACAGTAGCTGCACTATTTGCTGTACTCCTAACTAATGATGCTGTTTTAGATGAAACAAATTACCCAGTATTCAAAGAGTTTCTAGTTTTGAAGACAGACCACCATTAAAAGCATGTTGAAAGTAAATCAGAATGCGCCTGAAGGCACATTCTGCTTTACGTTCAACCAGCTTTAAGTGACCATGTGCTAGGATATAGAAAGTTAGAAACTATCTATTTAAGTAAATTTTCATGACTGTATAAATTGGAACTATTTTATTTTTTTTTCTGTGGAGGAATACATTGAATGCACTAAAATATGCTGTTATGGGGGAAAGGGTTAAAAGACAAAACTGTGAGTATCATCAAAAGCCAACTGTTTCACACTCTTTTGAATTTGAAAAAAATTGTTTTGTAATATTTCAATTTTAGAATAGAAGAAGGTGATAATTGCGACAGTCTAGAAAAATACTCAGGTTTAAAGTTAATTCCTTCACATTTACTCCAATGAACCTCCAATCCTAAAACCCTGCTGTCAAAAACAATGACAAACAACAAAACAGTTAGTTAGTAACTTAGTATATTGTTTAATTGAAGTTACTTTGTACAGTTCCCTTAGTTTAAATTTATTTTAAAGTCAGTCATAAACAGTTAGTTAGTAACTTAGTATATTGTTTAATTGAAGTTACATTGTACAGTTCCCTTAGTTTAAATTTATTTTAAAGTCAGTCATAAACAGTTAGTTAGTAACTTAGTATATTGTTTAATTGAAGTTACTTTGTACAGTTCCCTTAGTTTAAATTTATTTTAAAGTCAGTCATAAACAGTTAGTTAGTAACTTAGTTTATTGTTTAATTGAAGTTACATTGTACAGTTCCCTTAGTTTAAATTTATTTTAAAGTCAGTCATAAACAGTTAGTTAGTAACTTAGTATATTGTTTAATTGAAGTTACATTGTACAGTTCCCTTAGTTTAAATTTATTTTAAAGTCAGTCATAAACAGTTAGTTAGTAACTTAGTATATTGTTTAATTGAAGTTACTTTGTACAGTTCCCTTAGTTTTAATTTATTTTAAGTCAGTCATAAACAAACATTAGAATGAGAACGAAAGCAATACAATGCTCCCTCTCTACAACGGCCCTCCCAACAACGATTCCCTCCTTACAACAATGCCTGCTGTTGTTCCCCAAACAAGACAGTTATGCCCTACGTTTTCACAGCTAGAATATTGTCTGCTTCAAATTGTTGTCTGCTTTTTTTCTCAAATTCTCATAATTGACATTTTGACAGATGAAAACATAATGACAAGTGGCAAACAGCTTGAATCCAACTCAGATGCCGCTTTACGCGGCATCTGAGTTGGATTTAAGCTGTTTGCAAATGTAAGCCAATTTCCCTCCTTATAACAACTCCCTCCAAACAACACACTTAATCATTGTCTTCCATTGGGTGTTGTTGTAGAGAGGGAGCACTTTCCTTTCTTTTAATGAACAACCCCTTTGGACAGTTTCAATTACTATTAACCCGCCAAATAAATTGTCGTCTGCTATATTTCTCGTCTGCTTCAAGTTTCAAAGTGCTTCAAAGTTGCTCAAAATTGCTGAAAATGTTGTCCGAGTTTCACACAGCTTGGATCCAGATGAGACGCCGAGTTACTCGGCGTCTCATCCGGATCCAAGCTGTTTGCATATGGAGCTATAGTCGTGACTGGCAGGCTAAGGGTTAAGTCTATTCCATTTTTGACTATTTAAAGTCGATTTTAACAATATACATGTATTGCAAAATGACAAACAGTGCAGACCCTGATCAGATGGCTCCTGCTGGATAAGTGGCTTGAAATATCTTTTGAAGCACAATGTAGAAAAATTCGCTCTGAGAATAATGCAGATTAAAACTTTTGTAGATTTCATACATACAGGGCTCCAGATAAGGGGAGTATTTCAAAAATTAAAATCTTTATTTCTATATTAAACCCTATGGTGTCACTACTCATTAGAATCGTCTCTTCGAGACGATTCTAATGAGTAGTAACACCATAGGATTTGGTAATGAAATGAGTGAGAAAATGTATGATTTGTTCAGTTTACTCTTTCTTATCTAGAGCCCTGAACATAGCAGACTGAAGGTCCACTGAAAAATATAGTAACCCTGTCATGAATGTGTATCATAATTTTTTTTTACTACATTCCAGTAGATGATAGCTTAAAGCAGGCTGAAAGTAAAGCAGATAATGACTGAAAGTGTATATTCTGCATTACTTTCAACCTGCTTTAAGTAGTCATATGTCTTCAAAACTAGAAACAGACTATAGAGTATAAGGTTATAAGATATTGTACTGTATTCTACAAAAACATTTGATTATAGACAATAACAAAGAATAGATCCATTCCACTTAATTTAAGCAAACCATCCTTTGTTTCTAAAAAGATAGGAACTTTCACATCAGCTGGACTTTCAAGAATTTGACGGAATATTTCCTCTAGTTTGGATTGTAAATCGACAAGAGTTTTCACGAGACACTCAACCTTTTCTTGAGACTGGAGTTTTCCTAGGAATAAATTCCTGGCTGGTATCATATAGTTTGGAAGATTCTTTCTCTCTATGCTTGTCTTCAACAGCTCCAGTGCTTCCTTAAGTCTGTCTAACATGTATTTATCTGTGCAAGAACTTATGGGACAACCCTCGAAGTACCAAAACATAACATTCTTAATGATATAAGATGTTATGTCATCACTTACAGGACTCAGAATGTTTTTGGCAATTGTCTTTAAAAGAATATACACTTTCATTTGCGTGTCATTAAATGTACTTGCTAGAAATATCTCAGCGGGTGTAAATGAGATGCGCCATTGATAATCATACAGGTAGCTATTCTTAAGTCCGGCATTAACAACATATGATGGTAGAGTGCATACGTCATTGATTGTTTCTGTGCTGGGCCAGTCGTAAACCCTCGGTCTTCTACACCAGTCATCTAAAATACCAGGAAAATGGCATTGTAGTCCATGTACATGGTCCATTTTATACACAGGCAAATTACCAGTAAAACCTGGTACTCTCCCTATAACAGGCATTGAAGGTCCTTGTCTTTCTGACGGCGTATAACTAACAGGTCCAACATTAAAAGATTGCTGATTACCTGTTCCATTCTGTCGATTTACAAATTTATTCTTGAATGTAAGCAGGGCTGTTTCTAAATTCTGTGGTTGTCTCTCTACCATGAACACATAACCTGGATGTGATGGTACGACCATGTCGCTGAAATCTCTGGAGTCCACATAAAGCAGATCATAGTCACTGTCTAATGAAAATGTAATACCCCCACCATTGCTACCGGCAAGCAATATTGTATCAAACCTGATCGCTGTATTGTTAATCTTTACATGGCAGGGGTAGTCTCCCTCTACTGATTTTTCACCAATTTTCTTTCTTTCCCGGATCCTCTCTCGACTGTAGCCGATATCATCTAGAAACAAACTCATCATTGAGGAAATACTTTTCCTTCTACCAATCTTTTCAAATTGTTCAATTATCTTTGAAGTTATATAGCCAATGGCGATGAAAACTAAGTTGATGAGGCTGTCAAATATAGCTTGTAATTCAGCAAACATTTTCTGTCTTTAATGTCTACACTTTTTCTTCTCAATTTCAAAATTTATTTGTAAACTATTATTCCGTCAGTCTTAGATAATTTTTCCAAGGGACTATTTCAGCAGGTGTATTAAAGGAAATCCACCACTGATAATCTTCTTGAGTCCAGCAAAAGCTCAAATCTGGCCAGTCAGATGCTTGAGAGTGATCTCAGACTCAACTCAAACTCTCTATAACCTAATGGGCCTCACTAGGCATTAACAACATAAGCCGATAGAGTGCATGCTTGAAAATTGGTCACCTGTCTTCAAAACTTAGAAACATGGCGGTGGGATAAAGGGTTTAAACAGATATTTCTTTAAATCCCACACTACACAAGTCATAATCTCAGTGTCCTTGCTGAATAGAATCCTCCTACGAAATGAATACCGTTAATCCTTGTTTCCTTATGTAAAACCCTTCGTCATTGGTTTTCACACATAGTCTATAAATAGATATGACCCAGTCAATCAATATACAGACAAACATGTATAAATTAAACACAGGCAGTTGCTTAATTAATGCAGGATAAAATTGATACAGAAAGCTCCAGTAGGATATTTTTAGGAGCTTTGATTTTACATAATTTATACCAAGTAAGCAGTCACTTATATTTAAAGATTAACATCCTACTTGAGTTAGTTGTCACTTAATACAAGATTGACTGTTCAAACACAGTTTATTGCGTATTGGAAAATCTATTTTTAGACATGTGGACAATCCAGTTACAGGTGAATGGTTTACAGTCAAGGTAGTGTTAATCCTTTCAGTAAAATCTCTATAAAATTATGATCACTGAATTGTATCAATCCCAAGGTGTTTGAGACAGGTGAGAGTGCTTAAAGCAAGGTGACAGTTAAACAGAAAGCTCCTTAACCCATTACCTTACAGGCCATTTCAGGTAAAGTACAAGTGAAAATAAGTTAACACTTAAAGCAGGTTGAAAGTAAAGCAGAATGCACCTTAAGGTGCATTCTGCTTTACTTTCAGCCTGCTTTAACCTAATATCTGCTAAAATATTTCTGATAATACATATTGATGACTGTATAAATGGGAACTATTTTCTTCAGTGGAGGAATAGATTAAATGTGCTAAAAGACACTTGTATTGGGTAAAGGGTTTAGGTATCAACTGGCAACCTGTCTTCTATACAATAGATTAGCAATTTAAGTGGTCATAATAGGGAGGTTTTACTGTAATTGTCATCTGCAGAAATCTGGTGCTTTTTCTTGTTTTAATACAGCAGGGCTGCCATAAGTTGACATGAAAAACCCTAAGATTTCCAAATTTGCATTTTTCAAGGAATCATACCTTTACCCCATAGCCTGTTTCTAGTTTTGTTGACATCCGACTACTTAAAGCAGGCTATAAGTAAAGCAGAATGCGCCTAAAGGCGCATTCTGCTTTAGTTTCAGCCTGCTTTAAGCTACTATAAACTGGAAAAAAATCCGAAGATTTAGGAAAAATCCCGAGATATAACAGCCCTGATACAGAGCAGGGATATTTTATGAGAGGGATATGTATCGGCCGTGATTTAGCCTAAATGGGAGCCGTGTGCATATTTTGATGACGTCATCAAAATTGGTGCACACATGTTATTCAACCATTTCGCGATAACCGCCTTAAAACCGGCGTCGTTTTTAAGCCTGCAAATGTATCCAAGTGATTGTTTTCAACAGTTTATTGCATCGGACCTTTTGGTACGTTACTATTTATCACTACTGTGGTAATATTTTTGTGTTTTGCTGTCATTTTAGTTACGGAGTAGCATTTTCATGGTTGACCTATATTCACTGAAGAGACGCGCCGGTCTCAAAATGGCGGAAAATCTCGAGAGTGTACCGCATAGGGGACCATGTTACGACTTGTTCTATATAGAAAAGAACACTTTTTATACGTGTTTTTGACAGATCATGAATTGTTATTGCCGCGTTTAAAGTTTATCTAGTCGATATATGTGATTTTGATGGAATTACAATGTCCGTAAAATGGCGTATTTTGTCACAGTTTTCGCCTTCGATTAATGGCGGGAGAAAAATAGCATGTACCACTAAGGGGACCAAGTTTCGATTGGTTCAGGATGAGATAGCACATTGAGAAACAGTGCATATCAGAGGTCTCGAATCGCTGTTGAGTTAGATATAATTTTGTAGGCTGATACATGTTGTAAACCTGATGAAAAATTAATCTGATTCTGAAATTTATGAAAATTTTGCTAAATTTACCATTTATTATAGAATTGGAGAATCTTTATTTTCTTTACTTGTATTGTAAAAGACAGAGTTTCAAAAGAAGTTTTTAGTTTGAAAAGCTCATAATTGTTTGCTGGTTATTATAAATATGCTGTGAATGTTGTGGAAAATAACTGTCAATTCAGTGTAGTTGCTTGTGTGGAAATTTGTTTGAATGCTGTTATGCCCTTTGTTTTGACAGAAAGATTCAACCAGGCTGCTATTGAACCGCATTTCGGTGTTCAAAGACAGAGCCGTGGTTCGAATGACAACCCATATGATCACTGCACAAGTTCAACAGTAAAAAGCAAAAAGCTAGAGTAGTTGGAGGTCAGGCTTTGGTGCCTCTGAGGGGAAACATTGTCTACAGCTAAACATACTCTATGTTGAGATGTGGTGACACTCTGTTGCAGAATTTTCCAAGACTACATGTGTTTAACCCATTACCCCATAATACACTTTTTTACGCCTCAAATTTATTCCTCTACCAAAGAAAATAGTTTCAGTATAAAGAGTCAGGAATATATATCATTAATATTTTTATTCCCATGCACACGCAAGCTTCAAGCAGACTGGAACCGGCGGACGTAGTCAAGGGGTAAAGCACCCGCTTACGACCTCAGGGGTTGTGAGTTTGATCCCCCATCGGACCAAGTCCTTCGGATGAGACTTTATAAACCGAGGACTGATGTATGAGTGCTTCCCACTTAGCATCTAAATTAACCGGAGAACTCTTTGTATAATAAGAGTAGGGTATTGCTCCCGGGTTTTCTGTATCCGCTCCCCTCTCTCTGGAGCGTCCAATTAACCCACAAACAAGCAGACTGAAAGTAAAGCAGAATGCACATTAAGCCTTACTTTCAGCCTTCTTTTAATGGTCACCTATCTTCAATATACACTATGGTGTAACTACTTTGTAGAATCAGGAACATATATATCATCATATGATATATATGGTCCCTGGTAGATTATCTTCTCTTCGAGATGATTCTATTTAGCGGTTACATTATAGCATTTGGTGCTGAATGAGTGAGAAAATGTTGAATTTAATCAGTTTACTCCCTCTTATTTCTTCAGTGGAGGATTAAATAATGGCATATGTGTAGTTAACTACCTCTTGTGATCTGGAGTTGTGTATATGTGGGGTAAATGGTTAAATATCTTCCAGTACTTTCACTCTGTGTGTATATTAAACAGTCAAACCTGAGCAGCTGAATAAGTGTATCAAAATTTAAATTAAGCTAAAAACAGTGGATCCGCATCATATAAGCTGAGCTAGAAAGAGATGAAATATTTCCCCAGGGAATTGAAATGATTGTGTCAAACAGATCCTCTCATAGAAAACAGTTTAGACCCTGATCAGATAACTACTTAAAGAGCTGTCTGAAATGGGTATAAACTGTACACTACTATTTTTTTTTTAAAACACTTTAAATTACATTATTAGCAGGAGATAGTGGGTTATTTTTTGTGAAACTTAAAGAACTTGAATGGTAGCAAAATTGGGTGTTATAAGAGTTTGAATATTGTTAGATGCCAAATAACTAGACCCCTGGTCTATATCCAAACTGTTTGGATATATGCAGAGCTGAAAACCAGATAAGAGGGAGTAAAATGAAAAAAATCATCATTTTCTCACTCCTTGTAGCACAAAATCCTATGGTGTTTACAGTTTCTACTCAAAATAATCTTCTTTTTGAGACAATTCTACTGAGTAGTAACACCATACCATAGGGTTTAATGCAGAATAAAGTTTTTATTTTTTGAAATACTCCCCTTATCTGGAGCTCTGAAAGTAAAATGAACAAATTCAACATTTTCTCACTCATTGTAGCACAAAATCCTATGGTGTTTACAGTTTCTACTCAAAATAATCTTCTTTTTGAGACAATTCTACTGAGTAGTAACACCATACCATAGGGTTTATTGCAGAATAAAGTTTTTATTTTTTTGAAATACTCCCCTTATCTGGAGCTCTGAAAGTAAAATGAACAAATTCAACATTTCTCACTCATTTAGGCACAAAATCTTTAGTGTTACTACTCATTCGGATCGTCTCTTCGAGATGATTCTACTGAGAAGTAACACCATAGGGTTTAATTAAGAATTTTGAATAAAGGTTTTGGTTTTTGAAATGTAAACTCCCCTTATCTGAAGCTGATGTGTATAGATCAATACATATATTTGAGAGAAAAAAACAAAGATTTAAATTTTTTTAAGAATCTTGTTTGTTATAACATTACAAATTTATATAGTATTTTAATTCTCAACAAAATCAATGACGCTTTGAAATTAAAACAAATATTTTCATATCTCTGTTATTTTTATCTTTCATCCCTTTCAGTTTCATTAAGCTGTCTATTAAAAAAAACAAAAAAACATGATATTTAAAATTATACTATCAGTTAGATCAAAGTATAATTAAACAATCAGTGAATTTTTTCCATTATTGGATTACCCTATCTAAAACCATAGACTCCTACTCTAATGAGCAAGCAAAAGCCATGTTTCTTTAATAGTTACATACTGACAGTCCAGGCAAAAAGTTGGCATGGTGCCAAAATGTAGGCTCTAAACTTAGCAAGCAACACATGTATGAAATAGACATGTCTGATTGGTAAAAATCATTGTACACAAATTTGGAGACAAATAACATAGGCCATCTGACAGTTTTATTGCCCCTCAATAAATCACTGAAATATCTCTCAGGGATACAAGAAGGTTAGACCCCCTACAGTGGACAGGGATTTGGCTTATCAATTATCAACAGGGCTGAAGTGTTACAGAGATGAATGAGTTAACGCTTTGAACCCTAGTCACGCATATATGTGTCACATGTAAACAGTAAACCTTTGGCGAGTACACATGTCCTATGCAAACATTGTAGACCCTGATAAGAGGGTTCCTTAAGTATCAAACCTAAAAAGTAAAAAATGGACTAGATTTAATTTTAAAACTAAAATTGTCCATTTCAGCAGGAAAGAGATAACAAATTTTCCATTTCCAATAAATATACCTTTAATTTATTCCTTCACTGAAAAAAAAAGTTCCACTTTATACAGTCATGAAAATGTATATGAAATATTTCCTATTTCCTAGTAAATGATAGCTTAATTAACCCATTAACCCACATCCTGTGTCTAGTTATGAAAATAGGTGACCACCTAAAAGCAGAATGTACCTTACATAAGGCACATTTTGCTTTACTTTCAATCTGCTTTAAGCTATAATCAGCTAGAATATAGAAACTATTTTTATTAATTTTAAGGTACATTTTTATGACTGTATAAAGTGGAATTATTTTCTTCAAAGAAGAAAT
Source organism: Gari tellinella (assembly GCA_922989275.2). NCBI lineage: Eukaryota > Metazoa > Mollusca > Bivalvia > Cardiida > Psammobiidae > Gari > Gari tellinella. Next base: position 73,360,948 of record OV277865.1, on the reverse strand, counting down.
AAATTAAATGCGTATTTATGTGGTAATGGGTTAAAGCAGACTAAAATAGGCTATAGGGTAAAGTGTTAATGAACTATAAATTGCATGCCTTTGAAAAATGGGTCAATAAATAAATGAAGACAACTTACGGTAGTTTTATTTATAAACGTCATGTGTGAACGGTGCATATTTAGTGACACGAATCTTCTTCATGGCTGCACTGTGAGGTATATGTGAAGTGAACCCCCAAGTATATTATAATTAAATATAATACTCAGTATTTAAAAAAAACTCCTGGAATAAATGAAAAAGATTATCTGTTGAAAACCGATCAATAACGCATAATGAACAAACAATTTTTGCTCAAACTGCGAGAAATTTATGAAACGATTTTTCGACGCTCTTCAACGCTCGCCGCTTATTTTCTTTAGGACGTGATGGAAAATAAAACCAGATTTTACGAAATGATATATTTTCAGGAAATTACTTCTTGAAAATCGATTGAAACAAAAGTAAAGAAATAACAATACTTTAATTGAAAAGTGTACCGAAAAACTTTGTGAGCGTACAGCGAGTAAATTATGGAACGAGCTTTCTTCGGGTCGCCGCTTTTTAATTAACCGTCCTGTATCAAATAAGGGGTCGTATTACAAAATAAAATATATATTTATTAAAAAAATTCTTTTCTGCATATTATCATGTTTATGTTTTTAAATATCGGTCAATAAATGAGGAAATAACAGCATATTTACTTATAGTAGTTTTACAAACTTCATGCGTGAACGGCGCATATTTAGTGACACGAATCTTCTTCATCGTTCTTTTGATAGACCACAACAACTTTGATACGTTTTATATTGAGAAATGAAATTGATACTCAATCAATATCATCTTTTTGGAACCAAACACACTTTACTTTCCTAAAATCGGTTGGTGAATAGAGAAATAACGCCATATTTACTCTTGGTGGTTTTAAAATTTCACGCGCAAATTTAAAGTCACGAATCGTCTTCGTCGCTCTTACTCTGATCACCACACGTTTTATACGGTTCATATTGAAAAATAAATTTACTATTCAATAAATATAGTCTTTTTGGAACCAAATAAAATTGACTTCACTCAAATCGGATGATCAATAGAGAAAAAAACGCCATATTCACTTTTGGTGGTTTTAAAATTTCACGCGAAAACAGCTCAAAATTAGAATAACGAATCTTTTTCGTCGCTCTTTAACTGATCACCACACGTTTTAAACGGTTTACATCGATACATAAAATTAATATTCCATTAATATAATCTTTTCAGAACCGAAAAAACTTTACTATTTCAAAATCGGTCTGTTAATAAAGAAATGACATCGATTAGAATTAAGCGTGGTTGTCTTCATTTTGAAAGCGCGCCGCTAATCGGGTACGATAGCGACCGTCTCTCTCGCTGTTAACTGATCACGTGACTTGATCGATATCGATTTTGACCTACGGCAAGGATATTTTAGTATTTCGGCCGCTTTAGAAGCCGTTACATATCCCTCTCATAAAATATCCCTGTACAGAGGCAGGATCTTCATGAAGCAGTGTGGATACATGTACTGAGTTACCGGTAGCGCCAGTTTTTTGTTCAACTAGGATTTGTATTGAAATTTTTAAAAAATTTCTCAATACAGTTGAACTTCGATATATCGAACTCGGTTAGGTCGAACATACACGTATTTCAAGGTTAAAACGAGGCTTAGCCACGTTTTAACTTTGAAGCACGGGTTTGTTTGACTTAACCGAGCATAAAACAATGCAATTCATGTGTCGACAAATCAGGTAGTTCGAATTAAGCGAGTTCGAGATATCGAAGTTTGACTGTATTTGTTTGTCAGTGTTGGAAGCTTTTTTGTCATTAGGAGCGAAAGCGACTCGACTGAGGCCATTATGACATCATGGGTGATAAACTTCTTTGCTTTATATCTTCAGTTTTCATTTAGCAAAGTTGCTTAAAAATGGTAGAAAAGTATTTTACAGGTGAGACAATTAATTGACAGAATTATTTAGGAGCCCTCTGATCTGGGTCTGCACTCTTTGCATAGGAATTGTTTTTAATGCACTCTTTTCTTTACTTGTACACTTTTTGTAAAAGACTTCAGTGGAGAATCTGTTATTCTTTCCCAATAAACGCGTTTACGCTAAAACTACGGTATTATTTGCAGTGCAAACAGTTTGGAGCCAGATCAGACGCCGGGTAACCCGGCGTCTGATCAGGCTCCAAACTGTTTGCCACCAAGATAAACAAGAATTATCAGAATTGTCCAAAAGTTGTTCTTTTCTACGTTTTAGTGCTTTGCGTTTGCGTACGTTTGCGTTTAAACGGGAAAGAATAACAGATTCTCCACTGTAACTATACTGATAGATATAGGGTCCAATAGGTGAATCATTATACATACCTTTGAATGCATTTGTCGTGCAAGATTAATTAGTATTAACCCTTAGCCCGCCAAATAAATTGTCGCTGCTATATTTCTCGTCTGTTTCAAGTTTCAAAGTGCTTCAAAGTTGCTCAAAATTGCTGAAAATGTTGTCCGAGTGTCAAACAGCTTGGATCCGGATGAGACGCCGAGTTACTCGGCGTCTCATCCGGATCCAAGCTGTTTGCATATGGAGCTATAGTCGTGACTGGCAGGCTAAGGGTTAACTGTTGTTTCTGATCCTTGCAGACAGTCCAAGTCCACCAGTGTTATACAAGGCAGAAACAGTGTCGGCTACCTCTGTACAGCTCTCATGGTCATCTGAACAGGATGAGCCACAGACACCAGTTACTAAAATCATCATCTACTACAGGAAAAAGTAAGTCAGTCTGTCAGTCAGAACATACATATTACCTGTCGATAGTGCAATACAGAGTGATGTATTTAGCTCGAGGCCATTTTGGCGGAAATAGCCGATCTGAGAACGCCTTGGTGGCAGTCTGATCGGTTGTTTCAACCTAAAATGTTGAGAGGTAAATGCAACACTCTGTAGCGCACTGCCAACTGGTGATGTGTTTATTATATGCCTTGAATACACATCAGAAACAACTAAATAGTTGTTTAAATCATTTTATGTCCAAAATTTATTAGTTATTTGAAGCAGAACAAGAATGTTTGTTTGCCACAATGAATAACGCGGCACTTGTACATGTACGTAAATGACGTCATGTTAAATCGAAAGCTTTGTCAGGGTAAAATACAAAGTGGCTGATACAAGATGGCTGATACAGACTCTTATATTTTACTGTGCAGATACAAGCAAAAAAGCTTGATATCATACCAAGGCATATAACCCATTAACTCATAAGCGATAAACAGTTCTCAATGCTTATCTCAATAGAAGCTAGATGAATAAAGTGTGTCAAAATGAGTTAGTATGAGGCTATTGCGCAATGAGTCAAAATGAGTCAGTATGGCTTAATGGGATAATAAAGGAAAATATCATTCAGTCTGTCTTTACCCATGCATTACTATACAGTTATTAAACGGCCGAGGACGGGCCGTCGTTGCTTATTGGCACAAGTTAGCCATAATGGCACGAGGGCCTTGGCCCGAGTGCCAATGTGGCTAACGAGTGCCAATAAGCAACGACGACCCGCCCTCGGCCGTTTAATGACTTGTTTATTGTATACCTGGTTCAAAATCAACGAATATGTAGATTGTTTGAATGTTTACATAAGCGCGGTCGTTATAGAAATCCTATGACGTCATCTTCAACGAACGTTGGCCATTTGAACGTTACGTTGCTAACGTTTTCACGTTCATTAATTCTGTTGCCCCCGGGCCAATAACCGGATGCAGTCCAAATAACCTGTAATTGGACTGCATCCGGTTATTGGCCCGCTCAGCAAGGGCGTATTGCATTGTCATCAAAGCAAAATCTGTTACTATTTATAGTAAGGTATACAATAACCCTTAGCTTGATTCTAAGAACTCATTATCCCCTGAGACTTCCAATGAATAATTCCAGTTTACAATAAAGGCCTGGACCATTTTAGACTATTTAGGGTTGTTTCTTATAATATATTACAAAATTCGGGTGATTTCTCATGGTTAAAGTTTTGAGGTAAGTGTTGTAAACACTAATTCTACATGAAATATTTGTATTAGGAAGCTGATATCTGGAATGGAGGTTCCCTGTGGGTTGAACATTGATGTTACGTAGTTAAAATTAAAAAAAAAGTTAAATTTAGTCAAAATTTACCTTTTGTGGACTTAGGTTTTTCGGCTGATTTCTCATGGTTAAAGTTTTGGAGTAAGTGTTGTAATGCACTAATACTACATGAAATATTTGTATTAGGAAGCTGATATTGGGAATGGAAGTGACCTGTGGGTTGAACATTGATGTTTCGTAATTAAAATTTTAAAAAAAGTTTAAATTTAGTCAAAATTTTACCTGTTGTGGACTTAGAGTTTTGGGACTGAAATTTCAAAGTTAGTTATGGAGTAAGTGTTGGAATGCACTTATACTACATGACATATTTGCATTTATAAGCTGATATTTGGAATAGAGGTTCCCTGTGGCTTGAATATCAATGTACTGATACACTTTTCTATTGATAGCTACCTATTTAAGAAAGGTTTAGTTAGGCGAGCTTTGCTGTTCTCAGACAGCTCTTGTTTATGTCAACTTTTGGCAGCCCTGTGATCGCTGTTCGCTATAGAAAACAGGGGTAGTTATGTGAGACTATTATTTCCCCCCTCTCATCTGAAGCTGTAAGTTATATATATATCACTGTTTTCAGGCTGGAGGCAGCGTCACAAATGAGTAACGAGGAAATAGATCCGAAGTATCGGCAGTACGAGGTCGATGATTTAGACCCTGCCTCAGAGTATATCTTCATGTTGGCAGCAGTGAATGATGCTGGTGTCAGCAGAGTGAGCAACATACTGTCAGCCAGGACTTATGATGCAGGTAATGTCAGTTTCCCCAACCAACAGATTTATCTCCCTTTGTTTAAACCCATAATGGCATTACTTCATAGATACTCATCAACAACATATTGTCAGCCAGGACATATGAGGCAGGTAATGTTGGTTCCCTAACCAACAGATTTATCTCCCTTTGTTTAAACCCATTACTCCATAGATACTCACCAGCAACATACTGTCAGCCAGGACATATGGCGCAGGTAATGTCAGTTTCCCCAACCAACAGATTTATCTCCCTTTGTTTAAACACATAATGGCATTACTTCATAGATACTCATCGGCAACATACTGTCAGCCAGGACATCCCTTTGTTTAAACCCATAATGGCATTATTCCATAGATACTCATCAGCAACATACTGTCAGCCAGGACTTATGACACAGGTAATGTCAGTTTCCCTAACCAACAGATTTATCTCCCTTTGTTTAACCCATTATTCCATAGATACTCATCAGCAGCATACTGTCAGCCAGGACATATGGCGCAGGTAATGTCAGTTTACTAACTAACAGATTTATCTCCCTTTGTTTAACTTATTACTCCATAGATACTCAACAGCAACATACTGTCAGCCAGGACATATGACACAGGTAATGTCAGTTTCCCCAACCAACAGATTTATCTCCCTTTGTTTAAACACATAATGGCATTACTTCATAGATACTCATCGGCAACATACTGTCAGCCAGGACATCCCTTTGTTTAAACCCATAATGGCATTATTCCATAGATACTCATCAGCAGCATACTGTCAGCCAGGACATATGACACAGGTAATGTCAGTTTACTAACTAACAGATTATCTCCCTTTGTTTAACTTATTACTCCATAGATACTCAACAGCAACATACTGTCAGCCAGGACATATGACACAGGTAATGTCAGTTTCCCCAACCAACAGATTTATCTCCCTTTGTTTAAACACATAATGGCATTACTTCATAGATACTCATCGGCAACATACTGTCAGCCAGGACATCCCTTTGTTTAAACCCATAATGGCATTATTCCATAGATACTCATCAGCAGCATACTGTCAGCCAGGACTTATGACACAGGTAATGTCAGTTTCCCCAACCAACAGATTATTATCTCCCTTTGTTAAACCCATTATTCCATAGATACTCAGTTTTACATCTTTAATTTGTTACTGCACTGAATAAAATAGTTCTACCTCATACAGTTATGAATACAATGTATTCAACATAAGAAATATTTCCTATTTTCTTGCAGATGTAAATGTTTTCTATATTCTTGAAGATGGTAGCTTAAAGCAGACTGAAAGTAAAGCAGAATGTGCCTTAATTTTAGAAACAGGGTAGTAAACTAGGAAGTAAAGGTTTGATTAATGTGAATTTATATATATGTGAACTTACAAAGTGAGAAAACAGGGCTCCAGATAATTTTTCTTCTAATCAGTACAGTACTGATCAATTTTGAAAACAATCAGTCCCCAGATTTTTTAATCAGTACACATGGATTTTCAATTCATCGGCATATCGCGGGTCAAATAACCAAATTTAGAAGAAAGGAGAAATAATGCCTCAGTAATAATGCTATACACAATTTTAAATAACCTAATAGTTGTAGACCATAAACATCTCCATCCATCCAGAAATATCAACTTTGTCATACATTTCTCTACTAGGACACAGTATCACTCAAACTCATTCTTTCCACGTACCATCAGACTTTGGAATAAACTACCACACAGCACTAAGCCTCAGATCTCACAACCCCTAACTGCATTAGTTGTTTTTAAACTTTTTTAACCTCTGTTTATAATTGATCTTTTAGCTCTTATCTGCATTGTTTATCATTATGTTTTACCTTTGTAACACTGTCCCCGACCTCCCTGTCATTGTCAGAAATTGACAGTAGGGAGTAATAAAGAAGAAGTAGAAGATACATGTTACGATGTATGTAAATTACGATTTTCAAGAATCTAACATTTTAGCCGCTTATGCGTTTTTTTTCTCCACCCATGAAACAACGTTGGAATTTATATCGTTCAACAAACTACCACACGTTTCTTTAGGTGTAAGTTTCTTTTCAATCAGATAGCTGACAACCGACTGTTTCCAACTTTCTATCGTTTCTCTGACACGATTGACTACGTCAAAGTATGATGTAGATGTAGATTCTTCCATGCTAAGATTGACATTTCAACCAAAACACCTTTCGGAGAACTTGGATTTTATCGTCCGTAATTATATCAATGAAGATATAGATGTATATGCGAGTGCGCAGTAACCTCCCTTTGCTAACGGTGCGCAAGTAAAAATTACCATACGATAAAAACGAAGCTACGAGACCGCAAATCAATAAAATTTGACTATGTCACTGTTAACTATTTCAAATCTAGGTATGACAAAAACTCGGCTTTTGAATTGATACACACGTCCCTGAGAATTTCTCGCGTACACAGTACTTCAATATTTTGAAATTAACGCGTACACGGTCGAAACGTTCGCGTATTTCACTGAGTACGCGGGCTTATCTGGAGCCCTGGAGAAAAGACAAACAAACTTACATTTACAATAAAGTAAAAAATGTCCTATATTGTGCTTTTTTTTTCATGTTTGTCAAAGAAACAGATATAGCAGTTCCTAATGTGATGTTTATGTGTTTTAGGGCCATCAGAGCCTAGGAACCTCGAGGTGATGGAGGTTCACTCCCACAGAGTGAGAGTTCTCTGGGAGATCCCTGCCGTCACCAATGGACAGATGAGGAAATACAGACTGCAATACAGAGAAAGAGGCAGCACACAAGGTGAGTTACCATGGAAACAAGTTTTTTGTGGTTTATAGAATATTTTGAGTTTCAGGGCTCAAGATAAAGGGAGTTTGTCAGAAATTAAAATCTTTATTTCTGCTTTAAACCCTGTGAATATTTTGATGTTCCAGTTCAGGACTCTAGATAAGGGGAGTATTTCAAAAATTAAAATATTCATCTCTGCTTTAACCCTTTCCCACATAGAAGCGCCTTTTAGCGCATCCCGTTTATTCCTCCACTGAAGAAAGTAGTTCCAATTTACACAGACATTAATATGTTTCATGAGGAATATTTTCTTTATTCTAGTAGGTGGTAGCTTAAAGCAGGCTGAAAGTAAGGCAGAATGTGCCTTAGGGCACATTCTGCTTTACTTTCAACCTGCTTTAAGTAGTCACCTATTTTCAAAACTAGGAACAGGCTATGGGGTAAAGGGTTAAACCCTATGGTGTTACTACTCATTAGAATCGTCTGGAAGAGATGATTATAATGAGTAGTAATACCATAGGATTTGGTGTTTAAATGAGTCAGAAAATGGAGGATTTGTTCAGTTTACTCTCTCTTATCTGGAGCCCTGTAGTTTGCTTATGAATAGACTATGAAGATATTTTCAAATGCTCATAGACAGAACTGCAGATAAGGGTTGTTTTTTTAGAAAAAATCTAAAATCTTTTATTCTGCATTAGGGTCCTTGAGATTACTTTAATGAGTAGTAACGCTATATGACTTGGTGCAGAAATAAGTGAGTAATATTTTTAAAGTGCTCTGGCATCTACTGATTTGGGAGGGATAATATCATGTAACTTGAGCGCTTATACCGATAATAAAGCGTCTATCTGTAGTCATTATGATTAATGTCTGAATCTAAGCATTGATCACAGGTTTATACTTTCGTGAATTAATAGGAATGTCCTCAACTCGTTTAAATCCACTTAAATGTCTATAAATACACTTGAGTGGGTAAATAACTGTCGCAAGAGCTCAGACACTCGCCTTCATTGAGTTGCGATTCCGTGTGTTGTAAATTCCATGATTTAATGTAATTTCTTGTTTCTTTGCCAGACTTTGCTGTAATTATAAGGACCAATGGGAATGCAAGCCACAGTCATGTGATCACTGGTCTCCAGCCTTATACTTGGTATGCAATGGAGGTGCAAGGAGCCACTATGGAAGGGGACCAGGTTCTCTGGGGAAACTGGTCACAGACAATCAATGTAAAGACTGGACAGTCAGGTAAACCAGTCTACCATGTGTTAACCCATTACACAAAGGCAAAGTACAGTGGAGAATCTGTTATTCTTTCCCAATAAACGCGTTTACGCTAAAACTATTATTTGCAGTGCAAACAGTTTGGAGCCAGATCAGACGCCGGGTAACCCGGCGTCTGATCAGGCTCCGAACTGTTTGCCACCAAGATAAACAAGAATTATCAGAATTGTCCAAAAGTTGTTCTTTTCTACATTTTAGTGCTTTGCGTTTGCGTACGTTTGCGTTTAAACGGGAAAGAATAACAGATTCTCCACTGTACCCCATAAAGCACCATTTTAACGCATTTGATTTATCCCATTACTGAAGCATATAGTTTTGTATTATTATTATACAGTCATGAATATGTAACATAGGAAATATATTTTATATCCTAGCAAAGGGTAACCTAAAGGAGCCCTCTGAATTGGGTCTATACTGTTTGCAAATGTAATGAGTATAATTATTTTAAATAGGTCCATGATGTTGAAAGAGTTAAGGAATTTCTCTAATATGAAATATTTTAGTTGCTGGTTTTTAGCTCACCTGAGCCGAAGGCTCAGGATGAGCTATTGTGATACCATTCCGTCCAGTGTCTGGCGTCCGGTGTCCGTTGTTCGTCGTACGTTCACATTTTCAAACAACATCTCCTCACAAACCACTGACCCGATTGCAACCAAATTTGTCAGAAGCATCAGTGGCAAGGGTGAACGAAATCTTGTTCAAAGTTTTTGGCTAGAGTTATTCCCCTTGCTGTGGGACCAGATTTTCTAACATGACCCTATAGACAACTTTTAATGCATAAGAAAATCTTAAAAAATCTTCTTCTCAAAAACCCAAAGGCCCATACCTTTGATATTTGGTATGTATCATAACCTAATGATCTTCTACCAAGATTTTTCAAAGTTTGACCCTGGGGCCAAAAATGGCCCCGCCCTGGGGCTTACATGTATCAGTTTTTCTTAGGAAAACCTTTAAAAATCTTCTCCTCAGAAACTGTATGGCCTAGATCATTAATATTTGACATGTAGCTTTGCCCTATGGTCCTCTACCAAGATTATTCAAATTATGACCCCTTGGTCAAAATTGGCCCCGCCCCAGGGCTTATCAGTTTTAGATAGACTTATATAGGAAAACCTTTAAAAATCTTCTTCTCTGAAACTGTAAGGCCCAGATCTTTAATATTTGACATATAGCTTTGCCTTGTGGTCCTCTACCAAGATTGTTCAAATTATAACCCCTGGGTCAAAATTGGCTCTGCCCCGGGGCTTATCAGTTTTACATAGACTTATATAGGAAAACCTTTTAAAATCTTTTTCTCTCAAACTGTATGGCCTAGATCTTTAATATTTGACATATAGCTTTGCCTTGTGGTCCTCTACCAAGATTGTTCAAATTATTACCCCTGGTTCAAAAATTGCCACGCCCTCGGGCCTATTAGTTTTTCATAGGAAAACCTTTAAAAATCTTCTTCTCTGAAACCGTAAGGCCAAGATCATTTATATATGACATGTAGCTTTGCCCTATGGTACTCTACCAAGATTGTTCAAATTATGAACCTTGATCAAATTTGGCCCCGCCCCGGGGCTTATCAGTTTTACATAGACTTATATAGGAAAACCTTTAAAAATCTTCTACTCTGAAACTGTAAGGCCCAGATTCTTAATATTTGACATATAGCTTTGCCTTGTGGTTCTCTACCGAGTGTGTTAAAATTATGACACCCGGGCAAAAGTTGGACCCACCCAGTTTTTATAGGAAAACCTTTAAAAATCTTCTCTTAAACCGTAAGGCCTAGATCATTAATATCTGACATGTAGCTTCGCATTGTGGTCCTCTACCAAGATCAAATTATGGGACCTTGGTCATAGCTATATCAAAATGTTGTCTTGCCCAGTCAGATTCTATGGTACAGTGTCCTCAGGTGAGCGAAATGTGACCCTCTGGGTCTCTTGTAGATTAACACCTACCCATTTCCCCATAATATGCCTTTTTCGTCTTTAATTTACTCCTCCACTGAAGAAAAAAGATCCACTTTATACAGTTATGAATAAATTTCACAGGAATTATTTTCTAAAGACTTGCAGATGAAAGAATAATGCAGGCTAAAAGTAAAGCAGTATGCACCTGAAGGCGCATTCTGCTCTACTTTCAACCTTCTTTAAGTGGTCAACTGTTTTCTAAACTAGAAATAGGCTATGGGGTAATGGGTTAATTATCATAATGCTCATGTACATGTATATTGTTTATTGCAGCCCCTACAGGAAGTCCCAATGATGTGATGGCCATACCAGTGTCCCCTGATATGATCATCGTTTCTTGGGATGTAAGTTTGCTTGGTTAAGAAATGAACTGAATTTTGTTGGCGTTTAAGCGAAATGAAAGACAGAAATGATCAGCAAATTCCTTGAATCGCAAGAACAGCCATAACGACGTTTCTGAAGCAACGCAACAAAATGATTCGTGGAGATCAGATTTATAAGTCCCGCCTCCTCTGCGCAATACAAACGTATATCCACAAGTCCCACCCTCTCTAGAAATAGCGTTGATACAAATTAAACATAATTTTTTTCAATGGATTTGAATGGTTGCTTTTATACAATACATGTTCACCTTTCTAAACCAATTACTCCATGACCTATTTCTAGTTTTTAAGACAGGTGACCACTTAAAGTAGTCTGAAAGTAAAGCAGAATGTGCCTTAATGCTCATTCTGCTTCACTTTCATCCTGCTTTAAGCAACCATCTGCTAGGATACAGAAAATATGTGTTTAAGGCAGGTGGCTGATTAAAACAAGGCTTTTCTGTTTTAGTGTAACTTTGCTTTATAAGCTGCTACCTGTCTTTCATACAATCATTTAGCCTTTTTTTTATGGTCCTATTGGAGGGTTTTCTGTATTTTGGACAGAGAAATATCACTAGTCTTTCATACAATCAATTAGCTTTATTTGTAGAAGTCGTAATAGAGATGTTTTACTTTTTTTTGCGAATAGGTTCATTTAGCAGGTATTATACTTCATTGTTTGAGTTCTTTTTATCACTGCTAGAAAGGTATATATATATATACATGTATAAGGGAGGCCATCCAGATCAGAGCTAACCCCAGCGTGATGAACCGGGACCAGGGGGCATTCCGACTCAGCAAGGTTTACAACCCTTTGTTTACTGCCACTTACGGTAGTAGCAAAGGGAAGTAATACCCCATCGACTACAGTTCAGTCGCCAGTGATCAAGTGAACAGACCAGTTCACGAAACTGTCTGGGTAAATATACCTTTCTAGCAGTGATAAAAATAACTCAAACAATGGAGAGGTTTTACTGTATTTGGGATCAAGAAATATCAGCTGTCTTAAGTGTCTTTCATTAAATCATTTAGCTTTACTTGTAGCGGTCGTAATCTGGCTATACTTTATGGGGTAATGGGTTAAAGTGGTCTTTATAGAGAGGTTTACTATATTTCCTTGTGTTGTTTCAGGCTGTTTCTCAGTCAGATCAGAATGGACCAATCAAACGATACCATATCAAATACTGGTTGCTAAGCAACCTGAGTCATCCACTAGGTGAAAAGGTCAGTGATTCATTAGACCACAAGGTCAACATAACTGACCTTGACCCCTGGATATGGTATGTGTTTAGAGTGACCTCAGAGAATGAAGGTGGACTTGGTTTACCGAGTGAGGATGTTCGAGCAAGAACCTTACCTTCAGGTAAATTTTGATACAGTCATTTAATAATTTAAGCCTTTACTTCATAGATACACATTTTTGCTGAAAGCAGGTTGAAAGTAAAGCAGAATGCGCCTAAAGGTGCATTCTGCTTAACTTTCAACCTGCTTTAGTGGTCAGCTATCTTCCATAAAAGAAACAAGCTATAGGGTAATGGGATAAATCCCCTCTGAACTCGAAACCCCTCTAAACTGGAAATTTATGTTATCCCCACACATGTTCGGCTTAGAGGAGTTTCACTGTAAATCTGTTTTCATGCCCCAAAGCAACTAGTCATAGAATTTAAACATGTTGCTATGTTTGCCAGATGATTCTAATGAGAGGTTACAAACACAGAGTGTAGTTGAGACTAAACTCTTTCAACACTAAGCAACTCCTGTGGATTAATAGGTTCCCTTGTGGATCTTTTTAGTAACCAAAACATGAACCAGTCTACTTGGAATTCTGGGCAGTTTGATAAATACTGGTCTGAATTAGCAAACAGTTTAGACCCTGATCAGAGGGCTCCTATAAGAGCCCTCTGATCTGGGTCTACACTGTTTGCAAATTGAATGAGTATATTTTAAACATGTGCATGGTGTTTGAAGAGTTAAGGATTTTAGCAATTGCAATAAGCTATACATGTATCAAGTTTACCTTCCCCTTTTGAGTATTTATACATATAACTATGACTATCTATCATATTAACTATTATTCTAAAATAACGAAACTTGTCCCTTGAAAGAGCACATACTTATGTGGGAGAGATGCTATAAAAACAGAAAAAAACTACACAGGGCAGACCCTGATCAGACAGCTCCTGAAGGAGCTGTCTGATCAGGGTCTACACTGTTTTTAAAAAGTAATATAAAGTAAAACCTCTATTATAACCACTAAAACGAAGCCTAAATGATTGTATAAAAGACAGGTGACAACTTAAAGCAAGGTGACAGTAAAACAGAAAGCTCCTATAGGAGCTTTCTGTTTTACTGTCACCTTGCTTTAAGCAGTCACCTGTCATGAACACTTTATAATTAACACACTTTTTTGTTGGTAATAGAGTGTAAACTAATAGCTGGACAAAATCAATGTAAATGGTTTTGTTATTTATTTGTAGCTCCGACTGGTCAGCCGCTAAATGTTACTGCAACAGGCATCACAGATAACTCTATTCTGATTACCTGGCTGGTACGTAAACTAGCTTATCACATAATCTGCAGTCTGGGAGTGACATAAAGCCATTATGTAAATATTGTTATCCACTAGTGAAATATCGTTTTTTGGACTCCGGCCCAACCTGTTTGTCCACAAGCACTGCATGTAGCGAGACGCCAAATGACGTCATTTACGTCTACGTTAACGTAAACAATGTAACGTTTTGGCGGAAAATCTATATAGCAGAGGGTCTACAAACGACAGCTTCAATCAATTTAATAGGTGCTTAAACGAGTTATGTGATAAATAGAATCTCACATTCGTGCTCATTATTTATCATTTTTAATAAACTCAGTGACTAAAATGAATATGACGCTCGCCAAGGCTCAAGTCATATTATTTTAGTCAACTCGTTTATTAAAAATGATAAATAATGAGCACTCATACAAGATCCTCTATATGTACTATCACTTGTTTTCAGCATTGAAGACAGATGGATTCTTAAAGCAGGCTGAAAGTAAAGCAAAATGCTCCTTTACCCTGTCCCCACTTAGAAGTGCCTTTTAACACATTTAATATATAATATATTCCTCCACAGAAGAAAGTAGTTACAATGTTTACAGTCTTATGAACATGTATCATTAGAAGCATTTTCTATACCATATCAGATAGTAGCTTAACACAGTCAACCCTAGTGACGAATATACTCATCATTTACAAACAGTGTACATGTGAGGATTACACTTGTCCCATGCAAACAGTGTAGACCCTGATCAGAGGGCTCCTTAAGGACTGTTTGTCATTTTGAAATATATTGCTTAAATCAACCCTAAATAGTCAAAAATGGACTAGACTTATTTTGAAATTGGAATTGTTCATTAAAAGTTTCAGGGATGAATGAGTTAAGCAGGCATTCAATTACTCTTTTAATCTGCTTTCATTGGTCACCTATCGTCAAAGCTAGAAACAAGCCATGCGGTATGGCAATAGTTAAGAAAAGTGGCTCTTTAACAGTAATGGGGAGTCTGCATTAAAAAAAGAACATGCACTGTGGAGTAAGTAGAGCTAACACGTAAAACATATGTTAGTGTTGGATTTGTTCATTACCTCTTCTAATCTGGAGCCCTTAGATTGTAGGTTAAAGAAGGCTGACAGTAAAGTAAAATGTGTCTTAAGGTGCATTCTGCTTGTCTTTCAACCTGTTTTAAGTGGTCACTTGTATTCAAAACTAGAAACAGGCTATGGGGTAATGGGTTGATGAAGATTTTGAGAAACTACGTTGCTAAAGAGAGGGAACACTGTTCACAAAATTAATGTCTTCTTCACTTATTTCGAAGTTTAAAGTCCCAACATTACTGTCAAATTGCCAAAATCGCGCACTTTTAAAACCTGAAAATGTAGGCACATTCGTAATCTAAACCTATAAAAAGAAGTAATCCCCGATGATTATGGAGGCAACATTGCACAAAACCCCGTGAAATTGGTGGAAACAAGTCGACTTTTAAATCTGTTTTGTTGACATTCGATCAAAGACGAATTATTACGGAAATGCTCCGGCTTTGCGCACAGTGTATATGAATTATCGCTGCGCTCCGTATCAATCACGTGACCTTTATCGGAACCACCGTTGGTATTATTTGTAAACAAACCCGCTTAAAATGTAAACCATCACGATAAGAATTCGACACATTTAGGTAGAATTCTTTACGAAGTGGGGGCATATGTCAGGCTTCTTACACGCGATTTCACTTAGTTTTAATACATAGAAAATGCACATATATAAGAAATTGCGCGTTTTAAACACCAATATCAGTAGGATTGTGCCTTTAAATTTTGCGGTCGTTGATGTAAACAAACTTTTCAAATATGCTTAAACTGACCAATATTCTTTGTTATTGCTTGTTTAGCCTCCTCCAGAATTGGATTGGAACAGTGATTTATCAGGGTACATAATCAAGTATTGGGAGGAATCCGGTGTTAATTTTACCACAGTTACCTCCCATGATCTAGAGGTTACAACCTTTATTATAAGGTGAGTACTCATATGAATCCTTACCGCCTGCATTGACTTTGCCATCATAGCACTCAATTACAAAGGGATTATTTATTTCACCCATTAACTCTTTCTCGCTTTGAATATGTTACTACTTAAAGCAGGTTGAAAGTAAAGTAGAATGCACCAAAAGGCATATTCTTCTTTACTTTCAGAGCTTTAAGCCACTTTCTGCATGTACATGTATATAGAAACTATTTCTAATGGTGCATATTTATGACTGTATATGACTGTATATAGTGGATTAAATTTTTCCAAGGAGGAATAAATAAAAGGCGTCAAAAAGGGTACTTATGAGGTGATGGGCTAAAAAGAATTGATCAGGGCTTTTGCTTCTAGGATCATCTATAATAGGCACCTTGCTCATTCAAATGACAGGGTACTGAAGTTTTATATGTTGCAGTGGCAGCAATGATGACATAAACGTTAAGCTTTCACTCTGCTGTTAAGAATGGTCTTTTATGCTACTTCTGAACTATGTATTAAATATTAAAGGGAGGTAATCAGATAACTCATATGTATGCGGTAAACCACTTATATACAGTCCACTTCCCCAATCAGTCGGATACGGCAGCACATATTATATGCAATAGTTTAGCATTGCTTTTGATCATTGGCCACAATTACGAGACATTTTATTCTATAGATTTAGTGGCCTAATACAACCAGTCAATCTATTTATCTGAACAAGACGTTATTTAACCCCTTACTGCATAGAACTTAGGAGAGGCTTTTAGCGAATGTACTTTGTCAAAGAGATAAATTTGCATGCTTCTACCATGAAAAATTAACTCTTTACTCTATAGCCTATTTTTAGTATTGACGATGGATGACCATTTAAAGCAGATTGAAAGTATAGCAAAATGGGCATTAAGACAATTTCTGCTTTACTTAACTCTTTCCTCCCTGAAACTTTAAATGGACAATTCCAGTTTCCATTTTAGTCTGGTCCATTTCTGACATTTAAGGGTTGTTTTTGTCAATGTTTCGGAGCCCTCTGATCTGGGTCTTCACTGTTTGCATAGGACAAGTGTACTTTTCACATGTTCACTGTTTGAAAATAACGCCTATATGCGGGACTAGGGTTCAAAGGGTTAAATGGTCACCAGTCTTCAAAACTATAAAAAAGACTATTGGGTAAAGGGTTAATAAAGAAAACGGTTTACCCTAGTCCCAGTTCCAGGTTAAAGAGAGAGTAAACTGAACAAATTCAACATTTTCTCACTCATTTTAGTACCAAATCCTATGGTGTTACTACTCATTAGAATCGTCTCTTTGAGACGATTCTAATGAGTAGTGACACCATAGGGTTTAATGCAGAGATAAAAAAAATATTTTTTGAAATACTCCCCATATCTGGAGCCCTGGTTTTTATTTGTTGACAGTGAGCTGCAACCGTGGACAGTGTATGAGTTACAGATTGCAGCCTATACTGACCAGGCTATCAATGGTACTGGACCTTACAGTGGGAATGTGTCTGTCAGAACTCTACAGTCAGGTAAGACGCATCCAGTAAATTGTTATGTACATTTATATGCCCCTGAAATCTATAAATGTTGGAGGGCATGTCCTGTCCATGTGTGTTTTAACCAGATTTTACCCTTTCTTCTTGTATCAACACCTGTTACTCGACTACTTGGAAAGTTATGGGGTTGTTGCAGTTGAAACATTACCAATCCACCCAAACCACCCAGCCTGGATTTTGACCTTGACCTAATTTGGATTAAGAATATTTTAAATGGGTTATTTCACAAATGATTAAATATTACTAATCACTAGAATGCTTGGATACTTTCAAAATAGTTTTTGCCTTGAACCAATACCAATTAACCCATATCACCTAATCTCAGTTTGACCTTGACCTAATTTGATCTTTTAGGACCTAGAAATAATTTTTACGATGCATATTCATGACTATAAAGTGGGACTATTTTCTCCAATGGAGGAATAAATTAAAGGTATGAACATGTTTTTTATGGAATAATTGGTTAATAAGATAATTATATTGTATGGGTTATATTGTTTTCAAGATTTGTTAACCATTAACCCTTTAAACCCTAGTCCTGTATATAGGCGTCCTTTTCAATCAGTATATATGTGAAAAGTGCACTTGTCCTATGCAAACAGTGAATACCCAGATCAGAGGGCTCCTAACCCTCTGATCTTGGTCTTCACTGTTTGTCATGATGCAAAACATTGACAAAAACAACCCTTAAAAGTCAGAAATGGACTAGACTAAAATGGAAACAGGGATTATCTATTTGAAATTTCAGGGAGGAAAGATTTAAAATGGTTGTTATTAGATATTTGTTTTTATTACAGAGCCTGGACTTGTGAATGATCTTACTTATGTGGCAACTTCCACAACTCTCAGGTTGTCATGGAAACCACCTACAGTGACCAATGGAATTATTACAGATTATTTGATAGAGTATCGTATGATTGGTTCAGTTGTAGAACCTCCGCCCACTCAGAATGACCAGCCAATGATATCAGACTATGTAGCAGACATATTTAATGACACATTAATAATGTCCAACATATTTAATGATATTCACACTGAATTGACTATAAGAAATCTACAAGGTGTGACAGAGATGTGTGATAATATTTTGACCAATCAGAGTCTCAAAGAGGAGTTAACAAATCTAACAGATTTCAGCCAATCAGAAAGCATCTTACAAGACTTTAATATTTCCAATAACCTGATTGGCTGGATCGGGAGAGGCAGAATTGATGTAGTTCAACTGTGTGAATATCTAGAGAGTTCAGCCAGGCAAATTATAGATAGATATGAAGGTAAGAATACATATGAAATGTGCTTTGAGAAAACAGACAAACTGCATTTCACAAACAATAAAACATATTCTTTGTTAGGGGCTAGGTCTACACCTTTTTTATGCATACAGCTCATTACATTACTGTTGTCCTTCATTATTCAATACCTTGTGTTTTTTACATGTCTATATAAAATTAACTTAAAGCTTTCAACATTACTTTTGTCCTTTGTTTTAGAAAAGCATTTTCATGCTTCTAAGGATTAACCCATTAGCAAAAAAATAGTTCTAATATATACAGTTGTGAATATTCAACATTAGAAATAATTTCTATACTCTAGCAGCTGGTAGCTTAAAGCAGGCTGAAAGTAAAGCAGAATGCGCCTTATGGCGCATTCTGCTTTACTTTCAACCTGCTTTAAGTGGTCACCTATCTCAGGTATTAGAAACAGGCTGTGGGGTAATGGATTAAAACGGCTAAACCTTGCAATTTGAATGACAGTCTGTGTCACTTGTACTCCTTGTGTGTCTTGTAGAGAGGGCTCCAGTGTACCCTGTTATGAACATGACCACTACAGACACCTGCTTTAAGTGGTCACCTATCTCGGGTATTAGAAACAGGCTATGGGGGTAATGGGCTAAAACTTGCAATTTGAATGACAGTCTGTGTCACTTGTATTGCTTGTGTGTCTTGTAGAGAGGGCGCCTGTGTACCCCGTTATGAACATGACCACTACAGACACCTCCGCCACCCTGACAGACCTGTCCCCGGAGCATATCTACAATATATCAGTGTCTGCATCCACCGAGGCGGGATACGGTCTACCCATCTATATCATGACCAACACATGTATGTTATCAAACAACTTATTATATTACAAACAATTTGGAGCCTTATGAGATGCCAAGTAACAAGATGCCAAGTGATCGTTGCAGTTACAATATATTGGGAGTTACCTCCCTACACACATGTTTTAAGCACTGTCGATATTCTGTATCTCTCTGTTTCGTGACGTTTGAATACTTGTGTCATTATGCAATATGAGTGATACCACCCAGACATGGTTTGTATCCTTAATCTAAGACTTAACTTTTTTCGCTCTGTTTACATATGGTTGCATCTGGCATCCATGTTAAAAAAAATCAAAAATACAAATTTTGTTTTGAGTCTCTTTTGTGTCACAAAATGCAATGAACAAAAGACATGCTTTATACACATTACCAGTTGACAGTGCGATACAGAGTGATGTATTTAGCTCGAGACGTTTTTGGCAGAAATAGCCGATTTGACGAGCGCCTTGGGGCGAGTCTGATCGGTTGTTTCCGCCAAAAACGTCGAGAGCTAAATGCAACACTCTGTAGCGCACTGCCAACTGGTGAACTGTTTATTATATGCCTTGAATACACTCCAGAAACAACTTAATAGTTGTTTAAATCATTTATATCCAAAATTTATTAGTTATTTGAAGCAGATTAAGATTTTTTGTATGCCACAAAGAATAACGCTGCACTTATACATGTGCGTAAACGATGTCACGTTAAATCGAAAGCGACGTCAGAGTAAAATACAAAGTGGCTGATACAAGATGGCTGATACAGACTCTTGTATTTTACTCTACAGATACACGCTGAAACGCTCGATATCATACGAAGGCATATAATAAATATTGTTTCAGTGAAAGCAGGCACAATTCTGACCACTACAAGACGTCCACGTCCTGTTACAAGAAGACCAACCACAGGGATCCCATTACTAGAAGAACAAAAGGGAGACGACTCAGAGTATGACCTGCCAGTCATTATTGGAGGGGCTGTGTCAGGCTTTGTGTTGATTGTGATTATCTTGGTGGTGATTATCTGTGCATTTGTACGAAGAAGGAAGACCAATTCAGACGAGAAGACACAAGGTAGAATCCTATGTCAATTTTATCACTTTTCTCTTTCAACCCTTTACCCAAAAATATGCCTTTTTACACTTCCTATTGAATCCTCCACTGAAGAAAATACATTGTAGTTCCAAATCATACAGTTGTAAATATATATTCTAGCAGATTGTAGCTAAAAGCAGGCTGAAAGTAAAGCAGAAAGGGCCTTAAGGCCCATTCTGATTTACTTTCAGCCTGCTTTAAATGGTCACCTATTTTCAAAACTAGAATCAGGCTATGGAGTAATGGGTTAAACCTTTACCCTATGGCATGTTTCTAGATTTGAAGATGTGTGACCACTTAAACCATTATTCCATAAATAGGTATTTTTATGCCTTTAATTTATTCCCCCACTGAAGAAACTAGTTTCAATATATACAGTCTTAAAAATATACCAAAATAACTTTGTATATCCTAGCAGATAGTAGCTTAAAGCAGACAGAAAGTTAAGCAGAATGCACTTTAAGGTGCTCTTTAGTGCTCACCTGTCCTCAAAACTGAAAAAAGGCTACAAGATAAAGGGTTTAAGCTGGTGGAAAGGGTGCATTTTGCTTTACTTTAAAGCGACTCGCAACCAGATGGTGCATTAAAAATAGTAATTTGTAAATATGTGTCAAACGCTTATATAAATGGTAAAGAATTAGTTTAGGATAAGAAATTCTGTTTAAAAAAAATGTATTTCAATAAAAAAAATTATTGGTCTCTGGTGGGATTCGAACCCGGGGCCCGGCATTGGCGGACAGAAGGCAAAATAGGGGAAACCGCTTAGACCAATGGACCACGGAACTATCCGTTTATCTCGGATCGATTTAACGTATTTCAATGTGTAGCGATCGAAAGTGAATACAACTTCGTAATTCGGCTCGTGTTTATGTCTGAGCCCGTGTAGAGAAGCAACAACAACAACTATACCGTTTGCTAATGCTATAGAAAAACAATGGAAAATATCTTAAAAAACTAAGATTCGGTGACGATTCTTGAGACTTTTTTTGGACAGATCATATTTTTTTAATGTCAGAAGCCAAATAATGCCACAAATTTGCTTTTATTTGAGTATTTTATTTTATTTTGACAAGTACACCATCCGGTTGCGAGTCCCTTTAAGCTTCCATCTGCTTGGATCTAGAAAATACTTCTGAATGATACATAATGGGTAAAAGAAATTCTTACCTTGACACTTGAAATGAGCTAGTAACAAAGTTGCAGTAGAGAGTTAGGATAGGAGGGTATATTTCAATTAGATCATACATGTATTTCAGTTATACCATATTTCATACTACAGTGCTCCCTCCCTAAAATGGCCCTTCCTACAACGATTCCCTCCTCACAACAGCACTTGCCGCTCTTCCCCTAAGCAATTTGATAATGGCCAACCTATTCACGACTGCAGTGTCCTCTGCTTAAAATTGTCGTCTGCTGTTCTTCTCAAAGTTACATACCAGTAATGGATATTTTAACAGAAAAAAAACCCGTAGTGACAAGAGACAAACAGCTTGAATCAAGATCAGACACCGCATTATGCTGCATCTGATCTGGATTCAAGCTGTTTGTAAATGTAAGTCAATTTCCCTCTCTGTAACGACACCGGACAATGCACCTATCTTTTGTCCCCCATTGGGTGTTGTAGAGACAGAGCGCTGTAACAATGTTGCAGTAGAGAGATGGGATAGGAGGTTATATTTCAGTTATCTTTTGTCCCCCATTGGGTGTTGTAGAGACGGAGCGCTGTAACAATGTTGCAGTAGAGAGATAGGATAGCAGGTTATATTTCAGTTATGCCATATTTCAGTTATACCATATTTCAGTTATGCCATATTTCAGTTATACCATATTTCAGTTATACCATATTTCATACTAACATGTTACCGTATCTGGTATTCAAGTATCCAAATTACATGCTGAATTGCCCTAGAGGAGGGTACTATATTGAGAGAGGCATCATTAAAGCTTAAAGTTTTATTGCATATACCGGTAGTCCTGGCTAATAAAATCTTGAAATAAATTATGGTTGGCTACTGTATCAATGTGTGTTTGTGTTAGACTTAACCCTTTACCAAATAGCCTGTTTCTAGTTTTGAAAACAGGTGACAACTTAAAGCAGATTGAAAGTAAAGCAGGATGTGCATTAAAGATAAGGATATCTGATAGGATATGGAAAATATTTCTTATGGTATACATTCATGAGTGTATATATTAGAAATACTTTTCACATTTTTTTCAGTGAAAGAATAAATAGATAAAAATCAACTCTCATCGAAATAGGACCGACAAAACGTTTTCCACACAAAATGACTACGTCATTGAAATAGTGGCAATTGCGCTTAATATAGAAAAATTTGAAATTATTTTACGTGGAGTTTAATAACATAAATGATCAATTATAAAGGTAGGAATAATTATTTTCATAGACGTTTATGATTTGTGATCACCGCTATCAGTTTGAACCATAAGTGCACCAAACCAGTACACCCTAAATAGTCATGAACATACCAAGGGCTTGGTGCAAAACTATTGTAACTCCTTCACAATTGTGAAGGAGTTACAATAGTTCTGCACCAAACCCTCGATACAGTGTTATAAGAAATATTTTTTATATTCTAAAAGATGCTATTCTAAAAGTATCCCAGAATGTGCCTTAAAGGTGTATGTTGCTTTACTTTCTTAAGACATATTCTGCTTTACTTTCTACCTGCTTTAAGTGGTCATATATCTTCAAAACTGGAAGGGGGCTATGAGGTAATGGGTTAAGGGCTAATATAGCTATCAATGAAAAACCTTTAACTTCTGATTACCTATCATAGAATAAAAATACTTGGTGCTCTGTTCATGATGCCAATTTTAAGTAGTGTAGCTGAATTGTCCATCGAAAAGGTACTGGTTTTAATACAGATCAGATATCAGGTCATGTAACTCTGATCAAAACCCTGTTTTCAAAACCTTTTCTCCTTTTCTCCAAGATAGCATGCAAAAGGTAGATCAGATTTTATTGCAAATGGCAAGACACCTTAAGATAATAATATCATCTATCACGATGACAGAATATGGTGTCTGCTTAAGGCCTCCATTGTCCTTACAGTTTTCTTATATTAACTCTATTGCTTTATTGGGGGGGGGGGGGGGGGGGGGGGGGGGGGGGGGGGATGAGGTAAAGGTTTTTAACAGTTTGGGATCTGATCCAACTTTGTTACATGTAGTAGCACTGCCTGATAGGGATCCAAACTGTGTGACAGAAGGCCATGTATGATAGAGATTGGTTAACCTTTGCATGCTGGGTAATATTTTTGTCTGCAACAATTTTCATCTGCTATTGTTCTAAAAAAAGAATTTTTTGTATCAGGGTCAGAGTGTCAAACAGTTTGGATCCTGATGAGATGCCGCGTAAGTAGGCGTCTAATCGGGTTTGTAACTGTTGGCAAAGATAACCTCTAGCATGCACAAGCTTGACACTTTCTGTGCGGGGGGAAAACAGATATAGCTTTCATTTTACAAACAGTGTAGATCCAGATCAGAAGGCTACTGAAGTTGCTCTCTGATCAGGGTCTGCACTGTTTGTAATAATTTGAAATATATATGAGACATGCTTCCTCAATAGTCTATGTGGACTGGTCAATTGTTTAGAAAATGAAAGAATCCGTTTGGAGGCGTAGTCAGGGTTTAGGTATATGTGTATCAACATAGATAGTCCAACCTGTCTTGAGAATTGGGAAGTCCCTCAAAGATAGGTGACTGCTTGATGCAGAGTAAAAGTAGTGCAGAAAGCACTATTTTTGTCCTGCATTAAGCAACCACCAGTATTGAGAGATTTCAATACGTTATCAGATAGTTGTTTAACCCTTTCAGCCCTAAATATATCTTGTGGGTGTTTAATATCCTTTTGGACTTTTCTAGTACAGGCCATTTGAACCAGCTAGTCTACCGTGTTTTTTTTTATATGACAACAAAAACCAATGCAAATATCAAACAGTGCAGACTGTAGGCCCTCTGATCAGGGTCTACACTGTTTGCATATGTTATCAGTAATCTCTAGAGGGCTGTAGGGTTGAAAGGGTTAACATGGAGATGATTGTTACCTCCTTCAATATGCTAGTGGTGGATACATGTATATATGTCCTACAGTGATTACCTTAACAAACAGTTTGGATCCAGAAGAGACCCTGCATAATTTGATGTCTAATCAGGATCCAAACTGCTTGAAACTCTGACACTGCTCTGAAAAGAAATTTTTGATAAACCTATTTATAGGAGAGTAACAGACGACACTTGTTGCAGACGGAAAAAATTACCCTGCATACAAAGAGTTGAGAAATTATGAATGGACTGTTATGTTTATGGGTTTTATATAGTGGGTATCAAATGATCATATCAGATGGTTGGCTAGGTGTCCAACAGGGAACATATCGAGGGTTCGGCGCAAGAGGGGCGTAACTACATTTTTTAAAATTTTACAGGAAGAGAAAAAAACTGATTTATTTTTTTCCTTTTCAAATTATATACTTAATTACCATGTGTTTTCCTTTAAAATAACTCATTTTTTATGAAACATTAAACAACAACAATAAAATTTAACAAGATAATAGTATACTTTAAAAAATCTGACTTACGCCCTTATTGCATGATTTTTAATGCAAATCTGAAGAAATTTAAAATGCAAGAGGGGCGTAAGTCCACTTACGCCCCTCTTGCACAAACATTTCTGTTGAATTTGGTGAAATTTTGTCATGCAATATGGTAGTATGTTCCAAAAATTAAATACAGTGCAAGCATACTTGTAGTTTTTTACTTATACTAAATGAAACTTTCAAGAACTTGATAAACATTTGATGAATATAACAATATATTTTAAAAATCTGACTTACGCCCTTATTGCATGACTTTTTTTGGTAAATCTGGAGAGATTTTATTATGCAAGAAGGGCGTATCTGTTCTTTTTTAGTTAAATTTCTGTGGATAAACGGTGATCAGGGCTTTTTCCTTATGTAAATAGATGCTGGATAACAGCCCCTTCCCCTCCCCCCTCCCCCCCCCATCCCACCCTCCATAAAAAAAATATTTTCCCCTAAAATATTTTTTTTTTTTTTTTTACTTTTCATGATCAGTAGGATCTTTCATACCAAAATTATTCTCAAGAAAACTAATTAACCATTACTAGTGCCCTTCACCATGTTAATATCTTTAATTACTTCTGAATTTCTAATGCTCCATAATACAATGTAAAGTTAATTTTTCCCCTAAAACAAGGTTTTCGCGCTTATTTTCTTACCCTCAGACACATTTTTCGGGCTTAATTATTTCCCCTCACAAAAGGCTAGGCTATTTCCCCAAACTCAGAAAAAAAACTGGTGATTATTGAATGAGTTAAATGATAAAACACACATAGATTGTAGTTTATATTTATTGGCATTAAATTAGCCATGGCTTCAATGTACATGCATGTAAAATCAACTGTGCAGTCTTGATATTAGAAATTTAATATTATTGATTTCAATAATTTGATTGATATATCACTAAACAGGTAATTACTGTCACTTAACACTTGACTCTTTGAACCCTGGGTTCAGAGTCGCTCATCAGGTCAGATAATTATGTTTTTAAGTCACTTTCCACAATTCTGCTAACAAGCAATGTTCACTGAATGGTGCTGTGATGTTCAGTTGAAGCCATGACGGGTAGATAATCTTTGCCACTGGAGTTCACCAGAAAACTGAAAAAATACAAAAAACAATGCTAAGAAATTAAATTAGGGATTAAGTTAGGGGTTAAGGTAATGCCAATAATGTTCACCAACATTACAGAATAACTTAAAGCGCTTTAAGCATATCACACAAAAAGTGTGCATTTGATGAACACTAAGCAGCCTTATACTGAACTTAGTCATCTAACACAGTAATAATAAATAAATAAGTTAGGGGTTAAGGTAAAGCCAATAATGTTTATCAACATTACAGAATAACTTAAAGCGCTTTAAGCATATCACACAACAATTGTGCATTTGATGAATACTAAGCAGCCTTATACTGAACTTAGTCATCTAACACAGTAATAATAAATAAATAAGTTAGGGGTTAAGGTAAAGCCAATAATGTTTATCAACATTACAGAATAACTTAAAGCGCTTTAAGCATATCACACAACAATTGTGCATTTGATGAATACTAAGCAGCCTTATACTGAATTTAGTCATCTAACACAGTAATAATAAATAAATAAGTTAGGGGTTAAGGTAAAGTCAATAATGTTCATCAACATTACAGAATAACTTCAAGTGCTTTAAACATATCACACAACAATTGTGCATTTGATGAATACTAAGCAGCCTTATACTGAACTTAGTCATCTAACACAGTAATAATTATTATTATACCCAGCCATCTGGTTTCAAAGCGATTGGGCAGTCCCTACCAGCAAAATCCACCAGACAGGCACAAGGTCAACGGTATAAATAAGTAAGGAGAACGTCACTACCACCCTTGTTGTTGCTTTGTGACCGGTGCGCCAAGCGCCTCTACCCGAAGGAGAATGCCGGTTTGCATAGTGTATTTTGATATCTTTTAACAGCCATGTATGTTGATAACACTGTCAGAAGGCAGCCTTATGCTGAACCTTAGAGAAATAACATTTAGTAAAGAGCCTCATAATAAGTTGAGAATATTAAAAAAAACAGTCTCTAATTTGTAAAGGTGCTCTTGTGAAATGAGCAACAGAAGAATGATTGGCATTATCAACCATGAATTACTTTTCAACAGCAGCATTTTGGTTGCACATCAACATTACAACATTATAACGTTGTAAGACTTTCCGCATTGGATATTTGCATCCTTAACAAACGGTGTACCTATGAAGAGTACACTTGTCCTATGAAAACAATGAATACCCAGATCTGAGGGTTCCTACAGTAGCCCTCTAATCAGGGTCTGCACTGTTTGCAAGTTTGCAACATAATGTAAAACAATCAATCCTAAACAGTAAAAACTGGACTCATCCATTTAAAAAAGTCAGGGGTCAATGACCTACTGATAGCCTTCAACATTGGTGTGGCAACAGCAAGTAAAATGCATGGTGAACGCTTGGTATGATTCTTCTGGTACACAAATGCAGCAAGTCTACATACTTGTCCCTGCTAATTTGCAGACCATCTTCCCTTAATATTTTTAAACTAAGTTTTTTTGGACAAGGTATATCTTTAGACCGTAACCTTTTGAACAGATCAAGACTTTTGGTTACGCCACCATAGTCATTTTGGTACCTGAATGCATTTGGTTCCTGAGACAAAAAAGAAAGTGTTTTGATATTGTGCCAGTTAATAGTTTCATTTTCAGTGTTGACAGTAAAATTTTTCATAAAACCTGCTAACTGCTTAAAATCTAAAAAGTCGGCCAAACACATCTCTATGACATTGTATGGTTGCTTGCAGCGAGCTGTTCTGATTGTAGCAGCCCATTGAGGGGTAGAATACACCTGGATATTTCTGGAGGCAGATTCTACAGCAGAGTGAATGCTGTCTGCCTCATTTTGTGTGTGCCCTTTAATCAAATATTTATGCTGAATTGACTTAAGGTCAAACTTTCTAAGGCAAAACCATAGCATTGAAGTATAAAACTTGTTTTTATTTTGAGAAGGACAATTGTCAGAATAGAAAATGAATTTCTTTTTACCCTCCTTTACTTTAGTTTCAATAAATTGATACACACAAGAAGCAATCTCACACGCACCTCTGCTGGCGATACCCTCATGCCAAACATAACAAAATGCATCTTTTGTTCCGTATTCATAAACAGTCAAATTGTAGGTGTTTAACCTACGCTTGTAATATAGACAAGACTCATTACTATGGGGAGTCAACAATACCTCCTCTAGGTCAAAGCAAGCTGTACATAATTCATTATCAATTAAAGTTTGACATTTATCATAGCTTTTGTTTTCTCTAGCTTTTTTTTTATTTTCTATGTGAGTGTTGTATTCTGCATGTCTTGTTTCTTTTTCTCTTTCGGAGGCATTTTCATATGAAACACAAAAATCACATCTGTCTTTGGATGGCTTATGAAAGGCCAGGTTGTACTGAGTATCGAAAATATAGCGATATATCGTCAAAGACACACTGATACTGCCATCTTGCTGACATTGATCACAGTACAACCTGTACATTTTGCACAAATTCAAACCAGCGGGCAAATAAGATTTTTGACTGTCTTTTCTGCAGTAGTGGCTGTCAACACATTTGAAAGACTCTATGTGCCTACTTACCTTTTCCCTGCTGTCATCTGTCACTCTATTTGGCCTGGTATTATGCTTACCCCTGCAATCTTCCTCACAGACACCAGTTTTACATTGTTTTCGAATAGCCGTTCGAACCATTTTTTCAGAAACACATAAGGTATGCAGGAAGAATACTTTACAAATTCTGACAGGCATACTGGAATTATTTCCTGGCAATGTCCACTCAACCGCATTGGTTCGATTTTTTAGCCCAGTATTAGCACGTTTACTTTTTTTTAATTTGGAACTGGCATACTTACCTAAAAAGTGCCTTTGTTTCTCAATGTTGCCTATTTTCCAAAAGTTATGGAAAAGTGTTTCCCTTTCCTTCTCTGAAAATTTCTGTTGGCACTTAAATCTACAAGACAAACCACAGCCGGGCTTTATGACTCTTGCTGACCTCACTTTACCTGATTCTAAAGACACATAGCTCTTACCTTCATTTTTTCTCCTTTTTGCAATATTTCTCTGCCACACATTTTCATTTCTAACCCTTTTCCTACCTCTGCCTTTAGTTGGGTACACAACAGCTTCATCATCTACATAAACTTGACTTTCTTGGCCGTTAGGTTGAAAAGTTTTACCATTTATTTTGTCACTCTGTCTTTTATAATTTATTAAAGGAACATCATCATCAGAATCATCATCATCATCACACTGATAATCAGGATCATTGATTTCATCATCAGAATCATCATCAATATTGCCATCATGATCAATGTTGATATTGTCATCATGATCACCATGAAGATGGTCATCATGATCACCATGGAGATTTCTTTCATGGTCATCATTGTGATTGTCATCATGATCACTGTTGATACAGTCACCATGATCACCATGATTGTTGTCACCATCAGTACAATGAGGATGAGGATCAAGACAGTCATCACTGTCAGCATCATCATCACCATCATAGTCAATATCATTAACAAGTGGTATAGCAGTAAACATTTCAGTTTCATCATTAACATTGGACTCACTGATAACAGACATATCTACACTTGAACATGAGCTGCTGGAATCAGAACATTGTTCTGCAAGATAAACTTTACATGCAATTTCCCCTTCACTTACAGACTCAAATCCAGAAAAATCAGTATCATGGTCAGACGAACTTGGGTATAGGAACTGAAATTTGTCCTGAAGTTTCAGACTGGCTACTTCAAATTGAACATTATAAGGCAACATCAATGAGGCAGCCAAATGTCTGATAAAAAGGCTCAGAGCACTAATATTCTTATGACAGGTAATGGTTGCAAAACCATCAGAGCAAAGCATCCCACATTCATTTCTGCTGTGTGGATCAAAAAAATAAAGTTTGCTTGAGTCTTTTAAAATAGCACTAGAGTAACCTGGGGTAGAGTTCCCCATAGTAAAAAGACATCCAACACAAGGTTCTTGTGAAGAGAGTGTTTCCAAAGCATCTTCCAGTCTATAGAATGACTGATCAGTTTTAAAGGAAGATGCTAAGGAACCATGGAAAGACTCTGACATTTTTCCAAACTGATGAGGGATGTCATCTATTGAAAGGTACTCTTTCCCAATACTCATATACATTTTGTCACCTTCTATAAGAATCTTATTTAACACTGATTCATCCCATGTTCTAGGGGCAAAAAGGATACTTTGTCGAATAGCACAAGCAGAATTTGCAAGGCATTGTTTCCCTCTTCCCTTGAAATATGCATGTCCTTGATGTGCACTTGCTTGACGAAACATCTTAATAAAGCCTGTCAATTTAAAACAAAAGAAAACTTAATCTTATGCTAAAATTTCTATAAGGAACTAGAAATTTATATCACTAAAGGAGATTTAGTAACATTCTATCACTATGTAGGATGCAAGGGGTTGTGAGCTCAATTCCTTGCTCGACCTTTCTAAGTCCTTCGATACAGATGAGACTTTATAAAAATCGAAGTCCAATTATTAATGTATCAGTGCTTTACACGTGTATCCAAAAGAACTAGAGAATAATAAGAGTAGCTGGGCATCGCCTCCTGGTTTTCTGTATCCACTCTCTCTGTGGTGTCCAATTAGCCCATAGATGGCAGAAATGGAAGAATTAACAAATAAACAGACTTTTAACCTGCTTTAAGCTATTATCTGCTAGAATAAAGTAAATATTGCCTAACAAGCGTATTAATATTTTAATGGGATAAATGGATTAAATAATTTACAAGCTTTATTTTCTAGTGGTTTACAGTAAAGCTGTTACTGTATATCTCAGATCTAATAATATCAAAAAATAACTTTACATACCTTAGTATCTTCTGATCTGGTGGATAACTTCTGGTTTCACTTCAAAGTTAGAGCAGACTGGATAATTAAGACCACAGTCACAGGTGCAGAATTTCAGATAATGTTCACTGAAACTGCAAAATTGAAAAAAAATCTTTTTAGAAAATAATAGAAAATGCTTCGGACAAATTTCATAACTTCAAATCACGAAAGGTGATGAGATCGAAATAAAGAGACAAATTTCAACCGCAATTAGATCTATTGCAGGTGCACAATTTCACATGGTGTAATATGGAAAATACCCTGAAATTATAAATCAGTGTTTCACTAGTTAGTATGCTATTTTGTATAATGCTTTACCCCATAAATACACAATAAGAGTCATAAGGCATCGCACCAGGGTTCTCTGTATCCGCTCCCCTCTATCTGGGGCGTCCAATTAGCCCATAGATGGCAAAACTGGACGTTAACAAACAAACAAACATAAATACACCTTTTAAAGACTTTAATTAAAATTTACATTCTTCCAATGAAGAAAATAATTCCAGTTTTCAATAGATCTAGGCCTATGTAGATCTACAACGATAAATATCCTGTATATATCCTAGCAGACAGTAACAATAATAGCTTAAAGCAGACTGAAAGTAAAGCAGAATGCACTTTAAAGCACAATCTGCTTTACTTTAAACCTGCTTTAAATTTAACCTTACAGTATTATCTTCAAAACTATAAATAAGCAGTGTGGTAATGGGTTAAAGAATTTAATTTCACTTTGGACACTCCAAATCGTAATAATACCATAAAGCAGATTGAAAGTTAATTAAAAGCAGAATGCTCTTTGAGTATCATTCTGTTTTTCCTTCAATCTGCTTTAAGTGGCCTTTTTAATAGTTTATAAAGCAAAAAATATGCTATGGGGTATATGTTAAAATGGTTAAACTTCAGCTTTATTTTCTGGTGGTTTACAATAGAATGATAATATAAATAAATAATTTTACATACCTTTTTAAATCTTTTGATTTTGTTGATAACTTCTTGCTTCCCTTTAAGGTTACAATCTAGAACTTACTATACTATTGTTATGTTGATTCTACATCATAGTAACTAGTATGATGTCATAATGACATCATATGATGACATCACAGCAGTCATCTGTTTACATACGCCTGTATTGCAGGATAGAGTTTAAGTAAACCTGATGCTTTTTAGCATGCAAGAGGGGCGTAAGTCTACTTACGCCCCTCTTGCGTTTAAATAATTGGGCCATCTGAGATACGCCCTTATTGCAATATCAAAATATTGATATAAATATCTGAAACATTTTGCTGAAATTTTTACAGCATATGAGTTTGACATAAATAAGCTGAAAAATAAAAAAAAATCATTTTCTGAAAAATATGTAGTTACGCCCCTCTTGCGCCGAGCCCTCGATATAGGTGTCTAACAGGAACATAATTTGTGATATTTTATAAAATGTTTTAACGGTGTCAGGATTTAGTGATGGTGGAGAAAGGGTTGAAAATGGATAATACTACAGAGGAGCAGGAAGAGAGTAAGTGATTTGAATAGGTGTCAGAAAGATACATGTTTAGGATAAACTTCTGTTTGTATGTTGTGAGTAAAACCGTAACCCATTACCCTATAAATACACATTTTTACGCCTTTAAAGAATTCCTTCACTCAAGAAAATACTCCCAATTTATGCAGTCATGAATGTATATTTTAAGAAATATTTTCTATATTCTAGCAGATGGTAGCTTAAAGCACTCACCTATTTTTAAAACTAGAAACAGGCTATGGGGTAAAGGGTTAATAGAGTTCTATCTATTGCAAAAAGTTTGGATCCAGATGATACGCTGAGTAACTTGGCTTCCCATTTGGATCCAAACTGTTTGACAGTCAGAAACTAGGTTTTTTTCCCCATAGCTTGTTTCTAGTATTGAATATAGATGACCACTTAAAGCAGGTTGAAAGTAAAGCAAGGCGCATCCTAGCTGCTTTACTTACATCCTGCTTTATGCTTTTATCTACTAGTATAAAGAAAATATTTCTTACTGTACATGTACATGTCTTTACATGACTGTATAAAGTGAAACTATTTTCTTAAGTTGATATTTAAATTGGAGTCTTAAAAAGCATATTTATGGAGAAATGGGTTAAACAAAATGTAGATGAGTCAAGTCAGAGAATTGTTGCAGATCAGTACAATTTTGGAAGAATTTTTTTTTTTACATAGCACGCAGAATCTGGGGTCCGTTTCATAAAACTTCGTACAACAAATATGGTTCTAAGCCAAAATCTAAAACACATTTAATTTCTGATTGCTCTATTTAACATCTCTTTGGAATCGTTTTTTTCAAGACGATTCCAAGGAGATATCCAAGGAGATATCACAAGACAGGATTAGATTAAGAAATGAATAATAATTGAGACTTTTATAATCTGACTTACGACAACATTTGTTGTACAAAGTTTTAGGAAATGGGCCCCTGATGGTTATGAAATCTTGCAAGATCTTGTTAAGTACTGATCGTGATGAGATGATAAGAATTTTTAGTATTTCCTGATGTTCGGAATTTTTGGTGGGGTTTGGTGATATATATGTTTTGTTTTGCAGAGAAATCCTGTTAACCCTTCCCCCCATAAATACTCCTTTTAAATTAAAAATTTAACACCTCTTAATTTATTCCTCCACTTAAGAAACTAGTTCCAATTTATACAGTAATAAAAAATGTATATAATCATCAGAAATATTTTCAATATTCTAGCAGATTGTAGCTTAAAGCAGGTTGAAAGTAAAGCAGAATGTGCATTAAGGCACATTCTGCTTTACTTTTAACCTGTTTTAAGTAGTCGCTTATCTTCACAACTAGAAACGGGCTATGGGGTAATTAATGGGTTAATAAAGCTGTCAAAATTTTCCTGTACAGGGCTCCAGATAACGGGAGTATTTCAAAAATTAAAACTTTATTTCTGCTTTTAACCAACTCATTAGAATTGTCTCGAAGACACAATTCTAATGAGTTGTAACACCATAGGATTTGCTGCTGTAATACGTGAGAAAATGTTGGTTTCATCCAGTTTACATTCCCTTATCTGGAGCCCTGCTTCCACAAATAATAACACCTTTTTACACTTTTAGCTATGTACTTATGTATTTGTATGTGTCTATATATTTTAATGTGTCCCAAAAATGAGCCACTAGGAACTGTTCCCTTTTCCCGATTTGTGGCTGCTCAAAGCAGGCAAAAAGTTAAACATGTACAGGAGTTTTCTGTTTTACTTTCCACTTCTGTTTAATCAAAACCTGTCTTAAATGCTTAACCCATTCTCCCATAAATAGGCCTTTTAACACCTTGAATTTATTATTAAACTGAAGAAAATAGTTCCTCGTTATACAGTCATGAATATGTTATAATGTAGGCTATTTTGTAGCATAAGAAATATTTTCTATATTTTAGCAGATGGTAGCTTAAAGCAGGCTGAAAGTAAAGCAGAATGTGCCTTTAGGCACATTCTGCTTTATATTCAACCTGTTTTAAGTTTTTAACCCATTACCCCATAAATATGCCTTTTTACGTCTTTAGTTTATTCATTCACTGTAGAAAATAGTTCCAATTTATGCAGTTGTGAATATTTATTATATGATATACTATAGTATTGCTATATACCAGCAAATGGAAGCTTAAAGCAGGCTGAAAGTAAAGCAGAATGCCCCTTAAGGTCCATTCTGCTTTACTTTCAACCTGCTTTAAGTGGTTACCCATGGTCATCTTCGACTCCGAAGGACGAACAAAAAAACCCAAAAAAATCAATACTAGAAACAGGCTATCGAGTAATGGGTTAAGTGGTCACTTCACTTCAAACTAGAAACAAGCTGTGGGGTAATGGGCTAAATGCTTTAAAAAGGTATGAAAATAAATAAACTTCCTGGTTGGTTGAGATTTATTGGCAAATCACACCCTGATTTACACTCAGGTTATCTGAGTGGCATCATGTGCAAGGGCCCGTTTCATAAAACTTTGTTCGACAAAAACGGTCGTAAGTCAAAACTTTAAAATACAGTAAAACCTCTCTATTACGACCCCTAAATTATGTTAATTATCAGACCATTTACAGCAGCTGACCCCTTAAAGCAATGTGACAGTGAAACAGAAAGCTCCTTTCTCTTTGGAATCCTCTTTTCCAGACGATTCTAAAAAGATGTCACACTCTGGACAGGAATTGATGGAGAAATTATTGAGACTTTTATAAATTGACTTACGAAAACCGTTGTCGTAGGAAGATTTATGAAACGGGCCCCTGGGCTTTACTCACTTACATCAGCACCAATTCCTATGGTGTTACTACTCAATAGAATCATCTGGAAGAGACAGTTCAAATCAGAGTAGTTACACCATTATCCAAAGGGTGCATTCTGTTTTACTTTTAGCCTGCTTCAAGTTACCATCCACTAGGATATAGGAAATAATCATTATGTTGCACATTTATTACTATATAAGGTGAAAGTCTTTTATTGGGAGAATGAATTAAATGCATAAAAATGCGTATCTGTGCAGTAAAAGGTAATTTCTTTCTCTCCTGAGCAACACTATACATAGTTATGAAAATGTATTATAAGAGCAATTTTTGTTACACAAGCAGACAATAGCTTACGGTAAAGCAGGCTGAAAATAAAACAGAATGCGCCCTAAGGCACTTTCTGCTTTACTTTCAAATGGCATAAGTGGTCATAGGTCTTCAAAACTAGAAACTGGCTATGGAGTTAAGTGTTAAAGCAGGCTGAAAAAAACCTTTTTTTGCAGTGATCAAGGTCAAGGGGTTTTGTTTCTATTTATAGTGATCGAGGTCAAGGTGTTTTGTTTCTATTTATAGTGATCAAGGTCAAGGTGTTTTGTTTCTATTTATAGTGATCAAGGTCAAGGTGTTTTGTTTCTATTTATAGTGATCGAGGTCAAGGTGTTTTGTTTCTATTTATAGTGATCAAGGTCAAGGTATTTTGTTTCTATTTATAGTGATCAAGGTCAAGGTATTGAAATTGTTTCTATTTGTATTATTTTGTTTCTATTTATAGTGATCAAGTTCTATATGTATTGTTTCTGTTTATAGTGATAAATGTGTGTATTGTTTCTATTATAGTGATCAAGGAGGATTCCTCCGAGGATCTCCCTGGTAACGGGATGTATGGAGAGTTAGACAGACCAAGGTAGGTACAGCGAAGAAGATGTACATATTTACGTTTAACCCTTTACTCCATAGCCCTTTTCTTATATTGAAGATACCACTTTTCCCATAACCCCATAGCCTATTTCTAGTTTTGATGAAAAGGTGATCACTTAAATCAGGTTTAAAATACATCAAAATGCGCCTTAAGGCACTTTCTGCTTTTCTTTCAGCCTACTTTAAGCTATCATCTATTAAAGTATGAAACATTTTTATGGTACATATTCTTTGCTGTATAAAATGGAACTATTCACATCAGCCGGGGAATATATGTAAAACATAGAAAGGCATATTGATGGGGAAATGGGTTAAAGCAGGTTGAGGGTAAAGCAGAATGTGCCTTGTTGCTTCAGTATTAACTCTTTGCATGCTGGGTAATTTTTTCGTCTGCAACAATTTGTCGTCTGCTATCGTTCTAAAATATGAATTTTCAAATTTTCTTCTAAATTCAGTGTCAGAATAGCAACAGTTTGGATCCAGATGAAGCGGCGTCTAATCTGGATCCAAACTGTTTGCAAAGGCAATCACTGTGGTGGATATATCCACCGCTAGCATGCAAAGAGTTAATATGTGATATAGGAGAAGTAACTCTGGGGAGTTTGTTATCATGAAGACACATTTTCCTTTTACAATTACCTCCCTTAACCAAACAAAAACCCTATTGATATGTATATGGTTTATTTACAAGTAGAGTACTAGAGAAAAGTATGCTTGTCCTATGCCAGCAGTGTAGACTCCAATAGGAAGGTCGGTGGTTCTCAGTAACCCAGTTGCCAATTTGTGCCTGAAAAAGTGCATAAAGGGCTTTTAGGGTCTTCCTCCACCTGTAATTGAATGGACATAGCGATATGACAGAAATAGTGTTAAAAGGGACGTAAAATCATAACAAATCAAATCAAAACCAATAGGAGTTCTCGGCTAGGGTTTACAATTGGTCCACCACCAAAAACTAGGGTTAGGGTAAACTTTAGAATTTGTCCACAGTTCTTTTTGGTATTTTCGTAGAAATTAACTGACCATCTCTTGCTTGTGACAACCCTTAAAAGTCAGAAATGGACTAGACTAAAATGGAAACTGGAGTTGTCCATTTAAAGTTTCAGGGAGGAAAGGGTTAACCTAGCCGTTTATTGTGACATTAATCTGGCCATAAAAAATGACATTTTTCGTGGTGGACCAATTGTCAAAGTGCTGCGAGTTCTCTTATACCTATATTTCAAAGTTTTGATATGGATTGGCTAAGTTTTTATTTTGAAAAACATGTACATTTATTTTTGACATACGCCATGGAATTATACATATTTCCATGCATAAGTGAGCTCTTAGTTATTTAACTCACCCATGGAAATCTACAAGCTCAAAGTTATCAAGGTTTAACTGTACATGAATATTGGATTTTGAAGTATACATAACCCTTTATCCCATAGCCTGTTTCTAGTTTTGAAAACAGGTGACAACTTAAAGCATGTTGAAAGTAAAGCAGAATGCTCATTTAGGAGCATTCTGCTTTACTTTTAATCTGCTTTAAGCTACCATCTGGAAAGATACTGGAAATGTACTTTATGTTCTGGACTTCCTCGGAAGGGGTTATTTTCCTTCATATAGAAACAAATACATTAAAACCTCTCTATTACGACCACTAAATTGTGTGAGTTATTAGGTGTTTAACACATGTAAATGTTTAAAGCAAGTTGGCAGTTAAACAGAAAGCTCCTTTCGGAGCTTTCTGTTTTACTGCCATCTTGCTTTAAACTGTCACATGTCTTTGATACAACGAATTATCCTTGTTCTTGTGGCGGTAATGGAGAGGTTTTTATTGTAGATGCATAAAAATGTCAGTTTTATGGAGTAAAGGGTTAAGCGAAGAGAACACTATTTTCAGATACCCTAACACGGCTTCGGCAGCTGAAGATGGTACAGACTCTCACAGTCATCTGTCAGGCAATCTACAGATGTACGAGGACAATGTGAAGTACCAACGTAATCCAGCTGTAAGTTTGATTTGATTAACCCTTAAAGGCCTTTGCTTTCATCATCATCATCATCATCATCATCATCATCGGTATTTAGATTAACATGCAGGAGTGGGAGTGTCGTCCACATCGGTGGTCCCCCTTCCAGGCAGCTGGCTAACTGCAAGCATAGCAGATCTCACATTGGATCTCCATACATCTCTATCACCAGGGTCGACTTCAGAGAGTTTCCACTCCTGTCTGTCTCTTTCTGTCAATGTCTTCTCTCTGAATCTGCATGTAACTTAGAGTGTTCAACATGTCCAAACCAGCGAAGCCTTTTCTCTCTTAGGATGATATCTTCATTTGGCTTACTTTGCTTATTTAACCCCATAGCCTGTTTCTAGTTTTGAATACATATAACCACTTAAAGCAGGTTGAAAGTAAAGCAGAATGTTCCTTAAGACACATTCTGATTTATTTTCAGCCTGATTTAAGCTACCATCTGCTAGGATTTAGAATATATTTCTGATGGTACATACTACATACTCATGGCTGTATAAGGCAGAACTATTGTCCTCAGTTGAGGAATAAATTATAGGCATAAAAAGGCATATTTATGCAGTAATGTGTTAAGCTGCCATTAGACTTTAAATATCACTGTAATTCTTGCTCTTTTATTACGATCACTGTAGACCAGATTTTGTGTATATTATAACAGGGCTCTGTGCATTCGTTCATGACAACAGAGAGTGGCGCCCCCATACCGGCGAGAAATGGGCGTCGTACCAAGGAGGCGTTTCTAGGTGTGTATACCATAGGTCTGTATCACCTAACCCAGCTTTCAGTGTTGTTTGTTTACAATATTTAACCACATTTACAGTATTAAGCTATTACCCCATAAATACGCCTTTTTACGCCTCTAATCTATTCCTCCACTGAAGAAAATAATTCCATTTAATAGAGTCATGATTATACACTATAAGAAATATTTTCTTTACCTAGCAGATGGTAGCTTAAAGCAGATTGAAAGTAAAGCAGAATGCGCCTTAAGGCGTATTCTGCTTTACTTTCAACCTGCTTTAAGTGTTAACATGTCTTTAAAACTGGAACAAGCTATGGGCTAATGGGTTAAATCTTTTTTATGCCTGGATATTGCAATAAACTCTCCCTATGCGCTTGCTGGAAGATTCCATTTAGACATACAAGGGTGGGTAGTTTGAAGATATGTCTGTATTTTTCCATACAGCAGAACATTTCATATGAAATAGAAAACGGTAGACTCAGACGAGATACAAGATTACGCAGCATCTCATCAGGGTCTACACTGTTTGCCAATGTCCTCTTTAGTAGACACTAGACTTAAATGGGTTTACTCGTTATATGTGGAACTTTCAAATGGACTGATTTATTTGTTAAAGGATGGATACATAGAGGATCTTGTATGAGTGCTCATTATTTATCATTTTTAATAAACGAGTTGACTAAAATAATATGACGCAAGCCTTGGCGAGCGTCATATTCATTATAGTCAACGAATTTATTAAAATGATAAATAATGAGCACGAATGTGAGATTCTATTTATCACATAACAATTTTAAGCACCTATTAAATTGATTGAAGCCGTAGTTTGTAGACCCTCCGCTATATAGATTTTCCGCCAAAACGTTACGTTGTTTACGTTAACGTCATAGTAAATGACGTCATTTGGTGTCCCGCTACATGAAGCGCTTGTGGACGAACAAGTTGGGCCGGAGCCCAAAAAACGATATTCCACTAGTGGATTACGATATTTATACAATCGCTTTATGCAACTCATAGACCGCAAATTATGTGATAAATCTAGTTTCAGCAAGATAGGAGTCAATGTTTCCTGTTTGATAAACCTTTACTTTATAGTTTAGTGGTTTCTAGTTTTAAAGAAAGCTGACAACTTAACTATTTCCTCCCTGAAACTTTAAATGGACAATTCCAGTTTCCATTTAAGTCTAGTCCATTTCAGACTTTTAAGGGTTGTTTTTGTCAATGTTTGGCCTTATGACAAACAGTGAAGACCCTGATCAGAGGGCTCCTAGGAGCCCTCTGATCTGGGTCTTCACTGTTTGCATAGGACAAGTGTACTATTCACATGTACACTGTTTGCAAAGGACGCCAATATGCGGGACTAGGGTTCAAAGGGTTAAAGCAGGTTGAAATTAAGTAACCATCTGCTAGAGTAAAGAAAACATTTCTCATGATACATATTCATGACTGTATTTTCTTCAGTGGAGTAATAAATTTTAATTAAATGGATAAAAATGAGTGGAGTAAGCCTTAATTTTTTTCAAACCACTTGCCCGAAACTGACAAAAACTGCTTCTTTTATGACAAAAACTGCTTCATTAACAGTAATTAATATGCCAAATTCTGGTGCAGATATCACTTGCCCGAATCAGAAACCACTTGCCCCGGGCTTTAGGCAAGTGAGTTAAGGTGAAGACTGGTAATGGGTTAGATTGCTGTTTACTTGGTTTCTACGATTTGATGAATTTGTTACGGTTCTCTTATATACAGTGTTCCCTCTCTACAACGGCCCTCCCAACAACGATTCCCTCCTTACAACGACCCTTGCTGCTGATCCCCAAACAAGGCATTTATGCCCAACCTTTTCATGTCTGCATTACCCTCTGCTGCTAATTTTCTCAGAGTTACATAATGCACATTTTAACAGGAAAAAAACTTAATGAGGAGTGACAAACAGCTTGAATCCAGATCAGACGCCGCGTTACGCGGCGTCTGATCTGGATTCAAGCTGTTTGCAAATGTATGCCAATTTCCCTCTCTATAACGACTCCCTCCGAACAACGCACAAAATTATTGTCTCCCATTGGATGTCGTTGTAGAGAGGGAACGCTGTAATCCTTATTGATCTGTTGTTCGTTTGTGTCTGTTAAATAGCCAAGTTCTTGGTTTGTAAACTATAAATGTTACTCCTATATATCTGTTGTGTGTTTGTTAAACAGTTGTTTTCATTATATACTATAATTCTGTTACACTTGTATAATCCTACTTTATCTGGTTTTTGTTGTTTGTTAAACACATTCAACCCTAGTGACGAGTATACTTGTCATTAACAGATATCGTACCTGTGAAATGTACACTTTTTCTATGAAAAAGGTGTAGACACTGATCTTGCAGGAGCACTCTAATCAGGGTCTACACTGTTTGTCATTGAGCGATATATTCTTAAAATCAACACTAAATTGTCCAAAATGAATGGAGTAGACTTAATTGGAAATTGGACTTGTTCATTAAAAGTTTCAGGGGCTTCTTGAGTTACCTGTTGGGTGTGTCTGTTGGTTTGTATACCATTAATTACTCCTTTATAATGTTTGAAATTAGCTGTTGTTTGTTTTGTTTATAATTGTTACACTACTTTGTTTTTTGTCTTATAAGTTTGTATTGTCTAATTCTTGTGTAACCTTGCTTTAATCAAAATTAATAATTGTAAAATTAGAAGATCTAGTTTGTATAATTTGGATAAGTTGGAATATTTCATACAAACTAGAAAGCTACTAATGGCTTTAATACATTTAAATCATTACCCCATATTTACAACTTCTTACGCCTTTATTTATTCCGTCACTGTAGAAAATAGTTCACTAATTAGTTATGAATATCTATCTTCAGAACTTTTTCCATATTCTAGCAGATGGTAGCTTAAAGCAGGATGAAAGTAAAGCAGAATGTGCCTTCAGGTGCATTCTGCTTTACTTTCAACCTGCTTTAAGTGGATTCATGTCTTCAAATATAGAAACAGGCTATGGGGTAATGGGTTAACAAAGGACCAATTCGGAATCATGGATTTCATGGCAGTTTCTGTCTGTCATATTTCAGTATTAATGTTTAGGACTGCAACGGTTCACCGAATTTCGGTTATTTTCGGTTCGTTTGTCTCGGTTTGAGTTTCGGGTCGGCACTGCAAATTTTCGGTTCGGTGCGCCGATGTATGGTAAATTACACTAGACCGCTAATTTACCAATCAGCGTGCAGTCTGCGTGTATATTTTTGATGGTCAGACGTTCCAAAATGTAAGGTTAAATCACAGTTCTAACCTTTTCTTCTTGCAGTAATTTAAATAGCTCGCTTCTCGTCCGTCTCATTCTTTTCATATCGGCTATTTATAATTCCGGGAAATCCAGCACTTAACGCATGCGCACGATTGATAGCCCGGCTTCAAAGGTACCAAAATCGAATCAGCATCAGAAAGGGTAACCAGTCTATTAATTAGCGACCGCAAATTGCGAATGGCGATGTAAATAATTAAACTGAAATATTAATGACTTTTTCAGTAAAATAATAATATAATTGGAGCTAGGTAGTTCTTCTAGCGCTTATAAATAGAAGGCTGATTAAGCATTTAAGGAAGACCAGCCAGAATGACAAACAAAATAGGCTGAAAGCTTAGTTACGAAACTTCAATGAAAAACAGGTCGGGACGAACCACGCCTTAAATTCGCTACAATCTGTCCTAAAATGGTAGAAAGAGATGCACATCTTTCTCGTACATATGATAAAATTATAGATGACAGTGATAGCGTTTTCGAAAAAGTGTGTAGATCTATTGTCTGCGTAGACATGTGCCAGTAAATGAGAATTTTTTTCTGGTTGATTTTATCAAGTTCTTATCCTAAATACCCGAACCGAAATAACCGAAAACCGAAGGGGTCTACTCGAACCCGAACCGAACCGTGAAGTACCTGAACCGTTGCAGCCCTATTAATGTTATTATACAATAAAATCTCTCTTGTGCAACCAACCAATCAAATTATTTACCCATAAACGGCATATAGTTTTTATGCCCCCGGCATCGACAGATGCGG
The DNA here is from genome assembly GCA_922989275.2 of Gari tellinella. NCBI lineage: Eukaryota > Metazoa > Mollusca > Bivalvia > Cardiida > Psammobiidae > Gari > Gari tellinella. The sequence continues at coordinate 73,317,867 of OV277865.1, read as the reverse complement.
GAGCATATAGTAATCGTCCTGTCCGTCAGTCCGTCCGTCCGTGTGTCCGTAACAAGGTTAAGTAGAATTTACCGTTTCGTCTAGCATCAACACTGCTTACCCAAATGCTTGGATACTTATACAGTTGTTTCCTTGGACCATTCCCTATCCACCAATATCACCAAACTTTGATATTGACCTTGACCTTGACCTAATTTGGACTTAGAATATTTTAATTAGGCTATTTCCTGGTTAACTAGAATTTTCCGTTTCGTCTAGCATCAACACATCTGACTACAATGCTTTGATACTTATACAAATGTTGCCTTTGACCATTATCTATCCACCAATATCACAAAACTATGATTTTGACCTTGACCTTGACCTTACTTGGACTTAGAATATTTTAAATAGGCTATTTCCTGGTTAACTAGATTTTACCGTTTCGTCTAGCATCAACACTGTTTACTACAATGCTTCAATACTTATACAGTTATTGCCTTGGACCATTACCATCTCACCAATAATACCCAAGCTCAGTTTGACCTTGACCTTGACCTAATTTGGACTTAGAAAAAATTCAGAATATATTGTCAAGGATGCCACTGGGGGCATAAGCGTTTATTGAACGCGCAGTCTTGTTAATACCGTAATTGCTGTTAACACAGAGATGATTGCATTTTATGGTGCAAGACTTTATAGAAGACTTTATAGACTAGTTTGGGCGAGACATTAAAATCTAACAAGAAGAAGTTGTTTGGCAATGGAGGAAAGAGTCTGGATGCTTTCTGCTTTGCCTCATTTTAAGATGCATGTATGATCAACTCTATTTCTGTTTTCAGTGTTTTAGATATATATATATATGGTTCATTTAGCTTAAGGTCATTGACCCTTCTGACTTTAAATGGCCAGTTCCATTTCCAATTTAGTCTAGTCCAATTTTTACAATTAAGAGTTTTTGTTTTTTGCAGTTTATTGCAAAATGAAAAACAGTGTATACCCTGATCAGAGGGCTCCCGCAGGTCTCCTGCAGGAGCCCTCTGATCTGGGTTTACACTGTTTTCAAAAGGCATGTAAAATCTTGACAGGTACACTGAATGACACATAATTATATGCATCGCTAGTGTTAATGTATACTGTATATTATATGTATGAATACATTTGTTCAGGAATGGAGAATCCATCATATGGGGCACAGGGAACAGTGAAAAGTAATCCTGCCTACCTAGAAGAACCTTCCTCCAGTGACCTTGAGTCCATGTCAGTTTCCATTGCACTGTCTTCAGAGGACCTGTATTCTCAGGTAAGCCATATTAACCATTCACCTGCTAAATGCTATTTTGCTGTAATTTTCAAACAGTTTTGATCTAGATTAGATGCTGCCATACACCATGAACGACAGAAATATTTTACATTATGAAAGAGAGTAAAATCAATCATGAAAAACAGTTATATCATACACCATGAAAGCCAATAAATCATACACTGTGAAAGACAGTAAAATCATATTCCATGAAAGACAGTTAAATCATATACATGTACTGTGATAGACAGTAAAATCATGTAACATGAAAGACATTTAAATCATATACTGAAAGACAGTAAAATCATAAATCATGAAAAACAGTTAAATCATACACTGTGAAAGACAGTTAAATCAGACACCATGAAAGCCAGTAAATCAAACACTGTGAAAGACAGTAAAATCATGTACCATGAATGCAGTTAAATCATACACTGTGAAAGACAGTAAAATCATGTACCATGAATGCAGTTAAATCATAAACTGTGAAAGACAGTTAAATCACATACCACGAAAGACAGTAAAATCAAATACCATGAATGCAGTTAAATCATACACTATGAAAGACAGTTAAATCACATACCATGAAAGACAGTAAAATCATATACCATGAATGCAGTTAAATCATACACTATGAAAGACAGTTAAATCACATACCATGAAAGACAGTAAAATCATTTACCATGAATGCAGTTAAATCATACACTATGAAAGACAGTTAAATCACATACCATGAAAGACAGATAAATCATACACTGTTAAGACAGTTAAGTCAGACACCATGAAAGCCAGTAAATCAAACACTGTGAAAGACAGTAAAAGCATGTACCATGAATACAGTTAAATCATACACTGTGAAAGAAAATTAAATCATATACCATTTCAGACAGTTAAAGCATATACTGTGAAAGACAGTAAAATCATACACCATTAAAGACAGTTAAATCATTCACTGCGAAGGACAGTTTAATCATATACCATGAAAGACAGTTAAATCATACACAATGACAGACAGTGAAATCATACACCATGAAAGACAGTAAAATCTTACACTGTTGAAGACAGTAAAATTATACACCACGATTAAGAGTAAAATGGTACACTATGAGCAACGGTAAAATTATACACCAAGAAAAACGTGTGTTAAACAGATCTTTATACCAATGTTTGTCATCATTTTTCAGGGGGAAAGTACTCTGAAGAGAAAGAGTAAAATGCGGAGTGTAGATGCTGCAGCGATAGCACGGTTACGGAGCAGCACCCTCCCTATAGGCATATCTGATGATACCTCGTCCCTGATAAACAATGAAGTGGAAGTGGTGTATAACGAGAGGACAGCCTTGTGATAGTCTCAAGTGATTTAAGATTTGTTGTTGTTTATGCGAAATATACCATAAGAAATATTTTTTAAATCCTAACAGATAATGGCTTAAATCAGGCTGAAAGTAAAGCAGAATGCGCCTTAAGGGGCATTCTACTTTACTTTCACCTGCTTTAAAAGGTCAACTGTCATCACTAGATCCAAGCTATGGGGTAAAGGGTTAGAATATTGACCAGATTGCAGCACTCACCTATAGGTATATCTGATGATACCTTGTCCTTGATTAACAATGAAGTGGAAGGGGTGTATAATGAGAGGACAGCCTTGTGATCTGAAGTCGTTCTCAAGCATTTGATTGGTCAGATTTGAGCCTAGGCTCAAATCTGACCAATCATGCCTAGGCTCAAATCTGACCAATCAAATGCTTGAGAAGGTTCTTAGACAGCCTTGTGATAGTCTCAAGTGATATAAGACTTGTTGTTGTTGTTTATGGATGATGCTGACTTTCAAATGAGCTCATCCATTTTAGAAAATTGACCAGATTGCATTGAATTTTGAGCAATATATGCTCATGGAATTTGAAAGTACAGTAAAATCCTTCTATTACGACTACTAGAAAAAAGGCTAATTGACTGTATACAAGACAGGTGACAGCTTAAAGCATTATGAAAGGAGCTTTCTGTTTTGCGTTCACCTTGCTTTTGCAGTCACCTGCCTTTAACAAATGCAATTTAGTGTCGTAGTAGAGAGGTTTTACCATATAAAGAACAGTGCAGCAGAACCTTCTTGACTGGCTGTTGTATACAGGTTGGACTGCTGCCAGTTTAACTAATTCACCCCTGAAACTTTAAATGGACAACTCCAATATCCATTTAAGGTTAGTCAATTTTTAACAATATAAGGTTGATTTTCTGATCAGGGTGTACACTGTTTTCATAGTGCAAGTGTATTCTTCACATGTACACTGTTTGCTATTTGATGAGTATACTCATCAGTAGAGTTGATTCGGCTAAATAAGCTAATGGTAATTTTGGTCAGTAGGCCTAAAGTAATGCATGATGATATTTTTAAAAAACCATAAACTTTCCCATGCTATTAACTGATATTGACACTTTTTGGACATTGCTGTAGATCCAGATCAGACATTTTCTGAGGGACCTGTCTGATCAGGGTCTGCACTGTTTTAATTTATTTCTGTTTGACATGAGTCTGCACTCCTTCCTCAGGAAAAATCCTTATTTTATTAGGCAATGTAATACTCACAGTGGGCAGAGTTTTACATACAGTCGAACTTCCATATCTCGAACCTCGCTAACCTCCAACTATCCCATAGTTCGATTCATGAATTACATTACTTCGTGGTCAGCTAAGTCTAACATACCTGTATTTCAAAGTTAAAACGTGGCTTAGCCATGTTTTAACTTTGAAATACGGTTATGTTCGACATAACCGAATTCGAGATATCGAAGTTCGACTGTATGCTTGTAAATATTAGCATGAAAAGGGTTCAATGTAAAAAGTAAAAATCTCTTATAACTGTACCACATGTTACTACTGTAATGATGAAACAATTTTAAACTAGTAACATGCGTTTTTCCAGACATTTTTCCATGGATGATGTATTACAAATGTCACTATATATATATGTATATATTTACACTATGTTACATATGCAAATTTTGTCGTTTTTCTGTATGCAATTTGTTAAAGTCACCCAGAAATGTTTTCATATGCATTTTTTACATAGCATTAGGATGTTCTGTTATCCTTCAAAAGAGTTAACTATTTGTAGTTTCTGTTATTTGTAGGTTCTGTGATCATTCAGAAGAGCTTACTATTGGCATATTCTAAAGACTATTATCATCCCAAAGAATAAACCATTTATAGTTTCTCTTATCATTCAAAGGAGTTTACTATTGGTTGTTTCTGTGATCATTTAGAGGAGCATACTATTTACAGTTTCTGTTATCATTCCAATGATTAAAACATTTGTAGTTTCAGTTATCATTAAAAAGAGTCTAATTGTTGTATTCTGTTATCATAAGGAAACGTTTTCTATTTGTAGTTTCTGTTATAATTGCAAGTAGCTTACTATTTGTAGTTTCTATTATGAATCCAAAGATTAAACCATTTGTAGTTTGTGGGATCATTAAAAAAAGCTTAATATTTGTTGGTTCTGTGATCACTCAAAATAGCTTACTATTTGCTGTTTCTGTTATCGTTACAAAGAGCTTACTGTTTGTAGTTTCAGCTATCATTCAAAAGAGTTTAGTAGAAGAAGAATTTAAGGAGAAGAATTTATATAAGTTTACCAAAACTTGTTTTCTAATCCTTATATTTATATGTGAAATTATATGTATTGTCATTTATGACTGTATCTATTTTGAAATAAAATACTGTTTAAACTAAAGAGTTTAGTATGTGTAGTTCCTGTGATTATTAAGAAGAGTTTACTATTTGTAGTTTCTGTTACCTTTCAAAAAGCGTACATCATTTGTAGATTCCCTGTTATCATTTGAAAGAGTACACCATTTGTAGATTCTGTTATCATTTAAAAAAGTACTATATTTGTAGTTTCTTTTATAAGTCAAAATAGTTTACTAATTGTTGTTTCTGTTATCATTCCAAAGAGCTTACTGTTTGAAGTTTTTGTTATCATTCAAAAGATCACACCATTTGTAGTTTCTGTTATAAGTCAAAGGAGCTTACTGTTTGTAGTTTCTGTTATCATTTTAAGAGCCTATCATTCATTGTTTTTGTTACCAATTCCAAAGAGTTTACTTTTTGGAATTTCTTATATCATTCTAAAGAGCTTGTCAACCATTGGAAGTTTCTGTTATTATTTACAGTTCTCGTACCATTTATTATTTCTGTTGTCATCTCAATCAGTTTACACATTTTTATTTCTGTTACAAATCAAAGAGCTTACTATTTGTGAACTTTGTTATCCTTGCAAAGCACTTACCAATCACATGTAGAACAACTGTTGTCATTAACAGAGCTTACTGTTTGTAAATTTTGTTTACATTAAAATTTTATTGTGTGTAGCTTGTTGATTAGCAATTTTCTTACCATTCAGATGTTCTAATGTCTTTATGTTATAAGCTCACATAGTGTAAGGTTGTTTTTTACTCGGCCGAGCTTTTTTATCCAATCTTTATCAAACTTTCACAGATTGTATATGACCATAAGAGTTCAGATTAGCTCGAATTTGGTTGAAATCCAATTAATAGGTCAAGAGTTATCTGCCCTTGAATTGCTGAAACGTCATATCTAACAGTGTTTACACTCTTGAGGCCACATTTTTTATCCAATCTTTATCAAACTCGCTCAGATTGTAAATAACCATTAGAGTTCAAATTAGTTTGATTATTGTTGAAATCGGGCCAATAGGTCAAGCGTTATCTGCCCTTGAATTGCTGAAAATGCCACATCTAACATTGTTTACTCTGTAGAAACCACATTTTGTTTATCTAATCTTCATCAAACTTTCTTGGATTGTAAATAAACATAAGTTCTAGATTTATTTTAATTATGCCTGAAATTGGACTATTGGGTTATGAGTTATCTACTCTTTATCTGTTGAAAATGTCATATATGACAGTGTATACACTCTAAAGCTCACAATTTTTATTCAATATTTCTTTTTTAAAGAATGCAATTATTGTTGAAATCTGATGTATCTGCCCTTTGTGTGTTAAAATAGCAATGATATTTAATAGTGTTTACACTTTAGCAATTACAGTTGATTGCATTTTGTACAGTTGAATGCATTTTGTCAAGAGTTATCTGCCTTTAATGTACTCGACTATACTAGAATATGTCCTATTCCAATATTGGTTTACACTGTAGTCTACAAATTTGAATTAATTTAGATTCATATGGGTGGAACTCAAAAGTAAAGCTATCAGGCTCCATTACAACAGGTGAGCAATATCAGGGCCTTCAATGCCCTCTTCTTGTGTAAAAGCATATATAATAAGCCGTTTAAATGTTTTCCCGCTAATGACAAAACCATGATTATCCCTGCAAAAAGTATGGATCCAGATGAGATGTAGTGTAACTTGGGGTCTAATCAGAATCCAAACTGTTTGACAATATTATCATTGTTTGAAAAGAAATAGTGGAATGTTCGAAAGCAAGAATACTATTCTTGCTTTAGATCATTCCACTATTTCTTTTCAATAGTAGCAGACAACACTTATTGCAGACGGCAATATTACGTATCACTGAAATGGGTAATTAATGTTTTTATTGTCATTCCTTACCTGTTAACATTTAGTATTTTCTAGTCATATATTGATGTTTTCATTGTATAAACAGTATACGTATATGTTCATTAATCTGCAGTTATCGAGTTCTTTGTTGTTTAACTGTTGTAGACAATGAGAGAATGTTATATTTTTTAATGTAGTTATCTAAGAAAAATATTTTATATTCGGAAGATACGACAACACAATTTTGATAATCAAATGATGTAAATCAAATAGTATTAAACTAACAACATCTATAATATTATTTGAACAACTGACCACAATTTGTATACCTGTTAATATAGATTTTAATAGATACTAGTTAATACAAAAACCACGGGCTAATCAGTACACATTTGCTGCATACATAAACATTGTATTGATAATGTCATAGATATGTTAATATCTTGTGGCAAGCACACTCTAGAAAAAAGAAAGATATAGAACATTTCTGATAATATGACCAGTAATACGACAGTACAATATTCAAAGGACATTCAAATTTTTCTTCAATGTAGCTGTTTATGTGACAGCTCAGTGGAGGTTAAAAGTAATGTAAAACGTAACTTAAGGGGCTTTCTTCATTATTTTTGTCCTGCATTAAGAAGTCATTTGCCTTGAAAGGTACCGTCCGTAATCTCATTTACCAGTTTGTCGCTCAATATAGACACATTATTAGTCGATTTTCAACTTTTAAATCATAAAGAAAAAACCTTAAAAGATAAACAAATGATTATTTTCAGTTTAACAGATGACTATATAAAGACAGATAGATATGAAAACTTTGTAAAGTTCTATCCAAGTTAATGCCAAGTACTATAACAGTCTATAAGTGTGTAGTTGACAAGGCTCTAGAATAGGTAGCAAATTGGTAAAACATTTCAATGTGTTTTACTTAAAACGTTTCTTAAAAAAATGGCAAATAGGTAAAAAAAAAATTACGTTATTGTACTTGGCCATTATAAAATACTTAACAAACAGAAAAACAAGTGATATTTTGTACTTTGCAAGTTTTAGTATATCAGAAATAGATAAAAAAAAAAAATGTTTGTACATGTATTAAGTGTTAGTATAAAAATGAAAATAAGTTAAAAACGAATCACAGTATTGTAATTTGCAACATTGTCGATGAATGGCAAAGTATAAAACAGAACATCTTATCAACAAACAACCAACACTTTAGTACTCCACAAGGTTTCAGGAAACACTAGCAACTTAACCAATAACGTTGTCTACCTCTCAAGATTCTAGGGTGAATGGCGTAAGTATAACTGGAATATATAGGCAAACAAAAGCAGTAGTTGTGTGCTTTGCAATGCTCAAGTACTCTAGGTACAATACTTATACTATATAGTAAATAGACAATGTTAAATTGGTTCGTACTTTTCATAGTAAAATCAACCAAACTGTGCACAGATGACCACAACTTGCTGCAAAAACGTGTTATTTCTTCCATCTATACTAGGACATATGGCAAATAAAAGGCTTTGTTTATTATAGTGTCACCCCTATTGAAAGGGCCAGCCATTTTTATGAGACACCTAACTTTTTGTGCGCAAAGTACCTCCCAAATCTCTTCTATTAAACAATACAAACAAAGACTTTACTATCCAGTATTACAAAATGCATCCCAAATACACATGTACAATCAAATTGAATGTTATTTCTAGCTAAAAGTTTTTAAAGTTCATAGCAAATTATTATTACAACTTTTAATTTTTATTTTGTCCAAGATGTAATGACGTTTGATTTATTGTTTTAACACATAAAACATTGTTATTTGGTCAAGGGTCTAGGGATACATGCTCGAAAGTATTACAAACAAGCTGTTACTTTTATAAAAGGTTCTATGGTATATGATAATATATTATGACAACTACAAAAGTGTCAGTGTTCTAGAGTCCGTGGTAAAATACAAATAATAAAGTATATTTTTGCTAAACAATTAGTTGCTATTTTGCCAGTTTTTATACCAATATATTGGTATTTTGTTAGTTGGTATGTTAACAAAACCTTGGTAATTTATGGATTGTTATTAAGAAAATATACTGGTATTTTTGTCAGTTATGTTATTATAACAACTATTTGATTAGGTATTTGCAATTAGATTTCACCTAAAACAAGATTGTTGTTTTGCCAGTATATATTTATTATAACTAAGAATTATAATATTTGCCATCGTTCTGGAGGTCATGGCAAATAGTACAAAAACAGTTAATTAATACTTATCTAGTTAGCAAGGAAACATGCCAATAAGTGAACTCTAAACACTTTATTCTATTCAGTCAAGGTGTAAAGTTATAGTAAAATATTGTTACAAACATTAGAATTTTGTTTTGTCCAAAGTGCAAGGATACACAGTAATATACACATTTATTATTTCAAGCAATAAGTTGTATTTTCCATGGTTAAAGGGTACATATGCAAAAGAGTTACACATGATATGTTGTTACCTTTGCCATACTTTTTCTTGTATGACAAAATTTATTTACATTGAAATTGTACATTAAACTGATAATTCTGTCAGTGTTCAATGATGCATGGCAAGTAGTAAAAGTAATAGGCTGGCATATTTTATAGGTTTGGGCAAATCGAGACATTCTATTACGTCACAATTACTTGATTGTGACGTAATAGCATACAACTGGTCATGTGACTATTAATAGAAAATACTGATTTGTCAGTTATAAAAACAAAAGTTAAGCTTATATTTTTCCATTTAATATTTCAAAAAACGAATTGGTATTTTGCCTGTCGTTATATTGTTGTTATTTCTGAAGAAATAAAAAAGGTATTTTGCCCGTAGTTATACCAATACATGTATATTGGAATTTTGTCAATTGTAACATATTGATTCTATGCAATTTGTCATTACTATTTTTACATGGGTACTTTGCCAATTATTATTTCAATCAAATGTTCAAGAGCCAGACAGTTGCACATATCAAATCAAACAACTCAGGAGATCAACATATTTCACCTTTTCCCCATTAGAAACACCTTTTAGCGCACTCAGTGTATTCCTCCACTGAAGAAAAAAGTTCCAATTCATACAGTCGTTAAGATGTACCAAACTAAATGTTTTATATATCCTAGCAGATTGAAGCTTTAAGCAGGTTGAAAGTAAAACAGAATGTGTCTTAAGGGACATTCTGTTTTAATTTCAATCTGCTTTAAGGGTGTATCAATGTCATGAGCCATTTTTTTCAAAGTATTAAACTTTTTTTCTATCATTGTTTTTTTGGAAGAGCTATTTATGATGAATGAAAAAATGAAAAAAAATATACATGGTGGTGTCCTTCTTTTTGAGCTACAGCGATTTGAAAAGGGTATGTCAAATATGGATTTTTTTCTTCAAATTTTACCCATTCAGAGTACAAGCTTCAGTAAAATCTATTTCAAAACAAAACAAAAATGTTAATTTGGGTTTTCTTTATATATTTCATGTCTATGGTGGTATGTTCACATATATAAACCCAAATTTAAACAAAGCAGGCACCAGGTTTGAATAATATGGATCCTTGAATATCAAAGATATGCTTTATATAGGGCATGCTTTTATTAGATTTTTTATTTTATGAAAAAAAGTAAAAAAGTTTGAAAATGAAATAGTTCTAGTATTAAACTTTTTCTTATATTCTACCAGATGAAAGCCCATACTAAGACAGTTCAAAATATGAAAAGAAATTGAAAGGTCAGAGTTATTAAAGTAAAAAGAGTTATCGCCCCTTACACAATTTACAAAAAAGTACCATATCGATGATATTTAGAGCTTTATAAATTTCACATTTGGTGCCTTTTTTTTCTTAAATTAGTTTTTGTATGAAGAAATGCTACTATAGATAGGAAATAAATAACACAAAACCAAATTATCATATTTGTTTTCATTTAAAATGGGTTTTATTGAAGCGGGCTGTTTGAAAAGGACAAAATAAGAGGAAGTGGGTGGGGTAAATTTTACATGGCCGTAGAGCCAACTGTTGTTCACCAAAATGTACACTTTTTCTATCTTTTCATTCATCTTAAATAGCTCTTCAATACAAAACGATCATAGAGTGTTTTCATATACTATGAAAATTTCCCAAAGTCATGACATTGATACACCCTTAAGCAACCGTATGTCTTCAAAACTAGAAACAGGTTATTGGGGTAAAGGGTTAAATGGTGTTATCTGACAGTTATAATGTGTTTCAAATTTGTACATAATGTCAGATATAAAACAAAAATTAATGTGTTGTTGTAGTTGTTGTTTATTTACACAGAATAATGTAATTATAATGCATGTTACAAAAGACGTTCTAGAAGAAGACTTTAACACATTTAACCCTAACGACGAGTATACTCCATCATTTACAAACATTGTACCTGCGATATTTACACTTGCCCATGCAAACAGTGTAGACCCTGATCAGAGTGCTCATTAAGGAGTCCTCTGATCAGGGTCTACACTGTTTGTCACTTTAAAGTTTAATGTTAAAATCAAACCTAAATATCTAAAAAATGGCTTAGACTTATTTTTATGCCCCCGGCATCGACAGATGCGGGAGCATATAGTAATCGTCCTGTCCGTCCGTCCGTCCGTGTGTGTGTGCGTCCGTAACAAGGTTAAGTAGATTTTACCGTTTTGTCTAGCATCAACACCTCTTACCCAAATGCTTTGATACTTATACAGTTGTTGCCTAGGACCATTCCCTATCCACGAATGTCACCCAACTTTGATTATGACCTTGACCTTGACCTAATTTGGACTTAGAATATTTTGAGTGGGCTATTTCTTGGTTAACTAGATTTTACCGTTTCGTCTAGCATCAACACCGCTTACTCCAATGCTTGGATACTTATAGTTGTTGCCTTGGACCATTCCCTATCCACCAATATCACCCAACCTTGATTTTGACCTTGACCTTGACCTAATTTGGACTTAGAAAAAATTCAAAATATACTGTCAAGGTTGCCACCGGGGGCATAAGCGTTTATTGAACGCGCAGTCTTGTTTTTAAATTGGAATTGTTTTTAAATTTAATAAAAGTTTCAGGGATCAATATGCTAATGCCAGGGACCTAGTCCCTGCTAATGCTCAAGATAAGAGTGAGTCAAAGGAACATTTCCAAAAGACTTTCTTCTTTAAGTCAACACCACATGTATAATAAGAAATATTTTCTATATCTTCGCATATGTTAGCTTAAAGTAGGTTGAAAGTAAAGCAGAATGTGCCTTAGGGCATATTCTGCTTTATTTTCAACCTGCTTTAAGTGGTCACCTATCTTCAATAATGGACACAGACTATGGGATAATGGGTTAAGGATGTAAGTATTTGATAAACTTACATTTACATAATTAAAGATGTATTTGAAGCAGAAAACAATTCATCATGATAAGGATTAAGTCATTTAACAATAGGTTAATTTTAACAAACGTTTATGTAACCAGGTCCTGAATGTTTGTCTGTATATCTATCTCTCTGTTTGCATCTACCTCCATGTCTCCCTTCTTCATGATATTCTAATGAGTAGTCGCGTCATAGGATTTGGTGCAGATATAAGAATGTTAGTCAAGAAAATGCCCGCATTTTGTGACATTGTGCCCTCATCAGATACCTTCCTACCTCGTCGTGGTTCTGGGGCTTAATTGTCATAGGGGATTGTTCCAGTATATTAGACCGAGCTTATCCCCTCTGCCAAGAAGGCAGGTCCGTGGTTTTGATCTCATGCGCTGCTTTGCGGCGAGTGAGATTAGCCGAGGTCATCTTCCAGAAATCACCATCATCTCATTTCATCCTCTCTCATCTTCCAGCTGCGCTATTTGACCTATATTGTGTGGCGGTGTCGTAAAACCAAATTCATCCATCCATTGCGTGGAACCCTTCAAACTCTTTGACCATACGTTCTACGTTTTTGCGTTACTCAAAAAGGTTACTGGGCGTATCACTACCCCGACCTTATGCTACCTGTACGTTTTGCAACCAAATAATGATAATAAAGGGGGGGGGGGTAATGTATCTTTAGTAATTAGTACTCGGATAATAAAATTAATTCATAAATAAAGAAATATTTATGCTATTTGATGGCCAATTATCAAAAACAACGGCTTTCAACACTAAGTATCACTTGTAGGTTATTAGGTTCCCATGTAGATAACTAAAGCAGGGACGTAGATTATAGACTACGTCCCTGACTAAAGTTACCAAAATATGAATTAGTCTACTTGGAATTCAGTATTTATCAGCAAACGGTGCAGACTAAGACCAAATACCCATTATATTTACAAACAGTGTAGACCCAGATCAGAGGGCTTCTATGACCAGTGTCTACACTGTTTGCTAATTTAGAGCAGTATTTATTCAACTACCCAGAATTCCCAGTATACTGAATTATGTTTTGGTAGTTTAAAAGATATAGAAGAGAACCATTTAACTCACAATTATTACTTAGTGTTGAAAGAGTTAAATAAAAATGTAACCACACTTTTTACATTTATATTAAATGAAAACGATCCAGTACAGTCATCTAAATAATTAAACTCAACTTTAGCAATACGTGTTCGTTCTACTAAGAGAATATCAAAATAATGAAACTGAACTTAGCAATACGTGTTACTTCAACCTAAACGAGTTCGAGATATCTAATTTCTATCTATCTTTCTTTAAAGACATTACCCTAGTCCATTCATTGATTTCCTCTGTTGTTCTCACTAGGTGTAAAAAAAAACAACCAAGTAAATCATGAGAAAATTGTGGAGGCAACTACTCAGCAATCTGAAGTTTTGTAAAGAGGCCCTTACATACTAGATCTCAATGGGGTTTTTAATTGGTTTTACTAACCAAACTATCAATTTCAATTTCAATTTCCTTTATTACACTCAGTTCATGATATACATGAATACATGAGGAAAACGTTATACATTGTATATACATAGACAAAACATACATATTGACAAACAATTAATTTTGTGTATTATCAGTTAGTTAAATTTTAGAAGATTATTTACTATTAGATTCCGGGAGAGATACGGGTATAATTAACAGAATGTTTAAGTTAGCAAAACATACTGGGAAAGCCAGACATTTTCAGTTACCATTATGTAGAAATGAAAATTATAAGGATATTTAACAGCACTTTTACTTAAGGACATGTATAACAATAGTTTGTAATATAATTACACACGTTCCCAAACACAAAATGCGTATAATACATGTTAATGTATCATAGATGAATGAACGAATATGAGTGACTGCATGAATGGCCGAGTGAATGAGTGAATGATTCAAATAAACACTCAGTCATTCAACCAATCAATCAGTAAGTCAACCAATCAACCAATCAATCAATAAATAAAGTTATGAGGAAAAAGATGACAGAATCAAAACACAAAATATGAAGGCCCTGTTGTACTACGGTGGATAAGACGTCACTATTTGCCAGAAAAAGTGTTTACGCTTAGATTAAATTTAGTATTGCGAACAGTTTGGATCCAGATAAGACGTCGAGTAACCCGGCGTCTGATTAGGTTCCAAACTGCATGTCACTCAGATAAGATAATAGGTGGAACTGTTCAACATTATCGTTTTCTACATTTAATGAGATGCGTTTACCATTAAACGGGGAAGAGTAACGTCTCTTTCGCTGTATAATTTATTTGAACACTTTCACGCTTACATTGGACCTCTGTCGAGACGTACGGCAGAGAGCCAATATACGTGATCAGTGTGTAGTAGAGAAAAAATGAGACAACGTGGTTGATGGGGTATATACACTGCACGCATTAATTGAGCCTCTGTCGAAATGAAATACAGAGATTCAATCTGCGTGAGTAATATAAGTGTGAGAGATGGTAGGGAGATAGAGAGAAAGAGAGAGACACAGACAGACAGACATACAGACATACAGATAAGACATATAGACAGACAGGGAGAGAGATGAAAAATGGGAGAGACAAAGGCAAAAGAAAGACAGATAGTAAATGATGCATGCAAACATACAAATGGGCTATAAATAGGCTATTTAAAGTCAAACGTTGATTGATAAATTATAATCATTGACACAGTTTTAGATCTTCAAATAGGATGTTGATCCATTAAATCAGAAAACCGCCAGTACAGGACCAAAACAATGTAGTAAGTTCCTATAGGAACTCTCCATGTTATTTTAATCCCTCACACAGCATTGACTACATATAAAGCCTTTCACTTGTTAATCACATAGGTAATACAAAACATTAAGTCAGTATAAAACATTGAGGAGAAAAATGCAATAAACTTTAAAACAATTAACAACAGTATATTTGTCACACATCGACTATTTAAACATTTTCTGAAAATGGACAACTATGATTTTTACTAATTTGCACAATTTTAGGTATTCACTGGTGTTTCGTGTATTAATGAGTTTATCAAACACCACAATATTTGGTCTCCTATAGTATTTATCGTAAATGAATTGCTTACGTGAACAAGTAAAATGAGTGCATGTGAAAATATAATGAAACTCGTCCCCTATTTCTCCGTGACATAGAGGACATATTCTGTTTTCACGAGGTATATTTAACCATCTTCCAGTTTCTATTGGTAACTTGTGATTTCTAGTCCTGAATTGAATCATTTGTTTTAAGTAACAGGGTGGCGTTTTTAAAAGGTAAGTTTCAAATTCAAATTTGTGTTTTATCAATTTATAAGTGATACAGCTACTAGATTCATCGATGGTTCGGAACCATTCACCGATATAAAGATCTTTAAGCTTTTGGTTGATTGCATTTTTTAACCATTTTGGATTAGGGAATATCTGTGTACGCCAAATGTCAATGAAGCCAGTGGAGGTAAGTATATTTCTGATATTATTTAGCCATGTAAAACGTTTAGTTTGAGTTCCTGGAGGACATACGTCATATTTGGACCTGAGGTAAGTATATACATTTTGTGCAAGGTTGTTTGAGCTTGATTGTATCAATTTCGACCAATATGAGATAATTCTTGTTTTGATATCAATCGATATCGGGAATACACCTGTTTCACCGTAGACAATACAATTAGGAGTTGAACTTTTTATATTCATAATGTGTTTTAGAAACTTTAACTGTACTCGCTCTATACATTCAATGTTGCCAAAGCCCCAAATTTCGCATCCGTATAGTAAGACCGGTTTGACTGTTTTATTAAAAATATCAATTTGCATATCAAGTGGTAAAGACAGTGGTCTAAGTTTTTTCAATAAACTGTACAATGCACGCGTTCCTTGGGCAGCGATGTGCCGTTTAGTCTGATAGAATGATCCAGATTTACAAAACAGTACACCTAGATATTTGTATTCTGTAACAACCTCCAAAGGTTGATCGTTAAAGGTGAAGTTAACTTGACCTGGTCGGCCTTTGGAGAAAACAACAACTTTTGACTTGGAAATATTTACTGTTAATCTCCAGAGATTGCAGTATTCTTCGTAAGCTTGAAGTGCATATCTGAGGTCATCTGCAGACTTGCTTATTAATATTGTGTCATCCGCATATAAAAGAATAAACAACTTTAAAAATGTGTGTAAATTTGTATCGTCGTCTATGTTCTCAAGTGTTATCCCATTTATGTCCTCTTTGTTGTGGAGAAAATCATGTAAGTCATTCAGGTACAGAGAAAAAATTAGAGGTGATAAATTTTCACCCTGTCTGACTCCTATATTGCACGAGAAAAAGTTTGAGCACGTGCCATTTACCGTAACACACGATTTAATATCACCGTACATATTTTTGACCAGTGTAAAGAACCTGCCATTAATACCATACGATAAAAGCTTTTGCCAGAGGCCAGCTCTCCAAACAGTGTCGAATGCTTGCTTTAAATCGATAAAAGCGCAGAACAGTTTCTGTTTACTATTATGTAATAGTTGTATGAGCGAATGTAAAATAAAAATGTTGTCTGCTGTAGAAAATCCACTTCGAAAGCCTGCTTGATAATCGTTAATTATATTGTTACTTTCGACAAATTTTGTAAGTCTATTGTTTAATACGGACGTGAATAATTTACCTAAACAGCTAAGTAATGTGATTGGTCGGTAATTTTCAGCATTTGTAGGGTCACCTTTGTTTTTAAAAATAGGGTTAATAATTCCTGTTGTCCATGATTTTGGGATTATACCTCTTTCAAAAACTATATTGAACAGTTTAACAAGAACATGCTTCATGAGAGGGAAAGAGACCTTAATTTGTTCATTTACTATATGGTCTATGCCGAACGCTTTGTTATTTTTCAGCTTCTTGACTGCTGCTTCTATTTCTGCTAACGAAATTTCTATGTTTAAGATGTTGCTATTATCGTCATTTAAAAATATAGGGTCAATGTTGGGCTCTTCAGAATCCTCTACAGAATTATCATAATTTGTATTTTTATAGTGTTGATACAGATCATCTAGTGACGCTCGCACGTCTTGTTTTTTATTGCCATTTAAAGCCTTCCAATATAATCTTGGATCTGATGTTTTAAGTTTCCGTAGTTTTGCAATGTTTGATTGTTTAAAGTTGTTAAAGAAAGTTCGCATGACTGATTTATAATGTTTACTTTGCACTTTTAGCTCACGTTTGTTTTGTGAAGTTTTGTGTATATTATATTGAGATTTTGCTTTATGAAACCGTTTTCGTGCCTGTTTACACTTATGACCATACCAAGTTTGAGGCTTTTGTGTATCGCTTTGATGGATCTTACATTTTTTTGACGTCCTGAAAATTTTATCTTTAAAGCTTTTTTCTGCAGAATTACAGAATATTTTACTTAAACATTGGACAGAGTTATCTAGTTCAGTTTGGCTTAAAGTGTCATTAGTCTCGAGCGCAGATAAACTTGAGTACATGTTATCAATTTCCTCTGCACTTATATTCTGTAAAAATACTTCTGCTTTTGATTTGTCCCAACGTGTGGGTTTAACTTCACATGTACTAGTACAACTGCACGCATAAACGTGATCACTTTTAATTCGCAAGCTAACGGGACAGTGAACGTCCGACAACATAGGGCAAAACGTATGTACATTCATTGAGTCTATAAATGGAAACAGATCAACATTGCATAGAAAATAATCGATTGTGCTGGTATCATTCGATGTAACAGTTCCAACTAAATCACCGACCGTCCGGCCATTCAATATGTATAAATTATTTTCTAGCAAGAAATCAATAAGTTTGTAGCCGTAATTATTGGATGATTTATCTGTGTTATTACGTTTTAACGTGACATCATGACGCTCAAAAAAGCTAAACTCTTTGTCCAATTCGCTCGCTATATCTGTTAGGTTTTGAGAATCAAATATATAGTTATCAGTTTCAATAAAATCAGACAGGTTTTTTGTTCTAGAATTGCTATCACCAAACATACAGATACAATCGTATTTATCGTAAAGATTATTCATTTCTTGTTGTATTTCGTAATATGGTTCTCTGCTTGCGTAAACGGAGTTTTCAGGTGGTATGTAAAAAACACCGAAGAGTATTTCTTTTTGTGTACAATGTTTAGATAAAACAAACCACTGTATAAGTCTACTTTCAGTTTCGATCAAGTTTATGTGTTGGCACAGTTCATTTCTCACCATAAGGGCAATGCCCCCAGATTTACGTTTGGCCAATAACTGTCTGTTTTTAAAGAATAGTTTGTATCCGTCTAAATCAATTGAGTCCAAATCATCTAGTTTAGTTTCTTGTAGACCGATTATATCGTAACTGTTTATAAATTCTAAAAACTCAGGGCATTTTTGCTTACTTAGTAAGCCACATACATTTAACGAGAGCACATTGATATAGTTGTCACTGTATTTCGTTTGTGTATTGGTCACGCTCTGCACGTGCACCTCCCCCGCTATGTCCTATTCACTATCTGACTGATCGAGCTCGATCAGGTCACCCGCCTGTGTGACGTCACTCTGTATTGGTGGGATTTCCATCGCGTCTTCGTTGCTATGGCTACTACCCTCGGGTTCGATAGATTTCACTCGTTTGTTGATTGCATCTTCCAACGGCGATCGTGCCTTATGTTTTGGATTTGTCTCTGAACGTATCGGTGTGTTATTTCTGCCGTTTACCACTTCAAATCTGTTTTTACTCTCAAAATTTGGTTTTGAGCGCTGTGCTTGAGCGTAACGTCTGCCTGCATAGTTTCCGGGCTGCTTATCTGTAGCTGATGGCGTTTTGGGTAATGTGTTCTTGCTTCTCTTGGGGTCATATAATGTATCGTTTACATACAATTTGTCCTTTACCAATACTACCTTGTTTTCTCTGTTCTGCTTCAATTCTCTCATGACTGGGTATAATTCCCTTCTCCTCTGTTCTATCTCGTATGGAAACTGTTCTCTTATACTGTAGCCATTTCTCACTTTATTCAAATTGAAACTAGCTTTTCTGATCTTTTCTCGGTCTAGGAATTTCTCAAACTTAGCTACTATAGGCCTTGGTTTATTGTACGAGTGTCGTTTACTTCCTAAACGGTGGACACGGTCAAATGAAATCAAATCTATGCACTCTGGTGTGTCTTGGAGGACTTCTGATTTCAAAAAGTTCCTAAGGGTCGATTCAGTGTTCTCTGCGTCTGACTCTTTGATACCAAAAAATAACAAATTTTCCCTCATCGACCTTGCTTTCATGTCTAGAAGTTCTTCTGAAATATAGTTCACATTTTCATTGGATTGTTCCACTTTTTTCATAAGGTCCTGATTTACGCGCTTTAGGTCGCAAATTTCTTTATCTGTATGCCTTTTCGATTCAATGCATTCGTCAAAGAGACCACTTATTGTTTGACATGACTGTTCTACTTCTGAAACCTTTTTGGAAAGATTCATATTTTCGGTTTTTAGTTTTGCAACATCCGAGACTAGCACAGAAATATTTTGTTCAATCGGGGCTAATTTTGTAACGTTTGACTCAATTGCCGTTAGCCTGGACAACATGCTTGCGTTGGTTTGCTGAATTTGCTGCATGAGGAAAAGCATGCTGTTTGTTGGTGACTGTGGTGGATGGTAATTACCGTTACTGTTCACATTGCCTGTATGTTGAGTTTGTGCATCGTGTAGACTCTGGCTACTGTAGCTTGGTGGGGGTGGGGGTTGATATTGCTGATATGGCTGTTGATTTGGCAAAGTTTGCATTTCATGTATATATGTATTTGGATGTCCTTCTAATAACTGCATAAAATGATTACTATTGTCTGTTTGGTTGATAGAAGGTATGTTGTATTGGCTAACGCTCGTGTTAGATTGTTGAGCTTGCTCACCTTGATTTCCAACTCCACCCGTCGCCATTTTTAATCCTTTGTTACCGTTTGGCGCCTCAGAAGAAGATTGACTATTTTGCTTTTTTCTTGAAGATCTAGTCATATTTTAAGATAACATCCACAAATAAGTCATCACAGCACAATATCTCACTTTTTGGTGTGTATATAGTCCATTTGAAGTACCGTTTCTATAGAAAAACTTAAATTTAACTTCAGAGCTCTTTTTAACAACCATTCAATCTCCCAAATATATGGTGCGGGCCTGACATGAGACGCCTGACTGATTCTTTGCCTAGACGCTACCACCATACGTGCATGCTCTCTATGCTTTGACTCAAACTATCTACGGGGGTAGGTGTTATCACCCAAGCTTTGGCAAGTAATGTCTTTAAGTCAAACCCCTTGAAGTATGTAAAAAATGTGCGACTGTGAGAGTCAGGAAGAGCCAAACATTATTATTTGATGCATATATCCTATATGAAACGTGTTTATTAAAATCTGAAATATTCCGATAAAAGAGATAGGTCGATGTTATTAAACATAAACGCAATTATTCTTTAAACTTTAATGAGTGTAATACAAGCACAAACATTCCGCGGAATAACATGTCTCGTTTTGAGTTTCCCCATATTTTACATATCTATTTAGACTTTATTCACCTGTATTTCTTATTTGGTTGGTTAGTATTTAGCACTTGTACTTTTTGAGAACTGAGCTAAACAGAAAATTATTCACTGATTTTGCTAAATCTAGACCAAAAGTCAAAGGTGTATGTCACCAAACTAAAATTCAACATAATCTAGGTCACATAAATCAAGGTCAAAGTTCACCAAACTGCAGTGCAACTTGTACTGATCAATGAACATTGGCATGTGAAGTTGCGTTGCCATAGCCGCCTTACATTGTCCATAGATTACCTGAATGCAAAATGTTAGTATAGGTCCAAGACAATACAGCCAAACTTCGATATCTCGAAATTGTTTAACTTGAACTATCCGGTTGTTCGACATATGAACTGTATTATTTCATGCTCGGTTAAGTCCAACATGCCCATATTTTAAAGTTAAAACGTAGCTTAGCCACGTTTTAACTTTGAAATACGAGTTTGTTCAACAAAACCGACTTCGCCATATCGACGTTCGACTGTACATTTCTCTCAATTTCGCCCCTTCGTTGCTCCGAAACAAAAACCAACAGTTTACAATATAATCCCACTGAGTCGAATTCCTTATAGTGTTCAGCCATACATGTGTCATGGATAAATAAAGATATAACGAAATATAGCTAACTGGTTAGATATTTTATTGATAGAAAATACCATACACCCATCAGTTCAAGAACACACTTCTAGAACAAAAACATGATCAATAGAAAATGGTTTAATTTCCTACGTTTTAGATTATAGAGAAAATTAATAAACAAATACATAAAAACTCAAAAACCAAACATGATCAATGTGAATGACAGATCATAAGTTTCGTACGTTTCCGATTATAGCGAGTGCATGCATAAATATACCAGTACGTAATTATGATAGATAGATATTTTATTTCAACTTGTACATCGTACATCGTTTCAATAGTATATAAACATTTTACTACATACAGGTCACGTTTCTATCATTATTTCATGCGTTCACAAAACATAGAATTTATAACATATACACTTCAATACTCGTTTAGGCAGTAAACTATAGAATTTATACTGAGATTTACGCTTTCAAAAGGTATAGTTTGAGATGACTCAAGTGAAAGAGTTCACTAAACTATTTCTCCTGCTGAAAGAATATTTAACGTATAAAGCAAGTTTAAAAAGTTCCTGACTGTTTTGGCCTTGGAGTAATTCACAACATTTTGCAAAGCTTGGTCTTGCATAAAAGTATTTTTTAATATATTTCTTACGGATATCTAAGAAAGTTTTACATATAAGTATGAAGTGATATTCGTCTTCAATGTCATGGCTATCACAATAAATACAATATCTTTCATTTCTTGCTATTCTGTTCCTACCGTACCTACCAGTTTCAATTTTTAAGGAATGAGAGGATAATCTTAACTTAGCCAGATAAAAACGAAGATTATGGGACAGAATGTCTAGATATGGTTCAAATCCAAAATCTATTTTAAAATATCTATAAGATGTTAATATACTACTGGTATTGGCGTTTTCGTCCCAACCTTGTATAAAGCAATCTAATAACCTTTGCTTAAAGATTTTTGGGAAAACTTTAGTGTTAACACTCATGGGGAACATCCAAACATCATAAAACCCGTTTGTTTCTAGTAAAGACTTCACGTTAGTCAACCAATTAGAACAACCATTTCTACAATCCTCTAATAAATAGTTATAAACAGTAGAAAGAATTATATTTTCAGTTGAAATAAGTTTCAGCCAGTATTTAATAATTCTAGAGTAACGATTTATGTACAACGGATATCTACCCATTTCACCGTATATACTATACGAAGATGTGCTTTTCTTAAGGTGCAATAAATTTTTGCAAAATTTCAGGTGAATTCTCTCTATTTGTTTAGACTTAGTATAACCCCATATTTCGCAACTATAGTTAAGAATTGAACTTACAAATGAATCAAATAGCTGACACACCACACTACATTTCAGATTTAATCCCTTTATGTTTGCCATAAGTGTATTTAAGGCCCTTAACCCCTTTCCTGTAATAAATTCTTGATTTAAGGCAAAATTCCCAGTGTAATTAAATACTGTGCCCAGATAGTTAAAATCATTTACGACTTCTAAAACATGTTCCCCATAATTCCAACTTTCGCCCTCCCTTAAACCACCCCTTTTCCTAAAAACCATTATCTTTGTTTTAGAGCAATTAACCTCTAATCCCCATTCATCACAGTATCCCTTTAATCTATCTAGTTTCTGTTGCAATTCTTGCGGCGAGCTCCCAAAGACGGCCATGTCGTCCGCAAATAGCAGCATCACCAACAAAATATCGTCGATCTGTATCCCATCATCATTTGGATCTTGGAGAGACAACTCTAGGTCTTCAAGGAAAAGAGCAAACATTATCGGAGATATTATCTCCCCTTGCATCAGGCCTACATAATTATCATAGATATCGGAGTAACACATGTTTTAACTTTCTCATACATATCTTTAAAAACCCGCAGCATTTTACCGTTAAGTCCTAGTTTAAATAATTTGTACCACAGTGAATTTCTATTTATGCTATCAAAAGCCCTTTTCAAATCAACGAATGCACAATAGAGGCGTTTATTTGCCTTTATCGACTTTTGAACAATAGAATGAAGAATGAACGCTGCGTCTACAGTGGACCGATGAGCCGTGTCATGAGAAAACCTGACTTATCGCATTGCAAACAGTATATATCATTCAAGGCCAGCAACTGCACCAAAGACGGGGTGGCTGGCCTTGTTCTACTCTGTTCGACACACACCGTGTTTAGCAATATTATATACCATATTAAGCACTTAGACCAATCTCAGAGACCTTCCTACTTTGCCGCATTCCTAGGGCTTAATTGTCAAAGGGAATCTTTTCTGTTTATTAGACCGAGATTATCCCCTCTGCCAAGAACTAAAAGGAAGGCAAGTCGGTGATTTCGATCCCATGCGCTGCTTGTCAACGAACGGGATTAGCCGAAATCATCTTCCTGAAGTCATC
This sequence comes from Gari tellinella, assembly GCA_922989275.2. Lineage (NCBI taxonomy): Eukaryota > Metazoa > Mollusca > Bivalvia > Cardiida > Psammobiidae > Gari > Gari tellinella. Next base: position 73,294,123 of record OV277865.1, on the reverse strand, counting down.
CTCATCTCATCTCATCATTTATCGGCGCTATATGATCTTTTTTGTGTCGCAGTGCCGTAAAAACCCAACTCATCATCATCACCCAAACTCAGATGCAGAGTCAATGACAACGGCGCTTGTTTTGTTCAATGTTGTAATGCAATAAGGCAGGTTTTGTCATGGCACGGCTCAATTGTGTTCTGTTATTTGAATTACTGATATTAACACCATGGACTATCAAATATACAGAAAAACAAGAAATATCTTTAAAAAAGATATTCCGTCGCAGGTTAAATGTTTTTTGTGGGGTACAGTATTCACTTAACCAGAGACAAATGTATACACTGTCTCTGACCACATGCTAAATTTAGAGCTTATCCACGCTAAATTTAGAAATGATGACATAGTAACAGCAATAATTTAGACTGCATCTCATTGTTTTGCCAGGTTTACACTCGCAAGATAGATGTGAAAAAATAACAGAACGCCAGTCTAGGACATTGGCCGATAAGAGTACTGCATTTCAAGCACGTGGTTATTGACCAGGATTTCTGATAATTCCTGATTGGTTAAATTGTTTCATAGAATTGCGGTCAAAATACAAAACAGACCCGTCTGCGACGGGAATAACTATTGTATTTTTATATTCCAGAGTGAGGCTTTACCCAAACAGAATGCAAGGCTATACCATGGAATATCAAATATATAGACAAATAACTATTGTATTTGTATATTCCAGTATGAGGCCTTACCCAAACAGAATGTAAGGTTGCAACACGGAATATCAAATATATAGATAATTAACTATTGTATTTGTATTTTCCATTGTGAGGCCTTACCCAAACGGAATGCATGGCTACCCTATCAAATATCGAATATATACACGTGTAGATAAATAACTGTTGTATTTGTACATTCCAAAGTAATGTCTTACACAAGCAGAATGCTTGGCTACACTATGGAATATCAAATATATAGATAAATAACTATTGTATTTTTATATTCAACTGCGGGGCCCTCCCCAAACAAAATGTAAGACTGCAACAAGCAATATCAAATATGTATAATTAATTATTGTATTTGTATATTTCATTGCGAGGCCTTACCAAAACACAATGCATGGCTACATTGTGGAATATTAAATATATATAATTAACTATTGTATTTGTATATTTCATTGCGAGGCCTTACCAAAACACAATGCATGGCTACATTGTGGAATATCAAATATATATAATTAACTATTGTATTTGTATATTTCATTGCGAGGCCTTACCAAAACACAATGCATGGCTACATTGTGGAATATTAAATATATCGATAAATAACTATTGTATTTGTATATTCCAGTGTGAGGCCTTACCCAAAGCAGAATACAACACGGAATATCAAACACATTGGCAATTAGTTCTTTATTGATATACAACACATTTTCAGTAAATGAGAATAAACTAAATAAGAGGTGTTATAAGACAAAAAAAATTCGCATGCGACACATTTAGAAACCTAAACGCAGAAGCTGAGGTCAATGTCACGGGAATTTAAATTTTCACATGGATAGAAAGTTCTTGTCAATAAGCATTGATGCTGTATGTATGACAAAGGCTACATAAATTGTTAGCACTTTTCAAAACTTAACTCTTCCAACACTAAGTAACTGTTATGGGTTATTCTGTTCCCTTGTGGATCGTTTAAGTTGCTAAAATGAAACAGTTTACTTGTATTTCTTGATAGTTTACTAAATCAGCAAACAGTGTAGACCCAGATAAGACGGCTCATATAGGAGCCACCTGATCTTGGTCTACACTGTTTGTAAATGTTATGGGTACATTTCAAACAGGTCTATGGTGTTGAAAGAGTTGAATGCCGAGGCCACAGGGGTGATATTTTTCTAAAAACAGTGCTCCCTCCGCACATCGTCCCTCAGAACATTGATTTTCTCCTTAAACATTGCTTGCCGCTGTTTCCCAAACAAGACAGGTGTCTAAATAGTTCAATGCTTCAATACTGTCTGCTTAAAAGTGTCGTCTGTGGTTTTCTCTTTGTTACCTATTGGACCTTACGCGGGGTCTGATCTGGGTCTAAACTGTTTGCAGATCGAAGCACGCTAAGGGTATTATTTTTTTCCCCCCTACAATAACTTCCGCCGTACAACACACACACTCTTTGTCTTCAATTAGGTGCTGTTGTGGAGAGGGTTCACCGTAGTTGTGAAGATCTTGTCTAAAGTAATGGGTGCATCAAGTATAAAAGCTGTATTCAAAGGCTAAAGTAGTTGTGAACACTTATCAAAACTTAGCATATTTTGAAACTTGAGCGCAGAAGATTGGGTAGAGGTCACAGAGGTCTATCTTTGAAGTGCTGCAATAATGACAGTTGTAGGTCAAGGTCAAAGGATACCGTTGTTGTAAGCGCGGGAGTCGACTGGTGGCCGTCAACATAAGCTCTTCTGGACATTTATCCGGCGAGCTTAAAATTGTAGTTTTTTTTTTCTTGACTTCGCATTTAATTTAAATAGATTGCTACTTAAGTTCTACGACAAAAATCACACAATAACCAAATTCAATGGTCAATCCAACATTTAATACATTTTCATTAAATGAGCTTCAATCGAAAACATGTGTTCTGTACTCATTGTTGTTGTTTTCTTGACTTCACATTTTAATATAAATAGATTGTTACTTAAGTTCTACGACAAAAAATCACATAATAACCAAAGTCAATGGTCAATCGAACATTTATAACATTTTCATTAAATGATCATCATTCTAAAACATGTGTTCTGTACTAATTGTTGTTGTTTTATTGCAAATATCATGAAAATACACGGCAATACGCATGAGCCGTTCAATGAGAAAACCTGGCTTATTGCACTGCAAACAGTTTAGAGCAAGGTCAGCCGTCGCGCCAATGACGCTGCGCCTGGCATTGATTTACACTGTTTTACATCCACAAGCGTATTAATAGCTATATAATATAAGTGTTTTGGTATAGTGTAGACTGTAGACCAAGCTTAGATGCAGAGCCTGTGATGACAATGGTCTTTGGAGTGTACGATGTCGCAATGCAATAAGGATGGTTTTGTCATGACACGGTCAAAATAAAGATCACAATACCAGATATAGCAAATAGATGAAGAAAAAAAACACTTAAAAAACAAAAACCACACAAACCACAATAAAACATTAACAACAACGAAACGAAAACAAAACGTAAACAGTGTAAGCACAGCTTAACCGGTGACGATTTTCATTCTTTCTAAAGGGTACAATGGCCATGGATGCTCCGTTAAAATATTTTGTTAACATGCTCTTCATGTAGAGTTGTACATGATTTGGCAAATATGCAAGTAGATTCTACAATGTACATAAATATATACACATGTATATTTGTACATCGTAGAATCTACTTGCCATTTTGAACTAACTTCAAAGTCTCTGAAACCGTTACAGTAAAAGTGGTGTAACTGTAGCTAAGTACCTTAATTAAAGGGACTCGCAACCGGATGGTGTACTTGTCAAAATAAAATAAAATACTCAAATAAAAGCAAATTTGTGGCATTATTTGGCTTCTGACATTAAAAAAATATGATCAGTCCAAAAAAAGTCTCAAGAATCGTCACCGAATCTTAGATTTTTAGATATTTTCCATCGTTTTTCTATACCGACTAGTAGACGGTATAGTTGTTGTTGTTGCTTCTCTACACGGGCTCAGACATAAACACGAGCCGAATTACGAAGTTGTATGCACTTTCGATAGCTCCACATTGAAATACGTTAAATCGATCCGAGATAAACGGATAGTTCTGTGGTCTTTGGTCTAAGCGGTTTCCCCTATTTTGCTTTCTGTCCGCCAATGCCGGGCCCCGGGTTCGAATCCCACCAGAGACCAATATTTTTTTTTATTGAAATACATTTTTTTAAACAGAATTTCTTATCCTAAACTAATTCTTTACCATTTATATAAGCGTTTGACACATATTTACAAATTACTATTTTTAATGCACCATCTGGTTGCGAGTCGCTTTAACCCCCAGACTGGATATCGCCACTTCTCTGGTGCTGGGGATTTGTTTGGATCGAGGGTAAACATCTGTATCCAAACTGTTCAATACCCATCTTAACCCTTATCCTGCGGTAATATTGTATATTTCGAAATTGTCGTCTGCAAAACATCTAAATCTAGATTCATACATTTTTTAAGTAAAGAAACCTTAAGACGATTTCAAACAGTTTGGATCCAGATCAGACGCCGCGTAACGCGGCGTCTGATCTGGATCCAAACTGTTTGCAAAAATCAGTAAAGTCGCGACCAGCAGGCAAAGGGTTAAGGTTCCTCGTTATAAAACTACACAGTAGGTTTTGAAAATGCTAGGTACATGAAGACGGTGAAACTTAATCAGCTTACAGTGGAGAGTATGCTATTCTTTCCCGTTTATACGCAAACGCAATGCGCTAAACTGTAGAAAATTATTTTTTTCTTAAAAAATTGATATTATTTATTTCAATCTGAATGGCAAACAATTTGGAGCCTAATCAGACGCCGGGTTATCCAGCGTCTCATATATCCCCAAACGGTTTGCAATGGAAATATTTTGAGCGTAAACGCATTATTTTGGGCAGAATAACGTTTTCATATGAGGGTGCAACTGTGTATCAATAAAGAAAACGTTATTGTTCCCCGTTCAATTCTTCCACTGTCATGTTGTTGGCTTGTAGTCTATAATTTCGTCTCTGTGTTTCGACTTCTTAAGAAATATTGAAAAAAGATTGGCAAACAGATTGGGCTTTAACGGGGCGTCTGTTTTATTTTTAATCTAAACTGTTTGCCAACTGTTTGGCATTAAACTAATAAACTTTACGCAATCCAATTAATATAGAAATGGACAGGATCTTCAAAAACAAAGACAATTATTTTAATCGGGATGGCAAACAGTTTGGATCCTGATTAGATACCTGTTTTTACGTTGTATGATCGGGCTCAAAACTGTAATTGGAAAACGAGCACTTTAGTTTTTAGAACAGAACCCCTGTATCGAGCAAGATCTTTTTCAGTGTGCCAAATTATCAAGCAGTTATCTGGGTCGCGATCCTCAATGTCGCATTTAAGGAACGCAACATTGTTACATGTACATGACGTACATATTAAAACACGTAAACCATTATCAGTGTTAAACCATTATCCCATAGCTTGTTCTAGTATTGAAGATAGTTTACCACTTAAAGCAGGTTTGTAGTAAAGCAGAATGTGCCTTAAGGCACACTCTGCTTTACTTTCAGCCTGCTTTAAACTGTTATCTGCTAGAATATAGACAATATTTCTTATGATTCTTATTTATATCAGTATAAATTGGAACTATTTTCTTTAGTACAGGAATATTTTAAAAACGTAAAAAGGCGTGTTTATGGGCGAATTGGTTAAAGCGATCGAAAAGAGACACATGCCTGCCTACGGTCCTCACTGTTTGTGTCAAATTAGATTAACTCATTCCCCTATAGATACGCCTTTAATTTATTACTCCACTATTTATTTACAGTCATGGATATATACCATAAGAAATAATTCCTATACCATAGCTTGTAGCTTAAAGCATGATGAAAGTAAAGCAGAATGCTCCTTAATGAGCATTTTGCTTTACTTTCCTGCAGAAAGCTTTAAGCAACAATCTGTCTTAAATACTCCATAGAACCTATTGGGACGTGTTAAATGTCATTTGGGTAAAAAAACTATCATTGAAACAAGAATCAACATTGTTACATGTATCTATCTAGAGCACAATGCCACACACTTGTGTTACCTCTTTGCCTGCTGATCGCAACTTTATTTTTTTTAAACAATTTGAATCCAGATCAGACGCCGCGTAACGCGGCGTCTGATCTGGATCCAAACTGTTTGACATTCGTCTTTATGTTAATTTACTTGAAAAATATATACATTGTAAATCTATATTCAACACATTTTGAAGACGACAATTTCAAAGCAGACGATATCACAACAGGATACGTGTTAAGAGTTACAAACAGTTTGGAGCAAGGTGAGATGTCAACAAGTCCCGCATCTCATGTTGGTAAAGACTGTTTGATGTACGTAAAACAAAACATTATTTGAAGAAAAATTCCATGAACTCTGAGTATTACTGCAGACAACAGAATGAATACACGCACAGAAGTTAAACCGTGTCAATGGCATGTTTATCGCCTGCTTTAAATTGCCATATGTATTGTAGTTTGTAGTTTGCTTTGTATGTGGTTTTCAATCAAGAGCTTATATAATTTATGGTATTTGGACAGTATAAAACGAAACGAGTGCCAAAACAGTTTGGATCCTTATTCTCAATCACGCTGTGTTCGATTTGGATTCAAGCTGTTTGCAGGTGCGAGTGAAGTTACAGTTTTCAGTGAAAGAATTATGATGCGTTGAGTGTTTTCTTATCAAAATAGCAAACATTGTGTCAATTCACGTCGTAGCACTCTTGAAAGATAACTACACTCAACCGGTTTAAAAACGCAACGTTTTCAAACCGTATTTTTAACGTGTTCCTGAAAAGTATGCGAACAGGTAACACGATATCACCATTTGCACGTTCATCAATTTGTTATTTCCACCAATGTATTGTGAAATCATTCAAGCGATAAGTGCCTCTGACGCAATAGGTGAAATTCAATGATTTCCACGTGCACATTTTTCCACGTGGTACTCATCAATACTTTTACACCGAATGAATTTTAGTTTGACTCAGGAGTAATAAAAACACAGCATGTTAAAAAAATCTGTCTTGTCTAGCCACGTCTTTTTGAAAATGAGCGCCGACGCGCAATTGGCATGCTGACGGCTGCTATATCAGCGCGCGCCATATCAAGGGCATAAAAAGTAATATGCCGATAATTACGAGATTTTTTCAACGATGGCAAGGTCCAGGCAAGGTTCGTGAGTATCAACTATCCGGCAGACCAACAGTAACGTAACGTCGTCAGGACGTCCATATCAGAACGTCACATCTGAGAGTTCGCTGTACAACAGCCACAGGAATCACAATACAGACACGTGGAAGTCATGTGTAAGTTACCAGCAAAATGGTATCCCTTTTTTACAATTTGCATAATAAATAGTTATCGACAAACAATTGTGACTTTGCTATTTTTTACTCATCACGCTATTTTGACCTAATATTCCGACACATTTACTGCATCAACAATCTTAATTGTGTTATTGAGGAGACGTGTATGTCATTCTCACTAGGGTCTTCCAGGAAGAGTGGATAAACCTACCACAACCAGTTATTACCCGCATCTTTCAGTTCATGCTTCGTAGATGTCAGGCCTGTATTGCTGCATAGAGTGAATATACACGGTACTAGAGTCGTGGATTTTCAGTTTGTGGGTTTATGTCATCGAGTGATAAAATAAGAGTGTTTGGATTGTTCGATTGTCATGAAATTTTGAGTATCTTCGCAGAACACATTGCTTTACAATATGTTGGAATTGCATTGCTATCATTTGTCAATAAAGTATATAATCAAACTTTTCTCTGCTGTTGCGTTTTTACGTTCTATAATTATATCTCGGGTTGAAGGGTAAAAAATCGATATTACATTCAATTTAAAAGCAATTATATAGTAAATATTTCGCATTCACCCCACGATACGAATGTACATGTACATGTAATACGATAACAACTGCGGCCGTTAAAGACATTTCCTGATCAACTTTCGGTTGTAACACCAAACCTGGTAAAAAAGACATATGCGAGTTTTGTTATTACTGCTATCTTGTCTAGGGATATACTCATCCAAGCGTTTCATGTGAGACCCGAACCTTAAATTTGTAAGTTTGGTTAGTAAAACCCATTGAAAAAACCCATTGAGTTTGAGTTTGTGAGGGCCTCTCTAAACAACTAGAGATTAGTGGCATTGGCTTTGCACACTTAACGACTGCGTTACCTGTATTTTAACACCTAATGAGAATAATTTGAGGTCCATCATTGGACTGAGGAAATGTCTTTAACACTACCGGTACGTAGTACATGTACGCACAGCCAGCGATAAGTTGATATCGAATGCACAGTTAACCCTAGTGTTTATAAAAGAAGACACTTGTAAACAATGCAGAACCTGATGAGACTCTACCCCTAAGCAACGTCTGATCAGGCTCTGCAGTGCTTGTTATTTCATACTAGAGGTACTACTGTATGGACGAGCACCAAAATTCCTATAGATCTCCCATGTAATCTTCCAGCAAGCACACACGGAATGATCATTGCAATAAACAGGAATAAATGTATCAATATCACCATTGTTTACATGTTTCTATAATGAAATCTTCCAGCAAGCACACAGGGAAAGTTCATTGCAATACACAGGCATAAATGTATCAATTTTATCATTGTATACATGTTTCTACAATGAAATCTTCCAGCAAGCACACACGGCGAGTTTATTGCAATATACAGGCATAAATGTATAAATATCACCATTGTATACATGTTTCTATAATGAAATCTTCCAGCTAGCAGAGAATTCATTGCAATATTCAGATAGAAAATGGTTAGACGTACAGTAAAACCTCTCTATTACGACCACTAATTTATTTTAATTATTAGGGGTTAAGACCAGGTGACTACTTAGAGCAAGGTGACAATAAAACAGAAAGCTTCTGTAGGAGCTTTCTGTTTTATTGTCACCTTGCTTTAATACAACCAATTAGCCTTCTTTTTAGTGGTCGAAATAGATGGTTTTTACTGTAGCAGTGTTAAATTGTTACAAAATAGACATGTACACAAGAGATGAATCGCTGATTGATTGAATTTTACGGCACCGCGACACATAAAATGGTCATATGGCACCGAGTGAGAGGCAGAATTAGTCAACTTGCAATATGAGTTTGCGAACATAGTAGGTCTTGATCAACAACGTTTTTCAAAACGTAACATTAAAGCAGGTAATATTCAAGTCGCACTTGTTAATAGCGCTAAACGTTTAAATACAGTAGAGACCCTGATCAGACGCCGCGTTTTAACGCGGCGTCTGATCAGTGTCTTTATTGTTTGCAAAGTCTAAATGTCTTTATTTTTTGCAAAGAGGCTGAAATAGCATAACTGTATATGTATGTTTACTCGAGCTGATAAAGTCTGATGTAGTTTTGGTCTTCAGGCGCTCTGTTCATGCTGCTGATATACAGTCTTTCATCACCGTAGGCAATAACACCGGGGAAATGTGCTAGTCCCTGGTCTAGTCCTAGTATGACCCGCTTGAGGTCTCCAGTATGCCCTAGTTGGTGGACGGTGTGTGTGTCATGGCTACTCACGTAAACTGAACCATCCTCGCCTACGACTATCCCATATGGCAACTGTAGGTTGTCATGTTTGTACACCGAGATGACGTCGCCTGTGAGAGTTGTACTAGTTACAGTGTTGGCGTCAATGTCAGTGGTATAGATGACGTCTCTATCACGGCTTAGAGCAATATGCCAAAGCGTAGTAAAGAGCTGCTCACCGTTGTCACCAGTGCTGATTGTGTTCAAGGTCTTGCCTGACATATCGATGATTTTGATACAGACTGGTTTTTGACACGCAGCAATAAAGTATGATCCATTATAACAAAGTCCAACAATACCAGCACCGGGTGTTTTAATAGTTTGACCTAATGACAGGGTATTTGCCACGGCAATTATTCCTATTTTCTCTTCATTTCCTAAAGCCACAGCGACTTGGTTTAGTTTAATGTATGTTATATCAAATGGTATTGATGACAGAGATAGACGGGAAACAACTTTGTTATCCTTCGTGTCAATTAATTTGACATTCTTGTTGTTTTCATCGGTCACTACCAAGCGATCTTTGGTCAGAAGAGTCACACATTTGATCGTACAATCTTCTGTATCATCGTCTGCCTTCGCATTCACCCCCCGCACGAAGCGGGCCTTAGTGGGTGTGTCATGCTGTCTCACCGATAGTGACCATATGGAAGACAGAGTAGAAATCATCTGTTGAGTTTTCTCGTCTTGGTTAAATGCATATCGTGTTATATCGTACTCTCTATTTTCATCCACCTGTCTGTCCACCTCCGCTATACGATTACCAAACATTTTGACTTGGACAAATAGCTGATTGTTTTTTCCAGCTGTTGCTGATGTATCCATGTTTGCTGACATAGAGTTTACCTCTGACAGTAATGACTGACATTTTTCAGAAGCTGTGCCGATAATTCCGATATTTTCTTGATGAAACTTGGCTACCTTTCTTTTTGTATCTTCTTCGAGTTTATCAAGGAGCTCATTGAGTTGTTTTCGAAAGTCTTTAATATCGGCCAATGCTTTATCGTGGTACCTCTCGTTATTCTTGCCGCTATGGTTGATCTGTTCCTGTAGTTTTGTTATCTCCCGTACGAGCCGATCTATTTCTGCTGTCAGTTTGTGGTACTCCGGACTATTGGCTATTCCGCCAGAGATATCTGGTATGTAACTCTTTCCCGAGCAGGAACCGTGATCCAAAGTAACACACACGCTGCAGCATATCTGGTTGTGTGTTTTACAGAAGTATTCCAGTACTTTATCTGGGTGTTTTAGACATTTCTCCGTTAGCACGTCAGATTGTTTAGGTCTCTGGGACATTTTCGTTTTAGGCATGGCTGCCTTGTCTAGGACTGTGTGATGTTTAGTTCCTGCGAGCTTACCATGATATCTGATGCAAGCTTCACAGAGATATTGTGAACAGTCCTTACAATAACCGGCAGCTTCTAAATGTTGATCTGAGCTACACGGCTCGCAGAAAAAATCAAACATTTCCTGCGAGCCTCCGAGTATAGAGGCACTTTAGTCTTTAGATGGTTTACTATAAGCCATTTCGAATAGATACGTCAGAATGTACACAGTAAAACAGTCTTACCTCTTTCTTATTGTACGATTGAATAAGGCTCCTTCCAGTTCCTCTGATAAGTTTTTAAATTTCCACGGTTAACAGTTTATCTATATTGTAATTTAGTTCTCTACTAGATCTATACAATTGGCAAATTGGTATATATCGTATTTAACACTCAACTCGACCGAATTTAAGTTATTTTTTAAAATCTCGTCACAAATGTAGAACACAACTTAGACGTTTGATCTGCTCCGCTTGAATAATGGAGACGAACAACTCAAACAGGAAGTTTATATAACACAATAATCATTATCACGGCTATTCAAGTCCGACGTAAATAGCCGAACTGTCCCGATTGAAACTTGTTAAATCATACGCGGGCTAGGAACAATAACTCTGTCGATAAATATTGTAGGTCTACCAACAGTAACCGTACATGTCGACTGCTGGACTTCTGTAGTTAACTCAGGGCTGCCTTTTCTCCGGTTTTCTCCTAAATCTTCGGATTTTTTCCAGTACATGGTAGCTTAAAGCAGGCTGAAAATAAAGCAGAATGCGCCTTAAGGCGTATTCTGCTTTACTTACAGCCTGCTTTAAGTATTCGCATGTCAACAAAACTAGAAACAGGCTATTGGGTAAAGGTACGATTTGCTAAACTCGCATTTCAAAATGCAAATTTGGAAATCTTAGGATTTTTCACGTCAACTTATGACAGCCCTGTTAACTATTTCTACTCTGTACCTACAGATGAACGATCGAATTGACAGAATTTCAAACAAAATTATACGCAGAGTTTCTGAGTGTGTGAGTGTGATCTTGATTTAAAGTGAGTTTGAAGTGGCTTACGTAACTGTGTTCCATGTATCTATATGGGGCGTCGTTTTGCTTTTATCCCCATTTTGTTATATATTTTTATTCGAATGTGTGATACCACCCCTTCCTTAGGTGATGACACTCTTTTGAATAGGTGATATCACTTAAACAAATATTCGATATCACTAATTTCATAAAAGAGTTCGAGTGGGTGATGTAACCTATTTAAATTAGTGTTATAACTTGCATTTTATAAATGATATCATATATTCGAATTAGTGTTGTCACTCATTTTTAATAAGTGATATCACCTATTCGAATTTTAAGTGATATATTTTTCCAATCGTTAATATCACCCATTCCAAGGAGTGACATCACCTATTTAAATAAGGGACATCACCTATTCAGCTTTATAAGTGATATCACCTATTTGAATTAGAGATATTACTCATTCACATAGGTGATATCACCTATTAACATGGCAAACCATGTAAAAACTAAAAGTTTCCCGTTCCTTCCAGAAGTCGACTTGATAGTATAATCCGGTCAGTATGAAAACAGGTACTATAAAACCATTTAAAGAAATAACAGCAGACGAAATTGTTTAAAATCAAGTCGCGGGAGTGAAGGGGTTAAATACGCGGTGAGGCTAATTCAGTGTAGGGCTGATTTTAAAATTGATTTTTTTAAAAATTTTTTTTAGAGCATTCAAGCACATTTTTCACCGAATTTTCCCGCCTTTAAAGAGAAATGGTGTTAATTTGAACAGAACAGAACAACTATTTAATACATCTCTGCGTACAAACATGCAGTACGAGGTATTGTTATACATCAAATGGTTTATGGTACGTAATGTTTATTTATCCTACATAGGTTTGTCCTATGCGATATTTTAATGTTAAAGAACTGTGTATCGGTTTAACAATCAGACTTCTCTAGTTACTGTCAAGTTTGGTTATCAGACTTTAGAGGTTTGTGTCATACTTCCGTGGTTATTGTCTTACCCATCGTTATTAGACAGTACAAGTGAAGAGTACACTTGTCCTAAGCAAACAGTGTTGACATTGTAGAAGCCCTCTTGATCAGTGTCTACACTGCTTGTCATTTTGCAATGTATTTTTAAACCTATTACATGTACCACATAAATACGCCTTTTTATGCCTCTAATTTATTCCCACACTGAAGAAAATAGATCCAATCTATACAGTAATGAACATGTATCATAAGGAATATTTTCTATAGTCTAGTAGATGGTAACTTAAATCAGGCTGAAAATAAAGAAGAATGCGCCTTAAGGCGCATTCTGCTTTACTTTCAACCTGCTTTAAGTGGTCATCTATCTTCCATATTAAAAATAGGCCATGGGGTATTGGGTTTAAATGTTCCTATTTAGTAAAAAAGGGGCTATACTTAATTGGAAAAAAATTGGCATTGTCCACTAAACGTTTCATGGGTGATTTAGTTACAGCTGTATTGGTATATTATGTCTACATCCCCACATAGTTTTCCCTTCAATCAGATTGGTTCAAGACTATAATTTGTGTCAGATCGATTTTGTTTCAAGTCGCATTGGATTTATATCATTATCTAGTTTATCAAGGGTTAATTTAGATTTTAAAGACGGTGTCATTTCCTGCACGTAGTGTGGAACCTTCTGTCTTATTCAAGGCGTTTTATATGTATAAAATCATGTCAGTTATACACATCATTAAATATCCAAACCAATGAACTTGTTGCTTATAACTAACTTTATAGCCATTTTATTGATGCAAAATTTGAAACATTTTTAACAGTTCTTAATAATATATATGACAAATTCATTTATGAAAAATATACTAGTTTTATTCATCAAACTATTCTGCCTCGAAGCCTCAAATCGAATAATATTATCCAAGTTTCCATTTGAGTCTACTTCGATTTTTTTGTTTTAGAAATTTTACGTTTTGGTCTTTGACTTTATCGTTTGTTAGTATTAAAAATATGTCACCACTTAAAGCAGGTTGAAAGTTAAGCAGAATGCACCCTCATGCGCATTCTGCTTTATTTCAGCCTGCTTTAAGCTACCATCTGCTAGGAAATGGAAATAAAATTTATGGTACATATTCATGGCAGTATAAAGTAGAACAAATTTTCTTGAAAAAATGAAACGTATATATTGGATAATGGGTTAAAGGAGATTAAGACCTAGGTTGATTCTATTATAAGATAAATGGTTACTATAAATAGCACGAGGGTACATACACATATATAACCTCATATAGCGGTCAGTATGTCAGATATACAGCCAATCTTGTATTAAAAGACACCTCATTTAACCCATTACCCCATAGACAGTTTCTAGTTTTGAAAAATGTGACCACTTAAGATATAGAAAATAATTTTTATCATACATATTTATGAATGTTCCAATTGCAACTATTTTCTTCAGTGGAGGAATAAGCGAAAGGCGTACTTATGGGGCAATGGATTAAATAACGTGGATACAGGATAGAGATCTCTCAGGACAGGTGGTCACATACTGCAGGATTGAAATAATACAAAGAACACAACACGTTACAACACATGTGCACAGTACGACCAAAATATATTCTAGTAAGTGATGGCATAAAATAAATATTGTTTGTAGCAGATTGAACTGATGCTTGCGTAAACTCGTTAAAACCCCTAAATTGCAAAAGGATAATTTCATTTTGCAATTTAAGGCTGGTTTTTATTTTTTATATGTATATATTTTTTTTACAATACAGTACTCCCTCTCTACAACGACATCCTATGGGTAACAAACAAATGTGCGTTGTTCGGAGGGAGCCGTTGTAGTGAAGGAAATCGGCTTACATTTGCAAACAGCTTGAATCCAGATCAGACGCCGCGTGACGCGGCGTCTGATCTGGATTCAAGCTGTTTGTTACTCGACATTAAGGTAATACTGCACGGCCATATTGAATTCTGGCTAGTGTAGCCAACTTTGAGGTCAAATGCTAATCATGCTTTACAGAGATGAGTCTCAATCAAAACACACAGTCCAATTCAAAGCATGTGTATATGTTCTAACACTGACCGAACTATGCCGACAAAAGCTGCCTTGATAATTATTTACAAGCATTAAAACAAAGGGATTTTTTGGGCAAGTGCACCGCACTGTATAGCAAACAATTCAACAGAACAACTATGACAAATTGCAACCCGGTTCTTCATTGAGATGACAGGAATGTTATTTTCAAGCATTTCTTTCTGAAAAGGTGTTTTGAATATATTTACCACGTGTCGTGAAACAAATCCATCGCCATTTTGAAGCCAAAACACGACATGTATAGTGAAATGTGGTACGACTACTTTGGATATAAAACTCTGTTCCTACGTTGATCGTACACTTTTACTTGCTTTTCTACAAGGCGAGAATGAGACTACAACATGCACGTTTCTGATTCCAAGATCAATATTGTTTATGATTAGATTCTCTCTCCTGAAAATCTGTTCGCTTTTGTTTACATACAGGCTAAAAGATGACACCGAATCACTCGTAATGGAAGAAATATTATTGCGCTCCAAAACTGCTTTCGCGAAAAAGATCGTATTTATTTTCATAAACGTGAACGTCATTGTTTTAGATACAATTTTTCTAATTCAGATTCAATTGTTTTGAAAACGAAGTCGAAATTTATAGCGTTTTAGATAATTTTGTTGTGATTTTTTTCTTCATAGCCGAATAACTCATTTAAAGTACAAACGACAATACTGATCCCGTCTTTGCGCAAAAAGAACACATTCATACCCTATAGATTATAACATATATGCGAATTAAACAATTAATTCCAAGCATAAAATGAGAAACGTATGCTAACATTTGCATACTCGCACTAAGATCTGGTTCAAAACTAATAATATAATACAGGTATGATCTAATTATATTGGCGTGAGTTAACGATCTTCGTTCGATAAGGGCGAACTCTCGTTGTTGCTTACAAATGGGTTGCCTTCGGAAATCTTGAAATCCCGTGCAAATTGTGTGCAACCACCAGGTATAAATATCTTATCAACGGTGTGGTGTTTGGGTCCGAGTTAAAAAAAATCGCAAATTTCTCTCAACTCAACTCAACTCAATTTTATTTCGGCTTTGGTTCATAATTAACATGAACAGCTAAAGCATCAAGTAATATACATACATAGATCTAATAAAGAATATCAAAATAGGTTGTGTCAGTGAGGTCTTATAAGGATCAAAAGTAATTATCATTTAAGTATAGGAAACGACTACTTTAAATAATTTCATTTGTATTTAAAGGGCATTCTACTCATTCGTTTGGATCCTGACCAGTCATCCTGTTTCTGAATTACTGTTCTGGATCCAAACCGTCATTCTGTTGTTTATATTTTCGAAAAAGACAGCTTATATCTTTAACATAAATTTTGTATTATACTAAACATCTATATGTAATTAGCACTAATGTAATTGTAGATAGGGCGCATGTGAGAAACAAACTGCTTATAGCACGGATAGGGACTCTAAGTTAATATAATTATTGATGAAAACTGATTAGATGCAGAGAAAACGCCGATTTATTTAGAGTCTTATCTGGATCTAAACCGAATGTTAAGAGAAATAAAATATTACATTTCAGACATACCGGGTATACCGTATGAGAAGATATCATATCGAGTTCTAAGCCATACACAAGAGAGTAGAAATGCTTTTTTACGAATCATATCGCCACTCTTGTGTGAGACGTAATCTGATAAGTAACCGTATACAAAAGGTTTATGTACCATCATTTGATTTACATCTATACAAACAAAAATTATTCATTTGAATTATAATCGATCTTCCTTCCAATGGGGAATAGAAATTTTCCCCTGGGGAAAATAAAAGCGGTTATGGTCAAAGAGTACCATAGTCAAAGCATACCCAGTCAAAATGTACCCTTTTTGGTTGAAGCGTACCACATAAAGGATATGTAGGGGGGAGGTTATGTGATAATTAATTGATTTTCGCACATTTTATACCTGTAAATGCGTAATTAGTGTATTTTACAATAAATTGCTCGTTTTCACCCATACACCTACTTATCTAGCACACGATGAACAGTTATGGCATGTGCATGCATGTGTCTCTTATTGTTACATTAAATATACTATGCCAAACTGCCAACGCAAGACCTCCAAGTTCCCTTTAATTTTCATATCAGAGCGTTTATTTTAAATCGATGGAAAATATGACACAACATTATTTAATACTTTTATTTGTGTTTTTAAATTGATGTACTATCCTCAAAGTTGTTAATATTGGCAACGAATTTTCATTGACACTTCTGACGAATAATAACTATCTATCCAAACGTATCGCTAATTTCTGGTTAACATTCCCCATTGTGTCGGAATTTGCCGGTTCCTCATGATAAAAAAAAGCGTCCGCTATAGAGAATCGTGAATTTCCATAATCGACATTTATTTTTAGCTCCCTTCATGCCATTTAGATCTACATCAGTTTGGAGTGAATTAGATATAATTTAAACAAAGAAGGAACGGATCTATACATGTAAGCGTAAATGTTTTTGTTGACAGTTCATCAATTGTTTCTATCAATCGTACACAAACATTTTGTCATCAGTTTTCGCGAATTAACGATAGCACTCAGCGTATTTCAACAGAATTGAAACATATCGCTAATCATTTAGAAAGAAAACATACAGTATAAGAATGACAATCCAATTTCATGACAAAATGCTATTTATTTAAGCATTTTGGTCATGTTTGTACGTCCGTGAATTGATTAGACCAAACATCTTATAAGTTTTCTCGGAATTATGATAGAATTAGCAGAAAGAAATGCCTTTGAAACAAGCCATGTTAAAAAGTCAAAATATTATGGAGTAAATACAAATGACATTCAGATTTAGGATTATGATAGATTTACATCTACAAAACATGTCTGTATACAGGAACATGGGAAAACAGTACAGAGTACAGACCCAGATTTGAGAGATCTTATGATCTAGAACTGCACTGTTTGCAATTTTCTTTTTCAAATTATTATAATGCTTATTCATCATCATGATAATCAGAAAGCAAGTGAATGTAGGTAAACTGTTTCCTTTACTTCTCTGTCAAACCGTGCATTGAATTTGTTTCAGAGGTTGACTGAGATATTAGTCCTTTTTGTATCTACCTTTTACATACAGATTCTAGCAAGGATTTCTTTATATACTCAACAAAAATAGAAACGTCCCACATTTTGAACGGACATATCTCTGACGTTATTTAAGTTATACATCAAGTTAATGTACTTATGGGATACTGGTTAGTTGGAGTTACACATGTGTAAAGTTTTCACAAAATAACACAGATAAAAACCGCTAACGTAACGGAATGATGATTTGCACGTTTTGCACGTGCACGGTTCACGCGTTTCAATAAAGTAATTATGTCACCGTCGTAAAATACACACGACACATGGTAATAAAAAAATTGAAAAAACCCCATATGAATTCAATTATTGCATCATGCCACGCTCGTCTGAAGTTGAAAGAAATCAGGCAATGACGGCCATTGAGGTCGCCCGCTGGTTCGGCTACTATAGAGAAACCAAACGGAGGTTTGCGACCCGGTACCATCAGACTGGGACTGTTCACACTCGTTTTTGCCTTGGTCATCCCGTTTTTCCTCCGTCAGAACTGATCACTACGGCACGTTAACGCACTAACGTCTACGTCATTTTCCAGCCACGGGAACGGCTGGTGAACACGGTGAGTCATCACAAACCTTTGTAATCGCTTGCAATCCAACGCTAAACCAATCAGAGCATGACGCCCATAATCCGGTCAAATTTGGACGCCACGTCACCGTGGGCTAAATTATCTGTCGTCACGACGTCATTTGAAATTGAAGCAAACTGGCTGGTACCAAGTTCTTTTTATCTTGATTCATACTTAACAATTCAGATGGTAGACTACGCAAATTGATTACATTTAAGATTCAGCATTCAATATTTGACACAGACCTCACAGCAAGAGTGAATGTCTGACGTTCTCAGTAAACGTTACGTTACGCTGTAGAAATGAAGCGTATATTGGTGCAAACGGTGGCCGTACACGATATTAATCTTACTGAATAAAATTTGGGACTTTTTATGAGAATTCAGTAATCAACTAAACATTTTTAAAAAAACAAACATTTATTCAGATTTTTTATTTTGACCCCTACCAACTTCTTCACTACATCACTCGAAAAGTTTTTTTCTCAGCAATATGAGGTCAACTGATATGGATTCAAAAATGAATGAACTTCAATTTCTGAATAGGTTTTACTACCATCAACCTTATAACTTTCAAGAAAATGTCCCTGTAATAGGGTGGGACGTTTCTATTTTTGCTCAGTATATATCATAGTCAATTTAGTCACACAGCAAAATTGATAAATTTAAAAACAAAGTTTTAGCAGGCTCTTTATCTTTATAACACCACTGAAAAAGTGCTTTAAAGTCACCCAGAGAACACCATATATATATATATATATATCAGTATCGACAATGGAAAAGGGACAGGTATATAGCTGTGTCATTAGCGAATAGGTGATTTACATTCCCCCGGAGATCATAAATGTATGTGTGGAATAGTAATGGGCCAAGAACATTGCCCTGGGGGACACCCGATGGAACTGGGATTGTGGAGGACATGGAAATATTTGCAGCTACTGGCAGAGACCTGAGAGATATGTCCTCTTATGTCATAGTGTTGTAGCTTGATCAGTTATGTTTCATGATTGGCCATATTTAATCTTGTCCGCTTTCTAGCTCTTATACTTTTCATCCAAGTATCATTACCCTTGAAAAACTATAATTTGTCAATTTTAGCCTTGTCCTATTTGGGACTCGAGAAGTTTTAAGCTGAATTGTAAAATCTTTCTGAACATATTGATATGAATGTGTAAAACCTTGGCCAACTTTGAAAACCGGCTAAATTGGATAAGGCATACTCATTTATAACAAGAACGACACCATTTTAGCTCTGTTTTCTCTGTTACTGAAATAATTTTCATGGGATTTAGCCAGATTTTCAGACAGTGTTTGCAGTAGTTCAGTATTTGTAATGCTGGTAAGAAGGTCACGAATGACCACGTCATATCCTCTTTACCCCTTGAATGATTTTCATTTAACTCTAAGTTTTGGCTTTGTTGATACTATGCGTTGAATTTAAGCAGTTTACTACTCATTTTGTGGGATATTTTCTGACTTGGTCAGTGTACTAGTTACATTTGGAATCCACAATGGTTTGTACAGGTACTATGTAGCATTCATTTGATGTTTTTAACTTTGACAATGTTTGACCACCATACTTTTGAAAGGATTATTTCAATTACATGTGTTAGCCAATATGGAGAATTGAAATTCTTGGTGATAATGGGTATAATGTCAGACTATATAGTGTTCAAATGGACATTCTAAAGAGAAAATAAGGATTCCTTGCACCTCGGGCACAGTTTGAAAATTACTATGCCATAGATAGTTTTGGAATTAGTTAGTCGCAGATGTTGGTGGACGTGCCCAAAATTTGGTAAATTTGGAGGTAATTTCTTTTCACTATAAAAACGTTTTTATTATTATCTATAAATGCAAATGAAAAGAGGGATATATTTATCAGTTGTATAGAGTGACATTTTTAGGAGTTGAGCAATATCTGTGCCGTTTTCACCATAAATGCACCGCCACTACTTGTTTTGGTGGCCATCTTGATTTGCACTGCACTATTACCTTAAGGTTTTTTGTCAAAATGTCCATTATATAACTTTGAAAAACAAAGGATACGACAATTTGAAGTAGACAAATGACGTCATCTTCATCGAACGTTGGCCATTTTGAACGTTTCGTTGCTAACGTTTTCACGTACATAATATCTGTTGCCCCTTGGGCCAATATTAGGTTGCTGAACGCAGTGGATGGAAAATACACGTCTTTCACGTGACGCCAATTCACCAATCGGCTAGCTAGAAACTTGTAGGAGGTAGGATAATATCCCTTTCACTCTCAAAGAAGCCAAAAAGGCGCATTGACAATCAGTTTTGATCCTGATCAGACGCCGCGAAACGCGGCGTCTGATCCAGATCCAAATTGATTGACACTTGTATCGAAATCTTTCAGTCATACTGCCTTAAAATTAACTTTGAAACGATATTGCAGACAACAAAAATCAAGCACACGACAATGAAACGGTGATGGGGTAAAAATGCACGAACAATTTGATCATGAAAGGGTTATATACCGATACAGTACGATTTTTTTGAAAATTTAATTATACCGTTTAATGTATGCAGTGGTCGGGGAATTCGACATTCCCAACACATCGTTAAGTACAGGCTTAGCCTCGTTTTAACTTTGAAATACGGATATTGTCAGCTTTAGCGAATTCGAATTGTCGACATACGTAAGTTCGGTTTATAAGCTAGGTCGAAATATCGAGGAACGGCCATATATGATTATAGATTGAATGATCACGAGACTGCTATATTTAGATATCAATGATTCGAGATAAGAGTGTGGCGCTGACGTTTTTTAATGATCATCAGCTTCATCAGCTTCATGTTATACTCCTTGACCAGTGGCTCGATATCTCGATCTCGCTTAATTCTTATCTATATTTAACAATGACAGTGTCATGTTTTATATTTACACTACGGGTGACTTAAATAATATCAAAATAAATTCAACTTGAGCAATTGTATCACTTCAACTAAAGCGAATTCGAGATATCTGTAAAATACATGCGACTGTGTAAGTCACGAAGCGCCAACTATAATTCATTCTTGTTTGAAGCATGTACAATATATATAACATAAATCGCGCTTCTGAAAATCTGAAATATTCCGATAAAAGAGATAGGTCAATGGTTTAAACATAAAACGAGATTATCCATAATAATTTAATGAGTATAATATAAATACACGCATTCCCTGCTCTCATAAAATTCCTAAGATTTCCAAATTTTTAAGCGCGATTTTAGGAATCGTACCTTTCACCCTTTCACTGACTAATACTAACATTAGTACTAACAATCAGTTTGGATCAGGATCAGACGCCGTGTTACGCAGCGACTGACCTGGATCTGAACTGTTTGACTTTCATATCAATGTTTCCTAAGTGAAAATAAAACTCATAAAATTCCAAATTTTGAAAGTAAAAACCGAAAACCGAAAATTTCGGAAAACAATACGTGGGTCCGGAAAATCAAGAAACGTCCGAAATTTTCGGAAAATCTGGAGATATGGCAGCCTTACTTTCCGCGGAAGAAACTGTCTCACCTTATTCCAATTTGCACCCCAATTCCACATACTTAACTTTGATACATCTCGAGGGCTTGGTGAAAAACTGCTGTAACTCCCTCACAATTGTGAAGGAGTTACAATAGTTTTGCATCAAGTCCCAACCGTTTTTAGTTGGTTAGCAGATAGCACTTGTACATTTTGGAGAACTGAGCTAACAGAAAATTATTCATGCTAAATCTAGGACAAAAGTCAAAGGTGAATGTCACTAACCTCACACTCAGCTTAATATAGGTGACAGAAGTCAAGGTCAAAGGTAATCAAACTACAACTGGAGCGCAAGTTGTTACTCATCAATGTACATAAGTATGTAAATTTACGTGACCATAGCCGTATTAATTTATCCTTAAATGATCTAATTACCAAATGTTAATACATGTAAAGGTCTGGTATAGGCACATGTCAAGGTAAACAAACTGCAATGCGATACATATTTCTCGATTTCGCTCCTTCGTCGCGGCAAAGCAAAAACCAACAGTTTACAATTTAACCCAACCGAGCCCGATTTCCTACAGTGTTAAGCCCTACATGTGTCATGGATAAATATGAATAAAATAAGAAACAGTAAAAACATCTATATAGAAGTTTTACTTTAATTCCAGTGAGTTCATTTTCTTTAGGGTGTTGAGCCTTACATGTGTCATGGCTATTTATGGATATACTAGTAATGATATACAGAAAAACAAATCTGTCTTTAGTGCTCCAACTTCGAATATGCAAGTTTTACTTTAATTCCTCTGAGTCCAGTTTCCTGTATTGTTCAGCCTTACATGTGCCATGGATAAATAAATCTATAATGACATCTAGGTAACCAGTTATATATTTTATTGACACAAAAGAACATACGCCCATCAGTACACGTTAGCTCATGTATACACTTCAAATAGAATACTATGCAAAGAAAATACAGTTAACAATACATATTGGAATAAAACAATATATACAATTCTCTGCTTAGTTAATTTTGTTATGCTAGTTTGATGCCTTGGCGAAAAGAAACACGTACACGACAGAAGGCACACTACAATTAACTTGTATGCTCAGTATACGGAACATACACACGTAGTCCCATCGGTAATTCAAGAAAACAACACACACAATGGGAATTCAAGAAAATGTCATGGCATTTGTGTGTTCCAGTTTGAGGCATTAGCCAAACAGAATGCAAGACTACATCATAGAACATAAAATATTATATAGATAAATAAGTGGTACTTGTATATCCAGTGTGAGGCCTTACCCAAACAGAATGCAAGACTACATCATAGAACATCAAATATTATATAGATAAATAACTGGTACTTGTATATGGCAATTCAAGAAAACGTAATGACATATATCCAGTGAGCGGCCTTACCCAAACAGAATGCAAGGTTATACCATGAATTATCAAATATATAAATAACTATGGGACTTGTGTATTCCAGTTAGATTACCTATTCAAATGGTCTGATGAATATACGTGTACTATTTTCAATAATGTATCTTTTTTCAATTGTTTGTCAGTGTTCCTTATTCCTGTAACTGAGTCCAGCACTGCAAACAGTTTGGATCCTGATCATGTGCCGCATAAAACCATGAAATATCAATAAAGAACTGTACATTTGGTTTGAGGGACTTTTGATTGTATCATTTGGTTGTAAAGTTGTGGAACAGGGTTTATATTTTATGTACACTGTTCGTCTTTATAGGTGAATATAGGAGGTAAGAGTGAGGTTGGGTGCCCCTAAACCCAGTGGTTATTAATAATTAATTTATAATTAATTATTGGTTGCTACTGACCGTACCAAGGCGGGCTCCTATATTCACTTTGCTTTATGTTTGTCTTGCGTGTTGTTTTCTATTTAGTGTGTAGATGAAGGAATGGTACTGCGCGCGCGCGTGTGTGTGTGTGTGTGTGTGTGATTGTTATGGTATGACTGTGTGTGTGTTCTGCTTGAGAGGTGGGTGTATTGTTTGTGTTGCGTTTCCTGCTTGAGTATTTTGTATTTTTTTGTTATCAATATGCGCATATATTTATTTTCTACACGATGGTGTATTTTAATTGTGATTGAATAATTTGCTGATCAAAAGTTTGTGTGTGAATGACAATGTTGTGAAAAGTAAAAGTTGCAATTTTATGAAAAACTGTTACGACCGGGGCGGTACATCTTTTTACCACCCGGGGCATAGTATTAACAATTTCGGTAGTGGTCTTCTATGCGAAACTACATATTGAATACCATAGCGCTAGGCCTTACAGTTTGGCACAATAACATTTGTCGATGCCAAACGACAATTACAAAACATTGCAAATTTTACTTTTCTCAACATTATTTTTCCGACACAATATTATGATCTGCAAGTGATTAAATAACATTACAAATACACCATTGTGTAGCCAATTCATTTTTGCGCATTTTGATACAAACTCGGTCTATGCTTTATACTTAAAAATATACCAAAAAGACCCACAAACCAAATGTCTAGTTTTTATCGTGTAAGATAGATAAATAACCATGGGGTTTGTATATTCCAGTGTGAGACCATACTTAAAGTAGAATGCTATGCTATAACACGGAACATCAAATACATGTACTTTGACAGTTAGCCATTGATACAAAACCTGTTCGATAAACAACAATAAACCAAACAAGAATTGTCGGAAGACAACAAAGCTCCCGGGTGACACATTAAGATACCTAAACTCAGAAAATGAATTCATAACCATTGGTGCTGCATATATGACATAGGCTATAGAAGTTGTGGCACTTTTCAAAATTTAGCTCTTTCAACTTTTGGGAGTTATTATGTCCTCTTGTGGATCGTTTTAGTTACCAAAACATGGACCAGTCTACTTGCAGTTCTATGTATAAATACTGGTCAAAATAAGCAAACCGTGTAGACCCAGGTCAGATGGCTCCTTTATATTAGGAGCCATCTGATCAGGGTCTACACTGTTTGCAAATATCATGAGTATACTTCAGACATGTCAATGGTTAAATTATGAGGCCATTGTCGAGGTCACATGGGTAATAGTTTTGGAATACAGTGCTCTCTCCCCATAACGCCCTTAGAACAACGATTCCCTCCTTACAACAGTGCTTGCCGCTGTTCCCCCAAACAAGAAATATTGTGTCTAAATATTTCACAGCTGCAATACCGTCTGCTTAAAATTGTCGTCTGGTGTTTTCTCTCTGTTATCTGTTACCTATTGGACCTTGCGCGGGGTCTGATAAGGGTCCAAACTGTTTGCAGATCGAAAAACGCTAAGGGTATTAACTGTCCCTTCCTACAATAACTACCTCCGTCCAACACACACAATCTTTGTCTTCCATTGGATGCTGTTGTAGAGAGGGTACATCGTAGTTGGGAAGATCTAATCTATTGAAGCATAAATGCTGTAATTCAAAGGCTTAAGTACTTGTGAGCACTTATCAAAACTTAGCATATTTTGAAACTTGAAGGCAGAAGATTGGGTAAAGGTCACAGAGGTCCAACTTTGAAGTGCTTCATGAATGACAGCTGTAGGTCAAACGGTACCGTAGTTGTGAGCGCGGGAAGAGTCAACGAGTGGGTGTCTACATAAGATCTTCTGGACATTCATCCGTCGAGTTTAAAATTGTAGCTATTTTTTCTTGACTTCACATTTTAACATAAATAGATTGTAACGCAAGTTCTACAACAGAAACTACATCATAACCTATGTCAATGACCAATGCATCAATTAATACATACATTTTCAGTAAATAAGCATCATTCGAAAATATGTGTTTTGTACTCGTTGTTGTTGCTTTCTTGAAATTGTCATGATAATACACGGACATACAAATGAGCCGTGACGTGAGAAGCCTGCCTTATTGCATGGCAAACAGTGTTGATCAAGACCAGCCGCCGAGTGAGTAACGCTGCGGCTGGTATTAATCTACACTGTCTGACACCCGCATGTATATTAAGCACTTTATAGGTATATTATATCAGTATTTTGTAGTGTAGACCAAACTGAGATGGAGAGCCTGTGATGACAATGGTCTTATGGTATGTTGCAATTCAAAAAGGCAGGTTTTATCATTGCATTGCCCAAATAGAACAAAAAACACCAAAAAACAACATACAAACACAAAAAAGAAGAAAGAAAACAAAAAAACGTAAACCGTGTAAGTACGGTCTAACCGGGGACCGTTTTCACCCTTTCTAAAGGGCACATTGGCCATAGACTATAGTGCTACGTAGATATATTTGTTAACATGCTCTTCATGTAGAGTTATCCATGAATTTGCATATACGAGCATGGTTCAGAATGTTATGAAACTTGATCAATAGCTTCCATATAATAACGGCAAAATTCATGTGTAATATAACATTTTAAAGAACATTCTTTTGCCTAAATGATGGTATACATAATTAGACCACACACTCAATAAGTCACAACATGAACTCAGTGACCCCTTCTACAGGGCACTGGACCTTTTTCGTGTATTGCGGTATTTGTTTTAACAACATTTGATACTATAATTATTATTCCCGCATTATTATTTTGAACAAGTTTATGAAACTTTTTGTCAATTAGAATCAGACAAGAATGCACACACTACACGGTTCTAAATGTTATTACACGTATTTGATAAATATGAAAAATATAGCTAATACCAAACACTTACTGAAAATAGCATACACAATTTACGTTTTTGTATAAAGGTACTTAATGAAAGCTCAAACTCATTTTTTATATTAAAAAAGACTATAGTTGAAGCCATTTTAGTAAATTTTTATGTTTTACTTATCTAGGCTATTTTCATAGCGTTCGAAAACACATGTCGACTTTTTTTCAATAGAAAAAAGGCAAATGACAAAAAAAAAAGATCTTTAAAACAATTAACCCTTTCAATTGTAATGAAATGTTATTTACATTATTTACATTCAAATTCAGACATAAACAGATATACCCGGTATTTCAAAACTAAATTTTAGATATTTTACTTTTTAAGAAGTTATTAGATACAAAAAAAGGATCAGTCTACTTGGATTTCTGGATAGTTTAATAACTACTGGTCTAAATTAGAAAACGGCGTATACCCTGATCATAGGGCTCATATAGGTGCTCTCTGATCTGGGTAAACATTTTTTTCAAATATACTGGGTATATTTTAAACAGCTCCATGATGTTTAAAGAGTTAAGAAATATTGAAAAGGGTACCGAACAGTTCGCACCCTGTTAAGACGCCGCGTAACGCGGCGTGTTGTGTTATTAATGTAAATTGTTTGCCAACCAATTTCCATTGGCAATACAATAATTAAACTACACCAAATGCAGTAAATCTAGAAATTGACAGGTTCTTAAAAAAATAGAAAAAAAATGTTTTAATCACGGGGGCAAACATTTTGGATCCTGGTCAGATACAGGGTTATACAGTGTGTAATCTGGCTCGAAACCACGGGGTCAAGTACGTATTGTCATCAAAATGTATTGCTACGACAACCTATATGAGAACTATAATAGATTTGTATTCCTACAAAGTCAGTGTATATAGTGAGAAATGTTTTGCTACGAAAACGAAGTCGCCTTCGTAGGAATACAAATCTGTTATAATACCTACATACCCATCGTAGCTAAACAATTGATCTTCATGACTAGTTTCTCCCCAGTGGAAACTGTAAGTGGAAAACATGTGCTTGTTTTAGAATAGAAACATGTATGGAAAAAGATCTTCTTCACTGTGCCAAATTATCAATTAGCTATCTGGGTCGTGATCTTCAAGGTCGCGTTTTGAGGAACGAAACTCATTGTAACATGTACATAAAACAGCCTGAACCAATGTCAGTAAAGTGATTGAAAAGAGACATATGCGTGTCTATGGTCTACGCTGTTTGTGTCACATTAGTTAAAATATTCCCAAATAGATACGCCTTGTCACACCTTTAATTTATTCCTCCACAATTTATTTACAGTCATGGATATACACCCTAAGAAATAGTTCCTTTACCATAACATGTGGTAATTTAAAGCATGATGAAAGTAAAGCAGCATGCTTCTTAAGCAGCATTTTTCCTTACTTTCCTGCAAAATGCTTTAACCCATTATCCCACAGCCTCTTTCTTGTATTGATAATAGTTGACCACTTAAAGCAGGTTGAAAGTAAAGCAGATTGTGTCTTAAGGTGCCTTGTGCTATACTTTCAGCCTGTTTTACGATTTTATCTGCAAGTATATAGAAAATATTTCCTTTGTTTCATGTTCATGACTGTATAAATTAGACCTATTTTCTTCAGGGGAGGAATAAATGAAGGACTTATGAGGGCAATTGGTCACGCAACAATCAGCATCCAATACTGCAAACAAGCTATGAGGAAGGATTAATTGTTATTTGGTAAAGTATTATCATATATATATTTCTTATGACTGAAGAGTTCTCCAACCATTCTAGCTTCTACAGACAGTTAGTTAGAGAGGATGGTGGATTAATATGCTTTTATCATGTAGACTTCAAATGATAATGCATTCTGGTCTTCACTGCCTGCTGCCTGACAAGTAGTTATTCTTCTGCAGATTATAGTCAAATAGTTTATGAAATTGACTCTACTGGTCAATTTCAAAACAATTTTAGCACCCTTTTCTAGTACTGCAGAGGGTAACAAATACAGATGCTCCTAGATTTTAGTATCAGGGAACATTTGTGTTTGCCAGTTAGACAGAGGCTTCAAGACAAGGATATGATGTGTGCAATAATTTCTGATTCAGTTTTGTTAATTTTCATGTCTCTTATAATCCTATTTTAATTGAAATGGATAACTTTTTTATCTTGGATATTAAGTTTTAGGAAATATGCTTTTTCCTTGAAGAAATTTTAAAAATACATTCTGTAATTGGTAAGCATCTCTTCTTAAATGGGATCCTCAAGGCTATCTGGAAGATATGGTCTCTCATTGCAGATATGGTACTATTTCTTTTTGTCTTTTAGGTTCTTTGTTGGTGGAGCCCTCTTGAAAATCAACCTTGTTATTTTCACAAAGAAATGGAATAGGCCTGAACAATATATCTCTGCAAGTGAAATAATGTTCAGGGTTTTTCATCTGAAACTTCCTAAATTGTACAGTGTGAGAAGTACGATTTAAGTGTAGATAGTCTCTTATAACACTATTTTAGAGTGGCAGTGTACATCTTATATTGAGCTTTTAAATGTGATATATTGTCATGTTGTATACTGAAGAGAAATAAATAAATAAAAAAAATATATACTAGGATCACCATGGTTATCTTCAGTACAATATCACAAACTTGTTTTAGCGTACAAACAGTTTGGACCAAGGTGAGAAGTTAAGGGGGTCTCACTCATGTTCGTCAAACAGTTTAATGTTAGAAAAGATTGTTACGCAGCGTCTGACCTGGATCCAAACTGTTGAACATGTTGACCATTGTGTCATTGACAGCGAAAGAATTAAACTAAAGGCTACCACAATGCAATAAAGTTTAGAATGGTATCAAAGGGTCATTTTATTCAGACTGCAGACTACAAAATGAAAATACGCGGTCAAGTGTTTTTGTGCTCATGGCAAATATTATTGCCTGCTTTAAAATGTATTTTTTTCTTTGTTGCAGGCTTTAAACTTAGAGCTAATATGTTGATTTTTGACAGAAAAAAATTAAACGAGTGACAATCAATTTAGATTCTTATTTTAACTCAATCTGTGTTTGATTTTGGGATTAAAACTGTTTTCAGGTGCGAGTTAAGTCACAGTTTTCATCGAAAGAATTATGATACACTGACTCACTGAGTGTTATCTTAACAACATAGCAAATATTGCGTTCTTCCACG
Source organism: Gari tellinella (assembly GCA_922989275.2). Taxonomy (NCBI): domain Eukaryota; kingdom Metazoa; phylum Mollusca; class Bivalvia; order Cardiida; family Psammobiidae; genus Gari; species Gari tellinella. The sequence goes on along the minus strand of OV277865.1, from coordinate 73,264,377 downwards.
TCGTAGCTCTTGAGAGATAACAAAGATTTATATCGAGAGTGAGAGGTAACATATTCTAAGTGACATTCAATTTAAAAGCATTTAGTATATGTTTTACATTCACATCTTGATATGAATAATAAGCATGTATAGCCCATAGTACGTAAAAACAGAGATAACTTGTAAGACATGTATATATCAAATGCCATATACATATTTTATCTTTAACACAGTTAAGCCTAGTATTTACCAAAGATGACACTTATAACTAAGGGCTCAGACAAAATGATTTTCCTAAACCGGGAATAAATCATCACGTACCATGGAAAGAAACTGTATAACTTATTATGTATCAACAAGCAGACACGGATAATTCAGTGCACTATCCAGAGATAAATGTATCAAGATCACCATTTCCTACATGTTTCTATAATGAAATCTTCAAGCAAGCACACGGGGTGGGGTGGAGTTCATTGCAATATATGTACATGTATATGGGAATAAATGTATCAAGATCACCACTGTATATACACGTTTCTATACATTTGTATAATGAGGTCTTCTAGCAACCACATAAGGAGAGTCCATTGCAATATCCAGGTATAAATGGGTTAAGTGTTAAAGTGTTAATAAATAAACATGTACACAACAGATGATTGACGTATAACTTGTCAAATTTACATATGAGCTTGGGAATATAGTAGGTCTAGAACAACCACGTCGTTCAAAACGAAACATTCAAGCAGGAGATATTCAAGTCACACTTGAATCTGACGGTGAAAACAGTAGAGATCTTGATAAGACGCCGCGTTTTAACGCGACGTCTGATCAGGGTCTTTATTGTTTGCAAAGTCTAAATGTCTTTTATTTGCAAAGAGGTTGAAATGGCATATCTGTATATATGTTTACTCGAGCTGATAAAGTCTGATGTAGTTTTTTAATTCAGGCTTCGTGCTCAAGCTGCTGATATACAGTCTGTCATCATCGTAAGCTATAGCACCGGGGTAACATACTAATTCCTGGTCCATTCCTAGTATGACCCGCTTGAGGTCTCCAGTATGTCCCAGTTGGTGGATGGTGTGTGTGTCACAGCTACTCACGTATACGGAACCATCCTTGCCTACGACTATCCCTGCTGGAAACTGTAGGTTGTCATGTCTGTAGACCGAGATGACGCGGCCAGTGAGAGTCGTACTTGTTACAGTGTTGGCGTCACGGTCAGTGGTATAGATGATGTCTCTATCACGGCTTAGAGCAATATGGCAAGGCAGAGTAAAGAGCTCCTCACCGTTGTTACCAGTACTGATTGTGTTCAAAGTCTTGCCTGACATATCGATGATTTTGATACAGGCTGGATGTTGACACGCAGCAATAAAGTGTGATCCATTATAACAAAGTCCAACAATACCAGCACCGGGGGTGTTAATAGTTTTGCTTAACAACAGGGTATTTGTCACGGTAATTATCCATATTTTCTCTTCACTTCCTAAAGCCACGGCAACTTGGTTTGGTTTAATGTTTGTTATATCAAATGGTTTTGATGACAGAGATAGACGGGAAACAACTTTGTTTACCTTCGAGTCAATTAATTTGACATTCCTGTTTTTATCATCGGTCACCACCAGGCGATCTTTGGTCAGAAGAGTCACGCCTATGATCGTACAATCTTCTGTATCATCGTCTGCCTTCATATTCACCTTTCGCACCAAGCGGGCCATAGCGGATGTGACATCCTGTCTCACTGATAGTGACCATATGGAAGACAGAGTAGAAATCATCTGTTGAGTTTTCTCGTCTTGGTTAAATGCATATCGTGTTATATCGTACTCTCTATTTTCATCCACCTGTCTGTCCACCTCCGCTATACGATTACCAAACATTTTGACTTGGACAAATAGCTGATTGTTTTTTCCAGCTGTTGCTGATGTATCCATGTTTGCTGACATAGAGTTTACCTCTGACAGTAATGACTGACATTTTTCAGAAGCTGTGCCGATAATTCCGATATTTTCTTGATGAAACTTGGCTACCTTTCTTTTTGTATCTTCTTCGAGTTTATCAAGGAGCTCATTGAGTTGTTTTCGAAAGTCTTTAATATCGGCCAATGCTTTATCATGGTACCTCTCGTTATTCTTGCCGCTATGGTTGATCTGTTCCTGTAGTTTTGTTATCTCCCGTACGAGCCGATCTATTTCTGCTGTCAGTTTGTGGTACTCCGGACTATTGGCTATTCCGCCAGAGATATCTGGTATGTAACTCTTTCCAGAGCAGGAACCGTGATCCAAAGTAACACACACGCTGCAGCATATCTGGTTGTGTGTTTTACAGAAGTATTCCAGTACTTTATCTGGGTGTTTTAGACATTTCTCCGTTAGCACGTCAGATTGTTTAGGTCTCTGGGACATTTTCGTTTTAGGCATGGCTGCCTTGTCTAGGACTGTGTGATGTTTAGTTCCTGCGAGCTTACCATGATATCTGATGCAAGCTTCACAGAGATATTGTGAACAGTCCTTACAATAACCGGCAGCTTCTAAATGTTGATCTGAGCTACACGGCTCGCAGAAAAAATCAAACATTTCCTGCGAGCCTCCGAGTATAGAGGCACTTAAGTCTTTAGATGGTTTACTATAAGCCATTTCGAATAGATACGTCAGAATGTACACAGTAAAACAGTCTTACCTCTTTCTTATTGTACGATTGAATAAGGCTCCTTCCAGTTCCTCTGATAAGTTTTTAAATTTCCACGGTTAACAGTTTATCTATATTGTAATTTAGTTCTCTACTAGATCTATACAATTGGCAAATTGGTATATATCGTATTTAACACTCAACTCGACCGAATTTAAGTTATTTTTTAAAATCTCGTCACAAATGTAGAACACAACTTAGACGTTTGATCTGCTCCGCTTGAATAATGGAGACGAACAACTCAAACAGGAAGTTTATATAACACAATAATCATTATCACGGCTATTCAAGTCCGACGTAAATAGCCGAACTGTCCCGATTGAAACTTGTTAAATCATACGCGGGCTAGGAACAATAACTCTGTCGATAAATATTGTAGGTCTACCAACAGTAACCGTACATGTCGACTGCTGGACTTCTGTAGTTAACTCAGGGCTGCCTTTTCTCCGGTTTTCTCCTAAATCTTCGGATTTTTTCCAGTACATGGTAGCTTAAAGCAGGCTGAAAATAAAGCAGAATGCGCCTTAAGGCGTATTCTGCTTTACTTACAGCCTGCTTTAAGTATTCGCATGTCAACAAAACTAGAAACAGGCTATTGGGTAAAGGTACGATTTGCTAAACTCGCATTTCAAAATGCAAATTTGGAAATCTTAGGATTTTTCACGTCAACTTATGACAGCCCTGTTAACTATTTCTACTCTGTACCTACAGATGAACGATCGAATTGACAGAATTTCAAACAAAATTATACGCAGAGTTTCTGAGTGTGTGAGTGTGATCTTGATTTAAAGTGAGTTTGAAGTGGCTTACGTAACTGTGTTCCATGTATCTATATGGGGCGTCGTTTTGCTTTTTATCCCCATTTTGTTATATATTTTTATTCGAATGAGTGATACCACCCCTTCCTTAGGTGATGACACTCTTTTGAATAGGTGATATCACTTAAACAAATATTCGATATCACTAATTTCATAAAAGAGTTCGAGTGGGTGATGTAACCTATTTAAATTAGTGTTATAACTTGCATTTTATAAATGATATCATATATTCGAATTAGTGTTGTCACTCATTTTTAATAAGTGATATCACCTATTCGAATTTTAAGTGATATATTTTTCCAATCGTTAATATCACCCATTCGAAGGAGTGACATCACCTATTTAAATAAGGGACATCACCTATTCAGCTTTATAAGTGATATCACCTATTTGAATTAGAGATATTACTCATTCACATAGGTGATATCACCTATTAACATGGCAAACCATGTAAAAACTAAAAGTTTCCCGTTCCTTCCAGAAGTCGACTTGATAGTATAATCCGGTCAGTATGAAAACAGGTACTATAAAACCATTTAAAGAAATAAAAGCAGACGAAATTGTTTAAATCAAGTCGCGGGAGTGAAGGGGTTAAATACGCGGTGAGGCTAATTCAGTGTAGGGCTGATTTTAAAATTGATTTTTTTTTAAAATTTTTTTAGAGCATTCAAGCACATTTTTCACCGAATTTTCCCGTCTTTAAAGAGAAATGGTGTTAATTTGAACAGAACAGAACACATATTTTATTACATCTCTGCATACAAACATGCAGTACGAGGTATTGTTATACATCAAATGGTTTCTGGTACGTAATGTTTATTTATCCTACATAGGTTTGTCCTATTCGATATTTTAATGTTAAAGAACTGTGTATCGGTTTAACAATCAGACTTCTCTAGTTACTGTCAAGTTTGGTTATCAGACTTTAGAGGTTTGTGTCATACTTCAGTGGTTATTGTCTTACCCATCGTCATTAGACAGTACAAGTGAAGAGTACACTTGTCCTAAGCAAACAGTGTTGACATTGTAGAAGCCCTCTTGATCAGAGTCTACACTGCTTGTCATTTTGCAATGTATTTTTTAACCTATTACATGTACCACATAAATACGCCTTTTTATGCCTCTAATTTATTCCCACACTGAAGAAAATAGATCCAATCGATACAGTAATGAACATGTATCATAAGGAATATTTTCTATAGTCTAGTAGATGGTAACTTAAATCAGGCTGAAAATAAAGAAGAATGCGCCTTTAGGCGCATTCTGCTTTACTTTCAACCTGCTTTAAGTGGTCATCTATCTTCCATATTAAAATAGGCCATGGGGTATTGGGTTTAAATGTTCCTATTTAGTAAAAAAAAAGGGCTATACTTAATTGGAAAAAAATTGGAATTGTCCACTAAACGTTTCATGGGTGATTTAGTTACAGCTGTATTGGTATATTATTTCTACATCCCCACATAGTTTTCCCTACAATCAGATTGGTTCCAGACTATAATTTGTGTCAGATTGATTTTGATTCAAGTCGCATTGGATTTATATCATTATCTAGTTTATCAAGGGTTAATTTAGATGTCATTTCCTGCACGAAGTGTGGAACCTTCTGTCTTATTCAAGGCGTTTTATATGTATAAAATCATGTCAGTTATACACATCATTAAATATCCAAACCAATGAACTTGTTGCTTATAACTAACTTTATAGCCATTTTATTGATGCAAAATTTGAAACATTTTTAACAGTTCTTAATAATATATATGACAAATTCATTTATGAAAAATATACTAGTTTTATTCATCAAACTATTCTGCCTCGAAGCCTCAAATCGAATAATATTATCCAAGTTTCCATTTGAGTCTACTTCGATTTTTTTGTTTTAGAAATTTTACGTTTTGGTCTTTGACTTTATCGTGTGTTAGTATTAAAAATATGTCACCACTTAAAGCAGGTTGAAAGTTAAGCAGAATGCACCCTCATGCGCATTCTGCTTTATTTCAGCCTGCTTTAGGCTACCATCTGCTAGAAAATGGAAATAAAGTTTATGGTACATATTCATGGCAGTAGAAAAGTAGAACAAATTTTCTTGAAAAAATGAACCGTATATATTGGATAATGGGGACCTAGGTTGATTCTATTATAAGATAAATGGTTACTATAAATAGCACGAGGGTACATACACATATATAACCTCATATAGCGGTCAGTATGTCAGATATACAGCCAATTTTGTATTAAAAGACGGCTCATTTAACCCATTACCCCATAGCCAGTTTCTAGTTTTGAAAATAGGTGACCACTTAAAGCAGGTTGAAAGTAAAGCAGAATGTGGCTTAAGGCACATTCTGCTTTACTTTCAGCCTGCTTTAAGTTAACATCCACTAAGATATAGAAAATGATTTTTATCATACGTATTAATTTTTTATGACTGTTCAAACTGCAACTCTTTTCTTCAGTGGAGGAATAAGTGAAAGGCGTAAAAAGGCGTATTTATGGGGCAATGGATTAAATAACGTAGATAATGGATAGAGACCTCTCAGGACAAGTGGTCACATACTGCAAAATTAAAATAATACAAATTAAGAACACAACACGTTACCACACATGTGCCCTATACGACCAATATATCTTCTAGTAAGTGATGGCATAATATAAATATTGTTTGTAGCATATATAACATGTTATACTGGATAATGGGTTAAAGAAGTTAAGTACTAGGTTGATACTATTATAAAATGAATACATATGTAACCTCATATAGCGGTCAGTATGTCAGATATACAGCCAATCTTGTATTAAAAGACACCTCATTTAACCCATTACCCCATAGCCAGTTTCTAGTTTTGAAAATAGGTGACCTCTTAAAGCAGGTTGAAAGTAAAGCAGAATGTGCAGGCACATTCTGCTTTACTTTCAGTCTGCTTTAAGCTATCATCCGCTAAGATACAGAAAATAATTTTTATAATTCATAATTATGTCTGTTTAAAATTGCAACTATTTTCTTCAGTGGATGAATAGGTGAAAGGCGTAAAAAGGCGTATTTATGGGGCAATGAATTAACTAACATGGATACATGATAGAGACCTCACAAGACAGGTGGTCACATACTGCATGGTTAAAATAATACAAAGAACACAACACGTTACAACGCATGTGTCCAATACGATCAATATGTCTTCAAGTAAGTGATGGCATAATATAAATATTGTTTGCAGCAGATTAAACTGTTGTTTTTTTTTTACGAAAACTCATTCACACTTAAAATGCAAAAGGATGATTTTCATTTTTCCATTTTAAGGCTGGTTGTTTTTGTTTATTTACAATATATTACAAAATGATAAAAATAACAAAAGCTGATCAGATATCACCTGATCAGAATCTACACTGTTCGCATAGGGCAAATGTACTTTTCAGAAGTAAAATGGTCATAAATGGCTCATAAACGCGTCACTTGTGGTTAAAGGGTTAAGTAAGAGATATCAATTACACAATACAATGAAAGTTTAATCATTTCAAAATTAAATAAAACGTGTCTGTATACTGGTTAAGAAATGTAACTGTCTATGCACACATATTAAAAATACACAATGATAACAATAAATCTCATAATAACTATAATTTAAAATAATAATTATAACAACAACAACATAATAATAAAAATAAATGTTGTTTATAATAATAACAACAATAAAAAAATACATTCACAATAAAGTAAAAAATCTTTTTATTATCATGTCCATTGCGAATAGGTTGGAGCCAGATCAGACTCCAAAATGTTTACCTCTCAGAGAAAAATAAACAATTAAAAAAAGGTTGTCGAAAGGTTGTCATTTTGTACCTTTTATTGCAATATATCTGCGTTTGTTTTCCGTTCAAATGGGAATGAATAACGTATTCGCCACTGTAATGGCAACCACCCTGGTCATACACTCTCAATGACGCCAAACGGCGCATTTGCACACAGTTTGGATCCTGATCAGACGCCGCGTAACGCGGCGTCTGATCAGGATCCAAATTGTTTGACACTCGTATAGAAATTTTATCAGTCACAATGCCTAAAAATTAACTTTGGAACGGTATTGCAGACAACAAAAATGAAACAGACGACAATGAAACGGTGAAGGGGTAAACATCTCACGAACAATTTGATCATGAAATGGTTATATACCGATACAGTACAGCCTTGTATTCTCCAACTCGCTAATGTCGAACTTACCCGTATTATGATTTTTTTTATTTCTTTTTATTATTATTTTAAAACACACAATATTATTTCCGTAATAGGTGTGTAGGGTCGGGAATTTCGCCATCCCCAACACACCGTTCATTACTAGACAGGGTAAGCCTCGTTAAGCCTCCATTACAGGGCCGTGATGGACATCTCTCTCAGGTGTCGATATTTAGTTCCAGAACAATCATATACAAAATATAATTAGCAAATTTCCTTGTTTCAATTTATTCTTTTAAATTGACATTTAGACTATACGGTAACACCTCTCTTTTACGACCACTTCTAAGGCACTAAATGATAGTAAGATGTTAATGTTTGTTTTGGTCATGTGGATGCTGGAGGCGGGATGAAAGTAGAGCGGATTGCCCCTTTATTTAGCCTTCTGTTTTGCTTTCATTTTCTTCTGAGACTTCCACTGCCCTTTAAACTACCAACTGGAAAAGTTTAGGTGGTCGTGATGGAGAGGTGTTATTGTACAAATTTGTTCCACCTGTGTAAAATATCAGTGTTGAGGAGAGGGTCTCCATAAGCATTATGCTTTCGACCTAATCCTTTTGTACTATGATATGTATTAACATGTATTGTACGTTTATAAGAATAAAATATGTTTAAACTAAGCCTCGTTTTAACTTTGAAATACGGGTATGGTCGATTTTAGCGATCTCGAATTGTCAACATACGTAAGTTCGGTTTAAGCTCGGTCGAAATATCGAGGAACGGCCATACTTCATTATAGATTAGGTGATGACGAGACTTCTATATTTAGATATCAATGATTCGAGATAAGAGTGTGGCACTGACGTCTTTTCATGATCATGGACTTCATGAGCTTCATGTTATACTCCTTGACCAGTGGCTCGATATCTCTATCTCGCTTAATTCTTACCTATATTTCACAATGACAGTGTCATGTTTTATATTTACACTACGGGCGACTTAAATGATATTAAAATAAATTCTACTTGAGCAATTCGTTTCACTTCAACTAAAGCGAAATCGAGATATCTGTAAAAAATATGCGACTGTGTGAGTCACGAAGCGCAAAACTATAATTCATTATTGTTTGAAGCATTACAATATACATGTATATTACATAAATCGCGATTCTGAAAATCTGAAATATTCCGATAAAAGATACAGGTCAATGGTTTAAACATAAAACGAGATTATCCATAATGATTTAATGAGTATAATATCAATACACGCATTCCCTGCGCTCATAAAATTCCAAATTTTTAAGCGCGATTTTAGGAATCGTACCTTTCACCCTTTCACTGAATAACTCTAACATAGTTATGCAATCAGTTTGGATCCAGATCAGACGCCGTGTAACGCGGCGACTGATCTGGATCTCAGCTGTTTGACTTTCATTTCAATGTTTCCTAAGTGAAAATAAAACTCATAAAATTCCAAATGTTGAAAGTAAGAGCCGAAAACAGAAAAAATCGGGAAAAAATACGTGGGTCCTGAGAAATCAAGAAAATTTCGAAAATTTCGGAAAATCTGGAGATATGGAAGCCCTGCATTCCGCGGAAGAACCTGTCTCACCTTATTCCGATTTGCCCCCAAATCCACATATTTAGCTTTGCTCACCTCGAGGGCTTGGTGAAAAACGGATGTAACTCCCTCCCAATTGTGAAGGAGTTACAATAGTTTTGCATCAAATCCCGACCTGTATTCCTTTTTTGGTTGGTTAGCAGATAGCACTTGTACTTTTTGGAGAACTGAGCTAAACAGAAAAGTATTCATGCTAAATCTAGGACAAAAGTCAAAGGTAAATGTCACTAACCTCACACTCAACTTAATATAGGTGACAGAAGTCAAGGTCAAAGGTAATCAAACTGCAACTGGAGCGCAAGTTGTTACTCATCAATGTACATAAGTATGTAAATTTACATGACCATAGCCGCATTACTTTATCCTTAAATGATCTAATTACCAAATAGTAATATATGTAAAGGTCTGGTATAGGCACATGTCAAGGTCAACAAACTGCAATGCGATACATATCTCTCGATTTCGCTCTTTCATCGCGGCAAAACAAAAACAAACAATTTACAATTTAACCCAACTGAGCCCGATTTCCTACAGTGTTAAGCCCTACATGTGTCATGGATAAATATGGATAAAATGATAAACAGTAAAAACACCTGTTTTAGTGGTAGTTGTTTAGAAGCTTTACTTTAATTCCAGTGAGTGTATTTTCTTTAGGTTTTGAGCCTTACATGTGGCATGGCTATTTATGGATATACTAGTAATGCTATACAGTAAAACAAATCTGTCTTTAGTGCTCCAACTTCGAGTATGCAAGTTTTACTTTAACTCCACTGAGTCCAGTCTCCTGTATTGTTCAGTCTTGCATGTGCCATGGATAAATACATCTATAATGACATCTAGATAACCGGTTATATATTTTATTTACACAAAAGAACATACGCCCATCAGTACAAGCTAGCTCGTGTACACACTTCAAATAGAATACTATGCAAAGAAAAAATACAGTTAACAATACATATTGGAATAAAACAATATATACAATTCTCTGCTTAGTTAATTTTGTTATGCTAGTTCGATGCCTTGGCGAAAAGAAACACGTACAAGACAGAAGGTACACTACAATTAACTTGTATGCTCAGTATACGTAACATACACACGTAATGCCATCGGTATTCAAGAAAACAACACACACAATGGGAATTGTGTCTTGCTGAAAAGCGACCAGCCATTCGAGAAAACGTAATGACATGTGTGTGTTCCGGTGTGAGGCATTAGCCAAACAGAATGCAAGGCTACATCATAGAACATCAAATATTATATAGATAAATAACTGGTATTTGTATATCCAGTGAGAGACATTAGCCAAACAGAATGCAAGACTACATCATAGAACATCAAATATTATATAGATAAATAACTGGTACTTGTATATCTAGTGAGAGGCATGAACCAAACAGAATGCAAGGTTATACCATGAATTATCAAATATATAAATAACTATTGGACTTGTATATTCCAGTTAGATTACCTATTCAAATGGTTTGATGAATATACGTGTACTATTTTCAATAATGTATCTTGTTAATCTTTGTCACCCATTGGGTGCTGTTGTGGAGAGGGTTCGTCGTAATTGGAAAGAGTTTGTCTAAAGACATGGGAGCAGCAAGTATAAAAAATGTATTCAAAGTCTTAAGTAGTTGTGAACACTTATAAAAACTTAGCATATTTTGAAACTTGAGCGCAGAGGATTGGGTCAAGGTCACAGAGGTCTAACTTGGAAGTGCTGCAATAACAACTGTAGTTCAAGGTCAAAGGATACCGTTGTTGTAAGCGCGGAAGTCAATTGGTAGCCGTCAACATAAGCTCTTTTGGACATTTATCCGGCGAGCTTAAAATTTTAGTTGTTTTTTTCTTGACTTCGCATTTAATATACATATATTGTTACTTAAGTTCTACGACAAAACTCACACGATAACTAAAGTCAATGGTCAATCCAACATTTTATACATTTTCATGAAATGAGCATAATTCTAAAACGTGTGTTCTGTACTAATTGTTGTTGTTTTATTGCAAATGTCATGAAAATACACGGCAATACACATGAGCCGCTCAATGAGAAAAACTGGCTTATTACACTGCAAACAGTTTAGAGCTAGTCCAGCCGTCGCGTCAATGACGCTGCGCCTAGCATTGATTTACACTGCTTTACACCCGCAAGCGTCTTAATAGCTATATTATATCAGTGTTTTGGTAGTGTAGACTGTAGACCAAGCTTAGATGCAGAGCATGGGGTGAGAATGGTCTTTGGATTGTACGATGTTGTAATGCAATAAGGCTGGTTTTGTCATGACACGGCCCAAATAAAGATCACAATACCAGATATAGCAAATAGACGAAAAATAAAAAAAAAACACTAAAAAAACAAAAAACACAATAAAACAATAACAACAACAATAAAACGTAAAACAGTGTAAACACAACTTAACCGGTGACCATTTTCCAGGGCTGCCATAAGTTGACATGAAAAATCCTAAGATTTCAAAATTTGCATTTTTCAAGTGTGCATTTACGAATCGTACCTTTACCCCATAACCTGTTTCGAGTTTTTTTGACACGTGACTTCTTAAAGCAGACTGGAAGTAAAGCAGAATGCGCCTTATGGTGCATTCTGCTTTACTTTCAGCCTGCTTTAAGCTACCATGTTCTAGAAAAAATTTCCGAAGATTAAGGAAAAATCCGGAGAAATGGCAGCCCTGATTTTCATTCTTTCTAAAGGGTACAATGGTCATAGATGCTCCGTTAAGATTTTTTGTTAACATGCTCGTCATGTAGAGTTGTTGTATTGTTTGTTTGTATTGTTTGTATTGTTTGTGTTGCGTTTCCTGCTTGAGTCTTTCGTATTTATTTGTACATGATTTGGCAAGTATGCAAGTAGATTCTACAATGTACATAATAATATATTTGTTGTACATTGTAGAATCTACTTTCCATTTTGAATTAATTTCAAAGTCTCTGAAACCGTTACAGTAAAAGTGGTGTAACTGTAGCTAAGTACCTTCACCCCCAAACTGGATATCGCCACTTCTCTGGTGCTGGGGATTTGTTTGGATTGAGGGATCTGTGATTCTGTATCCAACATGTTCAATACCTATCTTAACCCTTATCCTGCGGTAATATTGTCTGCTTCGAAATTGTCGTCTGCAAAACATCTAAATCTAGATTCATACATTTTTTAAGTAAAGAAACCTTAAGACGATTGTCAAACAGTTTGGATCCAGATCAGACGCCGCGTAACGCGGCGTCTGATCTGGATCCAAACTGTTTGCAAAAATCAGTAAAATCGCGACCAGCATGCAAAGGGTTAAGGTTCCTCGTCATAAAAACTACACAGTAGGTTTTAAAAATGCTAGGTACATGAAGACGGTGAAACTTAATCAGCTTACAGTGGAGAGTATGCTATTCTTTCCCGTTTATACGCAAAAGCAATGCGCTAAACTGTAGAAAATTATTTTTTTCTTAAAAAATTGATATTATTTATTTTAATCTGAATTGCAAACAATTTGGAGCCTAATCAGACGCCGGGTTATCCAGCGTCTGGTCTATCCCCAAACTGTTTGCAATGAATATATTTTGAGCGTAAACGCATTTATTTGGACAGAATAACGTTTTTTTATGAGGTTGCAACTGTGAAACATTAAAGAAAACGTTATTGTTCCCCTTCAATACTTCCACTGTCATGTTGGCTTTGGTTTATAATTTCGTCTCTGTGTTTCGACTTCTTAAGAAATATTGAAAAAAGTTTGACAAACAGATTGGACCTTGACGGGGCGTCTGTTTTGTCTTTAATCTAAACTGTTTGCCAACTGTTTGGCATTAAAAAGAATAAACTATACGCAATCCGGTTAATATTGAGATGGACAGGATCTTTAAAAACAAAGAAAATTTATTTTAACTGGAGTGGCAAACAGTTTGAATCCTGATTAGATACATGGTTTTACGGTGTATGATCGGGCTCGAAACTGTAATTGGAAAACGAGTACTTTTTTAGAACAGAACCCTGTATCGAGGAAGATCTTTTTCACTGTGCCAAATTATCAAGCAGTTATCTGGGTCGCGATCCTCAAGGTCGCATTTTAAGGAACGTTACATGTACATGCACATAATAAAATATGTAAACCAATACCAGTATTAAAGCGATTGAAAAGAGACATATGCATGCCTACGGTCCACACTGTTTGTGTCAAATTAGATTAATTCATTCCCCCAATAGATATCCCTCCATTATATTGTACAGTCATGAATATGCACCATATGAAATAGTTCCTAATCTAGCTGGTGGTAGCTTAAAGCATAATGAAATTAAAGCAGAATGCTCCTTCAGGAGCAGTTTTGCTTTACTTTCCTGCAGAATGTTTTAAGGAACAACTTGTCTTCAATGCTCAAAAGAACCCATTGGGAAGTGTTAAATGTCATTTTGGTAAAATATTATCGACATTGTTATCTAAAGCGCAATGTCACAAACTTGTGTTAATCCTTTGCCTACTGATCGCAACTTCAATTTCTTTTGCAAACAGTTTGGATCCAAATCAGACGCCGCGTAACGCGGCGTCTGATCTGGATCCAAACTGTTTGACACTCGTCTTTATGTTTATTTACTTGAAAAATATATAAATCTAAATTTAGATATTTTGCAGACGACAATTTCAAAGCAGACGATATCACAGCAGGATATGTTTTAAGAGTTACAAACAGTGTGGACTAAGATGAGAAGTCAAAGAGGCCCGTCTGTCATGTTGGTCAATACTGTTTGATGTAAAAAACAAAAGGTTATTTCAAAGAAGGAACAAATCCATGAACTTTGAGTATTAATGCAGACGGCAGAATGAAAACACGCGCAGAAGTTAAACCGTGCCGATGGCATGTTTATCGCCTGCTTTAAATTATCGTGTGCATTGTAGTTTGTTATTTGCTTTGTATGCGGGTTATAATCTAAAGCTTATCATATATGGTATTTTGACAGAAAAAAATGAAACTAATGCCAAACAGTTTGGATCCTTATTCTTAATCATTCGATCAAAATTGTTTGCATTTGTGAGTGAAGTTACAGTTTTCGGCGGAAGAATTATGATGCATAGAGTGTTTTCTTAACAATTAACATAACAAATATTGTAATTATACACGTCGTAGCTCTTGAAACATAACACTAGTCAATTTCAAGGGGTGGAAGCTAAAAAAGTTTTAAATAACATTCAATTACAAAGGACTTACATGTACTATGTTGTTCGCATTCGCCCCTCGATACGAATAAACATGCAATACGATATTCTTTAGAGCAGTTAAAATTACATAGTACATAAAACCAGAGATAGATTGTAAGACATGTAAATATCGAATGCCAAATTTTATCTTCAACACAGTTAAGCCCAGTGTTTACCAAACATGACACTTATAACAATGTAGACCCTGGTGACACTCCATCTCTAAGCAATTTCTCAACAGGTTCTGTACTGCTTGCTATTTAATATAAGAGGCACTACTGTATGGACCACAGGTACTTGACACAAACATCTAGATCTATTATAGATAATAGAAGTCAAGTAAAAAAAAAACCTTTTTTGTTTGTTTTAGATAAAGATGTATGTGTCAAGTGTCAAATACCTGTGGTATGGACGAACACCACATTACAGTACTGAACCTTATTAAATTAAATTGATAATCGCAAGCGAATTGCCATCGAATTGCCATCGAATCGCGCGCTTCAAAAAACAAATCCTACGTTTGAATATTTTTACGCGGATTTTCCGAAGCGGTTGTGACAAAAATGAAATCCAAAAAATTAACGAAGGCATATTTGCGAATTTTTTTTAGATACAGCATTCAAGAAAACTTACCCGAGGGTAAAGTTAGTACTTTGAATCGCAAGCGAATTGCAAGCGAATTGCCATCGAATTGCAAGCGAATCGTAAAAATTGTTAATTTAATAAGATTCAGTACTGTATCTATAGATCTCCCTTGTATTCTTCTAGCAAGCACGCAGGAGAGTTCATTGCAATATAAAGGCATAAAAGTATCTTTGTTATTTCAAACAACGAATTGGTATTTTGCATGTGGTTATATTGTTGTTATAAGTGACTAACTAATAATTGATATTTTGCCTGTGGTTATATTAATTTTATAACTAACTAAATAATAATTGATATTTTGCCTGTGGTTATAATATTGTTGTTATATCTGAAGAAATGAAAATGGTACTTTTCCCGTAGTTATACCAATATATTGATATTTTGTCAATTGTAACATATTGATTCTATGCAAATTGTCATACGATTTTATACATTGGTATCTAACCAGACAGTTGCACATATCAAATCAAACAGCTCAGGAGATCAACATATTTAACCATCTCCCCTGTAGAGGCGCCTTTTAACGCACTCAGTTTATTCCTCCATGTAAGAAAACAGTTTCAATTCATAGTCATGAACATTTACCAAACGAAATATTTTCTATATCCTAGCAGGTTGAAGCTTTGAACAGGCTGAACGTAAATCAGAATGCGCCTTATTGTACATTCTGCTTTACTTTCAACCTGCTTTAAGCAACCACATGTCTTCAAAACTAGAAACAGGCTAATGGGTAAAGAGATAAATGGTGTTGTCAGACAGTTAAAATGTATTTCAAATTTGTACCTAATGTCAGACATAAAACAAAACTCAATGTCTTGTTGTAGTTGTTGTTTAATAACCCATTCACCCCTGAAATTTAAATTGGACAATCCGTGTTTACGATTGGGTAATGGGTTAAGAACTTGTACTTGTATAGGAGTATTAAAATAACAAGCCTGCAAATGACAAGCCCTGGTGTTTATTCCAGCTAACACTTAATACAGCAGTTATTTCCCTTTAATTATGAAAACAACAAAACAGTCCATTTCTTAATAATAAGGGTAGATTTGAACAATATTTTATAAAATGACAAAAAGTGTAGACCCTGGTCAGAGGGTTCCTTAAGGCTCAATGAAACACAGAATAGTGTAGTTATTATGCATGTTATCAAACGACGTTCTAGAAAAGACATATTTACATAATTAACGATATATTTGATGCAGAATATTTTTCGTCATGATAATTTGGGTTAAGTCATTTAACAATAGGTTAACTTTAACAAACGTTTATGCAAACAGGGGCCCGTTTTACGAAACGTCGTACGACAAAAACGGTCGTAAGTCAAAACGTAAATATACATGTACATCTACATCATATTGCTCCATCTCATCCTGTCTTGTGACATCTTTTTAGAATCGTCTTTTCAAGACGATTCCAAAGAGATATCACAAGACAGGATTAGATGGAGAAATAAACAATAACTGAGAAAGTTAGAATCTGACTTACGACTGTTTTTGTCGTACGACGTTTCGTAAAACGGGCCCGTTTCATAAAGAATCTTAAGCCTTTACTTGGCGCAAATCCTCACTTAGGCCGCCATTTTTACGATAGTACCATTTCATAAAGAATCTTAAGCCTGATTTTTGCTGCGAAAAGGGTGCAATTTGTCGTAACTTTACGACAGCCTCAGACCACTCTTAACTCTGGCTGCAGTGTCGTACGTAAGTTTTGCGGTTAAGAGAGAGAGTTAAGTGAGGTCTATGAAATGGTCTTAACTTAACTAAGATATTGGCGTAAGTCCAGGAGTTGCGATAAATAGTTATGTTAAGATAAGATTCTCTATGAAACGCTACCCAGGTCCTGAGTGTGTGTCTGTACACCTCTCTCAGTTTGCATCTATCTCCGTGTCTCCCTTCTTCATGATATTCTAATGAGTAGTCACGTCATATGATTTGGTGCAGATATAAGAATTTTAGTCAAGAAACTGCCCGCATTTTGTGACATTGTGCCCCCTACCACGTCGTGGTTCTGGGGCTTAATTGTCATAGGAGATTGTTTCAGTTTATTAGACCGAGATTATCCCCTCTGCCAAGAACTAAAAGGAAGGCAGGTGGTGGTTTTGATCTCATGCACTGCTTTGCGGCGAGTGAGATTAGCCGACATCATCTTCTTAAAATCATTATCATTATCTCATTTCATCCCCCCCCCTCATCATTCATCGGCGCTATATGACCTACATTGTGTCGCGGTGTCATAAAACCAAACTCATCCATCCATTGTGTGGAACCTTTTAAACTCTTTGACCATAAGTTCTACGTTTTTGCGTTACTCAAAAAGGTTACTGGGCGTATCACTACCCCGACCTTACGCTACATGTACGTTTAGCAACCAAATAATTATAATGGAGGCAATAATGTATCTTTAGTAATTAGTACTCGGATAATAAAATTATTTCATAAATAAAGAAATATTTATGTAATTTGATGGCCAATTACATGTATAAAAAACAACGTCTTTCAACACTAAGTAACACTTTAGGTTATTAGGTTCCTGTGTAGACAACTAAAGTTACCAAAAAATAAATCAGTCTACTTGGAATTCAGGGTAGTTTTACATGTACTGGTCTAAATCAGCAAACGGTGCAGACTCAGACCAAATACCCATTATATTTACAAACAGTGTAGACGCAGATCAGAGGGCTTCTTTGACCAGTGTCTACACTGTTTGCTAATTTAGAGTAGTATTTATTCAACTACCCAGAATTCCCAGTATACTGAATTATGTTTTGGTAGTTTAAAAGATATAGAAGGGAAACATATAACTCACAATTATTACTTAGTGTTGATAGAGTTAAATAAAAATGTGACCACACTTTTTACATTGAAATTAGACGAAAACGATCCAGTACAGTTAAACCTCGATATCTCGATCTGGCTTCATTCTTACCTACATTTATCTTTACAATACGGTTGTGTTCGGCTTAAAGAAGATTAAAATAATTAAACTCAACTTAAGCAATTTACTTGTTCGTTCGTCTTAAAGAACATCAAAATAAAGAAACTCAACTTAAGCAATACATGTAAGTTCAACTTAACGAGTTCCAGATATCGAGTTTCGATAGTATGTAAAATGTGTTAGTCACGAAGGGCCAAACATAATTCTCAATTATTTGATATATATATCTTACATAAAACGTGTTTCTGTAAATCTGAAATATTCCAATGAAAGAGATAAGCTAAAGGTATTAAACATAAACGTAATTATTCTTTAAAATGTAATGAGTATAATAGAAGCAGAAGTAATGACAGTCGAACTTCTATATCTCGAAGAGGGTTTTTGTCGAACATACCCGTATTTCAAAGTTAAAACGTGGCTAAGCCACGTTTTAACTTTGAAATATAGGTATGCTCGACTTAACCGGACATGGAATTATGTAGTCTATATGTCGAACTACCGGATAGTTTGAGTTAAACGAGTTCGAGTAATCGAAGTACGACTGTATTTCGCTTTATTCTGAGTTGGCACTAATTACACGTAATCATTTAGACATCGCCGCATGACTTTGTTCATAAATTACCTTAATGCAAAATGTTAGTATAGGTCCAAGAGCTCATGTTCACATGTCAATGTCAAGCAAATTGCAATACAGTCGAACTTCGATATCTCGAACTTGTTTAACTCGAACTATCCGATAGGTCGACATATCGAACTTCGACTGTACATTTCTCTCAATTTCGCCCCATCGTCGCCCCGAAACAAAAACCAACAGTTTACAATATAATCCCACTGAGTCGAATTCCTTATAGTGTTCAGTCATACATATGTCATGGATAAATAAAGATATAACTAAATATAACTAACTGGTTACATATTTTATTGATAGAAAAGACAATACACACCAATTAGTACAAGAACATACTTCTAAACCAAAAACATGATCAATGGGAAAGGGTTTAGTTTCCTATGTTTCACATTAAAGAGAGAATAAATAAACAAATACATAAAAACTCAAAAACCAAACATGATCAATGTGAACGACAGACCATAAGTTCCGTACGTTTCAGATTATAGCGAGTGCATGAATAAATATACCAGTACATAATTATTAGCCGTGCCATGAGAAAACCTGACTTATTGCACTGCAAACAGTATAGATCAAGGCCATTCACTGCACCAAAGACGTGGTGGCTGGCCTTGTTCTACTCTGTTCGACACACACCGTGTTTAGCAATATTATATACGATATTAAGCACTTAGACCAATCTCAGAGACCTTCCTACTTTGCCGCATTCCTAGGGCTTAATTGTCAAAGGGAATCTTTTCTGTTTATTAGACCGAGATTATCCCCTCTGCCAAGAACTAAAAGGAAGGCAAGTCGGTGATTTCGATCCCATGCGCTGCTTGTCAACGAACGGGATTAGCCGAAATCATCTTCCTGAAGTCATCCTCATTTCATCTATCATTTATCGGCGCTATATGACCTATTTTGTGTCGCAGAGCCGTAAAACCAAACTCATGATCATCACCCAAACTCAGATGCAGAGTCAATGACAACGGCGCTTGTTCTGTTCAATGTTGTAATGCAATAAGGCAGGTTTTGTCATGCCACGGCTCAATTGTGTTCTGTTATTTGAATTGCTGATATCAACACCATGGACTATCAAATATATAGAAAAATAACTATTGTATTTTAATATTCCAGAGTGAGGCTTTACCCAAACAGAATGCAAGGCTATACCATGGAATATCAAATATATAGACAAATAACTATTGTATTTGTATATTCCAGTATGAGGCCTTACCCAAACAGAATGTAAGGTTGCAACACGGAATATCAAATATATAGATAATTAACTATTGTATTTGCATATTCCATTGTTAGGCCTTACTTAAACGGAATGCATGTCTACACTATCAAATATCGAATCTATACAAATGTAGATAAATAACTATTGTATTTGTATATTCCAGAGTGATGTCTTACACAAACAGAATGATTGGCTACACAATGGAATATCAAATATATAGATTAATAACTATTGTATTTTTATATTCAATTGCGGGGCCCTCCCCAAACAAAATGTAAGACTGCAACAAGCAATATCAAATATATATAATTAACTATTGAATTTGTATATTTCATTGCGAGGCCTTACCAAAACACAATGCATGGCTACATTGTGGAATATTAAATATATCGATAAATAACTATTGTATTTGTATATTCCAGTGTGAGGCCTTACCAAAACACAATGCATGGCTACATTGTGGAATATTAAATATATCGATAAATAACTATTGTATTTGTATATTCCAGTGTGAGGCCTTACCAAAACACAATGCATGGCTACATTGTGGAATATTCAATATATCGATAAATAACTATTGTATTTGTATATTCCAGTGTGAGGCCTTACCCAAAGCAGAATACAACACGGAGTATCAAACACATTGGCAATTAGTTCTTTATTGATATACAACACATGTTCAGTAAATGAGAATAAACTAAATAAGAGGTGTTATAAGACAAAAAAAATTCGCATGCGACACATTTAGAAACCTAAACGCAGAAGCTGAGGTCAAGGTCAATGGGGATTTAAATTTTCACATGGATAGAAAGTTCTTGTCAATAAGCATTGATGCTGTATGTATGACAAAGGCTACATAAATTGTTAGCACTTTTCAAAACTTAACTCTTCCAACACTAAGTAACTGTTATGGGTTATTCTGTTCCCTTGTGGATCGTTTAAGTTGCTAAAATGAAACAGTTTACTTGTATTTCTTGATAGTTTACTAAATCAGCAAACAGTGTAGACCCAGATAAGACGGCTCATAAAGGAGCCACCTGATCTTGGTCTACACTGTTTGTAAATGTTATGGGTACATTTCAAACAGGTCTATGGTGTTGAAAGAGTTGAATGCCGAGGCCACAGGGGTGATATTTTTCTAAAAACAGTGCTCCCTCCGCACATCGTCCCTCAGAACATTGATTTTCTCCTTAAAAATTGCTTGCCGCTGTTTCCCAAACAAGACAGGTGTCTAAATAGTTCAATGCTTCAATACTGTCTGCTTAAAAGTGTCGTCTGTGGTTTTCTCTTTGTTACCTATTGGACCTTACGCGGGGTCTGATCTGGGTCTAAACTGTTTGCAGATCGAAGCACGCTAAGGGTATTATTTTTTTCCTCCCTACAATAACTTCCGCCGTACAACACACACACTCTTTGTCTTCAATTAGGTGCTGTTGTGGAGAGGGTTCACCGTAGTTGTGAAGATCTTGTCTAAAGTAATGGGTGCATCAAGTATAAAAGCTGTATTCAAAGGCTAAAGTAGTTGTGAACACTTATCAAAACTTAGCATATTTTGAAACTTGAGCGCAGAAGATTGGGTAGAGGTCACAGAGGTCTATCTTTGAAGTGCTGCAATAATGACAGTTGTAGGTCAAGGTCAAAGGATACCGTTGTTGTAAGCGCGGGAGTCGACTGGTGGCCGTCAACATAAGCTCTTCTGGACATTTATCCGGCGAGCTTAAAATTGTAGTTTTTTTTTTCTTGACTTCGCATTTAATTTAAATAGATTGCTACTTAAGTTCTACGACAAAAATCACACAATAACCAAATTCAATGGTCAATCCAACATTTAATACATTTTCATTAAATGAGCTTCAATCGAAAACATGTGTTCTGTACTCATTGTTGTTGTTTTCTTGACTTCACATTTTAATATAAATAGATTGTTACTTAAGTTCTACGACAAAAAATCACATAATAACCAAAGTCAATGGTCAATCGAACATTTATAACATTTTCATTAAATGATCATCATTCTAAAACATGTGTTCTGTACTAATTGTTGTTGTTTTATTGCAAATGTCATGAAAATACACGGCAATACGCATGAGCCGTTCAATGAGAAAACCTGGCTAATTGCACTGCAAACAGTTTAGAGCAAGGTCAGCCGTCGCGCCAATGACGCTGCGCCTGGCATTGATTTACACTGTTTTACATCCACAAGCGTATTAATAGCTATATAATATAAGTGTTTTGGTATAGTGTAGACTGTAGACCAAGCTTAGATGCAGAGCCTGTGATGACAATGGTCTTTGGAGTGTACGATGTCGCAATGCAATAAGGATGGTTTTGTCATGACACGGTCAAAATAAAGATCACAATACCAGATATAGCAAATAGATGAAGAAAAAAAAACACTTAAAAAACAAAAACCACACGAACCACAATAAAACATTAACAACAACAAAACGAAAACAAAACGTAAACAGTGTAAGCACAGCTTAACCGGTGACGATTTTCATTCTTTCTAAAGGGTACAATGGCCATAGATGCTCCGTTAAAATATTTTGTTAACATGCTCTTCATGTAGAGTTGTACATGATTTGGCAAATATGCAAGTAGATTCTACAATGTACATAAATATATACACATGTATATTTGTACATCGTAGAATCTACTTGCCATTTTGAACTAACTTCAAAGTCTCTGAAACCGTTACAGTAAAAGTGGTGTAACTGTAGCTAAGTACCTTAACCCCCAGACTGGATATCGCCACTTCTCTGGTGCTGGTGATTTGTTTGGATCGAGGGTAAACATCTGTATCCAAACTGTTCAATACCCATCTTAACCCTTATCCTGCGGTAATATTGCATGTTTCGAAATTGTCGTCTGCAAAACATCTAAATCTAGATTCATACACTTTTAAGGTAAGAAACCTTAAGACGATTGTCAAACAGTTTGGATCCAGATCAGACGCCGCGTAACGCGGCGTCTGATCTGGATCCAAACAGTTTGCAAAAATCAGTAAAGTCGCGACCAGCAGGCAAATGATTAAGGTTCCTCGTTATAAAAACTACACAGTAGGTTTTAAAAATGCTAGGTACATGCAGACGGTGGAACTTAATCAGCTTACAGTGGAGAGTATGCTATTCTTCCCCGTTTATACGCAAACGCAATGCGCTAAACTGTAGAAAATTATTTTTTTCTTAAAAAATTGATATTATTTATTTTAATCTGAATGGCAAACAATTTGGAGCCTAATCAGACGCCGGGTTATCCAGCGTCTCATATATCCCCAAACGGTTTGCAATGAAAATAGTTTGAGCGTAAACGCATTTATTTGGACAGAATAACGTTTTCTTATGAGGGTGCAACTGTGAAACATTAAAGAAAACGTTATTGTTCCCCTTCACTACTTCCACTGTCATGTTGGCTTTGGTTTATAATTTCGTCTCTGTGTTTCGACTTCTTAAGAAATATTGAAAAAAGTTTGACAAACAGATTGGACCTTGACGGGGCGTCTGTTTTGTTTTTAATCTAAACTGTTTGCCAACTGTTTGGCATTAAAAAGAATAAACTATACGCAATCCGGTTAATATTGAGATGGACAGGATCTTTAAAAACAAAGAAAATTTATTTTAACTGGAGTGGCAAACAGTTTGAATCCTGATTAGATACATGGTTTTACGGTGTATGATCTGGCTCGAAACTGTATTTGGAAAACGAGTACTTGTTTTGTTTTGTTTTTAGAACAGAACCCTTTATCGAGCAAGATCTTTTTCACTGTGCCAAAATATCAAGCAGTTATCTGGGTCGCGATCCTCAAGGTCGCATTTTAAGGAAAGCAACATTGTTACATGTACAATTGTACATGTACATAATTAAACACGTAAACCAATATCAGTATTAAAGCGATTGAAAAGAGACACATGCATGCCTACGGTCCACACTGTTTGTGTCAAATTAGATTAATTCATTCCCCCAATAGATATTCCTCCATTATAGTGTACAGTCATGAATATGCACCATATGAAATAGTTCCTATACCCTAGCTGCTGGTAGCTTAAAGCATAATGAAATTAAAGCAGAATGCTCCTTAAGGAATAGTTTTGCTTTACTTTCCTGCAGAATGTTTTAAGGAAAAACCTGTCTTCATTGCTCAAAAGAACCCATTGGTAAGTGTTAAATGTCATTTTGGTAAAATATAACGGACATTGTTATCTAAAGCGCAATGTCACAGACTTGTGTTAATCCTTTGCCTGCTGATCGCAACTTCAATTTCTTTTGCAAACAGTTTGGATCCAAATCAGACGCCGCGTAACGCGGCGTCTGATCTGGATCCAAACTGTTTGACACTCGTCTTTATGTTTATTTACTTGAAAAATATATAAATCTAAATTTAGATATTTTGCAGACGACAATTTCAAAGCAGACGATATCACAGCAGGATATGTTTTAAGAGTTACAAACAGTGTGGACTAAGATGAGAAGTCAAAGAGGCCCGTCTGTCATGTTGGTCAATACTGTTTGATGTAAAAACAAAAGGTTATTTCAAAGAAGGAACAAATCCATGAACTTTGAGTATTAATGCAGACGGCAGAATGAAAACACGCGCAGAAGTTAAACCGTGCCGATGGCATGTTTATCGCCTGCTTTAAATTATCGTGTGCATTGTAGTTTGTTATTTGCTTTGTATGCGGGTTACAATCTAAAGCTTATCATATATGGTATTTTGACAGAAAAAAATGAAACTAATGCCAAACAGTTTGGATCCTTATTCTTAATCATTCGATCAAAATTGTTTGCATTTGTGAGTGAAGTTACAGTTTTCGGCGGAAGAATTATGATGCATAGAGTGTTTTCTTAACAATTAACATAACAAATATTGTAATTATACACGTCGTAGCTCTTGAAAGATAACACTAGTCAATTTCAAGGGGTGGAAGCTAAAAATGTTTTAAATGACATTCAATTACAAAGGACTTACATGTACTATGTTGTTCGCATTCGCCCCTCGATACGAATAAACATGCAATACGATATTCTTTAGAGCAGTTAAAATTACATAGTACATAAAACCAGAGATAGATTGTAAGACATGTAAATATCGAATGACAAATACATATTTTATCTTCAACACAGTTAGGCCCAGTGTTTACCAAACATGACACTTATAACAATGTAGACCCTGGTGACACTCCATCTCTAAGCAATTTCTCAACAGGTTCTGTGCTGCTTGCTATTTAATATAAGAGGCACTACTGTATGGACCACAGGTACTTGACACAAACATCTAGATCTATTACCCCCCCCCCCCCCCCCATTTTTTTTTACCAGACTTTTATTATAGATAATAGAAGTCAAGTAAAAAAAAAACTTTTTTGTTTGTTTTAGATAAAGATGTATGTGTCAAGTGTCAAGTACCTGTGGTATGGACGAACACCACTTTATCTATAGATCTCCCTTGTAATCTTCTAGCAAGAACGCAGGAGAGTTCATTGCAATATAAAGGCATAAAAGTATCAATATCACCATTGTATACATGTTTCTATAATGAAATCTTCCAGCAAGCACACAGGGAGAGTTTATTACAATACTAGTATACAGGCATAAATGTATCATTATCACCATTGTATACATGTTTCTATAATGAAATCTTCCAGCAAGCACACAGGGAGAGCTCATTACAATACTAGTATACAGGCATAAATGTATCAATTTCACCATTGTATACATGTTTCTATAATGAAATATTCCAGCAAGCACACAGGGAGAGCTCATTACAATACTAGTATACAGGCATAAATGTATCAATATCACCATTGTATACATGTTTCTATAATGAAATCTTCCAGCAAGCACACAGGCAGAGCTCATTACAATACTAGTATACAAGCATAAATGTATCAATATCTCCATTGAATACATGTTTCTATAATGAAATCTTCCAGCAAGCACACAGGGAGAGCTCATTACAATACTAGTATACAGGCATAAATGTATCAATATCACCATTGTATACATGTTTCTATAATGAAATCTTCCAGCAAGCACACAGGGAGATCTCATTACAATACTAGTATACAGGTATAAATGTTTCAATATCGCCATTGTATACATGTTTCTATAATGAAATCTTCCAGCAAGCATACATGGAGAGCTCATTACAATATAAAGGAAAAAATGTATCAATATCACCATTGTATACATGTATCAATATCACCATTGTATACCGGTACATATTTCTATAATGAAATCTTCCAGCAAGCACACAGGGAGAGCTCATTACAATACTAGAATACAGGCATAAATGTATCAATATCACCATTGTATACTTGTTTCTATAATGAAATCATCCAGCAAGCACACAGGGAGAGCTCATTACAATACTAGTATACAGGCATAAATGTATCAATATCACCATGGTATACATGTTTCTATAATGAAATCTTCCAGCAAGCACACAGGCAGAGCTCATTACAATACTAGTATACAGGCATTAATGTATCAATATCACCATGGTATACATATTTCTATAATGAAATCTTTCAGCAAGCACACAGGGAGAGCTCATTACATTACTAGTATACAGGCATAAATGTATCAATATCACCATTGTATACTTGTTTCTATAATGAAATCTTCCAGCAAGCACACAGGGAGAGCTCATTACAATACTAGTATACAGGCATAAATGTATCAATATCACCATTGTATACTTGTTTCTATAATGAAATCTTCCAGCAAGCACACAGGCAGAGCTCATTACAATACTAGTATACAGGCATAAATGTATCAATATCCCCATTGTATACATATTTCTATAATGAAATATTCCAGTCAGCACACAGGGAGGGTTCATTACAATACTAGTATACAGGCATAAATGTATCAATATCCCCATTGTATACATATTTCTATAATGAAATCTTCCAGCAAGCATCCAGGGAGAGCTCATTACAATACTAGTATACAGGCATAAATGTATCAATATCCCCATTGTATACATGTTTCTATAATGAAATATTCCAGCAAGCATACATGGAAAGCTCATTACAATATACAGGCATAAATGTATCAATTTTATCATTGTATACATGTTTCTATAATGAAATCTTCCAGCAAGCAGAGAATTCATTGCAATATCCAGATAGAAAATGGTTAGACGTACAGTAAAACTTCTCTATTACGACCTCTAAATTGTTTTAAGTATTAGGGGTTAAGAACAGGTGACTGCTTAAAGCAAGGTGACAGTAAAACAGAAAGCTCCTATAGGAGTATTCTGTTTTACTGTCACCTTGCTTTAATACAACCAATTAGCCTTCTTAATAATGGTCGTAATAGAGAGGTTTTACTGTAGCAGTATTAAATTGTTACAAAACAGACATGTACACAGGAGATGAATGGTGGATTGATTGAAATGGGGTTTACGGCACCGCGACACATAAAGTGGTCATATTGCAATATCCAGATAGAAAATGGTTAGACGTACAGTAAAACCTCTCTATTACGACCACTAAATTGTTTTAATTATTAGCGGTTAAGAACAGGTGACTGCTTAAAGCAAGGTAACAGTAAAACAGAAAGCTCCTATAGGATTAGAGAGGTTTTACTGTAGCAGTGTTAAATTGTAACAAAACAGACATGTACACAAGAGATGAATGGTGGATTGATTGAGTTGAGTTTTACGGCGCCGCGACACATAAAATGGTCATATGGCACCGAGTCAGTGGCAGAATTTGTCAACTCGCAATATGAGCTTGCGAACATAGTAGGTCTAGATCAACCACGTTTTTTAAAACGTAACATTAAAGCAGGAAATACTCAAGACGCACTTGTTAAATACAGTAGAGACCCTGATCAGACGCCGCGTTTTAGCGCTGCGTCTGATCAGCGTATTTATTGTTTGCAAAGTCTGAATGTCTTTTATTTGCAAAGAGGCTGATATGGCATATCTGTATATGTATGTTTACTCGAGCTGATAAAGTCTGATGTAGTTTCTGTCTGCATGCGTATTGTTCCAGCTGTTGATATACAGTCTTTCATCACCGTAGGCAATAACACCGGGGAAACGTGCCAGTCCCTGGTCTAGTCCTAGTATGACCCGCTTGAGGTCTCCAGTATGTCCTAGTTGGTGGACGGTGTGTGTGACACGGCTACTCACGTAAACTGAACCATCCTCGCCTACGACTATCCCTGTTGGAAACTGTAGGTTGTCATGTTTGTACACCGAGATGACGTGGCCAGTGAGAGTTGTACTAGTTACAGTGTTGGCGTCACGGTCAGTGGTATAGATGACATCTCTATCCCGGCTTAGAGCAATATGCCAAGGCTCAGTAAAGAGCTTCTCACCGTTGTTACCAGTGCTAATTGTGTTCAGAGCCTTGCCTGACATATCGATGATTTTGATACTAGGAGGGTGGTGACACGCAGCAATAAAGTATGATCCATTATAACAAAGTCCAACAATACCAGCACCGGGTGTTTTAATAGTTTGACCTAATGACAGGGTATTTGCCACGGCAATTATTCCTATTTTCTCTTCATTTCCTAAAGCCACAGCGACTTGGTTTAGTTTAATGTATGTTATATCAAATGGTATTGATGACAGAGATAGACGGGAAACAACTTTGTTATCCTTCGTGTCAATTAATTTGACATTCTTGTTGTTTTCATCGGTCACTACCAAGCGATCTTTGATCAGAAGAGTCACACCTTTGATCGTACAATCTTCTGTATCATCGTCTGCCTTCGCATTCACCCCCCGCACGAAGCGGGCCTTAGTGGGTGTGTCATGCTGTCTCACCGATAGTGACCATATGGAAGACAGAGTAGAAATCATCTGTTGAGTTTTCTCGTCTTGGTTAAATGCATATCGTGTTATATCGTACTCTCTATTTTCATCCACCTGTCTGTCCACCTCCGCTATACGATTACCAAACATTTTGACTTGGACAAATAGCTGATTGTTTTTTCCAGCTGTTGCTGATGTATCCATGTTTGCTGACATAGAGTTTACCTCTGACAGTAATGACTGACATTTTTCAGAAGCTGTGCCGATAATTCCCATATTTTCTTGATGAAACTTGGCTACCTTTCTTTTTGTATCTTCTTCGAGTTTATCAAGGAGCTCATTGAGTTGTTTTCGAAATTCTTTAATATCGGCCAATGCTTTATCATGGTACCTCTCGTTATTCTTGCCGCTATGGTTGATCTGTTCCTGTAGTTTTGTTATCTCCCGTACGAGCCGATCTATTTCTGCTGTCAGTTTGTGGTACTCCGGACTATTGGCTATTCCGCCAGAGATATCTGGTATGTAACTCTTTCCCGAGCAGGAACCGTGATCCAAAGTAACACACACGCTGCAGCATATCTGGTTGTGTGTTTTACAGAAGTATTCCAGTACTTTATCTGGGTGTTTTAGACATTTCTCCGTTAGCACGTCAGATTGTTTAGGTCTCTGGGACATTTTCGTTTTAGGCATGGCTGCCTTGTCTAGGACTGTGTGATGTTTAGTTCCTGCGAGCTTACCATGATATCTGATGCAAGCTTGACAGAGATATTGTGAACAGTCCTTACAATAACCGGCAGCTTCTAAATGTTGATCTGAGCTACACGGCTCGCAGAAAAAATCAAACATTTCCTGCGAGCCTCCGAGTATAGAGGCACTTAAGTCTTTAGATGGTTTACTATAAGCCATTTCGAATAGATACGTCAGAATGTACACAGTAAAACAGTCTTACCTCTTTCTTATTGTACGATTGAATAAGGCTCCTTCCAGTTCCTCTGATAAGTTTTTAAATTTCCACGGTTAACAGTTTATCTATATTGTAATTTAGTTCTCTACTAGATCTATACAATTGGCAAATTGGTATATATCGTATTTAACACTCAACTCGACCGAATTTAAGTTATTTTTTAAAATCTCGTCACAAATGTAGAACACAACTTAGACGTTTGATCTGCTCCGCTTGAATAATGGAGACGAACAACTCAAACAGGAAGTTCATATAACACAATAATCATTATCACGGCTATTCAAGTCCGACGTAAATAGCCGAACTGTCCCGATTGAAACTTGTTAAATCATACGCGGGCTAGGAACAATAACTCTGTCGATAAATATTGTAGGTCTACCAACAGTAACCGTACATGTCGACTGCTGGACTTCTGTAGTTAACTCAGGGCTGCCTTTTCTCCGGTTTTCTCCTAAATCTTCGGATTTTTTCCAGTACATGGTAGCTTAAAGCAGGCTGAAAATAAAGCAGAATGCGCCTTAAGGCGTATTCTGCTTTACTTACAGCCTGCTTTAAGTATTCGCATGTCAACAAAACTAGAAACAGGCTATTGGGTAAAGGTACAATTTGCTAAACTCGCATTTCAAAATGCAAATTTGGAAATCTTAGGATTTTTCACGTCAACTTATGACAGCCCTGTTAACTATTTCTACTCTGTACCTACAGATGAACGATCGAATTGACAGAATTTCAAACAAAATTATACGCAGAGTTTCTGAGTGTGTGAGTGTGATCTTGATTTAAAGTGAGTTTGAAGTGGCTTACGTAACTGTGTTCCATGTATCTATATGGGGCGTCGTTTTGCTTTTTATCCCCATTTTGTTATATATTTTTATTCGAATGAGTGATACCACCCCTTCCTTAGGTGATGACACTCTTTTGAATAGGTGATATCACTTAAACAAATATTCGATATCACTAATTTCATAAAAGAGTTCGAGTGGGTGATGTAACCTATTTAAATTAGTGTTATAACTTGCATTTTATAAATGATATCATATATTCGAATTAGTGTTGTCACTCATTTTTAATAAGTGATATCACCTATTCGAATTTTAAGTGATATATTTTTCCAATCGTTAATATCACCCATTCGAAGGAGTGACATCACCTATTTAAATAAGGGACATCACCTATTCAGCTTTATAAGTGATATCACCTATTTGAATTAGAGATATTACTCATTCACATAGGTGATATCACCTATTAACATGGCAAACCATGTAAAAACTAAAAGTTTCCCGTTCCTTCCAGAAGTCGACTTGATAGTATAATCCGGTCAGTATGAAAACAGGTACTATAAAACCATTTAAAGAAATAAAAGCAGACGAAATTGTTTAAAATCAAGTCGCGGGAGTGAAGGGGTTAAATACGCGGTGAGGCTAATTCAGTGTAGGGCTGATTTTAAAATTGATTTTTTTTTAAAAAATTTTTTTAGAGCATTCAAGCACATTTTTCACCGAATTTTCCCGTCTTTAAAGAGAAATGGTGTTAATTTGAACAGAACAGAACACATATTTTATTACATCTCTGCATACAAACATGCAGTACGAGGTATTGTTATACATCAAATGGTTTCTGGTACGTAATGTTTATTTATCCTACATAGGTTTGTCCTATTCGATATTTTAATGTTAAAGAACTGTGTATCGGTTTAACAATCAGACTTCTCTAGTTACTGTCAAGTTTGGTTATCAGACTTTAGAGGTTTGTGTCATACTTCAGTGGTTATTGTCTTACCCATCGTCATTAGACAGTACAAGTGAAGAGTACACTTGTCCTAAGCAAACAGTGTTGACATTGTAGAAGCCCTCTTGATCAGAGTCTACACTGCTTGTCATTTTGCAATGTATTTTTTAACCTATTACATGTACCACATAAATACGCCTTTTTATGCCTCTAATTTATTCCCACACTGAAGAAAATAGATCCAATCTATACAGTAATGAACATGTAGCATAAGGAATATTTTCTATAGTCTAGTAGATGGTAACTTAAATCAGGCTGAAAATAAAGAAGAATGCGCCTTAAGGCGCATTCTGCTTTACTTTCAATCTGCTTTAAGTGGTCATCTATCTTCCATATTAAAATAGGCCATGGGGTATTGGGTTTAAATGTTCCTATTTAGTAAAAAAAAAGGGCTATACTTAATTGGAAAAAAATTGGAATTGTCCACTAAACGTTTCATGGGTGATTTAGTTACAGCTGTATTGGTATATTATTTCTACATCCCCACATAGTTTTCCCTACAATCAGATTGGTTCCAGACTATAATTTGTGTCAGATTGATTTTGTTTCAAGTCGCATTGGATTTATATCATTATCTAGTTTATCAAGGGTTAATTTAGATGTCATTTCCTGCACGAAGTGTGGAACCTTCTGTCTTATTCAAGGCGTTTTATATGTATAAAATCATGTCAGTTATACACATCATTAAATATCCAAACCAATGAACTTGTTGCTTATAACTAACTTTATAGCCATTTTATTGATGCAAAATTTGAAACATTTTTAACAGTTCTTAATAATATATATGACAAATTCATTTATGAAAAATATACTAGTTTTATTTATCAAACTATTCTGCCTCGAAGCCTCAAATCGAATAATATTATCCAAGTTTCCATTTGAGTCTACTTCGATTTTTTTCTTTTAGAAATTTTACGTTTTGGTCTTTGACTTTATCGTGTGTTAGTATTAAAAATATGTCACCACTTAAAGCAGGTTGAAAGTTAAGCATAATGCACCCTCATGCGCATTCTGCTTTATTTCAGCCTGCTTTAGGCTACCATCTGCTAGAAAATGGAAATAAAGTTTATGGTACATATTCATGGCAGTAGAAAAGTAGAACAAATTTTCTTGAAAAAATGAACCGTATATATTGGATAATGGGTTAAAGGAGATACATGTAAGGACCTAGGTTGATTCTATTATAAGATAAATGGTTACTATAAATAGCACGAGGGTACATACACATATATAACCTCATATAGCGGTCAGTATGTCAGATATACAGCCAATCTTGTATTAAAAGACAGCTCATTTAACCCATTACCCCATAGCCAGTTTCTAGTTTTGAAAATAGGTGACCACTTAAAGCAGGTTGAAAGTAAAGCAGAATGTGGCTTAAGGCACATTCTGCTTTACTTTCAGCCTGCTTTAAGTTAACATCCACTAAGATATAGAAAATGATTTTTAACATACGTATTAATTTTTTATGACTGTTCAAACTGCAACTCTTTTCTTCAGTGCAGGAATAAGTGAAAGGCGTAAAAAGGCGTATTTATGGGGCAATGGATTAAATAACGTAGATAATGGATAGAGACCTCTCAGGACAAGTGGTCACATACTGCAAAATTAAAATAATACAAATTAAGAACACAACACGTTACCACACATGTGCCCTATACGACCAATATATCTTCTAGTAAGTGATGGCATAATATAAATATTGTTTGTAGCATATAGAACATGTTATACTGGATAATGGGTTAAAGAAGTTAAGTACTATGTTGATACTATTATAAAATGAATACATATGTAACCTCATATAGCGGTCAGTATGTCAGATATACAGCCAATCTTGTATTAAAAGACACCTCATTTAACCCATTACCCCATAGCCAGTTTCTAGTTTTGAAAATAGGTGACCTCTTAAAGCAGGTTGAAAGTAAAGCAGAATGTGCAGGCACATTCTGCTTTACTTTCAGTCTGCTTTAAGCTATCATCCGCTAAGATACAGAAAATAATTTTTATAATTCATAATTATGTCTGTTTAAAATTGCAACTATTTTCTTCAGTGGATGAATAGGTGAAAGGCGTAAAAGGGCGTATTTATGGGGCAATGAATTAACTAACATGGATACATGATAGAGACCTCACAAGACAGGTGGTCACATACTGCATGGTTAAAATAATACAAAGAACACAACACATTACAACACATGTTTCCAATACGACCAATATATCTTCTAGTAAGTGATGGCATATTATTTATGCTTTTCGGTGGATTACCACGATATAGCAGTGGATGATCACTTGGTAATCCACTGCAGTGGATTATCACCAATCGCTTTTATTATGAATTTTCCCCGTAGGGCTCCCCAAGAATCGTAGTCAATCGTGTCTTATCGTTAAATTCCGGCAGTCCGATTTGTCGCGAACTACTCACCGGAAGAGCACGAATCCAAACTCGGGAGCAACGAAGTCATTCGGATGACGTCATTATACCGCCAACTGTCACGCACATGTGTTCGAAATAAAACGTGGGGCTCAACACGGGATAAATAATGTACGTTCGCTTTCAATTTTTAAACAATTTCGTTTAAAAAGTGGCTTAAAAGCATAAATATATAGAATAACTGTGTTTTTTCAGTGTAAGATCGAATTTAATCCATTTCGTGAACATCAGACCTGTTATATTTTCACTCGTGGCTTCGCCACTCGTGAAAATATAACGTCTGATGTTCACTCAATGGATTAAATTTCGATCTTACACTGAAAAAAACAGTTATCCTCTATATATAAATATTGTTTGCAGCAGATTAAACTGTTGGTTTTCTTTACGAAAACTCATTCACACTTAAAATGCAAAAGGATGATTTTCATTTTTTCATTTTAAGGCTGGTTGTTTTTGTTTATTTACAATATACATTGTATTACAAAATGAAAAAAATAACAAAAGCTGATCAGATATCACCTGATCAGAATCTACACTGTTCGCATAGGGCAAATGTACTTTTCAGAAGTAAAATGGTCATAAATGGCTCATAAACGCGTCACTTGTGGTTAAAGGGTTAAGTAAGAGATATCAATTACACAATACAATGAAAGTTTAATCATTTCAAAATTAAATAAAACGTGTCTGTATACTGGTTAAGAAATGTAACTGTCTATGCACACATATTAAAAATACACAATGATAACAATAAATCTCATAATAACTATAATTTAAAATAATAATTATAACAACAACAACATAATAATAAAAATAAATGTTGTTTATAATAATAACAACAATAAAAAAATACATTCACAATAAAGTAAAAAATCTTTTTATTATCATGTCCATTGCGAATAGGTTGGAGCCAGATCAGACTCCAAAATGTTTACCTCTCAGAGAAAAATAAACAATTAAAAAAAGGTTGTCGAAAGGTTGTCATTTTGTACCTTTTATTGCAATATATCTGCGTTTGTTTTCCGTTCAAATGGGAATGAATAACGTATTCGCCACTGTAATGGCAACCACCCTGGTCATACACTCTCAATGACGCCAAACGGCGCATTTGCACACAGTTTGGATCCTGATCAGACGCCGCGTAACGCGGCGTCTGATCAGGATCCAAATTGTTTGACACTCGTATAGAAATTTTATCAGTCACAATGCCTAAAAATTAACTTTGGAACGGTATTGCAGACAACAACAAGAGCTGTCGGAGAACAGCAAAGCTCGCCTAATTAAACCTTTCTTAAAAAGGTAACTATCAAAAGAAAAGTGTATCAGTACATTGATATTCAAGCCACAGGGAACCTCCATTCAAAATATCAACTTCCTAATGCAAATATGTCATGTAGTATAAGTGCATTCCAACACTTACTCCTTAACTAACTTTGAAATTTCAGTCCCAAAACTCTTAGTCCACAAAAGGTGTAATTTTGACTAAATTTAAACTTTAAAAAAAAAAATAACTACGCAACTTCAATGTTCAACCCAAGGGCACCTCCATTCCAAATATCAGCTTCCTAATACAAATATTTCATGTAGTATTAGTGCATTACAACTCTTACCCCAAAACTTTAACCATGAGAAATCAGCCGAAAAACCTAAGTCCTCAA
The DNA here is from genome assembly GCA_922989275.2 of Gari tellinella. Taxonomy (NCBI): domain Eukaryota; kingdom Metazoa; phylum Mollusca; class Bivalvia; order Cardiida; family Psammobiidae; genus Gari; species Gari tellinella. The sequence goes on along the minus strand of OV277865.1, from coordinate 73,228,866 downwards.
CAGGTGAAATTTTGACTAAATTTAAACTTTTTTTAAATTTTAACTACGTTACATCAATTTTCAACCCACAGGGCACCTTGATTCCCAATATCAGCTTCTTAATACAATTATTTCAAGTAGTATTAGAGCATCACAACACTTACCCCAAAACTTTAACCATGAGAAATCAGCCGAAAAACCTAAGTCCACAAAGGTGAAATTTTGGCTAAATTTAAACTTTTTTTTTAATTTTAACTACACAACATTAATGTTCAACCCACAGAGCACCTCCATCCCAAATATCAGCTTCCTAATACAAATATTTCATGTAGTATTAGTGCATAACAACACTTACCCCAAAACTTTAACCATGAGAAATCAGCCGAAAAACGTAAGTCCACAAAAGGTGAAATTTTCACTAAATTTAAACTTTTTTTTAAATTTTAACTACACAACATCAATGTTCAACCCACAGGGCATCTCCAATCCAAATATCAGCTTCCTAATGCAAATATTTCATGATGTATTAGTGCATAACAACACTTACCCCAAAACTTTAACCATGAAAAACCAACGCCGACGCCGACGCCGACGCCGACACCGACGCCGACGCCGGGGTGATTCCATAAGCCCCCCCATTCTCCGAATAGGCGAGCTAAAAATGAAACAGACGACAATGAAACGGTGAAGGGGTAAAAATCTCACGAACAATTTGATCATGAAATGGTTATATACCGATACAGTACAGCCTTGTATTCTCCAACTCGCTAATGTCGAACTTACCCGTATTATGATTTTTTTTATTTCTTTTTATTATTATTTTAAAACACACTTTATTATTTCCGTAATAGGTGTGTAGGGTCGGGAATTTCGCCATCCCCAACACACCCTTCATTACTAGACAGGGTAAGCCTCGTTAAGCCTCCATTACAGGGCCGTGATGGACATCTCTCTCAGGTGTCGATATTTAGTTCCAGAACAATCATATACAAAATATAATTAGCAAATTTTCTTGTTTCAATTTATTCTTTTAAATTGACATTTAGACTATACGGTAACACCTCTCTTTTACGACCACTTCTAAGGCACTAAATGATAGTAAGATGTTAATGTTTGTTTTGGTCATGTGGATGCTGGAGGCGGGATGAAAGTAGAGCGGATTGCCCCTTTATTTAGCCTTCTGTTTTGCTTTCATTTTCCTCTGAGACTTCCACTGCCCTTTAAACTACCAACTGGGAAAGTTTAGGTGGTCGTGATGGAGAGGTGTTATTGTACAAATTTGTTCCACCTGTGTAAAATATCAGTGTTGAGGAGAGGGTCTCCATAAGCATTATGCTTTCGACCTAATCCTTTTGTACTATGATATGTATTAACATGTATTGTACGTTTATAAGAATAAAATATGTTTAAACTAAGCCTCGTTTTAACTTTGAAATACGGGTATGGTCGATTTTAGCGATCTCGAATTGTCAACATACGTAAGTTCGGTTTAAGCTCGGTCGAAATATCGAGGAACGGCCATACTTCATTATAGATTAGGTGATGACGAGACTTCTATATTTAGATATCAATGATTCGAGATAAGAGTGTGGCACTGACGTCTTTTCATGATCATGGACTTCATGAGCTTCATGTTATACTCCTTGACCAGTGGCTCGATATCTCTATCTCGCTTAATTCTTACCTATATTTCACAATGACAGTGTCATGTTTTATATTTACACTACGGGCGACTTAAATGATATTAAAATAAATTCTACTTGAGCAATTCGTTTCACTTCAACTAAAGCGAAATCGAGATATCTGTAAAAAATATGCGACTGTGTGAGTCACGAAGCGCAAAACTATAATTCATTATTGTTTGAAGCATTACAATATACATGTCAGGGGCGTAGCTAGACCAATTAGGAAGTGTACGCACTCCTATACTAGGGGGGTCCGGGGGCATGCTCCCCCGTAAAAAAATTCATTCCTAGATGGTCTCTGGTGTGTTCTGAGGGCGTTTCCCGCATTCAAACAGGTGATAAAATAACATAAATCTATGCAAAAATTTGAAGAAAAAACCCAACAAAAACGACATTGACGACAAAATCGTATATAGATCTAATGTACGTTCCTGAAATCATGGATGTTAATTTCAAACCGACAATCAGTAACATTCAGTTCTGCTACAGAACCATTTGCATTTACGATCTGTTTTTGATAACATGATAAAGCAGGCCCATAGGAAGCAAACTGTGATTGAGGAGACACACGTTGACGTCAGGGGCAAAGCTAATTCAATTGGTGAACGCACTCTTACTGGGAATGAGGAATGCTCCTCTGGAAAAAAATCCTAGATGGGCTTTGGTGAGTTCTGAGTGCATTTCGAGCAATGGAAACGGGTTAAACAGAATAATACCATCATCATTGTAAATCTATATGTAAACTTCGAGTCTCAATAACATACTTTTTACCCCCTCTGATTTGTTTAAACACTTCTACTCTAGAGGGGTCCGGGGGCATGCTCCCCCGGGAAATTTTTAATCCTAGATGGTCTCTGGTGCGTTCTGAGGGCGTTTCCCGCATTCAAAGACTATGTAAAAATTTGACTCAATATAACAAATTATTGATTCTAGGATAATGATTTTTTCTGACAGTTTGTCTTCCAGCCTTTGGTTATTACCCCCTACCCCCTACGATTTTTATTGCATTTTTGGACTTTTCAAAATTTTTATTTTTGAGGACAATGTGTACGCAGTTGCGTTTTTTGCGTACAGGTAGCTACGCGCCTGCATGTATATTACATAAATCGCGATTCTGAAAATCTGAAATATTCCGATAAAAGATACAGGTCAATGGTTTAAACATAAAACGAGATTATCCATAATGATTTAATGAGTATAATATCAATACACGCATTCCCTGCGCTCATAAAATTCCAAATTTTTAAGCGCGATTTTAGGAATCGTACCTTTCACCCTTTCACTGAATAACTCTAACATAGTTATGCAATCAGTTTGGATCCAGATCAGACGCCGTGTAACGCGGCGACTGATCTGGATCTCAGCTGTTTGACTTTCATTTCAATGTTTCCTAAGTGAAAATAAAACTCATAAAATTCCAAATGTTGAAAGTAAGAGCCGAAAACAGAAAAAATCGGGAAAAAATACGTGGGTCCTGAGAAATCAAGAAAATTTCGAAAATTTCGGAAAATCTGGAGATATGGAAGCCCTGCATTCCGCGGAAGAACCTGTCTCACCTTATTCCGATTTGCCCCCAAATCCACATATTTAGCTTTGCTCACCTCGAGGGCTTGGTGAAAAACGGATGTAACTCCCTCCCAATTGTGAAGGAGTTACAATAGTTTTGCATCAAATCCCGACCTGTATTCCTTTTTTGGTTGGTTAGCAGATAGCACTTGTACTTTTTGGAGAACTGAGCTAAACAGAAAAGTATTCATGCTAAATCTAGGACAAAAGTCAAAGGTAAATGTCACTAACCTCACACTCAACTTAATATAGGTGACAGAAGTCAAGGTCAAAGGTAATCAAACTGCAACTGGAGCGCAAGTTGTTACTCATCAATGTACATAAGTATGTAAATTTACATGACCATAGCCGCATTACTTTATCCTTAAATGATCTAATTACCAAATAGTAATATATGTAAAGGTCTGTTATAGGCACATGTCAAGGTCAACAAACTGCAATGCGATACATATCTCTCGATTTCGCTCTTTCATCGCGGCAACACAAAAACAAACAATTTACAATTTAACCCAACTGAGCCCGATTTCCTACAGTGTTAAGCCCTACATGTGTCATGGATAATTATGGATAAAATGATAAACAGTAAAAACACCTGAGTCCAGTCTCCTGTATTGTTCAGTCTTGCATGTGCCATGGATAAATACATCTATAATGACATCTAGATAACCGGTTATATATTTTATTTACACAAAAGAACATACGCCCATCAGTACAAGCTAGCTCGTGTACACACTTCAAATAGAATACTATGCAAAGAAAAAATACAGTTAACAATACATATTGGAATAAAACAATATATACAATTCTCTGCTTAGTTAATTTTGTTATGCTAGTTCGATGCCTTGGCGAAAAGAAACACGTACAAGACAGAAGGTACACTACAATTAACTTGTATGCTCAGTATACGTAACATACACACGTAATGCCATCGGTATTCAAGAAAACAACACACACAATGGGAATTGTGTCTTGCTGAAAAGCGACCAGCCATTCGAGAAAACGTAATGACATGTGTGTGTTCCGGTGTGAGGCATTAGCCAAACAGAATGCAAGGCTACATCATAGAACATCAAATATTATATAGATAAATAACTGGTATTTGTATATCCAGTGAGAGGCATTAGCCAAACAGAATGCAAGACTACATCATAAAAAAATCAAATATTATATAGATAAATAACTGGTACTTGTATATCTAGTGAGAGGCATGAACCAAACAGAATGCAAGGTTATACCATGAATTATCAAATATATAAATAACTATTGGACTTGTATATTCCAGTTAGATTACCTATTCAAATGGTTTGATGAATATACGTGTACTATTTTCAATAATGTATCTTGTTAATCTTTGTCACCCATTGGGTGCTGTTGTGGAGAGGGTTCGTCGTAATTGGAAAGAGTTTGTCTAAAGACATGGGAGCAGCAAGTATAAAAAATGTATTCAAAGTCTTAAGTAGTTGTGAACACTTATAAAAACTTAGCATATTTTGAAACTTGAGCGCAGAGGATTGGGTCAAGGTCACAGAGGTCTAACTTGGAAGTGCTGCAATAACAACTGTAGTTCAAGGTCAAAGGATACCGTTGTTGTAAGCGCGGAAGTCAATTGGTAGCCGTCAACATAAGCTCTTTTGGACATTTATCCGGCGAGCTTAAAATTTTAGTTGTTTTTTTCTTGACTTCGCATTTAATATACATATATTGTTACTTAAGTTCTACGACAAAACTCACACGATAACTAAAGTCAATGGTCAATCCAACATTTTATACATTTTCATGAAATGAGCATAATTCTAAAACGTGTGTTCTGTACTCATTGTTGTTATTTTCTTGCAAATGTCATGAAAATACACGGCAATACACATGAGCCGCTCAATGAGAAAAACTGGCTTATTACACTGCAAACAGTTTAGAGCTATTCCAGTCGTCGCGTCAATGACGCTGCGCCTAGCATTGATTTACACTGCTTTACACCCGCAAGCGTCTTAATAGCTATATTATATCAGTGTTTTGGTAGTGTAGACTGTAGACCAAGCTTAGATGCAGAGCATGGGATGAGAATGGTCTTTGGATTGTACGATGCTGTAATGCAATAAGGCTGGTTTTGTCATGACACGGCCCAAATAAAGATCACAATACCAGATATAGCAAATAGACGAAAAATAAAAAAAAAACACTAAAAAAACAAAAAACACAATAAAACAATAACAACAACAACAAAACGTAAACAGTGTAAACACAACTTAACCGGTGACCATTTTCCAGGGCTGCCATAAGTTGACATGAAAAATCCTAAGATTTCAAAATTTGCATTTTTCAAGTGTGCATTTACGAATCGTACCTTTACCCCATAACCTGTTTCGAGTTTTTTTGACACGTGACTACTTAAAGCAGACTGGAAGTAAAGCAGAATGCGCCTTATGGCGCATTCCGCTTTACTTTCAGCCTGCTTTAAGCTACCATGTTCTAGAAAAAAATCCGAAGATTAAGAAAAATCCGGAGAAATGGCAGCTCTGATTTTCATTCTTTCTAAAGGGTACAATGGCCATAGATGCTCCGTGAAGATATTTTGTTAACATGCTCTTCATGTAGAGTTGTTGTATCGTTTGTTTGTATTGTTTGTGTTGCGTTTCCTGCTTGAGTCTTTATTTGTACATGATTTGTCAAAAATGCAAGTAGATTCTACAATGTACATAAAGATATAAATATTTGTACATTGTAGAATCTACTTGCAATTTTGAATTATTTCAAAGTCTCTGAAACCGTTACAGTAATTTAAGTGGTGTAACTGTAGGCTAAGTACCTTAACCCCCGGACTGGATATCGCCACTTCTCTGGTGCTGGGGATTTGTTTGAATCGAGGGTAAACATCTGTATCCAAACTGTTAAATACCAATCATTTGTAGGTTTTAAAAATGCTAGATACATGAAGATGGTGAAACTTAATCAGCTTACAGTGGAGATGGTGCAAACGCAATGCACTAAATTGTAGAATGTTTTCTTTCTTAAAAATTTAATTCTATTTATTTCAATCTGAATGGCAAACAGGTTGAAGCCTTATCAGACGCCGGGTTACCCATTTTCTGATCTATCGCTAAACTGTTTTGCAATGGAAATAGTTTGAGCGTAAACGCATTTATCACATAATTTGCGGTCTCGGAGTTGCATAAAAAGATTGTATAAATATCGTAATCCACTAGTGGAATACCGTTTTTTGGGCTCCGGCTCAACTTGCTCGTACACAAGCGCTGCATGTAGCGGGACGCCATATGACGTCATTTACTATGACGTTAACGTCAACAACCCAACGTTTTGGCGGAAATTCTATATAGCGGAGCGTCTACAAACTACGGCTTCAATCAATTAAATACGTGCTTAAACTTATTATGTGATAAATAGAATCTCACATTCGTGCTCATTATTTATCAATTTTAATAAACTCGTCGACGAAAATGAATATGACGCTCGCCAAGGCTCGCGTCATATCATTTTAGTCAACTCGTTTATTAAAAATGATAAATAATGAGCACTCATTCAAGATCCTCTATTTATTTGGACAGAATAACGCTTTCTTATGAGGAATCAACTGTGAAACAATAAAGAAAACGTTATTGTTCACCTTCATTACTTCCACTGTCATGTTGTCGGCTTGTAGTCTGTAATTTCGTCTCTGTGTTTCGACTTCTTAAGAAATATTGCAAAAATTTGACAAACAGATTGGACCTTGTCGGTGCGTCTGTTTTATTTTTAATCTAAACTGTTTGCCAACTGTTTGGCATTAAAAGAATAAACTATACGCAATCCGATTAATATTGAAATAGACGAGATCTTCAAAAACAAAGAAAATTTATTTTAATCGGAGTGGCAAACAGTTGGGATCCTGATTAGATATATGTTTTTACGGTGTATGACCGAGCTCGAAACTGTATTTGGAAAACGAGTACTTGTTTTGTTTTGTTTTTAGAACAGAACCCTTTATCGAGCAAGATCTTTTTCACTGTGCCAAAATATCAAGCAGTTATCTGGGTCGCGATCCTCAAGGTCGCATTTTAAGGAACGTTACATGTACATGCACATAATAAAACACGTAAACCAATATCAGTATTAAAACGATTGATAAGAGACATATGCGTGTCTACGGTCCACACTGTTTGTGTCAAATCAGATTAATTCATTCCCCAATAGATATTCCTCCATTTTCTTGTACAGTCATGACTATGCACCATAAGAAATAGTTCCTATACCCTAGCTGCTGGTAGCTTAAAGCAGAATGAAATTAAAGCAGAATGCTCCTTAAAGAACAGTTTTGCTTTACTTTCCTGCAGAATGCTTTAACTCTTTCCTCCCTGAAACTTTTAATGGACAATTCCAGTTTCATTTAAGTCTAGTCCATTTTTGACTTTTAAGAGTTGGTTTTGTCAATGTTTTGCATTTTTACAAACAGTGAAGACTCATAGGAGCCCTCTGATCGGGGTCTTCACTGTTTGCATAGGACAAGTGTACTATTCAAATGTACACTGTTTGCAAAGGACGCCAATATGCGGGACTAGGGTTCAAAGGGTTAAGGAACAACCTGTTTTCAATACTCAAAAGAACCCATTGGGAAATGTTAAATGTCATTTTGCTAAAATATTACCGACATTGTTATCTAAAGCGCAATGCCACAAACTTGTGTTAATCCTTTGCCTGCTGATCGCAACCTCAATTTCTTTTGCAAACAGTTTGGATCCAAATCAGACGCCTCGTAACGCGGCCATTGATCTGGATACAAACTGCTTGACACTCGTCTTTATGTTTATTTACTTAAAAGATATAAAAATCTAAGTTTAACACATTTTGCAGACGATAATTTCAAAGCAGTCGATATCACAGCAGGATACGTTTTAAGAGTTACAAACAGCGTGTACTAAGATGAGAAGTCTAAGAGGCCCATATTTCATATTAGTCAATACTGTTTGATGTAAAAACAAAAAGAACAAGTCCTTGAACTCTGAGTATTACTGCAGACGACAGAATGAAGAGACGCGCAGAAGTTAAACAGTGTCAATGGCATGTTTATCGCCTGTTTTAAATTGCTGTGTGCATTGTAGTTTGTATTTTTCTTTGTATGCGGGTTACTATCTAAAGCTTATAATATATGGTATTTTGACAGAAAAAAATGAAACAAGTGCCAAATGGTTTGGATCCTTATTCTCAATCATTCGATCAACACTGTTTGCATTTGTGAGTGAAGTTACAGTTTTCAGCGGAAGAATTATGATGCGTGGAGTGTTTTCTTAACAACATAGCAAACATTGTAATTATACACGTCGTAACTCTGTGCCAGTTATTTGACTCTTTCGTTGGCTCTATTTTAGGATATAGTTCGGAGATATGGGGTTTTGGAAAATCAAAAGAGATAGAAAGAATACATTTGAAATTTTGCAAGAGATTGTTAGGAGTAAGGCTTAACACGAGCTCTAATGCTGTATATGGTGAACTTGGTCGTTATCCTTTATATGTATCACGATATGTTCGTATAATAAAATATTGGCTAAAACTGGTTAATAATAATGATAACATTTTAATTAAAACATTGTATCAGCAAGGGCTCAATGACTGTGAAGTGGGGAAAAACAACTGGGTTTCTAGAGTTAAAAGTCTTTTGAATAATTATGGTTTTGGCTTTGTTTTCTATAATGCAGAACAGGTGAATGTTAAGACATTTCCATATATTTTTAAGCAAAGAGTTATCGATAACTTTATCCAGCAATGGCATGTTTCAGTCAATAGCAGTCCTGTTTTAAACACTTACAAATTCTTGAAAAGTAGAATCGATTATGAAGGCTATTTAGATATTTTACCTTATTCACTTAGATGCAGTGTGTCCAGAATCAGGCTTTCGTCGCATTCTCTTAGAATTCAAACTGGCAGATTTGCACAAAATAGATTAATTCGTAACGAAAGAATTTGTTTATGCTGCAACTCTGGTGATATTGAAGATGAATTCCATTTCATATGCGTTTGTCATTGTTATGTGGATTTGAGAGCGAAATATCTAAAAAAGTACTTTTATCAAAGACATTCAATGTTCAAATTTATTGAATTAATGAAAAGCACAAATAAACAAATTTTGTTTAACTTATCTATATTTATTAGAGACGCTCTTAGAGTAAGACGTTCCTTAAACGAAAATAATTGATGTATTCATCCTCATATTGTCACGTGATGTTAAATATTTGTGAATATTTATATGTGAATGAGATGATGTACTTTGTACAAATCTGAATAAAATTATGTTCTGTTCTGTTCTGTTCTGTTCTGTTCTATTTCAAGGGGTGGAAGCTAAAAGGTTTTAAATGACATTCAATTACAACGGACTTGTATGTAATACATTGTTCGCATTCGCCCCTCGATACGAATATACATGCAATACGATATTCATTGGAGCAGTTAAAATTACATAGTACGTAAAACCAGAGATAGATGGTAACACATGTAAATATCGAATGCCAAATACATATATTATCTTCAACACAGTTAAACCCAGTCTTTACCAAACATGACACTTATATTAATGTAGACCCTGGTGTCACTCCGTCTCTAAGCAACTTCTCACCATGTTCTGCACTGCTTGCTTTTTAATATAAGAGGCTCTACTGTATGGACCACAGGTACTTGACACAAACATCTAGATCCTAACTCCCCCCCCCCCCAAAAAAAAGTCAAGTAAAAAAAAAAAAAAATTAAATTTTTTTTGGTAATAAATCTAGATGTATGTGTCAAGTGTCAAGTACCTGTGGTATGGACGAACACCACATTATCTATAGATCTCCCTTGTAATCTTCCAGCAAGCACGCAGGTAGAGTTCATTACAATATACAGGCATAAATGTATCAATATCACCATTGTATACTTATTTCTATAATGAAATCTTCCAGCAAGCACGCAGGTAGAGTTCATTACAATATACAGGCATAAATGTATCAATATCACCATTGTATACTTATTTCTATAATGAAATCTTAAAGCAAGCACGCAGGTAGAGTTCATTAAAATATACAGGCATAAATGTATCAATATCACCATTGTATATACATGTTTCTATAATGAAATCTTCCAGCAAGCACACAGGGAAAGCTCATTACAATACTAGTATACAGGCATAAATGTATCAATATCACCATTGTATACATGTTTCTATAATGAAATCTTCCAGCAAGCACACAATGAGAGCTCATTACAATACTAGTATACAGGCATAAATGTATCAATATCACCATTGTATACATGGTTCTATAATGCAGGTTGAAAGTAAAGCAGAATGTGCAGGCACATTCTGCTTTACTTTCAGTCTGCTTTAGGCTAACATCCGCTAAGATACAGAAAATAATTTTTATAATACATAATTATGTCTGTTTAAAATTGCAACTATTTTCTTCAGTGAAGGAATAAGTGAAAGGCGTAAAAAGGCGTACTTATGGGGCAGTGGGTTAAATAATGTAGATACTAGTCAAGACAGGTGGTCACATACTGCATGGTTAAAATAATACAAAGAACACAACACGTTACAACGCATGTGTCCAATACGATCAATATGTCTTCAAGTAAGTGATGGCATAATATAAATATTGTTTGCAGCAGATTAAACTGGTTTTCTTTACGAAAACTCATTCACACTTAAAATGCAAAAGGATGATTTTCATTTTTCCATTTTAAGGCTGGTTGTTTTTGTTTATTTACAATATATTACAAAATGATAAAAATAACAGAAGCTGATCAGATATCACCTGATCAGAATCTACACTGTTCGCATAGGGCAAATGTACTTTTCAGAAGTAAAATGGTCATAAATGGCTCATAAACGCGTCACTTGTGGTTAAAGGGTTAAGTAAGAGATATCAATTACACAATACAATGAAAGTTTAATCATTTCAAAATTAAATAAAACGTGTCTGTATACTGGTTAAGAAATGTAACTGTCTATGCACACATATTAAAAATACACAATGATAACAATAAATCTCATAATAACTATAATTTAAAATAATAATTATAACAACAACAACATAATAATAAAAATAAATGTTGTTTATAATAATAACAACAATAAAAAAATACATTCACAATAAAGTAAAAAATCTTTTTATTATCATGTCCATTGCGAATAGGTTGGAGCCAGATCAGACTCCAAAATGTTTACCTCTCAGAGAAAAATAAACAATTAAAAAAAGGTTGTCGAAAGGTTGTCATTTTGTACCTTTTATTGCAATATATCTGCGTTTGTTTTCCGTTCAAATGGGAATGAATAACGTATTCGCCACTGTAATGGCAACCACCCTGGTCATACACTCTCAATGACGCCAAACGGCGCATTTGCACACAGTTTGGATCCTGATCAGACGCCGCGTAACGCGGCGTCTGATCAGGATCCAAATTGTTTGACACTCGTATAGAAATTTTATCAGTCACAATGCCTAAAAATTAACTTTGGAACGGTATTGCAGACAACAAAAATGAAAAAGACGACAATGAAACGGTGAAGGGGTAAAAATCTCACGAACAATTTGATCATGAAATGGTTATATACCGATACAGTACAGCCTTGTATTCTCCAACTCGCTAATGTCGAACTTACCCGTATTATGATTTTTTTTATTTCTTTTTATTATTATTTTAAAACACACTTTATTATTTCCGTAATAGGTGTGTAGGGTCGGGAATTTCGCCATCCCCAACACACCGTTCATTACTAGACAGGGTAAGCCTCGTTTTAACTTTGAAATACGGGTATGGTCGATTTTAGCGATCTCGAATTGTCAACATACGTAAGTTCGGTTTAAGCTCGGTCGAAATATCGAGGAACGGCCATACTTCATTATAGATTAGGTGATGACGAGACTTCTATATTTAGATATCAATGATTCGAGATAAGAGTGTGGCACTGACGTCTTTTCATGATCATGGACTTCATGAGCTTCATGTTATACTCCTTGACCAGTGGCTCGATATCTCTATCTCGCTTAATTCTTACCTATATTTCACAATGACAGTGTCATGTTTTATATTTACACTACGGGCGACTTAAATGATATTAAAATAAATTCTACTTGAGCAATTCGTTTCACTTCAACTAAAGCGAAATCGAGATATCTGTAAAAAATATGCGACTGTGTGAGTCACGAAGCGCAAAACTATAATTCATTATTGTTTGAAGCATTACAATATAGATCTACATGTATATTACATAAATCGCGATTCTGAAAATCTGAAATATTCCGATAAAAGATACAGGTCAATGGTTTAAACATAAAACGAGATTATCCATAATGATTTAATGAGTATAATATCAATACACGCATTCCCTGCGCTCATAAAATTCCAAATTTTTAAGCGCGATTTTAGGAATCGTACCTTTCACCCTTTCACTGAATAACTCTAACATAGTTATGCAATCAGTTTGGATCCAGATCAGACGCCGTGTAACGCGGCGACTGATCTGGATCTCAGCTGTTTGACTTTCATTTCAATGTTTCCTAAGTTAAAGTAAAACTCATAAAATTCCAAATGTTGAAAGTAAGAGCCGAAAACAGAAAAAATCGGGAAAAAATACGTCGGTCCTGAGAAATCAAGAAAATTTCGAAAATTTCGGAAAATCTGGAGATATGGAAGCCCTGCATTCCGCGGAAGAACCTGTCTCACCTTATTCCGATTTGCCCCCAAATCCACATATTTAGCTTTGCTCACCTCGAGGGCTTGGTGAAAACCGGATGTAACTCCCTCTCAATTGTGAAGGAGTTACAATAGTTTTGCATCAAATCCCGACCTGTATTCCTTTTTTGGTTGGTTAGCAGATAGCACTTGTACTTTTTGGAGAACTGAGCTAAACAGAAAAGTATCCATGCTAAATCTATGACAAAAGTCAAAGGTAAATGTCACTAACCTCACACTCAACTTAATATAGGTGACAGAAGTCAAGGTCAAAGGTAATCAAACTGCAACTGGAGCGCAAGTTGTTACTCATCAATGTACATAAGTATGTAAATTTACGTGATCATAGCCGCATTACTTTATCCTTAAATGATCTAATTACCAAATAGTAATATATGTAAAGGTCTGGTATAGGCACATGTCAAGGTCAACAAACTGCAATGCGATACATATCTCTCGATTTCGCTCTTTCATCGCGGCAAAACAAAAACAAACAATTTACAATTTAACCCAACTGAGCCCGATTTCCTACAGTGTTAAGCCCTACATGTGTCATGGATAAATATGGATAAAATGATAAACAGTAAAAACACCTGTTTTAGTGGTAGTTGTTTAGAAGCTGTACTTTAATTCCAGTGAGTGTATTTTCTTTAGGTTTTGAGCCTTACATGTGGCATGGCTATTTATGAATATACTAGTAATGCTATACAGTAAAACAAATCTGTCTTTAGTGCTCCAACTTCGAGTATGCAAGTTTTACTTTAACTCCACTGAGTCCAGTCTCCTGTATTGTTCAGTCTTGCATGTGCCATGGATAAATACATCTATAATGACATCTAGATAACCGGTTATATATTTTATTTACACAAAAGAACATACACCCATCAGTACAAGCTAGCTCATGTACACACTTCAAATAGAATACTATGCAAAGAAAAAAAACAGTTAACAATACATATTGGAATAAAACAATATATACAATTCTCTGCTTAGTTAATTTTGTTATGCTAGTTTGATGCCTTGGCGAAAAGAAACACGTACAAGACAGAAGGTACACTACAATTAACTTGTATGCTCAGTATACGTAACATACACACGTAATGCCATCGGTATTCAAGAAAACAACACACACAATGGGAATTGTGTCTTGCTGAAAAGCGACCAGCCATTCGAGAAAACGTAATGACATGTGTGTGTTCCGGTGTGAGGCATTAGCCAAACAGAATGCAAGGCTACATCATAGAACATCAAATATTATATAGATAAATAACTGGTATTTGTATATCCAGTGAGAGGCATTAGCCAAACAGAATGCAAGACTACATCATAAAAAAATCAAATATTATATAGATAAATAACTGGTACTTGTATATCTAGTGAGAGGCATGAACCAAACAGAATGCAAGGTTATACCATGAATTATCAAATATATAAATAACTATTGGACTTGTATATTCCAGTTAGATTACCTATTCAAATGGTTTGATGAATATACGTGTACTATTTTCAATAATGTATCTTGTTAATCTTTGTCACCCATTGGGTGCTGTTGTGGAGAGGGTTCGTCGTAATTGGAAAGAGTTTGTCTAAAGACATGGGAGCAGCAAGTATAAAAAATGTATTCAAAGTCTTAAGTAGTTGTGAACACTTATAAAAACTTAGCATATTTTGAAACTTGAGCGCAGAGGATTGGGTCAAGGTCACAGAGGTCTAACTTGGAAGTGCTGCAATAACAACTGTAGTTCAAGGTCAAAGGATACCGTTGTTGTAAGCGCGGAAGTCAATTGGTAGCCGTCAACATAAGCTCTTTTGGACATTTATCCGGCGAGCTTAAAATTTTAGTTGTTTTTTTCTTGACTTCGCATTTAATATACATATATTGTTACTTAAGTTCTACGACAAAACTCACACGATAACTAAAGTCAATGGTCAATCCAACATTTTATACATTTTCATGAAATGAGCATAATTCTAAAACGTGTGTTCTGTACTCATTGTTGTTGTTTTCTTGCAAATGTCATGAAAATACACGGCAATACACATGAGCCGCTCAATGAGAAAAACTGGCTTATTACACTGCAAACAGTTTAGAGCTAGTCCAGCCGTCGCGTTAATGACGCTGCGCCTAGCATTGATTTACACTGCTTTACACCCGCAAGCGTCTTAATAGCTATATTATATCAGTGTTTTGGTAGAGTAGACTGTAGACCAAGCTTAGATGCAGAGCCTGTGATGACAATGGTCTTTGGATTGTACGATGTTGTAATGCAATAAGGCTGGTTTTGTCATGACACGGCCCAAATAAAGATCACAATACCAGATATAGCAAATAGACGAAAAATAAAAAAAAAACACTAAAAAAACAAAAAACACAATAAAACAATAACAACAACAACAAAACGTAAACAGTGTAAACACAACTTAACCGGTGACCATTTTCCAGGGCTGCCATAAGTTGACATGAAAAATCCTAAGATTTCAAAATTTGCATTTTTCAAGTGTGCATTTACGAATCGTACCTTTACCCCATAACCTGTTTCGAGTTTTTTTGACACGTGACTACTTAAAGCAGACTGGAAGTAAAGCAGAATGCGCCTTATGGCGCATTCTGCTTTACTTTCAGCCTGCTTTAAGCTACCATGTTCTAGAAAAAAATCCGAAGATTAAGGAAAAATCCGGAGAAATGGCAGCTCTGATTTTCATTCTTTCTAAAGGGTACAATGGCCATAGATGCTCCGTTAAGATATTTTGTTAACATGCTCTTCATGTAGAGTTGTTGTATCGTTTGTTTGTATTGTTTGTGTTGCGTTTCCTGCTTGAGTCTTTATTTGTACATGATTTGTCAAAAATGCAAGTAGATTCTACAATGTACATAAAGATATAAATATTTGTACATTGTAGAATCTACTTGCAATTTTGAATTATTTCAAAGTCTCTGAAACCGTTACAGTAATTTAAGTGGTGTAACTGTAGGCTAAGTACCTTAACCCCCGGACTGGATATCGCCACTTCTCTGGTGCTGGGGATTTGTTTGAATCGAGGGTAAACATCTGTATCCAAACTGTTAAATACCAATCATTTGTAGGTTTTAAAAATGCTAGATACATGAAGATGGTGAAACTTAATCAGCTTACAGTGGAGATGGTGCAAACGCAATGCACTAAATTGTAGAATGTTTTCTTTCTTAAAAATTTAATTCTATTTATTTCAATCTGAATGGCAAACAGGTTAAAGCCTTATCAGACGCCGGGTTACCCATTTTCTGATCTATCGCTAAACTGTTTTGCAATGGAAATAGTTTGAGCGTAAACGCATTTATCACATAATTTGCGGTCTCGGAGTTGCATAAAAAGATTGTATACATATCGTAATCCACTAGTGGAATACCGTTTTTTGGGCTCCGGCTCAACTTGCTCGTACACAAGCGCTGCATGTAGCGGGACGCCATATGACGTCATTTACTATGACGTTAACGTCAACAACCCAACGTTTTGGCGGAAATTCTATATAGCGGAGCGTCTACAAACTACGGCTTCAATCAATTAAATACGTGCTTAAACGTATTATGTGATAAATAGAATCTCACATTCATGCTCATTATTTATCAATTTTAATAAACGCGTCGACGAAAATGAATATGACGCTCGCCAAGGCTCGCGTCATATTATTTTAGTCAACTCGTTTATTAAAAATGATAAATATTGAGCACTCATTCAAGATCCTCTATTTATTTGGACAGAATAACGCTTTCTTATGAGGAATCAACTGTGAAACAATAAAGAAAACGTTATTGTTCACCTTCATTACTTCCACTGTCATGTTGTCGGCTTGTAGTCTGTAATTTCGTCTCTGTGTTTCGACTTCTTAAGAAATATTGCAAAAATTTGACAAACAGATTGGACCTTGTCGGTGCGTCTGTTTTATTTTTAATCTAAACTGTTTGCCAACTGTTTGGCATAAAAAGAATAAACTATACGCAATCCGATTAATATTGAAATAGACGAGATCTTCAAAAACAAAGAAAATTTATTTTAATCGGAGTGGCAAACAGTTGGGATCCTGATTAGATATATGTTTTTACGGTGTATGACCGAGCTCGAAACTGTATTTGGAAAACGAGTACTTGTTTTGTTTTGTTTTTAGAACAGAACCCTTTATCGAGCAAGATCTTTTTCACTGTGCCAAAATATCAAGCAGTTATCTGGGTCGCGATCCTCAAGGTCGCATTTTAAGGAAAGCAACATTGTTACATGTACATGTACATAATAAAACACGTAAACCAATATCAGTATTAAAACGATTGATATGAGACATATGCGTGTCTACGGTCCACACTGTTTGTGTCAAATCAGATTAATTCATTCCCCAATAGATATTCCTCCATTTTCTTGTACAGTCATGACTATGCACCATAAGAAATAGTTCCTATACCCTAGCTGCTGGTAGCTTAAAGCAGAATGAAATTAAAGCAGAATGCTCCTTAAGGAACAGTTTTGCTTTACTTTCCTGCAGAATGCTTTAACTCTTTTCTCCCTGAAACTTTTAATGGACAATTCCAGTTTCATTTAAGTCTAGTCCATTTTTGACTTTTAAGAGTTGGTTTTGTCAATGTTTAGCATTTTTACAAACAGTGAAGACTCATAGGAGCCCTCTGATCGGGGTCTTCACTGTTTGCATAGGACAAGTGTACTATTCAAATGTACACTGTTTGCAAAGGACGCCAATATGCGGAACTAGGGTTCAAAGGGTTAAGGAACAGCCTGTTTTCAATACTCAAAAGAACCCATTGGGAAATGTTAAATGTCATTTTGCTAAAATATTACCGACATTGTTATCTAAAGCGCAATGCCACAAACTTGTGTTAATCCTTTGCCTGCTGATCGCAACCTCAATTTCTTTTGCAAACAGTTTGGATCCAAATCAGACGCCTCGTAACGCGGCCATTGATCTGGATACAAACTGCTTGACACTCGTCTTTATGTTTATTTACTTAAAAGATATAAAAATCTAAGTTTAACACATTTTGCAGACGATAATTTCAAAGCAGTCGATATCACAGCAGGATACGTTTTAAGAGTTACAAACAGCGTGTACTAAGATGAGAAGTCTAAGAGGCCCATATTTCATATTAGTCAATACTGTTTGATGTAAAAACAAAAAGAACAAATCCTTGAACTCTGAGTATTACTGCAGACGACAGAATGAAGAGACGCGCAGAAGTCTACTCTACTGTATGGACCACAGGTACTTGACACAAACATCTAGATCTATTACTCCCCCCCCCCCCAAAAAAAAAAAAGTCAAGTAAAAAAAAATATATTTTTTAATTTTTTTTGGTAATAAATCTAGATGTATGTGTCAAGTGTCAAGAACCTGTGGTGTGGACGAACATCACATTATCTATAGATCTCCCTTGTAACCTTCCAGCAAGCACGCAGGTAGAGTTAATTACAATATACAGGCATAAATGTATCATTATCACCATTGTATACTTATTTCTATAATGAAATCTTCCAGCAAGCACGCAGGTAGAGTTCATTACAACATACAGGCATAAATGTATCATTATCACCATTGTATACTTATTTCTATAATGAAATCTTCCAGCAAGCACGCAGGTAGAGTTCATTACAATATACAGGCATAAATGTATCATTATCACCATTGTATACTTATTTCTATAATGAAATCTTCCAGCAAGCACGCAGGTAGAGTTCATTACAATATACAGGCATAAATGTATCAATATCACCATTGTATACATATTTCTATAATGAAATATTCCAGCAAGCACGCAGGTAGAGTTCATTACAATATACAGGCATAAATGTATCAATATCACCATTGTATACTTATTTCTATAATGAAATCTTCCAGCAAGCACGCAGGTAGAGTTCATTACAATATACAGGCATAAATGTATCACTATCGCCATTGTATACATGGTTCTATAATAAAATCTACCTGCAAGCACACAGGGAGAGCTCATTACAATACTAGTATACAGGTATAAATGTATCAATATCACCATTGTATACATGTTTCTATAACGAAATCTTCCAGCAAGCACACAGGGAGAGCTCATTACAATACTAGTATACAGGCATAAATGTATCAATATCACCATTGTATACTTGTTTCGATAATGAAATCTTTCAGCAAGCACACAGGGAGATCTCATTGCAATACTAGTATACAGGCATACATGTATCAATATCACCATTGTAGACATGGTTCCATAATGAAATCTTCCAGCAAGCACACAGGGAGAGCTCATTGCAATATACAGGCATAAGTGTATCAATATCACCATTGTATACATGTTTCTATAATGAAATCTTCCAGCAAGCATACAGGAGAGCTCATTACAATACTTGTATACAGGTATAAATGTATCAATATTACATTTGTATACTTGTTTCTATAATGAAATCTGCCAGCAAGCATACAGGGAGACCTCATTACAATACTAGTATACAGGCATAAATGTATCAATATCACCATATTGTATATATGGTTCTATAATGAAATCTTCCAGCAAGCATACAGGGAAAGCTCATTACAATACTAGTATACAGGCATAAATGTATCAATATCACCATTGTATACTTGTTTCTATTATGAAATATTCCAGCAAGCATACAGGGAAAGCTCATTACAATACTAGTATACAGGCATAAATGTATCAATATCACCATTGTATACTTGTTTCTATAATGAAATCTTCCAGCAAGCATACAGGGAGAGCTCATTACAATACTAGTATACAGGCATAAATGTATCAATATCACCATTTTATACTTGTTTCTATAATGAAATCTTCCAGCAAGCACACAGGTAGAGCTCATTACAATACTAGTATACAGGCATAAATGTATCAATATCACCATTATATACATGTTTCTATAATGAAATCATCCAGCAAGCATACAGGGAGAGCTTATTACAATACTAGTATACAGGCATAAATGTATCAATATCACCATTTTATACTTGTTTCTATAATGAAATCTTTCAGCAAGCACACAGGGAGAGCTCATAACAATACTAGTATACAGGCATACATGTATCAATATCACTACTGTATATATGGTTCTATAATGAAATCTTCCAGCAAGCACTCAGGGAGAGCTCATTATAATACTTGTATACAGGCATAAATGTATCAATATCACCATTGTATACATGGTTCTATAATGAAATCTTCCAGCAAGCATACAGGGAAAGCTCATTACAATACTAGTATACAGGCATAAATGTATCAATATCACCATTATATACATGTTTCTATAATGAAATCTTCCAGCAAGCACACAGGGAGAGCTCATTATAATACTAGTATACAGGCATAAATGTATCAATATCACCATTGTATATATGGTTCTATAATGAAATCTTCCAGCAAGCATACAGGGAAAGCTCATTACAATACTAGTATACAGGCATAAATGTATCAATATCACCGTTGTATACTTGTTTCTATAATGAAATATTCCCGCAAGCATACAGGAAGAGCTCATTACAATACTAGTATACAGGCATAAATGTATGAATATCACCATTGTATACTTGTTTCTATAATGAAATCTTCCAGCAAGCATACAGGAAGAGCTCATTACAATACTAGTATACAGGCATAAATGTACCAATATCACCATTGTACAATGTATACATGTTTCTATAATGAAATCTTCCAGCAAGCACACAGGGAGAGCTCATTACAATACTAGTATACAGGCATAAATGTACCAATATCACCATTGTATACTTGTTTCTATAATGAAATCTTCCAGCAAGCATACAGGGAGAGCTCATTACAATACTAGTATACAGGCATAAATGTATCAATATCACCATTGTATACATGTTTCTATAATGAAATATTCCAGCAAGCACACAGGGAGAGCTCATTACAATACTAGTATGTATACAGGCATAAATGTATCAATATCACCATTATATACATGTTTCTATAATGAAATCTTCCAGCAAGCATACAGGGAGAGCTCATTACAATACTAGTATACAGGCATACATGTATCAATATCACTATTTTATATATGGTTCTATAATGAAATCTTCCAGCAAGCACTCAGGGAGAGCTCATTATAATACTAGTATACAGGCATAAATGTATCAATATCACCATTGTATACATGTTTCGATAATGAAATCTTCCAGCAAGCACACAGGGAGAGCTCATTACAATACTAGTATACAGGCATAAATGTACCAATATCACCATTGTATACTTGTTTCTATAATGAAATCTTCCAGCAAGCATACAGGGAGAGCTCATTACAATACTAGTATACAGGCATAAATGTATGAATATCACCATTGTATACTTGTTTCTATAATGAAATCTTCCAGCAAGCACTCAGGGAGAGCTCATTACAATACTGGTATACAGGCATAAATGCATCAATGTCACCATTGTTTACATGTTTCAATAATGAAATCTTTCCAGCAAGCACACAGGGAGATCTCATTAAAATATACAGGCATAAATGCATCAATATCACCATTGTATACATGTTTCTATAATGAAATCTTCCAGCTAGCACACAGGGAGAGCTCATTACAATTTACAGGCATAATGAATCAATATCACCATTGTATACATGTTTCAATAATGAAATCTTCTAGCAAGCACACAGGGAGAGCTCATTACAATACTAGTATACAAGCATAAATGTATCAATATCACCATTGTTTACATGTTTCAATAATGAAATCTTCCAGCAAGCACACAGGGAGAGCTCATTACAATACTAGTATACAGGCATAAATGTATCAATATCACCATTGTATACATGTTTCTATAATGAAATCTTCCAGCAAGCACACAGGGCGGGCTCATTACAATACTAGTATACAGGCATAAATGTATCAATATCACCATTGTATACATGTTTCTATAATGAAATCTTCCAGCAAGCACACAGGGAGAGCTCATTACAATACTAGTATACAGGCATAAATGTATCAATTTCACCATTGTATACTTGTTTCTATAATGGAATCTTCCAGCAAGCACACAGGTAGAGCTCATTACAATACTAGTATACAGGCATAAATGTATCAATATCACCATTGTATACATGTTTCTATGTTTAATGACAGTTACAAAATATAATGTAGTTGTTTTCTCCTATTCGCAATGTAGGCTTACAGTGTCAAGCAATTCGAATACTTTGTCGTCTCTAGACTAGTCCAAATAATCAGGACGCGTGATAAATCTATCGTCCGAATTCACTTGCTTAAATCCCATAGTAAATGCAAAACAGTCAAAACTTGCGAAACTTGCTACTGAAATATAGTGTAAAAATGATAAACCCTGGTTTCGCTGAAAATATTAAAAACACTATGATGAAAGTGAAAGGATAAAGTTCCAGGGTTTTTCTAGAAAGACAATGTCGTCCTAGGCTCAGAAATTGAGTTTGGTACACACTGCCACATATTGTATAAAATAATACTGTTTAAAAATCTTAAAGATGCTTGTAAGTGTCAAACAGCGTATATCTTGAACAGTCATCGCGTCTTTGAAGCCGTATTTGGTTTTAATCTACTCTGTTTGCAACGCAATGTCTGGTTTTGTCATGACACTGCTAAAATACAATAAACCCTCTCTTTTACGACCACTAAAATAACTACGGCTAATTGATTGTATAGCAGACAGTTGACAGCTTAAAGCAAGATGAGAGCAAAATAGAAAGCTCCTTTAGGAGCTTTTAGTTTTAATATCACTTTAATTTAAGCAGTCACCTGTCTAAAACACTCAATAAGTACAGTGGAGAAGACGTTTTTCTTTCTAAATACACGCGTTTACGCTTAAACTATTATTTCCAATTACAGAGCCAGACCAGATTCCGGGTTTTCCGGCGTCTGACTAGGCCCATATTTAAATAAGTAGTCAGAATTGTCAACAAGCTGTCATTTTCTCCATTTTAACGCAATGCGTTTGCGTTTCCTTTGCGTTTAAACGGACAATAATAAGATATTCTCCAATACACAGTGGAGAAAAGTTTTCTCAGAAAACGT
Organism: Gari tellinella; assembly: GCA_922989275.2. NCBI lineage: Eukaryota > Metazoa > Mollusca > Bivalvia > Cardiida > Psammobiidae > Gari > Gari tellinella. The sequence goes on along the minus strand of OV277865.1, from coordinate 73,205,902 downwards.
TATTCTTTCACGTTAAATGCAAACGAAACGCAAATACAAATCGCTAAATTGTAGGAAATTACCATTTTTTGACATTTTTGATTATTGTTTTTTAATCTAAGTGTCAAACAGTTTGAGGCCTGATCAGACGCCGGGTGACCCGGCGTTCGATCAGGCTTCAAACTGTTTGCAAGGAAATAATAGTTTTAGCGTAAACGCGTTTATTGGCAAAGAGTAACGTTTTATCCACTGTAGTTCACACACAGTTTATTGGTCAAAACAGAGAGGTTTCGCTGTATTTTTTGTGTGACTCACAAGCCATGCCTAGCAATACATTATTAGTGTGTAGTACAATATTAGCTCGCGTACCGTACCGTATTCGTGCACGTGTAGTCCAATATTAGTAATATTGGACTGCTCGTGCACAAATACGGTACGGTAAGCGGGAATACACTATTGATACCCGTCCAATATTGAAAACGACAGTACTGCGAGGACAATAGAATGACGTCATCATCGTGTTTTAAAAGCAATTACATAGTAAATATTTCGCATTCACCCCAGGATACGAATGTACATGAAATTCGATAAACACTTCGCCGTTAAAGACATTTCCTGGTCAACTTTCGGTGGTAACACCAAACCTGGTAAAAAGCACGCAGCCATGTGGTAGTTTTGTTCTTACTGCTATCTTGTCTAGGGATATACTCATCCAAGCGTTTCATGCGAGGCCCGAACCTTAAATTTGTTAGTTTGGTTAGTAAAACCCATTGAAAAAAAACATTGAGTGTGAGTTGGTGAGGGCCACTCTAAACAACTAGAGATTAGTAGCATTGACTTTGCACACTTAACTACTGCGTTACCTGTATTTTAACACCTAGTGAGAATAATTTGGTGTCCATCATTGGACTGAGGATGTGTATTTAACACTACGTAGTACATGTACGAACAACAATGCAGAACCTGATGAGACTCTATCCCTAGGCAACGTCTGATCAGGCTCTGCATTGCCTGCTATTTTATATTAGAGGAACTACTGTATTGACGAGCACCGTATGTCCCATGTAATCTTCCAGCAAGCACACACGGAATGATCATTGCAATAAACAGGAATAAATGTATCAATATCACCATGGTTTACATGTTTCTATAATGAAATCTTCCAGCAAGCACACAGGTAGAGCTCATTACATACTAGTATACAGGAATAAATGTATCAATATCACCATGGTTTACATGTTTCTATAATGAAATCGTCCAGCAAGCATACAGGGAGAGCTCATTACATACTAGTATACAGGAATAAATGTATCAATATCACCATGGTTTACATGTTTCTATAATGAAATCTTCCAGCAAGCACACAGATAGAGCTCATTACATACTAGTATACAAGAATAAATGTATCAATATCACCATGGTTTACATGTTTCTATAATGAAATCTTCCAGCAAGCACACACGGCGAGTTTATTGCAATATACAGGCATAAATGTATCAATTTCACCATTGGTTCTATAATGAAATCTTGAACTTAAAGCAAGTACACAGGGAGAGTGCATTGCAATTTATACAGGCATAAATGTATCCATATCATTATTGTATACATGTTTCTTTAATGAAATCTTCCAGCAAGCAGAGAATTCATTGCAACATCCAGATAGAAAATGGTAAGACGTACAGTCAAACCTCTCTATTACGACCACTAAATTGTTTTAATTATTATGGGTTAAGAACAGGTGACTGCTTAAAGCAAGGTGACACCTTGCTTTAATACAACCAATTAGACTTCTTTTTAGTGGTCGTAATAGAGAGGTTTTACTGTAGCAGTGTTAAATTGTTACAAAACAGACATGTACACAAGAGATGAATGGTGGATTGATTGAGTTGGGTTATACGGCACCGCGACACATAAAATTGTCATATTGCATCGAGTGAGTGGCAGAATTAGTCAACTTGCAATATGAGCTTGCGAACATAGTAGGTCTAGATCAACCACGTTGTTCAAAACGTAACATTAAAGCAGGAAATACTCAAGACGCACTTGTTAAATACAGTAGAGACCCTGATCAGACACCGCGTTTTAGCGCTGCGTCTGATCAGCGTATTTATTGTTTGCAAAGTCTGAATGTATTTTATTTGCAAAGAGGCTGATATGGCATATCTGTATATGTATGTTTACTCGAGCTGATAAAGTCTGATGTAGTTTCTGTCTGCATGCGTATTGTTCAAGCTGCTGATATACAGTCTTTCATCACCGTAGGCAATACCACCGGGGAAACATGCCAGTCCCTGGTCTAGTCCTAGTATGACCCGCTTGAGGTCTCCAGTATGTCCTAGTTGGTGGACGGTGTGTGTGTCACGGCTACTCACGTAAACTGAACCATCCTCGCCTACGACTATCCCAAATGGAAACTGTAGGTTGTCATGTGTGTACACCGAGATGACGTCGCCTGTGAGAGTTGTACTTGTTACAGTGTTGGCGTCACGGTCAGTGGTATAGATGATGTCTCTATCACGGCTTAGAGCAATATGGCGAGGCATAGTAAAGAGCTCCTCGCCGTTGTTACCAGTACTGATTGTGTTCAAAGTCTTGCCTGACATATCGATGATTTTGATACAGGCTGGTTGTTGACACGCAGCAATAAAGTGTGATCCATTATAACAAAGTCCAGCAATGCCAGCATCGGGGGTGTTAATAGTTTTGCTTAACGACAGGGTATTTGTCACGGTAATTATCCATATTTTCTCTTCACTTCCTAAAGCCACAGCGACTTGGTTTAGTTTAATGTATGTTATATCAAATGGTATTGATGACAGAGATAGACGGGAAACAACTTTGTTATCCTTCGTGTCAATTAATTTGACATTCTTGTTGTTTTCATCGGTCACTACCAAGCGATCTTTGGTCAGAAGAGTCGCACATCTGATCGTACAATCTTCTGTATCATCGTCTGCCTTCGCATTCACCCCCCGCACGAAGCGGGCCTTAGTGGGTGTGTCATGCTGTCTCACCGATAGTGACCATATGGAAGACAGAGTAGAAATCATCTGTTGAGTTTTCTCGTCTTGGTTAAATGCATATCGTGTTATATCGTACTCTCTATTTTCATCCACCTGTCTGTCCACCTCCGCTATACGATTACCAAACATTTTGACTTGGACAAATAGCTGATTGTTTTTTCCAGCTGTTGCTGATGTATCCATGTTTGCTGCCATAGAGTTTACCTCTGACAGTAATGGCTGACATTTTTCAGAAGCTGTGCCGATAATTCCGATATTTTCTTGGTGAAACTTGGCTACCTTTCTTTTTGTATCTTCTTCGAGTTTATCAAGGAGCTCATTGAGTTGTTTTCGAAAGTCTTTAATATCGGCCAATGCTTTATCATGGTACCTCTCGTTATTCTTGCCGCTATGGTTGATCTGTTCCTGTAGTTTTGTTATCTCCCGTACGAGCCGATCTATTTCTGCTGTCAGTTTGTGGTACTCCGGACTATTGGCTATTCCGCCAGAGATATCTGGTATGTAACTCCTTCCCGAGCAGGAACCGTGATCCAAAGTAACACACACGCTGCAGCATATCTGGTTGTGTGTTTTACAGAAGTATTCCAGTACTTTATCTGGGTGTTTTAGACATTTCTCCGTTAGCACGTCAGATTGTTTAGGTCTCTGGGACATTTTCGTTTTAGGCATGGCTGCCTTGTCTAGGACTGTGTGATGTTTAGTTCCTGCGAGCTTACCATGATATCTGATGCAAGCTTCACAGAGATATTGTGAACAGTCCTTACAATAACCGGCAGCTTCTAAATGTTGATCTGAGCTACACGGCTCGCAGAAAAAATCAAACATTTCCTGCGAGCCTCCGAGTATAGAGGCACTTAAGTCTTTAGATGGTTTACTATAAGCCATTTCGAATAGATACGTCAGAATGTACACAGTAAAACAGTCTTACCTCTTTCTTATTGTACGATTGAATAAGGCTCCTTCCAGTTCCTCTGATAAGTTTTTAAATTTCCACGGTTAACAGTTTATCTATATTGTAATTTAGTTCTCTACTAGATCTATACAATTGGCAAATTGGTATATATCGTATTTAACACTCAACTCGACCGAATTGATCTCGTCACAAATGTAGAACACAACTTAGACGTTTGATCTGCTCCGCTTGAATAATGGAGACGAACAACTCAAATAGGAAGTTTATATAACACAAAAATCATTATCACGGCTATTCAAGTCCGACGTAAATAGCCGAACTGTCCCGATTGAAACTTGTTAAATCATACGCGGGCTAGGAACAATAACTCTGTCGATAAATATTGTAGGTCTACCAACAGTAACCGTACATGTCGACTGCTGGACTTCTGTAGTTAACTCAGGGCTGCCTTTTCTCCGGTTTTCTCCTAAATCTTCGGATTTTTTCCAGTACATGGTAGCTTAAAGCAGGCTGAAAATAAAGCAGAATGCGCCTTAAGGCGTATTCTGCTTTACTTACAGCCTGCTTTAAGTATTCGCATGTCAACAAAACTAGAAACAGGCTATTGGGTAAAGGTACGATTTGCTAAACTCGCATTTCAAAATGCAAATTTGGAAATCTTAGGATTTTTCACGTCAACTTATGACAGCCCTGTTAACTATTTCTACTCTGTACCTACAGATGAACGATCGAATTGACAGAATTTCAAACAAAATTATACGCAGAGTTTCTGAGTGTGTGAGTGTGATCTTGATTTAAAGTGAGTTTGAAGTGGCTTACGTAACTGTGTTCCATGTATCTATATGGGGCGTCGTTTTGCTTTTTATCCCCATTTTGTTATATATTTTTATTCGAATGAGTGATATCACCCCTTCCTTAGGTGATGACACTCTTTTGAATAGGTGATATCACTTAAACAAATATTCGATATCACTAATTTCATAAAAGAGTTCGAGTGGGTTATGTAACCTATTTAAATTAGTGTTATAACTTGCATTTTATAAGTGATATCATATATTCGAATTAGTGTTGTCACTCATTTTTAATAAGTGATATCACCTATTCGAATTTTAAGTGATATATTTTTCCAATCGTTAATATCACCCATTCGAAGGAGTGACATCACCTATTTAAATAAGGGACATCACCTATTCAGCTTTATAAGTGATATCACCTATTTGAATTAGAGATATCACTCATTCACATAGGTGATATCACCTATTAACATGGCAAACCATGTAAAAACTAAAAGTTTCCCGTTCCTTCCAGAAGTCGACTTGATAGTATAATCCGGTCAGTATGAAAACAGGTACTATAAAACCATTTAAAGAAATAAAAGCAGACGAAATTGTTTAAAATCAAGTCGCGGGAGTGAAGGGGTTAAATACGCGGTGAGGCTAATTCAGTGTAGGGCTGATTTTAAAATTGATTTTTTTTTAAAAATTTTTTTTAGAGCATTCAAGCACATTTTTCACCGAATTTTCCCGTCTTTAAAGAGAAATGGTGTTAATTTGAACAGAACAGAACACATATTTTATTACATCTCTGCATACAAACATGCAGTACGAGGTATTGTTATACATCAAATGGTTTCTGGTACGTAATGTTTATTTATCCTACATAGGTTTGTCCTATTCGATATTTTAATGTTAAAGAACTGTGTATCGGTTTAACAATCAGACTTCTCTAGTTACTGTCAAGTTTGGTTATCAGACTTTAGAGGTTTGCGTCATACTTCAGTGGTTATTGTCTTACCCATCGTCATTAGACAGTACAAGTGAAGAGTACACTTGTCCTAAGCAAACAGTGTTGACATTGTAGAAGCCCTCTTGATCAGAGTCTACACTGCTTGTCATTTTGCAATGTATTTTTTAACCTATTACATGTACCACATAAATACGCCTTTTTATGCCTCTAATTTATTCACACACTGAAGAAAATAGATCCAATCTATACAGTAATGGACATGTATCATAAGGAATATTTTCTATAGTCTAGTAGATGGTAACTTAAATCAGGCTGAAAATAAAGAAGAATGCGCCTTAAGGCGCATTCTGCTTTACGTTCAACCTGCTTTAAGTGGTCATCTATCTTCCATATTAAAATAGGCCATGGGGTATTGGGTTTAAATGTTCCTATTTAGTAAAAAAAAGGGCTATACTTAATTGGAAAAAAATTGGAATTGTCCACTAAACGTTTCATGGGTGAACTAGTTACCGCTGTATTGGTATATTATTTCTACATCCCCACATAGTTTTCCCTACAATCAGATTGGTTCCAGACTATAATTTGTGTCAGATTGATTTTGTTTCAAGTCGCATTGGATTTATATCATTATCTAGTTTATCGAGGGTTAATTTAGATTTTAAAGACGGTGTCATTTTCTGCACGAAGTGTGGAACCTCGTCTTTTTCAAGACGTTTTATGTATAAAATCATGTCAGTTATACACATCATTAAATACCCAAACCAATGAACTTGTTGCTTATAACTAACCTTTATAGCCATTTTATTGATGCAAACATCGATACATTTTTCACAGTTCTTAAAAATATATATGACAAATTCATTAATGAAAGATATACCAGTTTTATTCTTCAAACCATTCTGCCGTGAAGCCTCAAATCGAATAATATTATCAAAGTTTCAATTTGAGTCTATTTCGATTTTTTGTTTAAGAAGTATTACGGATTGGTCTTTGACTTTACCGTTTGCTAGTATTTAAGATATATCACCACTTAAAGCAGGTTAAAAGTAAAGCAGAATGCGCCTGAATGCTCATTCTGCTTTAGTTTCAGCCTGCTTTAAACTACCATCTGCAAAAACATATAAACAATTTTTATGGTACATATTCATGGCAGTATAAAGTAGAACAATTTTGTATAGAGGATAAATAAAGTAAAGGAGTAAAAGGGCGGTAAAAAGCGTTTTATTGGATAATGGGGTAAAGAAGATAGAGACCTAGGCTGATTCTATTATAAGATAAATGGTTACTATAAATAGCACGAGGGTACATACACGCATATAACCTCATATAGCGGTCAGTATGTCAGATATACAGCCAATCTTGTATTAAAAGACAACTCATTTAACCCATTACCCCATAGACAGTTTCTAGTTTTGAAAAAAGGTGACCACTTAAAGCAGATTGAAAGTAAAGCAGAATGTGCTTAAGGCACATTCTGCTTTACTTTCAGCCTGCTTTAAGCTAACATCCGCTTAGATATAGAAAATAATTTTTATCATACATATTTATGACTGTTCAAATTGGAACTATTTTCTTCAGAGGAGGAATAAGTGAAAGGCGTAAAAAAGCGTATTTATGGGGCAATGGATTAACTAACATGGATACATAATAGAGACTTCTCAAGACAGGTGGTCACATACTGCGGGATTGAAATAATACAAAGAACACAACACGTTACAACACATGTGTCCAGTACGACCAATATATCTTCTAATAAGTGATGGCATAATATAAATATGTTACGTTAACCCATTCATCCCTAAATTGCAAAAGGATAATTTCATTCCCATTTAAGGCTAGTTTTTTTCGTTTTAACAATATGTTGCACAGTGATAAACAGAGCAAACGCTGAACAGATATATTATAGGGACATATTTTGTAAATTGTATGTAAATTTTTTCTTAACTTTGGGGACCAAAGTTTCGAACCGAAAGGTGTTATTATAGGGACATATTTTGTAAATTGTATGTAAATTTTTTTCTTCTCAATTTTTTAAATTTAACTAAATTGGGAAAGCTGATAGAGTGTAAAGGGTACTGGTTCATTTTAATTGACATTTCCCGGCAGGAAAGAAGTAATAACTCCTGATTAAAGATGTTGGCAGATTGACCTTTGTAAAGCATGTGGTGCACTTTCACCCCGGCTAATGTAAACACTGGTCAACAGTATTTCAGTGCCGAATCGGACACTGGTCTGCATTAATTTATCATCAAATTGCTATCAAAACATCTCTGAGGGTTCAAGACTTCGGTTCCCGAGCGAAACTATATTTCGGAAAAAAGGTCTGGCTACTCCCAGACAATTTGAATTATTTGCTAAATCGATACCTCATTGGCTGAATTTCCAAAATCATCAGACCGAGAATAGAAGCAATATTCGACTCTTTGCAGATGACACAAGCCTTTATCTTAAAGTGGAAAATCCCTATAATGCTGCTACAGCCCTGAACTCCGACATAAATAAAATTACATCATGGGCTAAATCCTGGTTAGTTTCTTTTAATCCCACGAAAACAGAATCTCTTTTAATGTCACGAAAACGTAGCAAACCCCACCACCCTTCTTTGGAAATGATGCAAGAACATATAATAGAAGTTGACTTTCATAAACATTTGGGTGTATTTTTCTCAAATGACGGTGGATGGCAAGAACACATCGAATATATTAAATCTAAGGCCTTGAAAAGAGTCAATGTTATGCGTAGGTTAAAATTCATATTGGACCGAAAAACTCTCGAAATTATCTATTTTAGTTTTATTCGCCCTATATTAGAATACGCCAACGTCATTTGGGGAAATTGCTCCCAATATGAGAAAAAAGAATTGGAAAAAAATCAAAATGAATGTGCAAGAATTGTCACCGGGGCAACACAACTTGTTTCTTTAACTAATCTTTCCAAGGAAACTGGATGGGAGACTCTCAATAATAGACGACAAAAGCATAAATTGATCCTTTTTTATAAAATGTTTCATAGTCTTACTCCAACGTACCTTTCATCTCTAATACCTCCTTTAGTATCCAATGCATCATCATATAGTTTAAGAAATGCTGGTAATATACAAATGCCATTTTGTCATACACAACTCTACACTGAATCTTTTCTCCCATCAACTATACTTGCCTGGAATAAGCTACCTCTTAGTACACGTACATCTCCATCACTACTATCATTTAAGCAATGTCTCAACTCAAATAATCCACAACCTCCACCCAAACATTATTACACTGGGGACAGGTCAGCACAGATTACTCTTACAAGGCTGAGAACCAATTGTAGCTCGTTAAACTTAACACTTTTTCAAAAGAATATTGTTGACTCCCCTCTTTGCCAATGCGGCGAAATTGAAAGTACAGACCATCTCTTCTTCACTTGTCCTCTATATCTACAAGCTCGAAATAGCCTTCTGACGACCGTCAATCCCATTATGCCAGCCACAACAAAGTTATTTCTCTATGGCAATGACACGTTGACATCTGAACTAAATGTTCTGATATTTAAAGCTGTTCAGAAGTTTTTAACTGAAACTAAACGTTTCAAATCCTAATACAGTGGACTCCAACTATTCCAACCACTGAAGTTTCCTTTTTATCAAAGGCGGCTGAAGACTTCTAGTGGTTTGGACGGGATGAGAGTATGCCGGAGGGCTCTTGAATGGGCTCTCCGTCCTGTTTTCGTCCCGTAGTCGGCAACCATCTGCCTCTTAAACCATAACTTCACCTCATGTAGTGGGTGTCGGGATCTACTGCACTGTAATAACAACTCAGTCTGCTTATATATAATAGTGTAGTTGCACACGCTTGGCTCGATATGCGAATCCAGAGCCAAACCCCTCTCCAGTTTCTGCTGCTTGCCTACGTTTTACCTATCTTTATTGGTTTTCTTTCAATTATTTTTTCTTTCAATTATGTTCAACCCTCTGCATGCTACCTATTTGTAAAAGGTACCACCTGCATTATTCCTAAAATGTGTTTTATCTGCATATTTCTTTTTATGTTAATATCTCCAGAAAACCAGACGGTTTGGATCCACATGAGATGCCGAGTTACTCGACCCCTCATTTGGATACGGACCGTTTGCTTCAGTTATCGTAAACTTACCAACAACGTGCAGGAGGACTCAAACTGCTTTTTTAATGTAACTAATTGTCAAGGAGAAGAACTAAATAAGGTTTAGCTTTCGTTCTAATCCTATAATAGATATGTTGTATATTTTATGTATCTGTACATTTTCTGAAATAAATATGTTTAAACTAACACACCGTGCAGTACAGGCTTAGCCTCGTTTTAGCTTTGAAATACGGGTATGGTCGACTTTAGCGATCTCGAATTGTCGATATACTTAAGTTCGGTTTAAGCTAGGTCGAAATATCGAGGAACAACCATATTTCATTATAGATTGAATGATCACGAGACTGCTATATTTAGATATCAATGATTCGAGATAAGAGTGTGGCGCTGACGTTTTATCATGATCATGAGCTACATGTAGCGTGTTCAGTTACCACTGTTTGCTGTTTAGGATAGCAGTTTTTGCCCCGAGTGCAGCGTGCAGAGTACAGTAGAGAAAACGTTTTATTTCCAAACTAATATTTCAATTGCAAACAATATGGAGCCAGATAAGACGCCGGGTAACCCGGCGTCTGACCGGGCTCCAAACTGTTAGCCACTCAGATCAAAACTGTTAGTCAGAATTGTCAAAGAGATGTTATTTACTATATTTCATTGCAATGCGTTTGCGTTGGAACGAAAGAATTACGTTTTTCTCCACTGTATTTCAGAACGGTAGCCAACTCGCAATCGATGGGACTCGACGGTCATCGATTTCTTTACTAAACTCATCACAGTGACCAGACTTAAACGGCATGTGTACAGCGGAGAAGACGTTATTCTTTCACGATAGACGCGTTTGTGCTAAAAGACTTTTTCCTTTGTGGGCACAAACAATTTGGAGCCTGATCAGACGCCGGGTCACCGGCGTCTGATCAGGCTCCAAACTGTTTGCTACTCGGATAGAAATAATCGTATGATTTTCAAAGCAGTATCATATTTCTTCATTTAATTGCATTGCGTTTATTATGCGTTTAGTTTCGTTTAAACAAGAAATAATAATTTCTTCTCAATTTCACATTTTTTCTCAATTACACATTTAAAAATAATTATAATTTTCACGCGTTTGAATCCTTAACGCCAACGAACTACAGTGGTACCTCCCTACAACGATCCTCTTAACAACGGCTCCCCCTTTACTGTTCCCCAAACAAGACAATTATGTCCAAACTTATCTGGATTCAAGCTGTTTGCAAATGTAAGCCAAGCCTTAACTTTCCCTCTCTATAACAACTCACAAGCTGTGTCTCCCATTGGGTGTCGTTGAAGAGAGGACTTGTATTGGTCTGACATTTCACATTTGTAAACGGTTTTGATCCTGATCAGACGCCGTGTTTTGAAAATCCCCCTAAGCTATCCTGTAAAACATGCACTAAAAGCTAAATGCTTTGTTTTCCAAACACCTACATGTTTGTAAGACGCTATTCTTTCATAACATACGCGATTATGTTAAAAATCAGGGATTTCATAAAACTTCGTACGACAAATATTGTCGTAGGTCAGATAACAAAAGTTTCAATTATTATTTATTTCTCCGTCTAACCCTGTCTTGTAACATCTCTTTGGAATCGTCTTGAAAAGACGATTCCAAAGAGATATCACACTACAGGATTATATAGGGAAATCAGAAATCATATGTATTTTGACGTTTTGACCTACGAAAACATTTGTCGTACGAAGTTTTATGAAACGGGCCCCAAATGCCCAAGTGTCACCCAGATTAGATTTAATCGTCCGTAGGGTACCTTTGAAGGGTTCGCTTGTCTTATGAAAACAGTGGGTTCGTGGGCGGCCATTTCTCCGGAATTTTCCTAAATCTTCGGATTTTTCCCCAGTATATGGTAGCATAAAGCAGGCTGAAAGTAAAGCAGAGTGCGCCTTAAGGCGCATTCTGCTTTACTTCCAGCCTGCTTGAAGTAGTTTCATGTCAACAAAACAAGAAATAGGCTATGGGGTAAAGGTACAATTAGTAAAATCGCACTTGAAAAATGCAAATTTGGAAATCTTAGGATTTTTCATGTCAACTTATGGCAGCCCTGGGGTTCCTAAACGAAACCCTCTTGTTTGGGTTTGCTTTGTTTGTCAGTTTGCAATATATTGCGAACATCCCTAAACACTAGTAGTCAAAATAAAACTAGATTTACATGTTTTCAAAAAATGAAATTTGAAATTTCTTAGGGTGAATGCATTATAGGTTAAACTTATATATAGATAAACAGTATTTAAAGCATCTCTTTTACGACCACTAAAATCTAGGCTAATTGATTGTTTATTTAAAAACAGGTGTCAGCTTTAAGCAAGGTGACAGTAAAACAGAAAGCTCCTAAAGAGCTTTCTGTTTTACTGCCACATTGCTTTAAGCAGCCAATTGTCGTAAAGATGCGATAATTTACACAATAAAGTGGTCGCAATAGACGAGTGGTCCTAATAAACAGATGGCCGTACTAAAGAGGTGGTACTGTATTTAGCATGATATAATAGATACTCACCTATTGAAATCTAGATAAACCGGTCATCTATTGTTGTGAGCGTTCAAATGTCACGTGACATCTTATGGATAACACTCAGGGACATATACCTCCATGTATCACTTTTGGTCCTTGACCCATATCAGAAATCCCAAATTGGACTACCTCGCAGAGTTCCACTAAATCATCCAAGTCGCAAATACCAACCAGCTTCGATACTACAGGCAAAACCTTTCAAATACAAAAACTTAAAAGAAGGCGAATTGATTGTATGAACTACAGGTGACAGCTTAAAGCAAGAGAAAAACAGAGAACTCCGAAAAGAACTTACTGTTTTATGTCACCTTGCCTTAAGGAGTGACATGTCGGAAACACCTACTATTTAACACAATTTAGTGGTCGTACTAGAGAGGTGGTTGTAATTGACGGGTGGTCCTTAACCCTTTCCCCCATAGAAGCGACTTTTAGCGTATTTAATTTATTCCTCCGCTGAAGAAAATAGTTCCAATTTAATCAGTCATGAATATATATTATAGGGAATATTTTCTATATTCTATCACTGGATAGCTTAAAGCAGGCTGAAAGTAAAGCAGAATGCGCCTTAAGGCGCATTCTGCTTTACTTTCAACCTGCTTTAAGTAGTCAACTATCTTCAATACTAGATAAAGGCTATCAGGTAAAGATAGGTTTAAATTGTACTTTCTTGTTTGACACGGTTCCCAATGTAGGCCCAAATTGCGATTACGCAGGAAGGAACGCTATGACGCTTTTTATGAAAAGTTAATCCATTTCCATGCTTATTATATTGGATTAGTTCATTTTTATTATCTAATGGGTGCCTGTTCTAAATTTTCATTTTCGTTTTGTTTTATTTTGAAATTCCAAACAGTGTAGACTCTGATCAGAGTCTTCCTTGTTTGCCTATGTCCCATATATTGGATTGTGGGCACAAATGGGTTTATCCTCTAGCAGGGTAGGTTATATCTAGTCTGCAGCGAATTTCAGGGTGGATTTACAGTTTTTCCTCTCTACAACGATATCCAATGGAGACAACAATTATGTGCGTTGTTCGGAGAAAGTCGTTTACTACTCGTCAATAAATTATTTTCCTGTCAAAATATAACTTTGAGAACATTAGAGAGGGAACACTGTAATCTGCATTTTTAGTTTTTCTTATGGTATGAAAAATATTGAAAATATTTGCCACCGACATTTCTTCAAATAAAATAAAAACACAATTTTGTAAATTAAAATGCAATTTCAAGTAGATGATGTTATGGCAGGGTTCAATGTTATAACGCTTTTGAGTTAAGTCTGAAGTCGTTCTCAAGCATTTGATTGGCCAAATTTAAGCCTAAGCTCAAATCTGACCAATAAAATGCTTAAGAATGATCTCAGACGCTAAATATAACATTAGACCATGAATGTTTCTAATTGCGCGATTATGAAGAAAATAATCGTATATGTCCTAGAGGCCTTCGTATCTTGCAGTGGTCTTGGGCTTAATTGTCATAGGGCAAGATTTGTTTCCATGTATTTAGGAGAGAGTAGAACTAAAAGGAAGGCAGGTATGTGGTTCTGGTCCCATGCGATGCTTCGCAGAGAAAAGATGAGCCGAAATCAGCTTCCTGAAATCATCCCCCCATATCATCTTATCGCATTGATCACCATTCTGCGCTTTATGACCTGTTTAGTGTCGCAGTGCTATAAACCTAACTCACTTACTCGTATAAATGTATATTGCTCATTCTAGGACTTTACAAAGAAACCAGGAACGGTACTGGGTATGTCATATTATCTTTAGCTATACAAATTCGCCACAATCATATCGTTAGTTTTAAGGGCATTTGTTAAGAAATGAACAGAAAGCTTGCGGCGTTCAATTATCGAATAATGTGTCCCTAAAAAGGAAAAGCTATGACCGCATTACTGAAGGTGCGTACATTCGAAAGCAAAAAAAAATACATTCTAACGTCAACAATTTGACAGTTTGGCGCTTAAATGCTGATTTGACGTCATTTGGAAATGACGTCATTTATTAAAGTAGGATAAATATATCGATTTTTTATGTCATGACAGCTGCTGTTTATAAATTATATCAATTATCTGGCAATTAACTCAATAATAAAGAAGAATTTAAGTCGGTAATCATGGTTTCCGCTAATAGGAAGGCATACATCAGTTAAGAACAACTTTTTGAAAAATCCGCAAAATGTTTGCTGCCGAGTTCCAAAGATTAATTCGCGAATGAAAAATGCATACGTACCGCCTCCCCTGCGAAACTTATCCACAAGTCCCGTCCTCTTGAGAAATAGCGTTTATACGAATTAAACGTCATTTTTAATGGATTTGAATGGGGCAAATGTAAATATTAGAATATAGTTACACTTTCTTTAGCAGTGTAAAAAGAAATATTCTTTATGCACTCTTCACACGTATACTGGACATATATACTCGTGTGGATTAATGAGTTGAGACAAATGCATACAGGATATAAGAAAATTTATTTATAGTCGGTGCTTACAAAACCTCGACTCATGCGGGTGTATACCCTTTGGAACGACTACATGTCTCCAAGCATCATCTGACGCCCACTCTTTGGGTGTTAGTAGTGAACAGATAATGACTCAGACCGTCAACTCACATCATCCTAGGAAAAGGTAAAATATCTCGTGAGGTTTTTACCCCTTCACCGCCATAATAATAGTCGTCTGCTCCAATATTTTTGTCTGCAATATCGTTCCAAAGTTAGATTTAAGGCAGTACGACTGGCGGAATTCGAAACGAATTTCAAACAGTTTGGATCCTGATCAGACGCCGCGTCTGATCAGGATCCAAACTGTTTGTAAATGCCCATATTGGCGTCATTGATCAACAGTGAAATGGTAAACCTGATTTGAAGACCATTTAAAGGAAACCTCAAATATGACGTTACAAAATGCAGATGACAGCATAAAAGGATGATGAAGCTTAGAAATGAAATTTCTGCTTTATTATCACCATGCTTAAAGTTACCGACTGACGCGTGCATTTAAATAATATTTTTTATTGGTTTGTTTTTTATGATTTTTCAGCATAATAAATCAAATATCCAAGAACCATAGCCGTGTTTTAACTTTGAAATACCCGTAAGTACGACTTGCGAAAGTTGAGATTGACGACGTTAAACCCATTTGTGCCCAGTGGATTATCCCATGTTTATATATTGGATAAGTCCATTTTCATCAAAGGGATGTCTAGTCAAAATTTTCATTTTCATTTTGTTTTATCTTGAAATTATTATCAGCAAATAGGGTAGACTCTGATCAGACGCCGCATCATGCGGCGTCTGATCAGAGTCTACACTGTTTGCCTATGTCCCATATGAGATCATTGGCACAAATGGGTGAACTTAATAAATAAAAGTTCGACTTATCAATCGAGTTCGACTGTAGTTCGATACATGTTTTAGCTGTAACTTTGTGATAGTATCGTGACTGTGTTGTCCGTCAAACACATAAACATCGGGCTAACTTCCCGTGACCACCCTGAATAAACACTGTAAACACGCGTAAACACGACCAGAAATAGAGATACCATCGCACGGTGCAGTTAGTGCGAAAACCCATGACAATTAGAGAATGACGCAAGAGCGGTTTTTAAAAGGTCAAGTTCAAGACATTTCGTAAACATTGGTCATATACCAGGGTGTCGTCACTATGAGGGGCTTGGATTTGTTTGTTACATTCCATGCCAAACTTGACTCGTCATGTGACGTATTCTTTCATGTCTAACGCAGTGGCGGATCTACTTTTTAGCGCGGAATGTCGGTTTCGTCTGCAATAGTTGGCATCTGTTACAATTTTCGGGGGTTTGTTTGCCCGGGCACCTCTTTCTTCTTTATTATAAAATATCAACATAGTAAAAGTATCGTAATTCCGAAATTCCGTTATGACAAAATGGTGACAGTGCGATAAATGTTAAGTCCATCGCATAAAGGGACTCGCAACCGGGTGGTGTCCTTGTCAAAATAAAATAAAATACTCAAATAAAAGCAAATGTGTGGCATTATTTGGCTTCTGACATTACAAAAATATGATCAGTCCAAAAAAAGTCTCAAGAATCGTCACCGAATCTTAGTTTTTTTTAGATATTTTCCATCGTTTTTTCTATAGCGTCAGCGCACGGTATAGTTATTGTTGTTGCTTCTCTACACGGGCTCAGACATAAACCCGAGCCGAATGTGTATAAATCAATCGCTACCAGTGAAGTACGTTTATTCGCTACCATATAGATAGAGAGCCCCAGTAGCCGCGTGGTTAAGGCGTTTGCCTTTGTTTTCACGTTTGTCTCCGCATGGAGGGTCACGGGTTTGAGTCCCACCAGAGCTTCTTCCTTTTTCTTTTTGAAATGTATTTTTTAACAGAATTTATTATCCAAAACTAAATCTTACCCATTTATATAAGCATTTGACATATATTTACAAATTACTATTTTTAATGCTAAATCCGGTTGCGAGTTTCTTTAACTATGTGTCTTACAGACACAACAAAGTCACTAGTTATGAAACAATTGTTTTTTAAAACATCCCTAAAATATCATTTACTAGGCATTTATTTTTTCAAAGTTTGAAAAGTTCATTAAATTGTGAAACATTTAGCGTAGAATATGTTGCAACCGCATTATTTAATTGGGAAACCTGCATTAAACGTTTTTTATTTTATCCCATTTGAAATACACAGGTCGTGATTCTTTCGGTTAAAAAAAGAATTTATCTAAGCGGATTTATCTATGAAACCTTGTTATTTAATTAGTCTTTTGAATTTGGCTGCGTATCGCCAAATTATTCATTATATTTTGTGTATTGTACAGAGTGAAACTGTTGTGCACCTTCATTTTTTGTCTTGGTAGCTCAATTGCTAGAGCGAGTGACTACTGACTAGCATTCCAAGGGTACCGGGTTTGAGTCCCAGTCGAATCAAAACTTTTTCTTTCAACTCATTGCCTGATTTTATTGACCTAAAGGTTATAAGTCATGGATAATGCAGGGGTCAATTTAGTTTTGTTCTTTGTTGATCAGAAGTGGTGTCCGTTTTATATCTCATTCTATTACATTATGGTTTAATGACTGAAGCATCGGTCAAATCAGAAAATAACAATTGACCTACCTTAAAAGCCACACTGTGAAGCTTACATGTATCAACTTTTTATTTACAATCAGTAACAATGATTCTTTGACATTCAGTGCGTTCGGTCGTGTCACTTTGCAACTGCAGTTACGTACTATTTATAGCAACATTTTTATTTTTTTTAATTTCAATTTGTTACGGGTTGAAATCTTCCGTTTTATTGGTTTATGTCTAGCTTTTAGCTTTTACAAAATCGGTATGGCCCATGTCTTGAATGTTCAAAATTATTATTGACTTTGGTTGTTTAACAGTAATAATTCTAGAATTCAGATAAATGAGTCATCGGGATGCACATTCTATTAAACAATGAGTCCTTGAGACAAACATTGAGTCCTTGAGGTGAAAAATTAACCTATCCCATACCGTACAGGTGACCACTTAACGCAGGTTGAAAGTAAAGCAAAATGTGACTTAAGGCACATTCTGCTTTACTTTCAACCTGCTTTAAGCTACTATTTGCTTATGAGTAATAGGTTAATAAAGCCCAGAAAAGCTATTGGTCCATGGGACTTGCAACTTTTTAAATAATGAGTCCCTGGCAGATTTAATGAGTATAGGACTCGGGGTGCACAGGTAAAATGATCACTGTTGTTATTTCAAACATTGTTTTAAAATAAAAGTCCGAGTACAACATGGCATTGTAGTTCTAAATGCTCACAAATGTTGGCTCTTACGCCTACTTCCCCTCCACACACACTCCTACATCTGCACCTGTGAAGGAAGCGTACCAGAATCTCTCCGGATTGTTATAAATGCGAGATAACAATCGCACTAGCTATCACTAGACACAAAGCGATAGTGACAGTTGTAAGGCAAGAAGATAACGTCCAAGGTGATACAATAGAAATACTGGGGCATATGATGAACTAGCGGCATTTACCGAGCCAGGATACACAGACAGGCATACTATAGCCTCAATAGAAACAGTAGTTCTCTAAGTGACAAAGAGTGTTTTGATTACATCAATAAATCGCCGGCCTACTTATAAATAGGCTCTTGGACGATAAATGCTCTATATTATTTGACCTGTGTACTTATTAAACCTGCAGAAGAAAGGATATTTCAAATACAAGAGACGACCAACTTGGATTATTTAGAACGCGAAGTGCGTACAGGTTATTCTTCTTCGGAAGCACCCAGGCTACCGACTTGCCGGGAACTTGTTGTTAAAGCACAGAGGCGATATATTTTCATTTGCATCCACAGTTTAAGGATCAACACATTAACTGACCAGCCAAGCTTTGCTGGTATATATTGGATAACATTTTTAATTGCTTCATAGGAGTAACGATGGATGCCAAAAGCAGCTGTAAGACAATGCTGGCTGGGTGTGTTCTTGTGTTGGCAGTAGTAACTGTTTCTTGTCTACCCGTTGACGTGCAATCACATAATACAAACTCACAGGAAGGTGACATATCACAGACACCAATGAGAACATCTATGAGATTAATTGGTAAGTAAGGTTGCATGGAAGGGTGTAATAGTGAAAAAGGTAACACTGAAATTCGTACAAATAATTTAATAATAGCAAAATATGTAACACTAAAGCTTTTTCTAATAATGTAATAGTTGTGAAAAATACAACACTCGGACTGAGTATGTACCTGTACTTATTTGTGAAAAATGTAACACTTCAGCTTCAAAAACTGACGTAATAATTGTGAAAATGTAACACCTCAGCTTCAAAAACTGACGTAAAAATTGTGAAAAATGTAACACTTCAGCTTCAAAAACTGACATAATAATTGTGAAAAATGTAACACACGCAGCTTCAAAAACTAACGTAAAAATTGTGAAAAATGTAACACTTCAGCTTCAAAAACTGACGTAATAATTGTGAAAAATGTAACACACGCAGCTTCAAAAACTAACGTAATAATTGTCAAAAAAATGTAACACCGCAGCTAATGCGACACTTGTTAAAAATGTAACTATGTGATTCTATCTTGATTTTGTACAATGTATAGGGATGATAAACTGTATGTTTAAATCCGAAATAAAATGTATTCTGATTCTTGTTAAAAATGTAACGCTGCAGTTTCTAAATGTAATTGTTATGTAATGTTTGTGCAGACTGTAACACTGCAAGTACTACAAATGGTGTAATTAGCGTGAAAAATGTAACTCTACAGCTTCTTCTAACTGCTGTATGTAGTGAAAAATGTAACACCACAACTTCTACAAATAACATACGATTGAGAAGATTATTACCTAATAAATGCGTTAAAGCTAAAACAAATAAGTACAATGCAAACAATTTGGAGCCAAATTAGACGAAGAGTAGATAAACAAATCTTAAGCGTTTTAATGAGATTGAAAACCTAATGGTGCATACTAAAACAATGCTCAAATAACAGAATATATGTGACATTATCGTGCGTATGGCAATACAGAAATATAATACAGTGCTCCCTCTCTACAACGGCCTTCCCAACAACGACCCTCTCCTTACAACGACCCTAGACCCTTGCCGCAGTCTCCTATACAAGACAATTATGTCTAACGTTTTAAAGTTGCAATATCGTCTGCTTAAAATTGTCGTCTGCTGTTTTCTCTTAAAGTTACATATTTGACATTTGACAAAAAAAGCTTAATGACGAGTGACAAACAGCTTGAATCCAGATCAGACGCCGCGTAAAGCGGCGTCTGTTCTGGATTCAAGTTTTTTTGCAAATGTAAGCCAATGTCTCTCCGAACAACACATATAATCCTTGTCTCCCATTGGATGTCGTTGTAGAGAGGAAACGCTGTATGCATTATATCCATTGTCAAAATATTCTGTAAGAAAACAGTAAAGACTCACATAGGACGTGGCATACATGGCGGCATATGGTCTAAGGACACGCCGTTTGTCTATGTCTTAATAGGATGCTAGCCACAAGCGGGTTATTGTTTCTTGTTTAAACACAAACGGAAGGCAATCGCAATGTAGAAAATTACACATTCTTTAAAAAAAACAACTGGAAACCAATTTCGGCCTAATTTTGTTTTTAATGGATGTCAAACAGGTAAATGGTAGTTCAGGAAAAATAAGAATTATGTTAAAAAATACATTTGAAAGAAATATAAATGTCCGTGTTTCAAACCTGTTTTATCCGAGGCTGGGACCAACAATGCAAAAAATTTGAAAATTCAATTGTTTTGTTTGCAATATCTCTGAAATATGCCAGTTACTTTAAGTTGGATTGAAACGAAACGAAGGGCTAACACAGTGCAATACAATGCAGACAATAAAATCTTTATGAACATTATTATTATTATTATACCAGATATACCGATTTATTTGACAATATGTATATATTTATTTTTTTTTGGCAAACTGTCTGCAATGGTCATACTTGTTTTAGGAAAAATGCAATGGTCATACTTGTTTTAGGAAAAATGCATTTTTCCTAAAACAAGTATGACCATTGCAGACAGTTTGCCAAAAAAAATTATATATACATATTGCGAAAGAATAATATCTGCAGTCGGACAAAATTTTAAAAATGTTGATATATTATTTATATTAGAAGTCACTGAACTTGCATGTGAATTAAAATTCCGCTTCTGGAATATTTATGCTTCAGTCCGACAGAGGTGAAAATTATATGTTGATATATATATATTAAATGTTGATAATCATACAGACGAACCTCGATCAATCGAACTCGCGTTAGTTCGAACATACCAACATTTCAAAGTTATGATGTGGCTTAGCCACGTTTTAATTTCTGAATACGGGTGTAACTTAAGCGAAATAGATTGATCGAAATTAAACTTATCTTACACTGTTAAAGTCGATTTAATCGAGTTATTACAGGAGCTAACCCTTCTTCATGATCAACTTACTCGGAAGAGTTTTACCCCTTCACCGCCATAGTGTCGTCGGCTTCAATAACACAGTCTGCAATATCGTTTCAAAGTTAGAAACATTTAAGGCAATATGACTGACGAAATTTCGAAACGAGTGTCAAACAGTTTGGGTCCTGATCAGACGCCGCGTAACGCGGCGTCTGATTAGGATCCAAACTGTTCGCAAACGCGCTTTCAAGCGTCATTGAGAGTGAAAGGGTTAAAGAAAGGGTAGTATATTGTAATGTACGATTATAGTCGTCGCTAGGGTTAATAAGCTTAATCAAATAATTATAACGTTCCAAGCTATCGTTTGCTTCAAATTTATCACCTACAAAATTTCTATTTCAATTTCAGTAGTTCTTTTTTTCCCACTGCCAACGGCGCCAAAAGGCGACTTTGCAAACAGTTTGGACCCCAATCAGACTTCGCGTAACGCGGCGTCTGATTGGGATCCGAACTGTTTGACATCTCTTCATTCAAAACAGTCCTAAATCTGACTTGAAAAATATTGCAGACGACACTACCAATGCAGACGATATTTTGGCGGAAAGAGCATTAAAGCAGACGATAAAACTCGGCATGTTAATGAAGAAGCATCGGCTCACGTGTCGCACGGTTTTGATCCAGATAAGACGCCTAGCTATAAATGCAATCCAGCTTGCCCTATAAGCAGGGCAACGGTGAACGACTTTTTATCAATACTAATGTACATGTAGGCCTAGTTTGTGACTTTATTTTAAAGATATATAATAGTATGTTTCGTTATAGAAATCAAGCTTTATAGAAGTGGTTTAACCCATTACCCCACAAATACGCCTTTTTACGCCTTTTAATTTATTTCTCTAATGAAGAAAATAGTTTCAATTCATACCTCACAAATAAAGATTATAATAAAGAAATATGTATTATACTTTTTCAGATAATAGCTTAAAGCAGGCTGATAGTAGAACGCATTCTGCTTTACTTTCAACCTGCTTTAAGTTGTATCATATCATCAAAACTAGAAACAGGCTATGGGGTAATGAGTTAAGACTAGTTACAGATATAAAACATTCGTCATCGAGTATTCTGCTCCAATCTGACCAATCAAAAACTTGAGAATGATCTCAGACTCATCTCAAACGCTTTATAAACATCGGGAAAGTACGTGGAGTAAATCGGCTCATTCCGTGAAATAGAACAGGGGCCCGTCTGACGAAACCTTAACTCTTTCACTCTCAATGACGCTTTAAAGCGCGTTTGCAAACAGGTTGTGTCCTGATCAGACACCGCGTACCGCGGCGTCTGATCAGGACCCAAACAGTTTGACACTCTTATCGATATTTTTTAAGTCATACAACCTTCAATCGAACTTTGAAACGTGTCTTGCAGACAACAATACTGAAGCAGACGAAAATAAAGCGGTGAAGGGGTTAACTTCTCCCGAATTATTTGATAATGAAAGGGTTCAAATACATCAAATATCTGATTTCTCTATCTAATCCGGTCTTGTGGCATTTTTAAGACAATTCCAAAGAGATTTTACAAAAGAGAAAGGATTAGATGGAGAATGATAATTTCATAAAACCGGCACCAGCGTCGTACTAAAAGTATTACTAAATGCCATTATATTTTATATTCTAACACACTTTGCGCACGCCCCTATATAAACAAAGAACGAACGTTTCAGTGTTTGAATTTTCAATAGAACACTCACGCGCTTAAACGTTCTAACGTGACGTCATATGACTTCGAAAATGCGTTCGCCAATAAATGTAGCGCCGTTGCTTCGGTGCAAATTAATGTTAAATTATGTGTTAGAATCGAAATAATAAATTAATACCAGTGTTTTATCTAACAATCGAACACGGGTAGTCGTTGAGATGATTGTAATTAAACCACTCGGCCTAAAGGCCTCGTGATTAAATTACTACGCATCTCAACTCCTACCAGTGTTCGATTGCACCATAAAACACTGGTATGAATTTATTATTTCTTAAATAAAACTGCCTTTATAAATAAAAAAAACCCTGGTTAACTCACAACCAATAAAGCTATCCACGGAATTGAGGAGGAAGTTTTAGAAAATGTAGAAAATGAAGTTGTAGAAAATGTTATCCCAGATTTGCGCGAAACGGTTTCTGTCGGAAACGTGTGAAGCCAACAGTTATTTACTAATTTGCGATTTTATTAAGAAATTTCAATTTCATTTATATGTTAAACTGTTTTACGGACTCTCATCAGGGTCTGCACTGTTTGCTTTTGTCTATTTTCGTGGTTGGTATCGGCATGAATGGACTGAGGTCAAAGACCACCAAATCTTGTGAGTGCGTGAGAATGTTGCCAGGTGGTGTAGGTGGGAGTGCCATTAACCAATTTACTGATAACCCAGCCTAGTTCCATGTCTGACCTCTTCCGGTAGAAATCCAGAACACGGTCTTCAATGACATATAGGATCTGTCATGAGTCGATGTTTAAGACAAGCTGATCTCAAACGAGTATAGAATTGAAATGTTATTAAGGGAGCCTTGGCGAGCTTAATAACTTTTCTATTCTAGACGAGTTTGAGATCAACTTGTCTTAAACATCGACGAGTGACAGATTGTTTTTCTCACATTACCAACGATTTAAGCTTTTTTTTTTATAAGGAATATGCATTTTTTGGAACCCCGGTGACGTCAAAATGCCGTTATAAATAGTGACGTTATAGTGACGTCATCAAAATGATCTTACACATGTTGGAGATAAGGCTATTCGTCATCGTTGTTCGCTATAGAAAACAGGGGTAGATATGTTAGAAAGCAAAGTCTCTCATCAACGAACTTTCGAAACCTGATAAAACTGCAGCTTATGTTTTAACTCTTTCAACTTTACGGAGCTGTTTAGAATATGTTCATTATATTTGCAAAACATCGTAGACCAAGATCAGAGGGCTCCTATAGGAACACTCTGATCAGGGTCTACTATGTTTGCTAATTTAGAGCAGTA
The DNA here is from genome assembly GCA_922989275.2 of Gari tellinella. NCBI lineage: Eukaryota > Metazoa > Mollusca > Bivalvia > Cardiida > Psammobiidae > Gari > Gari tellinella. The sequence goes on along the minus strand of OV277865.1, from coordinate 73,181,656 downwards.
TTTATTAAACTACCCAGAATTCCAAGTGGACTTGTTCATGTTTTGGTAACTAAAAGACCAACAGAGGAATATAAGAATCAACAAGAGTCACTTAGTGTCGAAAGATTTAATTTACAACAAAAGTAATCCTTTACCGCCTCACTAAAGACAATAGTTCTACTTACAAGCATAACTATTGCAGCAAAAGAAGTATGTTCTGCATCCTAGCAGATGGTAGCTAAGCTCAGACTTCTACATTTTATTATAATGCGTTTCGTTTGCGTTTAAACGGGGGAAAATGACGTCTTCTCCCCTGTAAAATGAATGAACAATAAATGCACTGTTTAACCCTTTACCTCATAGAAGCGAATATGATTAACCCTTTACCTCATAGCCTGTTTTTAGTTTTGAAGACAGGTGACCACTTAAAGCAGGTTGAAAGTAAAGCAGAATGTGCCCTAAGGCACATTCTGCTTTACTTTCAGCCTGCTTTAAGCTAAAATCTGCTAGGCTATATAAAATATTTGTAATGGTCATTGTTCATGAGGGTATAAACTGGAACTATTTTCTTCAGCGGAGGAATAAATTAAATACGCTAAAAGTCGCTTCTATGAGGGAAAGGGTTAATTACTCCGCTGAAGAAAAAAGTTCCAATTTAATCAGTCATGCATATATACCGGTATTATAGAGAATATTTTCCATATTCTAGCACATGATAGCTTAAAGCAGGCTGAAAGTATAGCAGAATGCGCCCTAAGGCGCATTCTGCTTTACTTTCAACCTGCTTTAAGTAGTCACCTATTTACAATACGAGAAATAGGCTATCAGGTAATGGGTTTAGCTGTACAGTATACTTTTGAAAAGTTCGCTTGTACTGTCCAAACAGTGTACAATCAGATGAGAATAATTCTAACAAAGATCTCTGATCAGGGTCTATACTATGTGTCATATTGCAATGAATTGCACCCTAAGAAGCCAGCAAATAACAAACAAACTAAAATACGAACAAAAAACAACGTAAAAACAATAAAAAAAACCAACAAACAAAGCACCAAACAAAGAAACAACAACAAAACAAACAAAGAGAAAGTAATAAGAGAAGGTAGTAAACAATTACTAAACGTTCTTGGACACTGGAATTGTACAGCTAATCCGTGACTGTATAGAGTAGATCCAAGTGTTTTCAAAAGAAAAATATGTTGACGGTGTAAAATAATATGAGTAATGGATTGAGCATGCAGAAACGTCATAATATTTGATACTCCTAAAATTGTTGCTGAAATCAAAATTGCTGAAAAAAAATTATAAAGAAAAAACGTGCTTTAAGCAGAATAAATAGGCCTTTCACATCGGGAAGAAACGGGTTGTTTTGTTAGCAAAAAAAAGATTTTTTTCCTTTCAATCATAATGATTAAGATAACAAAAACCTGTTTTCTTTGTTCTAGGCGATGCCACAAATTTCCTGAGATCTTGGTTCCAAAGACTTCGAGCCAACATAGAAGAACTGAGTTCATCCGAACACCCTAACCAACCGACACATCGGATGAGTCGAAGCCTGGATACAAGCAATGGCGGAAACGCAGATCATCCAGAAATAAGAGTGAACGAAAGATCAAGCAATGGCAGTTCATTTGAAACTTATGAAAAGAAATTTATAATCAACCAAACCCTGAGCTACTTAAAACAGATATACTACTACTCACAATACCGACAAAAACAGCGAGAAAACAACAACAACAACGAACAGTCATCCGCTTCTGCCCCACCACCGATAGAGACACCAAATAACACAAACCGTGTGAACGCGCTGTTGAGCGCCAAGATGAATGAGTTGAATGCACTGTCACTGTCTCAGCTGGAGAATATATTCCACAATGTGAGGCGTGCTGCAAGGGACGGTGTTGAAGACCCCGGTATTACGTCAGTGTGTTGTGCTAATGGTTAAATATGTACAACCTCGAAAATGTCACTGGAATCTTCCATATAGATTATTTGGAAGAATCAATGTCAATTTAGAGGTGCAAAATAGATATGCTTACTTAGTCTCCGTATAGCGGAGATTTGCAATAAGCGTTGCAAAAAGTTCAGCTCCAGATGCAGAAGCACGGCGTCTTATCTGGATCTTGACTTTTTGTCAAAGTCCTTCGTGATGAAGAAATACCACGTTTGAACCCTTATCTCCCAAGCAACGAATGTATACAGTGGAGAATGTGTTATTCTTTCCCAATAAACGCGTTTACGCTAAAACTATTATTTCCTCTGCAAACAGTTTGGAGCCAGATCAGACGCCGGTAACCCGGCGTCTGATCAGGCTCCTAACTGTTTGCCACCAAGATAAACATGAAATATCAGAATTGTCCAAAAGTTGTTCTTTTCTACGTTTTAGCGTTTTGCGTTTGCGTACGTTTGCGTTTAAACGGGAAAGAATAACAGATTCTCCACTGTACGCCTATTACGCACTATGTACCTGCGAGGAGTACAGAGAACTCAAACGTTTAATAACCTTGCACCAGTAGGTTTTCCTGTACAAAAAGCACAGACCCTGCTCAGAGAGCTCCTTTTTTGCCAGGGTCTAGGCTGTTTGTCACATTGAAACTTATTGTAAAACTAACAACAAAAGAACCTAGATAGTCAGTCAAACCTTGACCTGACTAAACTGGATACTGCAAGTGTCCATAAGTGTATCAGAGGTTTAACATATTTAATCATTTACCCCATAGCCTGTTTCTAGTTTTGAAGCCATGTGACCACTAAATGCAAGTTGAAAGTAAATCAAAATATGCCTTAAGGTGCATTCTGGTTTATTTTTAGCCTGCTTAAAGCTGTCGTCTGCTAGAAGTAAGATACTATTTCTCCTGGTACATTTTCATGACTGCATATATTAGAACTTTTACTTCAATGGAGGAATAAATTAACTGCGCTAAAAGGTGCATGGGGGAGGGTAAAGTGCGACTGATCCAACATCATGACCAATATACAAACCGCTTAAATATGGGCGGGGCTATTTGACGGATAGGCTGATTATTTTCTGTGAGGTTTGTTAAAGCAATGAAGTGTCAAGTGTATAAAAGAGTGTATATTTCATAGACGTGCTTTCATATACGCAGGGCTGCCATAAGTTGACATGAAAAATCCTAAGATTTCCAAATTTGCATTTTTCAAGTGCGATTTTACGAATCGTACCTTTACCCCAATTGCCTGCTTCTAATTTTGTTGCCACGTGGCTGCTAAAAGCAGGCTGGAAGTAAGGCAGAATGCGCCTGAAGGCGCATTTTGCTTTACTTTCAGCCTGCTTTAAGATACAGGGTAGTGGAAAAATTCCGGAGAAATGGCAGCCCTATATACGAACATTTACGATAGAAATGTTGACACATTTTGACCGATTAATTGCAGTCGGTTAAAATTAATCAAACATTTTTAAGGTACAGTGCTATTTATTGGCAGCATAATGATTGAATCATTAAAGGGATAGTGTTATACGTTAACGACGTAAAAGAAACATGTGCAGACTTATGTTGCAAACGTTTCATGACGTCGTGTGTTTGTGATAACCCCGTCAATGCCATAACGTCACCTGTTTTAAAACAAGTGTCGTCTGCTTGTTTCTGAAATTTAATATTTTTTTGTATTTTGATTTAGGAAACATTGAAATGGTTTTGTGTCAAACAGTTTGGATCCAAACAATAAAGCGCTACGCAGTGTCTGATCAGAATCCAAACTGTTTGCAAATAATAATTTTAGATCTACTCGGAGTAAGGCATTGAAGAATTAACCGAAAGAGAAAGTCGACTGCTAATATTGTGTGAGCTATTGGTATTGCTGTTAATTCGTTATTTTGGTGTGTAATAATTGTAAATTATTTATTAGAAGTTTGTACATAAAGATACACTTTGAATGTTCTTTATCCCTCTATAGCGTACAGTAACAAGTACAGTCAAACGTCTCAATTACGACCACTAAAATGAAGGCTAATTAATTGTATAAAAGACAGATGACAGCTTAAAGCAAGGTGGCAGTAAAACAGAAAGCTCCTAACGGAGCTTTCTGTTATACTGTTATCTTGCTTTAAGCAGTCATCTGTCGTAAACACCTAATAATTAAAACAATTTTGTTGCCTTATTAGAGAGGTGGTCGTAATAGAGAGGTGGTCGAATTAGAGAGGCTTTTACTAAAACATGTAACCCCTTTAGCGCCTAGATAGGCAAAACTTACATTTGCAAACTATTTGGACTCATATCAGATACCGCAGAGCAAGTTGTAGAAAAATAAATGTTCAAAAAGTTAATAATTATTTCAATCTTAAGGGCAAACAGTTTGCATCTTGATAACCCGATTATCAATCTATTCTGAACTGTTTGCAAAACAATATTTTTTATAATAATAATTATAATAATAATAATAATAATAATAAAGACCATATTCAACGAGAGAACTCATTTGGTAAATACCGATCTTCCATGAGGCCCTCAACATATATACACGTACATAAAACAAAAGCATTTCGTACAAAACAAATAACAATATAACAATACAATGTACTAATTGGATGTAGCAATTTGTAAGAAAAACGTATCTTAGCATTTGAAAAAGTGTACCTGTTAAGTATACACTTGTCCTATGCAAACAGTGAAGACCCAGATAACAGGAATCCTAACGGAATCCTCTGATCAGGGTCTGCACCGTTTGTCATTTTACAATGTATGAAGAAATTATAAAAGATAGCCCCTAAATAGATCTAGCAATAAGATGGACTAGACTTAATTGGAAACTGGATTTATCAAGTTGAAGTTTCAAGGCAAGGAAAAGTAATTTAATCTTTTATACAAGTAATCTAATATTATGTATAGGAATCATCGTCTTCCCAACATTATTTGTACAAACATGCGAAAAAATGTTTACATCTTATTTCCATTGGAAACAGTTTTTAGCCAGATCAGACGCCGGATAACTTGGTGTCTTATTAGGCTCCAATCTGTTTCCTCTCATACATAGAGGAATCGTAAACTTTTTCAAGAAACAAAACTATTGCCACATTTTATTGCAGTGCATTTCCTTTCACCCCGTGTTTAAACCACAGGGATCCGACACAATTGATTTTTGAGGGGGGAAATATCGTCAGAATGTATATATAGAGACAAGGGGTACAACTAATTGTCAATATATTCTCACCCTATTTCGCCAAACCTGGCATATCATGAAACAAAAAAATGTACAATTTTATTAACACATTTGTGCCCACAATATCATGTATGGGACATAGGCAAACAGTGTAGACATTGATCAGACGCCGCATGATGCGGCGTCTGATCAGAGTCTACACTCTTTTTGCTGATAGGAATTTCAATATAAAACAAAATGAAAAATGAAAATTTTGACCAGGCATCTAATCCAATATATAAACAAGGAAGAATCCACTGGGTATAAATGGGTTAAAAGAAAACGTGTATAATATGGGGCAAATGGGGAAAACGCCTAATATTTGATTTCTGTTCATAAATAATAAGTACAAGCTGGAAAACTGTCTGAGATAACCAGCACAATGTCTGAGATATATAGGATCTGTCATAGTCGATGTTTAAGACAATCTGATCTCAAACGAGTCTAAAATTGAAATGTTATTAAGCGAGCCTTAGCGAGCTTGATAACTTTTCTATTCTCGACTAGTTTGAGATCAGCTTGTCTTAAATATTGACGTGTGACAGATTCATTCTCACATAACCAGCGATTTTAAGCTATTTTTTACAGCAATATTCTTTTTTTTTTAAACCTGGTGACGTCAGAACACCTTTATAAAAAGAGATGTTATAGTGACGTCGTCAAAGTGATCTCACACACGTTGGGTATTCGTGATCGTTGTTCGCTATACAAAACAGGGGTAGTTATGTTAGAAATGGCAGTCCTTTTCCACCAACAACTGCGAATTAACAGCGCATGTTTACAACAATAGAACAACTACTAACGCAGGTAACACCAGCACACTGATCCTGTTAGCCAATATGGTGTAGGTAAATCCAGTCGTTTCTCCAACGCGCCCTCCTCCATTGCGGCTGAAATACTCATCTATGCATATCTCAAAGGTTATGTTCGACAGATTCTTTTCTTCCTGATCCACGATATAGTTATCGTAATGCTGTGATGGTTTGATATAGTTATTCCTCAGTGCATTTCTATAATCAAGACCACTTATCCTAATCCGTGGACACAGTAAATCAGTGAGATACAACGGGGGAGCTGTGCAGGATTTTTCTAAATATAAATGATACGGCATGTGTGAATTTATAGTGTCGAATATCTTCTTGTCAGGTTTCTGCGAATTCAAGTTCATGACAAAAGTATAATTATTTGTACTGTCTATATCCACGTATAAAATGTTGTTGTTAAGCATATTTGCAATGTCCACGATGGTCGTTTCAAGGCAGGTAGGGGATGTAACAAGCTCTAAATTGGCACTCAATGTCAAGTTTTGCTTTGTCGTGTTTTGTTGAATAATATTTGAGCAAATGCTGCAATTTCCATCCTGGTTCTTTATCATATTATTCAATGCCAATGCTGCAAATTCAATATCGTTTTCGTTCTTTAGAGAAGCCATTGAAGTCAATAGTATTTCAAATGCAACAGGCAAACCATCTGTTGCTGTGAAGACTTTCAAACAAGTACCGTATGTTGGAACAGAATGCACTGGGCATATCAAATCTCTGCATACGTCCTGAAAATAAATTGATATACAGTAAAAACTCGATTATACGAACTCGCGTAAGTTCGAACATACTCATATTTCAAAGTTAAAACGTGGCTAAGCCACGTTTTAACTTTGAAATACGGGTATGTTCGACTTAAAGGATGTCGACTTATCAAAATTCAACATACGAAATACTTGTAATATCGATTTAAGCGAGTTCGTAGAATCGAGTTTCGCCCGTACATGCCAATTGCATTTAATTTTATTGAAGCATACATTCTTCTGAAATTCTTCGCGATTATCGTGTAAACTATAGATATATAGATTATTTTCAGTAAAAAGAGTACATAAAATTGGCAAAACATAATTAAAGCAAACATATAAAAGCCATGCAATGCCACTAGACACCAAGGATAACACAACAGTAGGAAACTATTTTCTTTATTTCCATTGTGGCCTTTGAGTTTAGTGGCAAGACACAGAGAGTCACGGTATTATTATTAATAAATATCATAGTTGGTACAGTGGTAAATACGCTATTCCTACCCATTTACGCGTTAATCTATGCGTAAGAAACGCATAGTGAACGGTTAACGAACGCTTAACGAACTGTTAACGCCTAACGATCTTAACCCGTTTAAACGCGTTAATAAACGATTATACCAGAGATGCTGCGATTGGTGCTTCAGGTATCCGTTTCACGCGGAGATTTCGGATCTTATCGATAGGCACTGACCACGCGCCTGTAACCAATCTATTTATGTAACCCGCCTATATATGCCACTCAGATATCGGGGGTTTATCAGTGTATTGCCAAAGATAGCAATGTTATCGGCGATACCACCTAATGTTCTGTAATACACATATCATAAAGTGTTTGTGTAAACCGCTGAAGTTAAGGGGTCCGTCGGCTAAGTGATGACCCTTTCATCCGGGCTCTTTTAAACGCGTAAATAAACGCGTAAAGAAACGGCTAGGAAAGCCGTTTAACGAAACGGATAATAAACGCGTGGTGAACGGTTAACAAACGCGTAAGAAACGCGTAGAGTGGGTAGGAATAGCGTATTTACCACTGTATCTTAAATTAAAAGCATCACAGAAATCGTATTATCGTTGAGCTAAATAATTGTTGGTATCAGAATGACTAGATCGTGTTCACAAATTAGCATAGAAGAGTCTCAATAAGAATAATGATAATATGAAGCAACCCTATCTAAGTTAACACAGATATATAAGAAAGAAAAGTGAATAAAAAGCCCTGATATGCAAAAAATACGATAAATTCATAAGTAGTATCTATCAAGTAGAAAAAATGTTTTAAACTTGTTCTTTATCTGACAAGACTTTTTTGACACCGAATCTAAATTGAGTCGAAGAAATACTTAGTCTTACATTCTGAGGAAGACCATTCCACAAGTGAACACGTCTGGAAAGAAATGATGTCTTACCAAAGATGTTGACACTAGAAATGGCATAGCGCACATTATCAGTAAAAGTGAAAGAAAACGAGTATTCTTGAATGGGAACTGCTGTCATGTTTGACAGTGTATATCATTTGTGCACAGAGCTTAAAAACAAAATAATTATTAAGATATGTCTTTTGAAATATAATAAACGTGCGAATAGGTTATTTGATCAACTCGTTTTGATTTTGGCAAACAGTTGAGGTATTTAAAAAGACGTGTGCTTATGTGTGCCCCAGCGTCTAAGTTTAAAACTATAAATTCCCTTGCCTACTTTAAAAGGAAAGATTTAAAAAAGTTGGATACATGCATTGATTTTCAAAAGACAAAACATAAACTGTATGTACTATACCGAATACTTGTCGTAGATTTTGCTGCTCATGCACCTCGAGGTCGTATCTTGTGTCGAACTTGGTTCTTTTATATCTAACAGGATTGTTAAAGGATAAACGATCGGTGTCCTAATTAACCAATAAGAACATTCATCTTGTAGCTCATCATCAACGTCATCATCAATATTGCAAACAAAGCAAAACACGTTTTTTGAAACAACCCCTTTTTGTACAAAAGGTGCGTATTGTCCGATACTACACGCTTTGTCAATGTTAGAATCATGCTTGTTCCATTTGCCAGTGACGTTGCATTTGTCATATTTTGTCAGGTAACACCTACTGTTTGATGGTAGTGATATATGTCCTGGAGCTTCAGACCATGCTTCGCAGTCTGGGTTTTTTATCAATTCAATCGATGGCTGTCTGGAGAAATTTGCATTGAAGACGTTAATAGAACATTTAACAAACAGAGTCCACTGTGTATATTTAACGACTCCGTTACATAATGCACAATGACGGTTTCTGTATATGTTACCGGCTTCATCAGAAACAAATATGTGTTCATCTATTGTTTTCGGGGAGCGACGAGTACACATAAGCCTATCAGCTTTTTTACGATATGTCGACGGGCATGTTCTAATGGCATTGTACCGTTTAAACTCCGAATGGAATCCATCATTACCGCGATCTTCAACAGGATGGGCCACCGAAAGGCATTCTGTGGTTTTGTATACGTCTTGTAGCATAGATTCATTCCTAGCATCGGGGCAGCACGAATTCGTTTCCATGCATCTCTGTTCACAATAACATGGTAAACAGCATGATATTTTCTGTTTGTTGTAATACGGAAAGTCCAGTTGTGGTGGTAGAGTGCATGTGCTGGAGAACGGACAGAGGTCCCTGTAGGTCTCCAGCACGAATTGCTCATAGTTCTGTGTGTTGGTTTCAGCTACTAGTACAAGGAAAATAAGCGCAAAAATAGCCATTGTTTGTCTCCTTGGGTAACACAGAAATATTCAATAACAAGTATTTAAACGATTAGTGATTATCTGCTTTACAGTTAGCATCTTTTGTTTATATAACATAAGCACTTTCTGTATTGTCATTAAAGAATTCTAAAATTACTAGAACTGCTTTGCGGCTATGTAACACATATATATGTAGATGTTCTCTACTAAAAACACCTTTACGTTTGCTGACCTGGATGCGCTCATTAAATATTATAAGCTTATATACTGTTAAACCTCTCCATCACGACCATTAAGTCATGTAACCTTTATATTGGTACTAAAAACACGTGACGGCTCAAAGTAAAATGGGAAAAAAGCAAAAACCTCATGTAGGAGCTTTCTGTTTTACTTTCATTTTGCTTTAAACTGTCAAATACCTTTAAATACCGTAAGTGTTTCTCCTTTTCGGGGGCCGTAAGAGATATGTTTTACTGGACGTAACGCCATGTTTTTCACAATGGTAATCCTATATTTGACAGTTGAAATTATATAATTAACGCCTAATGTTTGCTTCATATGTGATATTTGAAGCGAGTAAAGATACGTTTCATTAATATATAATATACTTTTAGACACGGATTTGCCTCAGCGATGACCCCTACGGACTTGTGTAACCCTTTTTCCTCCATTGAATAGTTTCTATTTATGAAGGACGTATAGGTGAATTACATTACAGTGCTCCCTCTCTACAACGACACCCTATGGGAGACAAATATTGTGTGCGTTGTTCGGAGGGAGTAGTTATAGGGAGGGAAATTGGCTGGCATTTGCAAACAGCTTGAATCCAGATCAGACGCCGCGTCACGCGGCGTCGGGTCTGGATTCAAGCTGTTTGCCACTTTATATTATATTTCTTTCTATGTATGGTGTCGGTGGCCCAATGGTAGGACGCTCGACTAGGAAGCGAGAGGTTCCTGGTTCGAGCCCTGTCAGGATCCCTGAAATTTTTCTGAGCAAAAAATTAACCCTACATTGCTCCACTTCACCCAGGTGATTTAAATGGGTACCTGAGAGGGAAATAAGTCAATGTGTCATGGCTGCTAGTAGCGCCGAATGTAAATGGCCGACTTGTGACTCGATGAACAGGGAGGTAATTGTAAAAGTCGGAAGAATATAACATATAAATTTCTGACTTGATAAACCTATCACCTTTACCTTTACCTTTATGTATCAAAATGTCAAATATGTAACTTTGAGAAAAAAACAGCAGACGACACTTTTAAGCAGACGATATTGCAGCAGTAAAAGCGTTATACATAATTGTCTTATTTAGGGAACTGCGACAATGGTGGTTGTATGGAGGGAGTTGTTGTTGGGAGGGCCGTTGAAGGTCCGACGACAATAAACCCGTTTGCATGGTAATCCAATAGTTGACAGTTAAATTTATTACGAACACCTAATGTTTGCTACTTAACCCTTTCCCTGATAGAAGCGACTTTTAGCACATGCATTTTATTCATCCGTTGGAGAAAATAGTTCCAATATAAACCGTACTGAATATGTGTCATATTTAATAATTTCCTTATTCTAGCTGGTAATAGCTTAAAGCAGGCTGAAAGTAAAGCAGAATGCGCCTTAGGGCGCATTCTGCTTTACTTTCAACCTGCTTTAAGTAGTCACCTATCTTCAATATTATAACTAGGCTATCAGGTAAAGGGATAATGTGATATTTGAAGCGCGTAAGCATACGTTTCACTAATTAATGATATACATGTACATGTACTTTTAGACACGAATTTGCCTCAACGATGACCCCTGATTTGTTTGATCCTTTTCCCTCCATAGCATAATCTCCATTTATGATGCTTATTTTGAAGAGAAGGCGGAGGCATCGTTTGGTACTTATAAAGAGAAAACGACTAGTGACACATTATAAGCATATACATATTTTTTGTCCTTTTATAATATCATTTTGGCTTTTTTCTTTATCTAAAAACGACATATAAACTTGATAACATTTGTACTTCAATTCATGTTTATTCATCGGGTATGCTATTGTCTCGTGTAGCCCAGTTATGCCCACGGTCCTATACATAGGACAGAGGCAAACAGTGTAGACTTTGATCAGACGCCGCATAATGCGGCGTCTGATCAGAGTATTCATTGTTTGCTGATAAGAATTTAATACTTTTAGGTTTTGGGCGTCTACGAAATGACTCAAAATTCGGCTGTGAAATGACTCCTTTTACCGGCTACGAAAAGACTAGTTTCCTTTCTGTTTATTTGACAGAGATTATACCAAGAACTATTTAAAAGGAAGGCAAGTCGGTGGTTTTGGTTCCTTGCGCTGCTTCTCTGTGAATGATATTATCTGAACTTATCTTCCTAAAATCATCATCATCTCACATCACCACCCCTTATCATTAACCGGCGAGATATATATCACATTCTGTGTAGAAGTGTCTTTAGTAGGTGAGAAATGTGTCTACTTGTGGGTTTCGTTAACTTATACATACGTCAAGGTTGACGTCATCGGTTTTTGTATTTGGATTTGTTGTAATTTGACGACGCTTTGAGCAGCATTTCAGTCACATCTCGGCGTCATTGGATTGTCGCCAATCCCTTCACTGCCTTACCCCGAGTACAGTAGTTATTTGCAAAAAGTTTGGATCCTGATCAGACGCCGCGTAACGCGGCGTCTGATCAGGATCCAAACTGTTTGACACTCGTTTCTATATTTCTTAAGTCAAATTACCTAGATCTGGTCAAACATACTGAATATGTTCAGAGCAAATAATCTCACTATAAATTTAAATTTTGAAACAATTTCATTAGGGCTACCAGAACAAAAAGTATACAAAACACCTGTAAATTATTCCATCTTACTGGCAAAATATTACATCTTTCGATGCAAATGTTTAAAAGAAAGACCAAACTTCAAACTCTTTAAAAAATACATGCAGGACAAAGTCCATACAGATAAACATATTGCCCAACGAAAAGACAAACTTGCCCTGCATCATGCAAAATGGGATGGATTTTTACTAGTAGATTAAAAAACAATAGCTGTTTTCTCCCCTCTCAATATACTTTTCTTTCTCTTTAACTGTCTTTCTTTTTCCCGTCGCAGACGGGTCTGTTTTGTCTATTGACCCAATTTGACCGCAACTGTATGAAACAATTTAACCAATCAGGAATGATCAGAAATCCTGGTCAATGATCACGTGCTTGAAATGCAGTACTCTTATCGGCCAATGTGCCAAAATGGCCTAGACTGGCGTTCTGTTATTTTTTCACATCTATCTTGCGAGTGTAAACCTGGCAAAACAATGAGATGCAGTCTAAATTATTGCTGCGTTACTATGTCATCATTTCTAAATTTAGCGTGTATAAGCTCTAAATTTAGCATGTGGGAAAGTCTGTTTACGAAAGATGTTAAGTCAGAATCAGTGTATACACTTGCATGTCTCTTTAAGTGAATACTGTATCCCACAAAAAACTTTAACCTGCGACGGAATATCTTTTTTAAAGATATTTCTTGTTTCGTCTTCCTCTTTTTCTTCTCTTTCTTTGCCATCTCCTTTTTTTTCTTCAACTATTCCAAGACTGATGTTATATTGAATAGCACATTTACTTTAGCTTAGATGTTTTGGTCTATTATCTCTCCAGATATGTTTATGTAAGAATGCTACACATAGTATGTGTTTGTGCTGTACAATGCAATATGATAAATAAAATGATAAAAAAATCAAATTACCTAAAAATTGTTACAGTTTAAACATATTTTATTTTCCAAATGTAGATCTACATGAAAATGGGGTCGGGTCACAAGTTCTGACAACACTAGTTTTGACTCTTCCCCTACATTTTATACAAACAAAACATGAACAATGGCTTGTCCTAAATTTAATTGCAAAAACTGTATATACTTATATAGAGGAGCAAAAATAATGTTTTTAGAAATACAATGTAGAAGCAGACGACAGTTGTCATGGCAGTGTAGGGGTTAAATCACTCATAATATAATTTCTACTGATAAGTCACCATGATCTTTCTACAGTCGTGTGACCCTTTCATCGCCGAAGTCGCATAAATGCGACCTTGCAAACAGTTTTGATCCTGATCAGACGCCGCGTAACGCGGCGCCTGATCAGGATCAAAACTATTTGACACTCGTAAAAATATTCCTTAAACCACAACTTCCTTAAATCTAACTTTGAAACAATTTTGCAGACAACACCATTGAAGCAGACTACAAAATAACAATGTTTACCGATACTCATAATATTCTCAGATGACGTCATTCAAATCTCCTAGTTCTGCCATGAGTTCAGTAAGGAAATCGATGGCTATCGATTGCGAGTTAAGAAAACGTTTTTCTTCCGTTCAAACGCAAATGCATTGTAATGAAATATAGAAGATGACCACTTTTTAACAATTCCGACAACAAGTTTTAAACTGAGTGGCAAACAATTTGGAGCCTGATCAGACCCCGGGTTACTGAAGTCTGATCTGGCTCTAATCTGTTTGCAATAAAATAATACTAGTTTAAGTGTAAACGCGGTTATTTGGAAATACAATGCGAAAAGTTTTCTCTACTATACTCTGCATGCTGCAACATGAACAGCAAACGGTGGTAGAGGTATAATTTTTTCCAATAAACGCGTTTGGATTTTATCCTTATCAGACGCCGAGTAACTCGGTGTCTGATCATGCAAACTGTTTTTAATTTTTTATTTCAATAACGTGTTTCATTATCTACAATTGATTACAATTTGTTTGCGTGTCGTTAGCAAACACGGGAGAGAAATAACATGTGTGAGGCCAACACAAATGTCCGGTTTAGAGGGGTTTAAACCCATATCTCGTTTCTAGTATGGAAGATAGATGATCACTTAAAGCAGGTTGAAAGTAAAGCTCAACTTTCAGCCTGCTTTAAGCTATCATCTGCTAGAATGTAGAACACATTTTTGATGAAACATATTCGTGAAATGTATTTTCTTCAGTGTAGGAATAAATCAAAGGCGAAAAAGGCATATTTATGGTGAAATGTGTTAACATAAAAAAGGGTTGGAATCGAAACTTAAGTTTTTGTCCGGTTTAGAGGGAATTCCGGTATTCAGAGGGGTTCCACTGCAATCAATCATAACTTTAGAATAAGGGCATATCTGACTTAAACCCTCCGCTGCCTTATCCCGAGTTCTAATGTTATGTGCAAACAGTTGTGATCCTGATCAGACGCCGATAATGCAAGCGTTAGACATAATTGTCTTGTATAGGGAACGGCGGCAAGGGCCGTTGTACGGATGGGTCGTTGTTTGGAGGGCCGTTGTAGGGAGGGATTACTGTATTTCAAAGTTAAACATGGCTAAGCCACACTTTAAATCATTACTCCATAATAACGCATTCTGGCGCCTTTAATTTATTTCTTTTCCTCAACTGCATAAAAATATTATAGGGCCACTTTTGTAGAAGTAGAATGGGGGTACAGTGGAGAATCTGTTATTCTTACGTCATTGGTGACGTCATACAGTGGAGAATCTGTTATTCTTTCCCGTTTAAACGCAAACGTACGCAAACGCAAAGCAATAAAACGTAGAAAAGAACAACTTTTGGACAATTCTGATAATTCTTGTTTATCTTGGTGGCAAACAGTTTGGAGCCTGATCAGACGCCGGGTTACCCGGCGTCTGATCTGGCTCCAAACTGTTTGCACTGCAAATAATAGTTTTAGCGTAAACGCGTTTATTGGGAAAGAATAACAGATTCTCCACTGTACATGTACAGCAAAATGCGCTTGAAAGTTAGTTTTGCATTTCTTTCAATCTGTTTTAAGTGGTCACATGTCTTCAAAACTAGAAAAAGGCTATAAATTAAATACGAGTATGTTCGACTAAACTAAAATGATTTCGAAAGACACATTTGTTTGTAAAAAAACACCATATTATTTGAAATAACATGTATTTAGTACATGTACATGTTATTTGAAATAACATCTTTTTGTTTTTTTGCCCGGCGTAACTGTTTGCAAATGTTTTTGGTTTTTTCTTCTTTAAATTTAGCTTAAACGCGTTTATTGAGAATGAAAAACGTTTTCTCTACAGTAAAATTTGGCGATTAAATGTTAAATTTTTTGCATGATGGGTAATGTTTTCGTCTGCAACAAAAACTGTCCGCTACTGTTCTAAAAATAGAATTTTCAAGATTTCTTTTCAAAACAGGATTAGAGGGTCAAACAGTGTAGATCCTGATGAGACACCGCGTTATGCGGCGATTCATCAGGATCATAACTGTTTAAAAAGATAATGACCGTTGCACATAAATCGGCCGCTAGTATGCAAAGAGTTAAAATTGTCGTCTTTGTTTTCTCTTAACCCTTTCCCCCATAGAAGCGCCCTTTAGCGAATATGATTTATTCCTCCGCTGAAGAAAATAGTTCCAATTTAATCAGTCATGAATATATATCATAGGGAATATTTTCTACATTCTAGCACATGATAGCTTAAAGCAGGCTGAAAGTTAAGCAGAATGCGCCTTTAGGCGCATTCTACTTTACTTTCAACCTGCTTTAAGAAGTCACCTATTTTCAATACTATAAATAGGCTAGCAGGTATAAAGGGTTAAAATAGCATATCTGATCTGGATTTAAGCTGTTTGTAAATGTAAGCAATGCAGCTCAACACTCTAGGGTTTTTATTTTCCCTCCCTATAAAAACTCCCTCAGAACAACGTACATAATCGTTTTGGTGTTGTTTTAGAGAGGAACACTGTATAAAATTTAGTGATGAAATGTTTAACCCCTTCACTACCGTGACGTCATCAATTTCAAATAATTGTCGTCTGCTTTTATTTCTTAAATTATATTTTTTGCTATTTTGACTGAAGAAATATTTAAATGAGAGTCAAATAGTTTGAATCCTGATCAGACGCCGCGTCACGCGGCGTCTGACCAGGATCCAAACTGTTTGCATAAAAGTTGTGCTCGGGGGTAAGGACGTGAAGGGGTTAAATTGTTCGTGAAATTATCGTGACAAGATGTATACATGTGTACTCTTACTTGGCGGGTATACAAACACCCACAGCAGACGAGAGTTTTCCGCTGTCGTGACAGATTTGGTCAGAAAACCTAAACAATGGCCTCATGGCGTCGACAAGCCAGGTAAACTTCTATTTTAACAACAGCAAAACGGGTGGTGGCGCTAGTAGTAGCTTAAAATTACACACACCCTTCTTAAAAACTCCAATAGTCGTGAAACATTTTGCCGCCATACATTATGTCATCAGCTGCTTTCAGTTCATTAATTCAGAAATTTCAAAAATGCAATTTCAGTTTACAATTTCTGACTATTTAATGTAGTTCTTTTTTGCAATATATTGACAACTAATTTACTGATCAGGGGACTCCGTTTAGGGGCCTCTTAACGGGTCTACACCACAGGTACTTGACACATACATCTAGATATCTAGATCTATTACCAAAATAAATAAATATATAATTATATATATACATATTACATAAATATATATTTTTTTAATAGGCTTCTATTATAGAAAAAGCCTAGTAAAAAACTTATATATATATATTTTTTGTAATACATGTAGGTCTAGATCTAGATGTATGTGTCAAGTACCTGTGGTCTACACTGCATGTATGGAAAAAATAACTATTTATATTACGTACATTGTTTGTAAAACGATGCGAGAGACAAACCATTTGAATTCTGATCAGGTCTCAGATGTGTTGGAGACACACCCTTTAATTTCTGATAAAGTCTCATATTTTTAGGGCTTGGTCTGTATCCGAAGTGTTTTCAAAGGTCTTCCGAATGCAGCACTTCGGTATACAGTGGAACCCCTCTAAACCGGAACCTTTATAATCAGGAATTCTCTCTAAACCGGACAAAAACGTTGGTCCCGTTTCCAACACTTCTTCATTTTACCCATTACACCATAAATACGCCTTTTTACGTCGTTGGTTTAGTACCACACTGAAGAAAATAGTTTATACATTCTTAGAGATGATAGCTTAAAGCAGGTTGAAAGTAAAGCGGAATGCGCCTTAAGGCGCATTATGCTTTGCTTCCAACCTGCTTTAAGTGGTCAGCTATATTCCATACTTGAAACAAGCCATTTGGTAATGGGTTAAAACCCCTCTAAACTGGAAACCCCTCTAAACCGGAAAATGTTGTTGTCCCCTAACATGTCCGGTTTAGAGGGGTTTCACTGTACTATAGAAATGATACAGTGGAGTTCACATTTTTCTGTCCCAATAAACACGTTTGTGCGAAAACAATGAAGCCCGTTACAAACAGTTTTGAGCTATATCAGACACCGGGGTCCTAGGTTATAAAGCTTTTGAGTTCAGTCTGAAGTCGTTCTTTAGCATCTAATAGGTCAGATTTGAGCCTAGGCTCAAATCTGACCAATCAGGTGCTTCAGACAAGACTATACTCAACTCAGACGCTTTATAACCTTAGACCCGGGTGATCTGGCGTCACAGTTTACAATTCGGATCAAATCGAATCGTTAAAAACCTTTGAATTTGTTACAATCTTTCCCATACCCGAGTATAATATTTATTTGTAAACAGCTTGGAGCCTGATTAGACGTCGCGTGACGCCGCGTCTGGTCAGATTATAAACTGCTTGACACTCATTCTAATATTATACCTAATATTTAAATTTGAATAATAAAAACAAACGATAATTTTTCAAATTTGTTAACGTCATGGCAGTGAAGGAGTTAAACTTCGTTTAAAATAGGAAAGAATACCGTTCTCTGTATGAAATTAGTAGGTGCTCGCAGGGCTGCCATAAGTTGGCATGAAAAATCCTAATATTTCCAAATATGCATTTTTCAAGTGCGATTTTACGAATCGTACCTTTACCACATAGCCTGTTTCTTGTTTTGTAGACATATGACTACTTAAACAGACTGGAAGTAAAGCAGAATGCGCCTTACGGCACATTCTGCTTTACTTTCAGCCTGATTTAAGCTACCATGTACCAGAAAAAAATCCGAAGATTTAGGAAAAATCCGGAGAAATGGAAGCCCTGCGTTCGGGGTGGCATGCCGATGGTCAGGTAATGTGACTGGGTGTTGGTTAGAAACCCCGGGCATTTTATTGGGAAATGCCATAGAAACGCGGGACAAGCACGGACGTTGTAGAAACAAACAAGCAAGCCAATCTGATTGACCTTTTTAGCCCGGAAAACGGATATTTGTAACCTTTATAAACGTTTCGGTCCTTGCTCAAAACATTCGTTCTGAAGTTTGAATATTTTAGTAGATATTTGATAAAAGTCGGATTATACAAGAGGAATGAGACATTTTTTCTTTTTCCGTATAAATGAGTTTGTGATAAATTGTGATGTCAGGGCTGCCATCTCTCCGGATTTTTCCTAAATCTTCGGATTTTTTCTTATACATGGTAGCTTAAAGCAGGCTGAAAGGAAAGTAGAATGCGCTTTACTTCCAGCCTGCTTTAAGCTGTCGCATGCCAACAAAGCTAGAAACAGGCTATTTGGTAAAGGTACGATTCGTAAAATCACACTTGAAAAAGACAAATTAGGAAATTTTAGGATTTTTCATGTCAACTTATGGCAGCCCTGTGATGTGCAGTGTGAACAGTATGGAGCCAGATCAGACTCAAAAAATAATGGGCGTCCGATCAGGGCACAAAACGGGTTAACTATTTGTTAACCTTTTCAAGAATACCACCTGAGTGCCTATATGTTTAACCCTTTCACTGCCATGACGTCATCAAACTTAAACAATTGCCGTCTGCTTCTATTTCTAGAAACAATTTTTTAGGTATTTTGACTTACGATATATTGAAAGAAACGAGTGTCAACCCGTTTGGATTCTGATCAGACGCCGCGTAACGCGGCGTCTGATCATGATCTAAACTGTTTGCAAATAACTACTGTATTCGGGGTAAGGCAGTGAAGGGGTTAAGTGCATTGCTTTTACGTCTTATTCAAACGGGAAATACTAAAGACGTTCATATCGTCGTACTGGGTATGGTAGAGCAAATTGGAATCTTCTTTTTTTTTTAAAAAAACAACAACTCAAAAACAACAACAATAAACCAAAAAATAAAACAAATACTAACAACAAACAACAAAAAACCCTCCAAAAAGCAGAAGACTTTTTCAGCATCCAAATCCCCTCTTATAAAACTAAATTCTTCTGCTTCTAAAAATACTATCTATGTATACATTTTTTCAAATATATTTTCATGCAATTTTGCTTAAATGAAAAATATCAACGGTTATCAAACAATCTGGATCCAGAGTATCCACCGGGTTACTCGGCGTCTGGTCTAGGTTCAAACTGTTTGTTAATTTCGCCCCAATCAAATCGTAACCAAACACCAGACGGAGGCAGGGGAAGTTGTTAGTGTTAACGGATGACAAAAACGTAAACATTCCTCGGTGGCTACGAACAAGCTGAGCTTTTTTGTCACTCTTGACGTATGAATAGATCTATGACACTCACCCTGTAGAGATCATAGGGTGTTTAACTCTGTGCATGCTGGGTAATTTTGTCGTCTGCAATAATTGTCATCTGCTACTGTTCTCAAAATACATTTCTAAAACTTTCTTTTCAAAATAGGGTCAGAGTGTCAAACAGTTTGGATCCTGATGAGACGCCGCGTGACGCGGCGTCTCATCAGGATCCAAACTGTTTGCAAAGGTTGTCAATGTTTTAGCACTAGCATGGTAAAAGTTAACGAGGGTTTGGAGTGTTATATCAGAGACAGTTATGTCTCTGGTTATATAAACAGAAGGTGCTCAGGTTTAATCCACCAGTCAATGATGTAATCCTCACTACAAGTGCATTCTCACCTAGCACGGATTTATGTTAGGATACAAGATTATTTATTCATTTATTATTTACGAGAAGTACATGTAGATTATATTTGGATTTAAAACAAATCTTTAACGTTTGCAAGAAAGGACAATTATAGTTGGAGTTCAGACAATGTATTAATCGTTTGCAAGGAAAGAAGTTTATGAGTTTCTCTGTCGAGGTTAAATGCTTAAAAAATGCATTCATGCCAAGAGGAATTTTCCAGGTTTATATATTGGAGTCTATTGTTCAATTAAGGGATCTTTGCTCTAATTTTTCAATTTCATTTTATTTTTGATAGAAATTCGTTTAAGCAAACAGTGTAGACTCAAATCAGACGCCGCATTATGCGGCGTCTGATCTGAGTCTGCACTGTTTGTCTATGTCCCGTTTACGCAGCGCTAGACACAAATGGGTTACTGCCTTACCCAGTGTACAATCGTTATTTGCAAACAGTTTGGATCCTGATCAGACGTCGCGTAAGGCGGCGTTTGATCAGAATACAATCTGTTTGCAAATAACTATTGTATTCAGGGTAAAGAAGTGAAACGGTTAAACAATAACAATAATAATAAAAAAAATTATAATAATAAAAATGATATAAAAATAAATGAATTGAAATCAAAAAGACCGAATTTTACAGAAAATTGCAGACGACAAATTTGAGCAAATGATATTTTGTCTTCTAAAAAGATTAAAATAGAAAGTTGAATAAAATTATTCGCGGTGAATATTGTCCAATTCTGTCTCTGTAATAATATATTGTGGCTACTCATTGGAATCGTATATTCGCGACGATTCGAGACGATTTACAGAGTAGCCATGCCATAGGGTTTGATTGAGAAATAAGGGTGTTAATATTTCACCCATTGCCCCCTAACCTGTTCAATGCTTAGAAGACATGATTGTCCTCTTAAGGCAGTTTGAAAGTAAAGCAGAATGCACCCTGCTTAAACCACAAACTGTTCATATATAGAGAATATTTCGCATGGTACATATTCATGACTGTATTAAATGGAACTAGTTTCTTCATTTTATTTGATGAACACATTAAATGCGTAAAAGGTTGTACCTATGTGGCAATAGGTTAAGATACTCACTTTTCTCGGAATTCTACATATTTTACAGTTTTCTGAAATAAAAACAATAAAACCTCTCTATTACGACCATTAAAATGAATGCTAATTGATTACAGAAAAGATAGGGCACAGCTTAAAGCAAGTTGAAAATCAAAACAGAAAGCTCCCGAACAGCTTAAATCAAGATGGACGTAAAACAGAAAGCTCCTTTGGGAGCTTTCTGTTTTACGTTCATCTTGCTTTAAGCAGTTACCTGCATTAAAAAAAAACTGACAAATATCATATTAACTTAGTGATCGTAATTTTTAAGATTTTACTGTACACAGAATTTGAGGAAATCTCTATGTGACAAAGACTGACAACGTTATGATGGATAACAACTGGAAAGTTGTAGTTTATATGCTACTTTTAATGCTTATTGTTACTGTTTGTGCAAAACCAATAACATTACTCGTGGACACTGACACACCACGAGAAGAAACACAACTCGGGACGTTAACGAGGCACAGTAGTCTACCAGAGGGTAAGTATACATGTATCCGTTTGTCTGTTTATCCGTATGCTCGTCTGTCCCTCTCGTTGCTTACCCACATGTCTATCAATCTATCCTGCTATTGCTATCTATACCTGTCTCACATATGTCACTCTAATCCACTTTCTATCTCCCTTACTATCTCTCTGTGTGTGTGTCTCTCTCTATTCATCTATCTCATACACTCTCACTCGCTGTCTTATGCTACATGTATCTCTGTATTTATATCTCCCTCTCTCTATTTCTCTCATTTCCTCTCTGACTCTTTCTCTGTGTATCCCGTGCCTCTCTCACACTCTCTGTCTCTCATTCTCACACACTCTCTCCCACCCTCTCAATCTCTCTCCGTTTCCCATTCTCCATTTCTGATTGTCTCTCTGTACGTCTCTGTCTGTCTGTCTGTCTGTCTCTCTCTCTCTCTAACAATGCCTGCGTGCCTGTCGGTCGCTACGTATCGCTTTGTAAAACGTTGACTCGAAGGATATATACATTGTATATCATAATCGTTAATCCATTGAGCCTTAATGACGCATGCAACCGTCCTTTATAAAAAACAAATAAACTATTGAACATAACAACTGTCTGATGCAAATAATGTAGATTCCGGTTAGAATACTATTTTATGGTTACCCGGCATCTGATCTGTTCCCCAATTCTTTACAATGAACATCAACCGTGTAACATAACATCATTTATTAGAAAAGAATATATATGTTGTCCACTACAAATCTTTTGTCCATAGGGCATCCTCTGAATCATGTAAACCCCTTCACTGCCTTACCTCGAGTACAGCGGTTATTTGCAAACAGTTTAAATCCTGATTAGTGTGTTATTTGACGGGAGTTGTTATAGGGAGGGGATATCAAGGCTTGGCTTGCATTTGCTAACAGTTTGAATCATGATTAGACGCCGCGTAACGCGGCGTCTAATCAGGATTCAAGCTGTTTGACACTCGTTTCAATGATTCTTATGTTAAAATACCTAAAAATTCTTTTTTTAGAAATAGAAGCAGACGACAATTGTTTAAAATTGATGACGTCATGGCCGTGAAGGGGTTAAGTACAGGCGGAAGATCAATAAATAGTCCAGTCATCCTATGGACAAATGCATATAACCTTCATCTAAACCCATATATTATGTTATTTTTAGGGTAGATCTACTATATATATAAACAGTATAACAAAATATTTGAGGGACAAGTGGTTAAAATACCACTTTATCTCTAGGCTAGTGTTCTTATCATGTAAAGTAGTATAATAGTACTATAAGCTACAAGAAGGCAGCAGTATTGCTCTAATTTGTACCATAATCAAGTTATATGATAAAACACAACCGCTTCACATGTAACATAATTATGGTATTTTGATTTTGATTTCATGATACAAGTTTTTGCATCTATAGTTATTTATAGTGTGCTTTTGTATTGTCGGTTTCATTCAGTACAATCACTAATTTTACGAATGATTAAAATACATGGATACAAATGTAGCTGTTATGCTAAATATGTCGATCGATCAGGTTTTAACTAAATAAAAAGAAATAATGTATACTATTTGTTAACTTAAATCGAATTTTCCGACTCGATTATCTGCTTCCCTGATTAATGAATATCAAAAGGCTAATTATACACTTTTACATTTTGTTGTTACCTATATTTTCAAAATACAGTTATAACTCAATACTTCAAACTCGCTTAAACCGATCAAACCAGTATTTAAAAAGTTGAATTTCAATAATTTGATATCGTTAAGTCGAACATACCCGTTTTTTAAGTTAAAACGTGGCTTAACCACGTTTAAACTTTAAAATGTAGGTATGTTCGAACTAACGTGAGTTCGAAATATTGAGTACAAACGCAAGGCTGCCATTTCTCCGGATTTTTCCTAAATCTCCGGATTTTTTCCCAGTATATTGTCGCTTAAAGCAGGCTGAAAGTAAAGTAGAATGCGCCCTAAGGCGCATTCTGCTTTACTTACAGCCTGCTTTAAGTGGTCGCATGTCAACAAAACAAGAAAAAGGCTATGGGGTAAAGGTACGATTCTTAAAATCGCACTTGAAAAATGCAAATTTTGAAATCTTAGGATTTTTTATGTCAACTTATGGCAGCCCTGCAAACGACTTATACCAACATGTTTGCAAGGCATTTGTATACATTTTGCAAAGGCATGGATTAAACAACACATGTATTTATTTTTTTCAATTTTGTTGTAGGTAATCCAACCAACGGGCATGGCCACCTTTGGACAAACCTAAAAGCAGTTGGTTCAAAGTTCCAAAGATACCCCACCCGCTCAAGGAGAGAGCGCGATCTTGCCACAGAACCCAGAAAAACTTTTGGAAAAGCACGCAACGAAAGAACAAGAACTAAAAGTTACATCTTGCATAACAAAAAGAATTATCTTATAGACAAGACTATCGATTTCTTACTGCAATATTATTCTTACAAAGCAAATCGCGGTAAGATGCATGACACGACCAACGGCCATGACACTGGAACATATTCTTCGCCTGATTCGGATGAGTCTAATAGAGTTGACCCTAGAAAGAACGGTAATCGTGCAAACACTTATGAAACTATGCTGGACTCTTTCAGTATGTCCCATTTGACTGATATATTCAGTACAGCGTCAAAGGCGCCCCGAATCAGCCATAGTAGCACTAATATTGATATTAATTCCGTGTGTTGTGGACAAGGTTGACACCTTCAACCCCAGCGACGAGTATCTGCGTCAATTACAAACAGTATGCATGTGAAGAGTCGAAACTCGATACTTCGAACTCGCGTTAGTTCGAACATACCAATATTTCAAAGTTAAAACGTGGTTTAGCCACGTTTTAACTTTGAAATACGGGTATGTTCGACTTAAGCGAGATACAGTTGTCAAACTTAAACTTATGAAATACTGGTACAATCGATTAAAGCTATTTCGAAGTATCGAGTTTCGATTGTATATACAAATCGTTCAAATAGTGTCGACTGATAAGAGGAGGGGCCTCCGTGCCCTAGTGGTAGAGTCACTGTGACTTACATCACTAAGCTCCTCACCGCTGTGAGTTCGAATCCCAGTAGGGTCGTTCGGATTTTTCATGTGGGGAAGCCTTCCAACTGGCTTGCGGAAGGTCGGTGGTTCTACCCAGTTGCCGATTTGTGTCTGAAACAGTGCATAAAGGGCTTCTGGGGTCTTCCTCCACCTGTAATTAGCTGGACGTCGTGATATGACTGAAATACTGTTGAAAGCGACGTAAAATCAAAACAAATCAAATAAAAAAACTGATAAGAGGGTTCCTGAAGTAGCATTCTAATCAGGTTCTGCACTGTTTGCAAATTTGCAACATATTTTAGACCTACTAAGCACCATAAATAGTCAAAATGGACTAGACTTATTGGGAGATTGGAATTATCCATCTGAAATTGTAGGGGTGAAAGAGTAATCTATTACATGCTGAACAAGATGTCCTCACATATCCATTGACTTAACTCATTAAACCTTAATGGCGCGTATCCTTATACAGTAAATATCGCTATTACAACCACAAAAACGAAGGCTAATTGTTTATATAAAATACAGGTGACAAGGAGCTTTCTATTTTATTGCCACCGTGCTATAAGCAGTCACCCGTCGTTAACGCTTAATAATTAACACAATAAGTTAATCATAATACAGCGTTTTTTCTGTATTAGCTCTTTACAAACATTGTAAAGTTAACCAATTTGCGCCTAGTTGATTCTTCCATGTTTTATATTGGATTAGTCCATTTTTTATCAAAGGGAGTTCTGGTTGAAATTTTCATTTTCATTTTGTTATATATTGAAATTCCTATCAGCAAAAAGTGTAGACTAAAGTGTAGACTCTGATCAGACGCCGCATAATGCGGCGTCTGATCAGAAATCTACACTGTTGCCTATGTCCCATATATCGGATCGTATGCACAAATGGGTTAAAACTTGTCCCGTAGAAACACTCTGATCAGAGTCTGCACTGGAGATGTAAATGGGGGATGAGGGGAATTGACTTACATTTGCATACAGCTTCAATCCATATCACGCGGCGTCTGATTTAGATCCAAGCTGTTTGTCAGTCATTATGTTTTTTCTGTCAAATTGTCATATACTTATGTGACTTTGCAAAACAAAGAGCATAATACAGTAAAAGACACATTTTCTTTCCAAATAACCCCGGTTACGATTAAACTATTATTGTAGTCTGAATTGTTAAATGTTATCATTTTCTTTACTTCATTGCAATGCGTTTGCGTTTGAACGAAAGAATTACGTTTTCCCCGCTGTATTGTAGACCGGTAGCCAACTCGCAATCGATGGCCACCGACGGCCATCGATTTATTTACTGAACTCATCACGTCTCTCTCTCTCTCTCTCCTGGTCACTCCACAATTTGTTCGCCCGGAACAGTAAGGTTCGAGGCGAGAGGTTCGCGACATTTCTCACTAGTGAGCGCAGAGCAGGTATTCTGCTTAGGCTAAATTAGTTATTTCCCTTGGATCAAGCATTATTAAAGTCCCATTGTGTTTTCAGACCTTTTTTTAATGTCCGAAATACAATAATGGTTAATAATAATGCTTGAACATTCTGATGGGCCAAACTGATCCATGAAATGTTGAAGACAGACTTAAATCACCAAAAAGGCGATTTTAAAACCATAACAAACCGAAAGTAGAACGTCTAACATAAATACTACCACACGGATTAGTGTCACGTGTAACAGCTGGGATCAATATCACAGGGGTGCAACGAACTACGATATTGCTATAAAATGAGTCACATTTCGTCACAATGGTGTTTCAGGCCTTTTTGCTCTCTAACACAAGGAGTTTTTATCGGATCTTCACCAAACTTGCATTAAATGTTCTTTTATATAAAATCTAGGTACAGTTTAATTTCTACTAAAATCGAATAAGGCATGTAAGACTTTTTACCCTTTATGTATTAAAAAATTACTGTTTCCGCATTTTTGCTCTCTAAAACAAACATTTTTTAGTTGATCTTCACCAAACTTGCTAAGATTGTTTATTATTATAAAATCTTGGTCTAGTTTGATTACTACCAAAATCGCATGTGGCATGTTTGCGTTTTTGCCATTTAAGTATTAAAAATGAGTGATTCAGCAATTTTTGCTCTCTTTCACAAATACTTTTATAGGATCTTCACCAAACTTGCTGAAAATGTTCATTAGTATAAAATCTAGGTTTAGTTTGATAACTACTAAAATCGTATGAGGCATATCTAAGTTTTTGCCCTTTATGTATTAAAAATGACTGTTTTCAGCAAGTTTTGCTCTCTAACACAAATACTTTTTACTGAAATATCACCAAACTTACTGAACATTTTCATTGATATTATATCATGGTTAAATTTGAATACTCATAAAATCGCATGAGGAATGTCGGAGTAATTGCCCTTTAATTATTAAAAATTGACTGTTTCAGCATTTTTTGCTCTCTAATATAAAGAGTTTTTATCGGATCTTCACAAACCTTGCATCAAATGTTTCTTAATATAACATCTAGGTCCGTTTTAATTACTACTAAAATCGCATAAAAATTTGCCCTGAATTTTTGCCCTTTATGTATTAAAAAATGACTGTTTCAGGATTTGTTGCTCTCTTACACAAATACTTTAATAAGATCTTCACCAAACTTGCGTAAAATATATAGTTATTGCCCTCTAAGTATTAAAAAATGATTGTTTCAGCACATTTTTGCTCTCTAAAACAACCAATTTTTATCGGATCTTTACCAAACTTGCTCAAAATGTTTATTAATATAACATCTAGGTGCAGATTGTTTACTATTAAAATTGAATAAGAATTTGTCCTAAATTTTTGCCCTTTATGTATTAAAAAATGACTGTTTCAGGATTTGTTGCTCTCCTACACAAATACTTTTAATAGTATAAAATCAAGGTTTGGTTTGATTACTACTAAAATCGCATAAGGTATGTCGGAGTTATTGCCTTCTAAGTATTAAAAAATGACAGTTTCAGCACATTTTTTGCACTCTAACACAACCAGTTTTAATCGGATATTTACCAAACTTGCTCAAAATGTTTATTAATATAACATCTAGGTCCATATTGATTACTACTAAAATCGTATGTGGCATGTCTGAGTTTTTTGCCCCTTAAGTATTAAAAATGACAGTTTCCGCACTTTTTGCCCTCTAACATAACACTTTTTATTTGATATTCACAAAACTTGCTGATACGACGTATTGTTTATTAATATAAAATCAAGGTTTTAGTTTGAATACCTCTAAAGTCGCATAAGGTATATCTGAGTTATTGCCTGTTTATGAATAAAAAATGACTGTTTCAGTCATTTTTGCACTCTAACACACACAGTTTTTATCGGATATTCACCAAAATAGCTGAAAATGTTTATTTATATAAAATTTAGGTATAGTTTGATTATTACTTAAATCGCATGAGGCATATTTGAGTTTTTTTCCCTCTATGTATTAAAAATGACTGTTTTTAGCCTTTTTAGAATACTGCTAAAATGGCATGTGACATGTCTGAGTTTTTGCCATTTCAGTATTAAAAATGAATATTTCAGCATTTTTTGCTTTCTAACACATACAGTTTTTTATCAGATATTCACCAAACTTGTTGAAAATGTTTATTAATATAAAATCTAAGTCAATCATCTTAACTACCAAAATCGCACAAGGCATGTTGGAGTTATTGCCCTTAAATGACTAAAATTTGACTACTTAAGTATTGTCAGCTTTCTTACTCAAACAGTTTTAATTGGATCTTCACCAAATTTACTGAAAATAATATTTGTATAAAATCCTGGTTCTATAAATACCCAAATCACCGAAGGCATGTTGGAGTTATGGTTCTTCAATTTTTAAATTTTTGCTATTTTATCCTTATTTTTGCCCTGCCCACTCTGTAAAAGGACCAGTTTTTATTCTATTTTAGCCAAAAAGATGGTCAATGGTTGCATGTGCTTCATCTTAGCCGTGTTGGTAATAAGTTAAGTATTAAATGCATTTCTCCTTTACCTCTTGAAGGATTTTCATTCAACTGTATTCGATTTTTTTCATGCCCTAGATTTAATACCAATACACATTGTCAGCAAGTTTGGTGAAGATCCAATAACAAGTGTTTGTGTTAGAGAGCAGAAAATGCTGAAAGAGTCATTTTTTAATTATTCAAGGGCAATAACTCAGACATGCCTCATGCGATTTTGCTAGTTATTGAACCTGACCTAGATTATATACTAATACACATTTGTAGCAAGTTTGGTGAAGATCCAAAAAAGAAGTGCTTAAGTTAGAGAGCGGATAAGGCTGAAACAGTCATTTTCAGCAACCTCAAGATTATCCGATCGTTCAACCCCAGTGAATATTATTTGTACACATTTTGACTGAATGTCATAGTTTAACCCTGTGCCTACTGGCCGTAACTTTACAGAGTTAACAAACTGTTTGAATCTAGAAAGACGCCGCGTAACGTGGCGTCTCACCTGGATCCAAACTGTTTGACACTCGTCTTAAGGTTTGTTTAATTTAAACAATGCATAAATCTAAACTGAACAAATTTTGCAGACGACAATGTCAAAGCAAACGTCTGTGCAGCAGAATAAGGGTTAACCGTTTCATTTTCAATGTTCCAGCTATCTGAACTAATCCAACATGTTCTCACTCATTTCAGCACCGAATGCTATGGTGTTACTACTGATTAAACCGTCTCTTCGAGACAATTCTAATGAGTGTGACACCATTGGGTTTAAAAGCAGCAATAAAGAGTTTAGTTTTCGAAATACTCCCCTTATCTGGAGCCCTGTATTTACAGAGTTGTCATTCTTTCCGTTCACAAGTTAGTTCTTTATTGGATGTTATATCCATAAATTAAAAAAAAAATTAAAAAGCGAATTTCTTAGATAAAGCCGCTTTTTCTGAAAGAATCACGTCCCATGTAGTTCTAATGGGATCCCAAACAACAGTTTTATGCAGGTTTGCGGCTTAAACATATCGTGTTAATGCATAATTTACAAGACAATTAGTTTAAACAGCATTTTATTTAAAAAAAAAAAGAAAAAAAGATACATGTATTCAAGACGAAAATACAAACATTTAACATATAAATATTAGGATTAGAAAACAATTTTAGCTCAAACTCTTCTCCTTGACAAGACCAGCTCTATGTTTACGTCATAAAATGCATACTGATTTTGTCAATCCAAACAGTTGTGACATTCGTGTTTAGATAGAATGTATGATTGTCTAAAACCTTATAAACATTTCTGAAAATTTGAAAAAATGTAAACTCGCCGAACAAACAATAAACCGGAACCAGTACTACAACATGGCATAAGAAATCGAATATCCAACATGATTAAATTCGTTTCGAAGTGACTGACAAAGGTTGTATACATCTGATACAGCATGTAAACCCTTTACCTCATACAAGCGCATTTTAGTGAATTCCGTTTAATCATCCGCGGAAGAAAATAGTTCCAATCTATACAGTAATGAATGTGTACCTGAAGGAATATTTTCTTAATCCGAGCAGGTGGTAACTTAAAGCAGGCTGAAAGTAAAGCAGAATGCGCATGAGGGCGCATTCTGCTTTACTTTTAACCTGCTTTAAATAGTCACCTCTTTTCAAAACTAGAAACAGGTTATGGGGTAAAGGGTTAAACAATAGATACTACTCATCATTAAATACAGATAAATATACATGTACAGTGCTCACTCTCTACAACGGATCTCCCCAAAACGATTCTTTCATTCAACAACGCTTGCCGCTGTTCCTCAAAATGGTTTTAGTTCTTGGCAGAGGGCATTATATTGGTCAACAGAAACAATTGCCTACGTCAAAGTATAGGAAAGTCTCTCGGGACTTTTCCATCAGATACATACAGTGGGGAATCTGTTATTCTTTCCCGTTTAAACGCAAACGTACGCAAGCGCAAAACACTAAAATGTAGAAAATGTCAATTTTTAGATATTACTTACAATTCATTTTTATCTGAGTGGCAAACAGTTTGGAGCCTAATCAGACGCCGGGTTACCCGGCGTCTGATCTGGCTCCAAACTGTTTGCAGTGGAAATAAACGTTCTAGCGTAAACGCGTTTATTGGGAAAGAATAGCACATTCTCCACTGTAAATGCTAACTCCCTTCTGCTTATTGCTCTTGAGAAAAGAGTCTGTTCTTTTGAATCATTATTTTAAAGTGGTTGCATAGAAATGTCTTTTTAGGTCTGCTTCCACAATTGAAAATGTACCAAAAACTGTGCGCAGAAATGTTTTCAACCGGTTTGCAAGATGCGCATTTAGGCTCATTATGCTTTATTTCCCGCCTGCCTTAAGCTACGGTCTGTTCGGATATAGAATACATTTCTTATGGTGCATATTCATGACCGTAAATTAGAAAAAAAATCTTCAACGGAGAAATAAATTATATGAGTAAAAAGGCGTATTAATCTAGTAATGGGATAACTGACATTGATATTGACTTCCAATATGCATGTACATACTTTGAAAGTATTCTAAACCATTCACCTTTTATGAAGAAATAAAAGACGAGGCCAAAGAGATGACACAATACATGGTTAGATGGAGAAATCAGATATTGCATGCCTTTTTATGTTTAGACTTACGATCGTTTTTGTCGTACGACGTTTCATATTTAACGGGCCCAACTTATGATGTTGCGCCATATGAGCATTATATGCCGCGGTGTCATAAACCCCAACTCAATCAATATTATAGAGAATAGACAATAGAATTACAATGTTTACCAAGCAGCATCTACAGTCGAACCTCTATATCTCGACTCGCTTAACTCGACCTAACCTATATTTCGACATACGAAGAACATTATTTCATGTTCGTTTAAGTCGAACATTTCTGTAGTTCAAAGTTAAAACGTGGCTTAGCCTGGTGACTGGTGTGTGGCTTAGCCACGTTTTAACTTTGAACTACGGGTATGTTCGACATTACCGAGTTCGAGATATCGAAGTTCGACCGTAAATGTTTTATTCAACTTTTCTCCTTGTTGCTCCTAGTGTCTTATCAAGGGTTCAACTCATAATTCCATGAAACTTTCACTGGACGACCCCAGTTCGAAATTAAAGCATGTCCATTTTAGACTATTCAGTATTGTGTTTTTATAATATGTTGCAAAACGGCAAACAGGGAAGACCCTGATCAGAGGGCTCCTGCAGGAGCCCTCAGATCAGGGACTTCACTGTTTGTATAGGACAAATGTACTCTTCATATGCGTGTACACTTTTGGTAAAAGACGCATATATGCATCACTAGAACTCAATGAGTTAAAATGTTCCCATGTGCAATAAATAGAGGATCTTGTTTGAGTGCTCATTATTTAAATCATTTTTAATAAACGAGTTGACTCAAATAATATGACGCGAGCCTTTGCGAGCGTCATACTCATTTTAGTCAACGAGTTTATTAAAGATGATAAATAATGAGCACGAATATGATATTCTATTTATCACATAACAATTTAAAGCACCTATTAAACTAATTGAAGTTGTAGTTTGTAGATTCTCTGCTTTATAGATTTTCCGCCAAAATGTAACGTTGTTTACGTAAATAACGTAGTCGCAAATGACGTCATTTGGTGTCCCGCTACATGCAAAGCTTGTTGACGAACAGGCTTGGCAGGAGCCCCAAAACGATATTCCACTAGTGGATTACGATATTTACATAATGGTTGTATGCAACTCCCAGACCGCGAATTATATACAAAACAAACAATGATTAATGGTAACTACCTTACAAAATATCTAAAGAATGGTTTAACTTAGCAACATGTATGGGCCTCTAATCTAGACCGCAAACTAAAAGTGGAGCTATTCCTGGCTACTGTTGAGTCTGTTCTCATCTACGGCTGTGAGGCCATGGACCATGACTGCTAAACTGACCAAAAGTATAGATGGTATTTATACCAAGATGCTGCGCGTGGTCCATCAGATCAGCTGGAGAGACCATCTAACAAACAAGGAGCTGTATTGAAACCTCCCAAAACTCTCAGAGAAAATAAGGCTATGAATATTGAAGTTTGTTGGACACTGCTACAGACATCCAGAACTTCCAACTAGCTACCTTGTATTATGGCAGCCAAGACAGGGAACTCGTAGCAGGGGTGGGCAAAGAAAAACCTACGTAGACGGTCTTTTGGAGGACACCAAGATGAGTAACACAAAGGAAATTGCAAATTGTATGCTCAATAAAGAAGTTTGGAGGTCCATGTCTACCCGAGGACGTCGGCGGAAGCAGACGGCTCGACATGAGTGAGTGAGTGAGTGATGTTTAACTTATTAAATAGGCAACTGAAAATAGTCACTTGTTAGTTACATAGTGACTAGTGATTGCTCCGAAACTACTGATCCTATTTTAATTTAGTTTTCACCAAAATATTTCTCAGTTGATATACTTTAAATGCTTTTCAAAATTAGTTATGCGTAGCATAAAATGGCCGCCAAAGGGCGTTGTCATTTTCCGTGTTCGGAAATATCGAATTAAAAAGGAAGAACTTTCTAGAGGTCGTATTTTGTGGCTATATCTTTATGAATTCCCAGATAGTAGCCGAAAGTAGTCAAAATGGACTGATTTTTTCTTTGAACAAAGGGGAACTTACACATGAAATTTCAGGGGAACCAATGAGTTAAACATCATTGGCGTTTTTTCTAATATATAACGTTAGATGACAAACGGGACATAACACTGAAGTCTAGATTGGTTTAATACTGATGAATTCCGTTCCCTGGCATCTTACTTTCTTAGGCAAGGGGCAAAACTTGTGAGGCTAAGTAAGTCCTAGAGTGTCGAGTTATGTCCCCTGATTAGTTAACCTTCTACACTCTATCCCGGGTCCCCGTCGCATACTACAGTAGAGAAGACGGGTGTAGCGGCCCTATATGTAACTAGGCCCCAAATGTAACTACGCGGCCCTACTTGTAACTAAACGGCCCTAAATGTAACTAAACTTCGTAATGACGTCGAAAAAAAAGTGGCCCTACTTGTAACAAAAAACGGCCCTATATGTAACTCCGGCCCTATATGTAACTATGCGGCCCTAAATGTAACTAGGACCAATGACAACAAGAACCAACTATTAAAGGGGAAATCATTTTTGTATATCATCATCATCATCATTATCATACTCAACACCATCTTTCCATCCATCTGTTCGTCTGTCTGTATGTCCGTCAAAACTTTTGATATGTCACGATAACTCAAGTTCTTTACATATTAAGTATGCATATTTCATCTTGAGTGAAAGAAACGTATAGTTGTTGAATTGAATATGATCATTATGTCAACAGTTACTTGCCCTTGATTAATAAAAAAGTGCAAAACTGAACCACGGTAACACTGTTGTTACCTGATTTGTTCAATTAATCACCATAATATTTTGAAAGACAGTATACAAAAATAAAATATTGGTCAAGTTTGATAATGGTTTATTGCCCCTGATTTATTATAAAATGCTTCTCATGTCTTTGGTGACCAGTTCTAATAATGTTTTATGTTATATTCTACAGAAAACTAGTTTGAGCCTTAAAATACTTAGTACATGTATGTAAAAGGGCATAACTCAAGAAAAAATTGCATTGGCCCGAAACCAAAATTACTAGGCGTCTTCCCTGCATAATAGGTAAATTACATATAAAATTTAGTTACAATAGGTAAGCATTAACTGAAGTTGTAGTTTTAAAACGAGATTTCGTTTCAAAAAAAGTATTACAGAGGCATAACTCCAGATTAACTCATCCAACCGAAAGCAAAGTTGGAAATTATTTTCGTGTATACGTGTAAAAAGCTTAATATATATGGGTCAATAGGTACAATAGGCCATATGAGAGTAAAATTATTTACAGAAAACTATTTTTTCCCCAAATATGTGTAAATGCCAAAATGGCATGACTCTGAAAATACCGAGAACCCCCTACCCCGACCCTCAAACACGTAATGTAGATAAAGTCGCTTCACTCCCTGTATAGTATCACCATATCAAAATTGAAAGAAACTGAACATAGAACAAAAAATTGTGTGTTTTTTTAATTGCCCATATTTGACAACAAAGGGGGTATAACTCTGTCAAACATAGTTGCAAACGTCTGAAACGCAAACTCGTCCGAACTATTGACTATTCGTGGTAAGGAATATTTGTGGTGAGTTTTATTCAAATGAACAATGTTGAATTTATTTATTTCGCTACAAAACAGGGACACAGTGAACGTTATGTTCTTATGACATATAAATCCATCTGCTGTTTTTCAAGAAAGATCTCAATAAATGTTAATAAAATTCTTCAGTTTGAACTTATTGAAAATTGGATAAAAATGCAGATCAGCTTTAACGCAAATTTCATGTAATTCAGCAAAATCCAAACTCTGGAGAAAAGTTTGCAAACTTGCATTAGCACTGTATAATCGGTCTATATTTAAAACAATCCAAATCGGCAATTATAAGATAAGGTAGTCCGTACTGGAAATTGAACAATAAAGATAAAATGATAGAGAAAGCTCATGACTGTGTTTTCTGCGTCACTGTTTCCTCAACTATGTAATTACCAAACAGTCCTTAGATTCATGAACCGTAAATCATTGACAGAATACCAAGTGAAGTGTGTCAGTGCTGAACATGACACAGTATAGAAAAAAAAATACGGAAAGCTCCCGAATGCGCTTTCTCTGGCTTTTTTTTATCCTCAACTATGCACTAAACAGTTCTTATATCATATAAATAGTTACTATTGCATCGAACAATCATTTGATAGAAAACCAAGAAAATGTGGTCCTTATTGAAAGTTGCACAATATATGTAGAAAAGATACAGAAAGCTCTTGAATGAGTTTTCTCTGTCATTTTTTACCTCAACTATGCATGCATCTGTCCTGAGATATATGTACAGTGAAACTATACAAAAACACATGGCTAATATCGATCCATGATTAATCGTATCGAAAAGACTATGAGACCCTTGACGATCCAGGGCTGACATTTCTAAGGATGTTTCCGAAATCTTCGTTTGTTGTTCCTAGCAGATGATATCTTAAAGATGGCTGGAAATAAAGCAGAATGCGCCTTAAAGCGCATTCTGCTTTACTTTCAACCTGTCTTAAGTTGCCATGTGTCTTTAAAACTAGCAACAGACTAGCGGGTAAAGGGTTAAAGGTACAGTTTGTAAAATATCAATTGAAAAATAGAACATCTTAGTATTTTCATGATCAACGTATGGAAGCCCTGCGACACGAAACAAAAACTTTGAAAGTTTGAAACTGTAGAACAGTGATTACTTTCAGGACACAGAAACTTTACACATTTAGCAAACCTACATACTACTTATTGCGACAGTGCATTGAAATTAAGCAGCACATGTTTTGTCTTTCAGTCCGTCCGTCTGCGCTAACATTTTGGGTTTATGGGACTAGGTTACGTAACACAGACAAAAGAAAACAATAGAGCTGTTCATTCCGTTAGTCCATGTTGGGTCTATGTGGCTTCTATTGGGTTTATGTGGCTTCTTTATGTGTCTTTTCACACCTTCAGGGCTGCCATAAATTGACATGAAAAATCCTAAGATTTCCAAATTTGCATTTTTCAAGTGCGATTTTACGATTCGTACCTTTACCCCATAGCCTGTTTCTTGTTTTTTTGACATGCGACTACTTAAAGCAGGCTGTAAGTAAAGCAGAATGCGCCTTAGGGCGCATTCTGCTTTACTTTCAGCCTGCTTTAAGCTACCATATTCTTGGAAAAAATCCGGAGATTTAGGAAAAATCCGGAGAAATGGCAGCCCTGCACCTTTTTAACAATGGGAAAGTCATATAAACCTAAAACGGTAGAACGTCCGTTCGCCCGTCTGTCTATCTATCCGTTATCACATTTGCTGTGACATTTCATGAATAACAACAGTTATCTATCTAATAGCTTCATATGGATGTAATATGTGTTTAGTAATACAACGCCCCTCTTTACAAGAACATCTAATAAGAGACAAAGATATGTGTGTTGTTCGGGGGAGTTGTTATAGGGAGGGAAATGGGCTTACTGTTTCAAACAGATTGAATCCATATCAGACGCATAACGCACTTGTCATATGTTTATTTCAGTTTAAAACTCAAATATGTGACTGACAAAAAACAGCTGACGACAATTTTAAGCTGACAACATTGCGGCAGTGAAAGCATCAGACAGAATTGTCTTGTTTAGAGAACTGCGACAAGCGTTGTTGTAAGGAGGGGTCGTTGTTTTGGGGATCGCTGTAGGGAGGGAGCACTGTACATTCCTGTTGTATCCATCGTAAATGAACATACCACCTTAATTCAAACAACTCAACAAAAAACTGTTCCATCCTTGAGTTTCGTTACCAAACACTATGGGTTTCGTGCCAGCCATGGCAGGAATTCATATGCAAAAAAAGCCATGCCGTTGCCTATGCTTTGTTCTGTAGTACATGTATCTCTTTACTTTGTAAGACCATACCACTCCCCTTTCCTGAAATGCCGTGAACCGGGGTGACGTAGATCGGCATTAGTTCTCTTTTGTCTCTCAGGGTAAATGAAATTAAATGAAATGCAAACGCCAAACAATAAAAGTAGAACATTATAATGCTGTTGACTATTGAAACTTTATTTTAATTTGAATGGCAAACAGTGTGTCCGGCGTCGGATCTGGTACCATACTATTTGTAGTGAACAAAAAGACTTTCGAAAAAAGCAATTTATTTAGAAAGAATAACCTCTTTTAATGTTTTAGAAAAACAATAGAAGGGCGTTATTATTTCCTATTTAAACGCAGTCACGAAACGTAAACGCTTAAAATAAAATGTAAAACATTGCATTTTTAAAAATGTTTATCAATGTCTATGCTCGCCAACACCCGGGTTGATAACGGTAGAGACCCGGGCCTACCCCGGTTGTGTCGGTAAAGCTCCGGTATTACTCTGTCATTGCGTCGACATTCTCCGGATTAAACCGTTTCTGGTTATCTGTCACGGTGACCCCCTGTGTAGTTTTAAACATTTAAAAGTATCCGGGGCTGCTTTACGGTGCGAGTCGGATGAAGACGGTTCATCCCAGATACGTCAGGTCGTCCCCGGTCACGCTAAGGTTGTACTACCGGTCTGCTCAAACTGGACTCAATGGGGGTCAAATCCAAAGCCTGTTTTCATTATTAAACTCTTAACGGTCTATTTCGGGTTGTGACATTATCAAACTTGATAAATATTTATTCTAGCTGGTATTTCCTATCGTTCAAGTATTATGATGATTTGTGAACAAATCATCTTGCTATAGTGTAACCATGGCTAAGTATTGGTTAAGTATTGCATTTTTGAAAAATCAAGGGCAATGTTACTGTTGACATACTGATCAGATTCAATCCAACAACTATAAGTTTGTGTCGTTAAAGAAACAAAATATGCGTGTATCCAACCCAAAAGCGATTCTTTCAAAGTATCAAACTTTTTTTCTATCATTGTTTTTTTGGAAGAGCTATTTATGATGAATGAAAAAATGGAAAATATATATATATAGTGGTGTCCATTTTTTTTAGCTACAAATTTTACTCATTCAGAGTACAAGCTTCAGTAAAATCTATTTCAAAACAAAACAAACATGGTAATTTGGGTTTTCATTATTTATTTCATGTCTAAAAAAAGTAAATAAGTTTGAAAATGAAATAGTTCTAGTATTAAACTTTTTCTTATATTCTACCAAATGAAAGCCAATGCTAAGGCAGTTCAAAATATGAAAAGAAATTGAAAGGTCAGTGTTGAAAATTTTGAGTTATTAAAGTAAAAAGAGTTATCTCCCCTTACAAAATTTACAAAAAAGTACCATATCGATGACATTTAGAGTATTATAAATTTCACATTTGGTGCCTGTTTATTCTTAAATTAGTTTTTGTATGAAGAAATACTACCACAGATAGGAAATAAATAACACAAAACCAAATCATCATATTTGTTTTCATTTAAAATGGATTTTGTTGAAGCGGGCTGTTTGAAAAGGACAAAATAAGAGAATGTGGGTGGGGTAAATTACACATGGCCATGGAGCCAACTGTTGTTCACCAAAATATACACTTTTTCTATTTTTTCATTCATCTTAAATAGCTCGTCAATACAAAACCATCATAAAGTGTTTTCATATACTTTGAAAATTTCTTAAATTCATGACATTGATACACCCTTAATATGTAGAGATGTTGAGTTATCGTGACATATCAAAAGTTTTGACGGACATACAGACAGACGAACAGATGGACGGAAAGATGGTGTTGAGTATGATAATGGTAGTGATGATGATATACAAAAATGATTTCCCCTTTAATAGTTGGTTCTTGTTGTCATTGGTCCTAGTTACATTTAGGGCCGCATAGTTACATATAGGGCCGCATAGTTACATATAGGGCCGTTTTTTGTTACAAGTAGGGCCACTTTTTTTTCGACGTCATTTCGACGTTTAGTTACATTTAGGGCCGTTTAGTTACAAGTAGGGCCGCGTAGTTACATTTGGGGCCTAGTTACATATAGGGCCGTTACAGACGGGTTTCTTTCCCGTTTTTACGCAAACGGAGCGCAAACGCAAAACACTAAACTGTAGGAAATGACCGCTTTTTGACAATTCTTACTATTCATTTTAATCTGAGCGTCAAATAGTTTGGAGCCAGATCAGACGCCGGGTTACCCGGCGTCTGATCTGGCTCCAAACTGTTTGCACAGGAACTAATAGTTTTATCGTAAATATCGGCAATATATTAGTTCAGATATTAGATGTTCGCAGTGTATTGCTTTGCTTTATATTTCAATAGTCAACAGAAGAGTGTGAGCTCCTTCATTGTCAACTTTATCCTTGGGATGTTACACCTTTCCCCGTAATGTTGTCGTCTGTTTCAATAATGTTATCTGCAATATTGTTTCAAAGATGGATTTACGGTAATTATATAGAAATATCGATACGAATGTCAAACAATTTGGATCCAGATTAGACGCCGCTAAAATTACGTGGCGACTAATCAGTTTTCAAAATGTTTTCAAAGGCGCCTTTCGGCGTCATTGTCAGTGAACGTGTTAACCCTTTCTCCTATAGGCGCCTCTACCCATTCCTTATAGAAATAATCTTCTACTACAGCGTTCTTTCTTTATAACGACACCAAATGGGAGATAAAAGTTGTATGCGTTGTTCGTAGGGAGTCTTTATAGGGATGACAATTTGTTTACATTTGCAAACAGCTTGAATCCATATCAGACGCCGCGCAACGCGGCGTCTGATCTGCCGGGATTCAAGCTTTTTGTCACTCGGCATTAAAGAATTTATCTGTCAAAATGTCCAATATGAAACTTTTAGCAAAAACAGCAGACGACAACTTTAAACACACGATATTACACAAGTAAAAGCGTTAACATAAAGGTCCTTTTAATGAAACTGCAGAAAGGGTCGTTGTAAAGAGGGAGTCGTTGCTGTGAGGGCCGTTGTAGGGAG
This sequence comes from Gari tellinella, assembly GCA_922989275.2. Lineage (NCBI taxonomy): Eukaryota > Metazoa > Mollusca > Bivalvia > Cardiida > Psammobiidae > Gari > Gari tellinella. The sequence goes on along the minus strand of OV277865.1, from coordinate 73,141,297 downwards.
GGAGCACTGTATGTCCTGATTAACAAGTCAAATTATATTCCTTCCTTCCACTTGCACCTAACCCTTAACCCATAAACACGCCTTTTACGCCTGTTGAAACTTATCCATAACCCCCTTAAGGAGCTGGGTTTTTAGCTCACATGAGCCGAAGGCTCAAGGTGAGCTGTTGTTACCGCCCGTCGTCCGTCTGTCCGTTCGTTCAAATTTACTTCAAGCGACATCTCCTCTGAAACTAGCGAATGGAATACACTCAAAGATTCTAACCCGATCACTTTTTAAACTCATATTTTTCGAAACAGAAAAAAATGGCACACTGGCGTAATCAGTTTTATTTCAAATACTAGGTTGAATGTCAATTGAATCGAGTTATTGAATTTTGAGTCTCTCTCGACGTGTTACGTTACACCTCCAAATTCGACGATTAAGGTATTTTGTACGTGCGAAGCATGTATGGGGAATATTGGTAAACACGGCTTTTGATTATTTGTTGGTCATCAACCGTCCTAGCAGAAACACATTTAACATGTCGAGAATGCGGATTGTACTAATCACAATTTAAATCGCACGTTGTCGTCTGCTTAATATGCTTAAAGATATCTCCTGGCGACCTTTTGGTCATAACGCCTTGCCAGACAATTTACTTGCACATCTCAAGATTCTTATGATTACCTGTACTACAGTAAATCATTGAGGTGTATCATGTGAGGCTCGCACCAAATAATTGATAGTTTGGTTAGTAAAACCCATTGAAAATCCCCATTGAGTGTGATTATGTAAGGGCCTCTCTAGACAACCTGAGATTTGTGACATTGGCTGTGCATGCTTTGCTACTGTTTAACCGTTACTTTCACACCGACCGAGAAGAATGGGGTGGTAGTCCATCAATTGACTGAGGAAATATCTTTAACACTTGAGCATTAGCTTAAGATTATATTTCTTATCTGGTCGTCAGCGTAGTAACGTTTTGACTTTATAGTTTTCTCGAAGTCGGATACAATAGTTTTGTTCTTTAGAAGCCCATGTCGGTGAATTGAGATGAACTGAATGATGGATTCATTATCAAAGCTAGCCGCCCAGTGTTTGTCCCAGTTAGTATAATAAGAATCCGGCAGTATCTTATTGACTTGCACGGAGTTTATATCATATTGAGTCAATCCCCACACGAAAAATCCAACGTAAACAATAAAGCCTAATGTAAATACGAATTTAGAGACCCCGGTTAGCACAAGACGAGACATGACTTTTCTCGAGATACGCTCAAGACTACTCTCTGTGTCTCCCCGAGATTCTGGTCGTTTTCCGGAGCAGCAAATAACACACCAGTGTCTTCTGGCTTCTTGTAGTTTACGTTATTGTTTCCCAGCTGTTGAGGCATTTGATAGGCGGAGAGCTCCTAGGCACGTGCTTAACATGATTGGCTATGTCTCGCTGATTTGGCCACGCCCCCGTTTAGTCGTAAGGCGAATAGACTGTTATTGATAATGTGTCGATTATAAAATAGTATGGCTTCTATATTAGTGCTTTAAAAAAAGGAAAATGAATAATAAAAACAATGACAAACACAACAACAAAAATCAACAACAAAAACAAACAATGCTTTCATTTCCTTTTAAAATTAAAGTATATTGAGTTTGCGATAATATTGGTTAAACTTTGACAGAACAAATGTTTGTTAACCTAAAAATTGGTGTCTCTCGGGCCGACCATAATCAGACTACTTTTACTCTTTCATTAAGCCACACGTAATCATATGCAGTCGAACTTCGATATCCAGAAGTCGGTTTTTTCGAACATACCCGTATTTCAAAGTTAAAACGTAGCTAAGCCACGTTTTAACTTTGAAATATGGGTATATTCGACTTAACCGAGCATGAAATAATGCAGTTCACATGCCGAACTATCGGATAGTTCGAGTTAAACGAGTTCGAGATATTGAAGTCCGACTGTAGTCATATTCAAATATGCTGTCGAGATAAACGCATGAAAAATCGACCTGTCACTAAAAGTAACGTCAAACCTATAACGGCTATATTAGAAAAACACTTAAGACTTAATTCTTTAATTGCCAATGGAACCAAAAGACGACATTGAAAATAGTTTGGATCCTGATTAGACGCCGCGTCACGTGGCGCATGATCAGAATCCAATCTGTTTGACATTCGTATCGACATTTCTTCAGTCAAAACAGCCCGAAATCTGACTTTGAAAATACTGCAGGCGACACTAGCAATGCAGACGATATTTTGGCGGTAAGAGGGGTAAATCAAACGATAAAACTTGGTAGCGAAAGAGCTATTTATAGACTTAATGGTCAACCTTCTGTTTCGAAAAAACGCTATAAAACATCAATAATGGATCAGGGCTGCAATTTCTCCGGATTTTTCCTAAGTATTCGGATTTTTATCCTAGCAGATCGTAGCTAAAACAAGGTGAAAGTAAAGCAGAATGCGCCTTAAGGCGCATTCAGCTTTACTTTCAACCTGTTTTGAGCAGCCATGTGTCCTCAAAACAAGAAACAGACTATGGGGTAAATGTACGATTAGTAATATTGCGCATGAAAAATTGAAAATGAGAAATCTTAGGATTTTCATGATCAACTTATTGCAGCCCTGATGGATAAAAAGTAGGATTTATAAAGTACATGTTATTAGCAAAAACTTAAAATCGCACAGACTTTTATTTTCCGGAACGGAAATCAACATTTCTACCCATTAATTAAAAGAACTTTTTGGAAACTAGAAGTCTTCATTGTTGCTTATGTCTACTTTTGTTGACGTTAACGCGGCGTCTGAGCAGGACCTAAGCTGTTTGACACCAATTTCAGTATTTCTTAAGTCAAAATATTTAAAATTGAATTTTGAGAAATAAAAGCAGATGATAATTGTTCAGAATTGATGACGTCATGGCAGTGAAGGGGTAAAAAGGGATTTCCTCACGTCATCCATTTGTCAAGTAAAAATACGGTATTATATAATGTGTGTATTACATGTACCGTGGTAAAACAATAGTATAGATCGAGTTTATTGACCTGGCAGGGCGGAGTTTCGATACGCATCATTGTATTTCAACTTTGGGACCGGCCGCACCCTCTTTTATTATCGGAATTTACCCTTGTCGTCTGCCGTTTTTTCTCAACATTACTTATCTATGGACATTTTGACAGAAGGAAGATCATGAAGAATGACAAACAGCTTGAATTCAGATCAGACGCCGCGTTACGCGGCGTCTGATCTGGATTCAAGCTATTTGCAAATGTTAACCAAGTATTACTTTTTTTCCTATAACAATTCCCTAAGAACAGCACACCCAATCTTTGTCTTCCATTGGGTGTTGCTGCAGAAAGTATTTTATGAGACAGAACAATTTATAAAAGAGATGTAGAAAAGGTTCCATGATCTGTTGATAGCAGGGCTGCCATTTCTCCGGATTTTTCCTAAATCTCCGGATATTTTTTCACTACATGGTTTCTTAAAGCAGGCTGAAAGTAAAGCAGAATGCGCCCTTAGGCGCATTCTGCTTTACTTACAGCCTGCTTTAAGTAGTCGCATGTAAAAAAAAACAAGAAAAAGGCTATATGGTAAAGCTACGATTCGTAAAATCGCACTTGAAAAATGCAAATTTTGAAATCTTAGGATTTTTCATGTCATCTTATGGCAGCCCTGTGATAGGTAGGCCTAGGTTATTATACATTCACTTAGATATTTTAGACACAAAATGAGTTTATTTTATGTAAGCTGTTTATTTGTAAAAAGATAGAAAAAATGCAGTGCTTTGAAGGAAATTAAATGATATTTTCTCAAACAAGCTCGAATAGCATGTAAATGTTCATTTGAAATGTAAAATAACAGCTTGTGTGCGTATCATTATGAAACTGTTTATTTCAGACAATCTACAGAACAGATTTTCTGAGACTAAAACAAATAAAGATATCTATCGTAAAGGTTCAACTCTTTGTTTATATAAAATGTTCTTTTTACACTACCTGTTTTATAATACTTACGAGTATAGTCAAGTCAAGTCAAGTCAAATATTCTTTATTGGCACAGACAACATAGTCCATCGCCTCTACAATCAGGCGGTCACAACCAAGCTCGAGAAGAGCATGACACGCACATACATCATATATATATTGTTCGACAATATTGACCTGACGTTGAACTTTATGCATAAATAAATTATAAAAAGATGACGCAGTATAAAGCATTATTCGATAGCCTACGTACAACTTCGGGTTGTTTCGGCTGATTACGTAAATCTTGTCACAGTTGTGATCCTCAGTGGATCAACACTCCACATTGAGCAAGTTCAAAATATTATTGTTGATAAACTAGTATTCCCGAGTCTCCTAGTACAGTCGCATCTACTAAAACGCATCATGTTGCGTTTTCGAGTGGGCTTTAATCCAGCTAAGATCATCGATGTTCTCACCTGCGACTCTTGCCAATATATACCCAATTTACAACCCTCAGATGTAACTAATCTGCAATCGGTGTGTCGTTAGAGCAAGGGATTTGTAACGGGTTCGAATCCCGATAGAGGGGAAAATATTTTTATTTTATAAAATGTTATTTTATAGACCAAACAGACGCTATGACATAATGTTTTTAAAAATAACAAAAGAACCGTGTTCCAATCGAAATAGATGTTGTATGATTACTTAAAAGAAACAGCATAAATTGATTAAAAAAAGGTGCAAAAATGTACGAGTATTGCATGGGATTCGAACCACTGACTGTACGGAAAAATAATCTATAGTCATCTTCCTTACCACTTGCGCTAAATACCTGTCGATATTTGTGCAACCGGGCAATGCTATATTTTCTCGGTGCCGAGGTTACAATGTGCGTTCTCGTATAAATGATAACGAAGTGTTCCGAAGCTATATTTAGAAATGCAGCAAAGTGTGTAATTATGCTAATAGAGGTCACCAACGTCAGGTCAATATTGTCGAACAATACATATTCATTCAAGAGTCACGGAGCATCAAATATATACTAGTAAAGTACAAAATATACAGTAAAGCATTAATTCAACTATGCTTAAATTTACACGCTGCTTATCTCATAGTCTGCAGTCTGTAGCAGGTGAATTACGTATGCAAACAGTTTCGATCCTGACGGGACAATGAGAAATTCGACGTCCTATGAAGATCCAAACTGCTTAATATACGAAGTACAATTAATCACATATTAAAAAGAACAACCCAAAGGTTAAATCAACTTCGCATGCTTTAAAGATTGCATACTCTGTCCAATACGCCGAGTGCTCAGTCGCTAACTTTCAAAGTGCAAAATATACAGTAACGCATTAATTCTACTACCTGTATACTATTGCAGTCTGTAGCGGGTGAATCCGCATCACATATGCAAACAGTTTGGATCCTGATGGGACGACGAAAAATTCGGCGTCCCAAGAAGATCCAAACTACTTGATATACATATTACAATTTATAGCAAGCATAAAAAGAACAACCCAACTCGAAATTTCAATATCCAGTATTTCATGCAGAAATATATTGTTTTCAAGCAGACTAAAGGTTAAATCAACTTCGCACGCTTAAACACTGCATATACCTGTCCAGTATACTTTGAGTTCTCCACTGGTAGTAGTGTAAAAGGAAATTATATATAAATGAATTTAACCTACTAGATAAACACATACAATACTGTTTAAGGTTCTTGTAAAGTGTTTTTTGGTGCATTTTTGAAAGGTGATATTTTGGTCATTTATGGAGCAATGTTGCATACTTTCATATCAAAATGTTCGTATTGAAATGAACAAGCTTATGAGATAGGTTACAATTTGAAAGGAAAACTGTGTATCTTGATTTTGAACAATATGTTTGGATTTGCACCAAAATGTGCAGCAAATTTTCTGTACTGAAATTCAACAAATCCTTCCTCTATATTGAAGAATATGCTTTACATGAGGTCACTGGTATACATCGTACAGCGGATGTTGCTCCAAAGTGATACGGATTCCATGGTGATTTGATGTAAACAATGTCAGGCCAGGTAAGAAATACGTCTATTACACAATTATTGCAACACATAAGTATTAAACGTTAAATCGTACCGAATCAGAACTAATTTCTGCCTGTCGCAAACAAGCCTCCTCTGTTACAAACGTCGAATGGTCCGTGAATTATGAAAGTTTAGTCTGCCCTATCACTAACAACATGTGCCGACTTTACACAAATTGGTCGAATATGTGCATTATATACATATAAAGTGTAATTGTTTTTCCTCTACAGATAGATAGTATCTCTATGTATTAGGATTTTCGACTCGTGTTAGCGAAACAGTTGCACGTTTTGTAAATTTGGCCATTTCATTCTACCATCACTGTACCGCGTCTTGCAAGCAGGTGACAGTTTACTGTACCGCATCTTGCATTTCTACTGTACTGCATCTTGGAAAATACAATTAGTAAATCTGAACGAAATGGATCGAAAATTAGACCTGGACCCGTGTTCTGAAACATTCTACGTATTTTCGCAAAGTAAAATTAGTATCTAACTTTCCTCTAGGAAAATACGTTTAGCTGAGGATTTTGAGCCGACGTTTGTGTATAAGTTGCTTCGTGAAATTTGGTCAACTTTGGGGTGGGGTAACGTCACTACAAACGACTGAGGGTACTGTCTCTGGTGCATAACGTTCGGGAGTAGTTTCATTTTCTGTCCCTTGAATTTTTTTTCTTTGGGTCACCCATTAACCTCAGAAAACGCCCCTTAAACAATTTTAAGCCTGTTACCCGAACTAACTTAAGGGTGTATCAAACTCATGAGTTTGGGAATTTTTTAAAGTATATTTAAACACTCTAATGATGATTATGTATTGAAGAGCTATTTAAGATGAACGAAAAATAGAAAAAGTGTACATTTTGGTGAACATCGTTTTGATCCACGGCCATGTAAAATTTACACCCCCACTTTTTCTAAGTTCGTCCTTTTCAAACAGCCCGCTTCAATAAAACCATTTCAAATTAAAACAAACATGATAATTTGGTTTTGTGTTTCATTTATTTCATGTCTATGGTAGTATTTCTTCATACAAAAACTAATTTAAGACAAAACATGCACCAAATGTGAAATTTATAAAGCTCTAAATATCATCGATATGGTAGTTATTAACGGAGATAACTCCTTTTTCTTCCATAACTCATTGCCTTCGTTTAGATTTTTTCATCTGGTAGAATTTAAGAAAAAGTAAGATACTAGAAATATTATTTATTTTTACTATTTCTCATAATTTTTTGTTGTAAAAAAATATCATTACCCATAAAAACCATGTTGTTGATTCAGATATTCATATTTTCCAAATCATGTGCCTGTTTGGTCTTGATTTAGAGTCTTTATGTCAAAATACTTCCACAGACATTAAATACATAATGAAAAACATAATTAACATGTTTGCTTTTTCTCTAAAATAGAATTTACTGAAGCTTTGACAAAATTTGAGAAAAAGTCTGAATTTGACACATCTTTTCCAAATTGCCGTAGTGCAAAATAAAGCACACCAACATATAATGTTTTCCTTTTTTTCATTTATCATAAACAGCTCTTTCGAAAAAAACATGAAAGAAAAAAGTTAGATACTTTGAAAAAATTCGCTTATGGGTTTGATACACCCTTAACATCGGGGTTGTATATCATTGCAGTGGTTGTTTCGTCCAAATAGTATCATCGCACCACATCAAGAAATAATAAAAAAGCAATGTTGTTCACGGAAATCTGCTTTCAGCAAGAAGCCGGTTTAAAGGCAAAATACGCATGAAGTCTACCGGCATTTTGCAGAGTATCAACAACGGCAGGAAGAAGGAGCTCAAGTTGTCGAAGCAATAACAGCAAACGAAACTATACATGAGAAATAATGTGTATTTTAATGTGTGTTTAAAAATCATAACAGAAATGATAAGTAGTCAAACAGTATTCAATTTCAACTCATTTCATGAAATTTTATGAAAATCTATTGAAGTATAACGTTACGGCGTCGCTTTTAAAGACTGTTAGTATCAAAAGTAAAAATCCACAAATGCCACATTTTTGGCACCACAATATCGATGAAACAATTCAAGTTTATATCCAGTTATGTGTAGCTAAAATCCACTCTTGTATGAAAGTCTAGTATGGAATATGTCCTCCGCTGACACTAGACGTCTACGCATAAAATCAAAGAAACGTTGGATCTGCTGTGCAGCGAATGGATAGATGCCCGTGTGCATACAAATGTCCGTGCAATCTCATTTGTGCGTATATTGCACATACACTGTAAGCATGCTTATGGCGCGTTCGTGCTGTATTTGGTTTAGTCTACCATCAGATTAACTCTTTAATCTTAATAAAATACTGTTTTTCCTGTTACTGTTTCGTCAAAAACTTCAAAGACACAAAATGTTCAACACGTGGACTTTTTATGAAACGCGCACGTGCGATTCGTGGAAAACGGCTTAACAATACCCTGTGGCTAAACGGTTGACCGATTTCAAAATTGCACGTGCTAAAATGGCAGGCGTTTATCAAATATAGGAAAGAAATACACAATTTACGCTCTAAGAGTCTTGTATACCGATTGTAATTATTCATTAACTTTACATATGTATAGTTATTTTTGCTGTTCAGCATATTTTGACAGTCGCTGTTTGTTTCCTCTGGTAATGATTCACAACCTAAATCACAGCTTGATTGGTAATCTATTTTAACAATGTCGTTTCCTTTCAATATTTTTATCCGTGGACTGTCTTTCGGGATCGTGCCTTCTCTTGATAAGTGTATTTTTCTCTCTAAGTCATTTACAGTAATAACCCGTCCTTGCTCACGACATAAATCAGGGATAATTTTAAAATTTGTTGTCTTTATTTTGTTGTTTTCAACAACACGAATTTTTATTTCTCTACTTGGATGGTTTTCTTTGGTGTGTTCAATTATTCCTCTTAATGTTTGGAATGAATCTGAGCAGTAAGCACACTTGTAATCCATAGTTGACCTGAAAATAGACGAAGAACGGTCATTTAGTATTAACAAGAAGCAGTACAGTAAATATCACAGCCTCTGCAAGAAACAGTACATACGTATTGCAAGATGCAGTACAGTAATGTTGCAATACATCGATCAAATTTGCAAACTGTAGATCATTTTAGCCAACACTGTGAGATATTATAAATGCATGTAGTTATTTGCCATCGATCCAGTGAAAAACAATTATATTTTAATTGTATATATTGCACATATTCAGTCAATTTGTGCAAACTCGGCACACGTTGATAGTGATAGGGCAGACTAAACTCTCATAATTCACGGACCATTCGACGTTTGTAACAGAAGAGGCTTGTTTGCGACAGGCAGAAATTAGTTCTGATTCGGTACGATTAAACGTGTAATACTTATGTGTTGCAATTATTGTGCAATAGACGTATTTCTTACCTGGCCTGACATTGTTTACATCAATTCACCATGGATTCCGTATCACTTTGGAGCAACATCCGCTGTACGATGTATACCAGTGGAGGTAGTAGGACCAAAATCCTGACGAAATCCACTCAAATAACAACAGAAGAAGTCATGGAATATTTGACAATTTTCAAGGACAACACTATTTTGCAATGGGGGACTACTTATTTTTTCCAAAGTATGGTGGGCAACACGAGCCTCTGTTAAACATTATTACATGTATAAATATGCAGGCTGTATTATTGTTTCATCCTTTTTTAACTGAATTATACCTTGAGAATACATTGAGAATCGTTGTTGGGCTCTCGCGTGAGGATCTGCTTCTTTATAACCCCATCCTCTTCCTAGAATTCTTCTATAACTGTGTTTTAACGCATGTTGCAAGGTACATACATGATTATAATGACTTCATTGCGTATAACGATTACACAATTGCTATTCAAATCCCAGGTCTCCTTATGCGTCTAAGCTTGCCAACGGGTTCCTAACTTTGCACGTGCGCAGATACAGGTGTTTCACTGTAAACAGCGCTACATTCATTACCGCGAAGGCAAGAGAATCTCGCCACGGTCCGCTCGCCTCAATGCGCAAAAAGGAGGAGTGACCGTGGAGAACGATATGTTTGAGAGAGAAATAATGGGTAGTGGCAGCGCTATGGTTTGGTTTGGGAAAATTAGAACTCTGGAAATTGACTTGGTTATTATTCAATAAAATGCCAATGCTCAGCGTTACATCAATGTTTTAAATAGCAAAGTGATTCGATTCATGCAAAAGAAAGGAAGGGCCTGGCATTTTCAGCTTGACAATACATGTATAAAGCATCACACGGCGCGTATCACCACACAATTTCTTGCTAAAATACATTAACGTTCTGCCTTGGCCTGTTTTATCCTCGGACATGAGCCCAATAGAACACATATCGGATGTATTTGATAACAAGGTCGGGTCAAATCATCAAATTTATACCATAATGACCTCCTAGTGCATTTTGGTTGGAATGCCAACGTATTTGAAACGTTACGTAAAATCAATGAGGGGACGTATTCTGCAATGAATCCGTAAAATGGAGGGAACAGTGGTTACTAGTGCTTTTTTAAACATCATTTTAAATGCCCATCAAGTAGATGTTTGTTTCCAGATGCTGTGTGGTCATTCTAATTATTAAGGATATTCCATTTCGACCCCTCTCAACTGAATTATTCATTAAACAGTATGCAATATTTGATTCTAATCCAATGAAGTGCACAAACACATGACTATGACATTGAAGCTTCGATTACAAAAATAATTCATCCGGCATATAAATGTATCAACAAAATTTATTATTTTTAATTCTATATAAACTGAAGTGAGATCCGGTTGTTTATAATTCTCTGTGAAAAGTGTTGTAAACTTAATGATGTTTTTTTAATTCGAAAAATATTTTTAAGGTAAAATCTTTCTATATGTATATCCTCCATTTCTTAAAATAATTTTCAACATTGTATCATATCACCACGGCTTCGTCGATGACCAAGCAATTTTTGAAAACCAATCTTTCGGTACATGTAAGGTTGACAATCCAGGAGACGCTTATTGGTAGGCTTACATAATTTTTAAACACTTCTTTTAAGAATATATACCACAATACATGATAATAGTGTTTCCATATTGACCTGACGAGTGCTTTGTACAAAAATACGAAATAGCTTTTCGAAATGTAATCATACATTCTGATTATTAAGGATAATACACTGATGGATTTGTTATCTTTTTCACCTATATGTCTACTTACTTTTTAATCCTAATATTACCCCTAAATCCCCCTTTTCACTAGCATACTCAATGTCCGCAAAGTTCAAAGTATACTGATAATATTGGTTGTCTCTTCCAAAGTGTATGGTTCTGTAATTTTTCACATTAAAACGCAACAGCCACTTTGACTATATGTAAGGCATCTAAGTCGTGCTGGATAATATCAATGTTAATGTCTTTGTTGTATAGTTTGGTACCATAAGCTAATAATTTCACAATACTACGTATAACTTCAGGGGTAGGGGGTCATCTATTATAAACATATTAATAATATGGGTCCCAGGACGCTTCCCTGGGGTACTCCACTTAAAATGTCTTCCCACGAAACAGACCAGGGTCCTTTCACAGATACATATTGCCTACGTCCAGTAAAAAAGTCACGTTTCCATGACAAAAACGGGCCCTCTGATACCAAATACCGATACTTTGCGAGAAAACGTTAATGTACAATGCTCTCAAAAGCTTTGACAAAATCTAAATATACAATATATTTTCCCAAATTCTATCACCCTCAATGTAATGTGACTAATCATCTATGTATTCAATTAACGGTAAAACGCAGGATCCCCTAGAACGAAAACCAAATTGAGCATAAGATAAATTAATATATGATTGTTTCTGACTAAATTTTCAAATATCTGTGCCCTTATGATTGTTTTTAAATTCTTACAACTACTGAAGTAAGGCTATCAGGGTGGTAGTTGCATAATTATACTCATACACTATTACAGTATTTTAATGTGAGTGTATGTGTGAAATGCAGAAGCAGAATATACGTGAAAAAAGTAGTAAGGACAAAAAAGAATTGTGTGTCTCTGCCCAACGAAATCGTCGGTTGTGTCCCTACTAGGACACCATAGAAAGCCTTGTCCAACTCGTGCAATAGTATATACTACGGAAGCTCATTGGGGACATTTTGTCTTAGCTCTAATTTCTTAGATCTTAGGTCTTAGGTATTACATCTTAGGTGTTAGGTATTAGGTCTTAGTTATTAGGTCTTAGGTATTACGTCTTAGGTGTTAGATACTATCTATATAGGTGTTCAGAAACGCGGCAAGATAAGGCGGGAATTTAGCTAGCGTCCATTTTGAAGTGGACAGCGATATACGTCGTATATACGGTATATTGGTATTTCCGACAAAAAAGAACACAATGCAGGTGAGTGAGGCTTATTGAGTGGAATTGTAACCGAATTAGTTGAACAAGGTTAACTTGTTAACAGTTATTATCGTTGGATTCAATATTCTTACTGCATGGGCTACATATGTGCTAAATTTCAAATGTGAAGGTCAACGAAAAGTTGTTTTATAAAGGTTTAAGGCCATAACTTCCAGACTTTTTTCAAAATTTGATTTCAAGAATCATGATTTTTTTTATCTAGCATAAATTCGTGTCACAAAGTATATGTACATGATAAGCATCTATTCATCTACCGACTCCGGACCCTCCGGACCCTTACATTAATTTTAACTAATGCCCAAGTCTACTTGGCAACATAACCCCCATGCAGCCCTTCAGAAAATTTCAGACGTAAACAACTTCAATCGCTTATAAAAAGCAACGACATGCAATCGACCCCTCGAGTCAGTAGTTAGGTACTTCAGAAAAACATAACCATTAAAATTTCAGATCTATATTAAGTTTCTGTGATGTTCTTGATTCCTTTGTTTGACCTTGGACAAATGACCATTATGGTAGATCTGGTCGTTTTGTTAGCTTGTCATTTCGTCCCAACATTGTCTTGAAATAAAGATTTTAGTTTCTGAAATATTCTCATTATCTGGAGCTCTGCTTTTGTTTTTTTAAATAACTGCTTTCTTTACAATTTAAGTGAGGGTTCACCCTGGCATCAAATATTTAACTCTTTCAACACCATTGACCTGTTTGGAATATACTAATTACATTTTATAAAATTACTCAATAAATTTGCAAACAGTGTAGACCCTGATCATAGGGCTCCTATAGGAGCCCTATGATCAGGGTCTATATTGTTTAGTATTTATTAAACTACCCAGAATTCCAAGTAGACTGGCTCATGTTTTTTGGTAACTCAAATGATCCACAAGGGAACCTAATAACTTCTTTGTGTTGAAAGAGTTAACTTGAACATTGGTTCACATTCACTTTGAAGCCAAAGAAGTTATGTAATGATAATGACCATATTCTATGTTTTCATATTTTTCAGAGAGCATACCATGGGAATTTCTTTGGAATTTGTACAATCTCCGGCTGGATTACAACAGACCTTAGTGTGTTTTGTGTAATACATGTGATTAGATATTTTATCAACAGTACTATAATAAACTGATGTGAAACTTTATTGCTTTAATTAACTATTCATGCATCCCTTTGATACACTACACCAATACAATTGGTGATTTTCCCTTTTCTCCACACTACCAGTGAGTATTTATTGATGCTTTTAATCCTTTACCCAATAACTTGTTTCTAGTTTTGTGGACAGCTAGATGAGCACTTAAAGCAGATTTAAAGTAAAGCAGAATGTGTCTTGAGGAGCATTCCGCTTTACATTCAGCCTGTTTTAAGCTACCATCTGATAGGTGATAGAAAATATTTCTTTTGGTACATGTTTATGAGTGCATACATTCAATTAAATTGAAACAAGTTTTCAATGGTGGAATAAATTAAAGGCACTAAATGGCACTTCTAAGGGGGAGGGGTTAAAACACTAATACAGGTGGCAGCTTTAAACAAGATGAGAGGAAAACAGAAAGGAGCCTTTCTATTTTCATCTGACTGTATGCATACCCTGTCTTAAACACAGAGTGGACAAATGGTGGTCAAACATTACAGTAACTAGGTCTGTGAAATATTGCAAAACTAATAGGCTAAATTTAATCAGTGTATAACTCTTAACATTGACAAAGTAAGAGAGTGTGCAGGCATTTTTATCTCACCTGAGCAAAGCTCAGATAGATATTTTGTGATCCTTGGACATCCGTTGACAACAGTTTTAATGTTTACACTCTAGAGAACATAGTTTTATTCAATGACAGGAATAGTGTAAAGTTGTTTATGTTTTATAATAAGCGTATGAGTACAAGCTAAGCCTACTGGTCAGCTTATTACTATAATAATACGTAATACCTAATACGTAAGATCTAAGACATAATACGTAAGATCTAAGACCTCATACGTAAGACCTAATACGTAAGACATAATACGTAAGATCCAAGACCTAATACGTGAGACCTAATACGTAAGATCTAAGACGTAAGATCTAAGACGTAAGACCTAATATCTAAGACGGAAGACCTAATATCTTAGACGTAAGACCTAATATCTAAGACCTAATACCTCAGACGTAAGACCTAATATCTAAGACGTAATACGTAAGACGTAAGACCTGATTTTCTAACTATTTAATAGCTTTTCTATTTCAAAGAAACATTAAGCTGTTGTTAGGACTCGTATCTTGAATATCGGCGTAGTTAAATAAGCAGGGCTTGAGGAAAGCTCTACCACTGGCCATGACATTGAACCGGTACACTTAAATCTTCGATCTCACTTCGAAATATATAATTTTGCCGTTTATCAATATTGTTTTCTCTGGAATTTTTCATTGAAATATTTTCACAAAATGAAATTCGGACTTATCATTTATAAGTATGAAATGATAAAATTGTTCTAGTTATTGCGTTAGATGTTTTGATTAGTATAGTTCCCGTTTGTAACTGTGTGCGTCTCTCTGCGATTTTGCCTCCAAATGACATTTTTTTCGAAACTAATTTTTAACATTTCTGAACATAGTATGGTGTTAACTGTGTTCAGGAAAGGTATAAAAAACATTTTTGAAAATGAAATTTGTCATTCTGAGGCAAAATTGCAGATAGTGAAATATATTGGATGACACAACTGCAGTTACTAACGTACATTGGAATATGTATCAGGATATCATCATCAGAACACTGGCCTGATGTTGTAGAAATATTAAAACTAAATGAACCAATGTGTATAATTATTTATTCATAACAATACAAACATGCATACATTTATTCGTATTCTAGTAATCTAATAAGGAGAATCTAAAGATTTTTGAGAACACATTGTTGCTATAAGGACGTTCGTTGCAGCCGCACATGTAACTACGGACACAAACGTTACAAACCTGCCACAAATGTTACAGTTTGAAAATGTTGGTCAAAAATAAATAAGCCACACATGTTACAAACCTACCACAAAGGTGGCCACCTTTGTGGCAGGTTTGTAACGCCTGTGGCCTAGCATTATTATTAAATAAATATTTCAGCTTATAACATTTGTGGCAGAGTAACATTTGTGGCAGAGTAACATTTGTGTCCGTAACAGAAGTTACTCAATAGGATTTTCAAGTTGATATACACTTTCATAACAAATGTTCTGACACACTTAATAGTTATAATTTCCTCATGATCCAATACTTCAAATACCCTACCAATTTATAAAGCTGTCACAAAGAATCATACTATTGTGGGTTTTTTTTTTCAGACCAAAATCAAGTAAGCATAGGACAGATATCAATTATCAATGATTTTTCTTTTCACACATAACTTAAACGTTTTCTTCAACCAGAACAAGGAGTTCTCTGTATAATTGTAAAGCCCTCTGTTCATTAACAGGTTCTTGTAGATCTGGTTTGAGAAGCCTTGCAAGAGTTTCAAAGTCTTGGCTGCACATTTGCCTTTGCGAGGCATACATTTCACAGCATAACTGCACATCTTCTCTGTTTACTTTGCTGCAAAAGTTATGACCAATTTCCTGTAATACGTAATTTTCCACAGTATCGTCAGGTGTGTATACGCATTGTCGTCTCATGTTGTTACGTTTCAATACTTATTTTAGCTGACGGAGCGATATTCTTATATTGTTCACCACGAATAACAGAAGGACAATTTCAGGGTATGTAAATCCACGGAAGAAATATTTAACGACCAGATCAAGTCTAGTACTAGTTCCCGTTTGTAGTATATTAGATGGCACAGCTGCTGTTGCTCGGGACCATTGGAATATGAACAAGGATATCATCATCACAGCATTTGCCTGAAAATGTACAAAATCAAAAGAGATATGAATATGTTTTTAATTAACGTTCAATCAAACATACATATACATTATACACTGCCCTCCAAAAGTTGCTTCACACTAAACATCTGATCCCTATAGTAATACTGCTTTAAGGTCGTCATGTTTTCGAGGCGTTTCTCTGCAAGAAATGTCACCAAGAGCCTCAAATGAATCATACTAGGTACAATTCAGTATGTGTTTTCTCAATTATTATGGTAAACAAAAGAATTTTTTTTTATGTTCGAACCAAAAATTGGTAACAGTCAGGCTCGAACCACGGATCCCTTGGTTACGAACCTTGCACTCTTCCATTACACCAAGGGACCGATATAAAAGCAAGATAACAAAAGGCAATGACTTGGCCAGTGTTCTAGTCTTCATGTAGCGGTTTTTAATACGATTTCAAATCGTCATATTTTTCCTCGAACCATGGCCTTAAACCTTTATAAGATAACTTGTCGATGACCTACACCTTTGTTTAGCACATGTGTAGCCCATACAGTAAGACTAATACATCGAACGATCATAATTGTTAACAAGTTAACATTGTTCAACCAGTTTGGCTACAATTCTACTCAATAAGCCTCACTCACCTGCATTGTGTTCTTTTTTTTGTCGGAAATACCAATATACCGTATATATGTCGCTGTTCAGTTCAAAATGGACGCTTGCTGACATTTCCCGCTCTTTCTTGCCGCGTTTCTGAACACCTAATACATTATACCTAACACCTATGACGTAATACCTAAGACCTAATAGCTAAGACCTAATACCTAACACCTAAGATGTAATCCCTAAGACCTAATACCTAAGATCTAAGACATTAGAGCCAAGACAAAATGTCCCCAATGAGCTTCCGTAATATACAGTGGCGATTCTGTTATTCTTTCCCGTTTAAAAGCAAACGTACGCAAACGCAAAGCACTAAAACGTAGAAAATAACAACTTTTGGACAATTCTGATATTTCATGTTTATCGTGGTGGCAAACAGTTTGGAGCCTGATCAGACGCCGGGTTACCCGGCGTCTGATCTGGCTCCAAACTGTTTGCACTGCAAATAATAGTTTTAGCGTAAACGCGTTTATTGGGAAAGAATAACACATTCTCCACTGTACATGAGCATTTACCCCTGTACCTGCCAAAGGCTTGAATAGTTTCACAACAATGTAAGCTTTATATAATAGAGATCGCAATGCAAAGTGAAATATTAATCAACATTACAATAGCCGGAAAGATGTGGAATACTTGAATGGGTGTAAAAAGGTGATTTAAAGGGACAAACTGTTGATTTTCCTGAAACAAAGGTCAGCTGTACAGGGACGAAATTACTTTCCGACAAGTAATCCGCTAAAGAATCGTGACATACGGAGAAATTTATGATCGAAAGTAATGCGCAATGCACTTATTTTATTGTTTATGTATCAAACAACAATAGTGAACTGAAATAAAAGTTGAAAATATGGATATTAAAAAATGAGAAAATGCGGATTAATCGGAAAAGTCGACAAATGACATATTTCGGTGACCTTGATATAATTGTTCGGATATATTGTCTAACTGCAGTGATTCGGGTGAGTGACATTCCATCAATCATATTGCTTGTTCTTTTCTCTGGCCGCACGTATATAACAATTGTCAATCGGTTTTGTAGATTTGGAGTAAATGGACTTTAAATGTTAGCAAACTTCTACAAATTTGTAAAATGCAAATGGCTGCCCTTGAATCAAGCATGGGGTATTCTAAGGGCCAATTACAATGGTTTTTTCTGACTTTTGTAAGACATTCTGTGTAGGAGTACCCAGTATGTAATGGGTTCTTTGTATGTATGTAAGACTCAAATCGTGGGTCGGTCCCAAATCGAGGGCCGATTCGAAAATCGTGGGCCAATCCCAAATCGTGGGCCGAAAACCGTGGGACAATCCCCAATCGTGGGCCGATCTTGAAATCTTGAGCGGTGATCTTTAATCGTGGATCGATCTGAAATCTTTAGCTCCGAGTTTCGAAAGTGCATTAGAAAATAATGTTGAACCAAAATGGCAACGTTATTTCCGATGGGAGCTCCGATTTCGGAACACGCATACCTTAAACAATTCCATGACAAGATCATTAACCGATTTGAAAACTGTTGGCCGTTCTGATATTATGGGCCGATTTGAAATCGTGAGCACCCATTTCCGAAAGTGCATTCATAACAAATACAGTCCTACACTGTACTGTAAGTTTGCCAATACTTCCCTAGTGTTAGGCCTATACAGCGGAGCATGAATCTCATGCTCTTACATACAGTGATGGGTAGGACTGAATAAGGGTGCAACATTGAAAATCTTGGGCCGATCTGAAGTCGATTTCGGAGAGGACACACCTCATATAATTCAAGGATAAAAAGAATGACGAGAAACACATTTTATTACGACGTATTTTAAAAAATGTGTAGCCTCTAAAAGAACTAGGTCTACACGGTATGCACTCTTCACAAGTACAGTGGAGAAGGCGTTATTATTTCTCGTTTTTAATTCAAGTGCAACGCAAACGCATTGCATAAAAATGAAAAATAGGACAACATTTTGACAATTCTATTTATTTCAATCGGCATGGCAAGCAATTCGGAGCCTGATCAGACACCAGGTTTCCCGGCGACTGATCTGTTTCCACACTGTTGGCAATGAACAAATAGTTGCAGCATAAATGCGTTTATTCGGAAATGATAACGTTTTCCGCACTGTACAAACTTTGTAAACGAACTAGTATAGTCGTCGCTATGGTTGAAACGAATTGAACATGCTTTCATGGTAATATTGAGTCAATGAAAAATAATGTATTAGTTGTTATCGCATAAACGCGTACGAGTAAACTGCTGTCTTTGATACTGTATGTGGTACCGAACGGTACGTTAATGATATATCCAAACTTGTAAACGCCCTGTCTTAAAATAAACAGTCTGTAAAATGCCGTTCCTTCAGCCAGCGCCGGAATCAGTCTGTGCTGGACATAACAGGCGGCCTATATCCCCCATCCATTCGAGTAGAAGAGAACTTCGTCCTGTATTATGTAGCAAACTGCTCCAATGTATACATGTCCTTGTGGAGATATTCGTGCTGAATCAATCTGGCTGCTTTCTTTGCGATGCTGAAATTAACATAGGACTTATAATTTATAAGACAAAGGTACATTCTAGTTGTGTTGTACGATGAAACTGATACAAACTAAAACACTATGCTTTACACGTACTCTAAATATCCGGACTCGAACTTCATGGGTGGTGTATTTAACGTTCCACTCGCCCGTTAAAAGGATTCAATACTATCTATGTTTTTAAGTCTCTATAATAAAGGGCAAGTTTGTTGCATAATGACCGTATAAAAATCCTCAAGAATAATCAATGTCTCCTAGTTATGTATAGGATGTACCGATCGCTTCTTATACCCACACTCTACGATATACGGAGTAGATCTTGGTTTTAAACATTACTAAATACAATTCAAATAGGGTAAAACAGACCATCAGATAAGTGCTCTGTGTCTAATGGGTTAGAGCGTAGACTTAAAAAAAAAAGGCCTGCTTTTTAAAAGTGGTGACCTGTCTTGTTTTCCTTTCTCAATTCGAATCTGCTTTACTTTTACCCTGATTTAAGTGGTGACCTTTCTTCTTTTTCTTTCAAATGTAAATTATTTCCTTTACTTATATTCAGAAAATCACCTGGGTTCACGATGGGTCAATCTGTTTTTCGACAGGGAGGAGCTACGGAGTCGGCATTGCCATAGGTGGCCACATCTGCTCGTCATTCAGTGGGGAGGCATCTGAAAATAATGCATTTTCCATAGAGTTTTATTTAGAACTGTATTGAAAAAAACATGTCACCAGTATCCGTCAATAGCTTGGGTTACATTTTGTAGACAATCGGCTTAAAACAAAACCCAGCACTGCAACTGCGATGTAAGCCAGCCCGAATACCGCTTTACAGTAATTAAAGTTATTGTCCAGACTAAGATTTGATACACATTCAGTGAGTATAACTTGTGGGTTGTAGGTCGGTGGCTCTTAACTCGCGACAACCCTTCTGACCGTTTAAGTTTGATAATACGTAGTGGTGATAAACTCAAAAGAGTCATACAAAGTGAAACAACAGTTAAATGTCTGTATAACGACGACTAAAACGGTTAAGTAATGGTATAAAAGACAAATGGCAGCTTCAAGCAAGGTGGAAGTAAAACAGAAAGCCCTTCAAAGAGCTTTGTTTTATTTTCATCTTGCTTTCAGCAGCCACTTGCTCGGAACACATACCGGTAATAGTTAACATAAAGTATTGGCCATAATAAGAAGGTTTTACTGTACGGTGCTGTCCGGTAATGCTGCGCACGTAAGCTTTCATGTTAAAGTTTTCCGCTATAAAGCGGATAATCGTATGGAAACCTGTATATCAGAAGAAAGAATAAATATTTATCTTTCAACTGAAATAGAAAGATTTAAGCAATAATGTGTTAATTTCCTTTCTAGTGAACGCAACATTTACCCATCCCACCCATCTAGCAACTGTTTACATGTCCGGTAATAGTGCGCTCACATTTGCCCTACGGCGGCCGTACGGCGGCCGCAGAATCGGAAAATCGGTAGTTTCCCACGGCCGCCGTAGAAATCCTACGGCGGCCGTACGGCGGCCGCACGGCAGCCGCACGGCGTATACCCATATTTCACAGGCCGTAGAGGTCGCCGTAGAATTATAACGCGGAGTAATAACATCTTTTAATTCCTACGGCGGCCGTAGAAAACACTCGCCGCAGAGTGGTTCTACGGCTGCCGTACGGTGGCCGTACGGCCGCCGTACGGCCGCCGTAACTCAATTGTCACTTTTCTTATTGTGCATTTGTACTTTTGTTCATACATGTAAAACATGTGTATTATTAAAAATGGGTTTAGATGTTCTTAAGTGCTGTCGTAATGTGTCCATTGAGTTCACGGTGTAGTTGGACTAATATGAGTTGCGTGAACATGTAGCAAAACCAAGTTATGTAGCAGGAGCAGCATTTTGCTTGCAGAGAATCTGGTGGAGCTTCCACGGCTGCCGTACGGCGGCCGTACGGTGGCCGCAGGTTTTTAACCTAAAAAAAATAGAAACTCGCCGTGCGGCAGCCGCAGCAAATGTGAGCGCAACACACGGCGGCCGTAGGAATTCTGCGGCGGCCGGGGAATTGCTACTCGCCGTAGAAACAACAAGCCGTGCGGCCGCCGTACGGCAGCCGCAGCAAATGTGAGCGAGGCATAAGTCTGCGCAGTAGAGACGCTTGTCACGGAAGAGGCCCAAGTGGGGTTTTTAGTGGTTACATTGTTCAGAAATGGTTTTAATAGCATTATTACACTTAATAGGTGTTAGTTGCTTTATATAAATTATCAATTTTATATCAATATGTAGGTTTAGATTTAGGCATATTTTAGATCCCCAAAATTTCAGACAAGCAAAAAAATGGATCAGGTATTTTACTCAAAACAATTTGTAACCCCCATGACAGGTGTCTCGCGCCTTTAACAATGACGTCACAAAATGGATGCAATTTGCATATCATGCAGCGTCTGCATTCATGGCAACTATGTGACGAGGATTTAGGGCTTATGACAGCATGGTAATAACAAATCTTTATGGCTGATAGTTATTTATGAAATCATCTGACAACCATAAAATGTAATTCTTTACTTTTTATTGGGTGTGTTAAAATGCATTTGGCAGCCAAATTGGCCAAAATGGCTTGCGGAAACTAGGTCAATGTCTCATGAATATTCAATGAGGTCAAATGCATGAACTGTTACGTGTATACAATGGATCCACACGTCTGAAATACTAAATATTACGAATAATACTATTTTTTTTACTTATTGGAAATACTTAGCTTAACCTAGGGTGATTTTTTTTACCAGTTCCGATAATTCGACTGGCATTTCCTAAGTAAAACGTGGTTTCCGCGAGCATATGACAGCCGGAAGTAAACCTGTTTGTTGATGCGCAGCTTTACCGGACGCGCAGACTTACCGGACTTGACTGCCAAATAGAACCCAAACGTTGAACATTTTCTGATTGAAAAAAAAACCCAACGTTTTTACGGTCAATCTGCAGTAATCGAACCTTACCAGCGACTAATCTTTCCATGGCTGAACATAAAGTGTCATCCTTTACTGATTCTTCCTGCGACACTGTGTCCTTTCTTCAATAGTAACAGCCACTGAAACAAAATTATGCAGATCTAGTAATGCTGTATTTGTTTAAACAGATTTCAAACTTTAAAGGTATTGTACTGATTTAAAGAAGGACACACGCAAGCCAGAAAAAAAGTTCGTTTACCACCTGCAGCAGAACTGTAGCTCCTGTTCAGACAGTAAGTCTCATGTACAGTGTAGATCCAGATATAATTCCGAAAATATTTGTCCTAAATATCTTTTAATCGAAACAAAAATCGCCCAGCTAGAATCTAGATCGAGATCTAACTGATAATAAACAATTCATTTCATAATGAAAGAACATTGAGTGAGCATCATGATTTCGTGTTGCGTCTGGTTCACAAAGACTTTGCATGTTTGATTTTTTCATTACATGTTTGCTTTTCTTTAGGAAATACTGCTACAAACAGCGAATTTTTTAAGATGTGATGTCGCTGAGCAAAGGCTTTACTGTTCATGTACTTTGAAGTCGTGGTTGACAACGAAACTTCTTGCATTCGTTACTTACCTATGCAAGGCTACGATGTTTTTGTTTTTAGTAATACTTAAATACTCTTTTAAATGAACTTTAATATAATGACATGGAATTCTACGGGTATTATGTCTAGTTGTACTTATTTATGCCAGGCTTTTCGTGATTATGATGTTGATATATGCGGAATCGCCGAACATTGGCTATATGAACAAGATAGTCATTTTCTAGATAGTATAGATAACATGTATATTAGTCATTCAGTTTCAGATTTTGACTTGTTATTGCCTAGTAACAGAAAAGTAGGGAAAGGGGGCGTTTGCATTTTGTGGAAACGGAAGTTGAATAACATTGTTACCCCTCTTCATGTTGATGATGATAGAATAATAGGTATTCAGTTGACAATTAAACCTGATATGCTGGTATTTATCTTTCAGCTCTATGTACCATGAGCTGGTATTCGCATGAATCGTTATAAAGAATACATTGATAAAATAGAAAATCTATTTTTAGCCTATAGCGAAAAGGGGTTAGTGATTGTTATGGGTGACATCAATGCAGAAATCAACTCAGCCTGTAGTCGTAATTCGTATTTTACCGATATGCTTACACGAAATAATCTTTTATCTGTTAACACTCATAACCAATGTATGGAACCCTTGTTCACTAATGTGAACTATAACGGTGGTGTTACGTCGACTATAGACCATGTACTTGTAAACTCGGAGAAAATAGATCTTCTGAAAAATTGTTATATACCTGACGATGACGCTTTAATGTTTTCAAGCCATCGTCCAGTATTATGTTCACTGGCTTTTCCTGAAGCACATTACAGTTATAATGTTAACGAAACATTTAACAATATACGGTGGTCGAAAGTAACACAGGATCATATCTGTCAGTACCAGTCTTTTATTGAGTGCAGCAATGAACTTAGTGATTTAGGGCAAAGGGAGATAACCGAGCCTGGTCAAATTGACAGTCTTTATAAGTCTATCACACACGTGATTAACAAAGCCAATGAAAGCTGTTTTGCAAAATCAAAATTTAAACATTTCGTAAAACCATACTGGGACGATGAATTAAAAGCTGCATGTCAAAATTCAAAACAAAAGCGTAGAAACTGGATACTGGACGGACAACCTAGAGGCGGGGTAAACAATTCACACTCCGAATATAAAAATGCAAAACGTATTTTTCGTAAAATTCATCGTCAAAAAGCTTCTTCTTATTTGCAAAAGCTCCATGAAGAAATTGACAAGAATGCTGAATTAGATACAAAATTATTTTGGAAATGTGTAAACCGGCGGCGTAAGCGTTCTAAAACCGCTGTAGGCAGCGAAATGATATTTAACGGTACAGTATATAGAGATCCACGACTAATTAACGAACAGTGGTCTTTATTCTTCAATAATCTATATTTGCCGTCATGTTCTGAGACTTTTGATGAACCAAACCGTGCACAAGTTATTACAGAACTGGAATCTATTAATAGGCGAATTTCATTAGATAAAGTGGATAAAAGTAAAACATGTGTATCACTAGGCGAGGTGAAAAGAGTGTGTGAAAAAGCAAAGAAAAATAAAGCATGTGGGCCAGATGGTTGCTTTTATGAGAATTTTAAATATGGCGGTATTGTAATGCATAAGTTATGTGCGAAATTGTTTAGTTCTATGCTAGAATTTTCTCATTGTCCAGTGGTAATGAAAAAGGGCGAGATAATAGTTTTACATAAGGGCGGGAACAAATCCCTTAATAACCCAAATAACTACAGGGCAATTACATTATCGTCTGTATTATTAAAACTGTACGAGTCTATTCTATTAGAACGTATACAATGCAGTAGTTATGCAATTAATGAGTTACAAGGTGGGTTCCGTAAAGGGATGGGGTGTATAATGACATCATTTTTATTTAGGGAATCTAACTATTACCGGTATGCAATAGAAAATGGAAGTAAATTATATACATGCTTCCTTGATGTAAGTAAAGCGTTTGATTGCGTGTGGCATGATGCTTTGATGGTCAAATTATACAATACGAACGTTGATACCTATCTATATAAAGCTGTATATAACTTATATCAAAATATGGAAAGTCGTGTCAAAAGTAATGGTTTTACATCAGACTGGTTCAATGTATTACAGGGAACCAGACAAGGGGGTGTACTCAGTCCACATTTGTATCTCGTTTTCATCAACGAACTGCTTGATAAACTAGTACAAAGTCAGTATGGTCTCTCAGTATATAACCTTAACGTTACATGTCCTTCATCGGCTGATGATATGCTTTTACTGTCATTATCAAAATCAGGATTACAACAATTAATGAATATGTGCTATGACTATGCAAACTCATTTAGGTACAAATACAACTCATCGAAATCTGCCGTTATTGTTACCAATCAAACATTGAAAAAGTCTAAACTTAGTCACCGAAAATGGCAGCTTGGTACTGATGATGTAACAGAAGAAGACTCCTATGTTCACCTAGGTGTTTTGTTTCAAAGCCACTGTGATTTCTCAAAAGCTGTTCGTGAGAGCTCTAGCAAACTTCGGAAAACATTTTTTAGTATTGTAAATTGTGGTATATATGAGGACGGTATCAGTCCATTGTCAGCCAAAAAACTATATGAGACAATTGTCCTGCCAAAAGCCCTATACGGGTGCGAAATGTGGTCAGACTTGAGCACTGAGGACATAAATATTCTTGAAATAGCGCATAGGTTCTGCATAAAGATGATGCAAAGTGTTCCGAAACAGTCGAGAACAGATCTAATTTTAACCTCACTTGGTATGCTACCCATTGAAGCAGAAATAGATAAGAGAAAATTAGTATTTTTAGGACAAATCTGTAGACTTGAAGAAACAAGCATTGTTAAAAGAATGTTTGTCAATCGGCTATGTAATTTTAAGAATAACCCCTGTAAGGTTCGTGGGTTTATACCCGATATTTACAGAATATGTAATAAATATGGTTTGTGCCGAACAATGGACACGTATTTTCAATCTGGTCAGTTTCCACCAAAGGCTGTATGGAAACGAATAATTATAAACACTGTGAAAATTAAATATTCATCAATGTCAGAAACGCGTATCTTGTCAGACGACAGCATGAAAGATTTTAAACTTATACAGCCATTGAATATCATAGCCCCATGTCAGCTATGGATTATTAGTCAAAACAACCGTAAGCTCCTAAAGAGCGCTCAGTCAGTTATGCGATTTACACATATTCTGTTTGCAAGACCTTATATCACTCGTTGCAGTCGCTGTGACAACGTAACAGACAATATTGCCTTGCACTTGACTCTACATTGCTGTAAAACGTTGCAAGCAAGGTACAGTCTATGGCAGAGCATGTATCAGTTGTGCGGTCATTCCGTGTATATAAGGCTAATAGCTTGTCCGCAGCGACTGCAAATCATCCATCTGCTATCTGGTTTGAAAGCTTTTCTTAATTACGACTCCAATATACTTTGCTCTCAGATGATAGGCGAATTTTGTCGTAAGATTCTCAATTGATATCTCAGATATTAAGCATATAGTGATTTACATTATTTTATCGTAATCTGAGTGGCAAACAGTCACTTTGGAGCCTGATCAGAGGCCGGGTTACCCGGCGTCTGATCGGACTCCTAACTGTTTGTATTGGACATAATAGTGGTTCGAAGTATCCATGTGTATTGTCAAAATAACAGTCCATCCATAAATGGAAGCTTGGAGCCACGTTTATGAAGAGTATATTGTTATATTATAATAATTATATATAACATAATATACATAACATATAACAAATAGTGCTGATTTTTCTTTGTTCTGCAGAACACTGTGTTATGAAGTGACTTATTTGTAATTTTGTGCACGAACATATGAAAACATATATGTGTGTATATTGTAAGTGTGTGTATGTATACAGATATATATATATATGATATGTGGACGTGACTTTGTATGTTTGAATCTATATGTATACATTTAAAGTGCCTTAAATTAGATATTTCGTGCATCTGTGCGTGTATGAATGCGTGGCATTTCTGGATTCTGAATAGTCTAATAAATACTGTTCTAAATCAGAAGGCAGCGCAGATCTTGATCATAGGGCTTCTAATGTAGCTCTCTGATCTGGGTCTATACTGTTTTCAAATGTAATGAGTATAGTTTGAACGGGTCCACGGTATTAAAAGTGTTAACTGATCTCAGTATTGGTTATACAGAGTTTTATTATTAGTTCTCTTCAGTGATAAACTACTTGATGTGTGACGAACGCCACGCAGAGAGCTCCTGAAGGAGCATTCTTCGTTGCGTTTGTCCAGCATCAAGCTTTCGCCTATCTTGAACAATCACAATCGAGCTCGATTGTCGTAAAATAGAGGGTAGACTGTGTTTTGTATTTGCCGTAGCCACCGGCCTTTCTGTCACTCTTAACTCTTTGCATGCTGGGTATTTCTTCGTCTGCAATAATTGTCGGCTGCTGATGTTCTAAACATACAATTTTCTAATAGGGACAGAGCGTCAAACAGTCTCCATCCTGATGAGACGTCGTATTACTCGGCGTCTCATCTGGATCCAAACTGTTTGCAAAGATAATCACTGTGGCAGATATATCCGCCACTAGCAGGTAAAGAGTTAATGTTTGTGTTCAGTGTTTTATGTATAACATTCCTCAGTTGCCTGCTGTATTTCGTTTCGATAGCGGGTGACAAAACGGGGGAAATCTTAAAATCTTATTATTGCTAATTTTGCTTCCCTTCTCAGTGCCGATCTCTCTCTTGCATCATTCTGGTGTGGTCAAATTGTGAAATGACTATCTATTTGACTTGCTGCAATGGTGGAGGAGAGGGGTTCGTGCACACCGCATGTAATCGGGTCGCGAGGGGAACACATGTGTTTAGTAGGTAATACTATATATAGTATTTCGACATGGATGCATGTGATTGTATAGACCGAAGTATAATTGAGTGTATTTGTCTTTTCCAGGGGAGACAAATACACGCAACTATACATCGCCACATAATTGTTTCATAGTTTGCTCTCTTTTCCCCTTTTCTTTTCGTTTGTCACTTTGTATGTACATACACGTTTGAACTGTTTGTATTATGTAGTGTTGTGCTCTCCTTATCTGGAGGAAATAAAGATTATTATTATTATTATCATACGTCATAAATACGACAGAGTATAGTCTGTTTCACAGTTTGACTTGTGTCCTAGGTAATTTCAATGCTTAGCCTATGTTAGGCAAATAATGCCAACTATAGGCCTACTCTTGACGCGCTATGAATGAAAGATTTTCTGGTTTAAAAGTTAAAACAATTAGGCATGAGTTCTTACCTCGGTCTTGAATAGACTGGCAAGCGTTACTCGAACGATAGGAAAGAAGTGTTCCTCTTTTATTCATAGAGAGATTCCACTTTCCGAGCAATCTGGAGATGATTTCCTTTTTGGCGAGACACCCTTTATCATGGCTTTCTCTCACTGACTTCTTCAGTATAACAACCACGTTTGCATCTCTCTTCCAGAACCATGGGGTTTGGATCTTTAGGCAAAGGCTTTCTACTTTTGTTTCTCAATTAGTTGCGATCCGAAGTCAACAAGGGAGTCCATTGTTTCGTAACGGTTGAAATTTTCCAAAATATGACGTCACTTACACAAAACGTTTGTTTTGACGTCTTATCATTTCGCGCCAAAAATTTTGACATTTTATTCCGTTCTTTACACTAGTTTATATGGTTCTTTTTATTCTTAAATCTTTATGCAGTTTTTAAATTAGCATTTTAATCTGTGTATTAATCTGTGTATTAATTTTAAGCCTATGTCGCGGACTTTTTATGGGCTACAAATCGGCCCTCGATTTGGGAGAAAACGGCCCACGATCTGGGATTGGCCCACGATTTTCGAATCGGCCCTCGATTTGGGAGCGGCCCTCGATTTGAGTCTTACATGTATTCTACCAGATTTCCGAAAATACGTGCCATTAAGTGATTTGATATATTCTGCTGATGAGGCTATTTTTACTCCAAGTTCGCTACTTTTGGATCTTCTGACATCACAAGTACACTTATATTAATGAAAATTTAGGCATGCTCCTTTTCATTGACTACTTATTTATGCTGTGAAAATTTTTTTTAGCCAATGTGGTATAGTCATTGAGTATTGCAACTTTTCAAATTTGGGTATTTTTTTCTCGTACAGACACATTACATGAACCTTAACTCTTTTTATTTAAAAATACGCCAACGGTGTACGCGATCTTTCAGTGTTTGTATAGGCCGGTTTTATTCAACTGGCAGGGCGGAGCTAACCTTTGGCAAAGATAAACTAATTTACTTTTAGTTTTTGGATTGATAGGTATAGTTCCGTATTATATCGTTACTGTCCGATACTTTCAACTTGAAGAAACACAAATTATGCGTTACTACGTGCACTAATATCCACGTGAAATTGGTATATAGAGTGCTCCCTCTCTACAACAACACCCAATGGAAGACAAAGATTGGGTGTGCTGTTCTTAGGGAATTGTTATAGGAAGAAAAGTAATACTTGGTTAACATTTGCAAAATACTTTCTGCAGACTGAATGAAAAGACTCACCCTTATAACAATTGAATGTTTTTGATGCTTAAAGGAGATTGAAAGTTTTGCTTACTCTTGAGTTAATTTTGAGTGTTTGCTACTTGGCAGATGAATCAAACAGGGCTGCCATAAGTTGATAAAGAAAATCCTAAGATTTCAAAAAAAATATTTTTCAAGCGCGATTTTACGAATTATACCTTTAACCCATAGTCTGTTTCTAGTTTTTAAGACACGTGATGCTCAAAGCAGGTTCTGCTTTACTGTCATCCTGCTTTAAGCTTTCATCTGTTGGAATAAAAATCCGAAGATTTCGGAAAAATCCGTAGAAATGGCAGCCCTGATCAAATGCGGTGAGCCACAGTGGTTTTCGAACTTGTTTTTGCTTGCCACTCTATTTTTATCTCGTATTTGACATAGATATACAACATATCTACACTGGGTACAGTTGCACATAATATGTTTACAGCTATTATGCATTTGCAGACGGTTTGACACCAAATCTGACGCCGAGTAACTCGGCGTCAGATTTGGAGTCAAACTGTTTGTACAGGCATTTGGTTTTAGGTTTCTACAATCAAATAGACATAATTATCTAGATGGGAATTAAAGAATATTAGCATGCTGAGGCGGAAAACGTGTTCAGTATAAGCGTAAATGAATGGTTCTATGATACATAATTTAAATAGTCAACAGTTTTGGAGGCACCTGATTGGTCGAGAGCTCGAAAAAAAAAGGAGTGCGGTTGTGTGGTATAAAAGCCGGTGAAACACCCACTCACTGCAGTAAAACAGTTGTAGTAACGGCGTAATAATCTGAAGGATAGTAGCGCGCTAGTTTGGATTTGTATCAAGTGAGTATTCTTATGGTTAACCCATTACACCACAAATACGCATCTTTACATTTTTAATTTATTCCTCCACGGAAATATAATATATCCACATCATAGTGAAGAATATGTACCAAAAGAAACAGTTTCTATAGTAGCTTAAAGCAGGCTGAAAGAAAAGCAGAAAGCGTCTTAAAACGCATTCTGCTTTACTTACATTCTGCTTTAACTGAGGTCACCTGCATTCAAAACTAGAAACAGGCTATGGGATAAACGGTTAACATCTATAAAATAGTTTTATCTTGTAAATCGGGCCGTATTTTATAGGCATTTAAACAATATACTTGAATCAGGTAATTTCCAGAGCACCAGATAAGAGTAGTTTTTCAAATACTAAAATCTTTATTTCTGAATTAAACCCTATGGTGTCACCACTCATTAGAATCGTGTCTTCGAGACGATTCTAATGAGTAGTCACACCATATGATTTGGTTCTAAAAAGAGTGAGAAAATATTGGATTTGTTGAAATAACTACCTCTTATCTGGAGCCCTGATTTCCCACCAGAGTGGAGTGAAACAATTATCACGACAGTGCATAAAAAAAGACGATCCTAATAATTACAGTCGAACTTCGATATCTCGAACTCAATTAACTCGAACTATCCGATAGTTCGACACATGAACTGCATTATTTCATGCTCGGTTAGATCGAACATACCCATATTTCAAAGTTAAAACGTGGCTAAGCAACGTTTAAACTTGGAAATACGGGTATGTTCGATTTAATCGAGTTCGAGATATCGAAGTTCGACTGTGTAGGGTTATGAGGTGAATGAATAGCATCAGTAATATTTTCGTTACAATATTGAGTTGTAGACTTTCAATTTGGTTAGAAAACAACGATGTTATAGATTAAGCTCAGGCGGGATTTCGGCGCAGTTACTCAACTATTGATAATATATTTAACATGCAATCTGTTATACAAAAGTACATATCAAAGAAATGCGAAAGATGATATGTCTTCTACAGGGCTGCCATTTCTCCGGATTTTTCCTAAATATCCGGATTTTTTTCAAGTTCATGGTAGCTTAAAGCAGGCTGAAAGTAAAGCAGAATGCGCCCTAAGGCGCATTCTGCTTTACTTACAGCCTTCTTTAAGTAGTCGCATGTCAACAAAACAAGAAAAAGGCTATTGGGTAAAGGTACGATTCGTAAAATCGCACTTGAAAAATGCAAATTTAGAAATCTTAGGATTTTTCATGTCAACTTATGGCAGCCCTGCTTCTACATAGATTTCTGAAAACCGTATAACAAGTGTAACCATTAAAAGCTATGGCAAACCGTATACGAAATGGTGTGAACGGTACAGTGAATTCCAAATTATCTTTAACCCTTTCCCCCATAGAAGCGACTTTTAGCGTATTTAATTTATTCCTCCGCTGAAGAAAATAGTTCCAATTTAATCAGTCATGATTATATAGTATAGGGAAAATTTTCAATATTCTAGCACATGGAAGCTTAAAGCAGGCTGAAAGTAAAGCAGAATGCGCCTTAGGGCGCATTCTGCTTTACTTTCAACCTGCTTTAAGTAGTCACCTATTTTCAATACTAGAAATAGGTTATCAGGTAAAGGGTTAAATCAATGAATATTCAGTTACCATTATGTGTCATTGATTTAGTTGGGTTTTACGGCACCGCGACACATAAAATGGTCATATGGCGCCGAGAAACGACTACATATACATAAACATAAAAACAAACGAAACACTCGAAAAAGTAAGAAAAACAACACGGCAAGACAAACACTAAGAGGCTCCACCATTACATAATGAGGGAAT
This sequence comes from Gari tellinella, assembly GCA_922989275.2. Lineage (NCBI taxonomy): Eukaryota > Metazoa > Mollusca > Bivalvia > Cardiida > Psammobiidae > Gari > Gari tellinella. The sequence goes on along the minus strand of OV277865.1, from coordinate 73,109,079 downwards.
GATTTCAGGAAGATGTTTTTGGCTAATCTCATCCGTTGACAGCAGCGCATGGGATCCAAACCACCGACCCGCCTTCCTTTGAGCTCTTGGCAGAGGGGATAATCTCAGTCTTATAAACAGAAAAGATCCCCTATGACAATTAAGCCCCAGAGCCACGACAAGGCAGGAAAGTCTCTGGGGCCATTATGTGTCAAAGTTCGCGAGTGCATTACAGACTTCGTCAAGTGTGAAAAGGGTAATGGTTACCAACTTTACCAAGCAAGGTTGTGTTGGTTCAGCGACAATTTAACGATCTTATTTCATATTTAAAAACAAAGTGTGAACATGTGGCATTCAAATATCCCAGTAAAACGGCAATATAATTATACAGGGCTCCAGATAAGAGGGAGTATTCTGAACAAATCCAACATTTTCTCACTCAAAAAGCACCAAATGCTATGGTGTTACTACTCATTAGAATCGTCTCTTTGAGACGATTCTAATGAGTAGTGACACCATAGGGTTTAAAGCAGAAATAAAGATTTTTGATATTGAAATACCCCCCTTATCTGGAGCCCTGATTATATGATTCTTATTTGCTTTCTGTCTCCAAGCGTTGCAGACACTGTGATAAAATTGCGAACACAAATCAATTATCTTGGCTAATTTTGTGACAATACTGGCAGGAAAAATAATATAGACACATCAAAAGTAATGGTCTACCGTAATGGGGACCCCTTAAGAATGTACGAACAATGGTTTTATAAGGATGAGCAGATAGAAAGAGCACTGTTTGATAAATACCTAGGTGCATATTTTACTCCTAAGTTGCCAAGGTCAAACACCAAAACAGTTTAGCATTACACGCAAATAAAGCTATGTTCACAATATTTAAGTATCAGCAATACCTCGGATATTTTGAACATAGTAAAGCGTTCAAGTTGTTTGATGCCATAGTAAAACCGATACTTACCGTATTTTTTCCGAAATGTTGGGGGTCCAGTACTGTGAGCAGATAGAAGTTTTGTAAAGGTATTGCCTGTTTAAATAATAATGTTGCAAACTTTTTTGCTGTAAGTGAATGTGGCAGGATACCTATTTCTGTCACGTTTAATTATGACACCGTTTATAAAATATTGGACTAAACTGATAGGAATGGATAATGGGAGATAACCGAAGCAATATTACCTGATGTTAAGGCGACTTATTGATTTCGTTGAAAGTTGAATTCCGCTTAAGCTGGTGCTAGGGGGCGGGAGCACTGTTGCATATTTCAGTATTGCTCATGAACAGACCCAATCAAACCGATTCTGCAATTTTCGGTATTTGCTTAGTTTTCTATGCTTTCAAAGGATCTCTCCTTATTCAGAACTTTTGTGAATCAGGACGAACAACATGGGCGACATGTGTCAAGCGATTGCTATGAGTATGTACGGTTAATTCAATGTTGGTGATGATAGTGTGTTCATATCGAGCTTACAACAATGACTCATAGGTTGCGGTTACCAGGCTCTGAATTCAAATATAGATTCACCACTGAAAGTATTATCACATAGATTATTACAAATGCCCTAAATCCTGATATATATATATTCAATGTCATTACCTTATATGTTTAAGACACGTTCATCGAACTATAGGTGTTCAAGATACAATCTAATGATCGAAAAAGGACGTCATCTTAATATTGATAGAGATTTTAGACTTTGTCAACATTGTCGAAAGAATAATATGTGTGTTATTGAGGATGAAATGCATTTTGTCCTTAGCTGTCCTTTATATGACAACTTCAGGTGCATATTCTTCTTACGGGAGTGGACATCCATTAAGAGTGAAGATTTATGCAATAGAATTATGTCCGACAGTAATTATCATGGTATTCTCAGTGTCGCCAGTCCTGAAACGTGCATTCCTATTGAGACAAAGTACACTTTGTAAAAATAATTGATTACAATGGATTTATTCTATTACGACAAGTGAAAGGTGGACTGGAGACAGAGCTTTCTGTTTCACTACTTTGGTCGATCGCTTGCATGGAGCATCCTAATATTGTCTCTATTAGTGGCCGTGATGGAGAGGTTCTACTGTTCTGAAAATGAGCTGAAACTATCTGAACTGCAGCTGTATAACAATATAATATGTAGACAAAATTGGATGGGAGCAATATGATAGTTAACCAACACAAATTTACTTTCTTTCATCTTGTTTCCGACAGTTCACAACACTTATCCAGGATATAAGTGTTCAGCTGAGTTAACAGTTCGGTGAGTTTTGGTCTGAAGTTATATACGATTACCATGTGATCAAAACAGACACTGCCAAAATTTGAGCATTATTCATTTTACAATACATTTATTCGTTTCAAAATAATATATGTATTACCTTTCATTTGGGAGCTAGTCATTTCGTAACCGAGTCATTTCGTAACCGGTAAAATAAGTCATTTATATAGTTATATAGTATAGCGCAACAAAAGTTAATGGTACATGTATAACGATGTTGTTTTTTGGGCCGGAGGCTTCCATTTACGAAATAAGTTAATTGTCATTGTCATCGTTCATGTACGTAATATGATTGTGTTTGTTTTAAATAATAAATGGTATTGAATTTTGATTGTATGGTTAGTGCAGACTTTTTTTTTTTTTTATCTTCGGTTGATTTTGGATACTATCCGTTTTAGGAGAATAATTACCCAAAGTTTGACATATTGACATATTGAAGGTCATTTAGAAAGTTGTCAGCGGGACAAAAATGCAGAAAGCTCTAAAAGGCACTTTCTGTTTTCTGCTTTAAGACCTCATCTGTCTTATATATAGCGTTTTGTACGAGAAGCTTGCACGTTTTGCTATGAAAAAAGAGTTAAATATTCAGACAAGAATCCTTTAATGGGGTAAATTGATAAACTGCATTCAGTCAACGCGTATGTTCCCCGTCCGACCACACAACCAGTGGCATGCTTGACCCTTATTCAAATAATGCGTACTCTTCACTGTATCATATGAAACTGCATTAGTTTTCTTCAGTGGAGGGGTGAATTAACCCTTTCCCTCATAGAAGCGCCTTTTAGCGTATTCATTTTATTCCTCCGCTAAAGAAAAAAAGTTCCAATTTATACAGTCATGAATTTGTATCATAAAGAATATTTTCTTTATTCAAGCAGATAGTAGCTAAATGCAGGCTGAAAGTAAAGCAGAATGCGCCTTTAGGCGCATTCTGCTTTACTTTCAACCTGCTTTAAGTAGTCACCTATTTTCAAAACTAGAAACTGGCCATAGGGTAAAGGGTTAAATGTTTAAAAAAGGCAAACATTTATCTTAGAGTAAAGGGCTAATGTTCACTGACCAATGATTGCTCACAAATAGTTTTGATAAGGATGGGATGCAGAGGGTCTTATCCAGACTCAAACTATTAAATAGATTGTAGATCAGATCAGATTGTGTCACCTCAGCAGCTAAATGATAAAAGTAGTTGACATTTGCATGCTAGCGGTAGATATATGCGCCACAGTGATTACATTTGCAAACAGTTTGGATCCAGATAAGATGCTGCGTAACGCGGCATCCCAGCAGGATCCAAACTATTTGACCCTCGGGTCCTGTTTGGAAAAGAAAATTAGAAAAAATCAATTTCTAAAACAAAATCAGACGACAAATGTTGCAGACGAAAAAAGTTAGACCAGCATTAAATAGTTAAAGACGTTCATTTACAAGAATCGTTTACACTTAACCTCTAATATGTTGAATTTATCGTCTGTGAAAAAATCAAAATTATTTTTAAAGCTATATAAGCTGTAGGAAAGTTGAATGTGAGTGTCAAACGGTTTAATCTGGATCCAAACTAATTGCAAAACAATCGTAGGCCGCGCTCAGCACGCTATTGTTAAAATAAAATATAAATTTGTTCAGAAGTAGAAATATTAATATATTCATCACATTACCATAGGTTACAATGGTTATAATTATATTTGCAAACAAGGTTGTCTAATCAGCATTCACATTGTTCGACACTCCTAGTGCCAAACTGTTTCGATCCCGACCATGCCCCATAGTGCCTTTTTATATAGGTAGATAGATTTATTGATCATAAAATGTACATGTGCATTGTACATTGATATAAACATATCAAAACAGTATGCATGATAATTCAACAAGACTACTTCAACAAACATTATACGATAAGGATAGCACAAAAAAGAGTAAAAGTATACTCTTATTCCCAATGTGGTCCTAATGATACAGTATTGTGTGACATATATCAAAAGTTATAAATATCACATAAATAAAACTGAATTGATATTTAGTTATAAAAAGTTAAGAGAAGGGGTCAAAAGAGAAGAGTTCATTAACTCTTTGAACCCTAGTCCCGCATATAGGCGTGCTTTTCAAACAGTGTACATGTGAATAGTACACTTGTCCTATGCAAACAGTGAAGACCCTGATCAGAGGGCTCCGAAAGGAGCCCTCTGATCAGGTTCTTCACTGTTTGTCACAATGCCAAACATTGACCAAAACAACCCTTAAAAGTCAGAAATGGACTAGACTTAAATCGAAACTGGAATTTTCCATTTAAAGTTTCAGGGAGGAAAGAGTTAAGACATAGGGAGGTAAAATGACTTATGAAGCATTTATGTAAATCTTAATTAAGTAAATTTTAGAAATTTTCTAAAACTCTTAACACTGGTCTTAAAAACTAAAAACAGTGCTCATATTCCTAATTGACTGTGGCAGATTATTCTATAAACAGCATCCAGAGTATTAGTATGTACCTGTATGTATGTATTTTTGCCAAAACCTTTTATCGTCGTGATGGAAAATCTTAAAAAATCTGTCATTGAGTGTAGCATATTATCGAAAGAAGGATTTGCAAACGATTTAAATCATGTTGAATACCTATGTAACTTCTGTTTTAAATATTGTGTTAAGCCAAACGGATGAAGCATAGTCAAAATGACATTGTATTAGTGCATTTACCAAGAGTTTTCTGGTATGTAAGTAAGAAATTGACTCTAACGGTACAAAAAGATTAGCCTAGCATTCGATTTTCTAATTATTTCTCTAGCCATAAATTCAAATGAACGATTCTGATCCATAGTTACACATAGGTATTTTACATAAGACTTAGGCAGAATAGTTTGACAGTTTCAGGTTATATTGAGATTTGACCTTTGTTTGGACCCAAATGAATTTGACTCGATCTTTCCCTGATAATTTGTTACATATTAACCATTCAACATATTTAACCTTTTTAATGACAAAGTCGACACCACTGATATTTGCAAACAGTTTGGATCCCGTTCAAATCCCGCGATCAAGCTGCAAACTGTTTGACACTCATACCAATTTTTCTTAAAGTAAAAACGCATAAAATTCCAACGTTTAAGTAAAAGCAGAGGAAAACTTAATGCAGACGATAATATTTAATGCAGCGACTATGTTACACGGGACGTACCGTCGTAATTTCAGTGAAAGGGGTAAGTTGTTACAGAGATCTTTAACTCTGGGTTCCGTTTTTCAGCGCTTCGTGGTCACATCCAATAACTTTACTATGGAAAAACATGATTTACTGATATCTAGTATTCATAATCTCGTCTAAGCTGGGGCAAGGTTACGTTTATCTTTCTTGTGGGTTTGCGAAAAAGCGACCATTTGATTGGACCATACAGGACTTCGCGAGAAATGTCAATCATGTTACGCAGAAGTTAACTTTGAATTTCATTTTAAAAACAGGCTCAGAATGTCAAACAGTTTGGATTCTGATGAGACGCCGCATGACGCGGCGTCTCATCAGGGTCCAATCTGTTTGGAAAGGTTACCATGACATGCTAAGATTTAGTACAGGGCCAAATGGCAAACCAGGAAGTAATACTCGATCGGGGCTGCGCTTATATGGACTTTGTCAATATGATATATTTTTAGAGCTTTAACCTTGTGCGTGCTAAAGTCAAAATTGTGATAAAGTTTACCAACAGTTTGGACCCTGACGAGACCCTGAGTGATTTGATGTCTCATCTGGATTAAAACTGTTTGAGACTCTAATGGCATTCTCTGAAAGATAATAGAGGGAAATCAATGTTGGGAAGTGTTGTACTTGAAAACATTTCTGTAGACAACAATCTCAAAGCATGCTAAAGACTGATTAGCATAAAGCTTGTCCGGGGTTTAACTAGGTTAAGTTTTGTCCGCGTCTGTAAGGGGTGGTGCGCTAGGATATACCAGCGGAATTAACATATAATAATTGATCTGGAAGGATAGTTTTGGGTGTGGTTTTGGGAAATAGTGCAAGTATCCATATACGAATGAGTGGTTGATTTGAGTCTAGGGTGGCAACAGGTGTAATGATTCTAAAATGCAAAAAGAAGGGAATAGTTCAATGTGTTGTGACAAGCTGCTAGCAATTCATTTCTGCTTATTATTGTGTTAACCGTTTCATTCATAGCTGTTTTCAAGTATTTAATATAAGTGGTTGCTGAAAATCATGCTGAGGGAGCTTTCTGCTCTTACTTTCAGGCTGCTATACGTTTAAGCACCGACCTGTCAGGGTGTATTTAACCCACTTCATTGTCTTACTCGCTTGTTTAAATTTGATGACGTCATGGCAGTAAAGACATTAGGGTCAAAGTTCTCTGTGTGAAATATGGTTGAAGCAAGGTTTATGGCTGCACCAAAAACAGATACGAATATGAATACTGAAAAAGAAAGGTATAAGTGACTAAATTTCACTTGCTAATAGCTCCTATAGATCTATTGATATTTTTTTAAAAACAATGTAGATAGCTTCTGAATAAGCTTTAGCTATCAGTGCAGGGTCATCTTTGTTTTCTATCTGGACCCGTTTAAAAAGAGTAAGCATTATTTGATGGGAAATGTATTCATTGTATTAGCCATTTAAATAGTTCTTATGATAAATATTCATAGTTGTCGGAGTTGTATAATTATATGACGATTCATTAGGACAATAGTTCCACCAACCATTTCTTCCAGGCGGAAATAGTTGCAAATTATACCGATATAGAATATTTAGTATCTCTTTGTATAAGGCATGCAACAAGATTGAAGTAAAGTAGAAAACCTGCATTGGTGGTTTTTTCTTTACTTTCATCTTTCGTTAAGCTGAAACTTGCTTTCAACGTCAACAATGAATAAATATGTGGTGGTTCTAGAACAGTGACTCACCCTCTACAACGGCCACCTAAGGGGAGACATCGATTGTGCGTGTTGTTCGGAGGGAGTTGTTACAGAGAGGGACAATTAAAACTTTGTTTACATTTGCAAAGAGCATGAACCCAGCTCAGACGCCGCGTAACACAGCGTCTGATTTGGATTCAAGCTGTTTGTCATTCGTCATTATAGTTATTCTGGCAAAATGTCCACTTATAAGTAACTTTGAGAAAAACAGCAGACAACAATTCTAAACAGACAATATTGCAGTCCTGAAAAGGTTTGATCTGATTGTCTTGTTTGGAGAACAGCGGAAAGCGTTGTAAGGAGGGAAATCTTTGCTTGAAGGGCCGTTATAGGGAGGGAGTAAAGTAGCTTTCTAAGAGTGTTGTATGAAGGAAACGGTTAATCCTTAACAGTAACAGTTCTTGAAATGGATTTACACTTTCTTTGCAAACAGTGTAAAGCCAGATAAGCTGGCCCCTAAAGAGGTCCTCTGATCAGGTTTGGTTTAAAGCTAAAAGGAGAACATCATGAAACTATTTAATTTACACCCTCTTATCTGGATCCTTGTCACTATATTCACTAAAATGCCTTTTTATAAAGTTGCTATGTAAATATAGCTGCCATGTTTGACTGGGTAGTCAGGAGACACATGTGTAAAGCAGGTGAAAAAGTAATGTATGTGTCCAACAAAATGAGCCCAGACTGTAGTACCCAGATATACGATTGGAAAAAGTGGAAAGAGAAAATGTTGACAAGTGTTTGGGCTGACAGTTGAGGGTGATGCAAGATTTCATATGTGTATTCTATGAGGATTGTGGATAAGTTATAAGGCTACTAGATCACGGGGCTCAGTGTAAGTAGATACATAAGTATTGTCGAATACTGTACAGTGAAACCTGTTTCAAGCGACTTCTCTTTGAAGAACATATACATGTAGTTTATCAAAGACCGGTGACTGCTAAATGCAGTATTTAAATAAAGCAGAAAGCTCGCGTACATGGCAACTATCGGTATAAATAACTGTTAATGAGCATTCTATTTGTATTTAATGGTTGCCTAAAACAGGTTGACTGTAACACGTTATAAGTGAAACTACCTTTTTCTATTTTTATGGCCTTGTAACCATTATCCAGTGTGCGCATGCGCATCCGTCAGCACTAGCTCCGCCTATCTAGATATAAATATAGACAAAACACGTTGTGGTCACACATAAAAATTACGTGCAGTTGTATTTATTGGGAGTAAATGCCAAAGGCAAAGGTAATTATTTCAGTTTTGTACTTTGTTAATGAATGTGAATTGATAAAAAAAGAGAAGCTGACTTTTAAATTATATCAAACTATATCATGTGAAAATGCTGTTTCTGTATTTAGGTCGTTTATTAATGTGTTTACTATTTTGTCAAGTCTGTCCTGAACCGCTTTTTTTGTTTTTGTTGTTTATTTAAGGGGGGTGTTAAGGAGTTAGTCGTTTTGGTTTGTTTTTGTTTTACATAAAATGGGTTCTCTGAAGTTTTGTTGTATTTGAGAGATTATATTGTTTGTCAATAGATCTGACCAATAGAATGAACATTTACAAAAGGCGGAATTAACTGGGGCAGGGTTGCAGCTAAAAGTTCACACAGAGGAACACTACAGTGGAGAATGTGCTATTCTTTCCCAGTAAACGCGTTTACGCTAAAACGTTTATTTCCACTGCAAACAGTTTGGAGCCAGATCAGACGCCGGGTAATCCGGCGTCTGATTAGGCTCCAAACTGTTTGCCACTCAGATAAAAATGAATTGTAAGTAATATCTAAAAATTGACATTTTCTACATTTCAGTGTTTTGCGTTTGCGTACGTTTGCGTTTAAACGGGAAAGAATAACAGATTCCCCACTGTAGCTGGATAACTAGAATTATTTTCAAATGTGTTAACTCTTTGCACGCAAATCAAAGTCTGCTATGTTCTAAGTTTATAACAGACTAAACTTTTAAAAGTACATTAAAATTATTAAACAGTTAGTATCCTGGTGAGATGCCGAATTACACGACTAGGGGTTTATGGTTTTACATTAAAATATAAACGTTAGAAGCCTTCGTATTTTAAAACAGTATCAAGCCGTTTTGAGTCTTGCAATAATAGCAAAACATGTCATTGAACCTTAGAGAACTGACAACCGGACACAACCTTAATTGACTTTTGAATAAATAAAGTTTATAAATGTCTGGTGTAGATGAGCGATTCATTTCGATAACCCCTTCACTGCCGTGACGTCATCAATTTAAAACAATTGTCGTCTGCTTTTATTTTTCAAAGTTAATTTTTAGGTATTTTGACTTTAAAAAATTGAACTGAGTGTCAAACAGTTTGGATTCTGATCAGACGCCGCGTTACGCGGCATCTGATCAGAATCTAAACTGTTTGCAAATAACCATTGTGCTCGGGGTTAGGCAGTGAAGGGGTTAAACTCGTACATCACAGTCAGTTCTGATTAAGGATTTAAAATGATTTGTGTGTTGTTCTGTAGGGTAAAATAAAGTTGGAGTTAATATAAGGACAAAGGCTATTTGTTTCAGTATTGCACTTTAGAACTTTTGTTGTTTGCTTGTAAAGAAAGGAGCTTAAAGGGTACTCTGGAGTTTTGTTATAATTGAAGGGCTATATTGTTTGTCAATAAATCTTAAAGATATAGTCATCATTTACAAAAGACAGACTTATTTGGGAAAGAAATGCAGCAAACAGCTTCCTTTGAAATGTGTTATGTCGGTGCACGCTAAATAAATTCTGCTATTGTTCAAAGTTCATGATTGTATAAACTTTCATTTTAAAGCACGTTCAGATTGTCAGACAGTTAGATTCCTGATCATATGCTGATTTAGTCGTAGTATAATCAGGATCAGCCTGCAAATATCTAAACCAAAAAAATGAACCAAAATACAATTAATTATAAAAGTCAGGCATATGCATACTCTGTAGCAATCAGTTTAATTAACCCACCTTTAAACTTTAAATTGTCAATTAAAGTTTCCATTTAGTCTATAGTCCATATTTGACGTTTTTGGGGTGCTTTGTACGATATATTGTAAAATTACAAACAGTGCAGACCCTTATTAGAAGGTTCCTTGAAAAGTCCTTTGATATGAGTCTACACTGTTTGTATATGCAAGTGTACTATTCTTAGGTACACTGTTCCACAAGGACACATATACACATCAGACGGGTGCTAATGGGTTTACATTGCCGTTCTGTTATTTGTTTAGAATTCTGCATATTTTAAAACAGTAACAAGCCGGTTTAAGTCTTGCAAAAGTTAGACATTAGGCCATTGGACCTTAACCCTTTCAGTGTCAATGATGCCAGAAAAGCGCGTTTGCAAACAGTTTGGATCCTGATGAGACGCCGCGTCACGCGGCGTCTCATCAGGATCCAAACTATTTGACACTTTGACCCTGTATTGAAAAAGAGTTTTAAAAAAAATATTTTGAGAATAGTAGCAGATGACAATTATTGCAGACGACAAAATTACCCGCCATGCACAGAGTTAAACACCCTATGATCTCAACAGGGTGAGTTTCATAGATCTATTCATACGTCAAGAGTGACAAAAAAGCTCAGCTTGTTCGTAGCCACCGAGGAATGTTTACGTTTTCTGTCATCCGCTAACACTAACAACTTCCCCTGCCTCCGTCTGGTGTTTGGTTGCGATTTGATTGGGGGCGAAATTAACAGACAGTTTGAACCTAGACCAGACGCCGAGTAACCCGGTGGATACTCTGGATCCAGATTGTTTGATAACCGTTGGTATTTTTCATTTAAGCAAAATTGCATGAAAATATATTTGAAAAAATGTATACATAGATAGTATTTTTAGAAGCAAACGATGTTGCAGACAACACTATTCTGTAATTTTGTAAAGGAAGTTCACCCCTTTTTCTTTGATAAGTCAACATTTTTAACACTAACCTATCAATTCTTTTCATATTTTGAATTGCCTTTGTATGGGCTTTCATCTGGTACGATATAAGAAAAAGTTTCTCGTAAAAACAATGTTGTTGATTCAGAGATTTATACTTTTCGAATCAAGTGCCTGTTTGGTATTGACTTAGGTTCTTTATGTGAAAATACTTCTATTTACATGAAAAACATAATGAACTACAAAATAATCATGTTTTGTTTAAATTACAATATATTTTACTGAAGCTCATACTTTAGATTGGACAAACTTTGAAAAACAATCTGTCCAAAGAAAGGGGTTAGGGGCTTTCATCGCACAGAGTTGCACATCTTCATAATTATACAAACCTATGAACATTTATGATCTGAACTATTGCAATGGCTAACAAAACCAAGCGAATTCCCCCCAAGAAAAGTGTAGATTAATGTCAGACAAATCCGATAAGAAAGCAATGAAGGCCTTGATCAGACAGCTCCTTCAGAAATTGACTGAACTAGTTCTTGATCTAGACCCTGTGTTTTGAAAAAAGTGTCAATATAAGAAAGAATCATGGAAATGCAGACAGCTCCTACTGTGGGTAGATTCCTGGGGCCTGTCTTACTAAACGTCGTACGACAAATGTTGTCGTAAGTCAGTTTCTAAAATTCTCATTTATTATTTATTTCTCCTTCTAATCCTGTCTTGTCACATCTCTTTGGAATCGTCTTGAAAAGACGATTCCAAAGAGATGTTACAAGACAGGATTAGATGGAGAAATCAGAAATTAGGGTTATTTTAAAGTTTTGACTTACGACCGTTTTTATCGTACGACGTTTCGTAAGACAGGCCCCTGCATTACTGTAATTCCTACATTACTGTAACTTCTTACATGAAGTAGTCACCTATCTGTACATTTAAATGGTAAAGGCATTTTTTGACAATTCAAAAATTGACAAAAGGTATTTTTCTGTTTGCCCAAATTGGTATTGTCGGTTCTAAATTATGAGCAAAGTTTGGTAATATTTAATATTGTAGTGCAAGAGATATATGAAAACGTTAGTTTTCGCAGTCACCAAACAGGCAAATATTTTTGAAGACGGTATTTTTCACATTTAACCAAACAGGCAAATATTTTTGAAAGACGATAGTTTCCATATTTACCAAACAGGCCAATATTTTGGGAGATGATATTTTCCAAAATTAACCAAACTGGCAAATATTTTTGAAGACGATATTTTCCAAAATTAACCAAACAAGCAAATATTTTTGAAGACGATAGTTTCCATATTTACCAAACAGGCAAATATTTTTGAAGACGATATTTTCCCAAATTTACCAAACAGGCAAATATTTTTGAAGACGATATTTTCCAAAATTAACCAAACAGGCAAATGTTTTTGAAGACGATAGTTTCCATATTTACCAAACAGGCCAATATTTTTGAAGACGGTATTTTCCACATTTACCTAACAGGCAAATATTTTGAGGATGATAGTTTTCCACATTTACCTTATAAGCCATTCAGGGAGTGTACTCATTATTGAAAAACAATAACAGTCTTTTTTACGACCACTCTCTTAAAAGAATGCTCATTGATTGTATAAACAACATGTGACAGCTTAAAGCATGGTGATGATACAACAGAAAGCTCCTAAATGATTTTTTTTGTTTTACTCGCACCTTTTTAAATCAGCCATTTGTCTTAAGCACCGAATAATTAACACACTTTGTGGTTGCACTAGAGAGGCTTCACAGCGCTATAGTCTGTACATAAATACAAAACATAACTATAAATACCATCAATATCACGTGATCGAGATATGAAATATAAATACAACACGCTCAATCAATCTACAATCATTGCAAGTGGAAATTTGAAGTACATGTTATTCAGCACTGTCAAAAATATGCACAATACTCTTGCATAACGGTTTTCAGGCCTAATTATGGTTTTAGACAGATTGGAGCTGAAAGCAGGACAGCAGTAATGCAGAAAGCTCATGAAGGAGCATTCTGCATTACTGTTTTAAAGCATTTAGCAATCATCTGCCCTAAATATATACAATGTTCCCTCCCTTCAACGGTCCTCCCAACAACGATTCCCTCCTTACAACGATCCTTGTCGCAGTTCCCTTAACAGAACAATACTTTCCAACCTATTCACGGCTGCAATGTCGTCTGCTCGAAATTGTCGTCTGATGTTTTTCTCAAATTGACATAATGAACATTTTGACAGAAAATAAATTAATGACGAGTGACAAACCTCTTGAATCCGGACCAGACGCCGCGTTACGCGGCGTCTGATCTGGATTCAAGCATTTTGCAAATATAAGCTTATTTCCCTCCCTCTAACGACCCACAATCTTTGTCTCCCATTGGATGTCGTTGTAGAGAGGGAGCGCTGTATATTGTTTATTACCTTTAAATGGTATGTCGCTCAAAAGAGGTTGTTTTGTATTAAATTTTAATTCAATATTTACATAAAGTAGAAAACAGGCTTTTGAATAGATCAAGTTGATTAATGACTGTTGTAAAATATCAATTCCTGTTATACATCACAGTCACATCTGATTAAGACTTGAAAACGAATTGTGTGCTTTTTCTTGGCGTAGCAGTAACCTGAATTTAGACAGAGTACATATAAGTCAAAAGGTATTTATTTCAATTTTGTGCGTTTACCCTTTTCTGATCAAATTTATCGTGACTTTGTTACACCATTCACCGCCATATTTCCAATATTGTTGTCTGCAATATCGTTTCAAAGTTAGATTTAAGGCAGTTAAAACAAGTGGCAAACAGTTTTGATCCTGACCAGACGCCGCGTCATTGAGAGTGAAAGGGGTTAAAATGGAATGTTACAGATTTAATCATATTTTATTGCATATATCAGATATCATATACATTTTCGACTAACATGTACACAGTTTTTACAGCATATATGTATACAAATTATCAAAATATTATAATATATTGCAAACGGGTTGGGCCACAAGTTATACCAACATTAGAGAAGGCCCTTCCCTTGATGTCAATCGTAAGTACGTTATGATGTAATGCAGAAGAAAAAAATTCTATCTTAGTTTACAAAAAGAAACAGAAAAAAAAAACTTTATTCAAGTATAAAGAAGAAAAGAAAATCCATATGTCCTCCCCTACATGTGACCACCCAGCCCAGATCCCACCAATTGTTATCTTCATAGTTAGAGGATATTGGAAAAGATAAAGTGTTATGTTTCAAAACGTTTGGTCCTTTTAATAAATTTCTGAAACTCCTTAAAGAGCAGCAAGTTATCTTTGTGTGTTAAGTCAGTGTTGCCAAATAGCACTGTATTGGTGTTCAATGTACGGAGGTGTTGTGTTTTTTGTAGAAAGAGAAGACGTTCATCAGCATACATTTGACATTCAAAAATAAAATGTTCAGCATCTTCTATATCAGAGCCGCATCTACAAGTAGGGCTTTCACGTAAATGATTATTGTATAGATCGAAATTAAGATCACTGCAATTGTTACGTATTCTACAGTGGTATACTGATAAACGTCTGTCTCCCTCTACAAAAAAGGATGGTACTTTAGGGGCTTTATAAAGTTCTTTAAGTCGAGACTTGAAAATTGCTAAGGATACAGATTCACGTATGTTTAATGGGGTTTTATTCCACAAGTCTATCGATGAAGGAATGGTTGAGTTGGAGAATATTTCTGTTCTTCTGGGTATAGTTAATAAATCGTGCGAGTTCCTTAGTCTATACTGAGTTGTTTCACCAACAGAAGGCGGAAGAATGTCATTTACGTAAGGTGGTAACATATTATTTACTCCTTTAAATATTAATACCAATTTTTGCATATGTCTTCTATTTTCTAATGAGACCCACCCAATTTCTCTAATTAGTTTGTTGATCGAGACTGATCGTGTTAAGCCTGTAACAACCCTAGCTGCTTCGTATTGTAGTTTTTCTAAGCTGTCTTTTTCATACATTGTGCACCCATCCCAAACTATAGAAGCGTATTCTAACAATGGTCTTAAATATGACAAATAAATCTGATGAAGTGTTTTCCTACTGATCTTATACTTTAATGCCCTCATTGACCCAAGTATTTTGCTCGCTTTTAAAGTGATTTGGTTAATGTGTTCATGCCAAGTACCGTTTGAGCTAAGGGTTAAACCTAAATGTTTATGATTTTCAGTAAAATATAATAAAGAATCTTGAAAAATAATGTTTGGTCTGCCAGATTGTAAAAATGAAAAGAACATGACCTCTGTTTTATTTGGGTTTAACTGGACTAACCATTGTTTTGACCATTCAGAAACTTTCTGTAGATCTGCGTTTATATTGGCTTCAATTACAGCTATATTACCAGATGATTGTGCTAAGGAACTATCGTCAGCAAATAAACGTGTAGTACTTAATAAATTGTCTGCAATATCATTAACAAAAATTAAAAACAGAAGAGGGCCAAGAACAGAGCCTTGCGGAACTCCGGCATTAGGTGTTTTATATTGAGAGAAAGATGACCCGATAAAAACCCGTTGCTGTCTGTTTGAAAGATAATTCGATAACCAGTTATAGAGATTGTCACATATTCCATATTGTTTAAGTTTAAAAAGAAGTCCCTTATGCCATACTCTATCAAAGGCTTTACTTACGTCACAAAATACCATACATGTTGATTCTTTATCGTCGTAAGCCTTACATATTTGATTATATATATCAACCAGCTGATATACAGTTGAATGACCTGGTAGAAAGCCAGATTGATATTTATAAATCAGATTGTTTAAATTTAAATGATTGTATATATACTTGAACACAACACGTTCCATGACTTTTCCAATACAGCTAATTAAGGAAATAGGTCGGTAGTTACATGGAGAATCTTTATCACCTTTCTTATAAAGGGCCATTACATTAGCATGTTTCCAGCACTTAGGAAAATAACACTCTCTAATAGATCTATTAAATAAAATTGCCAAAGGTTTAGATACACTATTTACGGTTTCTTTTAACATTCTATGACTTATACCATCGGGTCCTGTAGCTTTATATATATTTAAATGTATTAGTACGTCCTGAATGTCTTGTTCTGTAATGTCGATGCTGTCCAGTCTAGCATTTGTCTTGTAGTTGAAGTCGGGTAAAGCAGAGTTAGAGTCATCAATTGTAGATATTGACGCAAAATAATTATTTAAAGTATCAGCTTTCTCAAAGTCTGTGTATGAAAAGTCTTGTCTATTGTTATCAAAAAGAGGAGGAATCACAGTATTGCAACTCGAATTTTCTTTGACGAGCATTTTCACAATTTTCCAATACTGTCTAGGGTTATTAACATTAATATCTGAAATAGAATGTTCCAAATTATTAAAAAATAATTCCTTTGCATGTTTTTTCATATTATTGACTTTGTTCCTAAACTGTTTGTATTTTGTCCAGTCGTTTTGGCTTTTACTTCTCAAAGCAATCTGTTTTTGTCTGTCTCTTTGTCGTGAAGTTCTACGTATGTCAGTATTGTACCAGGGTTTGTCGTTAGGTCTAATTGTCGCAAGTGTTGAAGGTATACAGTCTTCTACAAAACTTAAAAAACGTGTTGTAAATAAGTCTGCTGAGTCATCAATAGAGCTGTCATGAAGAAATGACCAGTCAGTATTGTTTATCGTATCGTTCAGAACGTCAAAATTTGCTCTTTTATAATTCCAAACTTTTCTTTTATAGTCATTTATTATAGGCATATTATTTTTAACAAAAGCAAAAGTAGCATAGTGATCACTTATATTGTTTGGTGTCTTTAGTGTTCCACTCGTAAAGGATGTAATTGAGTTTGAAATAGCAATTGGGTCAAGTAGGGTGCTTGTTAATGGTGTTACTCGTGTAGGTTCTTTGATGATGTTGTTCATGTTGTTTATAGTTAAAATGTTACGAAATTTGTTATTGTTCAAATTTAACTGGTTTTCGTTAATATCACCAACTAGAATAATATTATTACACATTTCCTGGGCTTTATCAATATAAATATTTAGTTTTTCCCAGAAGTCTATTAAATAGTGAGGAGGGCGGTATACTACACATATGAGGAACTTGGTATTGCAATCGTGAACTTCAAAAGATAAAGACTCATCAAGAAATGCATCTAGTTCATAACACCTTCTAGGCCGTAGAATTGAGTTTATATAAGCTAGTAATCCCCCAGAATGATTGGTATTGTCTTTACGATATATAATGTCATGGTCGTCTATTAAAATTGAGCTATCTGTAATATCTGCCGTTAAGTGAGTTTCTGTAAAACATAAGATGTCAAAGTCTGCAAAAGTATCCTTAATGTAATCAAGTTTGTTACGTATGCTACGAATATTTTGGTGTAAAACTGAAAAAGCGTTGTTAACTGGTAAAGCAGGTCCAGGATTTGTTTCAATGTCACCAGACAGCAGGATACAATTTGATGCGTACAAGGAATGCAAGACATCTGAGTTATACGAAATGATGTCACGCCTTATGGCGGTTCTTAAATTCAGAATGGAATAACAAAATATGATAGCAGAAGTTTCAAATACTTCAGAACTATTGAAGAAAGTGGTTAAATATATCGAAACACACCTGGTGTATTCAAAAATATATCTCACGACAGTGTGAACTATAGATGTCAAAAATGCTAAAGGAAATATTTGAACAGAGTACTTAATATGTATCCGATATCCACGACAGTTAAACAGTCCTATCGCCGCCCTCCATAAATATACGTCATTACCCATTAGGGTACACAAAAGGAATGTATGCCATAACGGCAGGGTTGGGCAACAATAGTAACTGTAAAACCGAAAAGGTGTCGTCAATGCTAAAACAACTGAGTAAATGGACGGGACTGGTCACATAACAGGGGAGAACAATTGGGAAAACTACAACAAATACATTTGAGAACATGATACAAGAAAGCAAAAAAAAATGCAAAAAAACACAAATTGCTGCATGTGAAAGACCCAAATAATCCATCATATATAACTTGTTTGGAAAATAGGTACAAAACTTATTAACTCATTACACCATAGAAACGCCTTTTTACGTCTTCATTTTAAACCTCCATTGGAGAAAATAATTTAATTTTATACAGAATGAATATGCACCCTTACAAATATGTTCTGTATACGTGTAGGTGGTAGCTTAAAGCTGGATGAAAGTAAAGCAGAATGCGCCTTAAGGTGCATTCTACCTCACTTTCAACCCGCCCAAAGTGGTCACCTATCTTTAGCATTAGAAGAATGCTATGGGGTAATGGGTCGAGATTCTAATCAATATAAAGTTTGTGTTGTTGAAACCATGGGTTTTGACTGTCGCAAAGATGAATAAGTGTGCCAAACAGTTTAGGTCCACATCAGACAGCGCGTTGAGCGGCGTATGATCTGGATAAAAACTGTATATGTTGGTTTTGGCATGATAAGGGTTAATCCAAACAATTGGCAAGTTAATAGTGTTGTTTTCACCTATATTAGTAAAGACTAGAGGGGTAACAATGAATTAAAAAATATCAACTTTTTTTTCTATTGAAATAGTGGTTTTACCTCAAGGTAATGACTGTCTTACCGTTAAATATATACTGAATATATCGCAATATAGATTCAAAGTTAGGTAACACACTCTTTATAAGTATGCGGATTGTAGTGCAGGTCCAAGGTCTGACAGAGATAAGGGTTATTTGCTCTTGCTTGAAAAAAACATGCACAATGAATGAATAACAGTAACAAGACATATCTTATATAATAAAACTCAGCTATCAAGCATCGACAGTAGCGTCGACATTACACGTTAGCGCATTGTATACATGGATTATACAGTTATGTACAACTTGGAGTACATTAAAACGTCAAAATAAAGAAATACTCTAGTAGTGTGGGGAGTTAGAAACAAACATACAGGGTTAAACTATTTTCAACTAAGTTATTTGTTCCTTTTTTGAACCACTGCTGCAAAATGGTATTGTCCTGAATAAGTTTATTTTTTGACAAATCGATACATCGACTAGTTTGGCAAGGCTTTAATTAATTTCAATAGCTGACGTAACAGTCTGCTTTCTCGCTTTTTTACTCAATAGCCTCAATTCTCACGTGCGTCAGAATTTCTCAACTTACATACAGGGCTAGAACCATTCAGCATGTCATTCGCAAACATTGTACCTGTGAAAAGTATACTTGACCGATTCAAACTGTGTAGACCCAAGTGAGAGGGTTGTTGAAGTAACTCTCTGATCAGGGTACACACTGCTTGTCATTTTGCAAAGTCCATAGTGTAAAAAGAACAAAATATCATACAGACAACACCTCTAGTCACAAATGTACCCAGCACAATTAGTAATGGGAATTTCCATTTGGAAATGCAGGGATGAAATAGTTAGGTAGTCTCAGTACAGAGTTTATACAGTCATGAAGATATAGCTTAAACAAACATTCTCTCTATTCTAGCAGACGATAGCCTAACCGCTTAGAGCAGGCTAAAAGTAAAACCGAACGCACCTAAAAGCGCGTTTGACTTCACTTATAAAACGCTTTAAACAAGTTATTGGGTAAATTGTTAATGATCGAGTGAATAACAAACAATTATTAACCCATTAACAATATATTATTGATACGCGGTGTATCACTTTTAATTTATCCTTCTCATGCAGAAGTTTAAACTGCACAGTTACTACAGTAACGGATATGTAGAATAACAAATGCTTTTTGATATTGTAGCAGATAGTATCTTAAAACTTTGGGCTTAAATCTTAAAGGCTAAATTAGGCTGAAAGTATAGCAGAACGCGCCTTAAGGCGATTTCTGCTTAACTTTAAGTCCGCCTTAAGTGGACACTTATCTTCAATGATAGGAGTTTATACAGTTTATACAGTCTTGAATATGTGTGTCATAACTAACAATTCCGGTAATGTGGCAGACGGTAGCTAGGCATTCTAAGCGTATAGTAGTATGTTGAAAGTAAGACATAATGCGTCTTAAAGCGCATTCCGTTTCACTTTACAAGTGGTCACCTGTCTTCAGTGCTAGGAACTGGCTACAATTTTATACAGTCATAAATATGCATCATTACAAATAGTTTGACATTGTAGCAGATGATAGCCTATGTCAGACCAAAAGTAAAGCAGAATGCGCCATTAAGGCGCATTCCGCCTCATTTTAAATCCTCCCCAAGCGTTCGTCTATCTAAATGCTAGCATTCGCAGTTGGTTTATAGTTATATAGTTTATACAGTCACGAGTATGTATCATAAAAAAACATTTTCAATATTGTAGCAGATGATAGCTTAAATCATGCTAAAAGCAAAACAGAATGCACCATCAAGACACACTCTGCTTTACTTTAAACTCTCCCTTTGCGGTCATCTAATCCTCAATGCTAGGACCTCCTAACGATTTATATTTAACAGTTTATACAGTCATGAGTATGTATCATAACAAACATTTTAAATGTTGTAGTAGATGGTAGCTAAGATTCCGCTTTTAGCAGGTTGAAAGTAAAGCAGAATGCGCCTAAAGGTGCACCCTGCTTTACACTAACCTCGCTCTAAGTGGTCATTTATATTCAATGTTATAAACTGGAACGGGTTTACAGGAATACAGTAAAAGATATGGAGCACTACAAATATTTTCTATATTGTACTAGGTGGAAGCTTAAACTTAAGCTTTCAGCAGACTGAAAGTAAAGCATTGACATTCGGTTCGGATCTATCAGTCATCGAGTCACTCGTTGTCTAGTATTGATCCAGTCCGTATGCAAATGTTAACTAAAGCGCATCGGTGAGATTAGGTCTCAAAAGCTCAAAACCACATATCATAACTAGACCAGACAGTCATCCTTCTTTAACGATCAACATTCAGTGGTCGCCCAACAGATGTCCTACTGTACCGGCGATTTACATTCGACATGTACCGATCATAAATCTAAGTTACATTATTGTTTGGCCATTGCCGGAAGAATTTGGTGAGTAAAGGTGAATAACACAATCTATTTATACAGGAATGCATATCAGACTTTCTGGGGGACCCGCTATGACTTTCTCATTTGTAACGCCACACGGTTTCCACTGAAACGAAAACGTGGAAAATGTGTGACAAGGCTAAAGGTAAATACAGTCCGACCACATCGGCCCACCAGCCATCAGAACCTCGACATAGCAGTTCGAGCTTCCCCGGTCACTAATGCTAGCCGACGAAAGTCAATAATACATTGTCTAACCTGGGTTATCCATAACTGGCCGGACAACAAAATCGGACTACATTTATATAAACAAACAAGCATAAATAACCACCTGTAATGGCACTGTCATATCTACCGAAACAAAACGTAGATATGTCCAGTCAGGACCTACCGGCCACGAAAGCCATGCCTCGCCAAAAAAGGTGAATCAGCAGGGCATGCGTACCCAGTTGGGACCCTGCAGAACGCAGCGTCTCAAGTGGGACCACAATGCTTGTAATTAAGAAAGTATAGTATGAATTTCACATCTAGAAATCATCCAAAATCCTGAAAGCTTAACTATCAAGTACGACAGAAAATTATCTATTCCTGCATTTCATAGTTTGCACGTGCACAACACCTTACAAGCCAATAGCCATGATTTCTTTTGTATTGTACTGTTTGAAAAACGCCAGCCTGTTACTGTGGAGAAGAAGATACCTTTAACCCGCTGCTCAATAGATACACATTTTACGCCTAAAGTTCGTTTCTCATCTGAAGAAAATAGTTCAAATTTACGTATTCCGACATAAACTGTATAACAAATAGTTTCTATATACTAGTAGATGATAGTTCAAGGCAGGCTGAAAGTAGAGCAGAATGCACTTAAAGGCGCATTCTGCTTCACTTTCAATCCATTTTAAGTGAACACTTGTCTTTAACAGAAAAATTATGCTATTGGATAATGGGTTAAACGCAAACAAATCTCAATCATAATTCAATAATATGTAGAAGATTATAATTTCTTGAAAATTCTATTTTATAAAGTCTGAGTGGCCAAAATAGTGTGGCACCTGATCAATACTGTTCGGCATAGGAGCAGGCTCCAAACTGCATGAAGTGAACATCATTGTTTTCGAACAAACTCATTTAAATGGAAAAAAACATTGAAAAACAAACAAACATGTCCTCTCTCGGACTAATCAATTCAGTCAGGTCTCGCGACTAGAATAATATCATGTTTTCCAGATCCAAATGAGACGCTCAAAACACGTCCAATCTGAGACGTCTGAAATATATGGCCTACTAGCATAGACACAACTTTACACTATAAGGTATTGTAACTCAAGGGCATATTTAGATGATCAACCTTTAGTCAACTTAGGCCGCATAATTTCCGCATGTAGCTGCTTTCAAAAACACCCAGCGTGTCACACAGTTTGGCTACTGCTGAGACGTCAAGTTTATCGGCGTATCGTCATATACCACCCTGCATGACACTACTGTCTCCCGTTAATACGTGGCAATTAATATCAAGGTTAATAAGTCGTGTAATTAAAAGGAACATTGTATGCAACAGAATGTTGCGTGTACATCAAGACCCCTCCACTACGACCACTTTAACTAATGTCAGTTCTATGATACTCTAGTCAGGGAGTCTTTTGAACGAAAGGAAGATGAAAGCAGAGCAGAAAGCTCCTTAAGGAGATCTTATGCCCACCTCCATCCCCCATCGAGACGCCACTTGTCTCTGATATTATGGAAATAACTTCTTTTTGAGATCGTAAAAGAGGGCATTTACCGTATACATCATTAAAGCTCGTTACAGGATAAATAAGCTGACAGTTATGGTAAGCTATCGTGTAAATACCCTGCTCCTCTATTTTGGTAATACATTAATGTGTTAAATAATGGAAAAATTATTTTCATTTTGATTCTGAAGTGTTCGTTTGAAAAACTCTGAAGTTTCGTTGCATTTGAGAGCCTTTTTGCTTGTCAAAATATCTGAACAATATTGTCAGCATTTACAACAGACATAATTGATTAGGTAAAATTGCATCAAAAAGAGAAATACTGGCCGAAAAGCCAGTTTTACCTTAATTTTTTGCACGGTAAAAAGTACACTACTGTTATAAATTTATTATTGTTTAAAACTTCATTTTAAAGCACGTTCAGATGTCAAGTAGTCAGTATCCTGATAAGATGCCGATTTACAATTCTGAATAAGGGGAGATCCTTCGAAAGCACAGAAAACAAAGCAAGTACTGAAAATTGCAGACTCGGTTTAATTGAATCTCTGTACATGAGTAATACTGAAATATGCAACAGTGCTCACGCCCCTAGCACTAGCTTAAGCGGAATTCAACTTTCAACTGTAAATGTGCTGAAATCAATGATTCCAAAGGACCAGAAAGTATAACAACACAAGTTTATGATTGTTTAAAACTTTCATTTTAAAGCACGTTCAGGGCCCGGGTGCATGACACACCGCTAAATCTCCTCGCTAAACTATCCGATAAATTCTACCTGTCCGTTAGTTACCTGTCAACTAGAGCGAGCCACTAACTGGCGTGCACATGTCGAATTTACCTTGTAGGTAGTTACCTTGCAGCTAGTGCATTTAGTAGCAAGCTAAAATCGGGTTAAATTTGGTGAATGCATTGAACACGAGTGAACATAAGCGTTTTGGCTAAAACAACACTTCATACTTTGTTTTCCATTGTGTATATACATTTGTATAGTAAAATGGTGTGTGTGTGTGGGGGGGGGGGGATTCGAGGGAGGGGGTCGATTCTAATGTTGTAATCCGAACCCGTTTTCTTGTTCACTAAATAAAATGCCAACATATAGGATCTGTGATGCATCAAGCAAATCATAAACTTTAATGGCTGCGTTTAAATATTACAATGTAATAATTTTAGACCATGATATGACAGATGACAGATAGACTTGACAGCTGATCAGGATAAAAAATATTTAGCCCTCATGTTGCGTTAGATCTAAGCAATGAATTTATAAAGCAGACGACATTATGGGTTGAAAAGGTTACAAGAAACAAAACTATCTTATAAAAGTAGATTTTATTCAGATTAAAAACTAGAAAAAGAGAAAAAGAGGAAGGACAGACATATAGGGACAGAAAGACGACAGGCAGGAATACAAAGAGATAAAAATAAAGGAAAGAGAGAGGAAGCAAGAGAGGTTGGGAGAATGAGAAATAGAGAGAGAGAGAGAGACGGGTAGATTATAGATATACATGTACAGACGGACAGGCATATACTGAGATACAGGGAGAGATATACAAGCGACAGAGAGAGAGACAGAGAGTGAGAGAGACAGAGAGACAGAGAGAGAGAGAGAGAGAAAGAGAAAGGGAGAGAGGGGGTGGGGCTTTTAAAAGGCAGGTATACATATACACATACAGAAGTAGCGCAGACAATAGAGATATAGCGAGAGAGAGAGAGAGAGAGAGGGGGGAGGGGAGAAAAAAGGGTAGACAGTGACAGACAGACAGACGTGCGGACAGAAGTTTCCTCAGCTGTTAAGTTACTACAAATTACACCTAACACGAAAAGTTGATACATTTTAAATATTCTTGTTCTGACCCGTAGTTGATCAAGTTCCTAAATGATTGAATCTCGTACATGTACCGATATTCAATTCTGAAGGTTATTTCATTATAGAGTTATTGGTGAGTTGTTATTATTGCATTCATCTTTAAAGATGTGCTTTTTGGGAAAATCTTGTTTCATAGACATGCTAAAAAAAAAGCAACTATTTCACCACCGGAGTCGCATAAAGTCGGCTTTGCAAACAGTTTGGATCCAGATCAGGATCCAAACGGTTTTACACTCGTATCGACATTTCTTAAGTCATACTACATTGGATCTTTCTTTTAAACGATATTACAAATAAGAATATTAAATCAGACGACAATAAAACGGTGTAGGGGTAAAAACTCACGATTAATTGGCACCGAAAGGGCTGAAAGAAACATTATAGCAACACAAAATAAATTGTTTCGTTGTTACTACAAATGTAACAGAGCTTTCTGCGTTAATGTACCAATAATTATTATGTATTGTAAATTCATACTTGTATTCTGAAATCGGTTCGTACTGCTTTATGTTACAGAAAACAGGATCTCAGTAAAAACAGTTTGGACCCTGATCAGGACCCGCTTTTCCAAAATACAGGTTTCAAGCGTGGAATTGGTTGACATATTTCAATGCAACCAACATCCTATGGCGTTTCACATCCATACAGTGGATAATACGTTTGTCTATTCCGCTTAAGCTAAATTGGTTTATCTTCTTTGTTTACAATGTTGGAGCCATATCCGATAACGGGTAACCCGGCGTCTGATCAAACTCCAAATTGTTTGCCTCTCAGATAAATATAAATCATTACCATCGACATATTCCTTTGTCAATTAAAATATTGTATTGTATTGTGTTTGCGTTTAGTAAAATGTAAATCTCAAACATAGAAAATGAAAAATGAAATAAAATAACAAAAATAATTAAACAATATTGACTTTGATAAGACACCGAGGTGTTATGTTTCTGATCTGGATCCCAAATGTTTCTTTAACGCGGCTATGTAAGCAGCTGATTTAACTGGCTACTATAGGATTTATCGCTGCACTGAGTACCTCTAAATTTATCGGTAAAACTTAACTTGTAGTTAGTCAATTTGGCGCTCGTGCAACACTAGTTATCTTACCTGTCTACTAAAAGCGATTTTTAACTATCAACTAAAACTTTAGTATGTTACTAGAATTTAGCGATGTGTCATGCAACACAGTTAGTTTATCTTGTAGTTAAAAATCGATTTTTATCTCTCAGCGAGGGATTTAGTATACAGGTAAGCTCTAACTATGTGTCATGCACCCGGGCCCTAGATTGTCAGATAGTCAGTATTCTGATAAGATGACGATTTATTCGGCGTAACACAAGGATCATAGCTGTTTGCCAAGATAATCAACATTGAACCGTTAGCCTGCAAATATCTTAATTGATCTTAAAGTTCAAGGTAGATCTAGATATATAAAACCAGATATCAGTAAAGTTTATTACAAATATTAATTTCAATCCAAGAAGAAATTTAAGGGTTTGAACTAAAATACTATTAATTAATTAAAAAAATCATGCACACACTGTAGCATTCAGTTTAATACCCCCACCCCCTTGAAACTTAAAATGGTCAATTCAAGTTTGCATTTAAAATCCATAATTTACTATTTTGTGTTGTTTTTGTACAATATCATGTGTAAAATGCAAACAGTGCCTCAGTAACGCGTAATTTTTCAAAGTGGATGTCAGACGCCTCTGCAAACACTTTTACAATATTTCCGGAAAGCCTCCATCTTTCGACAAACGCATCTACCTACTTCACCCATTTACTCACTAACTACCATTTACACTAAACATATAGAGGATCTTGTATGAGTACTCATTGTTTATCATTTTTAATAAACGAGTTGACTAAAATAATATGACGCGAGCCTTGGCGAGCGTCATATTCATTTTAGTCAACGAGTTTATTAAAAATGATAAATAATGAGCACGAATGTGAGATTCTATTTATCACATAACAAGTTTAACTACCTATGCGATTAATTGAAGCCGTAGTTTGTAGACCCTCCACTATATAGAATTTCCGCCAAAACGTTACGTTGTTTACGTTAACGTCATAGTAAATGACGTCATCTGGCGTCCCGCTACATGCAGCGCTTGTGGACGAACAAGTTGGGCCGGAGCCCAAAATACGATATTCCACTAGTGGATTACGATATTTATACAATCGCTTTATGCAACTCACAGACCGCAAATTATGTGATAAAAAGGGTTAAAATATGATTAAGCATACAGTAAATCCTCTCTATGACGAGCACTAGGAAGAATGCTCATTGATTGTACAGTGATCCCTCCCTACAACGGCCCTCCAATCAACGACTTCCTCCTTACAACGACCCCTTCATAGTTTCCTTAACAGGACAAATATATCTAACGCTTGCACTCTTGAAATTTCGTCTGCTTCAATTGTCGTCTGCTGTCTGCTTTTTTTTCTTACCTTAACATATAAGTGGACATCTTTATCAAATAAGTATATTGACTGGCGACAAATATATATAAATTTGTTGATGGCACAGTTTACCCTTGGAGTTGAATGCTGTAACCCATTACCCCATAAATGCGAAGTTCATAATATAAATATATTCCTCCACTGCAGAAAACATGCCCGCTTGATACAGTTATGAATATGCACCGTAAGATAATAGTTTCAATATTCAAACAATTTGTAGTGTCCAAAGACAGTGGGTAGTGGTTTTAAATGGCACGTATTTGCTGATTGTCTGCAATATCCGTTAATCGAATTCCGCGCCAAAATTGTGAATATTTTCCATTTGGATTATTACCTTGGGTAATAAAACCAGGCACATTTTACCAGAACCATGTCAAACAATCCAATAGGAAGACATTGAAGACTCCTATCAGACCACTCTTTAAGAAACTATATGAGCTAGGTCTTCCTTGTGTTTTGAAAAAAAAAGTATGTACATGTACTTAGCAAGAGAAATGTTAAATATGTATTGTCAAAGTTTGGTTTTTACCCTGTAAAAGTCGGAGACATAAGTTAATGCCGTGTTAAAGTCAACCTTTTATACGTTAAAACTTGGTTATTGTTCAACTGCTGGCAGCTTAATGCATGGGGACCTGGCTGTATTACTTTTAATGCTACTGTTTTGTATATATCTAGGGAAAGGGCCATTGATAATGTTGTAATAACTTGTAGCCCAATCCCTTTGCACATGTTATTATGCAAATAAATATGTTTAAACTAATTACTTTTATCTAGTATTTCGTGGTTACCTACCACTGTGATATCATATTCAGGGTGTTCTGTATACTTCAATTACAAGGTTATGAGAGCCCACTTGTCAGACAAGATCAAGTATCATAACAAATCTCCATAACCCTTGCGCAGGACACATTGTTCCAACTGTTTATATACACGTACTAACAAGGCTACAAGGCTCTATTACACTAAGATATGCAAGCAAAATTGATCCAGATTAGACGTGGATAGAAACTGTTTAACACCAGTTTCAATGTTTCATAAATTAAAAACGCTCGAGTCTTACAAATTAAAACAGACAAACAGAATTAAAGCAGACGAAATTTTGTCAACGACGGCGTTAGATACGTTTTACGTCATTGATTTACACCCCTTCATCGCCTTGACCTTACAAACACCAGGGGGCCCTTTCATAAAACTTCGTAAGACAAAAAAGGTCGTAAGTCAAAACTTTAAATACATGTAATTTCTGATTTCTCTATCTAATCCTGTCTTGTGACATCTCTTTGGAATCGTCTTTTTCAAGACGATTCCAGAGAGATTTTAGATTGAGAAATAGATAAAATTTGAGACTTTAATAATCTGACTTACGACAACAATTGTCGTACGAAGATTTATGAAACGGGCACCAGGAATTTGTAAACGATTAACTCTGCAATATCATGATTATATCATCTGCTTTATATAATTGACGTCTGCTTTTATTTCTAAAATTTATGTTTGAGGTAAATTAATTAAAGCATTATCGTAATGAATGTCGTAGAATGTGAACTCACACCAAACGCCGCGTGACACAGAATCTGACAAAACTGCTTGCAAGTAGTCATATTTTCTTTGGATAAGGCAGTGAATAGATAAGATCGAGATCAGACGCCAAGCAACCCTGATCAGGATCTACACTGGTGTACATTCGTTTTGCAATTGCGTCAGTCATATTGCATTAAATCTAACTTTTGAACAATAGTGTTGGTACAATATTAGCGCAGACGACGATTTAATGGTTAAAAATGTAATGGTGTTCTGCCAACTAGGATATGAAACTTGTTTAGCTGGCTAGGCAATACCAATACAGCGCTCCCTCTCTACAACGACACCCAATGGGAGACGCGTCTTGGTGCGTTGTTTGGAGGGAGTCGTTATAGGGAGGGAAATTGGTAAACATTTGAAAACAGCTTGAATCCAGATCAGACGCCGCGTTACTCGGCGTCTGATCTGGATTCAAGCTGTGTGTCACTCCTCATTAAGCTTTTTCTTTCAAAATTATCCTTATGTAACTATTAGAAGAACAGCAGACGACAATTTTAAGCAGACGTTACTGAAGCAATGAAATGGTTAGAAATAATTGTATTGTTTGGGGACCAGCGACAAAGGTCGTTGTAAGGAGGGAATCGTTGTTGGGAGGGCCGTTGCAGAGAGGGAGCGCTGTATTTGGTGTGGGAAAGTTGTCTTCAAGTTGATTTATCTGTTTTCAACCTTTCTAAAGTTGAACAAGTTGCTTTTGTGAGAAAAACTGTTTTCTACATAATGTTAGCTGAAATGACATTCAATTCATATTGCTGTCTTATAACAATCTGAGTGTCAAACAGTTTGGATTTGTATCAGATACTTGGTATTCCATCTAGGGCCAAACTGTTTGTAAAAGTGGTCAATATAAGTACAGTGAACCCCCTCTAAACCGGAACCTCTAAATACCGGAATTCTCTCTAAACCGGACAAAAACTTTGGTCCCGTTTCCAACCCTTCTATATTTTAACCCATTACTCCATAAATATGCATTTTTACGCCTTTGATTTATTCTATTACTGAAGAAAAAACATTCATGAAGATGCATCATCAAAAATATTTTGTATATTCTAGCAGATGATAGCTTAAAGCACGTTGAAAGTAAAGCAGAATGCCCCTTCAGGCGCATTCTGCTTAACTTTCAACCTGCTTTAAGTGATCAGCTATCTTCCTTACTAGAAACAAGCGTTGGGTTAAAACCCATCTAAACCGGAAACCCCTCTAAACCGGACATCATTTTTGTCCACACACATTTCCGGTTTTGAGGGGTTTCTCTGTATGTTATTAGCATAGGAATTATTAAGTTACCATATAACTATTATTCATTATATTCCTTTACGATTGTGAATTTTCATTTCTTTAACCGTTTATGCATTGCCTGTTGTCACAAGTTTGTGTTTTAACAGTATTACTGTAGTATTGGTTTTATGTAGGTATTACTGTAGAGTAGTTCAGTGCAATATATTACCTGTGGTTACCTAAGCGTAACTGGCTAAACAGGTATGGGTAGATCTATTTTTAGCTGTCTTACATGTAGTGCATAGGTGTGGTTATTCAGTTGGTTTAAAGCAGTCGTGCAGGTGATATGGATAAGAAGTAAAAGAAGAAACTGGAAACAATGTATGTTTTCCCCCACCCAGTCCTGTCCTGTAGTAAGCGTATCAATTGTTGGCATTTTTATTCGCGTGGATTGGCTTTTGTTATTTTAATTACAGTTTTAATAATTGAATTGTTTAGTTAGTGTCCGTAACCCTTGTTTTTTGTAGGTGGCTACATGTGTAAAGCTGAGTCTAAAGCCTGAGTCCATCTACGCCCTTTTATGTCTATGTCTGTCACAGTAACCACGTCCGTCTACGTCCTTTGTTTGTCAACGATGCTATGTCCTATATGTTGTCCATGATGTCAGGTCCATGTGTTTGTCGGTGATGCCACGCCCGTTGACGTTATATACATATTGTAACCTAACCAAAAAAAAGTCTGTAGATAAGTTACTCAAATATCAGAGTATTATGAATATATAAGTATGACTGTAAATACAGACATGATAATTAAGCTGTTTGTATTTCGTGCTATAGAGAAAAGCATTGATATTCTGTGTGAAATCATGCTGTATTGTATTAAGCTGCTTACTGTGTGAAAGCACTTATAATAGACATTACACTGTGTGCGTTATTATAGCATTCCTGTGTGGAACCCGAACTTTACATTAAATCTGTGTGATTTGTAATATTCCTATATGGAAAGTTTAGAGGCACTTAGTTGTGCTATAGGCTATATTCCTGTGTGGAGATTTTAAAGGTGTTTGCCTTCGCTGCATGTTGCAATTCCTATGTGGAGAAATTGTAATGACTTTAGCCTACCTGGCTTATTATATTCCTGTGTGGTGTTATTGGACAGTTATAGTTATATCCATGAATATTTGGTCTGTGGTTTAACAGTGTGGTTCAGTGTCAAAGTCCTCATCATAGTGTAACAGGGTTTGAGATTAGTTCATTTGAGTGTTAAGATACCATAAGTATTGTAATATAAAGAAAATAAGCACTATGATTTGGACTGTGACATGTTAATTTAATGTAGAGTGCACATGTATTATATTGTCAAAGAAATATTGTATGTTGGAAGTGTTATTTGTACATAAAAATAGAAAACACCCGTAGTCTTGAAAATTCATATAGATGCCAATAAAACCAATAATTTTAATATCGAATCTGGGAGCACAATTTTTAATACTTAAAGGAAAATTGTGACACCTGTTTCTAGTTTCGGAGACGGGTGACCACTTAACGAAGTTTGAAAGCAAAGCAGAAAGCGCTTAAGAGCACATCAGCTTTACTTTCAGATTTCACTAACTACAATTTGCTGGAATATAATATGTTTTCTCTTCATATTCTCTCTTGTATAAAAGGGAAAACTCCCGGGACTCGTTTCATAAACGATATTAGGACAAATAGTGTGGACGGGAGTCGAATCTAACCTTGTAAGAACTTGTGAACTACCCCCAGTTTACTTATTTATATGGAAAAGGATCATTTTCAGCGGAGCTGCATTGTATCTATTTAGACCAACCATTTTACCAGATATGAATTGTGAGGGTGTAAAATTAAGAGACACAGACTGGCCATTGCAGACTGTTTACTACAGTGCTGATAACCTCATGCTTCTATTTTAAGATATGCCATCTGATGTCTTTTTATAGATAAACAGTGGTAGCTAGGTATTTTGTTATGGATTACTACCGATTTGTTTTAATTGTTAATTATTTGTACATTTACTATACATTGATAGTAATATAATAAATGTCTTCAAGTGAGTTAAACACAACTGTGTTGTTTCATCATTTATGTACAAGAATGAAGTGTAAACGAATTTACAGCAGACTTCTGTTACATACTACAGTATCTGTATGAGCATGCACAGTACTTAATTTATAGTTATAGTTTGTTTCAAGAATTTCTATGAATGAAGTTTGAAATAAAGAACAATAGATTCATCTGATGATCTCCTACAAGTAGCTAGGGTATGTGTTAAATTTCTTTACATGATAGTTTTTAGTCAGAGTTATGCTTTAGTTTAAATAACTGTTTCCATTGTATATTTGTATATTTTGCTTTTCAATCAAAGATATTACAATTCTTTGAAAAACTCAATTTCATACAATTTTGCACACCCATCTACAGCTTTACTTCCACCACTCATTCCGCTGAATATCTTTTTTAAAGATATTTCTTGTTATATTTTGTTAAACGTTGTCTATTAAGATATTTAGAAAAGCTTTAAGTGAGGCTCTTTTATGGTTTTACATACAACAAGAAGCTTGAAGCAGAATGAAAGAAATTCTAGAGCATATTTAAGCTACATCAAGAGCTTTGTGCTCTTGTTCCTGTCTGCTTTAATCAATCACATGCTTAACACAGAATGCTTGTTGTCTTCAGTTGCCATGAATAAAGTGTAACTGGTAGATCTAACATGTGTTCAAAGAGAATGGGCTGTGGTTTAAGGGCACGCATTTGTACATCTCTTTGATCCATATTTAAAATTGAGCCAACCATGAACATTTATCATATGCATGAACTATCACATTGGCTAATGAAACAAAGAAATTTCACCCGGGTAGGGAGACATATTCATGGCGGACAGGTTGAATGAGACAGTGCAGAACCTGATCAGACAACTCCTGTTTAGAAAAAGTGTCAACATAAGCATTTAGTTAGAGGAAGGTTAACCAAGAAATATCTTTAAAAAAGATATTCCGTCGAAAGTTAAAGTTTATTTTGGGTGTGAACAGTATTCATTATATAAACTTAATACAGGAATTATACACAAGTTGGCCCAGTGTATAATTCCGTGCTTAAAATGTCTGTTCAAATTTGGTCAGCACAGCCTTGAACGTTATAATTGAGGTCTATGGAAAATGATTTTGAGGTCTCCGGTTTTTTTTCACCCCGCACAAGTCGTTCGTATATGGCGATCCCCGCACCAAAAAGAGCTGTTGGGGTTACGCGTGTGTTAAGAGAGCTTTATTAATTGGTTCATTTGTTTGGCTTATTCGAAAATCATGTTTCCACTTCTCCGCACGAGTTTGAATACCGACTGAGCTCATTGTTTTTGTCCAATATAACCTTAAAATCTATATCATTATCCTAAACTAATAATATGTTCGTTATAGGCATCTGACAAAATTGGGGTTTTCTTTTGTTTTACTTTCAGAAGCTTTACGTTACGCTTCAATCTGTTAGGATCATTACTCATTGTCATTACTGTATAAAATGGACTTTCTCTCTTAATCGGAATTAACTACAGAGGTAAAATGTGTATTTATGGGGTATTGGGTCATTGAAGATAAATTACAACGGTATTTTAACTATTTTACTACAAACAGTGCAATCGTCTTAATTTGTAAACAGTTTGGATCCAGATCACAATGTGGTTTCTGATACGGCATCTAAACTGATCGAAATTCGTGTCAATTTTCTTTCATTCAACATTTCAGAAATAAGTTTCAATTTGTCATAAATTGAAGACATATGTTGTCAGCAGCAAATAATTTGGCAATGAAATATACTAAGCCAAACTGCCAACGCAACAATTCCGAGTTTCCTTCTATTTTCATAGAACAGAACAGAACAGAACATATTTTATTTTTTGACTTACACATACAGTATCTCGTCAATACAAAATAAATAATATTCACAATTGTCACGTAATCCATTACTGGATCAAATATTATAAGAATACATTTATTTGGGTTGTTGCGTTGGAAGTTTGGAATAGTATAGTTTAACAGTCTGAGCTTGTTGGAATCTTGGTATTTCTACAAACTACTGGTAAACATATACATTGTAATGCGTGAAAAGGCATTTCTATTGAGGAAGGGTTAACCGCTTCACTGCCTTACAACGAACACACTGGTTATTTGCAAACAGTTTGAATCCTAATCAGACACCGCATCACGCGGCATCTTTTCATGGCCTTAACTTTTTTACTCTCATTTTGATATTTCTAAAGGCCACTTATTGGGAAATAAAAGCAGAGGACAGTTCTTTAAAATAGATTAAGTCATTGGCCGCGAAGGAGTTACTTCAAGTAAGACTAAATCAATGATATGATCCAAATAATACATTAAACCTTGAATAAATATAAAATGGTTTAAATACAATCTTTCTTTGATACAGTAAATGACAAGATTGATAATACATATTCATTCATTCATTCAAAGTGTAACATTACAATATAATCCACACAAACATGGCAAATACATGTAATATTATGCATCACACATGTGACAAAAAAGTATTTACAACATCTATTAGTTACAGCACCCCCTCTCATGAGCAATACTCGTGTGAAACGTACATTAAGAACTATATTGCTGTTTAATTTACGATACAAGCAATGTTTTTTCAAAGGCTTTCTGCACTGCGCGTTTCCCTCATTATAGGAATAAACAACATATTTTTGACGTTCATGACGTTCATGACGGTATGACTACATTAGCTTCGGGGGGTAAATTAAACGTAAACGCCCTTCACAAGAGATGTTGTTTATTCCTTATATTTATATTTTCTGTCTTGTCAATGTAATGTGTTTATTGGCCAGATTTGTTTTTCTGTATAAGAATTTATCATATACCGGTCAAAGAGGTTTGATAGATGTGATGTCGATGTAATAGCCATTCCAGTTTCTAAATATGGTGAGAAAGTAGTCCCCACTACATGTACTGTAACTGTATTAAAAATTCAGGGTTTTTTCCAGTAAACTTTCTCTCTGTGAATGGAAAAGACTTACAAGGCAAACAAATAACAGTGCAACTTGAATATCTATTGCAAAAGCACATTCTAAAAATACAAGTCGACTGCTTATATTTCTCAAATCTAAATTTTAGGTGTTTTGATTAAAGAAAGATTAAAATGAGTAACGCGACGTCTTATCAGGATCCAAAATGCTTTGCTCGGAGGTAAGGCATTGATTGCGTTAATAAGACACAGTGTTGGTGTTCAATACGGGTCTCATGATGATGATGTCGGGCCACAGATTTCTTGTTGCAGAATGAAACTAGAGCAGATTTAGATCTTTCTGCACTTGTTCCAGCCTGCTTTAATCAATCACATGCTTAACACAGAATATAATATTTATGCTTGTTGTTGAGTGGCCATAAAGATGGGATTAACTGTACTATCGTAACTGAGATATGTCTAATGAAACAGACCACTGTTTTATGGACACCTTCTAAGACATGATTGAGTTACATGTGTCCAAAGAGAGTAAATAGTGGTTTTCATTGCACTGACTAGCACATCTCTTTGATTTATATATAAAACTCAGCCAAACATGAACAGTTATTTTGATTAATGAAACGAGGGAAATTCCCACAGTGGAGAAAAAGTAGATATTAATGTCAGGCAGGTTCAATAAGATAACAGTGCAGACTATGATCAAACAACTGCTGTTTTGAAAATGCCTAAAGTGTTTTATGGTGGGTGGGGCAGATTTTCCTTATATGGCTATATAGTGAAAACTTTAGAAATCTTCTTGTCTAAAACCGCTGTTCCGATTCGAAAGTAATTTCACACAAATGATTCATGGGTGACCCTCTACCAGATTTCTTAAAATAATTTTGATATCTAAAAAAAAATGGCCGCCAGTGGACGGGGCACATTTTCCTTATGTTACTGTATAGTAAAAACTTTAAAAATCTTCTTCTGTGAAACTACTGGTCCAAATTGAAAATAATTTTACACAAATGATCCATTTATGACTCTCTACCAGATTGCTCAAAATCATTTTGTTATCTTTAAAATCATGGCCGCCAGAGGGTGGGGTAAGTTTTCCTTATATTTCTGTATAGAAAATCTTTAAAAATCTTTTTCTCTGAAACTATTGATCTGAATCAAGAATAATTTTACACAAATAATGATTCATGGGTGACCCTTTGCCAGTTTTCTTCAAATAATCTTCCTAGCTCAAACATGGCCGCCAGTAGGTGGGGGTAAATTTACCGATGATGGCTTATAGTGAAAACTTTACCATTACTGTTTCATTACCATGACCGTAACCATGGGTACCAGGTGAGCGATTTAGGGCCGCATGCGGCTCTTGTCTTTGATAAGTCAACATTTTTAACATTACCCTATCAATTTCTTTTCACATTTTAAATTGCCTGTGTATGGGCTTTCATCTGGTACGATATAAAAAAAAGTTTCTCGTCAAAACCATGTTGTTGATTCAGAGATTCATACTTTTCGAATCTAGTGCCTGTTTGGTCTTGAATTATGTTCTTCATGTGAAAATACTTCCATTTACATGAGAAACATAATGAACTACAAAATAACCATGTTTTGTTTAAATAACAATATATTTTACTGAAGCTCATACTCAATAGATGGGACAAAATTTGAAAAACAATATGTACAAAGAAAGGGGTTAGGGGTTTTCATGGCACAGAGTTGCTCATCTTTTTCTAATTTTCAAAACTATACAAAACCATGAACATTTATGATCTGAACTATTGCAATGGCTTACAAAACCAAGCGAATTTCCCTTAAGAAAAGTGTAGATTCATGTCAAAAAACATCCGATAAGAAAGCAATGAAGGCCTTAATCAGACAGCTCCTTCAGAAATTGACTGAACCAGTTCTTGATCTAGACCCTGTGTTTTGAAAAAGTGTCAATATGAGCAAAAAGCAAGGAAATGCAGACAGCTCCTACTGTGGGTAGATTCCTGCATTATTGTAATCTTACATGAAGTAGTCACCAATCTGAACAATGTACAAAAGGGTTTAAATGGCAAAGGCATTATTTTGACAATTCAAAATTTGACAAAATGTATTTTTCTGTTGGTATTGTCGGTTCTTAATTATGAGCAAAGTTTGGTAATATTTGATACTGTAGTTCAAGATATTTATGAAAACGTTAGTTTTCACATTCACCAAGCAGGCAAATATTTTTGAAGACGATATTTTTCACCACATTTAACCAAACAGGCAAATATTTTGAAGACGATATTTTCCAAAATTAACCATACAGGCAAATATTTTTGAAGACGATATTTTCCACATTTAACCAAACAGGCAAATTATTTTGAAGACGATATTTTCCAAAATTTACTAAATAGGCAAATGTTTGTGAAGAAGGTGTTTTCTACATCTACCTAACAGCAAATATTTTTTAGGATGATAGTTTCCACATCTACCAAACAAGCCATTCAAGGGGTGTAATCATTACTGAAAAACAATAAAAAAAATAAAAGACCATTCACTTAACCCATTTATGCCCAACAGTGGATTCTTCCATGTTTATATATTGTTTTAATCCATTTTTATCCATTTTTATCAAAGGGATGCCTGGTCAAAATTTTCATTTTCATTTTGGTTTATATTGAATTCCTATCAGCAAACAGTGTAGACACTGATCAGACACCGCATTACACTGTTTGCCTATGTCCCATATATGGGATCGTGCGCACAAATGGGTTAAAAGAATGCTCATTGATTGTATAAAAACATGTGATAGCTTAAAGCATGGTGACGATACAACAGAAAGCTCCTAAATGATTTTTTGGTTAAATTACTCGCACCTTTTTAAAGCAACAATTTGTCTTAAACACCGAATAATGAACACACTTCAGTGGTTGCACTAGAGAGGCTTCACAGCGCTATAGTCTGTACATAAATACAAAACATAACTATAAATACCATCAATATCACGTGATCGAGATATGAAATATAAATACAACACGCTCAATCAATCTACAATCATTGCAAGCGGAAAACTTTGAAGTAATTCAGTACTATCAAATGTATGCACAATTATCGTATCGACAAACCGTTTTTAGGCCTAATTATGGTTTTAGACAGATTGGAGCTGAGAGCAGGACAGCAGAAATGCAGAAAGCTCATAAAGGAGCATTCTGCATTACTGATTTAAAGCATTTAGCAATCATCTGCCCTAAATATATTGTTTATTACCTTTAAATGGTATGTAGCTCAAAAGAGGTTGTTTTGTATTAAATTATAATTCAATATTTACATAAAGTAGAAAACATGCTTTTGAATAGATAAAGTTGATTAATGACTGTTGTAGAATATATGATTGGCAATTCCTATTATACATCACAGTCACATCTGATTAAGACTTGAAAACGAAGTGTGTAATTTTCTTGGCGTAGCAGTAACCTGAATTTAGACGGAGAAGATATATATTTCAATTTTGTGCTTTAACCCTTTTATGATCAAATTTATCATGACTTTGTTACCCCATTCACCGCCATATTTCCAATATTGTTGTCTGCAATATCGTTTCAAAGTTAGATTTAAGGCAGTCAAAACAAGTGGCAAACAGTTCTGATCCTGATCAGACGCCGCGTCACGCGGCAGCTGATCAGGATCAAAACTGTTTCCAAATGCGATTTTTGGCGTCATTGAGAATGAAAGGGTTAAAATGGAATGTTAAAGGATAAATAAGCTGATAGCCATGGTAAGCTATCGTGTAAATACCCTGCCCCTCTACTTAGGTGATAGGTTAATGTGTTAAAAAATGGGAAAATTAATTTCACTTTGATTTTGAAGTGTTCGTTTGAAAAAAGGAACTAAATGGGTACTCTGAAGTTTCGTTGCATTTGAGAGCCTTTTTTGCTTTTCAAAATACCTGAACGATATTGTCAGCTTTGAAATACTGGCCGAAAAGCCAGTTTTACCTTATTTTTTTGCACGGTAAAAAGTACACTACTGTTATAAATTTATGATTGTTTAAAACTTCCATTTTAAAGCACGTTCAGATGTCAAGTAGTCAGTATCCTGATAAGATGCCGATTTACAATTCTGAATAAGAGGAGATCCTTTGAAAGCACAGAAAACAAAGCAAATACTGAAAATTGCAGACTCGGTTTAATTGAATCTGTTCATGAGCAATACTGAAATATGCAACAGTGCTCACGCCCCCCTACATGTAGCACTAGCTTAAGCGGAATTCAACTTTCAACTGTAAATGCGCTGAAATCAATTATTCCTAAGGACCAGAAAGTATAACAGCACAAGTTTATGATTGTTTAAAACTTTCATTTTAAAGCACGTTCAGATTGTGAAATAGTCAGATGCCGATTTACTCGGCGTAACACAAGGATCATAGCTGTTTGCAAAGATAATCAACATTGAACCGTTAGCCTGCAAATATCTTAATTGATATTAAAGTTTAAGATAGATCTAGATATATAAAACCAGATATCAGTAAAGTTTATTACAAATGTTAATTTCAACCCAAGAAGAAATTTAAGTGTTTGAACTAAAATAATATTAATTAATTATAAAGGTCATGCACACACTGTAGCATACAGGCATTCAGTTTAATTACACCCCCAACTGCCTTGAAAACTTAAATGGTTCAAGTTTGCATTTAAGTTCATATTCCATATTTTACTATTTTGTGTTGTTTTGTACAGTATATTGTAAAATACAAACAGTGCCTCAGTAATGCGTATTTTCAAAATGGATGCCAAATGAAAACACTTTTAAAATAGTTTCAAAATAGTTTCGGATATGATTTAACCCTTTCACTCTTAATATTTTTCGCAATATTTTTACCCCTTCACCGTTATATTGCCGTCTGCTTCAATTTCGTTGTCTGCAATGTCGTTTCAAAGTTAAAAAATAAGGCAGTATGACTGAGGAAATTTCAAAACGAGTGTCAAAAGGTTAGGATCCTTATCAGACGCCGCGTAACGCAGCGTCTTATCAGGCTCCAAACTGTTTGCAAACGCGCTTTTAAGCGTCATTGAGAGTAAAAGGGTTGAAGGGATTCGTCCCAATCCTTCAACTCCTAGGCAATAAGTAAGGGATATCGTTTAGTGACTTATATATCGGAGCCCAAGAGGCTCCGATATATAAGTAACTAAAAGATATCCCTGTTGTCACCATCTGACCCCTTAGAATCACAATCTAGTAACGAATTACATGCTCTAGCGAAAATCCGCTACAACTATAGATAAGTCACGTGAGCATTGTCAGTTTTTTGATAAGATGAAACAATGTGTTTACACACTGAGTTAATAACCATGTAGTGGGGATGTATCCAGATCTATAGTTCCTACATGTAGCATTTGTTCTGGTGTCAACCAGAACCTATATTGGTTCATAATTGATTGTGTTTGCTTTTGATTGTTTCTTTTAGCTTGTAATATAAGGTAGCAGACTGCAAGTTCAAGCAAAATAGTGACAACATGTAACCCGATATACTGTCTTTCTGTATCTATTCAATGATGTAATAGCAACCAACCGAAAAATTAATTGTTTCTTTTCCGACCGTATGCTGTCAGTCTAATCTTTTTATAATTAGAAATTTATTAGGAGGTCAGATAAGCATGTGCTTGAGCAGTATAGAAATTAGCAGTTCATCACATTATCGCTCACTGTACGTGAATATTGCATATAGGGTGACAAGTATGAATTTATTACCCCACTGAAGAAAATATGCCCTCTTGATACAGTTATAAATATGCATCGTAAGAAATATTTCAATATTCTAATAGATTGTCCCAAGAGAGTGGATTTTATGACACAGATTGGCTGATCCGTTTGCAATAACCATAAAACAAAATCCCGCTAAAATTGTGAACATTTTTCATTTGAATTATTACCTTGGCTAATAAAACCAGGCAAATTTCCTCACAAAAACTGCAAGTTCCAATTAGAAAACTTTGCAGAAACTGATCAGGCCACTCCTTAAGAAACTGTATGAACTAGGTCGGTCAAGTGTCAAAATAAGTACTTAGCAGGAGAACTGTTAACTATTTTTGGTCAAAGTTGGGTTTTTCAATTTCCAACCCCTGTACAAGTCGGTGACATGAGTTAAAGCAATATAACAGTCACACTTATATACATAAGCGAGCACTAGAACGTTTGTACAGTAAAACCTCTTTATAACGGCCACTAAATTGTCTAAATTAGTTTTTGTTTATGACAGGTGACTGCTTAAAGGAAGGTGCCACTTAAACAGAAAGCTCCTGTAGGAGCTTTCTGTTTCACTGTCACCTTGCTTTAAGCTGTCACCTGTCTTTTATATATCTAATTAGCATTTATTTTAGTGGTCGTTATAGAGAGGTTTTACTGTATTGTATAGCCCATTCGACAGTTGGCAACTTGATACATGACAAAAATAATTCATGCTAGCG
This sequence comes from Gari tellinella, assembly GCA_922989275.2. Taxonomy (NCBI): domain Eukaryota; kingdom Metazoa; phylum Mollusca; class Bivalvia; order Cardiida; family Psammobiidae; genus Gari; species Gari tellinella. Next base: position 73,067,787 of record OV277865.1, on the reverse strand, counting down.
GCGGATATATGTGCCATAGTAATAACCTTTGCAAACAGTTTCGATCCAGATAAGACGCCGCATAATGCGGTTTCTAATCTGGATCCAAACTGTTTGACATCCTGATCCTGTTTTGAAAAGAGATTTTGAAAATTCTATTCTTAAAACAGCAGCAGACGACAATTATTGCAGACGAAAAAATTACACAACATGCAAAGAGTTATAGATCACCATGGTATCATATTCAGGGTTTACTGAAGAGCTTAACCACAGATTAATGAGAGCTTAATTGTCAGACAAGATCAAGTATCATTACAACTCTTCATAACCTATTGTTTTATCTCTTCTCTTTTGAATAAAATGTTAAACTCATGGGACGCGTTTCATAAACGATATTAGGACAAATACTTTGGATGTGGATCAAATCTAACATAGTAAGAACATGTGAACTATCCCAGTTTACTTATTTATATGGAAAGGGATCTTTTTAAAACTTGTTAGATATTGTCGTATTAAGATATTTAAAAAAAAACTTTATTTTAGTAAGACTCATTTATGGTGTTACATACAGCTGGCAGCTTCAAACAGAATGAAAGAAATACTAGATCAGGTTAAGCTCCTTAAGGAGGTTTCTGCTCTTCTTCCAGTATGCTTTAACCCTTTCACTCTCAATGACGATTGAAAGCGCGTTTGCAAACTGTTTGACACTCGTATCGATATGTTTTATACTACATTGACTCTTAATTTGAAACGACCTTGCAAACAACAAAATTGAAGCAGACGAGAATGAAACGGTGAAAGGGTAAAAAAACTCACGGAAGATTTGGTAATGAAAGGGTTAACCAATCACATGCTTTACACAGAATGAAAGAAATATTAGAGCAGGTTGAAGTTCCTTTAGGAGCTTTCTGCTCTTCTTCCAATATGCTTTAATCAATCACATGCTTTACACAGAATGAAAGAAATATTAGAGCAGGTTGAAGATCCTTTAGGAGCTCTCTGCTCTTCTTCCAATATGCTTTAATCAATCACATGCTTTACACAGAATGAAAGAAATATTAGAGCAGGTTGAAGTTCCTTTAGGAGCTTTCTGCTCTTCTTCCAATATGCTTTAATCAATCACATGCTTTACACAGAATGAAAGAAATATTAGAGCAGGTTGAAGTTCCTTTAGGAGCTTTCTGCTCTTCTTCCAATATGCTTTAATCAATCACATGCTTTACACAGAATGAAAGAAATATTAGAGCAGGTTGAAGTTCCTTTAGGAGCTTTCTGCTCTTCTTCCAATATGCTTTAATCAATCACATGCTTTACACAGAATGAAAGAACTATTAGAGCAGGTTGAAGTTCCTTTAGGATCTTTCTGCTCTTCTACCAATATGCTTTAATCAATCACATGCTTTACACAGAATGAAAGAAATATTAGAGCAGGTTGAAGTTCCTTTAGGAGCTTTCTGCTCTTCTTCCAATCTGCTTTAATCAATCACAGGCTTTACACAGAATGAAAGAAATATTAGAGCAGGTTGAAGTTCCTTTAGGAGCTCTCTGCTCTTCTTCCAATCTGCTTTAATCAATCACAGGCTTTACACAGAATGAAAGAAATATTAGAGCAGGTTGAAGTTCCTTTAGGAGCTTTCTTCTCTTCTTCCAATATGCTTTAATCAATCACATGCTTTACACAGAATGAAAGAAATATTAGAGCAGGTTGAAGTTCCTTTAGGAGCATTCTGCTCTTCTTCCAATATGCTTTAATCAATCACATGCTTTACACAGAATGAAAGAAATATTAGAGCAGGTTGAAGTTCCTTTGGGAGCTCTCTGCTCTTCTTCCAATCTGCTTTAATCAATCACAGGCTTTACACAGAATGTATGCTTGTTGCCTTGAGTTGCTGTGAATATAGGGTAAACTGTAGCATAATATGAAAAAGGCAAGTCAAAGAGGGTAACTTTTCAAATGGCTCCTGATTTAGGTAAAATCTGCCAAGAACTGACTGAGAAGATCTAACATGAGAACACTGAACATTTAAATGTATGAACTATCAGTTTGGCTAATGAAACAAGGAAAAATACACCATCCCCGGTAGAATTAAATATTCAATAAAGAAAACAGTACAGACCCTGATCAGACCACTCCTGTTAACCCTTTACCTCATAGCATGTTTATAGTTTTGAAGACAAGTGACCACTTAAAGCAGATTGAAAGTAAAGCATTCTGCTTTACTTTCAACCTGCTTTAAGCTAAAGTCTGCGATGCTATATAAAATATTTGTAACGGTAATTGTTCATGAGGGTATAAACTGGAACTATTTTCTTCAGCGTAGGAATAGATTAAATACGCTAAAAGTCGCTTCTATGGGGGAAAGGGTTAAGAAGCAATTAGCAAGAGAAGGGTTACGCGTTTTTTGTCGAAGTGGGTTTGTTTTTTTTTTCACCCCGAAAAAGTCATTTGTATATATGACTGTGTTATTACCACAAATTAACCCTTTCGGTGCCAAAGTCGCATAGTGGTGACTTTGCAAACAGTTTGGATCAAGGATCCAAATTGTTTTATACTCGTACCAATATTTCTCAAGCCTTATTACCACAAGGCTAACTTTTACATGTTCTGGAAGACAGCAATATTGAAACAGACGATCAATAAAACGGTGTAGGGTAAAAATCTCGCGATTAATTTAGCGCCGAAAAGGTTAAAAGGACTGTTGCGGTTACGCGTGTGTATAAGTGAGCATCATAAATCGGTTATTGGTTTGGTCAATTCGAAAATTGGAGGCTTAATGCATGACAAAAATAATGCAGAAAGTTCCAATAACGAGGATGCTACTGCATTACAGTTATCTTGTACCAAGTGGTCACCTATCTTTAAAGAACACCAATGTATTATATTCAGGGTTTACTGTATACAGTGGAGAATCTGTTATTCTTTCCCGTTTAACCCTTTCCCCCATAGAAGCGACTTTTAGCGTATTTAATTTATTCCTCTGCTGAAGAAAATAGTTCCAGTTTATACCGTAATGAACAATGACCATTACAAATATTTTATATAGCCTAGCAGATTTTAGCTTAAAGCAGGTTGAAAGTAAAGCAGAATGTGCCTTAAGGCACATTCTGCTTTACTTTCAACCTGCTTTAAGTGGTCATCTGTCTTCAAAACTAAAAACAGGCTATGAGGTAAAGGGTTAAACGCAAACGTACGCAAACAAAGCGCTAAAACGTATAGGAAAGAACAACTTTTGGACATTTCATATTTATCTTAGTGGCAAACAGTTTGGAGCCTGATCAGACGCCGGGTTACCCGGCGTCTGATCTGGCTCAAAACTGTTTGCACTGCAAATAATAGTTTTAGCGTAAACGCGTTTATTGGAAAAGAATAACACATTCTCCACTGTAACTAAACCACAACTGTGTCATATCATGCTTATGAGAGCTCAACTGTCAGTCAAGATCAAGTATCAATGTTATGAAGCTACGAGCTCGAAAAGCTTTCCATTACCCTTTCCTTCACAGAAGTGCGTAAGGCATATTTTCCAAAAGTTTATATACTGACAAGACTACAATCTTACATATGCAAATAAATTTGATCCAGATCAGACATCGCGTAACGCGGCGTCTTAGTAGGACATAGATATTTCTTAAGTTAAAAAAGGCTCAAATTTCCTAGATTTATAAATAAAAACATGAGGACAAAATTTCAGCAGACAATGTTATGTCAACGACTTGTTAGACGGGTTTACGTCATAGGTAACCATCAAGCCTCCTTAAAGAGACAGGTCAGCAGATTAGGCACGAAGAAGCTATAAATGGCTCACATGCATTTGTATAAACACGGAAATACTAATAAGGGAAAACGATTTATGTTAAGAAGTGCATTTCAAATAAAATGTTCTCAATTGATTTTCGAACCCATGCAGAGAAGGTAACCATAATTGAAAAGTGTAGACGCCAACTGCTGAGCTACTGGGTCAGTCATATGTGATGGTCTATTTTATCCTGTCACGTGCCTGTTTTCCTGACGGATAAAGGGGTGACAGATAAACTTTGCTTTATTATGCTATGTGGTCACATGACCGATGTTATTATGTCAAGTGGTCACATGACCTGTAGCCGGAACTACCTTTTTCACTGAGACGCTTATTTTTCCCGCTGTTAGGAAAGGTATTCTAAAACTCTTTCAACAGAATCCCGACGTGTAACGACGTTTATTCGAACTATTCGATGCAATCAAAGCGTTATAGAGTACGCGCCACATACTTCTATAAGTGTCCACCTTTTAGATTTCCTGAGTGAAAAACACTAGATTTTTAAAGGTTCTTTTATTTCTTTTCAACGTAACTAGGATGTGACGTCACTGACGTCATCTATATATTAGCGCGCTTTCCTAGAATAACATAGTTCTCTTATCTGGACCAAAAATGACTCTAGCTTTAAAAAAAACCATTCTCTATTTATTTTACTATTGTGACAAGGATAAATAGAATATTTGGTTCCTATCTTTGAATGGGAAATGTTATCTGGCTCGGCTTCTGAAAATATCAGGTTCGCCTGCGGCTCACCTGATATATTCATCCGCCTTGCCAGATAACATTTCTCATTCAAAGCTAGTCACCAAATATTCTCTATTTATCATATATATTGTATGCGATAAATTAAGAGTGACGTTTAAGAAAATGAATTTATCCTGTCACGTGCCTGTTTTCCTGACGGATAAAGGGGTGACAGATAAACTTTGCTTTATTATGCTATGTGGTCACATGACCGATGTTATTATGTCAAGTGGTCACATGACCTGTAGCCGGAACTACTTTTTCACCGAGACGCTTATTTTTCCCGCTGTTAGGAAAGGTATTCTAAAACTCTTTCAACAGAATCCCGACGTGTAACGACGTTTATTCGAACTATTCGATGCAATCAAAGCGTTATAGAGTACGCGCCACATACTTCTATAAGTGTCCACCTTTTAGATTTCCTGAGTGAAAAACACTAGATTTTTAAAGGTTCTTTTATTTCTTTTCAACGTAACTAGGATGTGACGTCACTGACGTCATCTATATAATAGCGCGCTTTCCTAGAATAACATAGTTCTTTAGTGAGAATCTTATCTGGACCAAAAATGACTCTAGCTTTAAAAAAAGCATTCTCTATTTATTTTACTATTGTGACAAGGATAAATAGAATATTTGGTTCCTATCTTTGAATGAGAAATGTTATCTGGCTCGGCTTCTGAAAATATCAGGTTCGCCTGCGGCTCACCTGATATATTCATCCGCCTTGCCAGATAACATTTCTCATTCAAAGCTAGTCACCAAATATTCTCTATATACTCCGTCTAAAGATGAGACAAAAATGCTAACAACGTTTTTCTTCAAAATTTGACGATTCATTAAAATCCGAGTAGAGAATTGTTTTCGAGGCAGTTTGAAGTACACCCGACGTCTGACCAGGCTCCAAACAGTTTGCGATGATTATAATTGTTTCCTCGTAAAAGCCTTTACTTGGAAATAATACAATCTTCTTCAATGTAACTTACCGGTAACTGTTTTCAAAGTCATTCGCTTTTAACCCTTTCGTGATCAAATAATTCGGGAGATTTTTACCCCTTCACCGCTTTATTGTTGTCTGCTTTAGCATTGTTATCTGCAAGACACGTTTCAAAGTTAAATTTAAGATTGTATGACTTAATAAATACCGATACGAGTGTCAAACAGTTAGGGGCCTGATCAGACGCCGCGTCTGATCAGGACTCAAACTGTTTACAAACGCGCTTTAACCCTATCCTCCCTGAAACCTCAAATGGACAGTTCTAGTTTTCAATTTAGTCTAGTCCATTGTTGACATTTTAGGGTTGATTTTTTTAAATATATGTCAAAATGACAAACAGAGTAGACCCTGATCAGAGGGCTCCTTAAGGAGCCCTCTGATCAGGGTCTACACTGTTTGCATAGGACAAGTTTACTCCTCACAGGTACACTGTTTGCAAATGACGCATATATGCGTGACTAGGGTTCATAAGGCGTCATTGAGAGTGAAAGGGTTAAACGCCCCTATTATATCTTTTCTGGGGTGTAGTAAGACCTCATCTTGTCTGCCTGTTTATTTGTCACTCATTCCACATTAAACTATTTTAATCCCGTACGATGCTAAATTCAAAGTTATTCTAGCATTTACTATTTTCACAGAAGTGTTCTAACTTCTATCGCGCGACAACGGTTACAAACGGCTCTTATTTTCTAATTCGCTTTGCTCAATCGAAACTAAAATATTTATCCTCTGAGAGGATAAATATTTTAGTTTCGGTTGAGCAAAGCGCTGCTCAACCGAAACTAAAATAAATATTTTAGTTTCGGTTGAGCAAAGCGAATTAGAAACTAAAGAATAATTCAGGATTAACACAGTAAATAGCAATAGGCCAAAGGCATTACGGATTTTTATTTTCCACACAGTAACATTTCAGTGAACTGCACACACAGTGAAGATCAACATTCGCATATATCATAGTCTGTTCTCTGCTATTTCCAACATGAAAAATAGAAAAGGGATGATTAAAATTACAAAAGTTATAAGATAATAGATCTAGATGCACAACAAAATTACTTTCAGTCTAATAAGTCTCATCAACTTTATGCCAAATGCATGTACCATTCCATTATATACAATAATCTAATTTATCAAAAAATCTTAAGGGCGGGTGGGAGGTAATCTAATACACGTCTATTATCTGTAATGCTTTTACCTCGAGTGATTGAAATCTGTATAGCTGACCACGTGACTACTTAAGATCGAAAAGATCAGAAAACTCGTGCAATCACCTGAAAGTATCTGACGTGAATAAATACATAATATTATAATAAATCATGAATCAGCACTGTCAATGAATACCTCTTAAATTGACTTGTAATTTGTTTATCTGATTCGACAGGGTTCGACATAAGATTTATCTCGCGACAACCTTAACAAGAGCATTACGCGGCGTCTGATCATGACCCATGCTGTTTGGGATTCATTCTAACTTACGTAAAGTCCAAATACCTAAATTTAAGATTGAAAAATACATGCAGACGACATTCTGTAAAATTCAGGGCTGCCATAAGTTGACATAAAAAATCCTAAGATTTCCAAATTTGCATTTTTCAAGTGCGATTTTACGAATCGTACCTTTACCCCATAGCCTTTTTCTTGTTTTGTTGACATGCGACTACTTAAAGCAGGCTGTAAGTAAAGCAGAATGCGCCTTAGGGCGCATTTTGCTTTACTTTCAGCCTGCTTTAAGCTACCATGTAATGGGAAAAAATCCGGAGATTTAGGAAAAATCCGGAGAAATGGCAGCCCTGAAAATTATATCAAGTAACTGCAATGAGGGATTTACTTCGAGTTATACTGTACCAATGGTGTGATTCAAATGATGCAACTTTACCCTTCACATATAATGAATAAGCGTAAACTGCTCTTAATAGTTGACCTTTAATCTTTTTGTGTCTGTTTGTTCAAATAAAGGCAGGATAAGAGTTACAACACACCTGTAAAAAACCAACTGTTTTGTTGATAACAATCAGTATGCTGCGAGAGAATTAGTGAAATTGCATCCAATCTGAATCTAGATGGAGGCCGACTGTCTAGGCTCCTCATCTAGATACAAATTTTTGCTTGTCAAAATATCTGAACAGTATTGTCAACATTTACAAAAGACATAACTGATTAGGGAAAATTGCAACAAAAAGCTCAAAAAGAGGAATACTGGCCGAAAAGCCAGTTTTACCTTAAACTGTTTGCACGCTACTACTGTTATAAGTTTGTGATTGTTTAAAATCGTCATTATAAAAGCACTTTCAGATTGTAAAACAGCTAGTATCCGGATAAGATGACGAGTTACTTGGCGTATCACCAGGATAAAAAAATTGCCAAGATAATCAACATTTAACCGTTAGCCTGCACATATCTTAATTGATTTTAAAGTTTAAGTTAGATCTAGATATATAAAACCAGATATCAGTAAAGTTTATTACAAATGTTAATTTCAATCCAAGACGAAATTTAAGTGTTTGAACTAAAATACTTTTTATTAATTATAAAAGTCATGCACACACTGTAGCATTCAGGCATTCAGTTTAATTACTCCCTACCGTCTGACAAGATATTGGCAATGTCTATTGTATTTTATGCTCAGGAAGTTCTAGATCGGGACTACTTTCCTTAGTGTAGAAATAGTGAGAGACATGCAAACGCGTATCTATGGAGTACATTTTACCCTCCCTACAACGACCCTCCTAACATACAATTTTTGTCTCCCATTGGGTCTCGTTGCAGAGAGGCAGCGATGTAATAGGTATTGTCACCATATATGCAATATTCGCGTATATGAGCGATAATGTGGTGAACTGCTAAATTTCCATACTGCTCAAGCACATGCTTATCTGACCTCTTAATAAATTTCTAATTATAAAAAGATTAGACTGACAGCATACGGTCGGAGAAGAATCAATTAATTTTTCGGTTGGTTGCTATTACATCATTGGATAGCTACAGAAAGACAGTATATCGGGTTACATGTTGTGACTATTTTGCTTGAACTTGCAGTCTGCTACCTTATATTACAAGCTAAATGAAACAATCAAAAGCAAACACAATCAATTATGAACCAATATAGGTTCTGGTTGACACCAGAACAAATGCTACATGTAGGAGCTACAGATCTGGATACCCTCCCACTACATGATTATTAACTCATTGTGTAAACACATTGTTTCATCTTATCTAAGAACTGACAATGCTCATTAAGGCTCTGGTTGACTTATCTATAGTTGTAGCGGATTTTCGGCAGAGCATGTAATTTGTTACTAGATTATGATTCTAAGGGGTCAGGTTTGTGACAGATGGTGACAACAGTGATATTTTTTAGTTACTTATATATCGGAGCCTCTTGGGCTCCGATATATCAGTAACTAAACGATATCCCTTACATATACTGTGGTCCTACATTTATCAATATTATGTCCAAAGTGAGTAACATGATATTTAACACAGAGCGACTGTTAACTCAATTTTGTTTGTACTTTGGAAACTTAAGTTAATTACAGTGATAAAACGCGCTATTTTTCCCGTTTCAACGCAAATGCTATGCAAAAGAATAACGTTTTCTCCACTGTACAAGTGTGTACAGGCTTTGAAGAAAAAGCTATCAGAATTACATTATCTAATTATGCATTAACCCTTTCAACCCTAAATTTCTGTAGTGGGTATCCATAAACCTTTTGGGTTCTTCTAGTACAAGTGTTTTGAACCAGTCTACTGCTACATTTTTGTATGACAACAAAAACCAATGAAAATATCAAACAGTGCAGATCCTGAGCAGAGGGCTCCTATAGAGCCCTCTGCTCAGTGTCTATACTGTTTGCATATGTAATCAATAATCTCTACAGACGGCTGGATGGGTTGAAAAAGTTAGGCAATAACATGTTTCAATAAGTTTCATCAGATCTTTTCTTTAGAATGGTTCCTTTAACTCCTTTCTTCAAATAGTTTGGGGAAGTGCTGAAAAAAGATGGCTGGTTGAAATCCTTGATTAAAACCGTAACTTCATAACTTATGTTTAGTATAGACGAGAAAAGCTTGCCTAAAGCAGGCATAAAGTAAAACAGCAGTCACCTGCACAAAAACAACATGCTATCGAAATAAGGACCATCGTGGCTGTCCTGTTATTATTTGTAGACTGCTCTATTTTCTCAACTTAAAATATTAGATGTTTTGATTTAAGAATCATTGGAATGAGTGTCATACAGTTTGGATCCTGATAAGAGGCCGCACAACGCACCAGGTAAATGATAACCATTGGCAAGGCAGTGAATGGCTTCGTCATATTTTAGGACTATCCGCTCTCTTCTCTAGTAGTGCGTGACCTGGTGACAGTACAATCAAACATGTGTTCCTGGGCCATTCTTCTATTGAAGGGAATGAACATATCTGATAGTTTTTTAACAGCTTAATACCTAATTGAAGTAGACGTGAGCTTCATTACTGTTTTCTGTACTAAAAGTTACTGTCATAGTTCTTAAAGGCAGCTTAAATGTATTTTTTTGAATGGCAACTAGCAGATGTAAAACTGTACCAAAACGACTGGGCTCTTTTCGTAGTGATCCCTTCAAATACTCATATCAAGATATAAAGAATTTGGACTCAAATAGGTGACTCAAATCAGACCCTAAAAATGTTTGACCTGATCAAGATTCATGTTGTTTGTTATTCCTGAATAGTATACCCTGTACATTGTACAGAAGGATGTCCTCATAGAATCTTACCCGAATACTTTTTCAGCGGATGACACTTATAATAGTATGTAGTGTATTGGGTACAAAGTAACGTATGGGAAACCGATTTGGTCGACTGCCGTAAGTGGCGAGAAGGGATAGTTTGCTACGATTCACCAGTCTCGATTTATTACTGGACTTACCGTGCTTGCCAAACAATTGCGGTTCTGGAAAATTGTATAATTGGGAAAAAATATACTATTTTTGTTCAGGGTAACTAGAACGTGAGGAAAATAGTTTGGATAAGAACAAAACAAGGTTTGTGAAGATTTAATTCGAAAACTTTAGCGGCTACTGTTTAAGTGGATTTTGATATCATTTACACATAATATATATAACTACAAGTGCTTAGAATATAATAAATATGGGGGACGAGGCATAAATAAGGTCAAGGTTTTTATTCCCTTGTCGTACTTAGATATGCTTGAGAAATGAAAGGTTTTACAATACTAGTATGTATGTCCCGCATATACAGTACAGGTTGTATTCGGCTAATTTCTCATACAGTTTCAAAGCTACAAACTTTGTATTTGGCAGAGTGTTTTCACATACACCATAGATTTTCATGTGCACAGGAATTTGCTCCGCATTAATTTTTCAGGAAATTACAACCTTTCGAACATAGTCATTTTGTTGCATATATGGCAGCGGTACATACTTTGTCCAGCTAACTCCTCCTACAGTTTTAAACTTCAACTTTAATATTTGGCACAGGTGTTTACGTAACTGCGATACATTAAATGGTCGTTTAACAGCACTGTTAGTGGGCGCCTCTTTATGCCTCGCTCACATTTGCTGCGGCTGCCGTACGGCGGCCGCACGGCTTATCATTTCTACGGCGAGTAGCAATTCCCCGGCCGCCGCAGAATTCCTACGGCCGCCGTGTGTTGCGCTCACATTTGCTGCGGCTGCCGCGCGGCGAGATTTTATTTTGGTGGGGTTAAAAAATCTTGGCCAACGTACGACCGCCGTACGGTGACCGCGCGGCGACCGTACGGCCGCCGTACGGCAGCCGTGGAAGTCTCACCAGATACCTTGCAACCAAAATGCTGCTCCTGGTACACAACTTGGTTTTGCTACATGTTCACACAACTTATATCAGTCCAGCAACACCATGAACTCAAAGGACACATTTGGACAACATTTAAGAACATCTAAATCCATCTTTAGATAATATTCATGTTTTACATATATGATCAACAGTACAAATGCTCAATAGGGAATTTGACCATCGAGTTACGGCGGCCGTACGGTGGCCGTACGGCGACCGTACGGCTGCCGTACGGCAGTCGTAGAACCACTCTGAGGCGTGTGTTTCTACGGCCGCCGTAGAAATGAAAAAATGTTATAACTCCGCGTTATAATTCTACGGCGACCTCTACGGCCTGTAAGATATTGGGATACGCCGTGCGGCTGCCGTACGGCCGCCGCAGAATCTCTACGGCCGCCGTAAGATTCTGTCGATTTCACGTCTCTGCGGCCGCCGTACGGCCGCCGTAGAGCAAATGTGAGCGCACTATTAATTGACTATCTAATACGACAGGGTTCGACATAAACTTAATCTCGCGACAACTGTAACAAAAGCCTTATATTACAAGTAAATCAATGAATCACCACCGTCAGTGATAACCTCTTTAACAGGTTTGTGATTTGTTTATCTGATACTTTATCCTTAACAAATCTGACAAATCTGTAAGTACGGCACAGCTCAACTATTACAATTAATACTTGAGTTTAATCTTTCTGTGTTTAATGCAGGTGGCTGATGGCGCTTGGCCCCTGCTTTGAAGTTGATAACCTTGATTGGAGAACAACAGCAGAAGACAATTGTTGCACACGACAAAAATACTCGGTATGCAAATAATTAAATGACCACTTACATAAAGACAAAACAGGTGATATATGACAATACGGGTAATGGTAGTCTCATCAATGAACTCCTGTGACGACAAGCTAATTTTTGACGGATGCCGTCCTGAGGACAGCGCCAAAGTCTAAAAATAGCTCGCTGTCTCTAACTGTACAATGAGTGGACTAAGGTAATAGCTAAACTAAATACATGTCGGTTGTGAAGACGGGGTTCTATAGATGCTCTCTGCATATCCTGTTTCTAGTTTTGAAGATAGGTATCCACTTACTTTAAAGCAGGTTGAACATAAAGCAGAATGCTCTGTTAGGGACACCCAACCATTACTCTTTGAACCCTAGTCACGATTATATGTGTCATTCGCAAACAAAGTTCTTTGCGAGAAGTTCACTCGTCCTATGCAAACCGTGTAGTCCCTGATCAGAGGGCTCCTTGTCATTTTGACATATATTGTAAAAATCTACCCTAAAATAAAAAAAAATGGATTGCACTAAATTGAAAACTAGAATTGTCCATTTGATGTTTCAGGGAGGAAAGGGTCAATCTCGGTCTGCTTTACTGCAAATGCCTGTTTTGTTTTATGATGATGACTTCTAGGACGGGATACTTGCCTCATTTTAGAAAATGTTAATAATTATTATTTTATTAATCCCTTTACTGCTTTATCAATAGAACATCAGTTATTTGGCAACAGTTTGAATCCTGATCAGACGCCGCATTACGCGGCGTCTGATCATGACCCAAACTGTTTGGGATTCATTCTAACATACGTGAAGTCCAAATACCAAAATTTAGGATTGAAAATTACATGCAGACGACATTCTGTTAAAGTAGATGAGGTCACTGCAGTGAGGGGGTTACTTCGAGTTAGAGTGTAACAATGGTATGATTCAAATGATGCAGCTTCACCCCTCACAGACAATGAATAAGTGTAAACTGCTCTAAATAGTTGACCTTTAATCTTTTTGTGTCTGTTTGCTCAAATAAAGGCACGGTAAGAGTTACAACACACCTATTAAACCCCAACTGTTTTGTTTATAACCATGTGTATGCTGCATGAGAATTAGTGGAATTGCAACCAATCTGAATCTAGATGGAGGCCGACTGTCTTGGCACCTCATCTGGATCAAAACCTTTTTACACCCTGAAGGTACAGTGAAAGCAAACCACTGTTGGAATCATTTTCACATTTTTTGCCATGGTTATATAATCAATCACTCTTTAAATACAAAGTGTACGACTTCAGTGTGTTCCACCATTGAAGAAGATAGTTTCACTTTCGAAAGTCATGAATATGCACCATACTAAATAGATTCTTTGTCTAGCAGAAGTTAGCTTAATAATGCAGGCTGAAAGTAAATCCGACTGCACTTTAAGCATTAACCGGTTTTCAATACTGAAAACAGGTTATATTTGAAAGGGTTAAACATTTAATAAAGTGCCTCGAGTCTACTAAAGTGAACATATGCAAACATCGCCAAATTGACACTGTTGCACCGCATCGAATCAGGATCGGAACTGGTTTTAATTTCTTTTGAATGTTTCAATTTCGTATACATTATTCTGCTGTAAGGAAAACACTGTCGTATTTTGTGATATTTTTTTTTCTATAACGAAATCTTCGAATAAGCCCATAAAGGGTTAATATAAAAACATAAATGTGTTAATGCATGTGATCGCTTCAAGACACGAGGACACCACAGACGGTACATTATACGCCCACTGGCTGCCTTTTATAGCATATCCTAGTACATCAATGGCAGATAACTCTGGAACGACCATTCAAATGAACCTCAAACTTGATTCAGCTTCAGATCGTTATGCATATAATATTCGTGTGAAGTTTCTTTAATATCATTCAAACAGTTTTCCGGATAAACTCCGGACAAACAAAATGTTGACGGACGAACAGGCAAACGAAGTGACGAACAGGGTCATGCCAATATACGACTACTTTAGGTGATTATAAAAATTGTAATGGAACTAAATGCTGCAAAACTTTGTTAGATAATTATCATTTATTAATCTTCCTTTAAGTTGTTAGAACAGCCAATATTTACTTTCAAGCATGCATTCTACCTCCCATAAACTAAATTTTTGTTATTAGAGTACATTCCTTCATCGCCTGGGCTTAGAACACTTTGCAATCGGTACACCATATGATACTTATACAAGTGTATGTTATAAGTTATTGGTTGAAGTAATACAATACTAAATGGCAAAATTTGTTTATACGGATACACACATATAATACTATCAGTTACCATATAACCATTACCTACTCTGTTCCTTTTCTTACATACATACATACATACATACATATCATACCACATAGATACATTCCATTAAGCTTTAAAAACTGTACAAAGTTTAACCTAGTGAGTTACGTTAAGGGAAGAGATACGCGACACATAGTTTATAACAGTACAGCATAACAAAACATAAACGATTTTACATGAGTGTTCATATTTCATTGGATTTATTCAACAAGTCTTTTACAAAACGATAAAAACGTGTCTTCGTCGAATTTGTATCGTTTTCTGAAACGACGAGTGTGATAAATGCAATAAATCATGGATACGAATGACAAGAAAAGATGTTTTCCTGTATTTTCGGCACTGATTTAAATCAAGTGAATGACTCATACCAAGGCTAAGCTCGAAATCTGTAATATACTCATCCATATACTTAAAGATCGATTAGTGAGATTGGCAGAGCAAAATAGGTTTTCGAAAACAACGGAGTACTGTTGACCAAATCTCGAATCTTACTAGTATAATAAATATGACTGTTTACAGTTACACATTTTATATATGTTGAAATGGTGATATTAATCGCGATTAATTATGAATGGTTGAATCTGGGATTATAGGTAAATTATTAAAAGCCGCGATGCCAATTCAGGTCTCAGACAAAGATGGTGTATTCTTTCGCAATTGTTATCTTATATGTTTATTAACGACCTAGTTAAATGTCTGTGAAACAACTTAGTGCTCCCATGATGAAAGAGTCTGTAATTTGTTATAGGCGACTGACAAAGATTTGTTAGCTAAACACGAAGACTATCTCAAGTTTTAGTTGAACACTTTGCCTGCACCGTGTGGCACAAATGAAATACAAATAAATGGTTTCCAAAGTAGGATAGGTAATTTTAGTCCTCCTATTTCTTTTCCCGGGACCACTTTAACATAAACATGCGGTGATGCAGAATTACAAAATAAATATAGTAGAAAGATACGTTTATATTGACACCACTGAATATTTTAGGTCACCTTAGCCAAAGGCTCAGGGTGAGCTATTTGGATGGCCCTGTGTCTGTCGTGCGTTGTCGTCCGTCGTCGTTAACAATTGCTTAAAATGACATCTCCAGCTACATGTACAGTATAGCCCCTCTATTGCGACCACCTAATTAGGTTCATTTTCCATGTTTATGGCAGGTGATAACTGAAAGCAAGATGACAGTCACACAGAAAGCTCATACAGGAGCTTTTTGATTTTCTATCATCTTGCCTTACGCCATCATCCGTCACCAATGTTATCAATGAGTCTTCTAACGACTGGCAAAACGTTAGCTATTCCATCAATTGAGATTACACCACCATTGTTTATTGATTATGTTTGGCGTCTGTTACTCAAAATTTTCATTTTGCGTAAGATAGCGCAGCGACGAGAGGTGCGGGTTAAGGCAATTTTTTAAATTCGACTTTGATCCTGCTTAACGAAAAAACCATATCTAATAGAAACTTGCGCATTCGAATACTGTTACTTAAAAAGTGGTTTCTATTGTAACTATTAAAAGGTTAAAATA
Organism: Gari tellinella; assembly: GCA_922989275.2. NCBI lineage: Eukaryota > Metazoa > Mollusca > Bivalvia > Cardiida > Psammobiidae > Gari > Gari tellinella. The sequence goes on along the minus strand of OV277865.1, from coordinate 73,051,838 downwards.
CTCTAGAGAACCCTATGTTGCTATTATAGTAAGCTTTAAACTAGTGTTTGCAAACCATATCAAAATATTGTTTTGCATTTGTTTTACAATTGAAATCTTAAGCAGTATGATCTCACCAGACAATGAATTTCTCAGCATCAACGTATACAACTCGTTGTTTATTCAATGGTTTAGTGTTGACATAAGGTCTGCAAAGTTGACGGTGACAAATCTGAAAAAAGAACAAAAAACCAAGAGGGTCATTGGCCCTATATCGCTCATCTTAGTCACTTTTATTGTTGACAATGTCACACCCTTTATATCATAGAATTAAACGGTTACTATAGTGAAGCGAAATGTAATTATTATTTCCTCCTCTGTTACCCTGAGACAATGCTATATTTACCTCAGGGGCATAATTTAAACAATCTTGATACAGGACCTGTAGATGATGCTTTGTGCTAAATATCGTAGCTCAGGGTACTGTGGTGTCAATAAGAAGATGTTTTGGGTTTTCATATGGCATGTGAAGTGTTGCAAAAAGAAATAATGGTTCAATAAAAAATTATTTATTCTATAAAGGAAAATAATTGTTCAACAAAAAAAATATTTATTCTATAAATGAAAATAATTGTTCATCAAAAAAATTATTCATTCTATCTGACAAATATGTGTTCAATAAAAAAATAATTTGTGCAATAAATCAAAAAACTAAAAAATTTGAGTCAATATATTTTATTGAACATAAATATTTTTATTGAACAAACAAAATACTTTTGCAACACTTGTAACTTGCGAAAAAATATCCATTCGATAATTTGACCAATTGGAGGCGAAGTTGTAAGCTCGGATTTCATTGGACGAGAAATCATTCACCCTCACAGGCTATCGAAACGACGGCCGTGCTGATAACGTTCTTAAGGATTATTATCAGCACGACAGTCGTGCGGATTAGAAAGCTTTATTCGCACGACGTCGTTCCTAAACTAGTCGTACGGGTTATAGAAAGCTTATTCGCACGACAGTCGTTCCTTTAATATATAAACCTTAGCCACACGAATTTTATTGTATGTTTTGATGATAAACAGACAGTAATCGGCTTGATACATTCAACCCTAGCAACCATTGTACTTGTCATTTATAACAGTGTATATGTGAAAAGTACAATAGACGGTCTGACCTATGAAAATGTGTAGACCCTGATCAGAGGGATCCCAACATTCTTGCCAATTATACTATTATTATAGTAACCAAACCAAATTTCCAGATAAAAGCCACAAAACGCCGTTTCAAGGACAGACACCCCCCCCCCCCCCCCCCCGAATAAAGAGTGGCCAATGTAGTGATGAATGGTGCCCCCTTCCCATTTTCCTTCCTACGGGTCTGTGTGGAAATCGTTTAGTTTATATCTGAGTCTTTAATAACACGCTTTATAATTTTCTTCAATAAATTATGAAAACAAATTCAAATTCAAATAGTACAGAGCTCCAGTACATGCCAAGGTGTCAAGTCTTTACTATTAACTACATGTATCTACCCGCTTTAAACCCTTACCTGTCAGCTAATTACTTGTCAGTTAACCCTTTCGGCGCCATAGTCGCATAAAGTCGACTTTGCAAACAGTTTGGATCAAGATCAGACGCCGCGTAACGCGGCGTCTGATCAGGGTCCAAATTGTTTGACACTCTTATCGATATTTCTCAAGCCATACAACCTTAAATCTAGCTTTGCAACGTTCTTGCAGGGAACCATACTGAGCAGACGATTATAAAGTGGTCAAGGGGCAAAAATCCCGAATAATTTGGCGCCGACGGGGTTAAAACGATCCTGGTTAAAGATAACTCTGTCTTTACGCTCAATCTGCTCCAACCCGGAACTATTCACATTTAATTTATTTCTCTAGAGAAAATATTTCCAACTTATACATTCGCATATATATTCATACATGTAGTTTTTCTTTATCCTAGCATATGGTAACTTAAAGAATTTTCCTCAGTCCTTTGATGGACTACCCCCCCCCCCCCCTCCCCCATTGTCTGGATAGGTGTGAATTTTAACTGTCAAAGCATGCATCACATGTCAATTTACCAGGTGAGGCTCAGATTATACTCATGCTCTGGTGATTTTCAATGGTTATTTCTAACCAAACTATCAAATATAAAGCTTGGGTCTCACACGAGAAGCTTCAATGGTTCTTTGCTACCCACGTGTCCATAAGATCCATGCTTTGTGCAAGGAAATTGTCTGGCAAGGCGTTCTGATCGAAAGGTCGTCAGGAGATGTCTTTAAGACGCATTCTGCTTTACTTTTAACCTGCTTCACGTGGTCACCTGTCGTCAAATAGGTAGCAATTTGCGATTGGGGTGGGATGTGTGTGTGTGTGGGGGGTGGGGTGTGGATAGGCATTCGGCCCGTAGCTATGACACTACCCCCAGCTGCTACCCCCACACCACCAAACGTTGATAAAATACCCCAAAATCTATCCATACATTCAATATTCATCATAAAAGAACATTTCCTGAAGTTTCATGAAGTTTGTGTGTGTGTGTGGGGGGGGGGGGGGGGTCACATGTAAAATTTTTGTGGACGTAGTCGTACTATAGTGGGTCCGGGGCATGCTCCCCCGGGAAAACCTTGTTCCTAGAGTATCTGTTGGACGTTCTGGGGGCGATTTGCGCATTTACAACAGGCAAAATACTAATATAAATCTATGTAAATATTCAAAGGTTTACTCCGCTTTCGAGCGAAACTCGGCAGATGGTCCAGGGTAACGAGCGCGGTTTAGCTTATTTTGTCTCAATAGGTCCATCCATCGGACACAAGCTTACCACTAGTATAAAGAGATTTGTAATCACTAGAAACTGTAAAGTTTACGTGAAATAAAACTCTGTTATGTACTGAAAATTAAATTAATTGGTAATAATATAGGATTAACATCTTCGACGTTGTAATGCGGCTATTAACCGTAAAACCTATTTCTACCCCTCCGGTCCGTGTACACACTGTTACTATGGAGGGGTGTATTTTCTAGATGGTCACTGGTGCGTTCTTGGGGGCTATTTTTCTCATTAAAACGGGTAAAATGCTAACATCAATATAAAAATAAAAAATCTGCAACTAATATTGGCAAAACTATTGGGAGACACGACTCGAAGCAACCCTTTTCCGTGGCCTTTTATATGTACATTGCCTTTTTGTCAGAATGTACAGCCTGTAATTGGTTCATTTGTTACGCTCCACCATCCTAAGAGTAACCACACATCAATGTTGGTATCCCTATACCATGCGATGTACTGGTATTGTTAAATATGCGCAGAAAATCTTTAGGATGTACCCACACACCAAATTTGGAATATGTAGTTGATATGGTATAGGATATATGATCCAAATAAAGGATTTTTTTCTTCTATTTTTTAGGTTATAAGTTCAACATCAATGCCGCAGTAACCTGCAATTGTTATGTGACACTGTCATCTCAAGATATACTGACACACCAAGTTTGGTATATGTGATGTGGTAGTAGGAAATAAGCTTCAGACAAGTTTTTAAGTTTCAGACAAGTTTTTTTTTATTATTCAGATCGAGGGTCACAATGACCATGCAAATTTCCCTTTGATTTCAATCATGATAAATTGCTTGTCTGGAGCTTATTCCCTACACTATACCACCTAGAAATGGTATGCGACACGCCGCCATTGGGAAATATACTCACACACAAAATATATACAACTGTATTTTCTATAACACATCAGCTAGTGGCTCTAGCTGATGTGATATAAAGAAAATATTCTCCAAACAATCGTTACACACACTGACGGACAGATGGACTGAAGCATGCACAGATCAGTCACTATATCATTATGGGCGGATGGGGATGTTTAAAATTAAATTTCTTACAGTAATCAAATGAATGCCAAAAACTGAAGTCATTGACAAGGCTACTTTTCACATAGTAACCTTTTAAGTAAGCTTTCTGGTGCCTTTACTCCATCCTGGTATGAGAGCTTTTAGAACTACCTAATTATGCAATAGGTTAGAACATGTACAACTTTAAATGAGATTGGACCAATTTTGATATACATCCGTATTCTACATACAACACTCAACCATTGTTGTCAACAGATAGACTGTACCAAACCATGGTCGGTGTCGGTTGTTCCTGTACTCAATATCTCTACATTGAGTGCCAACATTTTTCCCCAATCTCATTAGAGTTGTACTACCTTAATGCAGTCACTAGTTATTTCAGACATCCTTACTGCTTCAGCTTATGGCAACTGAACATGTTGATTGAGACTAGTTCACTTTCTTTTACTGATGAAGGGGATAAACAAACAACAACTAGCTTCTAATAACAGTTCAACAGTGTTATTTCATTTTAAAAAGTACTCAATCAAACAACTGATAACGTATAGATATACATGTATACACAAAATTATAAAATTGAACAGTGAACATATATGCTACAGTTAAACCTGTATCAAGTGACAATTAAATAGTATGCCCATTAGGCATTAGCAGTCTTCTTATACTGGTGGTTGCTAAATGCTGGATAAAAACAATACAGGAAGTTCCAGCACCGAGGTTTCTGCATGTTTTTTTAACTTGCATTTAGTGGTCCCCAGTCTTTGGTATCCTGTATGCTTTTTCAAAGAAAGGTTGTTTATATAATAGTCAGGTTTGACTATTTAGAATACAGTGTCTGGATTTATGCAATATACAGGTATAAGGTGACATAGTTAAAACCTTATTATACTTAAATGATTAATTTTCATATGCATTCAATTAATAAATTGGTTTAAATTAAACCTAACAGATGTGTACGTTAGGTAGAGTTTGACTTTGTCCATAGTATCTAAAACTTGTAAAAATATGGCCAAACTCAAAATCTATGTGGATTTTGATCATTTAAAATGATCATTTAAAATAAAATATTGTCTTATATGTACTTGTCTTTTTTGTCCTGATAGTGATACTATTTTGAAATTGTTGAAATATCAAATAGATAATATCAGATATTATAAACCAATGACATCTGGTATAATAATAATAATAATAATAATAATGAACGAGACACCGCAGATGATGTGAATACCCTCGCTCAGTTGTACTAATACTAACAATGACCTTTTAAAAGGGATGATGTCTGAAGTTTCATGGTAAAAGTTTACTAAGGACAAAATGAGTTACATACATACAAACAAACATACATTTTATAATTGAGGTCAAAGGCCAAGATCACAGTGACCTTAAAGTAGTAAGGGACACTCTGCCATCCAATCATGTACTAACACACCACATTTGCTATTCCTAGCTGATATGGTAAAAGAAATATAATATGGACAATATACAAACATACACACATTTCACAATTGAGGTAAAAGGTCATGGTCAAAGTGACCTAAATGTAGTATGCGACACTCCATCATCCAAAGAGATACTCGCACACCAAATTTGCTATTCCTAGCTGATGTGGTAAATGAAATATACACAGGATAAAATGAGTTACATACATACAATCATACACACATTTTATAGTTGAGGCCAAAGGTCAAGGTCAAAGTGACCTAAACGTAGTATGCGACATGCCATCATCCCAAGATGAACCAACACAACAAATTTGCTAATCCTAGCTGATGTGGTATACTCTGGACAAAATGAGTTACCTACATACAAACATACACACATTTTACAATTGAAGTCAAAGGTCAAGGTCACAGTGACCTAGTACCCGATACTTCACAATCACATGATGTACTAACATGCAAAATTTGCTATTCCTAGCTGATACAGTACAGAAGATATGCACCAGACAAGCCTTTTTTTAAAATTGAAGTCAAAGTTCAAGGCCAAGGTCAGTGCCCTAAAATTAGAACACGACACTCTGCCATCCCAAGATGTACCCACACAACAAATTTGATGTCCCTAGCTAATGTGGTAAAGGAAATATACTCCGGACAAAAAGCATTACGTACAAATCCACAAACACACACATATACTGGCCTATCCCTATATACCCTCTCGACGAGTCGTGAGGGTATAATAATGCCATCTTGAGCAATTAATTCCGAGTATTTCAATAAACAATTTAGAGACAAAACTGGCACGCTGATATCAGTCATGTATAATTTCAAATCATGGTTTACAATTTTTACATACATTGCAAATTTTTTCTCCCATTTTAAAATTGTTTTGAAGCATTATTATACTGAGTTAAGATGCAAGTCAGTTTTAGGAAAACATTCTCATTGTCAGTCAAATATCAAACATCATGATCAATGTACAAAGTGCTACTACAGTTGAGAAGATAAACATGTTTAGGTTAAAAAAAAAAGATTTCCATTGCAACCAGTTTGGAGTCAAATCAGATGCCAGGTAAACCGGTGCAACTGGCATCTGATGATGCTCCAAACCTTTATTTTTTTTACATTTTATTAGGTTTGTTTTGCATTTGCATTTAAACAGGAAAGAACAATGTCTCCTGTTCTGTAACTGCAAACATAGACATTTTAACCCTTTACTCCATAGCCTGTTTCTAGTTCTGAAAACAGGAGACCATTTATAGCAGGTTGAAAGTAAAGCAGAATGCACCTTAGGGCAAATCCTGCTTTATTTTTAGCCTGCTTAAACTACTTTCTGCTAGAAAATAGAAAATATTTCTTAGATAAATTTTATGACTATGAATTGGTACTATTTTCTTCAGTCCAGGAATAAATTTAATGCTCTAAAAGGTGCTTCTATGGAGTAAAAGGTTAAGGACAATCTCAACACAACAGTACTTCATAAGATACATGTACATGTATAGTAAAATGTACAGTCAATCTGATAAAGTCAAACCTGTATTAAGCGACCACTAAATATATAGTAAGTTAATCGTATTGATAATTCACAACAGGTAGCAGCTTAATGCACGGAAAAAGCCATGCAGAAGGCTCATATAGGAGCTGTCTGCATGACTTTTCTCTGCATTAAGTGATCACCTGTCTTTAAAGATCACCATTTATCTTCATTCAGTAGTCGCTTAGCATACTGTCAGGTTAGACAGTATGGGCCTGGCCTTCACTAGAATCACCAGGGAGCAATAAGTAACCACTCAAATACAGGCACTTGCTCAATGCAGGATAAAAATAAAACAGGAAGTCCATACAGGAGCTTGCTTTATCCTGCATTAAGCTTTCACTTGACTTTATAAGGTTTCTTTAGTACTTTAAATGGTGGTCATTTAATAGAGGATTGGCTGTAATTTCAACAAATCAATTGAATACATAATGAATTCGATAGAAATTGCATTGTCAAACAAAATTTTGAAAATAAATTCACAAATTTATATTCACGACAAGTTATTATTATTTGGATAGGTATGAGGAAAAGCATGTAGTATCAGAGTTGTGTTTAAACTGTTTACCCCATAGCCTGTTTCTAGTTTGAAAAATAAGGAACCACTTAAAGCAGGTTGAAAGTAAAGCATAATGCACCTCAAGGTTTACTTACAGCCTGCTTTAGGCCACCATCTACAGAAAATATGTCCTATGGTACATTTTCATAACTGTATAAAGTAAAACTATTTTAATTAGTGGAGGAATCAATTACAGGCCTATTTATTGGGTAATGGCTTAACCCATTAGCCCATAGCCTGTTTCTAGTTTTGAAGACAGGTGACCATTTAAAGCAGGTTGAAAGTAAAGCAGAATGTGCCTTAAGACACATTCTGCTTTATTTTCAACACACTTAGGCTACCATATGCCAAAATATAGAATTTATTTCTTATGATTCATATCTATAACCATTTAAATTGGAACTACTTCCTCAAGTGAAGGAATAAATTAAAAGCGTAAAATTCATTTTTCTTGGGCAATGGCTTAAATGAGTACATGAGTCTACTACACTTCAAGTATGGTTGAAGCTGATTTAGACAAGCAGTGTTGGACATTTACTGTCACCTGCTTTGCAACTTAACCCTTAACCCCATTTTATGTGTTTTTACAACTCCTTACAAAATGTCAAATACATGTAGTACAGATCCTGACCAGAGGGCTCCTTTAGGGGCACTCTGATCTAGGTCTACACTGTTTGCATAGGACAATACTTTAGTGTCCTCTATAGATACAGGTACACTGTTTGTTAAAGACAATTATACTAGGGTTGAATATGTAAAATAAATGTAGACCTAGGTCTACAACTGCAAATAGGTGGGTTGATACTTGATAGGTGTCAGAACTTGCACAAATTACAGAAAAAGTACAGAAACAAAATTAATTATTTTGAATCTGACAAGTGTCCAATGGTATAGACTCTTATCAAGAGTTGGGCTTATAGCAACTTCTGAACTGTTTGCATTTGGTAATGGTTTAACCTATTTCTTAATTGATACACCTTTTTACACATTTATCATTTTCACATGGGTCATAAATGGAAGTAAAACATTGGATAGGTGCTTCATTGTAACAAAAATAACAAGACTGCGCGTTCAATAAACGCTTATGCCCCCGGTGGCATCCTTGACAATATGTTCTTTTCTAAGTCCAAAATAGGTCAAGGTCAGGGTCAAACTGAGCTTGGGTATTATTGGTGAGTTAGTAATGGTCCAAGGCAATAACTGTATGAGTATTGAAGCATTGTAGTAAACAGTGTTGATGCTAGACGAAACGGTAAAATCTAGTTAACCGAGAAAGAGCCCATTTAAAATAATCTAAGTTCAATTTAGGTCAAGGTCAAAATCAAAGTTTGGTGATATTGGTGAATAGGGAATGGTCCAATGCAACAACTGTATAAGTATCAAAGCCTTTTAGTCAGTTGTGTTGATGCTAGACGAAACGGTAAATTCTAGTTAACCAAGAAATAGCCTATTTAAAATATTCAAAGTCCAAATTAGGTCAAGGTCAAGGTCAAAATCAAAGTTGGGTGATATTGGTGGATAGGAAATGGTCCAAGGCAACAACTGTATAAGTATCAAAGCATTTGGGTAAGCGGTGTTGATGATAGACGAAACGGTAAAATCTACTTAACCTTGTTACGGACGCACACACACACGGACGGACAGGACGATTACTATATGCTCCCGCATCTGTCGATGCCGGGGGCATAAAAAGTATGAATGTTGTTTTTATAGTGTGAAATGATTGTAATACTTGCTTGGTACACAATTGAAATTCATGCAGATATGTATATTCAGTGTTAACTAGACAGAAACAGTTGTGGCAGTCTGTTCAATTCTTTTTCCTTCATGGATTTAACCCATTACTCAATAAATGCATTTACTTTATTCCTCCACTAAAGGCGATAGTTCCACTGTATACAGTCATGATAATGTACCATACAAAATATATTCTTTATCCTATGAGGTGGTGGCTATAAGCAGGCTGAAAGTAAGGCACATTCTGCTGCTTTCAACCTACTTTAACCCTTAGCCCGCCAAATAAATTGTATTATATATATTTCTCGTCTGCTTCAAGTTTCAAAGTGCTTCAAAGTTGCTCAAAATTGCTGAAAATGTTGTCCGAGTGTCAAACAGCTTGGATCCGGATGAGACGCAGAGTTACTCGGCGTCTCATCCGGATCCAAGCTGTTTGCATATATAGCTATAGTCCTGAGTGGCAGGCTAAGGGTTAAGTGGTCACCTGTGTTAAAAACAAGAAATAGGCTATGAAGTAAAGGGGTAATCCTCTGATAACACAGTATATACATGTATATAACTTATATGACAGTTTTAGTTGATGAATTAGTTTTTTAAATTTCTCATGTTTGTTAATTAAAGAAATGATCTAGATCAAAACAAGTGTGTTTTTGCGAAGGCCCATTCGTATCCCTACAACAATTACAGTATTGAACTGGTTTAGCCAGATCCTTTATCTACCTCCAACCCTAGCCCTTTGTAAACCAGGGTAATATGATGTAATATCTGTATTTGGCATGTTGGGATTTACCAAATTTGTTTAGCAAAATTGTGGGCCCACGGATACCTAGATTTCCAAATGATTTGACCTACTGACCCACTTGTTGGCTAAATGTAATTTATAATACTACATTGCTTGATTTTGTCAAGGTGATCATTCAGACCAATTTAAAGGAATTTGCAGCCCAAAAAATGGATCCTACAGTGTTCAGAAGCTCTTTCTGTTTAGACCTAATGACATACGTTTGAGCTTGTCTGTTTAAAAGAAACCAATGAGCTATTGTCATCACTCCGACCTCAGCGTTGTCATCCGAAATACCTTCTTCACTGTTTCATTTATATCTTTCATTTTTGGTATGCAAGTCCTGTCCAGACATACCAAAATAATCTACCAATATACCTTGACCTTTGACCTACTGTATTTTCACTGACCTTCAAGTTAGCCATAACTTAATTTCTCATCTACAAGACTACAACCTTCATTTTTGGTATCCAGACATACAATATACCAACATATTTTACCAATTAACCTTGACCTATTTTTTTGTTGTCTGAAATCTTAACATTGGTCACTTCTTCAATGTTTCATCTACAACCTTCATTTTGTTATCTCTGTTCATCTTGACAAGTTCTATCCAGATATATTAAAATGTTTTACCAATTGACCATGACCTTTGACCTCATTTTACTGCATCATAATTTGTCACTGATCTTCAAAAACAGACAAGTGTTGGCAACCGCATGCAGTGTTCTTGTTAACCTTATGTAATGTAACCTATATTGACACCTTGCCTAGCTTTTGTCAAGATGATGATCGTAAGCCAGTTTAAAGAATATTGACTACAAATATTGCCCCTTGAGTGAACAACTTTTGAAGCTAAACCCAACAGTATGTATTTGCTCAAGTTTCGTTTCAGAGAAGATGGACAGAGGGGTGTCACAAAAACTCAAAACACCCTATTACATCAATAACAATGATGTGCAGCCATTCCTGATTTGACAAACACAATTCTCAACCTTAAGAGAATTTCTTGGTTGCTTCATATCTTTCCAAATGCAAGAGTTCCCATTCAAGCTGTGATGATAAATGGTTTTAGTCCCTTGGGTCATCTGCACCCCTTGGCAATAAAAATGTCTGATAACACATTGAGGCAAATGGGAGTCTTTTGGTTTCCTCTTCAACTGTGAAACTGTTATCTTGGTGGGGAATCCATAAGGACGTATGTTGTCTGTTCCTGTGATGAATGTCAGCAGCTCATCAAAAGAATTGTTTACCTCTTTGTCTGAAAAAATAAAGTTAATTATCTTAGTACACTGCTTAATATGAAGTCCTTCAAAGCTTTAAACACATCTTAGACCACAGCAAACAATTTGGATCCATATCAGCTGCTGAGTCACTAAGCAGCTGATCTGGATCAAAGTTATTTATATTTTTTATGAGGTTACATGTATTTTGGAAAAAATATAAGAAAATTTGTAGATCTGAAAAATTTGCTTGTAAACAAAAGTTTGAAAAATAAGGAAATTTAGCCTTGAATGTTTTGAGATGCTCAATGTGAGCCGCCAGAGGCTGCATATTTCTGGTCAAAAAGCAAATGCCATATATTCTAAGCAAGCCTGACGGATTTGTGGTTCTTGTGCACTGCACTCCTAGTCAATGAGATTTATCTGTAAATGAAGTTTGAAGGAAATGGCTCTTATATTTTTGAAGTTATGCTCTGGACAAGCCTAAAGTGGGTTAAAATATAAAAACGAAGGGAAATAACTCCAAACATATGGATGACAGAGTTATGGGTTTTGTGCACTGCACTCCTAGTCAATGAGATCTATCTATATATGACGTTTGAGGTCAATAGCTCTTATATTTTTGAAGTTATGCTCCGGACAAGCATAAGTCGGGTAAAAGTTTAACAACAAAGGGCATTAACTCCAAAAATACTGATGATAGAGTTATAGTTCTTGTGCACTGCACTCTTTGTCAATGAGATCTATCTGTATATGAAGTTTGAAGTCAGTAGCTCTTATACTTTAGAAGTTATGCTCCGGACAAGCGGGACGGACGGACGACCGGACGGACGGACATGGTGTCTCCAGTATACCCCCCCCCCCCCCAACGTCGTTTGAGGGGTGGTATAAAGATGTATCCACACACAAGGTTTGGTATTCCTAGATGAAGTAGTATACAGCATGTAGGAGATATGCTCTGGACAAGTTTTTTCAATTATCGAGGTCAAAGTGTCCTTAAAGTTGGTATGCAGCACTCTGTTATCCTATATAATATGTATAGAGAATACACACCAGGTTTGGTGGACCTAGATGGTTAAGAGATAATTATGCTCAAGACAAAGTCTTTCAACTATTATGGTCTAGGTGACCTGAAAATTGTATGAGATACATGTACTTGGAAATCCAAATATGTATCCATACAACATGTTTGGTATCCTAGACAACATACTTAAGGAGATACACTCTGGACAATTTTGAGATGGACTGACAAACTGATTCTTATATAGTATAAAGATGACAGATATCAACAACCATGTGCAGGTGACTAATAAAAGTTGCCTATTTGAAACCTGTTTATACCTTCTATGTCCTGGGGGGAAGACCTCTCATAAGTAGATCGACCAGCTCATCTTACATAATGCAAGTTTCGCTCACTTCATTGCATAGGTGGCTTTAGTAAAAGACCTCAGGGTTTGAGAAGAGCAAAAAAGCAGATCTGATGGTTGGCCCTCATAACAAACCATATCCAAGCTGGCAAGCTGATTGATTTCAGCAGATACCCTGTAAATGGATGCATCTAAATTACTCAAAGTTGTTATTGATATTAATGACTACTGGTATTATGAAGTAGAACTATTTTCTTCAGACATGGAATAAATTAAAGGTGTAAAAAGGCATATTTATTGAAACTGGATTCAGCAAAATTAAAGATAAATGCTATGCAATAAAATGTAGAACATTAAGTCTTTGAAACTGTTGGCAAGTTGTTTTAAAAGGTATCTCAAACATTTTGGAGCCAAATCAAAGGGTAAGTTATCTGGCACCAAATCGGGCTACAAACTGTTTGTAATTGAGATTATTGGCTTAGCACATACAGGTTATTGGAAAAGAATAATGTTTTACCCATGTCATTAAATTGTAAGAAATTACTTTTGATACAGACAGCAGAATCACAGAAATCTGTTAAAGTAAGCAGCTACAGTTGAGCCTAGATAACTCAAAGATACAAGTATTTCAATGTTAAAACTTGGATTATGTTCGACATAGGCAATATCAAATTTCAGAGGAAGAAATATGGGTAAATTTGCCTTAACCTAATCTCCACCTTGAAACTTAAGATGAACTTTCCAATTTAGTTTAGTCTGACTACTTAGGATTGTTTTTGTCAATAAATTGCAATATAACAACAGTGCCTCTCTAATCTGAGTCTTCACTGTTGGTATAAGACAAATTATATACTTTACAAGTACATCTTTTTTGTAAGATGATGCATATATGCATCATTAGGGTTCAATGGGTTAAGCTCTGTCTTTAAATGTGCAATCAAACATTGCTGTAATACACTGTTTTCCTTATATGAAAAATGCTACTATAATTATACCATATTCAGCTTCTCATCTGGCTCCAAACTGTATACAATGGAATAGATATATGACTTTCAATATGAACTCTTCTACTGGGAAAGAATAATGCCTTTCCCACTAGATACAGCATGACTAATTTGACTAGTTACCTTCCCATTTGCTATCCACAGTTATTTCTAAGCCTGTGTTGTAGATGTAGTTTTTGATGACCATACAGCATAGTGACTGGCTGGTCTATTGAGATACCATCTACCGTGTTGCCATGGACAGCATCATGCTCACAAAAGTTTACAGATATACCTGAAAATAATAGTATAATGGCTTGAATAAACAGCTACCCTATAGTCTGTGTCTAGTTCTGACAAACAGGTTAAAACATTAAAAGACATTACTTTGCCTAGAGGTTGGTAATTGTTCTAGTCCAGTAAATATTTCTATTTTTTATTTAAAGCATGCAAAGCATGTTTTAATTGTACAAATTTATGTCTTCACTAGGCAAAGAATCAATGAAGCCTCTCATGTGAAGCCTGTCCCTTTTTTTGGATGTTTTGGTTTGAAAAATTTGAGTATGTCAGGGCCTCTCTAGACAAAGAGAGATTGCTATCCCACAGGTTTCATGCTTTTACAGTTACTTTCACGCCTAGTGAGAACAATGGGGGATGATCATTCAATAAGCTCTGCGTGGCTTAGTGGTAGAGTGTCCGCTTGCAGTGCGGAAGGTTGTGGGTTCAATCCCTGGCCGGGTCAAACCAAAGACTTGCAAAAAAATTGCAAATTGGTTTCGGAAAAAGGAGATTAATATTTAGCTTTCACTTTAGTCATATAAGGAAAACCACTGGCATCATTGTCTTTCAAGCTAAAATTTCTCCAGATTTTTCTTGCTTTTTAAAAAATAGAATTTTATGCGTTTATTTCTTAGGAAACATTGATACGGGTATTAAAAAGTTAAGATCCAGATCAGACGACGCGTCACACGACTTCTGATCTGGATCTTAATTGTTTGCATAATCATGTTAGTGTTATAGAGCCAGACAGCGAAATGCTTAAAGGGCTAAATAAAAGTTGCTTGAAAAACGGTAAATCTTAGGACTTTTATCAGCAACCTATAAAGGTAAAGGTAAGCTTTATTTAAATGTTGCATATGGTAAACAATCAACATAAGCTCTGAAGAGCTTTTATTGCGACAAACAAGATCTATCTATTATTGGTTTGACCGGTTGGTAGCTTAGTGATAGAGCGTCCGCTTGCAGTGCGGGAGGTTGCGGGTTCAATCCCCGACCGAGTCAAACCAAAGACTTGAAAATTGGTCGTAATGGCTTCCCTCCTTGGTGCTCAGGATTTTTGGTTAGCATTATGACTGGTTTGTCAGTGTCAGGTTAAAGTGACCGGCTGGGTACTGTCCCATTGGTGCACCTAAAAAGTGCCCATTCTCATAATCATCAGAATTGATGACGTAGAAGTAATACATAGAAATAGAAATCTATATGGTAGCTCTGTATTAACAGTGCTCCCTCCCTACAACGGCACTAAACGATTCATTTCTTAACAATGACTATTGCCGCTGTTCCCGAAGCAAGATGTCTAGCCCTTTCACAGCTGCAATATCGTGATAATAGACAATGCTTAATTCAGACAGCAAAGGTTCCCTTATCGCCATGTATGCAGCTGATTGTGTCTATGCAAACAGTTATGTCACGAAAGAAAGGTCCAGTATCCAGAGAGAAACTTGTTCTCCTCTACCTTTGCATGTTACTCTTGGCTGAATCCTATGCCCCAGAACCAAATCCTGGCCCTAGACAACCAAAGTTTCCATGTGGAGTGTGTGAAAAAGCAGTTAAATGGACAACCCCAGGGGTTCAATGTGATAACTGCATGGTTTGGTACCACCAGAACTGTATGGGTATGAACAGTGATATATACAAGGCCTTGCACAACTGTTCATGGGAGTGTCTGAAGTGTGGTTTACCCAATTTCTCCAGCAGCCTGTTTGATGCAACCTTTTTTGAAACCTCTAACTCTTTTGAAACCCTCTCAGCTGATTATAACAGAAGTTCAGTTACATTTGATTTTAGCTTTGACAATCCAAGGGCGACATCATCCCCGAACAGAAGCGACATGCCTAGAAACAGACTAGCCAGCATTCCCTCATCTTCGTTTCAGTCTATTACCTCAGATCAAGATGGACATCTCTTACATTCAAGTTTCCACAACAGTAGTGAAGTCATGCCCGTAAGAGTCAGTAGGGAACAGCGAAAGGATATTCCCTTGAAAGTCTTGAACCTGAACTGCCAGTCTGTCTCTGGGAAAAAGGTATCACTCTGGAATATCATTACAACTACAGGTGCGGACATCATCATAGGAACTGAATCCTGGCTAAGCGATAACCACTACAGCCCCGAGATCTTCCCCGAAAACTTTACGGTATACAGGAGAGACAGGAGGAAGAAGAAAGGAGGTGGTGTCTTTATCCTTATCCACCAGCAGTATCATAGCCTTGAACCTGAAGAACTAAAGCAGGATGATGATTGTGAGATGCTATGGGTCCAGCTTGAGATCACTGGAACGAATAACCTTTACGTTGGAGCATTCTACCGCCCTCCAGACAACGATAATCCAGAGTATCTAGCATCCCTTGACCGAAGTCTTTCTCGGATCCCGACAGGAGCACATATCTGGCTTGGGGGGGACTTTAACCTAGGGGGAATCAACTGGCACGAAGGCAGCGTTGGACCTTCTGCTTCAAAGCCATCCTTTTGTCAACAACTCATTGATGTGTCAAATGACAGATTCCTGCAGCAGCTTGTTACAAAACCTACACGGACAACTGAGACAACCGAGAGTATCCTAGATTTGTTCTTCACCAACAACAGCTCCCTTGTTAACAATGTGGAAGTTATACCCGGTATCTCGGACCATGACGCAGTATATGTAGAAACCAGTCTTAGGCCACACAAATCACCCCAACAGAATAGGAAGGTTTTCATCTTCAAAAGAGCTGACTATGAAGCCCTGAAATCCGGCTTGCTTACACTTTACGCTGACATTTCCTCCCTCAGAGATACAAGTGTTGACACTCTCTGGTTATTTTTCAAGAGGCGTCTCGCAGCATTAATGGAGCAGCATATCCCCTCTAAGACTCTGAAAGGCCGAAAGCAAAACAAGCCATGGATAGACAGAAATGTAAAGGCTGCAATAAGAAGACAGAAGAAACTCCACTGCAGATTGAAGAAAGCAAAGACAGACAGTAACATCAGGAAATACAGAGATCATAGATCATCCTTACAGAAATTAGAACGCCAGGCTTATTTCTCGTATATTAACAACCTGATTGAGATTGAAGACTCTGAGTACGACAGACCATCCAAGCAAAAGCGTTTCTGGAATTATATTAAGACATTAAGGAAGGATAACACCGGCATTTCTCCACTGAAGCACATGGGCAGACTTTTCAACACTCCAAAAGACAAGGCTAACATACTCAACAATCAGTACAAGTCAGTATTCACTCAAGAAGATCAGGACGATGTCCCCAGTCCGACCGGCACACGGCTCCCAGCAATGGATGAGATAACCATATCAAGTGATGGAATAGAGAAGCTTCTGCGAAACACAAACCCAAGGAAGGCTTCAGGTCCAGACTCCTTACCTGGACGTATCCTCAAGGAATGTGCGACAGAGTTGGCTCCAATCATCACCCTCATCTTCAACACATCACTTCAGGAGGGAACAGTACCTGAGGACTGGCGTAGAGCCAATGTATCTGCCATATACAAGAAGGGTGCCAGACATGACCCGGCTAACTACAGACCAGTGTCCCTTACATGTTTATGTTGCAAGCTCCTTGAACACGTCCTTGTCAGTAACATTATGCGCCACCTAGATGATCACCAGACCCTACATGACTGCCAGCATGGCTTCAGAGCTCGCAGAAGCTGCGAGACCCAGCTCCTGACACTGTTCCATGAACTGGCATCTTCACTAGACAAGCGGAAACAGACAGACATGATCATCCTAGACTTTAGCAAGGCCTTTGATAAAGTCCCTCACCGACGCCTGCTAAAGAAGGTGGACCACTACGGCATCAGGGGTACAACGTACAGGTGGATTGAGTCATTCCTGACCGGGAGGACCCAACAAGTGCTTGTAGAGGGGCAATCATCGGAGACAGTTCCAGTCGCAAGTGGCGTTCCTCAGGGATCAGTTGTAGGACCTCTACTATTCCTGATCTTTATAAACGACCTCCCTGAGTGTGTACAATCTAACACAAGACTGTTCGCCGATGATTGCATCCTCTACCGACAGATAGCATCAGAGTCTGACCAGTTACAACTCCAACAAGACCTCGATTCACTTGCATCATGGGAACGGACTTGGGGTATGGAATTCCACCCACAGAAGTGTAGCGTACTCCGAGTCACGAGATCCAAGTCCCCTAGACAACACGAGTACTACCTGAAAGACGTGTGCCTATCAGACGAGAACAGCTCAAAATATCTTGGAGTGGACATTCAGTCGGACCTTGCCTGGCGCCGTCATATTGACCGGACTTCTAAAAAGGCCAACAACATGCTGGGCTTCTTGAGGCGGAACTTGCATAAGGCAACAGAAATTACAAAGACCAATGCCTACAAGGCCATTGTCCGTCCCCATCTAGAGTACTGCTGCTCAGTATGGAACCCCCACCAGAAAGACTCCATTCACCAACTTGAAATGGTCCAACGAAGAGCAGCACGTTTCTCCACAAATAGGTACAGGAACACCAGCAGTGTGACAGATATGTTAGAGCACTTGAACTGGGAGTCACTACAGACGAGACGAGACAAAGTACAAATTACTATGCTCTACAAGATCGTCAACAGCTTAGTAGACATCTCATCCTCTACATATCTGAAGCCACTCAACTCCAAGACAAGAGCAGCCCACAAACACCGCTTCCATCACTACTCAACTTCTACCGACTACTTTAAATACAGTTTCTTCCCAAGGACCATCCCTCTGTGGAACAGACTGCCAGCTACCATAGCTGAGGCTCCCTCTTTGGCATCTTTCAAGAGGGAGCTGTCATCTATGCCCTTCTAAGGGGATACTCAAGCCAACTACCACACCCCTGCTTAGAGAGGGAGCTGTGCCGGCGGGACCTTGTGTCCTGGTAGCGCCACGCAAGCCGGAGTGGTCTCTCTTATGGGGTGTTGTAGTTGGTCAAGCTCTCTTTTTCTCTCACTTTTAACTATATGCAGTCTTAATTGGCTGTACTTTTTCTAAACTTTACTTTTTCGCTTTAAATCTTTTCTTTTCTTGCGCACCGTTAAATTATAGTCAATGATGACTGCTTAACGTATCCAGTAGAAGTAGAAGTAGAAGTAGAAGTCTGCTTAAGATAATCGTCAGCTTTTTTTCACTCAAGGTTAGGCTACGTATAGGAGATCTAGTGGGCATCTTTACAAAAGAAATATGATGACGAGGGTATGCGGGGTCTTCTTTTTCTTCTTCTTCCAAGTGCTGTACAGGGCCCACTCTGGGGCATTTTCGTACAGGTCTGATCAGGATTCTCCCTCGATTCCTCACACGGAGTAGACACAGATCGTGATTCCTCAGTATCTCTCTGTCATGACCGTGTATAGAAAGTGTCTACCGGTACGACAGTCGTGCGGATAACAATTAATATTCTGATATTCCCACGACTGTCGTGCAGATAAGAATTTTCCTTATCCGCAAGACCGTCGTGTGGATCTGACCGTCGTGCGAATAAGAAACGTTATCGGCACGACGTGCCGATAGTCCAAATTATTTAGACGTTTCGCTTGCTCTTTTTCATCATTCCTTTTTTGTAAGCTGCCAGAAACTGAAAACTGTTAAATGTCACAAAAAATGATGGGAAATGTTGATATTAGCATATGCAACGGCTTTCTATGAAGGACTAGACGTGCCGATAGCCTCGACCTTCGGGAAGATTATTTAGGCTGTTTGGGATCAAAACCACCAATTTGCCTTGCTTTTAGTTCTTGGCAGAGGTCTAATAAACAAAAACAATGCTCTATGAGAATTAAGCCAGAAATGCGGCCAAGCAGTCTCTGGCCGTCTGACGGCAAAGAAATAGTTGGAAAATGTATTTACCTTCAGACTGAACACTCGCTAATTTTGAAGCAGTCTTTATCAAGTTTCATTCCCACTGTCGCACGCGACCATTTATTGTACAGCCAGGCTCTCCAGCTGTACAGTCGCCCTCAGTCACCCTGATCTTGTTGAGAAAATTCTCTGAAGTTGAATCAGCAAAAGTCATGCTTTTCATGGGAGCTGCCATCTTGGATGATCTAAGCCAATGGAAGCCAAGCTTACAAAATTCTATTAGTATCCCATAATGCTAATTATTGAACATATATTTTTTTCAACCGTTGCATAAGTCTAAAAATATTGATTCAATAAAAAAAAATAATATGTTCTATCTCGATTAAATATATGTTCAATACAAAATATTGATTCGATATAAAATATAATAAAAAAATTATTCAATGAATATATTTTTAAGAAACAAATATTTTTTAGGATAGAAAATTATATTTAATTTATTGAACAAATATTTTTTTATTGACCATATATTTTTCAGATAGAATGATAAATTTTTTATTGAACCATTATTTCTTTTTGCAACACTTCACATGCCATATTTTCATTGGAAAATCTTTTTTTTTTATCCCCTGTTGCCTATATAATTATGCAACAGACCGGAACCATGTCAACAACACTGGAACAGGAAGTTACACTATGGTATACAGGAATTTACACCATGCTTAATATCAAAGGTTAGGCCATTAGTTTCAGAGAAGAAGATGTTTGAAGATTTCACTATATAACTCCTTGTAACACTGACCCGGGACAGGGCCATTTTTAACCATAGGCGCATAATTTGATCGATCGTGGTAAATGTCATCTATGTTATGCTACATACCAAACATAAAGGCTCTGGGTCTAACCATTTGGTACAATAATAGTTTTTAAGTTTTTAAATTTTTATTTTGGTTGCCATGGTTACGAGAGTTCTTCACATAATTAAATTATTTGAACACTTTCGAAAGAGATTTACTCAAAGAATATTCCTGTTATCTTGTTGAAATCGGTGAAGCGATAAGGAGGAGATTTCATTTAAAGAAATTGTTGACGACAACGGACAATCATAATAGCTCACCTTAAGGGTGTATCCAACCCATAAGCGATTTTTTCAAAGTATCAAACTTTTTTCTATCATTGTTTTTTTGGAAGAGCTATTTATTATGAATGAAAAATTGGGGGAAAATATATGGTGGTGTCCTTTTTTTTAGCTACAGCGATTTGAAAAAGGTATGTCAAATTTGGACTTTTTCTCTCAAATTTCACCCATTCAGAGTACAAGCTTCAGTAAAATCTATTTCAAAACAAAACAAACATGGTAATTTGGGTTTTCATTATTTATTTCATGTCTATGGTGGTATTTTCACATATAGAAACCCAATTTAGGCAAAGCAGGCACTAGGTTTGAACAATATGGATCCTCGAATATCAGAAATATGCTTTTTATAGGGCATGATTTTATTAGATATTTTATTTTATGAAAAAAAAGTAAAAAAGTTTGAAAATGAAATAGTTCTAGTATTAAACTTTTTCTTATATTCTACCAAATGAAAGCCAATGCTAAAGCAGTTCAAAATATGAAAAGAAATTGAAAGGTCAGTCTTGAAAGTTTTAGGTATTAAAGTAAAAAGAGTTATCTCCCCTTACAAAATTTACAAAAAGTACCATATCGATGATATTTAGAGCTTTATAAATTTCACATTTGGTGCCTGTTTTTTCTTAAATAAGTTTTTGTATGAAGAAATACTACCATAGATAGGAAATGAATAACACAAAAATCAAATTATCATATTTGTTTTCATTTAAAATGGATTTTATTCAAGCGGACTGTTTGAAAAGGACAAAATAAGAGAAAGTGGGTGGGGTACATTTTACATGGCCATGGAGCCAACTGTTGTTCACAAAAATGTACACTTTTTCAATTTTTCATTCATCTTAAATAGCTCTTCAATACAAAACCATCATAAAGTGTTTTCATATGCTTTGAAAATTTCTTAAATTCATGACATTGATACACCTTTAAGCTTATGACAGGTGAGATAAACACAGTATAATCCAATATGTAAGCAATGAAGACTCTTTCGGCATAAATGTCTCAATATCTGCATACGAATTATTCCTGCAGAAGCATTTTTGACATGGAGCAGTTGCAGATTTTTTCGCACAACTGATTGATATGTAAATAGGGTTTGCTTTCTTGGTATTTGTCTGTCATATGTAATTACCCTGAGTGTGTCAAAAGCACTGACTTATAATTATTTACAAGTTGTCCGAACAATTTTTATATACTGTACATAAAGCAGTGCTTTAGAACTGCATTAAATTTATCTTGCATTTAGCAGTAACTTGACTGCATCGTCAAAGTAATTTCGCTAATTAAGTGTACAGGGAATAATAACCTAACAGCAAAAACAGTTTTGATCCTGAGTAGACGCCGCGTCGTTTGGCGTCGTTGACAATGAAATGGTTAATCTCAGAACGAGGTTTGCTTGCTGGTGCAATACTAGTATATAGGCTGATTTTATTCAACTGACAGGGCGGAGCTAACCTTTGGCAAAGATACAGTAATTTATTTTTGATTTTAGGGGTGATAGGTATAGTTCCAAATAATATCGTTATTGTCAGATACTTTAAACATGGAGAAACACAGTTTTTGCATGCAGCCATATGAACGTGAAAAGGTTATATACAGTGCGTATTTCTCTACAACAACACCCATTGGGAGACAAAGATTGCGTGTGTTGTTCCGAGAGAATTGCTATAGGAGGGAAAAGCAAGACTTGTCCTACATTTGCAAACAGCTTGAATCCAGATCAGACGCCGCGTAACGCGGCGTCTGATCTGGATTCAAGCTGTTTGTCATTCATCATTATACATGTATTCCTTTTGACAAACTGTCCACATATATGTAATCCTGGGAAGAAACGGCATCCAGGGGAGAAACGACGGACGACAACGGTAAATTCCAATAAAGAGCATACTGTCGTCCCCAAAGTTGAAGTGCAATGGTCCGCATGGAAACTCCGCCCTGCCAAGTCAATAAAATCGGCCTATACGTGCAATACATTAATTCTGTTCAGGAGTTGATCGTACTTATATCAACTGTATATTGTCTAATTGCAGATGCAAAATGGCTGACAACCCGGAAATACAATGTCCAGTTGGGTGTGGCTTGGTGAGTTTCTTTTGTTTGTATAGTCAAACAACGTTTATGAGTAGTAGTGTAGTGTGAATTCGACTATGGAAAGCATGTGGTGCATGATCAAAGTTCAGTGTCACCGGTATTTAATTCAACATGTAAAGTTGCGAGCTGCTAGCTGCAGAACTGTTAGTCAATAACTTACCTTGATACAAAAACTGAATGGTCTTATAGGTTATTGCCAAAGGTCAAGGTCGCCAGGTGATCTTAAAGTCTACCAGTTTGGAGATGCATGTATTTAGCAATTGAAGTAATTGAATGTGGCAATCGTCTGGACATGCATCAAGCTGACCCTGGCGTTGATACAATTTATAGTCTACTGACGTAAACATGCATATGAGCCAATATTTTTTTATGTAACAAAATCATGTCCTTGTAAATTTTAGAAAGATCATTCTCGAAAAAAGGGATAATTGTCATCTTAAGCTAATACTAACGTGTTTATATTTACATTTTATCAAAAACAGAGCAAGAGATATGCAGAATCTTTTAATTATTTGACATTGAAACAGAAAAAAAGTCAGTTTCGCAGTGTCCCTAAAATAGTTATTTTTGATTTAATCAATAGACTTTCTGTGAAATAACTGAAATGTTTCAGTAGTGTGCTAATATAGGTAACTTTAATTATATATGCTGATGCTGGTACCATACATTTTGAACACTTCCATGATAAAACGCAGTATTATTCTGCCTTTGACTGCAATAGTCATTATTATCTTTTTGCACAAAATGTATGCATTCGAGGTATAATAATTTGTGTCATGTAGTTTCAGTATTTAATGCAAACTAATGAGGTTAGAAAGTCATTTAGGTGAAATACATCCTTGATGTAACGATCCTTGATGTAACAGTGAAATTGTTACATCAAGGACCAGAAACCGTTATTTCAAGGAAACCAATGACCAACTATCAATAAAAGAAAAATTCTTTCAAGTAAAAAGGTATTTTACATTGAAAAGAATACTTTTTATAAGGGTAGCATGTGATGAAAGAAAACATAAGCTGCTTTTGCTTACTAGTTTTAGCCACAGGACAAATCCTGTTAAACGTGCGTTACATCAAGGAGATATTTCGTTACATTTAGGAAAACAGCTTTAAGATATTAACAAAATAGGAAGACTTTATACAGAATTTGAAAAATTATTTTTGAAGTTGGTAGGCGTTATTTCAACAGTTATTTTTATGAGAATCATTTCAAAATCTTCCTAAAACTTTGCTATTTTCCTTTGCTGTTACATCAAGGAAAATACATTGTTACATAAGGAAAATTACATTGTTACATAAAGGAAAACATATTGCAAAACAGTTCAATATTTTCATTTTTATGTTGGATTAGTAATTGAATAAACTTTTCCATTTATTTTTTACAAGAAACTAAACATATGGCATGAATTTTGTATTGTAAGCCTTTAATTAAGAAGAGCCTACTTTGTGTTACAGCAAGGAATTAATATCTCTATATATTTTCTGTAACACATTTACACTATTTGTTTCTTCTAAAAAGCTACAGTAATCCCAGGTCCTTAAAAATAAGTGCAAACTAGGTAGGAAATCCTTGTCAATATATTCAGCTCATTGTTGAATATATCATGCATCCGTTTTTATTTAGAAATTGACAAATCAAGTACACAATGATATTGTAATCATTGCCGAAACAATATGAATTCAGTGATGTAGCAGGACCGTAAAATTATAGTTGCATAGGTCTCGAAAAGTATTTATACTTGAAGAGACTATATGTATACTAAGTTGGCAGTCAAACTCTTCTTTAAGTTTAATGTATCAGAAGAGTCATTTATTTCCTTAATGTAACATATTTGCTTCTTTACTGTAACAGCCTGTCGCTAATAATATGGAATAACTTTCAAACAACCCAAGTTTTGATACTAAGTAAGCAATGGCTAAGCAGTGTTAACAGTTCTAAAATGTTTAATTGTTTTGTTTACAGTTTGTTCATGTTTATCAAACTTTTGACGTTTAATATATCGTTATACTTTCCTTAATGTAACATTACTGTAGCTGCAGATTCCTTGATTTAACCATCTTCTTTTTAGCAAATATAATTCACAGGCGATGGCAGTTTGGTGCAACTTTTACTCTAAATGATTGTATTTATTATACTACATGATGGAATATCAGAGGAATCATGTTCAAGTTCTTAATGTTTTGTCAGTGTGAAAACAAAATGTCAAATGTGATAGTTATTTTAGGCGCAAATCGTACATGATTAGAAAATAAAATCATCTGATATAATTTGCAAAATTTGCTATTAAGGAAATCTATTAGATGTTATTCATTGTGATGAAACTCCTAATAAAATTGTTTTCATTCATTTAATGCATTGTACCTGTTCAAAGGATTGTTACATGAAGGAAAAAGTTTTGCAAAGGTGCTAAATATACGCGACACCTCGACATCCTGTGTACATTTAAGCCCTTTCTGTAACATATTTCCTCAGTATAGACATGCATGGTGCCATAATGTAAGCCATTAACCTCAGAGAGAATATAAAAATAATCTCATCCTTGACATCAGAATTGTTACATAAAAAAATATTGACTCGTATACAAACCATGCACTTTTTACCAAGTCGGGTTTTCTTGGAGTTTCAGTTGTACACTAAAAGCAGATGATATACGGGTGCACTATTTGCGGTGATAGTACACATATAACAGTGGTATCAGACAATTAAATCTACTCTGTGCAATGTCATAAACACTTTCAGGCCTAGCAACGTGTGCATTCGTCGATTATAAACAGTGTACCGGTGAAGAGTACGGTTGTCGTATGCAAACAGCGTAGATCCAGATCAGAGGGCCCGTAATCAAACCCTTTGACCAGGGTCTGCACTGTTTTTTCAACAACCCTAAATAATTTAATATTGTTTGTTTTCATTACTTTTGGTAAGCTGTGATTGGCTGTATTTTTTGGTTTCATAACTCAATGAAAAAAGCCAGGCAATCCCTTGTCGGGACTATTTTCTCTTATTCCAACTGCTCTCTAAATGACGTCATTGATGACGACGTTACTATAAAATAACGTCGCGTTTTGGCGGAAAATACATATGGCGGAGGGAATACACCCTACGTTTTAGAGTGTTAAATAATGAACACTCGTGTCTGAATCTCTATTCAACTACTTTCTTAAATTCAGTAGTGATATTAAATTATAAGGAATAATGCGGGATACTTTTGTATGAAACATACAGTGTGACCAGCTCAGGGGTTCTAAATACGATCAAGTAAACTAAACATCCCTTCCTTCATGTCTCAAAAATTCGCTTTGTTATGACTACTCATCAGACTCGGGTTTTTTTCAGGGAACGTTTTCTCAAACATTCTAAGTATTTTGGTTTAGAATTTGTTTACTTGCTGCAAACTGTTTGCAATGGAAATTAATAGTTTTAGCGTAAACGAATTTATTTGGAAAGAATGTCTTCTCGACTGTACAAATTGAAATGGACAACATTTTTAGAAAACATACTAAGAAAAAGTATTTTCTTACTTTTCGTCTCAGAAAAAACTATAGTATTTACGTAGAGAAAAGAAGTCTAAGAATAAAATACAACCGTTTCCAAAGTAAAATTACGGCACATTTCTCGCACACTAACATGAGATTTATCGTTTGTAAAAATGACTGGTTATTTGCAGTGTAGATTCTGGGTGTTTTTTCTCATTTGTAAACTATCATTCACCAAATGTATTTCTCAACAGCTTTAATAGTTCTAGAAATGACATTTAGCTCCAGGGCCCCGTTTCATAAAACATATTACGACAAATGTTGTTGTAAGTTCAAACTTTAAAATACATTTAATCTCTGATTTCTCTATATCTAATCCTGTCTTGTGACATCTCTTTGGAATCGTCTTTTCAAGGCGATTCCAAAAAATGTCACAAGACAGGATAAGATGGAGAAATAAATAATAATTGAGACTTTTATAATCTGAATTACGACAATATTTGTCGTACGAATTTTTATGAAACGGGCCCAAGCTCTTTCTTGATAGTTCAAGAGATTTATGAAGCAATTCGTGCATGTTGCTGTTTAATCCTTAGCATGCGTGGACCCGTTTCATAAAACTTTGTACGACAAACGTTGTGGTAAGTCAGAATATAAAAGTCTCAATTGTTTATTTCTCCATCTAATCCTGTCTTGTGACATCTCTTTGGAGTAATCTTGAAGAGATGTCACACGGCAGGATAAGATGGAGAATTCAGACATTAAATGTATTTTAAAGTTTTGACTTACGACCGTTTTTGTCGTACGAAGTTTTATGAAACAGGAGCCTGTTTCATAAAACTTCGTACGACAAAGTTGTCGCAAGTCAAAACTTTAAAATACATTTAATTTCTGACTTCTCTGCCTAATCCTGTATTATTAGATCTAAGGAAGTTTAGATTTGTTTTGTCAAGCTTTCGAGTAAGTTGCCATGATTTGGAAATCGAAAGGGGTCGATATAGAAATTTGCCAAGAGAAAATAGAATATGTACATTATGTAATAGAAATCTTATAGAAAATGAATATCACTTCCTGTTGATTTGTAATGTTTATGAAGACCTAAGGCAAATGTATATACCAACCAAGTATACAAAGAATCCAAATGTATTCAAATTTAATATATTAATGTCAACACAGAACGAAAATCTAATTAAAGCTACGGCTACATATTTATACTATGGTTTAAAAAGAAGGAAACAGCCCAGAAATTGAAAGCTTTGATAACGTCTACTATTGTTTGTATATACATACATTTTTCATGTTCATTGGCATGGTGTATTGTGTATATAAATATATGAATCTTGCCAACTGAAAATGTATATGTAATATATGTTGATTAATAGTTAATGGTCAGACACTTTCTATATTGTAATTATTGGGAGACTTGAGGACAACCAGGTACCAAGCCATACGTTGAACAGTTTCTCATGCATGAAGATTGTGTAAAGTTAGACACTTTCCCAGAGAAAAAATTGTTAAATTCTTTCCAGACTAATTTTCTTCATCCACGCAACGTTATGGCCTAGCACTTGATTGACCGACAAAAAACGGTATCCTTTTTTCATTTTTCAACATCTTTAATAATCTATAATACATCAAACATTTCAAAAAATCCACTGGGTTTTGGCTTAGTTTGGGCGTGGTTCCTGCTTCCATGTTAACCCACTTGATTAACAGGACGCCGGACAAATCGTCGTAAAGGGCGACCTTTAACAGCAATCTTTACCTCCCCAAAGGGAAAATTAATGCCACAAAAGGCTTTAAATAACTTGTGCCACAAAGGCTTTAAATAGATTTTGCCACAAAAGGCTTTAAATAAATCTTGCCACAAAAGGCTTTAGATTATGCCTCAAAAGTTGTTTACCGATGCCACAAAAGGCTTTAAATAAATTTTTGCCACAAAAGGCTCGAACTAAATATGTTCCTAACTGAAATAACATCACATACACTTTCAGATCCCAGGAAAACAGTAATCTGGCCAGTGCCTTCCATGATGATTTTCCGTGTTTGAAAACATAAGTATTCCAAGCTAAATGTACAATTAAAATTAACATTAAAATATAGAAAATAGTTCAAAGTAAACTTTTTGTTTGGATTTCGCTGCCGCCGCCCTTTACTAACCACGCCGATGATTTTGGTGATGTCAACCCTGTACCTCCAATTCAAGCCATGCACATGGACTTTGCTTTTAACCATTGAAACTGAAAAATACAAAATCAACACAGCAGAAAACAACCAAATATACTAGGGAGGGAGGGAGGGATTTAAAGCAGTAATTTAAAAAAATTGTTGTACGTGTTAAATTTTACGCACCCGATAGTCGTAGTTTTTCAAATGAAAAGAAAGTTTAATCGCATGAGGGGCCGGGTCTAAAACTCCGACGCAACAAACCGGCCGCAATTTAAGCATACACATACAAGCTCCAATAACGTCGATTATCCATAATGATAACCGCTATTATTGGGAGACTTGAGGACAACCAGGTACCAA
The DNA here is from genome assembly GCA_922989275.2 of Gari tellinella. Taxonomy (NCBI): domain Eukaryota; kingdom Metazoa; phylum Mollusca; class Bivalvia; order Cardiida; family Psammobiidae; genus Gari; species Gari tellinella. Next base: position 73,023,085 of record OV277865.1, on the reverse strand, counting down.
GCCATACGTTGAACAGTTTCTCATGCATGAAGATTGTGTAAAGTTAGACACTTTCCCAGAGAAAAAATTGTTAAATTCTTTCCAGACTAATTTTCTTCATCCACGCAACGTTATGGCCTAGCACTTGATTGACCGACAAAAAACGGTATCCTTTTTTCATTTTTCAACATCTTTAATAATCTATAATACATCAAACATTTCAAAATATCCACTGGGAGTAGTATATTGCAAACGCCAGCTGCCTTGATTGATGTTTGATGTTCGCTATGTTCAAAACCCTGTATACTCGGGATCGCACATCCCCAGGGACCGGAAAGGACTACGACGGAACCGTCAGAGAATTGGGGGGGGGGGGGGGGGGGGCGCGATAATATCTCGCGCACGATTAACCACGCAGACGTTTTCTTTCTTGAATCGAATTTTATTTAATTTTTTTTGGTCAAATTCCAAGCTCGTATACGGCGCGTATCGCCGCGTCTGTAGGTCCCTAGCTAGCGTCCAATCCTAGTAAAAAAAAAAAAAACTACCGCCATACTAATGCTGGACAGGGTAGACCCCGTAACTGACAATTCTATACCATTCGCTATTTTCTTTCTAAGCCGACTACACTTTATGTAGAAAACCCGTATACGGTTTTTGTATTTTTTTGAATACCTCACACCTGTGCCCTGTTGAATCTCATTAGTGATGTCATCCCTCAGGCATGACAACCTTTTTATCATTTTAATTGAATTGGATGAACTTACAATATTCGGACGTCGATGTCGTATCAGTGCAGCATAAATGGACCAACAGTCGACAAAAACGCCTATATTGAAAGCGTTGTATGAGAAGGATGGATCGGTATCTTTACGTACAAAGTGACGAGAGCGATATTTATTTCGACGACAATACCACAACCCGCTTCAGAGTACAGCTGAAATTTCCCTTATATTTACCCGGTGTATGGAAAGTGGCCTTGGTGGAATTTCACGCTACGGCCAAGGCGAAGTCGACCGTAAAGGCGGACGAGGGTCTTTACATTTACGCTGACCTATGTAAAGAAAGTATAGTTTATGGCGAGGAACGGCCCTTGTTGAGACGGTTAGAAAAGACCAGCAAGAGCAAATGGGACTATATACTAGATTCCCCTTTTTATCTACCAGTGACGAAGCACGAAGTGAGGGATTTCCAAGTGTATATAAGGAGAGAACGCGATAACGACGTGTCACATTTAGTGAAACCCTTGCACTTGACGTTTCATTTCAAGCATTATCCGTTTTGGTAGCTGATATTCGACGCTGGTGACAGGGATGAAGACTTACGTGCCGAATCCAGAGAAATGGGCGAGCTATTTCCAAGATAAAAGCAACGATTCGGGTCAAATCGAGACACACGGCTACTGCCCAGCAGTCATTCCGATTGAAGACTCAAAGTCGATGCTACCCAAAACAGAGATAGTAAGCATCGAGGCTGTGACTCCGGTGCAACGGCAGAACGAGAGGGTGGAGAGTGAACTTCGGAGAGTCGCTGCTGTGTCGACACCTTCCAAAAAGAGAAAAAGAAAACAACAAGACCAACGCGGAGGATCTAGTGGTCTGCGACTGAAGCGCCTCTCCGCATCCGATACCTCCGGGTTTTGAGAGGCCTCCTCCTCCTCCTGCGCCTCAGTCCTGCGGTGAACGTCAACATGAACACGTGCGAAATCTGTTTGAAAGACTTTAAACGGCGATATAATATGTTGCGCCATATGAAGACTCAACACGGAAATACGCGAGAGGGAGAGAAAATCGTGTCGGCATCGGAGTCCGACCCATCTGATACGGAATCTGAAGGAGGCCGTGGAATGTCCGAGGCGGATGAGACCAGTGATTCTGAGAGGCAGTCAGTGGAAGACCAGTATGATCCTTGGGAAAGCGTGATTCAAAAGGCATTTGACAAGTGTCAAGATCAGTTTGAGGAGGAGGTGACTAAGCTAATGCAGAGGAGAGATATCGATGAAACGGAGGCCATGAAGAGGGTGTATCGGGACATGAGAAGCACCTACAGAAAAGCGGTTAGCTTGGTATTTACCGACAGAATGGTCTGGTTCGATGCTATTCGCAAACAACCCATGTATAAAGCCATTAAAAGGACAGCCACTAACTTTGTGGATTCGGATGATTACAGTCCGGAGGAAGCCTGGAAAAGCGCCATCGGACAAAGAAAATATTTGTTTGACACTATCTTGGCGGAGTACTATCCACCGGAACTAGAGGGCGTTGAACTGCAGGAGGATATGTGTGTCAACGAGGAACCGTTGGCTAAAAGGACTAAACGTTAAAGCTCTTTTAGTTGGTTGTACAGTGACAGACATGATAATAAACATTTTCAGTTTCCACTCCATCAACTATGTGGATGGACTTACAATAGTCCATGAGGACCCTTTTTTTTCATTCTATTTGGATATGTATCGTGTGAATAAAATGTAATAAAACATATAAAAGGAATTTTCGTGACACCCCTAGTTTCTCCCCACACCCCGCTTCGTGTCACCTCTTTCACTCCTCTCTGCCTCCTCTTTACTCATCCGTGACTCCTCCTTCACTCCTCACTGCTTCCTCTTTACTCCTCCGTGCCTCTTCTTCACTCCTCAATGCCTCCTGATCACTCCTCCCAGCCTCCTCTTCACTCCTCAATGCCTCCTGGTCACTCCTCCCAGCCTCCTCTTCACTCCTCTTCACTCCTCAATGCCTCCTGATCACTCCTCCTAGCCTCCTCTTTACTCCTCAATGCCTCCTGATCACTCCTCCCCTGCCTCCTGGTCACTACTCCCAGCCTCCTCTGTGCCTCATATTCACTCCTCCGTGCCTCCTCGAGCCTCCCTTTACGCGTTGCAGACAGACGTAGTTAACTAGACAAGGTCCCTATAAGTAGACACACTCCTTTGGCCCCTATAAAACAGGGAAATCAGGGAGATAATTCAAGCGACGCTACATTTCCCTAACCGGACAACCTTTTCAGCCTACATTCAAAACAAATTATAAGTCTACCCTCTTGTAGATAGTTTAAACGGATCAGAGCAGAGTTCCGAGGACTAGTCTGTCTATGTGGTCTTTCGTAACTTTTGTGTTACCAAGTCGTATTTACCTCCCTCTTGGCACAGACAGTCGACGCCGAGTTGTCTCGACTTTTCAAACCCCGTACATTCTTTCAACGATAAATGAAGCAGGCGACACTTTGTAGTAACATTTCTCCCACTGGGAGGTGAATTCAACGCTTCAAAACACACATATATAGGTACAGTACATAACAAGAGTTATACATCGGGTAATCGACAAACAGTGAATCCTTCACAAAAAACTATACATTTACGCAGTCTATTGTTACTCTTAATGGTATATACAGATGAGTTCCATCTTTAGATTATACTAAAAGCTTCTCCGCGAGTAAGAGTCGCCTTCCTTTACATGATGGGTTAAGTTTTATAGTGAAGGAGAAGTTGGTAGATGTTTGGCATTATACATGTAACGTAAGAATACGGGTCTAACTGTCGTTACTTTAACCTCGTTTAACATTATACACTTTTAGCGGCGAATTTAAAACCGTTAAACCCATATGGCTAAATACGTGTTTTACTTGTTTTCTACACACGGCGTATATCGCTCTAAAACAGTTTATGCTATACTGTAGAGGTTTTGTCGGACTGCATCTCTATTCGTTCGTCCGTCCGAATTTAATTAAACCTTTCTTTGTGCTCGCTTATCTCTTATTACGCTTCGGTAATCTAAAACGCGAGGCAATAGACTTTAATGTCTAGGCATTTCGTAAAAATACTAATGAGGTGGTCACGCTCCGTTCCTATGGCCCAGGTGAACGCTGATCAACAAAATGCGTAAATAAGTTTTTATACATCAAGCGTCGTCGGCTTAGAAAGAAAATAGCGAATGGCTTGGAATTTGACCAAAAAATTAAATAAATTTAATTCAAGAAAGAAAACGTCTGCGTGGTTAATCGTGCGCGAGATATTACACCCCCCCCCCCCCCCCTTCCGGTCATCTGGTCCCTGGGGATGTGCGATCCCGAGTATACGGGGTTTTGAACATAGCGAACATCAAACATCAATCAAGGCAGCTGGCGTTTGCAATATACTACTACTGGGTTTTGGCTTAGTTTGGGCGTGGTTCCTGCTTCCATGTTAACCCACTTGATTAACAGGACGCCGGACAAATCGTCGTAAAGGGCGACCTTTAACAGCAATCTTTACCTCCCCAAAGGGAAAATTAATGCCACAAAAGGCTTTAAATAACTTGTGCCACAAAGGCTTTAAATAGATTTTGCCACAAAAGGCTTTAAATAAATCTTGCCACAAAAGGCTTTAGAGTATGCCTCAAAAGTTGTTTACCGATGCCACAAAAGGCTTTAAATAAATTTTTGCCACAAAAGGCTCGAACTAAATATGTTCCTAACTGAAATAACATCACATACACTTTCAGATCCCAGGAAAACAGTAATCTGGCCAGTGCCTTCCATGATGATTTTCCGTGTTTGAAAACATAAGTATTCCAAGCTAAATGTACAATTAAAATTAACATTAAAATATAGAAAATAGTTCAAAGTAAACTTTTTGTTTGGATTTCGCTGCCGCCAAATGGCACCTGGCTGCTCGCATAATCATGCGACCAGCCAGGAGCCACCGCCAAAAGTAAAGATACTTTTGCCTCAGCGAAAACCGAACTATAACTAGATTGCTGCTGAAGCAGGAAACACCACCCGTTTGCACCATTCCAATTCTATTCACTGAAAATAAACAGTTCCACTGTTGTGGTAAGCTTCGATGGCGGACGACAACTGATTAAGAAAAATACAGTTGCCCAGGAAAGTAAGATGCACCCCATCAGCCATGTAGAATGCTGGGGCAGTATCCCGCAAGTCTGGGTGTCTAATGTAAAACCCCTTGCTTTTTATTACTTTGTTTGCTGCATACCCATTAACTCTTTTTCTAATGGCTTCCATGGCCACTACATTATTTGAATAACGCCAACATCGTCTTGGCAGTATTTCTGACCAAATAATTTTAGCCCGGAAATTAGCAGACATGTACGTTAAAACCTGATCTATGTACAACCGTAAATCTTTTAACGAAATGCGACCAAAATCGTTACCACCACAATGGATAATGATAAAGTCTGGCTCCTCTCCAACCTCTTTAAGCAATGCAAGCTTCCTGGTCAAATCCAAGAGTGACAAACCACTGTATCCCTGCCACCAAATATTAGTATTCTGCAGACCCAAGTTCAGACCTCCCGGGCGACGTCTGGCAACAGTAAAGGCGTGTTTCACAATGGAAGATCCTATGCACCATATCGTTGTACCGCCTAAAAGACTTTGCGCAGAATTACTAAGGGAAGCCTTATAATAGTCTACCCAAATCATCCTGCAATTATCTCATGTGGCAGCACTACTAAAACGATGGGAGTGTATGAACTTGGTCTGGTTTAATATACCCCTTATATGCGTCGGAACGCCAGCGGCCTGCACCTTTAATCGATTCAACCGACCAGCCTGCCATGAATGCAGACGTTGCTGCCCCTATACGGAATGAATGAGAACTGTAGCTCCCATAATCTAACTGGAGGCTCTTTAAGACTTTCTTTAGAACGGCTGTAAATTGATACCGTGTCAGAGGGGTGCCATTAAAATGACAAAACAGAGGGCCTTTAACATGAGGTATCTGCTTAAGAAAATACTTCATTATCCCCACAGGGCAAATCCTTGAATCATTCTTTAAAATTCTTAAATATGCGCCAGAACCATATTGATCAGTCTTTGAATGCCTTATCAAAACGGTAAAAGATTCACTCCTCGAGTCCATACATAAATCTGATATGGAAATGACTTCTGTTGTACATTTCAAACTTTTTACTGCCAATTCCCCCACCCTCAAGAATGCAAAGAATGCAAAACTATAGGCAGCCCTAAATAAATGGGTTTCATAAGCATTGGTACAGACACTATGCAAGTTCTCTAAAACTAATTGCAACAAATCCCTAGTTATTGGCAAACGAGCCCTGCTTCGAGGACCTGCCCTCTTCAGCCCTTCCAATGCCTTCTGAATTACGTAATTTTTTTATACATCAACCTGGTTATTTATTTTGCATTGAAAACTGATAGACTTGATATACAAGTTTGCTGTAGCGTAAGACAGTCCCTGTAAAGACAGCCAAGCTATATACAATGTCATGCTATTCACCGACGGTGGCCATGATTTTGGAAAACTATATTTTGTTCTAAAACGCTCAAAACTATCTAGTCCCGTACCATATGCAGCCTTAGTATTGCCAGCCAGAGAAGCCTCTAAAAGTCTTTGAGATTCAAATCGTAAATCATTGATTGAAATCTGTCGGGAATTGGTTGTGGTTTGTGCAATGCCTGTGGTGCCATTCGTCGGAAGCGGTCCCACTGTTTACGAGAAATTGAATCAGCAATATAATTCTGTTCGGACACAATATGCCTAGCCCTAAATATTATTCCATACTCCATAGACAACATTACAAACTGTCTTACTAGTTGCATAAGGCGTTTCGACTTGGCCGATTGTTTATTTAAAACACAACAAAGTGATTCATTATCAATGAAGAGCAAAACTCTTCTATGTTTCAATTTTTCTCCCCACAAAAATACAGCCAGCAATACAGGTACCATTTCCAAGAAAGTAATATCCTTCAACAGACCATTTTTATCCCAAGATATAGGCCACTGAAAAAATGACCACTCTCCCTGCAAAAAGCAACCACAACCCAAGTTTCGAGAACCAGCGCTATCCGTAAAGAGTTGCAAGGTATCACTATCATACCATTTACATGGCGGAATATATGTTATTCCATTAAAATTAACCAGAAACCTCAGCCACATACCCAAATCCTGTCCAATCCCTGAAGATATCCAAAGCCTGTGATGTGCTTTCCTGATGCCGCACATTGCATCATAAAGTCTACGTAAGAACGCCCTACTTGATCGAATCGCCTTGCTGAAGAAAGACAGTTTCCCAACAACTGACTGAAACGCCTTTAATGTAACTTTCTTTTTACTAAGCAAGTCCGAAATAGCAACATGGAGCTCCTCAATTTTTTGTAGTGGGATACTTACAGTCATATTAACAGAGTCTAAATCAAATCCTAAGAATACCATCCTAGTACATGGGTCCACCGACTTCTCAGTAGCCAGTGGAACGGAAAGTTGATCACATACAGAGATAAATGTATCAGCAAGTTTCTTACAGTGATTTGAGTTCTGCGCTCCAGCAAATATAAAATCATCTAAGTAATGATCCATCGTGTTTAAGCCCGCTAACTTAGTAACCAGCCACTGCAAAAAAGTTGAAAATTTTTCAAACAAGGAACAAGAAATTTTGCAGCCCATGGGTAAGAATTTGTCAATGTAAATATTACCATCTTCATCCTTTAGTCCCAGTAACCAAAAATCTTTTGGAGAAATAGGCAATAATCTAAAAGCAGATTTAATATCTTGTTTCGCCATTTTAGCACCTATACCTAATTGAAAAATCATATCTGCCACTGTATCGAATGAGGTGTACATAACTGAACTGTCCACATCACTAATGCCATCATTCACACTGCAGCCATCTGGATGTGACAGATGTGTAATGAGCCGATAACATCCGTCAGATTTAGGAATTAGCCCCACAGGCGAAATTTTTAAATTCTTTATTGGGGGTGTGCTAAATGGGCCTGCAAATCTACCTAAATCTACCTCTTTCCTAATTTTTTCTTTCAAAATGCCAGGATTCAACCGAGCCGACTTCAAATTCCGTGCTTCTGAACCTAATATATCACCATTAAAACCGATACGAAAACCAGAACGAAAACCTTCACTAAAAAAACTAGCATCCTGAACATTAGGATATTGTTCCAAGTATTTACAAAGTGCATTAACATTTATAGGCGTTCTACCTAACTCTAGCACTGAACACCTAGTATCTTGGTCCTGAAGCCCTTGGGTTAAATCGTGACCTTTGTGGGAACCTGCCTCCCTGAGGTGCAGTGGATGGTGCAGGCCCCCTAAAGCCCTGTCCTGACACCATGTTGACTGTGCACCACCTGTTTGCGCCTCCATACTTGTCCCCTTGTCCAACACCGTAGGCACTGGCTCCGCCATGGCCGCCGGGGGTGGGTCAGCTACACTCCCCATGGCCCGACCTTTCTTCGGGGCCACAACCCTCCGACATTCAGCTCCCTCCGCTGCTGCTGTAGGCTTTCTCTTTCTCTGGCTTTTCCTCATTTTGTCCAATTGTGATTCCCAAAAAATAAATTAATTAAATTCAATAATAAATTCTAATATCTTAATTAACCCAAACAATTAAATTAGCAACTAGAACTAAATTTCGTAACAATTGGGTTCTTGATATTTACTGCAACCCGCGAGGTACGAAAGCATATCCTAACACCATCTCCGCACTAACTCTTTATTTAATTATATATTTAATAAATTATTTTATTTATTACATCTAGTAAAATAATTATCAACAAACTTTTGAGTTATAATAACTTAATCTAATTCTATTTTAATAAGTTCTATTTGTGTACTAAATCTTCAGTCTTAACCGCAACCCGCCATTTAACTTTTCAGCACCATCTCCTCGCTTAATTTTTTTCAATCAAAATCAGACAATATCTCATTTATTCGATTCCATCCAAACAATCTATGCCTGCTTGTTACAGTAAGTGATATACTCCAACTGTTTGACAACAATTATTTTCAACTACCACACATTTAAAGCAGTAATTTAAAAAAATTGTTGTACGTGTTAAATTTTACGCACCCGATAGTCGTAGTTTTTCAAATGAAAAGAAAGTTTAATCGCATGAGGGGCCGGGTCTAAAACTCCGACGCAACAAACCGGCCGCAATTTAAGCATACACATACAAGCTCCAATAACGTCGATTATCCATAATGATAACCGCTATTATGTTGCTATGTATATATTTTGCATGGGCTGGTGGCCTGGAAGCAATAAAATGTTTGTCATTGTTATTGTCATTGTCATTGTATTGTGACATCTCTTTGGAATCGTCTTTTCAAGACTTTTTCTCTGCCTAATCCTGTATTGTGACATCTTTTTTGGAATCGTCCTTTCAAGACGATTCCAAAAAGATGTCACAAGACAAGATTAGATGGAGAAATAAACAATAATTGAGACTTTTTTACTTACGACAACATTTGTCGTACTAAGTTTTATGAAACGGGTCTCAGGCCCCTGAATTGTCGTCCGCCCCCTATACATCTTCTGTGAAATCGATTTAATGCTTTCAAAACTTTTTAAAAAAGTTATATATGAGTAGCAAAACAGTTTGGATCCAGATCAGATGCCGCGAAACACGTGGTCCGATCTGAATCCAAACTGTTTGCAAACTGTTCGCAAATATTAACAAAGTCTTGCTCAGCATGATAAGTGTTAAGCATGGCGACAATAAGAAAGAAACTTTCCAGGGCTCCAGATAAGAGAGGGTAAACTGCACAAATCCAACATTTTCTAACTTATTTAAGCATCAAATCCTATGGTGTTACTACTCGTTAGAATCGTCTCTTCGAGACGATTCTAACGAGTAGTGACACCATAGGGTTTAAAGCAGAAAAAAAGATTTTAGTTTTTGAAATACCCCCTTATCTGGAGCCCTGAACTTTTCAATTGAAGATTTTTACCTAACCTTCAGCATGCTTTAATCAGTTACGTGTAACGAATATATGAAAACAATGATGATTTTAAAGGGGGAAAAAGATTGCACCCTGTGTGAATTAAACCTTCTACACACGACATGCTAGTCCGACTGGTTATCTTTTGAGCCACAGTGATTTCATTTAAATGTGGTTCATTAGTTTGTTATAATTGTGGAACTAATTATGTAATTGTGCTAGTTTTGGTACATAAAACATTTTTTATTGCTCAAATATATATATTGAATGTTTAGATCTTTGATACGTTTTCTCGACGAAGACCAGGGCTGCCATTTCTCCGGAGTTTGCCTAAATCTCCGGATTTGTTCCCAGTACATGGTAGCTTAAAGCAGGCTGAAAGTAAAGCAGAATGCTCCCTAAGGCACAGTCTGCTTTACTTATAGCCTGCTTTAAGTAGCTGCATGTAAACAAAGCAAGAAAAGGGATATGGGGTAATGGTACGATTCGTAAAATCGCACTTGAAAAATGCAAATTTGGAATTTGGATTTTTCATGTCAACTTATGGCAGCCCTGGAAAACCGTTGGTAAAAATGCTTTGAACAGTCCGTCAGTCGTTTGTAAAAACCAAATATGAAGTTATTTAACCTCGACGTTAACCCACTTTCACGAAACACAAACACAAACGTCGGCACAAAAAGTCACCGCAAACCGTATGTATTGGTCTATAAACGATTTCTATTCAATTAATTATTTATTATTACCATTCTGACACAATAAGCGTCTTAGCAAAATTCTAAATAGTGAAGCGAGGGTAACAGTTTTTCTAAATGTTTAAGAAAATATTAATATACTAAATTTAGTAAGATTGGCCATTTTAGAATTTTCTTTTTTCTCCCTCTTTCTAAGAGGGAATCCCCGGATACTTAGTTTGTGTCACTTTCTAAGATTAAATCATCAAAGTCGTAGTTGGAATTACCGAAAATTAATAAACTATTGGTTTTCTTAAAGAATAATTTATTTAAAAAGTGTTTCAGAACACGGGACCTGCACTAGTCTGATGAATATGTGTTTGCTCAACTTTGAAATGTATGCTATGGGTTATGTCAGTTGGAAACGCCGAAATTCAGTCAAATAAGTTTGTTTATAAATCTTATCAACCCTTTCTCTTCTCCGTTTGGTTTCAGTTTGATGCGCCCAGTTTTTCAGACCACTTGATGTCAGACCCTGCTACACACATTACCTGGCTCATGGGCGAAATAAGTACCCACCGGAAAGAAAAGTCTTCCCTGATAGAACAGATCAACAAGCTTGAACAGATAACGTCTCGTCAAGAACAAGAAAGCATTTCTTTGAATGCCAGGATTCGTGCACTGGAGAGGATACCTCAACAATGTAGTGACGAACCAGACATTGATAGACATATACAGCAAGTAGTTGATGTAAGATATTGCAGGATGCAGCAAGTTGTTGCAGAATTCACCAAAACTATGGATGTCAAAGCTGGCATTTTTGAAGATAGTGTAACAGTTTTACACATGGAAATCAGTCGGATAATTACAGCCCTGGAAAACCTTGAACGACAGAGAAGAATAGAAAAGGAAAATTTGGAAAGTGTCAAACAGCATGCCAAAAAGCTTGAAAAAATGGTAGCCATAAAAGACACTGCCATTTCCGAGTTAAACCTGAAGGTACAGTCTCTGGAGTCTTCCAGCTACAACGGCACCTTTATCTGGAAAATTGCCGACTTTACAAAGAAACAACACGATGCCAGTCAGAGTACAAATATCAGTATCTACTCTCCGGCTTTCTACACCAGTCATTGTGGTTACAAAGCATGTGCCTGTCTCTACCCTGATGGGGATGGTATGGGAAAAGGAACCCATCTTTCCCTTTTCTTTGTGGTCATGCGAGGAGAGTATGATGCCCTCCAGCAGTGGCCATTCAAACAGAAAGTCACCTTCTGCCTTGTAAATCAGTATGGAGGAGAACACATTCTGGATTCATTCAGACCAGATCCTAGTAGCCCATCCTTCAAGCGACCAACGACCGACATGAACATAGCCACTGGCTGCCCGCTGTTCATCAGGATTGGCAATGTAACAGACCCGAACAATGGGTATCTGAGGGATGATACCCTATTCATCAAAGTCACTGTTGATGTTAGTGATCTATGAGATCCATGAGAGAATTCAGGACAGAATAAAAGTGGTCTTAGTTGACTCTCTATAGTCCCAAGTGCCAGGGGCCCGTTTTACGAAACAACTTACGCAAAAATTTTGCGTAAGTCAAAGCCGTTTAACTCTTATTTTTCGATCATAAACGTTTGCAAACAGCAAATAGCCAGATCAGAGGACGGGCTAAAAGCGCGTACTCTGATCTGGCTATTTGCTGTTTGTAGCAAGTGATAATAAAAAATATAAATAAAAATTTAAAATTTTGACTAACGCAATAATTTTGCGTAAGTAGTTTAGTAAAACGGGCCCCAGGTGGTGCTCCATTGTGCCAAGACTTGGGTTTGCTGATAGCATAATAAATTATAAATTATGTGTTTGATAAAATATGACTGGCGCCAGTAATCTTGTATGTCCCTACTAAATTAGCCAATTCTGATCAGTTATATGGGATAAGACTTCGCGTCATTTACAATGCTTAGAACGGAAATAACAATCTAACTTGACCACGCCGGTGAATGTCCCGTGTTACCAGGAATTTGGAGCATGCTGTAACATGTTTTGCTGGTTTGCTGAAAAAGTGCCATGTGACTAAGAACAACATTCCTATCTGACTGCCTGTCATTCAGGTTAGCCATATTATAGACACCAGTGAAGACCTTATACAGTTTGGTCAGATGCAGGTCATTCATGGATTTGAAGCTGATGCAATACTTTTATTACATTCAATAAGCAGCTGAGGATGCATTTGCGCATTCATTGTGTTAAGGATAGATAACAGCTTAAAGCATTATAAAAAAAAAGCAGAGCGCTCCCAATTGAGCGTTCTGTTTTACTGCCATATTGCCTTAAATAGTTTTCTTACCAAGTGTTGTGTACTCCACAGAAGTACAATTAGACTACGTAAGGGTGTATCAAACCCATAAGCGAATTTTTCAAAGTATTAAACTTTTTTCTATCATTGTTGTTTTGGGAAGAGCTGTTTATGATGAATGAAAAAATAAAAAAAAATATGGTGGTGTCCTTCTTTTTGAAAAAGGTATGTCAAATTAGGACTTTTTTTCAAATTTTCAATCAATACAAGCTTCAGTAAAACCTATTTCAAAACAAAACAAACATGGTAATTTGGGTTTTCATTATTTATTTCATGTCTATGGTGGTATTCTCACATATAGAAACCAAATTTAGACAAAACAGGCTCCAGGTTTGAACAATATGGATCCTTGAATATCAAAAATATGCTTTTTATAGGGCATGATTTTATCAGAAAATGAAATAGTTCTAGTATTAAACCTTTTCTTATATTCTACCAGATGTAAGCCCATGCAAAGGCAGTTCAAAATATGAAAAGAAATTGAAAGGTCAGTGTTGAAAATTTTGAGTTATTAAAGTAAAAAGAGTTATCTCCATTTACAAAAAATACCATAGCGATGATATTTAGAGCTTTATAAATTTCACATTTGGTGCCTGTTTTCTCTTAAATTAGTTTTTGTATGAAGAAATACTACCATAGACAGAAAATAAATAACACAAAACCAAATTATCATATTTGGTTTCATTTGAAATGGATTTTATTGAAGCGGACAGTTTGAAAAGGACAAAATAAGATCAAGTGGGTGGGGTAAATTTTACATGGCCGTAGAGCCAAATGTTGTTCACCAAAATGTACAGTTTTTGTATTTTTTCATTCCTCTTAAATAGCTCTTCAATACAAAACCATCATAGAGTGTTTTCATATACTTTGAAAATTTTCCCAAATTCATGAGTTTTTATACACCCTTAATATAGCCCGTTCCTTAAACAGCTAAGGATGTATTTAGTCAGTCATAGTCTTAAAAACAGATGACAGCTTAAAGCTGGACGAAATTAAAGCAGAAAGCTTTATTTTCATCCTACTTTCAACAATTTACTAAATAAATAGGGAAACTAGTTAACTTTATGGTAATTTTGTCGTCTGCAACATTTGTCGTCTGCTAACTTTTCTTTAAATACATTTTTCAAAATGTATTTGCGAAACAGGGTCAGAGTGTCAAACAGTTTGGATCCCGATGAGACGCCGCGTTACGCGACATCTCATCAGGATGCAAACTGTTTGCAGAGATGATCACTATGGCAGTTTTATCCGCCGCTATCATGCATTTATTGAACCCTGACAATTCGAGTTTCGAATAACCTCTGCTATTATGGCTGATTTTAGAAAAGATATAACACTTTACCCCCTTATATGACCATGACCTCTATATGTATGCCAGAACTATCAGTTGTTGCCATTTTATTTTGTTGATGTGTTGTGTATGACTCTGTAAATGAATTACTATGCAAATAGAACATATGTTTTGTACAGTGGAGAAAACATTATTCTTTCCCAATAAACGCGTTTATGCTAAAACTATTATTTCTATTGCAAATAGTTTGGAGCCAGATCAGACGCCGGGTAACCCGGCATCTGATCAGGCTCCAAACTGTTTGCTGCCAAGATAAACATGAATTATCATAATTGTCCAAAAATTGCACTTTCCTACGTTTTAGTGTTTTGCGTTTGCGTTTCGTTTCGTTTAAACGGGAAAGAATAACGTTTTCTCCACTGTAGCTAAACTTTATTAGCATGGTAAGATGCACATGTATAGTAATCATGTCTATGCTTGGAACAAGTATATGTATAGTTTTCGAATAGTGTAGACCCTGATCAGAGAGTTGATCTTTTTCATCAGGGTCTGCACTGTTTGTTTTACATGTATTTTTGTTTTCTGAAATAGTGTTCCAAAACAACCCTTACACCAAAAAACCTTATTTTTTTAAAAGTGCACTAGTCCTTTAAAAGGTTAGAATAACATGGATTCATACTCAATGTTAATGCAGCCGAAACTCTATAATTTGAACTCGCTTCAGTCGAATTTATTCATATTTCAAAGTCAAGAACAGAATTGGCCACGTTTTAACTTTAAAATACGGGAATGTTCGAATCAGGCGAGATCGAGTTACCGGAATTCAACTTTGAAATACGGATAAGTTCGTTCACTCTCAATGACGCTTCAAATCGCGTTTGCAAACAGTTTGGGTCCTGATTAGACGCCGCGTAACGATCAGGACCCAAACTGTTTGACACTCGTATCGATATTTATTAAGTCGTACAACCTTAAATCTAACTTTGAAACGTGTCCTGCAGACAATAATAATGAAGCGGATGACAATAAAGCGGTGAAGGGGTAAACATTTCCCGAATAATTTGATCATAAAAGGTTTAAGCGAGTTTGAAGTTTTGAGATTCGACTGTCATTTGTACATAGACGTTTTCATACTACGAGGGGTTTTCGAATAGTTTTGATACTGGATCAATAACTTCAGTAATATAAGTGCGAAATACATGTATAATTTTCAATAAACGAGTTGACTAAAATAATATGACCCGAGCCTTTGCGAGCGTCATATTCATTTTAGTCGACGAGTTCATTAAAAATGATAAATAATGAGCACGAATATGAGATTCTATTTATCACATAACAATTTTAAACACCTATTAAACTAATTGAACCCGTAGTTTGTAGACCCTCTGGTGTGTAGATTTTCCGCCAAAACGTAATGTTGTTTACGTTAACGGCAATGCAAATTATGTCATTTGTTGTCCCATACGTGCAGCGCTTGTGGATGAATAAGCTGGGCCGGAGCCCATAAAACGACATTCCACTAGTGGATTACGATATTTACATAATGCCTTTATGCAACTCCCAGACCGCAGGTTATGTGATAAATCATTTTAAAGAGCAATTCTTCGTCTACACGATGGTATAAGGCACGATACGATCACATATCTCGATAAGTCACAGCCTGCCCCTAAATGCTTCTCGAGGACACTGGAACATAGCATTTTTCAGACATTGTCTTTTACGTAATAACTTCTTAAAGAGTAAAAATTCGAGATTTTGTTTGGAAATACATGTAAATCAGTAAAACTTTAGTTCTATTAAAAGGGTTTACTGTCTAAATCTCATGTTTTCAAAAACGAGATTTCTTATTTTGGTAATGACGAAAAAGGACATGTTTTTTCGAACGCTATGAAAATGTTCTAGATCAATATACATGTATCTACATTTTGGTTTTTAAACATGAAACCCTACTTTAATGACCTCAATTATAGCCTGGTTTAATATAAAAAATGAGTTTATGATTTCTCTCACTACTTATTAAATTTTCAGTACGTGTTTAGTATTACATGTAGCTCTATTTTTGATATTTAATATAATAATAACATTTGAAACTGCGTAGTGTTTGCATAATTGTCTGAATTTATTTGACAAAAATTTAATAAACTTACTCAAAATAGTAAAGCCGTAATAATAATAATTATAGTATCAAATTGTGTTCAGAAAATTAACTCAATAATACACAAAAAGGTCCAGTGTCCTCGAGGAGGGGTCATTTAGATTCATGTTGGGGCTGATCGAATAATGCGATCTTATTGGAAAAGAACTGTTCTTTAAAATGATATATCACACATGCATTTTGCACTTATTATAATGAAATAATTGATCCAGTATCAAAACTATTTGAACTACCGTCTACATTGGTCAGCACATTAATAATTAGTATTGTTCACTGCAGAACGCACAAATTCTGTGAGTACTTTGGAGAAAACCGCTATCCTTTCCCAATGAACGCGTTTACACTAAATCTAATACAGCGCTCCCTCCCTACAACGACACCCAATGGGAGACACAGAGTGTCTGTGTTGTTCGGAAGGAGTCGTTAAAGGGAGGGAAAATTAAGACTTGGCTTACATTTGCAAACAGCTTGATTCCATTTTAGACGGCGTATAACGCGGCGTCTGATCTGGATTCAAGCTGTTTGTCATTCGTAATTATATTTATTCTATCAAAGTGTCCACTTATATGTAACTTTGAGAAAAACAGCAGACGGCAATTGTAAGCAGACGATATTGCAGCAGTAAAAGCCTAAGACATAATTGCCCTGTTAACCCTTTCCCCAATAGAAGCGCCTTTTAGCGGATATGATTTATTCATTCGCTGAAGAAAATAGTTCCAATTTAATCAGTAATGAATATGTATTATAGGGAATATGTTCTATATTATAGCACATGATAGCTTAAAGCAGGCTGAAAGTAAAGCCGAATGCGCCCTAAGGCGCATTCTGCTTTACTTTCAACCTGCTTTAAGTAGTCACCTATCTTAAGTAATAGAAATAGGCTATCAGGTAAAGGGTTAAAGGAACTGTGGCAAGTGTTGTAAGGAGGGAGTTGCTGTTCGGAGGGTCGTTGTAGGGAGGGAGCACACAGTACATACTTCCATTGCAAATGTTTGGAGCCTGGCCAAACGCCGGCTCATCCGGCGTCTTGTCTGGCTCCAAACCGTTTTCCACTCGGAATAAAAACAATCATCGACTCTATCTAGAAACTGTCATTTTCTACAATTATAGTACATTGCGTTTAACCCTTTACCCAATAACCTGTTTATAACTTTAAAGACAGGTGATCACTTTCAGCCTGCTTTAAGCTACCATCTTCTATGATATAGAAAAATATTTATATTGTAAATGTTCATGATGGTATAAAATTGGAGCTATTTTCTTTAGCGGAGGAATAAATCAAATACTCTAAAAGTCGCTTCTATAGGGGAAACGGTTAAACGAGAAATAATAACGTCTTCTTCATTGTATCCTTCATATTACAGTGGAGAATCTGTTATTCTTTCCCGTTTAAACGCAAACGCAAAACACTAAAACGTAGAAAAGAACAACTTTTAAACAATTCTGATAATTCATGTTTATCTTGGTGGCAAACAGTTTGGAGCCTGATCAGACGCCGGGCAAATTGCTTCATATATACAATAGGTACTTAGATGCTGGTGTGTTTCCATCTAAATCTCGTTGGAAAAGTCAGGTCAGTCGCGTCGTAAATGTACATGACTCAAACTCGCGACGTCAGCGTATGATTGACGAACAATGCTTTACGTCGTATCTACAAAATTGTCAAAATGTGCTTTATCCGTCACCGCTATGGCTGCTTGCTAAACAATGCCCAAATCTTTTAAATGAATGTCAAAGTAGCATTATGTTGTTAGGTAAGATGTACTCTCATACGTATCTTCAAAACTGTACTAAATGCAATGCTATTTATTCTAATTTTGCCTCACATATGGTATTTGACTGTAGAGAGAATGAGAATTTGAGGCAAGGTTTATGGAAGAGTATACTTTGTGCACACGGACCCCAAGTGTACATCTCACTGATCAACCAGAACGAGTATGGTCAGATAACCCATTTATGCTATGGCCTTTGTCAATTTATTGACAATGATCTAGAAAGGGAAAAATGCTTAAAGCTTGTGGCAAGAACGTTTCATAGAATGACAAAATGACACTTGGCCATTTTTATATTGACTATATTACAGTGTAAAACGAGTGAAACAGTCAGCCTTGTATTGAGCGACAGCACAGTGGTTTAACACAGAGACTTCAAAGACAGATAGATGATTATTTAATGCGCATTTAGAATAATGCAGAAGGCACTTACATGAGCTTTCTGCCCTGTTTTAAATACTGCACCCGAGTCTTCTATTGTACTGGTGGGTAATGCAAGATTGACTGCTATAATTACATTATCTAGTTAAGAACAGTTGTGTGCAGATACAGTGTTGACATACATGTATCTCAATATTTTGGTAAAACTTTTATGTGGTATCTTAGTGTTACTTCGTAATTTCGAATGTAAAAAAACTCTTGGTTATGCTACTTAAGATAATTAACGTTTCTAGTTATTCGTGTAGCTAGAGCATTTATTATCTTCAGTGCATACGTTGATTCTTTTTATATATATGCTACATGTATGCATATGCATAATGTTGTCTTTTGCTTCTTAATCAGTGCTTTATTTGGTTGGGTGTTCTAGTTTTCGTTTCGCTAGAACACTTAACTTGTTTAGTACAGACTTTACTTATGTAACAAAGATGATGATAATAATGGTAATAACAACAATATTACATATAGTGTTGTTATTGTTGTTGTTGTTGTTATTGTTGTTGTATTTTGCACCTTAACATCTCGTCTAAATTTCGTTTCTTTAGAGAGATTAATTTGGGGTGCATATTAATATTTAATCATATTTATGATATCTACATTTAGTGATGTAAATAGATACTTTACTGTTCCTGTTATTACTTGGTGATGGTATATAATATTGGTTTTGTTCTATATTTGTATTATGACTATGTATTGCTCTTCATGTTTGGAGGTAAATAAATAAATAATAATAATCGTATCTAGACATATTTGTGAACAAACATCAAAATTGAATGTATCATATTTTGTTATAAACATGTGTATATGTGCTGTTTAATATTACATGAGATTGAGAAGAAGTATAAGAGAGATAGAAGGAAAAACACAAGTGAAAAGAATGATAAATATAATAGTTTAAATTATTACAGGGCTCCCTCCCTACAACATCCCTCCGAACAACGATTTCCTCCTTACAACAACGATTGACGATGAGCCCCATACAAGAAAATTATGTCGCTTTCACGGCTGCAATATCTCCTGCTTACAAGTGTCGTCTGCTGTTTTTTCTCTCAAAATTACGTAATGGACATTTTGACAGAAGAAACAAAAAGACGAGTGACAAGCAGTTTGAACCAAGATCTGGGCTGAAAATGTGCCTAAATGCACTCTAAGGGTATTAAGTTTCCCTGCCTATAACATCTCCCTCCGAACAACACACATTCCTTGTTTCTCAGTGGGTGCTATTGTAGAGAGGGTGCACTGCAGTAAACATCCATTCCATTTTCACTATGCTGGGCAAGTGTTTCCTTCTGTTGAGCAAAATGGATTGAGCATTCCATGAGTAAACTTTCTCCTGCGTGTGTATTTTAACCCTTTACCTTATAGCATGTTTCTTGTTTTGAAGATAGGTGACCACTTAAAGCAGGTTGAAAGTAAAGCAGAATGTGCCTTAAGGCACATTCTGCTTTACTTTCAGCCTGCTCTAAGCTAAAATCTGCTAGGCTATATATAAATATGTGTTGTGGTAATTGTTCATGAGAGTATAAACTGGAACTATTTTCTTCAGCGGAGGAATAAATTAAATATGCTAAAAGTCGCTTCTATTGGGGGAAAGGGTTAAAGTGTTTGAAATATTGCCTTTCTTTGAAACATTTGGTATTCTACATAAGAAATACCTGTATCGTTCCCTCGCTTCGTTGGAGGATTTAGACGGGTGCTTGTTGTTATGGGAACAAGTTCTACATGTACCTGTCGTTTCTTCCCAGTGGGCACACGTCGTTGTTTCAACGTTGAAATAGCGTTGCAATGTTTGAATCAACGTTGTTTCGGCGTTAGAACAACGTTATATGCACACTGGGTTTACATGTACTGATTTTGTAAATATAACCATAACATCAACATTGAGGTATGTATAGTAATACATCAATTGAGGAACTTGTATCTCAAATAGTACTTCTAACTTTATGACAAGATGCTATACCGCACATTTGTTTAAACTGTTTATTTGTTACCTGTATATATCTTATAGATCTCCATGAATGGAGGAATGAATAAACTACTACTTCTACTACTACCGAAAAGTTTAGTATTTAGCCAATAAGGAACAATTTGCAGGTGTTTGTTTTTATAGTTTTTCTTCGGTTTGCCCTAATAAAATTGTTTCATGATTTAAAATATTATTGAGATTATTTGCTTTGTACATATTAAGTATATTTGACCAGATTTCTTGTGAGTTTTTACATTTCTAAAAGAGATGATTGCTTTTTATCTGATATAGTAATGATGAAAACCCTACAAACAATTCTCACAGTATATATACATGTCATTCTAATCAGTTTTTTCTTTTAGGAAATATTAACCCCATTCACTGCCTTACCCAGTGTACATTGGTTATTTATAAACAGTTTGGATCCTAACCAGACAACGCGTCATGCGGTGTCTGATTGGGACCCAAACTGATTGACACTCATTTCATTATTTTTAAGTCAAAATAATAAAATTTCAAAGTTGATTAATAAAGCAGACAATAATTGTTTAACCATTTCGCTCTCAATGACGCTTAAAGGCGCATTTGCAAACAGTTTGAATCTTTCTGATTTGTTTTTCATACAGTGGAGAAAACGTTATTCTTTCCCAATAAACGCGTTTACGCTAAAACTATTATTTCTATTGCAAACAGTTTGGAGCCAGATCAGACGCCGGGTAACCCGGCGTCTGATCAGGCTCTTAACTGTTTGTCCCAAGATAAACATGAATTGTCAGAATTGTCCAAAAGTTGCACTTTTCTACGTTTTAGTGCTTTGCGTTTGCGTTTCGCTTCGTTTAAACGGGAAAGAATAACGATTTCTCCACTGTAACTCTGAGCTGTTATTTACCTGGTGAACTTTTCGGAGATCTCTAATCTAGACGCCGCGTCAAGCGGCGTCTGATCAGGATCCAAACTGTTTGACACTCGTTTTGAATAATCTGATCATGAAAGGGTTAAAGTTGGTGACGTCATGGCAGACGAAGGGGTAAGCAGGTTAAAAAAAAGTTCCAAATGAGATACAAAGTAATTCGACTTCTCATTCGGTTTTAAACGGTTCGCGACAGAATCTTAGTTCTGCTTTATCTTCAATCCGGTTTTAGCAATTGCATGTAAACATAAAACTCATTGATGTATATATTTCAAATGTTTTGTTCGTTTTAACAACAAATTATTTATGAGCGGGTGGTGTACTATGCAATAAATGCAGACTCCGGTACATGTAGTATTTGAAAATAAGACATGAGCAAATACAATATGTTAAGCTTGTACGGTAATAAACAGCTAAAATCGCACTTGAAAAATGCAAATTTGGAAAGCTTAGGATTTTTCATGTCAACTTTTGGTAGCCCTGTTCGGAGCCTTCTGCACGGCTTTTTGTCCAGGAAACTGTGACCGCCCCTCTTAAAAAAGCAATGTTCTTATGATACATGTAGACATTTAAAAGTTAGCTCTGACAAATAGCACTAGGCCAGCAAGAGTAAGTTGGTACAAGTAATGTGTTTGTTGGGTGTGGTACCGTGCCAAATGACAAGGACGTGCTATCACAGAATTGTAGCAATAGGACATGCTCTCTACTACTGCCACTTAAGTATGTTAATCATCATGTTTTAAGGCAGGTGACTGCTTAAAGCAAGGTGAAACGTAAATCAGACAGCCATTTCAGGGGCGTTCTGTTTCACGTTCACCTTGCTTTAACCCTTTCACTGTCAATGACGCCTAAAAGCGCGTTTGAAAACAGATTGAATCCTGGTCAGACGCCGCGTAACGCAGCGTCTGATCAGGATCTAAACAGTTTGACACTCGTATCGAAATGTTTTCAGTCACATTTACTTAAAATTATCTTTGAAATGATATAGTAGACAAAAAATTAAAGCAGACGACAATGAAACGGTGAAGGGGTACAGATTTCACGGTAAAATTGGCAGTGAAAGGGTAAACCATAGCCTGTCTTTTATATATGCAGTCAAAAAGCCTACATTTTAGTGGTTGTAACAGAGAGGTTTTACAATACTCTGTCTCAAGTAGGCATCATCTCCATATATAATAGCACAGAAACACTGAGACTGAACTCGCTCAGAAAGTAGGTTTAAGCATATTTGTGGTAAACTTGTGGTTTGTTAACGGGTTTTATCCAAACACCTAATAGTCTGTTTCTAGTGTTGAAACCAGGTGATCATTTGCATTAGTTTGAAACTAAAAAATAATGCTCCTTTAGCCGCTTTACCTACAGCCTACCGTAAGCCCCCTTCTTGAAAAGTACCGGAAATACCTTTTACATTTCATAGTCAGGACTTCCAAGCTGGGGACTATTTTTCTTACTGTATGAACACTAAGAAGCGTAAAAAGGCAAACAAATGTATTTTGATAAAGGTTACTCTGCGTCCGTCTAAAGAATGCTACGTGTCTTTGTTTCATACGTAGTCAATGTCTATTACAGGTAATTTCAAAGTTATAATCGAGGTTGAATTCAGCGTTTTTAACCTTAACAAATGACCATGACTTTTTCTGGATAAGACCCAATTTATATTTGGCCCCAGAGCTTTCTTGGATAGAGAACACAATCCAAATATTTAGCCTGTATAATATGTAGTCCAAACGTTATGACCATAGTTCTAAGAATCCCATATTCTGATGTTCCACCTGTAAAGTTGATACTAGTAATCTGCTACAAATATTAGAGCGGCAGGTTAATTATTCTACTTTTAAAGAGGCTCGCAACCGGATTTAGCATTAAAAATAGTAATTTGTAAATATATGTCAAATGCTTATATAAATGGGTAAGATTTAGTTTAGGATAATAAATTCTGTTAAAAAATCCATTTCAAAAAAAAAAAGAAGAAGAAGCCCTGGTGGGATTCGAACCCGTGACCCTCCATGCGGAGAGAAACGTGAAAAAATGAGGAAGCTCCTATACTACCTCGGCTACCAGCGCTCTCTATATCTATAGTAGCGAATTAACGTACTTCACTAGTAGCGATCGATAGTACTTTTACTACTTTATTCGTCTCGGGTTTATGTCTGAGCCCGTGTAGAGAAGCAACAACAACAACTATACCGTTAGCTAACGCTATAGAAAAACGATGGAAAATATCTTAAAAAACTAAGATTCGGTGCCGATTCTTGAGACTTTTTTTGGACTGATCATATTTTTTTAATGTCAGAAGCCAAATAATGCCACAAATTTGCTTTTATTTGAGTATTTTATTTTATGTTGACAAGTACACCATCCGGTTGCGAGTCCCTTTAAAGCGGCAAGATCCATATTATTTTATTACACCGACAAGTTAAAAAATCTGCTATTATAGCGGCAAGATATATATGTTCCTGGTATAGCGAAACGCTCAAGATAAAATTCCTTGACCACAATGTAGTGTTAAGGTATCACTCGTAAACTGATAAGATTGTATGATAGACACACGCGACCAAGACAATGTGGTGTGTCTATCTATTTCAAACGTCTCGAGCCCTCATCGGGTCGTCACAGACATTAACAAACGGTATACTGATGTTAACCTGATAAGTTGTGAAAACCACTCTATATCAAATAAACATTATCGTCGTAAGATGTCAACCGAACATAGACAAATGAGGTGACAGTTATATGGTGGCATATTTCTGACACCAGTTAACAACTTATTATCATGATAGATTCCTGTTAATATCTCACATAAATACTCAACTAGTTAGTTTTTGCAAAAACTTTCGCGTTGGTTTTCAGATAATTATATGTAAAGTAGAATGTAGAAACTTTTCACGATAACCAGATAAATATCTGAACACGAACTTTGTCATGACACTGTGCCACCACTTAACGAATTTATCGAGTTTCTAAACTAGATAATTAACTAGAAAAGTTTCGTGTTACCAGTTATCTAAAAGGAGAACATTGCATTCGGATGACTTCGGTAGGGACAGGATATCTAGTTTTAGATAAGTTAACACGAAACTTTTCAAGAAACGTTTCGGTTTACTTAGATATTATGTCGTGACAGTGTGTGGCACTAACAGGTCATTTGACGCGATACGATAATTATCAGGTTTTCATGAAAATATTCCACTTTCCACTTACTAGATAATTATGTGAGATATAAACTTGAAACTTTTCAGAAAAGCTAAGTAGTAAGTGGTGTCAGAACCATGCCACCATACAGTTAGGATAAAAGCTACCCGGTTTATCTCGTGAAGCTGAATACATGATAATAATTAGTTTAACATCAGTCACTTTCTTACCCCGAATACACTGATTATTTCCTAACAGTTGGATCAGGATCCAATTATTTTTGCATTTATTACGATACAGTGAAGCTTATTCAAAACGAGATATTGTACTATTTCGTATTATCGAAATTTTGTCTGACCTATGTAACGAAATTTCGTCACAAATATGTTTGCATGTATTGAAAGTCTTATTCTTTAATTTGATTATAAAGTAGAGTAAACGGACACAGAAAATCTTAAAAAGATAATTCGGACAATTGAAAAAATATGATTGTCTATGATATAAAAAAAACTCTATTTTTGTTTCTGAAAATTTACCTGTTAAAATTTTATGTTTATGACTGAATGCATGTAACAAAAATGTGGCGTGTGCTTGGACATATAGGATCTGTCATGAGTCGATGTTTAAGACATAGTGAATCTAACACCACCGTGAGTGTCAGATAAGAATATCCCACCCGAGTTTTTAAGATATTTTTGGAACACGAGGCTTTGCCGAGTGTTCCAAAAATATCTTCAAACGAGGGTGGGATATTCATCTGACACTCAACTGTGGTGTTAGATTTATTTTCTCACCTCGTCAACCCTAAAAACGCGTTTAACTTGCTATACAGCGGCGAGTTGTATTTTAAGGCGCTAATGCATGCATGACGACGTCATAACAACGGCAACAAGAGCACCGCAGTGCGGCAAAATACGCCCGTCATGGCCGGCGGGTGTCAAAGTCGTCCGGACTCAGGCCGACTGGAAAAAGTCGCCCGGAGTGTAGGCCCGACTATCGATCTCAAAAAAACTTTTCAGTCTTTCTCATTATTAGACTTAGTCATACAAAGATGAAATAAAACTAAAAGTTATTGTCTGATAGTGTGGCTTATCTTAAATTTAAGTATGTAAAGGGGCATAACTCATTAAAAAATAATTTAACAGGAACCAAATATCAAATTTGAAATCAATTGAATAACTCTGCTAAAAATAGTCGCCAACGTCTGAAATTTAACAGGAACCAAAATTCACAGGTGCCATCCCTGTATGATGAGAAAGCTAAATATGAAATTTGGTTACAATAGACAAAATGTAAGTAAAATTATTATCAGGAAACAATATATTGTTAAAAAAATTGTGTGAAGGGGCATAACTCTGAAAATACGGAGTCAAACCAAAAACCCGTAATATATATTAAGTCACTAGTCACTTCATTCATTGTATCACCATATCAAATTTGAAATCAATTGAATAAAAAATAAAAAAAGTTCTGGTGGTTTTTTTTAAATGCCCATTTTTGACAATAAAGGGGCATAACTCTGCTAAAAATAGTTGCCAACGTCTGAAACGCGATCTCATCCAAACTATTGTGGTATGGAATATTTGTAGGAAGTTTAATCAAAATCGGTCAATAAATGACGGTGAGAGAGCGCTAAGAAGAAAAGTTAAGGGACGAAGTGTGGCTTATTTTAAATTTTAAGTATGTAAAGGGGCATAACTCATAGAAAAATAATTTAACAGGAACCAAAATTCACAGGTGCCTGCCCTGCATGATGAGAATGATAAATATGAAATTTGGTTACAATAGACAAAATGTAAGTAAAATTATGATCAGGAAACAATATATTGTTAAAAAAAATTGTGTGAAGGGGCATAACTCTGAAAATACGGAGGCAAACCAAAAACCCGTAATATATGTTAAGTAACTTCATTCATTGTATCACCATATCAAATTTGGAATCAATTGAATAAAAAAAAAAAGTTCTGTTTTGTTTTTTTTAAAATGCCCTTTTTTGACAATAAAGGGGCATAACTCTGCTAAAAATAGCCGCCAACGTCTGAAACGCGAACTCATCCAAACTATTGTGGTATGGAATATTTGTAGGAAGTTTAATCAAAATCGGTCAATAAATGAAGGTGAGAGAGCGCTAACAAAAAAAGTTAACGGACGGACGGACGGACGGACAGCGCTGGGTATACCATAATTACGACCGTCGATGACGGGCGTATAATAACAACCCAAGTTTTCCAAGTTTTATTCTTCATTTTCTCAGTATGTACAATTACATATACAAGAGAATACATTCTTTAATACTATATCAAAGCCACGTGAACACAGAGGACAACTTTTATTCAAAAGCAGTTATATGAAATCTCCCTCTAACATCAAATATTGACAATTTTTTAGGGATATATTTTCGGTTATTACCTAGTTGACACTTTCAGCCCTAGCAACGAGTATAGTCGTCGTTTATAAACAGTGTACCTGTTAGGATTACACTTGTCCAATGCAAACAGTGTGGATCCTGATTAGAGGGCTCCTTAAGGAGCCCCCTGATCAGGATCAACATTATTTGTCATTCTCAAATGTATTGTTAAAATCAACCCTAAAAGGCAAAAATGGACCAGACTTATTTCGAAATTGGATTGTTCATTAAAGTTTCAGGGGTGAATGAGTTAAGCGTGGCCAGTGTAGACTGCCACTGGGTCAGTGGGTGTGTGTCTGGCGACCTCGATTTATTTCTAAGGACGCACGTGCATTCCGATTTATTTTAATTGGGTGTTGCTGTAGGAGATGTTATACGGCGTGCGTTTAAACTGCCGACCAAAGTGATCTAGTTCAAGTTTCATGGGAGTTTTTGTGAAATGTGATATAAATTCCTTGGCATCTCTCTATAGATCTATTTTTGGTTATAACCTAGTTTAGATCGGCTAGCGGCTGAACCGCTACATGTATGTAAATTACTGTCTCTCTGGGTCACTGGATTGTGAGTCGGTCAAGGTCGCACGTGAATTTCGGATTTTTTGTTTTGAATTGGGTGGTTGTAGAAATGTTACGGCGTGTGTTTAAGCTACCGACAAAAGTGATCTAGTTCGAAGTTCAAAGGGAATTTAGTGAAATGTGATAAAATTCATAAGAAGTATTCTGCAGAGATGGAATTTAAAGTGGATTAGTGAAATAAATTTGGAGTATTATTAAGCTGCATTTAGAATGTGTGACCGCATGCCGTTTCCACCTTCTACATGTGGGTAAGTAAATCTTGATTGTTAATTAATAGCCTGAAGTAAGTAGGCATGTAGATAGTGCCGGCGTGCTAATGGCCTGCTGTTCATAAATGATATGTCAAACCTGCCAACCTTTGCCGAAAACAAAACGCAAAAACTAGCCAATTAGACCGTCAGACTCTGAAATAGGTGCACTATACTTTAAAAGAAAGGTAAAAGTCGTAAAGTGTTTGTGTTTGTTTAAATGGGGGGGGGGGGGGGGGGTTGGGGTGTTCACGTGAAGAATATGAATGGGTTCTGGCTTTCTGGGGGGGGGGGGGGGGGGGGGGGGGATGTAACTGAGACGGGATGGGGGTAGCAGTGTGCGTTTAACCAAAATACGCTGTCTGAATAACTGGTTTAACCAAAATACGCTGTCTGAATAACTGTTGTCCCTTGCATTGTGTACATAATATTTTTGTACTATTTATGGAGACAGTAGATCTATATGTTGTTGGTTTTAATGTATAGTTCAATACAAAATTTACAAACTTATGAATGACTGCACCAAATCTCCGTTTGGTGGCGTTGTAGTATGTATTTGGAAGAAAACATACCTAAATATGGAAATAGAAGTAACTCTGTGCACATAAATTGTAATGTGAACTGAGCTTTTCCATTTCAATATTTGTTACTACTAAATAGATCTTTTTATATATATATATATATATAAAGACAATGGTAATAAATTACATTCTCTTTGTACAAACAAACAAACATGCAAGCAAACATACATACAATGACAACCAACCAAGTGGTTATCATAATTACATGTAGTTACCATAATTATTAAGATGAACTCATTACATAGCCATTTTCCAGTTTTGGAAACCGGTGAGTGAAAGTAAGGCAGAATGCTTCCTTAGGCGCATTCTTCTTCACTTTCAGTCAACCCTAAGCTTTCAATCACTGTATTAGCTTTGAATCGAAATACTATGGAGTAGTTACTGTATTATAGCCTGTTTCTAGGTTATGAAAACAGGGTATCACTTGAGGCGTATTGAAAGCATAGCAGAGTGCACTCCAAGTCGCAATCTGCTCTGCCTTCAGTAGGCTCCCAGTTTTAAAGTGTTACCTATTTTCATCTTGTTCCTGATGTTGGTAGCAAATTAACAATAGAAGCGAGTTGAAAGCAAGACAGAGTGTGCTTTCAGCACCTTCTGTCTTACTTTCTGCAGGCTTCAAGCTACAATCAATAAATTAGCTTTGTTTTAGTTTCCAAGCACTGTATTAACTTTGATATGTATACTTTGGAGCATTTGTACTGCTTTCCACCCTGCTCCTGGTGTTGGAAATATATTTACTGCTTGTAGCGGGTTGAAAGCATGACAAGAGTGAGTTTTCAGTGCATTCTGCCCTACTTTCAGCAGGCTACAATCCCATGTTAACTTTGGTCTATATACTTAACTATGAAATAGTTAATGTTTTTTAGCCTATTTCTGGATTTGTTTGTATTTTGTTTATGGAAAAACAACAACAACAACAGTTTAACACTTAAGTGGATGAGAATAGGGCAGAAAGCATCTTTTAAAGGCACATTCTGCTCTACTCTCAAACTGCCTTAAGCTTCTTATTTGTACACTATGTAACAGATACACTGTTTACCATCATGCCCCTAGTGTTGGAAGCATCTTTACTGCTTGTAGCGGATTGAAAGCATGACAGAATGAGCGTTTATGCACTCTGCCTTACTTTCAGCAGGCCACAAGCTACAATCACATATTAAGTTTGATCTACATGTATATACTTAACTATGATATAGTTGATGATTTATACCATTGAAGTCAGTTGAAAGCAAAGCACAGCGTGCTTCCAGTGCTTTCTGCCTTACTTTCTACAGGCTTCAGTCTACAATCAATAAATTGGCTTTAGTTTTCTTTTTATGAATAAGTTTCCAAGCATTATATTAAGTTATTAACCTTTTAAAGGCACATTTTGCTAAACTCTCAGACAGCCTTAAGCCTCTGTCATTCTATTGACTATTTGATTTATCTGTTTTAGAGTCATAATTGTGTTTAAGGTCTTGGAGCAGGTTGAAAGCAAAGCAGAATGTGTCAAAGGGCACATTCTTCTTTGCTTTAATCCTGTCTCAAATTGTGTTGATTATTGTTTTTCACCATGAAATAGTTAATCATAAGATAGTGCGGCTTGTCTTTCCGGACAGATAAGGTTATCTCACACCCCCTAGATTCGGGATACCTCTGTCCGAGAGCTGAGAAAAGCTGGTCTCAAACGAGTCTAGAATGGGGCCCTACCGATATACAGAGTTACCCCGCATGGAAAGTGTGATAAGAGTAGCGCCCCCTGAATGAGCGGTTGTTTCCGGTTCAATAGTGAAGTACACATAGTATCGAAAATCCTTTATCCTCAAACACGAATTTGAGGAGATCGTCTGCTTGTTAGTGTAGAGCTTATATTATATACAGTAGAACCTGGCTATACATTATTGAAAGCGCAATCTCTCATATTGTTCAAAAATAGAATTAAGACATGCATTTACTTTACCTACAATAAAACTTACAAAAACTTCCATAGATATACCGTTCTATGCATATCATTTATTCATATGTTTATTAAAAATAAGTCATCAATCTGCACCTCAATAAATATGTTATACCTCCCAGCAGATGATAGCTTAAAGCAGAATGTACCTTAACCTGCCTTAAGGGGTCACCAATCTTCAAAACTAATACCATCTATTGGGTAAAGGGTTAAACCCCGTTACATGGATGTGTCATAGCACATTCTGGTTGCTGTTAATCAACCATAAACCCTACCCGCTATGAATACCTATCATTTAATTTATTACTTTAGATGATTAAATAAGGAACAATACCGTAGGAATGATCAATTATGCTAATAGCATGATAAGGGTTAATATTTTAAAAAAAAAATACTGCCTACTTTCTTGATAAAAGTTTAGAACATGATATCAATTTTGACTTAAAACATATATGAGTGTGAAACAGTTCTACCCCTGATCAGCCTGTTAGTATATATGCTGCATCTTATCTGGTTCCAAACTTTTTATAAATGATAGTGTTTTAAGCCTATTATAATTAGTGAACTGGTAAAAGATCAACAGAAATAAAGTTTTAATCTACTAAAACGATGGAATACATGCTTTACTTTCAACATTGAGTTTTCAATAGAGTACACATTTAATGATAGGAGAGGGTTTCTAAAGTATTTATGTTGTTAAAACGGTATGTATTTCCTATTAACCCTTTAAATACGCCTTTGGTTTATGCCTCCATTGAAGGAAAGAGTTCTAATTCAAAGTTTTTATTAGCATGAATGTGCAACATTAAAAACATTGAATATCCTAGCAGATGGTAGCTTAAAGCAAGCTGAAAGTAAAGTAGCATGTACTTTTCAATCTACCTTTAATAGACACCTGTCTTTCCAGGTAGGAACAGGCGATCGGGTAATGGGTTTACCCATTACCTAAACCAATTACCCCACAGCGATCGGGTAATGGGTTTACCCATTACCTAAACCAATTACCCCACAGCCCGTGTTAAGTATTGAATATAGGTCACCTCTTAAAGCAGGTTGAAAGTAAAACATATTGCGCCTTAAGGTGCACCCTGCTTTACTTTAATCCTGCTTTAAGGCACCACCCACTACGACATAAAATATCACCTATGTTTCATAATTATGACTGCTTAGTGCATGAAGAGGATTTAGTTGCTTATGAAGGTGGAATTCATTAAAGGAGTAAAAGGCATAATGATGGGGGTAATGGGTTAAGCTTTCGCACATGAAGGAGTGCATGGTATAGGAGATTAAAATTTATTCCCCACATGAATAACAATGTGGATCCTCTATATAAAAATAGTTTGGTGTGTTTTGATTCCAGCCTGTGTACTCAAGACTTAAGCTTCCGTTTTATGGCTTGTCATAGCAGAGATGACTCTTACATGTATGGGACAGCAGCTGCACCCTAGAGGGGGGTCAGTATACAATTCGATTTCTAGCTAATTGGTTACTTCCTGTTGTTAGTTGTGATTATGCTTTGCGCTTTATGGCCCCTGGGCAGAAGCCTTGAGAGGTGAAATCCATGTGCGCTATGAGCATGACAGGCTGAAATATTTCTATGAAATTTCTGTCAACTAAAATCTGATGGTATATAATGAACAAACAAAATATACATTTTTGAAGAAAATGTTTACCATTCAACATATTTTAAAAGATCAGTTTAACCCTTTGCCTAATGAATACTCATGTCATTATTAATAACTGAATAATACAAAGTTTATGTTTAATACCGGTAATGTCTTAATAAATATCCCCTTTTTCACCTGTAATAAGCAGCATTTATAGACCTATAATGTCATTTAAGAACCATCTGATCAGGATCTACTTTTAATCCATGTTAACGTTCTTTTACCGAGGTGAAAACCCGTGTCTGTTAAGTATGTTAAAAGTCAGCTTCTTTGTTATATAGAAAAAGTATGATCAGTGCTACTTTCGGTTTTCTAAAAACGATGAAATAAATAACCGTCGCATTTGACATTAAACAAAATTAATACATTAAAATACATAGGGATAAACGGGAGCTTGACTGCATATAGATATAGGTATCAAACTAATAAACCGCATTCGATCTATTCTTTTCCGAATCGTTTATGACCGTTATCGACACCGTCACCGTCTCAATACCGGAAACAACCTTTTCCTTATCAGGGGAGTTAACTCGTGATGAAAATTGGGATAACTCTGTAATGCGGTAGGGCCCCATTGAAATGTTATTAAGCGAGCCTTTGGAGCCCCGGTGACGTCAAAATTTATAGTGACGTTATATCGACGTCATCAAAGTGATCTCACACATGTTGGAGACAAGGATATTCGTGATCGTTGTTCGCTAGAGAAAACAAGGGTAGTTATGTGAGAAATGATTTTCTTTGATAAAGGCCCTTAGAGGTCGAAATAATTAGAAAAGACCAATTTAACAGGTCGCTCCAATATTGGGGTGTAAATAATTATAATATGTTGTCTTATCCAATTTCTCGCTTTATCCAGCTCATCTTAAGGAGACAAGAGTACATACAAATAAATAACGAAGCAGTCGTGGAATTATTTTTATTTCGTATTTAGCGGCTTAGTTATAGCAGGGATAAAAAAAAGTTTAGTATATATTATCCCTGGTTATAGGTGCGATTCACTGTATTACTTTTTCTAAATTTTAAAGTTGAGACTTAAAAGCAGACGCCATTTGTTGAAAGCAAAATAGGGCACGGCAGTGACTGATTATACCATGGTAGCGACGGGGTTTAACCCATATCCCATAAAGTACGCATTTTTACGCCTCTAATTAATTCCTTCACTGAAGAAAATAGTTCAAATTTATATATAGTCATGAATATTTACCATAAGAAATATTTTCTATTTTCTAGTAGTTGGTAACTTAAAGCAGGCTGAAAGTAAAGCAGAATGCGCCTTAAGGCGCATTCTGCTTTACTTTCAACCTGCTTTAAGTGGCCACCTACCTTCAATACTTGAAATAGGCTATGGGGTAATGGGTTAAGTGACTGTACGGACGCCCAACTTACATGTTATACTCAGCCAATATACTGGAGTGAATTACTAAAAGCCTTTACCGTCACCTGAGAATGATGTAACAACTGTCTAAATGGTATAGAATTAACTACATGTAATTCATTTAGTTGCCTTAGTCGGGAACAATATGGAACCATGGGGTTATGGTTTGGAGAAACTTGGTAGCGGGCAATTAGATAATGCCACTTTGAAATAACATGAGAAGAAAATTTCTAATTAAAATAAGGAATACTATGGTGGCATATTTCTGACACCAGTTAACCACTTATTTAGCAGGATAGATTCCTGTTAATATCTCACATAAATAGTCAACTAGTTAGTTTTCGCAAAAACTTTCGCGTTAGTTTTCAGATAACTATCTGTAAAGTGGATAACCAGAAAAATATCTGAAGACAAACTTTGTCATGATACTGCTTTAAACTGCCACCACTTAACGAATTTATCTAGTTACTTAACTAGATAATTAACTAGAAAAGTTTCGTGTTACCTGTTTTCTAAAATAGAAACATTGTATTTGTACTTTGACTATTTCGGATTCTTAAAAAAAATAGACATAGTAGTATAGGGGCCGGTTTGGTTGTAAATAAAGATGACGTAATCGGCGGCCATTTTGGATGACCTACTTTTCTAAAAATAGAAAAAGCACGTGGGTCTATATTTAGCCCAGGGTGAAGGTCTTGTGGGGGTAGCCATATTGGATTTGGGTTTGAACGGGTAAAAAGCGGCCATGTTGAATTCTTGAGTTTTCACGAATCTGGGTCTACACGGTATACAGAACTGACCTGTTTACGATCTGTTAAGATAGCCAGGGACATTGAGCGTCAGGTTCTTCCCTATCAGAGGCGAATCTTAGAGGTGTTGCATATAACGTGTGTTCACTTCGATGTTTTCAGTTCAAATGACTGAGATGTTTCTCCTTCATGCGCGGATAGAGGGCGCAATGTTTAAAATGACAGCATCGCTATATTTAGCTGGCCGGTGTTACAAGTATTGCATCAGCCGAGAAAAGGCCTAGGGCATTAACCCCCGACCAGGGAGAGCAAATGGCAGTCAAGCGTAATCAACAACACATTAAAAAGCCATTAACTGCCGGAAATGAAGGCAATTCAGAGACACAGTACCGTGAGAACTGAATGTATAGCAGTCAGGGCCCGTGAGAACATTCCTAGTTCACAGGGCTGGATAAAAATAGATATCGTGTCATACCTTAAAATAAACGTGCATGGTATAGGTGGATTGAAATTGAACTAATGAAACGTCAGTGAAGGAACCAATGAACTGCTAGTTGGTAACCAAGTGAGTATAGTTTGACCAATGGAAACTTATACTGACCAACCAGAACTTCCTATATAATGAGAGCGTGCTCCAGAATTCTTTTATAGCGCTATGTCTTAACTGTTGGGGTTATGTATCATGAATGTTTCAGTTTCAGAACATACATTTAAAAAACATTTATTTTCGTCTGATGAAACTGCCTCAAAGTTTTTAAGCATATCACTTATGCTAAATGTTATTCATCAATGTGTGGGGGAACCAGATGCAGTTGAAGTTTCAGGAAAAAGGATTCTCACCACAAAACGATTTCAATTTCATATAGGACACTTAGGCTATACGGGAGAAAATATAAATAAAGTCAAAGTGATTTACATTCAGACCAAAACAAAGAAGATTGTAGTGACAGCATTTCCATGCAAGTGAAGTTAAACAAGGTGAGTGTAGACATTATTCAGTAAATGATTTACTTACCGTTTTGCTTCTATAATCCATCATATATATAATCCATATATATATATATATATATATACACACACACATATTTACAATTATAATTTTCAGCGTTAAAAAAACAGGAAAGGTTATGAACACCATTTGTGTTAAATGTTATTGACAAAAATTGTAGCACTAAGTATTATTTGGCACAGGTTAACAAAAAAAAAAAGAACTTTGTAACAAGTATCAAATAATACTGCTTCAACTACAGGATATTTGGACCAACTATTGCAACTGTTGATCGCGTATTTTGGTTTACTACGGCACGTGCTAATGTCATCAAACACACTGTCGTAGTAAACCAAATATTTGTATGATCTTGTCCACTAATTAAAATAGCATGAGAAAGTTCATGAATAAATGTACCTGCTATATGATGTAAAGAAAAATGATTATCTAAATAAAGAACGATGTAAACCTTTGTCCTTGTTTTATAAAGTGTGTATCCAAAATGGGAGTCCGAGTGACCAGGAACAAATATGATCCCAAGATCTTGGACTTCCGTTTTCCGTTCTTTTAATAGTGTCAATAAATTGGCCAAAATATCCGCGCAATAGTTTACTGCATCCATATAGTCTACAGAATTGGGATTAACTGGCGAATTATTTCTCTTATAGACACGTACTGAAAACCGTGTATTCAAAAACAACACGCAATCACTTGCAGTGATGGTCCGAAAAACCCAGTTTCCGTTATCCATAAACCAGAGTTTTACTGATATGTCTCTAATTATATCACTGCCAACTCCAGTCCTACACAAAAAGTTTAAACTCTCTTGTGTTGAGAAAGATATGTCAGTGTAAAACATAATTATATTAATAAAATCAATAATTTCCATGATTGCTTTTATATTGATCAAGAAATAATTATAACGAATAAACAACTTCCCTTTTCTGCAAGGCAGAGAGAAAAAAAAATCCAAGTTGAATAAAGAAATCACCTCCTGTCCCTTTGAAATACACCAAAATATGATAAAGGGGCCAGAAAAACGCGCCAAAAGGCGCATGGGGTATATTAAAATATACCGCGAAAAAAAAATTCTTTCTTTGTGAACTGTGAGAATTTCATACCAGTATCGTTCTCATATATAAGGGGCTAAAGTATAAAGTTTTTAACTGAACTCCCCCCATGTTTTGTCACACAATGTGTACATTATCCATTTTATTAAGTTGATCATTTGATATGCTTGACTTTAGACATGTAACAATCTAGTGGTAGTACACATTGATATTAAACATACAGATGAATAATGGATATTTGATCATAAAATGCAAATAACAACATGCTGCAGACCACAGTTTACTTAGCATGTTAAAGGTTTAGCCATAAAAAAAAACCCAGTAACTATGGCGATCTCGCTCGCACGGTCAGTAGTCACAGATTGAAAAGTCATTAACTCATCAGCAATCCCCATTGTACAGTATTGGCATAAAATGCACAAAATGTTCGAATTTTATCATTTTAAATCCATAAATCGTTCTATTGAACTGGTTTTACTCTGAATTGATACCAAATACATTGATTAATACTCGATAATTCATTACAAAACAACAAAAATAGACATTCACCTGTAAAGCTCGTTAAAAAGCTATTAAGAAATATTTTCTAGGAGAAATATCAATTTTTTCTAATAACGTGTAAACATCACAATTTCATCATTTTAAATCCAGAAATCGCTCTATTGAACTAGTTTTACTCTGAATTGATACCAAATACATTAATTAATACTCGATAATTCATTATAAAACAACAAAAATAGACATTCACCTGTAAAGCTCGTTAAAAAACTATTAGGAAAGTTTTCTAGCAGAAATATCAATTTTTTCTAATAACGTGTAAACATCACAATTTCATCATTTTAAATCCAGAAATCGCTCTATTGAACTAGTTTTACTCTGAATTGATACCAAATACATTAATTAATACTCGATAATTCATTATAAAACAACAAAAATAGACATTCACCTGTAAAGCTCGTTAAAAAACTATTAGGAAAGTTTTCTAGCAGAAATATCAATTTTTTCTAATAACGTGTAAACATCACAATTTCATCATTTTAAATCCAGAAATCGCTCTATTGAACTAGTTTTACTCTGAATTGATACCAAATACATTAATTAATACTCGATAATTCATTATAAAACAACAAAAATAGACATTCACCTGTAAAGCTCGTTAAAAAACTATTAGGAAAGTTTTCTAGCAGAAATATCAATTTTTTCTAATAACGTGTAAACATCACAATTTCATCATTTTAAATCCAGAAATCGCTCTATTGAACTAGTTTTACTCTGAATTGATACCAAATACCTTAATTAATACTCGATAATTCATTATAAAACAACAAAAATAGACATTCACCTGTAAAGCTCGTTAAAAAGCTATTAAGAATTATTTTCTAGGAGAAATATCAATTTTTTCTAATAACGTGTAAACATCACAATTTCATCATTTTAAATCCAGAAATCGCTCTATTGAACTAGTTTTACTCTGAATTGATACCAAATACATTGATTAATACTCGATAATTCATTACAAAACAAC
The DNA here is from genome assembly GCA_922989275.2 of Gari tellinella. Lineage (NCBI taxonomy): Eukaryota > Metazoa > Mollusca > Bivalvia > Cardiida > Psammobiidae > Gari > Gari tellinella. The sequence goes on along the minus strand of OV277865.1, from coordinate 72,985,601 downwards.
AAAAATAGACATTCACCTGTAAAGCTCGTTAAAAAACTATTAGGAAAGTTTTCTAGCAGAAACATCAATTTTTTCTAATAACGTGTAAACATCACAATTTCATCATTTTAAATCCAGAAATCGCTCTATTGAACTAGTTTTACTCTGAATTGATACCAAATATATTAATTAATACTCGATAATTCATTATAAAACAACAAAAATAGACTTCTGCTAGAGAGACCATATTTACTGTATCGATACCTTTTTTGGTTGAGGGTTCCATGCTAAACATAACTATGCATGACACTGACCTTGACCTTGATCTCTGACCTTCATAAGAGAAAAATAAAAGCTAATTAGGCTCTATTTTCTACACTACAACCTGTAAACAAACCAAATGCGTTGTGTCCGTATCATTTTCAGTGGTAAAGCGTCTCCTACTTAATATAACTCTGTATGCCCTTGACCTCTGATCTCATCATAGATTAAATAAAAAACATAAATTATACCTTGTTTCCTCTTGTACACTGTGCTTTCCAATGAGACTGTCCTTGTGTCCAATTCTTAGACAATGTTAGAAGGCACTCGATGTGATTATTTTTAGAAAGTATGTCATCTAAAAGGGCACTCAGTGTGGTTATTCTTAGAAATGATGTAAGATCTATTTTTAGAAGACCAATCAAACGCCAATATTGAGAATGAAATTCAGTGGAAGTATATAAGAAGACGTATTACAGGTCTTTTTCATTCTCATTTCAGAACCGACAACATGGACATAATTGCGAAAAGTTTCGAGATCATGGTCAACGCTTACACCAATGCGGATGAACTGATAAATTTTGCAGTCACTATGGGGATCCAGGAATCTCCAGCTGTACGGTTTCGACTGTTCCAGTTAAGACATCCCGCATATGACAACGATACGGTTGAAGATCAGTTGGACGGTGTGCTGGAAACACTGGGGGGACCACTTGAGATTCCAGTGGCTTTAAGCGAGGAAGATATGGAGTTGGCTCTCGACTATGTAAAAGAGCAAGAAGAGATCGAGGGAGCTGTGAAAGCCTTACTCTTTGACTATGAAATGGAGGCTTTGGCTCAAGTCTGTGTAGAGGATGGCGAATGGAACCCACCAAGTCCCATTGTTCAAAAGGGTAGTGGGGACGAACCGCAGGCAGGACCATCACATAGACGAGACAGTAGAGTTAAAGAACCACGATCGGGACACTCACATCGTCTGAACTACACAATGAGAAAAAAGTCGGAGAGAACTTATGCGAAGAATGCGGCCGTGGACCGGACGTTTCAGGTCAAAGTAGATGAACAGTACCACGGTCAACAACTCAGAGATGTGAGGGAGGGCCTCCACCACATGTTTCAAGACGTCATGAATGAGGCCAGAGGCAACCTAGCGGGAAACGATTTAGGTCGAGTCGTGATTCATCACGAAGGCTTACATGACCCCATCGTGGTTCCCCTACAGGCCTGGGACACATTAGATGCGAACAAAGTCATGGAGACCCTAGAGAAGGTGCTCAACAGTAACCAAGAACTTTCCATCAATGACAGTTTCAGTGTAACTATTGGCACCATCGACTTACCCAAAGGCAGTGGAGGTCCTAGACGACGTATCACCCGTATTAAAGGACCGAAAAATTCATTGGACTTGAAAAAATCGATAGTCACCATAGAGAATGAGGACAATTTGTGTATGGCGCGGGCCATTGGCGTAAGTTGGTCCAAGTTGAAACGATGTACCCAAGAGGAATGGAAAGAGGTGACTAAACACAGACAGGGCAAGAGTAACTTAGAGTTGGTTTTGGAACACCAGAAAGTGCCCCTGACCTACTACAAAGATCTTACCAATAAGAACTTGAAGCAACAAGGACAGTTGGCGGCGACCCTGTGTCAAATGGCGGGTATTCCTCAAGACAGAGCGGCGAGTCTCAATGATGTAGAGGCCTTTGAAGAGCTTTTGGGTGTTCGCGTGATGGTGGTGAGTGCTCGACTGGGAAATAAATTTATTACTAGTCCCAGTTCGGACGAGCGTCCATGCATTTACTTGTACTTGGTGGACGACGACCACTTTCATGCGATCACGAGTGTTACGGGCTTCTTCAGCGCCAGATATTTTTGCGAGACTTGCCTGAAACATTACAACAACAAGGAAAGACATCAATGCGAAGAGAAGTGTATTGTGTGCAAGAGGGATCACTGTCCCCAGACTGACTCTACCATTACATGCAATGACTGTAATATGACCTGTCGATCGGACGAGTGTTTCCAGGAACACAAGAAAGTACCCCTACACAAAAAAAGGAAAAAAGAAGGGACAACCAAGCGGACCCTCCCAGTGCAAAAAGTGGTGGAAGTGCCCCACGTGTTACGCAGTTATCAGAACAGACAGACGAAAGATAGAAGACCATCAGTGTGGAGAATATTTTTGTGCTACTTGTGAGAAATTTATTATGGATGATCATTTATGTTATTTAAGGGCGAAAGAATGTAAGGAGAAGTATATACCTAAATTCATTTATTTCGATTTTGAATGTAGTCAAGACGAATTAACCACGTGTCAAGAAGGATATAACCCCCGACGGAAGCACCATTGTAAAGACTGTCAATCGTCACAGGTATGTACATCTTGCTCAAAATGTCACAAGTGTAACACTTCGTGGTGCGGTAAGGCTACGCATCGTCCAAACTTTGTCGTAGCTCATACCGTTTGCCCGGAGTGTATCGATAAGGAACTTACCCCTAGATCAAAATGTAAAGGTTGCGGTACCCGTTGCGAAGCCTGTGACAAAACAGATTTATATGACAATGAAGACGCGGGACCCTGCCCTGGGACATGTGGTTTAAGAGAAACCATTTTCCAAGGGGAGGATACCGCCGAACAGTTTGGAAAATGGCTCTTTTCGGATCAACACGAATACTTTAAGGTGGTTGCACATAATATGAAGGGTTATGACGGGTACTTCTTGTTAGAATACCTGATTGACCAGTCAATGCGACCCGACAAAATTCTTTACAGCGGGTCCAAAATCATGTACATGGGTGTGGAGCGAGATTTGCATATCAAGGTGATTGACAGTCTCAATTTTTTACCGATGAAGCTAGCGGCTTTACCCAAGGCTTTTGATTTAGATGAATTGAAAAAGGGTTGGTTTCCCCATTACTTCAATACTAAAGAGAATCAAAAGTACGTAGGCCCCTACCCCGACCCTAAATTTTACGGACATGATTTCATGGGCGAGAAAGAGAGGGAAGAGTTATTGGCGTGGTTGAACGAAAGAAAGAATGACGTGTTTGATTTTAGAAAGGAAATGGAAGAATATTGTCGAAGTGACGTGAATATCTTAAGACAAGCCTGTTTAAAATTTAGGGACTTGTTAATGCGTGCAACGGGCGAAGAGAGAGAAGGTGTAAATGAACAAGGAAAGAGAGAGAAAACGTGGGTGGGCGCTGTGGATCCGTTCGACTCTGTCACCATTGCGTCCGTGTGCATGAACGTCTTTAGAACAAAATTTCTGGACGAAACGTGGCGCGTACAAGTGAATGGCATTGACGAATGGATCCCGGCTAGATTGAGAGATGGTTCTCTGTATGTATGGATGCAAGGTAAATGGGTGAATGGCGTGACTGTGACCAAAAAGGAATTTGTAAGTACCCTCATTGCCAAACTTCCTCCCGGTGGATACAATGACCAGTATAGCAAGGTATCGATTCAGTGGTTAGAGTGGAGGGCTAGTGTTGATCAAGTACACATTCAGCATGCCCTGAATGAGGGAGAGAAAACGATCCCTGGTACACGGTATAAATTGGACGGATACTGCGAAGAAACACACACGGCCTACGAGTATCACGGCTGCGTGTTTCACGGATGCCCTGTGTGTTTCCCAGACAGTCGAGAAAACACGTACCATCCTCTCACTCATCAATCATTGAATGAATTGTTTGCCTTGACTATGAAAAAGAAAGCGCATCTCGAATCTTTAGGTATGAAGTACGTGTGTATTTGGGACCACGACTTTAAAAATGATATCAATCAAAATTCAGATCTCAAAACATTCATTCACACTTTAGACTTAACAGATAGGTTAAACCCTAGAGAGAGCTTCTTTGGCGGTCGTACCAATGCCAGTCAGCTCTACTACATCACGAAAGAACAAGAGCAAATTAAATACGTGGATTTCACGAGCTTGTATCCTTGGGTGAATAAGTATTGTCGGTATCCCGTTGGACACCCCACTATTATCACGAAAGATTTTGGGGACATTAAGGATTATTTCGGTATTGCCAAAGTCAAGATCTTACCCCCGCGAGGACTCTATCATCCTGTTCTCCCCTATAGATCAAATGGCAAACTGAAATTCCCTTTGTGTAGAACCTGCGCGGATACCGAGAATAAGGAAACTTGTTCTTGTTCGGATGAAGAGAGAGTGTTGACGGGTACGTGGTGTACCCCAGAGATACACACAGCTCTCAGGCTAGGGTATCAAATCCAACACCTATACGAAGTATACCACTGGGAGGAAACCACACAATATGACACAAACACACGCGAAGGGGGACTGTTCGCCCAATATATCAATACGTTTTTGAAATTCAAACAAGAAGCCAGTGGGCCCCCTGACTGGATTAAAACGGCACAAGACAAATACACTTATATACAAGAGTACGCACAGAAAGAGGGAGTTTCACTGGATCCAGAGAACATTGTGAAAAATCAGGGGTTGAGAGCTTTGGCTAAATTGTGCCTCAATAGTTTTTGGGGTAAGTTTGGCCAGAGACTCAACATGCGCCAGACTGAGATTCTTCACGAAAGTCAGGCAAACTTGTTTTTTCAATTGTTTTCGGATCCCACTAAACAACCTCTCAATTTCCACATACTCTCAAATGACATGATACAGATGGAATGGATCTATAAACGAGACTGTCAACCAGAAGACAACAAAACCAATATATACCTAGCGACCTTCACCACATGCTGGGCCAGGCTCAAACTGTACAGTGTGCTAGAACAATTAGATAGAAGGGTGTTGTATTATGACACAGACAGTGTCATTTACGTGAGTAGACCCGGAGAGGTAGACCCACCTCTCGGGGACTACTTGGGTGAATTGACGGACGAATTAGATAGCGGAGAGCACATTGTAGAGTTTGTATCTGGAGGTCCAAAGAATTACGCGTACAAGACCAACAAAAACAAGGAAACGTGTAAAGTGAGAGGATTCACTCTCAATTACAAAAATAGTCGACTCATTAACTTTGATAGCGTGAGAGAAATAGTAACAGACCCAGATAGTAGACCAAATATTACCATCACCAATCCAAACAAAATATGTCGAGACAAAGGTAAACGGAAACTGTACACGAGGGAAGAAAAGAAGAGTTATCAAATGGTGTATACGAAACGCAGACGGTTAGATAATTTTGATACAGTCCCGTACGGTTTTTAGAAAGAGTACAGTCTTGTTTGTATATCTATTTGTACATTTTGTATGTGTGTTCAGTTTTTCCAATTGCTCAAAAATAAAATATGTATCATTGAAACAGTTTTTTGTCATTTAACATTTTGATTTTGTATAGAATATGTTTTTCAAATATGCATGTATTCATTGAAGTAGAATATATAGTCATCAAAATAAAATATGTATTAAATGAAACAGTTTTTGTCATATTTACATTTTATAAAGGATATATTTTTCAAATATGTATTTATGAAAACAAATATGTCTGCATTTAAAAACAAAACAGGTACTCACACAATATGTATACACGGGTTCTAGTTTATAAGAGGTGGCCACCCTAATATCAACTGTAACCATGAATCGATCCAAACTGTTTTTGCATTTTAATTTCGTGACGGCCTTGAGGAATATCAGGGATCGCGCACAACTTCTTCGAAACATGACTTCAGCTCAAGCCAAAGTCTTGTGCGAGATAGCTAAACGGGTCGTGGACGGCACGATCAGTCCTCTGAGACGTGATAGTCAAACCTTCGAAAGAAAACGGCTGGTTTTACAAACACTGTCCTCTAATAGAGTCAATATATCTAGAAAAAAGCTCATATTGCGAAGAAACAAGTCCATAACGGCAACTATGGTACGCGAAGTCTATGTAATTCAGACCATCATTGACGAAATCAGACGATCCTACATGACTCCGGAACAATAACTTATAAGAGACATATCCAAGAATTGACACCCAGAAAATGAAATCATCATGAACATTTGTGCGGACTGCGGCCATTCTTTTTCGAGAAGAGATGTCATGCTGAGACATCGACGTCACCTTCACAATTCACTGCCACAGGAAAACATGCCACCGCCGCCGCCGCCGCCGCCGCAACATCAGTGTACACCTAGACCAATCCAGATACAATGGAGTCCGTCATCGTCTGACAGTAATAAAGAAGACACACCATCGTCACCGCTGGGTAGATATAGAGAAGACACACCGCCGCCGCCGCCGCCGCCGCCGCCGCACATGCCACGGCCCCTGGGGGATGACACGTGTTTGAGTCTACTCCCTATGGAACCATGTTCGAGTATCATGGTGGCGGGACCCACGGGCTCTGGAAAAACGAGATGGACATTTACTTTTCTTCGGCAACTCAAGTTTTTGTACCAAATGCCTCCCTCAAAGATACTGTACTGCTACGGTATTTACCAATCGCTTTTTGAGGACATGGAAAGAGAACTGCCTCACTTGACTTTACACCAGGGTCTACCCTCTACGATGGAAATTGAAGAGTTTGCCGGAGGACAGCACGATCTCGTCATCTTGGACGATATCATGCACGACGTCTTGGATAGTAAAGCGGCCGAATTGTTATTTACGCAAGGGTGTCATCACAGAAAGCTCAGCGTCATCTATATCACGCAAAACATTTACGGACAAGGCAAGTCAGCCAGGACGATCGCCCTCAATTGTTGGTATATGGTACTCTTCAAGAACATCCGAGGTGCATCTCAGATTCAAACGTTAGGTCGACAACTGTTTCCGGGGAAATCTCGTTGTCTGCCAGAAGCCTTCGACGACGCCACTAAACGCCCGTTCGGTTACTTGATGATTGATTTGACTCCGCGAGGAATAGACGAATACAGACTTAGAAATCACGTGTTTCGTGGAGAGGATATTGTCGTGTACAAATGTTTATAAGAGGCATCACCGTATACTTCAAGTCAAACATGAGTCAACTGGTCAAAAGTCAACGGCCATTTTTGCTTCTGGTCATAGCCAAAACGTCGGATAAGCAAAGACAAGCGCTTTTGGATACCATCACCAAAGAACAACTAAGGGCGCTCATACAAATCGTCGTCAATTTTATGCAACGTGTTCTGATCGTCCAGCCTACCGTAATCGCTAGCTTGAAACGACACAAGAGGGTGTTAAGGCATCTCGCGGACACCAGTCTTACACTCAAGGACAAAAGAAAGATATTAAGAAAGAAAGGGAAAGCTGTGACTGCCTTTCTGAAAGCCGTGGAACCATCGTTAAAGACTTACATAAAATGAATACGGTGCAAAAGTCGGTGCTTCTCCCTTTCGACAAGTATCAACGATTACTCGGTGGTATACCCGCAAGAACGTATCCTCAGAAATCTGCAGACCAGAGCGTTGCTCATCCACTCACGAGGAAGGAATCTCAACACACACCTCGTGAAAGGCCACCTGGTATTCGCGCCACAACTGAGAAGCGTAAGAGGAGCAAAACGTTAAAGCGGTGGATAGAGGTTTAACACGTCATGTTAGGCTGGAAAGACTACTTGTCCTCGATTTATTTCGACCCCAGTCATCCCGGTAGTTTTGCTGGTCCAGAAAAACTGTACAGAATAGTAAAGACTGCGGGGAAGTTTAACATTGGAAAATACAGGATCTCCAAATGGTTAAGAGACCAAGATGCCTACTCTTTGACAAAAGGAGTGAGGCGTAAATTTATTAGGTCCAGAGTAATCGTACAAGGACTCGACAGTCAATGGGACGTGGATCTTATGGATCTAAAAGACCTCGCTAAAGACAATGACGGTTATCAGTACGTCTTGGTGGCTATTGACATATTTTCGCGGTTTACGCTGTGTGAACTCGTTCGAAGTAAAGCTGGAAAAGATATGGTGGAAGCGTTTCGAAGATTGTTGACGACGCTTCGATATCCAAAGGTGATACGAACGGACAAGGGCAAAGAATTTAATAACCAACTGGTGCACACATTTTTGAACGAGAGAAATATCAAACACTTCAATGCGCAAAACACAGAGACAAAGGCCAATTACGCGGAAAGAGTGATCAAGACACTGAAACACAAGCTGTATCGCTATTTCATCCACAGTCGAACCAAGAGATATGCAGACGTCTTGGGAGACATCGTTGATAGTTACAATCATACGATACACTCGAGTTTGGGACGAAAACCCTCATCGATTAACAAAGAAAACGAGGACGAAAGCAGGTACGAGCAATTTATTATCAGGCGCAAAAAGGGGAAGAGCGGCTCACAATTACGTCATCCTAAACGAAGACGATATGCTTTCAAATTAGGCCAAGTCGTTCGGATCACACACATAAGAAATGTATTTGACCGCGAATATTCCCAAAAGTGGACCGGGGAATTGTTTAAAGTGCAACGCAGATTCAGAAGAGACGATTTACCCATCTATGAGCTAGTAGACTGGTCTGGAGAAAAACTGGAAGGTACATTTTACGAACAAGAGTTACAAGCAGTGAACGTCGATGATAACAAGGAATATTTTGTAGAGAAAGTGATTCGAAAGAGAACCAAAAACAAGAAACCCGAAGTACTCGTCCGATGGTTACACTGGCCTAAAAAGTATGATTCGTGGATACCAAAAGAAGATCTGCGATATTACAGTTAATAAGAGGCTACATTGGTGACGTATGGAAACAACAGTATGGACAGAGAAAACGGCCAAGTGTGGCGATTGTTTGGAAGTAGAGTTCCAAAAGCCGAAATTGTATACATTTGTCAGATCGTCATCGTGTACATGATCATCATCACCTCAACTGTCAACTTATCGCTGAACAACGGCAACCCCGAGCTGTGGATCAGTCTACTCTGTAGCGCCATTGGATACGCCCTTCCATCCCCGACTCTGAGCCATGAACGAACACTACCTGTTTCTAACCAGCGACTCATCCAAAGACAGGTATCCCTCTAACGAGCCGGGAGATTTCACGATCGAGTTACCCCACAGCTACCTATTGGAAGGGGAGTGGACATGCGGCCTGAAAGAAATTCAAATACCGGTCAGAGAAGATATCGTCTATGTATGCTCGGACATGTGCGGTGAATCTTACGCCGAAAACACTATGATGCCAGTGCTGAGAGCGTTACAGAAACCTACTGGGAAAAAGGTGATGACCTACTTTCTCTTTGACGGACCCATGTACGTTAAAGTTAAGCCAAAGGTCTTGAATCGTATCAGAATCTTTATAAGAGGCAGACAGATGGGGTTAGTCAAACTCAATACAACAGTTTGCTGCACGGTTCATCTGAAACGATGGAAGTAGAGAAATGGACAAGACATTTTCAAAGAATGGCGGAGGGAAAAGTACGACCAAATCACAAAGGTTTCTACATCGTGGAAAACGTACAGAGGGGTGGGGAATCGAGGGAGCCAGACATTAAATTTGTCACACCTATCGCTCAGGCCATAGAACTAGCCAAGTCGGAGCTGAAAGATAATAAGAGGAAGGCTCTCCCTCTAGAAAAGAAAGGTAATAAGAGAACTTCTCCCTGGACAAACAAGACACCCAAGAAACCGAAATACGTAGATAAAGTATTCTGAGACGCATCATGATGAGTACCGAAAAGCACGACGATGACTTGGCCCTATTTGACTCACCAGAAATGGAAATGGCCACACAAAAGAGAGAATGGATCACCGTTAGACCCATTAACCAACTGACCGAAGGCGCGGCCATCGAGTTTAATATTCCCGGAACTTCTCTGACCTACGTCGACCTGAAGAATCTGCTACTGTATGTCAAACTCAAAATCGTGAAAGCCGACGGATCCGACATCGAAGTCGGAGATAAAGTAGGCATGGTCAATAACGCGTTGCACAGCATTTTTTCGCAAGTGGATGTCAGTCTACAGCAACACCCTACCACCGAAGTGGGTTCAAACTACCCGTACAAAGCGTATCTGGATACCTTACTAGAATGTCGAAGCCAGCACGTTCTCAACTGTCAGTTATTTATCAAAGACGCGTCTAACGCTATGGAAGACACTGATCCGTCCGGAACGAACAACGCCCTGTTTGTTAGATCCGGTTACACAAAACTGAGTACGGAACTAGAAATGTCTGGAAAGTTGTACGTCGACCTGTGTCAACAAAACCGATTGATCCTGAACAGTGTTCCCATCAACATCAAGCTCTGGCAAAGTTCGGATAGGTTCAGGCTATCAGCCAAAGACGAAACGGTACAGTACAAAGTACGAATCACAGAAGCGTCGTTGAAAGTAGCCACAGTCAAAGTCAATCCAGACGTCATTCTCGGACAGGCTGCCACAATCAAAACATCGGACGCCGTGTATCCCTACACCCGTTCTGTCGTCAAGACCTACGCGATGCCTAAAGGACAATATGCCTTCATCACCGATGACGTCTTTCAAGGCGAAGTACCACAACAACTTATCGTGGGCTTGGTGGATTCTGCCGCTGCGCACGGTTCCTTCGTCAAGAATCCTTTCGTTTTTCAACACATGAATTGCAATTACGCGGGATTCTTCGTCGACGGGCAATCAACCCCATCGGAACCATTACAGCCCAATTATAAGAGCAATCAATTCATTGAGGCGTATCAGCGACTGTACTCGGACGACACCGACAGAGCCATCGTCCTTTCGAAAACCGATTTCAAAGGAGGATATTGTCTGTACATGTTCAGACCCAGCGGGGACACGAAAGATAGACCTGATCAGAGGGCCCACACTCGTCTGGAATTGAAATTTTCGGAAGCTCTACCCAACACTTGTACGGTCATTGTCTACGCTAAATTCCCCGCCCTCATGAGAATCAACGCAAGCAGAAACGTTAGTTTGGAATAATGGATAGTCGACAAATCAGAACTATTCTAATGAGAGATGCCTTGGCTAGAAGACAGTTTGGCGGTGTACTTGCCGCCGATGAACTACCAGAAGTGATAACACATCGACCCAGACTTTACGTGGTAAACACCGATGTCAGAGGACAACCCGGAACTCACTGGACGGCGTTTTACTTTCCGAAATATGGACCCGCGGAATTCTTCGATTCGTTGGGGCGTCGACCCGAATATTACCAAAGACATTTTAAGAAAACATTAATCACAAATGGACCTCGTTACTCTTTCAATTCAATCAGAGTGCAGTCACGCGGTACAGACACGTGCGGAAACTATTGTATTTTATTCGTTCAACTCCGTTGTCGCAAATGGACATTGAAACGTATCGTAAACTACATGAAAAGACAGGGATAGTTAAGTGTGTATACATGCATGTGTTTGTTGTTGTGTTTTATGGGATATTTGTAAATATTGGTGATGCTGTCATTGGTCATTGTAACATATTGTAAATGGAACACATGTTTTGTATGTCTTGTATATATCAAAGTTGTAAATAAAGCGAAAAAAGAAAGCACATTTGTTGGGTTTTTGTTTTGGATATCCTATTTTTTCTTTATGTCTGTCTGTCTGTCTGTCTGTCTGTCTGTATGTATGCCTCTCTCTCTCTCTCTCTCTCTCTCTCTCGCTCTCTCTCTTTGAATTGGAATCAAAACAAACAAATCGTAATGGACTGATCTATTTATTAGCCCCGCTCAATACAGTACGTCTGGGATTAGGGCGGTCCCACCGATCATACTTTACAATAAGGGTAATTCTATCAATAGGGGTACTTTGACTTTATATGCTTAAAAACTTTGAGGCAGTTTCATCAGACGAACATAAATGTTTTTTAAATGTATGGTCTGAAACTGAAACATTCATGATACATAACCCCAACAGTTATGACATAGCGCTATAAAAGAATTCTGGAGCACGCTCTCATTATATAGGAAGTTCTGGTTGGTCAGTATAAGTTTCCATTGGTCAAACTATACTCACTTGGTTACCAACTAGCAGTTCATTGGTTCCTTCACTGACGTTTCATTAGTTCAATTTCAATCCACCTATACCATGCACGTTTATTTTAAGGTATGACACGATATCTATTTTTATCCAGCCCTGTGAACTAGGAATGTTCTCACGGGCCCTGACTGCTATACATTCAGTTCTCACGGTACTGTGTCTCTGAATTGCCTTCATTTCCGGCAGTTAATGGCTTTTTAATGTGTTGTTGATTACGCTTGACTGCCATTTGCTCTCCCTGGTCGGGGGTTAATGCCCTAGGCCTTTTCTCGGCTGATGCAATACTTGTAACACCGGCCAGCTAAATATAGCGATGCTGTCATTTTAAACATTGCGCCCTCTATCCGCGCATGAAGGAGAAACATCTCAGTCATTTGAACTGAAAACATCGAAGTGAACACACGTTATATGCAACACCTCTAAGATTCGCCTCTGATAGGGAAGAACCTGACGCTCAATGTCCCTGGCTATCTTAACAGATCGTAAACAGGTCAGTTCTGTATACCGTGTAGACCCAGATTCGTGAAAACTCAAGAATTCAACATGGCCGCTTTTTACCCGTTCAAACCCAAATCCAATATGGCTACCCCCACAAGACCTTCACCCTGGGCTAAATATAGACCCACGTGCTTTTTCTATTTTTAGAAAAGTAGGTCATCCAAAATGGCCGCCGATTACGTCATCTTTATTTACAACCAAACCGGCCCCTATACTACTAGACATGTTTTTCAAAATGACAAACAGCGTAGACCTTGGTCCAATGTTTTCTTTAGGAGCTTTCTGATCAGGGTTTACAACGTTTACCCAGGGCATATTTACTCCACTAGGGTATATTGTTTGTGATGGTCGAGTCTACTGTTAAATGAGTTCAATATCCTAAAAGTAGATACAATAAACCTCTCTATTACGAAAGACAGCTTGGTGATTGTAAAAGAAAACTAAGACAGGTGAAAGCTTAAAACAAGATGAAAGTAGATCAGAAAGCTCACAGGCTACTTGTATACTTTCAACCGCCCCAAGCAGCCACCTGAATAAAAGATAACAAACAATTAACGAAGTCTAAGAGCCTTTCGGTCTGGATCTACACTGTTTGCATAGGTCAAATACAGAGAAGAAATCGTTCTTCTTTCCCGTTTAAACGCAAACGAAACGCAAACGCATTGCCATAAAATTTAGAAAATGATCACTTCTTGACAATTCTGGATGTTAATTTAAACATTGAAGGAAAACAGTTTGGAGCCTTGTCAGACGCCGGGTTACCCGGCGTCTGATCTGGCTCTAAACGTTTGCAAGGGAAAAAAAGATTGAGCGTAAACGCGTTTATTGGGAAAAAATAACGTTTTCAGGCTTAGTTTAGAGGCACTGCTAGATAGTTATCTAAGCTTATGGTCTACGTGTCGATACAAAGGCGAAGCATGCAGCAAACAAAAATGGGACGTTTATTTGGACTCGAAAGTTTAAGATGAATTGGATAAAACGAAAATTATCGTTTTAAGATTTTTTGTGGTTTAAATGTGGTTTTTGTGGTTTTAGTTCGCAAGTTTAAAATGACAATTTAGATGAAATTTAGAAGAGGAAATAAATAAGTGTTTTTACATGTTAATATCTCAATACGGAATACCAGAAATGAAGACACATCAAAACAGTGTTTATCGAATTCAAGCACACTTAAAATGGTACCCGATCTGGATCCAAACTATTTTTTCTTAGATTCTGGTTCATATGAAGAAAATAATACAAATATTTCAGCAGTTTAACCTGTTCACTCTCAATGACGTCTCAATGAAGTCATAAAGCGCATTTACAAACAGTTTTGATTCTGATTAGGATCAAAGCTGTTTGTCACTTGTTTTGATATAATGTCAGTTACTCGTATACTGCCTTGAATCTAACTTTGAAACGATATTGCAGACTATAATATTGAAGCAGACGCAGGGCTGCCATAAGTTGACATGAAAAATCCTAAGATTTCCAAATTTGCATTTTTCAAGTGCGATTTTACGAATCGTACCTGGGAATATTCTGCTTTTGTTCCTTACAATTTGTGACAATAAACTTAATTTGTATTATAACGTGTTTTAAATGTCAATTATGTGTTCGGCTACCAATGAGTGGATCAAGACACTGAATACACTAAACAAGGATAAACAATTAAACAGATCGCTGCTTAATGCATTTAAGCGTTTGAGTTGAGTCTGAGTTTGTTCTGAAGCATTTGATTGATCATATTTGAGCCTAGGCTCAAATCTGACCAATCAAATGTTTCAGAACATTTTCAGACTCAACTCACACGCTTTACGTATAAGCATCGACCCTGGCACAACGACGTAACGTCAAATCGCTTTTTTTCAGTCAAGTTAGGAGGTTTGTTACTTGAGAATTTTACAGTCGCATGACAAGTAATAGTGTAGATCGTATATCTAGATAAATATTTATAATTACATAAATGGAAAATGCTTCTAAATGTTAAGAAAATGAAGAAGCGATCGTTATATAGCATACGTACATGAAACCATTTCAGTTTCATACTAGTTTGAACAACAGACTGTGTTTGATACAGACACTATGTCTTCTTTTAATAGACTCTTAACCCCTTCACTCTCAATGACGCCTTAAAGCGCGTTTGCAAACAGTTTGGGTTATGATTAGACGCCGCGTAACGCGGCGTCTAATCAGGACCCAAACTGTTTGACACTCTTATCGATATTTATTAAGTCATACAACCTTAAATCTAACTTTGAAACGTGTCTTGTAGACAACCATAATGAGGAAGACAATAAAGCGTTGAAGAGGTTAAACTCTTCCGAATAATTTGATCATGAAATGGTTAATGCAGTTATATCTTGTGCTGTTAGTCGAGTGTCGTTAAACTAAAGAAGCATTTTTAAACTTAAAAGACCAAACCATGGGTATCAAAAAGATTTGATCCAGATAAAACGCCGCGATTTCGTGGTGTCTGATAGTATTCCAAACTGTTTACAATGGTCAACCAAGTCTTGATCAGCAGGAAAAGGTTAAGTGTGACAATATGTATTTGTCGGATAGTATCAACAATCATTTGAATCGAGATTAATGTGAGATAATTACAGTCAATTACACCATTTCGTGCCAGGGCATAAAGAACTATTGACCTATTCTGTCAAGTGAAATAAATAAAACTGAAACTGTCAACTATTGGGCTATGCGGGTTTGATATTTGAAGCATTATTCAGGCGATACTTAAATTTCAATTACAGTAAAACCCCTCTAAACCGGAACCTCTAAATACCGGAATTCTTTACGCCTTTGATGATTCGTTCACTGAAGAAAATACATTCATGAAACACATATCATCAGAAATTGTTTCTATTTTCTAGCAGATGGTATAGTCCGGAGGATAAGCAAAAAATCGTGCATTTTTTGATACACCTATGAAATTTGGCACATAGTTCACCTAGCACCTACAATGTCATTTAAAAACGGGACCCCAGCTCAATTCCTCCTGTGGCGAAAATGGCGGCCATTTTTCAAAACGGCGGACTCCAATTTTAGATGTTTTTTTCTTTTTGCTTATAGATATGATAGAAAACAATTTGTTGTGTCTATATCTATGTTTTTATGGTGAGAAATGATCTATTTGACGAAACATCTATGCTTTTTATGCTTGTTGTACTGAATGGTCAAAATTTACAAGAGTTATGGCCCTTGAAGTCAGTAAATAAATGCTTTTTAAATGACTAAACGTCCACTCCTCATAGGTTTCTGCCTGTAATTTGTTAAAACTACCCAAAATGGTTCAACATGACATGTTGTTGTACATTTTCTAATTGCGTTATACTTAAATCTTTTTTGCCAGAGTTACTGCCCTTGCCGTGGGTAAATAAAATAGAATGTTGTGCGCCAACCGTAAGTCCTGAATAGAAACTTTTTGGCCAATTTCATTAAAATTTCATATATATGCTTCTTGGACAATGCTCTATCAAATTTTGTAAAATGAAGATTATGTAACTAAAATTGTCGTTGCCATAGCAACCAATTGAACAAATCTTTTGCGTTTGCAAACAGTTTGGGTTCTGATTAGACGCTGCGTAACGCGGCGTCTGATCAGGACCCAAACTGTTTGACACTCTTACCTTAAATATAACTTTGAAACGTGTCTTGTAGACAACAATATAATGAAGAAGACAATAAAGCGGTGAAGAGGTTAACATCTTCCGAATAATTTGATCATGAAATGGTTAATGCAGTTATATCTTGTGCTGTTAGTCGAGTGTCGTTAAACTAAAGAAGCATTTTTAAACTTAAAAGACCAAACCATGGGTATCAAAAAGATTTGATCCAGATAAAACGCCGCGATTTCGTGGTGTCTGATCGCAATCCAAACTGTTTACAATGGTCAACCAAGTCTTGATCAGCAGGAAAAGGGTTAAGTGTGACAATATGCAGTGATAAGATTTGCCGGATAGTATCAACAATCATTTGAATCGAGATTAATGTGAGATAATTACAGTCAATTAAAATAGCGCAGATAACACTTGAGAACACCATTTCGTGACAAGGCATAAAGAACTACAGTCGAAACTCGATACTACGAACTCGCTTGTTTGGAGCCTGATCAGACGCCAGGTTACCCGGCGTCTGACCTGGCTCCAAACTGTTTGCATTGGAAATAATAGTTTTATCGTAAACGCGTTTATTTGGAAAGAATAACGTTTTCTCCACTGTACAAGGAGTCCCTTCCTATAACAACGCTTGTCGCTGGTCCCCAAACAATTAAAACCATTTTATCTAACACTTTCACTGCTGCAACATCGTCAGCTTATAATTGTCGTCTGCTGTTTTCTCAAAGTTACGTTTTAGTGCACACTTTAAGAAGAAATCATTATAATGACGAGTGACGAACAGTTTGAATCCAGATTAGACGCCGCGTGACGTGGCTTCTAATCATGATTCAAGCTGTTAGCTAATGTAAGCCAAGCCTTAATTTTCCCTCCCTATAACATTTTTTTTTTTTTAGATATTTTTTTTATTTCAACTTGTACATAGTACATCGTTATCAATATCATACAAAACATTAATACTACATATAACAACTCCCTCCAAACAACACACAGTCGTTTCTCCCCTAAAACACCAAAGGACAGATAACTCTGAACACAGGGGACTCAGGCTACCAATATTTTATTACTACTTAGAACTTGTACGCATTATACATGTATATACTGTGCGTAAAATCAAAATTCATTCAAAACTGAAATTAAATGTTGCATCCTCATCATCAAGGGCAATTAACTCTTTATTGATACACTTGATTTTATAATAACATAATCAAACCTATTTGAGAACTTATATCCATATATGGTTTTACAAGGTTTATCAGAATCCGTTCAAATCTGTAGACACTAAATTGTAAACAATACTACAATATAGCCTTTTCTAACACCATGGGTACATTAATGGTAGATAACTCTTGGCACAACACTTCGATTTCAACAGTAATTGTACTCGTACGAGAACTTATTACAGTCAAACTTTGATATCTCGAAGTCAGTTTTGTCGAACATACCCGTATTTCAAAGTTAAAACGTGGCTTATACGGGTATGTTCGACTTAACCGAGCATGAAATACTGCAATTCATATGTTGAACTATCAGATAGTTCGAGTTAAATGAGTCCGAGATATCAAAGTTCGACTGTAAGTACTTCTATTTATTTGTGCGAGTACAGTCGAAACTTGATAATTGGACTCGCTTAAACAATAATAATAATAATAATAATAGAAAAGACTTTATACATGTATAACAAGAGAGCTCATTTGGAAAAGACTAATCATGATCCATTAGGCCCTAAACATATATACAAGTACATAAAAAGGCATTTCATACTAAACAAATAATTAACAATATATCAATACTAACTGGATGTAGCAATTTGCAAGAATAAAAGTATCTTAAGCTTTTGAAATATTGTATTTGTAAAGTGTGCACTTGTCCTATGTTAACCCTTAGCCCGCCAAATAAATTGTCGTCTGCTATATTTCTCGTCTGCTGCAAGTTTCAAAGTGCTTCAAAGTTGCTCAAAATTGCTGAAAATGTTGTCCGAGTGTCAAACAGCTTGGATCCGGATGAGACGCCGAGTTACTCGGCGTCTCATCCGGATCCAAGCTGTTTGCATATGGAGCTATAGTCGTGAGTGGCAGGCTAAGGGTTAACAGTGAAGGCCTAGATCACAACTCATACTGGAGTTCTCTGATCAGGGTATGCACTGAGTGTACAGAGAAGACAAAAGATAACCCTTAAATAGTTCTAGCAAAATAAAGGACTAGAACTCCTTCAAAAACTATCACTTTATATACATTTTGTGCCAGTATAAAAAAAATCTATTGAAAACTCAAATGATACAGTGTTATCACTGTTCCATATGGCATTTTCAATACATGACAGGCAGATAACTCTTGACACACTTGTCTGATTTCAAACATAATCGAGCACATCCGAGAACTTATAGTAATATACAATCTGAGTAAGTTTGAAAAAGCTTGGATAAAAATTGTGACCTCAATATGACATGCATAATTATAAGGTTTCATAATCTAACAATTTTCATAATCGATCACAAAATATAAACAGACAGACCACTTCGATCAATCATCGATTATACAATCGAAATGATAAATTTAGAATTTTAGTATAAATATACTAGTAAAGTTGACAATAAAAAAATAAGACTATATTTTTTTTATTATTTTAATTGCACATCTGAAGAATGATACATACTGTAGTAAAGTGTTTTCATACATTTTATATTAGAATATATATAACCATATTACTTAGAAAATAACAAGAATATCGTTCCCAACGATGGATGCTCTCCACAAAGAAAATGCCCAAGATAAAGCATGTTTAGTAGGTGAACACAGTAACAAGTTTCATCAACTTACGATGTAACATTCAGGAGATATGCTTTGGACAAAAATGAATTAATTATGAAAAAGGATGGCAATTCAATATTTGGAGATGACAGGGTTATAATTCTTGTGTACTACACTTCTTTTTGTCATCCGCTAACACAGTATCAAGTTTCAAGTTACAGTGCGGCAGAAAATTTGATTTTTTAAAAAAATTATGTAGAAAAAGGGAGATAATTCAATATTGGGAGATGGCAGAGTTATGGTTCTTGAGTACAGCACTATTTCTGTCATCTCGTATCACTGTATCAAGTTTCATCAACTTACAATGCAATGCTCAGGAGATATGCTCCAGAACAAATTTGATTTTTTTTTTTAAATAGAAAAGGGAAGATAATCAAATATTGGGAGATAATAGAGTCATGGTTCTTGTGTACTGCACCTCCTTATGTCATCACCTATCACTGTATTAAGTTCCATTAACTTACGGTGTAGCAGTCAAGAGATATACTCCGGACAAAAAAAATTGTATTTTTAGAAAAAGGGAAATAATTCAATATTGGGAGATGACAGAGTTACCGTTCTTGTGTACTGCACTTCCTTTAGTCATCCTCTATCATTGTTACAAGTTTCATCAACTTTCAGTGTAACGGTCCAGAGATATGCTCCGGACAAAATTGATTTTTTTTATGAGAAAAAGGGAGATAATTCAAAATTGGGAGATGAGAGAGTTACGGTTCTTGTGTACTGCACCTCCTCCTGTCATTCTCTATCACTGTATCAAGTTTCATCAACCTACGGTGTACCGTTCAAGAGATATGCTCCGGACAAACGGACGTTCTCACAGTTGAACATTTGTTGGGTTTATTTTTTGTTTAAAAGTACCCAACAGTACACTAAAATACCCAACAATAACAATAGGGCAATCACGGAATGAATGGAATCTATTGTTCTCCCTACCCAACAAAGGACCTTTCGTGCGCTCGGACGGAAACACGGACGGACGGACAAAGCGGCGACTATATGCTCCCCCCCCTAAAGGGGAGCATAATAAAAACATGATTTGGATTAATTGATTACTTCATTTATTATCTATCGAAAGATCACTTTCGATCAATCATCGGAAATAATAGATCATTGTTTAGATATGAGTTTTTGCCGAGCAAATTTTTTTAATCTGACTGATCAAATACTTTGGAACAATTATAGACTCAACTCAAAAGCTATAAACCTTGGATCCTGGGAATGTGTTGCATGAAACGGCTAAGTCAAGGGAAGCAATTGAACCCTTTATGGCATGTTGGTGCTGACGTAGTTACCTCCCTTTGGCTACCATTGACTGATTAACCATAACTTGTAATTTTGTTCATCACATGTGGTATTGATGGCATGTTGCTCAATATTTCCTGAATAAAATCTATAATGTGTAAACTTCATTAAGTGTTACCGAAATGTTATATATTAGCATTATTTACTTATGGTTTTTTCTTCAAAGCTACGGAGCGGAAGCCCATAGATATCCTAAACCCAGATCTGGACTACGAATACTTTAGTAATTTATTCTCCCAGTCAAACCACGCCTATAGTTCTACTAGCTCAACGGCGATACCTGGGCCAAGTATGAGACCTAACCTATTGGCAATACTTGACGGACGTGACTTTGGACCAATGAAACCAAGGTTTCCACCCAGAACACACACAACGAGCACAGAGTCAAAGATGTCGATCAAGATTGAAGATTAGAGACAGTGTGATGAGTATGATAGATTAGAACTACATAGAATGGCCGAGAAGTTCTAAGAATATAACTTGACAATGAAATCCAAGAACCTACAGAAAAGTAACGACACCACCCCAAACGGATCATAATACGCCCACTGGCAGCCTTTAAGTTATAATATATCTGAGTACTTCAAGCACTGATAACTCGATAACGGAAAGTCGAATGTACCTCAAACTTGACTCAGCTTCAGATCTTTATGCATAATTATATAACATTTGTCTGAAGTTTCAATAACATCCTTCTGACAGTTTTCCAGAAAAACTCCGGACACACAAAATGTTGATTGTGGAACGAACGTACGGACGACCGTAACAGACAGGGTCACACCAATATACAACTACCTTTAGAGTTGGGCGTATAAGATGTTAATACCATTGTCAATATTGATAAAACAAACATTTATATTTAGCAATGCATTTGATCAGCCGGCCCCAAAAAAGAATAGAATTCTTCTACAAGTGGCATGGCCCTCAATTTGATCACCGGAGAACATTTGACCTAAGCTGATATGACAATAGGATAATTTAATTAAGCTTATTCTTTGTCATATGCCCACATGGGGTCTTGGCTTTAACCGTTTCCCTCATAGAAGTGAATTTTAGCGTATTTAATTTATTCCTCCGCTGAAAAAAATAGTTCCAGTTTATACCCTTATAAACAATTACCATAACAATATTTCTATATAGCCTAGCAGATGATAGTTTAAAGCAGGCTGAAAGTAAAGCAGAATGTGCCTTAAGGCACATTCTGCTTTACTTTCAACCTACTTTAAGTGATTACCTTTATTTAATGTTATAAACGGGTTATTGGGTGAAGGGTTAATAATAAACCAGAAACTTGAAAAACTGATGTAGTTACCTCCCTTTGACTACCATTGACTAATTAATCATGATTTTGTCACATGCGGTAATGATGACATGTTGCCTTATTTCCGGAATAAAATCTATAATGTGTAAACTTCATTAAGTGTTACCAAAATGTTATTAGCATTACTAGTATTTACTTTCTTCTGTTTTTTGTTCAAAGTTATGAAGCTGAAGCCAATAGATATCCTAAACCCAGATCTGGACTACGAATACTTTAACAGTTTATTCTCCCAGTCAAGCGACGCCCATAATTCTACTAGCTCAAGAGAGATACCTGGGTCAAGTATGAAACCCAACCAAGGTTTCTACACAGGCCCCAAAGTACGGTACACACAAAACGAGCATGAAGATGTCAATTGAGATAGTCCAAGATTGGAAGCAGGCGTTATGTGTATCTATGGTAGATTAGATCTACATAGAATGGCCGAAAAGTTCTACCAAAAACACCTTATGATGAAATCTGAGAACTTAAAGAAAAGTAATGAGAGCACATACATTATTAAAATATTATAAAAGTCTCCTTTTTTAATTCTCAATTTAATCTTGTCTTGTGACATCTTTTTGGAATCGTCTTGAAAAAGGTGAGCTAAAATAATGACAGTGAAAAAACCAAAATGTAGTGAAAACAAGCAGAAGAGTGCGTGTTGGATGGAAGAACAGGATTCAGCACAGTGCAGCTCACAAGTACAAACAGGGCTGCCATTTCTCCGAATTCTTCCTAAGTATTCGGATTTTTATCCTTGCTGATCGTAGCTTAAACCAGGCTGAAAGTAAAGCAGAATGCGCCTTAACGCGCATTCTGCTTTACTTTCAACTTGTTTTAAGCAGTCATGTGTCTTCAAAACAAGAAACAGACTATAGGGTAAAGGTATGATAAGTAAAATTTCGTCTGAAAATTTGAGAAATTGAAATCTTAGGATTTTTATGATCAACTTATGGCAGCACTGTACAAAGTGATGAGCCTGAGGGCACAACAGATGATAGACCTTGACAAAGACATGAGTGTTGACTGCACCAAAAATGATTTTTTTCCCAATGGTCAGTCTTTAAAATATAAGCTGTCGACACTTCATTACTACCTGGGAACTTTAACTAACGAAAAGGTGGAGGATGTGTGGTACAGTTAGGGAGTACATGGAAAGTGTGAAGCGCCATCCGGTAACTATGGTTTACCAGGTGAGTGATATAGGGCCATCATGACCCTCTTGTAATTTAATTATACATGCCTTTATACTCAGTTAATGTAGAACATCAGAGCCAATTTTATTTGCCAGTGCAGACTATAGAATTGACTCATCGATCATGTCTGCCTCACTGCAGTATCACAAAGGTTGTTTGTTTGATTTTCTTTCATTCAGACACACCATGGCCAGTGCTGCAAAAGGCAGATGGCAAGCACAGGAAGAGGCCCTGGTAGCAACAACCGTAGAGGCTGTGCTTGCAGCGCTGGGTCATTCGGCCACAAGCGGAGAGTGAGACAGCGTCTCCGGCTACCGTTGAGGCCGAACCTACAGAGCAGAACAAATCTCAAGATGTAGACGGAGAACAATCAGAACATGTGTCTGACTCCGATAGAGGCAAGCCCCTTTAAGCAGAACCAGCTGCAGACCGTTAATGGGAACCAGCTTACGAATAGGGCAGAGGCAATTGTTGAACCCTCAGACCAGTCAAAGGATAACCCAAGGGCAGACCAATCCTTAGTGGGTCAATAGTTGATGGGCACGTGTACAACTGGATCCAGTCAAACTACAGGTACATGTAGTAAGAATACTAATGATTCAGAGGCTGAATCATAAAGAGATGTTGTGCCGCTTAGAATTAAGCAAGCAATATGGGACAATGAATTTATAGAGCTGTCTGACTTGCTCAAGACACAAGACAATAGTGCATATGCGGTACAGCTCACCGCAGAGGGCACTTTTGCATTAGAGAAATTAGAAATTAAATGTATTTTTTAAGTTTTGACCTATTACAACCGTTTCATATAACTTTGTACCACAAATGGTGTCGTAAGTCAGATTATAAAAATCTCAATTATTATTTATTTATCCATTGAATCCTGTCTTGTGACATCTCTTTGGAATCGTCTTGATCTAATCCTGTCTTGTGCCATCTCTTTGGAATCGTCTTGATCTAATCCTGTCTTGTGACATCTCTTTGGAATCGTCTTTTCAAGACAATTCCAAAGAGATGTCACAAGACAGGATTAGATCGAGAAAATTGAAATTAAATGTATTTTTACGTTAAGACTTACAAACCGTTTTTGTCATACAAAGTTTTTATGAGATGGACCCTTGTATACCTGTAATCCATCTATGAGAGAAGGTTCAACCAAGAATTTTGTTACAACATTGCCCAACAAACATACAGACAACCCAGAGCCAGAGTTAGTGGGATTTACAGTCACAGATCCACTAGAGCCCAGGGGGTTATTGCCCAGGAGGAACCCCGAGTTTCTAGCAGTGACACCAACGTCCTGTTGGGGAAACGAAAAAGGGTCGATAGAAATGACGAGGAGTTGAAGATTTCAAAGCTGCATAATAGTAGTTCAGACACGTTGTTAAAGGGGATTATGCACGACCAATAAAGATTGCCGAAAGACAAATTCTCCTCGAGCAGGAAATATAACCCCTATGAAGAAAAGGGGGAATGGGGGTATGGTACTGGGGTAGGGGTGCGTGACATAGATGTTGAGAAGGGTCAGTATCAAGGCTCCAAGGTTACAAAGCTTTTGGGTTGAGTTGAGAGTAGATTTCAAGCATTTAATTGGTCAGGTTTGAGCCTAGGCTCTAATCTGACCAATCAAATGCTTGAGAAAGATATCAGACTCAACTCAAAAGCTTTATAACCTTGGCCCCAAGGTTTTAAAGTTTTGGGGTTGAGTTTGAAGTAGCACTCAAGCATTTGATTGGTCAGATTTGAGCCTAGACTCTAATCTGACCAATAAAATGCTTGAGAATGATATCAGACTCAACTCAAAAAGCTTTATAACCCTTGGCCCCAAGGTTTTAAAGCTTTTGAGTTGAGTTTCAAGTAGCACTCAAGCATTTGATTGGTCAGATTTGAGCCTCAGCTCAAATCTGACCAATCAAATGCTTGAGAACAAAATCACATAATCAGACTCAACTCAGATGTTTTATAACCTTGGACCGGAACTATCCTGCACCATTCCGGGAAATAATGACCCTGTATTCAGTGTTTAACCCTTAGCCCGCCAAATAAATTGTCGTCTGCTATATTTCTCGTCTGCTTCAAGTTTCAAAGTGCTTCAAAGTTGCTCAAAATTGCTGAAAATGTTGTCCGAGTGTCAAACAGCTTGGATCCGGATGAGACGCCGAGTTACTCGGCGTCTCATCCGGATCCAAGCTGTTTGCATATGGAGATATAGTCGTGAGTGGCAGGCTAAGGGTTAAGCCAACAATCACTAACAATGACAACTAATTTTCATACTTTCTTTCAGATATCTGTGAAAGGGGACAAAGAAGACGACATAGATGAGAAGGAGGGTCAGTATTCAGGCTCCAAGGTTATAAAACTTTTGAGTTGAGTTTGACGTAGTTCTCAAGCATTGAGAACAATTTGACTCGACTCAAAAGCTTTATAACATTGAACCCTGGTCTCAAGGTTTTAAAGCTTTTCAGAGAGTCTGGAGTAGTTCTCAAGCATTTGATTGGTCAGATTTGAGCCTAGGCTCAAATCTGACCAATCAAATGCTTGAGAACGATCTGGCTCAACTTAGAGGCTTTAAAATCTTAGACCCAAACTTTCCTGCACAATTTTGCAATTCAGGGAGATAATGATACTATATTCAGTGTTTAAGTCACAATCACTAACAATAACAACACATTTTCATATTTTCTTTCAGATATCTGTGAAAGGAGACAACGAAGACGACATAGATAAGAAGGAGGGTCAGTAGCCAGGCTCCAAGGTTATAAAACCAATGGACACAGGGAGATCACAATTATAGCTCACCTTGGCACTTAGTGCCCGATGAGCTAAGGGTGATACCAAGTTCTCAAATAGCCGAGACAGATGAAATATATAACTATTAAATACAATTATGTCATTGGTATTTGCAGCCAAAGAAGGTGATTTCAAGTTCAACACAACCACCCTCAAGTGCCAGTACTCAATTCCATTTTATGCCCCGCACTCAAAACTGAGCAAGTACTAGTTGAAAATATTAACTATATGCACTAAAATGCAAGAACATGTACTTTGTATCCCCTTTACAGAGAATACGAGTGCTGGGAGGATCTTATGTAAATTAAAATTAATATAAATGGTTGGTTTATCCATTATAAATAGTTACTGTTTAATATTATCTGTGGTTTATCCAGTTTATTATTAGTTACTGTTTAATATTATCTGTGGTTTATCCATTTTATTATTAGTTACTGTTTAATATTATCTGTGGTTTATCCAGTTTATTATTAATTACTGTTTAATATTATCTGTGGTTTATCCATTTTATTATTAGTTACTGTTTAATATTATCTGTGGTTTATACATTTTATTATTAGTTACTGTTTAATATTATCTGTGGTTTATACATTTTATTATTAGTTACTGTTTAATATTATCTATGTTTTCAGTAAGAACAAAAGCTACACAGAAAACAATGCATTGTACCACACAACTGAAGGCAGCCAACTCCTTGGAGGACATTGTCTCTGATACTGTGGCATGGCGGAATTAATCCCCATATTTGTAAACAATGGGCGAAATCCACGATTTTTACGGGATAGGGTGAATATTTTAGAAGAGTTGAGAGAGGGGGATGTTTTGTCTCGTTACCGCATAGATGGACCTTCGATAGTGGAGCTATGTGGCCTGCTAGAAGCTGATTTGGCCCCAACAACTAGAAGAACCCACTCAGTTGATGCGTTAACGCAGGCAAACCCAGGATACAGCACAGATATGTTGAGTCCACTTCCATTATTGTTTTCTTCAGTTACGAAAGCTAGGTATATTAAAACCCAATACATTTTGCTTATGATGGCAAGGAGATGAAGTCATTCCGCACATTATATGGCTTCAACTAAGTCCAAACTGGATGGATGGGAGACATATTGTCCAATAAAGACAATAGAGTGACATATATTAAGGCCTCAATTTCACCAAGTCAGCCAGGAGTTGGACGTAAGAACTATGATACATGGATATCTGTAACTGGCACAACAGACTGTTCGATACAAACTGGACATTATACCTGTCCTGCTGGAAATGGAAACACCTATAGCCATGTGTCTGCTATCACTAATGCTATCACTTTGATAGTGTAAAGTGGGAAAAAAAACAACCCAAAACATTGGCCTAAGCTGACTTATGAAGACTTGGTAAGCTATTTGGATACATAGAAAGGCTTATGATGGCAAGGAGATGAAGTCATTCCACACATTATATGGCTTCAACTAACTCCAAACTGGATGGATGGGAGACGTATTGTCCCATAAAGACAATAGAGTGACATAATTATAAACGGGTTGGTCCCCTGAATTAGTCATACCGTTTATTCAGGTGAGCCTTGTTCTGGGTTCCCGGCAGTAGAGCTAACCAAGGCCTTGTGCAACGAAGTGCTACCCATTGAAGAAAGATGATATAGAAGACCATTTAGAAGTGTTTCAAGAGATAACATCCTGAAATATTTACAAGGGTAAGCTCACATTACCTATCTTACGCCATAGATATTAACTCTTTCCTCCCTGAAACTTTAAATGGTCAATGCCAGTTTCCATTTTAGACAAGTCCATTTCTGACTTTTAAGGGTTGTTTTTGTCAATGTTTGGCATTATAACAAACAGTGAAGACCCTGATCAGAGGGCTCCTTTCGGAGCCCTCTGATCTGGGTCTTCACTGTTTGCATAGGACATGTGTACTATTCACATGTACACTGTTTTAAAAGCACGCCTATATGCGTGACTAGGGTTCAAAGAGTTAAGGCCACGATTTCACCTAGTCAGCCAGGAATTGGACGTAACAATTACAAAACATGGATACCTGTAACTGGTACAACAGATTGTTTGGTACAAACAAGACATTGTACATGTCCTGCTGGAAATTGACACACTTGTAGCAATGTGTTTGCTAATATTCAGGGCCCCGTTTCATAAAACTTCGTACAACAAATGTTGTCGTAAGTCAGATTATAAAACTCTCAATAAGTATTTATTTCTCCATCTAATCCTGTCTTGTGACATCTGTCTTTTCAAGACGATTCCAAAAAGGTGTCACAAGACAGGATTCGATAGAGAAATTAGAAATTAAATGCATTTCAAAGATTTGACTTACGACAATATTTGTCGTAAGAAGTTTTATGAAACGGGCCCCAGGAATCCAGATAAGAGGGAGTAAACTGCACAAATCAAGTATTTTCTCACTTATATAAGCATCATATCCTATGGTGTTACTACTCATTTGAATCGTCTCTTCGAGACGATTCTAATGAATACTGACAGTGACACCATAGGGTTTAAAGCAAAATAAAGATTTTAGTTTTTGAAATACCCCCCTTATCTGGAGCTCTGATTATTTATGCTAATATAGTATTGTATGGTGAAATTTATCATATGTTATGCAATGTGTTAAAAAACCTGCTTGCTAAAATGCTGATTTCTTTTTTGTCCACGGACTTAGTGAATTGACACTCAGTTGTCAATATTAAAACTTTACAGGTCTACACGGTGGTTGAGATACCTTACAAGATTACATACTAAGTTTTCTTAGTTGTATATAGTATTAGTTTTTATAGCAAATAGTCACATTATGTTAAGTGATGAAGAGGAAAAGATTGGATTGGCTACAGGAGGAGAGCCGTTTTCAGAGGCTGATAAAAACTTTTGGATGCTTTCAAAGGACTTCATTTTGAAACACCTATAGAGTCTACGGATGATTTGTTAGCCTTTATGAAGAAGTACAGCATAGTGGCCGGTGGCAAAGGAGCAATTCCAAAGAGTACAAAGCCCACGGGTCCATTAATCAAGGATGATACAGATCCTATATATCCCATACCTCCTGTTGGAACTAAGCATCCAGCTCCTGATCCACCTAGTGAACATAGCCATGGGACTTCGCATTCTGCCACCTACCATTTTCCCAAGCTTTCATTTTTCCATGGAGAGGGAAGTAAAGACGATGTCGGCTGGGAGACATTCAAATTTGAGATAGAGGCATTGAGGAGAGAGAAACTGTTTAAGGAGGAACAGATCTTACAAGGAGTCCGTAGAGCCGCAAAAGGGGAAGCTGGCAATAGTTCTGAATTATACTTTTTAACCGTTTGGTTAATAAAATTTGCAAACCCGATCTGCCTTGGTCGTTGGTTCTACTCCTCTATTATTCTATTGTTAGTTTTTGGGTAAAATGTAAGTATGTTCCTGTTTTTAAGGCAAAGACCAGATAATGGAATATCTGAAAAGGTGCCAGCCACAGTCACTGTTAGCTCTTGGAAAACACCAGCAGTATGTAAGAGTAAGAACAAAGCTGTTCAACGAAAGAAAAACACTAAGAACAAAAGCCAAAGGAACGCTTAAGAGAATTACAATGAACAAAACATGTTTCTGAAGGGTACGAGGGGTAAAACACAAAGAGCAGGCTGCTTGACACTTTTACAAGGAGTGTTTCATAACTAACGAACTTTTACAATAACTTCGATATAATTTGAAGGACATTCCAATACAAGAGATTTCTACCTCTGTTTGACCCCAGACGTCATCAGCGTATAGTAGAACCTCTCTATTACGACCACTAAAAAGAAGGATAAGTCACTGTATAAAAGACAGGTGACAGCTTAAAGCAATGTAAAAGTGAAACAGAAAGCTCCTGTAGGAGCTTTCTGTTTCACTTTCACATTGCTTTAAGCAGTCACCTGTCTTAAACAACTTATATTTGACATAACTTAGTGGTCATAATAGAAAGGTTCTACTGTACCTGTTTTTTCACCCCTTTAGTGGATGTGATACAACTTCATCCATTCAAGGAAAGGGTAAAATATTTAATGAAACCTGGAAAAAGATGCCAAGTGTAACGGCCGATGTTTGTTTCGGCCATTTCGTTGTTTGTCTAATTTGAATCTGGCGCGACTGGACGGTACCTGTCTATTATTAGCGGGTAACGTCACGTCGCATCGGATTACATTATAATATATGACGTCAGAACGTAATTGAAAGAAAAATAAACAAAGGAAGAAAACAACAAGAAAAAAATTATAGAATATCCAGGAAGGAGAACAAAATCGGTATGTAAATGAATTGTATTTAAATTTCTAAAATTATATTTGTTATGTTAATTAATATTTGTGTTTCTATAATATTAATTACCATAATTTTATTTGTTGAGCAAAAATGTGTCTATGTGTATCTCTATATTTCAGTTTATTTATTTCACTATCTATCTACCTGTTTCCTATTCTGTCTGTCTGTCCGCCTTATCGTTTCCCCTTCTTTCTGCTCCTTATGATTATTATGTGATTGTAAAATGTGTTTTTATTTTTATTACAGAGAATCGCTTATGTATACACGGTAAATAAAGAAAAGAATAAAGCGCATCTACTCGTCTTCAATCATTCCTGGGGGATTCTACACCAAGTATAACTCCAGGGTGCAAGGTATGAAAAGCTTTATAACGAAGCACCACTATGTGCCAGGTGAGCTAAAAAGCATTACAACTGATTCGGTCGGTGTCAGTATAGGGTGACCGACAAGGAGATCGGAATGGCGGTGCTGAGCCTGAAATATGGTGGTCTCCTATCAAAAAGCGCAGCACCACGTAAAAACACGCCGAAAGGCGAACGCAAAAAAAGATATAATAGTATATGGCAAAAGAAATATATTTCATTTGAAATTTATTATTTATATGAAGCCGGTATTCAATAATCATCGGTATTCAATAATCATCATGATCTACAAGTATTTGACTAAAGTTATTGTAGTTACTAGTCTCACAAAAATTAACTTTCAAAGTTTGGGGACAGTGTTTCTTAAGCCATGGATCCAGTATGATATCTTTAGCTTTATTTAAAGTTTGATACCAATGGAAAATCGAGTGTGCTGCCTTACACAAGTTTAATTTATTTAAATCAAGAGCTGTAGGTGCGAATTCTGGGTCATGCTCCAATGATCAAGCATTTACTCCATAGGAGCAATTGCTCAGTTTTCCAAAACGTTTTCAAAAGTCTAATCTTGTTTTATTTTTATTTTTTTCTTCATATTTTGAATCAAATGTAGAAAGTCATATTTTAAATATAGCATATGAGGATTACAATCATATTGGGTTTAAATAACAAAACTTTAAACTTAAGTAAACTCCGCTTGTAAAGATATCGATTATAACGATATACCGCTTGTAGCGATACAGATCCGAAGGTCCCTGTGATATAAACCTGTGATAATCGACCATTTAAACTAAGACTCTTGTTTTGGCCTTTTATACAAGTGCTTGCTTAATGCAGATCAAAAGTAGTGCAGAAAGGTCCTACAGGAGCTTTCTGCACTACTTTTGTTCTGCTAAATATTGGAAATTTTGGAAAACCGCTTGTAACGATGTTCAGATGTAACAATATTATTTTCATGGTCCCCTGAATATCGTTACAAGCGGAGTTTACTGTATATGAATTGTGACTAAAAGCAAAGGCAACAACTCGAGCAAGTCGTCCAGTGAAATACAAGACAACACCATGACCAAGGATGTTAAAAAGCAAAAGCAAGGTAAAACAAAAATAGTGACGGTGTCAATCCAATACCCCTACTTCACAATAGTCTGTCACACGGTTTTTGGCGATAACATTTTTATTCCTGGTTATTTCGAGCTGAAACTTACATGACGTGTATCATCGTTTTTTATGAACTCTGAGGCGAAATTTCAGTTGCATCCTACACAAGATGCAAAATTTCCCATAGACCCCTATTGAAACAAGAGCCCCATGGGGCATATTTCACTCACCTGAGAACAGCTGACAAAATGGAGATAATGATTTATGTCCAAGACGGAGTCATTTTTTACCCAAAGGGCATAATTTGAACAATCATAGATGATGCTATGTGCCAAATACCTAAGATCAGGGTACTAAGGTTTTAGACAAGAAGATTTTTTAAGTTTCCATTGAAAAAATCTATTTTTAGCTCCTGTGACCTAGATATGCAACAGACTGAAACCATTTGAACAATATAGGTAAAGGACATCTAGAAGTGTCACCATGCCGAATATCAAAGCTCTGGCCATATTAGTTTTAGAGGAGAAGACGTTTGAAAATATTACTATATAACTCTTGGTAAAACTGTTACACCCGGGGCGGAGCCAATTTTGACCCCAGGGGCATAATTTGAACAAACTTGGTAGAGGACCAGTAGGCGATGCTATGTGCCAAATATCTAAGCTCTGGCCCTTGTAGTTTCAGACAAGAAGAATTTTTAAGTTTTCATTGAAAAAATCTATTTTTAGCTCCTGTGACCTAGATATGCAACCAACCAGAATTATTTGAACAATATTGGTATAGGACTTCTAGAAGTGTCACCATGCCAAATATCAAAGCTCTAGGAATTTTAGTTTCAGAGAAGAATGTGTTTGAAAATTTCACTATATAACTCTTTGTAAAACTGTGACCCCCGGGGCAGGGTCAATTATGACCCCACGGGGCATAATTTGAACAAACTTGATAGAGGACCTGTAGATGATGTTTTGTGCCAAATATCTAAGCTCTGGCCCTTGTAGTTTCAGACAAATTTTTTTTTTTAAGATTTCCTTATTTTTTCACTTTGGTTGCCATGGCAACCAGAGTTCTACATTATTTTTAATTCTTTGAACAAATTTGAAAGAGCTTGACCCAAGGAACATTCCTGTAAAGTTGAAATCTGTCAAGCGGTATAGGAGGAGATGTCATTTGAAGCAATTGTTAACGACGACGGACACAGGGCCATCCCAATAGCTCACCTTGAGCCTTTGGCTCAGGTGAGCTAAAAATGTATGTGACTTAAGCACATTGACAATTGTTTTTTAAGGTTTAACAAGCCTTACTGAGTGTGAAAAGTGGCACCTCAACACAAAAGTGTGAAGCCTTTAATTGGGCAACCTTGTCAAACTGTGCAGAACTTTTGCCTTTGCATCGAAGACATTACAGTTGAACAACTCACTTAAGGCTTCTTTTCAAAAGAAAGTAGTCCGTATAACAGGCAGAGAACTGTCTCCAAGAGCTTCCCAATACCTAGCACCCACATCCAGAAGAGCGAACAGTCACAGAAAATATCAGAAGACATTAACTTACAACAGACGGCGGCGGTACAGACGAGCAAGGCATGAAAACCGGTACCGTCTAATGAGAAGTAAAGGTCTAATTGTAGAGGAGTGCCTCAAGGAGGAGACAGACGGGACCGCTGAAAAAATGTAATGCTTATTTAGTTTAAATTGACAGGACAGAATAAAAGATACATAATACAGATACCATAAAAAAAACTCTGCCACATTCAGAGCAGAATGTATAAGATCTGAAGCTGATCGAAACAGAGGCTATGAAACACACAGACTCCCCAAATAAAAATTACTCAAGATTATGCAGGGCTCCAGATAAGAGGGGGTAAACTGAACAAATCCAACATTTTCTCATTCATTTTAGCACCAAATCCTATGGTGTTACTACTCGTTAGAATCGTCTCTTCAAGACGATTCTAATGAGTAGTGACACCATAGGGTTTAATGAAGAAATAAAGATTTAAAATTTTGAAATACTCCCCTTATCTGGAGCCCTGATTATGGAAGGAAATATGGAGATCCTGAGGAGACAACTGGGGTTCCTAGTTAGCCAGGCTGCTCAGATAAAAGCCGACAGGAACTGTAGGTCAAAGATCGTCCCATTTTGAGTGTTTCTGATGTTATTTAGTAGAGTAAATTATATATATTCAACAAGATATCTCTTTTTTTTTATTTTGTTTCATTCGATTTGATTTGATTTGTTATGATATTACATCGCTTTTATCAGTATTTCAGTCATATCAGAGTCTGCAAAGGGCAAACAAACAATTTTATTTTAATGGCCTTATCTGGAGCACTGTCAAATCACTGACGAGGAAAGGGTTCCATCAACATGTGTACTACCAGTATGTCTGTAATATTGAATGCCCAGATGCCACAAGGAAAGGGACTGCCCAAGCCATCCTGAGTGAAATGGAAACCTGTGGAGTTTCAACAGGGTTCAAGGTTATAAAGCTTTTGAGTTCAGCCTATAAGGATGTTACAAATCAAATATAAATATTGTATGTTAAGGAGCAAATACCACTGGATTTTATATCTGGCTTAACCCTATACCACATAGCCTGTTTCTAGTTTTGAATGCCAATTTAAAGCAAATTGAAAGTAAAAAAGAACATGCCTTAAGCAAGAATCTGCTAAGATATGGAAACTATTTTGTATGCTGCATAAGCATGGTTGTATAAAGTATAAAAGGTTTCTTCAGTGGAGGAATAAATTAAAGGTGTAAAAAACACACACTTATAAATGGAGTAATGCATTAACCCATTACCCCAAAGCCTGTTTCTGGTAGTGAAGATAGGTGACCCCTTAAAACAGGTTGAACTTATATATAGCAAAAAGCGCCTTACCGTGCATTCTGCTTTACTTTCAGCCTGCTTTAAGTGGTCATCTGCAAAAAGACGTTATCTTATATAATATGCTGCATATTCATGACTGTATAAACTGGAACTATTTTCTGCAGTAAAGAAATAAACCTGAGGCGTAAAAAGGCTTATTTAGAGGATAATGGGTTAAGAGAGGAAGCACTGTATCACAGACCTAAAACCCTTGCTTTCAACAGAAGAAACTCTATTACAGGGCTCCAGATAAGAGGGAGTAAACTGCACAAATCCAACATTTTCTCACTTATTTTACATCAAAGCCTATGGTGTTACTACTCATTAGAATCGTCTCGTCGAGACGATCTAATGAGTAGTGACACCATAGGGTTTAAAGCAGAAATAAAGATTTTATTTTTTAAAATACCCCCCTTATCTGGAGCCCTGCTCTATTACAAACGTTAACTCACAGAACTTGCATCACATTCATTTAACTCTTCCAATACAATGAACCTGTTTCAAATAAACTCATTACATTTGCAAGCAGTATAGACCCAATCAGAGGACTCCTATAGGAGCCCTCTGATCTGGGTCAAAACTGTTTGCTAATTTAGACTGGTCAGTATTTATTAAACTACCCAGAATTTCAAATAGACTGGTTCTTGTTTTGGTAACAAAAAGATCCACAAGGGAACCTAATAATCCACAGGAGTTACTGAGTGTTGGAGGAGTTAATGGAGTAATGTGTTAAGAGAGTAAGTACTGTACCCTGTATTGAACAGAAAGTTCTATCACAAACAGCAGAGCTCCAGATAAGGGGAGTATTTCAAAAACAAAAATCTTTATTTCTGCTTTAAACCCTATGTTGTCACTAATCGTTAGAATTGTCTCGAAGAGTAGTAATACCATAGGATTCAGGGCTGAACTTTGTGAGAAAATGTTGGATTTGTAATTTGGGGAGTATTTCAAAAATTAAAATCTTTATGTAACACCGTAGGATATGGGGCTGAAATGAGTGAGGAAATGTTGGATTTGTAATAATGGAAGTATTTCAAAAGTTAAAATCTTTATCTCTGCTTTAAACCCTAAGAGACGATTCTAATGAGTAGTAACACTATAGGATTTGGGGCTGAAATCGGTTGGATTTGTTCAGTTTACTCCCATCTTTTCTGGAGCCCTATTAACACAAACTCACAGGACTTTCATCACACAGTTAGATCAGTCCATATCAGTCAGTAAGTCAAAGGGGTTGTTAATCTTAATTCCAGTTTGTGTCTTTTCTTCACTTTCCACAGTAACTGTTCCTTTCGTTTTAGAATCCTCGTCATCCTCCGATTCTTCAGATTCAGACTCTGTGTCTGCAGAAGCTTTATCTCCTAGACGGTACTTGTGCTGCTGATCTATGAAGTCCGAAGTTTCTGGATGGCTTTCAAAGTTTTCTGAAAGAGAGCATGACAACCTTGAAGATATTTCAACACGAGACATTCAGTAAAACCTCTCTATTATGACCGCTAAAACGAAGGCTAATTGATTGTATAAAAGACAGGTGACAGCTTAAAGCAAGGTGACAGTAATTTACTAAAACAGAAATCTCCTAATGGAGCTTTCTGTTTTACTGTCACCTTGCTTTAAGCAGTCACCTGTCTTAAACACCCAATAAATAACAATCTAGTGGGCATAATAGAGAGGTTTTACTGTATGGTCAAAACCTCTATGTACAACTCAACAAAATGTAGAATATTATTAAAGGCAGGGTTCGAATTTAAGCTCGCATACTCGCAAATTTGTAAATTGCAAGTGATTTTTCCACGAACTCGCAAAAAAATGTGAGTACGGTTTTTCGGACAGCTAAACACAGTAAAACGTCTGTAAGACTATGCTCGGTTTATTCCGTAACATTTCGAGTGGAGGAAATGGACGAGTAGACCAGCGAATACTTTCCGTAAGCCAATCATAGCTTCTCGAGCAGTTTCAACATCTTTTTTGTCTGTAAGAATGACGTAATGACGGACTTTCCCAATTCTCATTGGCTAATGAAACGCGCACTTTGCTACTTCGGAGTTCCGATGTGTAAACACGCAACAACCGAAACCGTTCTTCAAAGACGGGGCCATTTAAAAGACTCACACGAGTACAAGTATCTTCTAATTCTACTGTGACATACAATAATACTGTTTATTAACCACAGCCCTGAAATATACGACCAGTGAAAAAAACGTTTGTATCGTAGACGGATTGGCGATCTAACCTGACCTAATTTTCGAGTAATGAAGTAGCATCGTGTGCGGCCTGCATAGTGCATACAGCATGCATTCTTCCTAATATCATAAAATGTAAGAAAAATACCCCTTCGTTATGTACACGTAGATATGAAAATCAAGATATTATCCCTTGTCAGCTGTAACCACAAATGTACAGTATGAAATACACGAAGTGTAGGTAGATCGTATTTGATTTCTACACAAGTCTGTGTCGGGTTAAAAGTTAAAACATATATGTTCAGAATGACAGCTTAACATTCGCGAGTAGTTGTTTGCATTTTGCGAGTAAGTTCAAAAGTCACTCGCAAAAAAATGCAAGTGTAATTTTTAGCTAATTTCTAACCCTGTAAAGGTTTCTGAAAACTGATTTACTTTCAATCTGAGCAAAAAACAGGATGCCTGATCAGACCCCGGGAAATCTGAGTCTGACCAAGCTCCTATTTTTTATGAACATGATGATTTTAAGCATCTAATCAGGATCTAAACCGTTCATAACTCTTATCAATATTTCTTTAGTCAAGATTTCACTTTACCCCATAGCCTGTTTCTAGTATAGAAGGTAGGTGATTACTAAAAGCAGGTTGAAAGTAAAGCTGAATGCACCTTAAGGCGTTTTCTGCTTAACTTTCAAACTGCTTTAAGCTACCGTCTGCTAGGATATAGGAATTTTTTCTTGTTATGCATATTCATTATTGTATAAACTTGAAATGTTTTCTTTATTGTAAGGTAAAAAGGTGTATTTATGGAATAATGGGTTAATTAATTACCTCTGTTTCTAACTCATATCAATATTTCTTTAGTCAACATTTGAAAAAATTTCAATTTGGCATTTAAAGATTGCAGATGACAATATTTCAGCAGACAGAAGTTTGTCAGTGAAGGAGTTAATTACCTCTGTTGCTATGGTAACCCGGTGGGGTATGACACAGACAGATCCTGCCCTCTACTGCCAGTCTAAGGAGATGGTTAGCCCCTCTGTATGTGTCCAGCCGAGCTGCCTTGGCTGTTACAAACCCTCGCTTCTCTGCCCAAGCTGACAAAAACAGAAATGTGTTTGTAAAACCTGGATGATCCACTGTATGCTTTACAATAAATGCGAACACTTTTTTAGACTACAGTAAAACCTCTATTACGACCACAAAAGTGCGTTATTTAAAATTAGGTGTTTATCATTCGTTATGATTTTTCGTCGTTTTTTTTTTTTTAACAGTATTTCAGTCATATAGCGACGTCCAGCTAATTACAGGTGGAGGAAGACCCCAGAAGCCCTTTATGCACTGTTTCAGGCACAAATCGGTAATTGGGTAGAACCACCGATCTTCCGCATGCCAGCTGGAAGGCTTCCCAGCATGAAACATTCAAATGACCAGAGTGGGATTTGAACTCACAGCAATGAGGAGCTTAGTGATGTAAGTCACAGTGTTTTTAGGTGTTTACTACAGGTGACTGCTTAACCCAATACCCCCTAGCCCAGTGTTTTCTCCAGTCCGCGCCCTTGCGTTTTTTAGCACACTAAAATTACGAAGAACGCACTTGCATACTTACACGGGGTCCTTTAGGGCGCACTCGCGGTAATAAATGACCATTGTTGTTTTCAATGGGTAATCAGTTCAAACTCTATTTTGGAATTCCTCAAGATTACTATATATAGCTGTATAAAGTTCAAATAATAAACACAAAGATGAAACCGAGACTGTTCTCCATTTCCGCAACATGATCGTCTACGCGCTTTGTGCAGTTAAATTGCACTGCATTTCCAAGCTTCTAGAATGAGCATAATGCAGGTAGAATGCGGGACCAGTTAAAAAATATCGGTATTGCATAAAAATGAATCCGTATCTATCAAATTCGACAATGTATCGTCCCAAGATGAATTAAAACGATTGCTTTTCATGGTATGAACAATCAGATCCGAGTGCCTAAAGAGCCCGAGATAAATACGTGTTATTTGAAAAATTCGAAAAACTACCGAAAATCGGAATAGGGAGCCGTACAATGGTCCGGCAAACGGTTGTCCCGGAAAAATTATAATTGATAGTTTGATACCCCTCTAGGCAATAATTGAAATATACATGTATGGCAGACGATGCAGTGATCGAGTTGAAAATATTGAGTTTAGTAAACAGGAAACAAAACAGACGAACGGTCAGTAGATGTAGTTTAATCTCAAAATAAAAGTATCCCAAACCTTATTGAAAAGTCTAAACAAAATGTCGCAATGAGATTTTCCAACTCGGACTCGCTAAAAAATGTTTCTAAAGGTGAACAGAAATGACAGATCCCACAAAATTGGGGGAGGAGTCTTTATAGCAGCCAAAGATAGCATCACACAGGAGCCACAACCCCTACTCGGTACTGACTGTGAAATCGTGTGGTCGAAATTTCGCCTAGAACATGGCAAAGATTTGTACACAGCCTCGTTCTACATGCCCCACCGAAACATAAACTGTGTTAACGCTCTAAACGATTCATTGAAAAAGCTTTCATCTACTGCCAAAGACAAGTATATTATCATCGCCGGGGATTTCAACAGCCCAAATATCAACTGGGACACATTAACAGTTGAAAAAAATGCACCTGATCGTGATGTCCAACAAGCGCTGATCGACTTCTCTATCGAACACAGTCTCACTAAAGTTCATCATCAATCAACACGGGAAAATAACCAGCTTGACTTGGTCTTCACATCAAACTCGTCTCTAGTAAAAACCTCCACCTCAGTTCCTGGTATAAGTGACCATGCCATGATTGTCACAGACATTGATATCATTCTCCACTACATCAAGCAGAAACCGCGCAAAGTCTACCGCTATAACAAAGCCAACTGGGATGGGATACATTCAGAGCTAGTGAACATTGAAAGTGAAATTATCAACTTGAAAGAGCAAGACAAAGACTCACTTTGGAATCACTTTAAAACACGTCTCTCTTGCGCCTTAGAAAAACATGTTCCATCAAAATACTGCAAGACGAGAAAATCACTTCCATGGTTCAATCGCAGTCTTAAAGGAATGGTGAAAAAGAAAGCTCGCCTGTACAAGAGTGCCAAAACCACTGGGAATTGGACACAATTTAAAACCTTCCAGAGACAATGCAAGAAAGCATTTAAAAAGGCAGAAATTTCACATGTGAACAATATCATCGAAGAAGGCCTGAAAGAAAACAACACTAAACCCTTTTGGCGATATGTGAAATCCAAAAGGCAGGACAACATTGGAGTCCAGCCACTCAAGAAAGTAGGTCGTTTGTATAACAGCAGCAAAGACAAAGCACAAATTTTAGTTGACCAGTTCAAGTCAGTATTCACAAAGCACAACACGAGCAAACCAGAAACCAAAAAAGCCAGACACACGATTAAACCACTGAAGATCACCACGAAGGGTGTTGGGAAATTATTGGACAACATAAATGTACATAAAGCTATTGGACCTGACAAAATTCCAAACTTAATCCTGAAAAACTGTTCAAAATATCTTGCTCCTGCTCTGAGGCATATCTTGCAGATATCGGTAGACACAGGGAAACTCCCCGAAGACTGGAAAAGTGCAAATGTATCGCCAGTGTTTAAGAAAGGAGACTCCCACCTTGCTGAAAAGTACCGCCCGGTGTCCCTGACTTGTGTTACTTGTAAACTACTGGAGCACATCATTTGTAAGCACCTCCTAGATCATCTTGAACGAAACAGTATACTTACAGACCTAAACCACGGCTTCAGATCTGGTTTCTCGTGCGAGACCCAGTTATTGACCACAGTGCATGATCTCATGACAACCCATGATGAGAGAGAACAAATCGACATGATCATCCTAGATTTCTCAAAGGCTTTTGATACGGTGCCTCATGAGAGCCTCCTACACAAAATGGAACAGTACGGCATTAAGAACAACATCAATGACTGGCTAAGGGACTTCCTCACCAACAGAACCATGAAGGTTGTTGTTGATGGAGAAGAGTCAGAGCCAGTAACAGTCGACTCGGGTGTTCCACAAGGAACTGTGCTTGGGCCGCTTGCCTTCTTATGCCACATAAACGACCTGCCGGACTGTGTTAAATCAACTGTCCGACTCTTCGCAGATGACTGCTTGCTGTACAGGACAATCAAGACACGCAAGGATCACATTTGCCTACAGTCTGACCTGCACGCCCTAGAAGAGTGGGCCGCCACTTGGGGCATGAGGTTTAACGCCAAGAAATGCTACATAATGAGCATAAACAGCAAGTCTAGCAATTTCTACAACCTAGACAACCACATCCTAAAACAAGTCGACGAAAACCCCAACCTCGGCGTTACCTTCACCGAAATCCTGAAGTTTGGGACACACATCAACAATATCTGCAGCAAGGCCAGCAGGACCCTAGGCTTCCTAAAACGGAACCTGAAACACAGCCCAGCCCAGTGCAGGAAGACTGCATACCTCTCGCTGGTCAGGTCCACACTTGAATACAGCTCGGTTGTATGGGACCCATATCTGCAGCAAATTATCGAGAAGCTTGAAAGAGTCCAGAAACGTGCTGCACGCTTCATTACTGGCTACTACAAATCAAGAGAGGATGGATGCGTCACAAAGATGCTGAAGACACTCGACCTACCACCACTCCAGACAAGAAGGAAGATGGCACGCCTGACCTTCCTCTACAAAGTAGCTGAGGGGCTGGTGCCAGCAATGCCTATGCAATCCTATCTGACCCCTATTCGTGGAAAAAGACTCATAAAGCCATCTAAATTTAAAGACTGTGTAAGCTCAAACATAGTGACTAATCAAGCAGTGAACCACCACAAGTGCTTTAAGACAATAGAGTGTGACTCCTCTTTATGAGAACTCTTTTTTCCCTCGCACAATCGTGGAGTGGAATAACCTAGAGCCATCTGCTGTGAGCGCAGATACATTACAGAGCTTCAAGCAGGCTCTCCAGAAGTGCAACTAAACACTCTCTCTCCCGCCGCGTATATGCTGAAAGGCCCTGCAGCGTAATATCCAGATCCAGATCCAGATTGAAAGTGAAAGTAGCTTTACCATGTTGACATGCTTAATACGTACGAAAAAATAATCCCTGGCTGAATTACAACACAGACACGAAAACAGTGTTTTGTTCAGTTCGTGCAAGGAAATATACAGAAGACTGTATATTTCCTTGGTTCGTGAAGAATTAGACAAAACCCAGTCTGATGTCAGTAACATGCAACTTCAATGAAAGCACACTGACTCTGCATTTGCCTAAATTAACAGTGGTACGATTTGCTCTGACCGATTCATACATGAAACACACCATGGTTAAACAAATCAAAACATTTTATGATAATTGAAAAGCATGGAGACCGTTTAGTTAACTTCAAAACAGTATATTTAATAAGTAAATAATTTTTATTACAAAGTTTGAACAATTTTTTAAAAAGGCCCTCTAGTTTGGAAAAGGGCCCCCTAAACTGTTACCCATGGGCCCTCAAGGGCCCCCTGTGTGCAAAAGCTGGAGAAAACACTGCTAGCCTATTTATAGTCTTGAAGATAGGTGCTAGAATTTAGAAACTATTTCTTATGATTTTTATCTGTGAGAGTACGAATTGGAACTATTTTCTTCAGTAGATGAATCATTTAAAAGTCGAAAAAGGCGTATTTATGGGGTAATGGGTTAAAGCAAGGTGACAGCAAAACAGAAAACTTCATTTGGAAGTTTTCTGTTTTACTGTCACCTTTCTTTAAACTGTCAACTGTCTTTTATATGTACAATCAATGATTTACTATCATCTTGCACTTAGCAGTCAAATGACACTTTTCAGTTTTTGCCTACATATTTTCAGACCACTTTTCCGAAACTGACAAAAACAGCTTTTTAATTCACTGTATTATACCAAATTCTGATGCACTTATCACTTGCCCAATCAGAAATCACTTGCCCTGAGCTTAGGTTAGGGCAAAGACTGATTTTTAATCATGTAGTGGTCGTAATAGAAGTTTTACTGTATATCACATAAGTTTAATCAATTACCCTGTAGCCCGTTTCTAGTTTTGAAAATATGTAACCACTTAAAGCAGGTTGAAAGTAAAGCAGAATGTGCCATAAGGCACATTCTGCTTTACTTTCAACCTGCTTTAAGCTATTATCTGCTGGAATATAGAAAATATTTCTTATGATTTTATTTGTGACAGTATAAATTGGAACTATTTTCTTTAGTAGAGGAATTAATTGAAGACGTTGGAAGGCGTATTTATGGTGTAATGGGTTAAACGATAAGAATATCTGATATGATTTGAGTGTCTTTGGACAGTTTGAAGCCTGGTAAGACACCATGTTACCAGGGTTACACCAAGTTGCTCATAAAATTCCAATTTAAGGCCTTTCGCTACCGGAAGTCGGTCTTGCGGGCGAGCGGATATGCGTCTTGACGACACAGACTTCTTCCGTACGTGCTTATACTAGAAAATTTATATAAAGGAAATGTTGATACGATTTAGTATAATCCTTCATAACGCAGTCAGTACAGTGGTTGACTAGCAATTGAAAGGCCATAGGTTCGAGACCCATGCGAGCCAAATATTTTTTTAAGTGTCCGATATATTGACTTCTCAATCCATAACAAGCAGTGATCAAGGGACATGTTATGTTTTGTCTTCGTTGATTAGAATAAGTGATGTTATATACGGTCCAATTATATTTCCACTTACATGTACCTTTTAGTTTAATGACTTACAAGTCAATAAAATCGGTATACATGTATAAGATTTGATCGAACTATAAAGCCACACATTGAAGCTTTTCAAGATTGATATTGCCCATTATTATGTTTAAACAATATAATTAACCTTGTATGCAAGTCCATGAATAAATAATAATGCATTTTAATGACAGAATTTCAATTTTAAGGTAGGTAACTGTATTTCAACTTCTTTCCCATATTTTAATAAGAAAAACTGATATTACAACAAATCCTGACTGTAATATTTTCTAATTTTTTCTGACCAACTACTTCATCAACCATACATTTGAATAAAATGAAAAACAAAAACATTGAATGAGTCAGTTTTTTGTAATTCAATTTTTTAGCATTTTGCAAAATTTAAATAGCCGATAACATTTTTCTGAACACCTTTATTCAAAATGTTTTAGCTTTTCTTGTAATGAATGTTGTAGGCTACTTATGGGGCGAGACTTAAAGTCATTAGCTTTATTTATTTTTTAGAAAAATCAAATCATCAAAATTCCAGGTTTTTTCAGAAAAAGAGACCTAAAAGACAAACCACACGATAGATTTTGCCTATATTTTCACACATTGTTTCTTAGGCTATTATCATTCTTCATGAAAAGTTTCATACACATTGTATGGAAATTAAGCGCACATGCCAAGTACCTTAAAGCATATAACCTACCATCACAAACATCCATAGCCGACCATTTGACAGGTTTCTCTGGTGTGTCATGATCCAATGGTTTAAGCTGTAGTAGGAAGGGCAAGTCCATTCTCTGTGCCAGGTAAGATATGATCGAGTATGGCTCTCTCACCTGAGCCACTGGGTATATACCGCCTAGTATCTAAAAACAAAAACTTCTATCAGGGCTCCAGATAAGAGGGGGTAAACAGAACAAAATCAACATTTTCTCAATTATTACGGCACAAATCCTATTGTGTTACTACTCATTAGAATCGACTCAAAGAGACGATTCTAATGAGTAGTGACACCATAGGGTTTAATCCAGAAATAAAGATTTTAAATTTTGAAATACTCCCCTCATCTGGAGCTCTGTTCTAGTATTAAACCTTCCTTGAGACAAACTGCAACACACAACATAAACAGTAAGTTTACCTGCTGCACACTGCAAGTAAATATGTAGTGAAGAGTTTAGGCTTAAC
Organism: Gari tellinella; assembly: GCA_922989275.2. Lineage (NCBI taxonomy): Eukaryota > Metazoa > Mollusca > Bivalvia > Cardiida > Psammobiidae > Gari > Gari tellinella. The sequence continues at coordinate 72,941,289 of OV277865.1, read as the reverse complement.
TGATTATTTCCATTGCAAACAGTTTTGAGCCAGATCAGAAGCTGGGTCACCCGACGTCTGATCACGCTCCAAACTGTTTGCCACTCATATTAAAATAAATAAGGTGAGGCAATAGAAAGTAGAACCAGCGATCAGGCAGGTTTATGGTAGACAGATCTTTATTAAACAACGTTTTGGCCTAACACTAGGCCTTCATCAAATAAATAAGATAAGATAAGAAATATCTAACAGTTGACCTTCTGCATACTACAGGCAAATTTGTAGCAAAGAGTTTATGCAAAAATGATTATTTCCATTGCAAACAGTTTGGAGCCAGATCAGACGCCGGGTAACCCGGCGTCTGATCACGCTCCAAACTGTTTGCCACTCATATCAATATAAACTGAAAAAAATAGCAAACAATTGAAGTCTTCTGCAATGCGCTTGTGTCTCGTTTGACTGTTTTAACGGGTAAGATTAATGTCTTGTCCACTGTTTTGTTTGTGGAGACCTAAGTCAGCATACCTGCAGGGTTTTATCAACTCTTGAAGGGAACACCAAGCCCGGGCTGTCACACAGGCGTACAGTTGGGGTCAGGAATATTGTCTGGAAGTGTTTGGTGTGTCCAGGCGTCCGTGACACACTCACAACCTGAACAAATAAAACGAAAACTTTACAAACACGTACAAAACGACCCTTTTCTCTAAAACTTCTGTCAAAATGATCACAGACTAAATTCCAAACCGCATGAAAACCATCATAATAATATAAATGGTAAATCTGTGAAAGTTTGGAGCAAATCCCTCCAATAGAGTAGGAGCAGTTAGATGCACAAGATTTTTAACAGAAAGACAGACAGGCAGAAGGCATACAGGCAGAAGGCATACAATCAATATTTCTCGACCACTGTATACAGGAGACTTTACATTCAGTAGGAAATTACAGGCCCCGAGGTTATAAAACTCTGTGCTCAAAACTCAGAATTTTTCTCAGCTCATAACTCTTCAGCAAACATTTTATTGTATATCTAGTATTTGCATACATGATTATACTGTAATTTTGTATTCACATGAGGTTACAAAAATCAAATAAAACATGTTTTGTCAAAACAAGAACTTGTTATCTAAACTGAGTTTTGAGCACAGAGTTCGTTTTAAGTTTTATAACCTCGGGCCCTGGGCTCCAGATAAGGGGAGTATTTCAAAGCCTAAAATTTGTATGTCTGCAATAACCTTAGGGTATCACTACGATTCTAATGAGTAGTCATAATATAGGATTTGGTGCAGACATAAAAAATGAATTTGTTCAGTTGATTCCCTCTTTAATACTTGGGAGCCCTGGGAAAAGAGTTCAAAGGGTATTACAGAGTTCCCTCTCTACAACAGCCTTCCCAACAACAACTCCCTCCTTACGATACTTGCCACAGTTCACTAAACAGAATAATTAAGGCTAACCCTTTTACTGCTGCAATATCATCTGCTTAATATTGTTCTCTTCTGTTTCTTCTCAAAGTTACATAAAAGGATATTTTGATAGCATAAATATGACAAATGACAAACAGCTTGAATTTACAGGCCTCGATCTAACCGGTAGCCCAGTAGCCTGAGGCTACTTGAAATTGCCAGGGGCTACTTGAAATTACTGGTTGGGTAGTCCGATAGGCTACCTATTTTTCTGACTTGAAATGTCCCTTTTTAATGTTAAAATACGATTTAATGATAAAAACTACGATCTGTTGGTACTATTCGGAAAGCTAGGGAAATACGCATACACCGATTTGTTTCCGGAAGTTATATGTTTGATAAAACAAATAAACCGCTCCAAATAAACCGCACATGGAGGTTAATGATTAGCGAATTAGACCGCGGGATTCCGAATGTATAAGATAAAATTTATCCGCGTCTCGGTAGAGAATAAAACGTGAGCGAGATTGCACCCATGAATTGACAATTGCAGACAGGTAATATAATTTCTTTTTCACATTTTTTGAGAAGGTAACAGGCCTGTGATCTTTCCGCAGATCCGCGGATTGGATTGCCGCCGAAACCATTTCTGAGATTCGTCCAGATTCGTTGAGAAAATCTGACGACTATAAGGGGGTGAGGTCTGAAAGTCGGTCGCGTCCACGGACGTGTTTTAGTCTGACCCGGAAATCGTTGTACATTAACATTAAAGGTAACGGAAAAGTCTGAGTGCTCCACATCAATTTAACTGGTTACCGCATTTGAAAACTCGGAAACCAGTCTTCGCGACAACACCGCTTTTCGAGACCAAAATATTTTTGTGTTTTGATGTTTGAACGATGTTTATAGATTGTCAATAATATGACAGCTTCCTAAAATAACAAGGTTAGCAAATTTAAAAGGGGTTTGATTATGATATTGTTTTTTTTCGTTAAGACCAACGGCAAGCGAGTCGAGAAGTCGGTATCATCGTAACGCCCTCGGGTGAAAACGACCCCGGATCAAAACGGCCCACCTATATCTTTTATTACAAATAGCCTAATTGAAAGTAAAAATACACGAATGTCTGAAATGTATTCAACATTGAATAACCATGGTAGTGGCGAGATCAATCTACATGATCTAAACAATGCAAAATTTTGGAGAAGACCCCAACCCCCAGGCAAAATAATCAGTCTGTTGATTTTGGTCAGCAATAGGAAGAACTTTTCATGGGTTTCATAAAAATATATAGATCTAGTTAGAACTAATTTATCAAGAACTCATGCATAATTAATGACACAGACTTGCACAGAGGTGAATTTGTTATGTTTTTCGAAACCTTTATATCGAAAAGTTGAGGGGCTACCAGGGCTTGTTTTGGTCAAAATATCTGGTGATATTCGGTAGTTTTCCCCCCTCTGAAAAGTATGTTTGTTCCCCCAAATTATGAAGAAAAAAAAACCTCGTCTGAATTTTCGTCCTCCGAGTAGGCGGCGTAATTTAAACTATGCGGCCCGTCATACAGTTTATAAATTTTATATGGACAAGTTACCAAAAAAAGACTGGCAAATTCCTTTGGGACAGGGAGAGGTTTAAAGGCTGATCTATGAATATCCAGGCTAATTTAGATAAAAAATATTCAGAAAAAATTACCTAAAATAATCCAAGAAATGCCTCAGAAGCCACCTCCTGCAATGTAGATTTTAAAATTTTCCGGGGGAGGCCCCCCGTACCCCCACCAATGAGAGGGGGATACCCCCTCTCATACTCTCCACCCTTGTGCCTTCGGCACTCGATGAGCGCCAAAGGCGCTCAATATTTTCCCCTTTTTCCCAAGATAAGCCCTGGCTACCAATATTTGCTGGGGGCTACCAGATTTTCTAAGCAGGTAGCCCCGTGGGCTACTGACGGAAATTGGTTAAGGACAAGGCCTGATTTAGATCAGACGTTATGCGACGTCTGATCTGGATTCAAGCTGCCTGCAAATGTTAGCAAAGTCTTAATTTTCCCCTTCCTATAACGACTCCTTCCGAACAACACAAACATCCATGTCTCCCATTGGGTGTCATTGTAGAGTGGGAGCACTGTAGCTTGTTTTGTAAAAAAGGAAGATTAAGTCCTAAGATTTCCAAATTTGCATTTTTTCAAGTGCGATTTTACGAATCGTGCCTTTACCCCATAGCCTTTTTCTTGTTTTGTTGACATGCGACTACTTAAAGCAGGCTGTAAGTAAAGCAGAATGCGCCTTAGGGCGCATTCTGCTTTACTTTCAGCCTGCTTTAAGCTACCATGTACTGGGAAAAAATCCGGAGATTTAGGAAAAATCCGGAGAAATGGCAGCCCTGACAACACACACAATCTGTGTCTCCCATTGGTTGTCGTTGTAGAGACTGAGCACTGTATTGAAGATTTATTGAATTGCTAACCTTTTTGCCCATTAGACCATTCATGACTGATGATTTGCCAACATTAGGATACCCTGAAATAGAAATAAGATGCTGCGTTCACTATTCCCATATGCCTTCAATGAAATTCATGACTATTGAATTTGAACCTTTTCTGAGTCAAATTAGGTCAAGATTAGGGTAAGATAACCTTTAACTATTGCATGCTTGGTAATTTTCTAACCTGCAACATTTGTCGTCTGCTATTGTTCTAAAAATAGAATTTTTCAAAATTTCTTTTCAAAACAGGGAGTGTCAAACAGTTTGAACCCTAATGAAATGCCGCGTTTACATGGCATCTCATCTGGATCCAAACTGTTTGTACAGATATTCACAATTCCTCCGCTAACATGTAAAGAGTTAACTCTTTCAACACCATGGATATGTTAACAATATACTCATTTCATTTGCCGACAGTGTAGACCCAGATCAGAGGGCCTGGTAGGAGCCCTCCGATCAGGGTCTGCACTGTTTCCTATTTTAGACCAGTATTTATTAAACTACCCAAAATTCCAAGTAGACTGGTTCAAATTTTGGTAACTTAACAGATCCACAGGGGAGAATAATAACCCACAAGAGTTACTTAGTATTGAAAGAGTTGAGCAGACAAACACCAGGGCTCCAAATAAGAGGGAGTAAAATGAACGAATCCAACATTTTCTTACTCATTTCAGCACCAAATCTTATGGTGTCACTACTCATTAGAATCGTCTCTTCGAGACGATTCTAATGAGTATTTACACCATTGGGTTTAATGCAGAAATAAAGATTTTAGTTTTTGAAATACTCCCCTTATCTGGAGCTCTGATACACCCTATTTCCTGCTAACCTATACAGCCTATAGTAAGCAGCCCGTTGTTATACAGCTCGTACTCCTGGAAGGAGCAATCAGGGTCTTCTCTACATGCCATGGCTTCTGTACTCTCCTCTGTATCACTGCCCTTGTCACTGTTTCCATGGCAACCCTCATACTGGTCTTCTTCAATCTTCTTTTCCCATGATAACAAATCAACTGTTTTGTAAATATATACACTGGTTATTAGTCATAATATTAACCCATTAGTTCATACAGTCGAACTTCGATATCTCGAACTCGCTTACCTCGAACTATCCAATATTTGGATTCATGAAGTCAAATTTCTTCATTCTCGGTTAAGTCGAACATACCCGTGTTTCAAAGTTAAAATGTGACTTAGCCATGTTTTAACTTTGAAATATGAGTATGTTCGACATAACCGAGTTCGAGGTATCGAAGTTCGACTGTAGATACACATTTTTACCCAATTCAACACATTTTTGGGCATTTAATTTATTCCTCCACTTTAGAATATAATTCCAATTTATAGTCATGAAAGTGTCTCATAAGAAATATTTTCTATACTCTAGCAGATAGTAGCTTAAAGAGTGCTAAATGTAAAGCAGAATGTGCCTTAAAAATATATCTCCACTTTAAACAGTCAAGAATATATAAAGTATTCTAGCAGAGAATAGCTTAAAGCAGGCTGAAAGTAAAGCAGAATGCGCCTTAAGGCACTTTCTACTTTACTTTCCATCTGCTTAAAGTGGCCACCTGTCTTCAAAACTAAAAACATGCTATGGAATAAAGTGTTAAATCTTTCAAGCAATGTGCACTGTACCTTTGCCTTGTACAATGGTCTGGCAATGTTTACACAGTTCCTGTGGTCCCATGGCTCTGTAGGTACCTCTCTTCCTCTTCTTAAACACCACTGAAATATATATCACAGATACAGCAAAACCCCTCTATTAAGAGAATTTACGACCACTAAAGAGAAAGCTTTTTGAGTGTAACAAAGACAGGTGAAAGCTTAAAGCAAGGTGAAAATAAACAGAAAGCTCCTTAAGGAGGACCTTGCTTTAAGCAGTCACCTGCCTTATACACTTATTATTTATTTCTACAGGATAAGATGGAGAAATCAGGTATTGGATGTATTTCAAAGTTTTTAATTACGACTGTTTTTATCGTACGTTTCATAAAATGGGCCCCAGGAGCTTTCCCTAAGCTACTTCTAACCATATTTAAATAAGACTTGTATCAGGGCTCAAGTTATGAAGAAGCAAACTTATTTTTCCAGAATTTTCTCCTTTATAGGATTCGGTGCAGACATAAAGATTTTAGCTTTTGAAATACTCACCTTACCTAAAGCCCTGTTGGAATATCTTCTTTTGGTAGGATTGTGTACTGTACACTATTGTTTATACATCAAATTAATTTAATACTGTTAAGGTTCTTTCAACAATCTGGATTTTGTTTTTATTAAAGATGTTTTCAAGTCTTGTGCGAACCCTGTCATTGAAAACCTTTGCAAATAATTTGGATCCAGCACAAGGCCCACAAAATGTAGGAGTTGATCTGGATCCAAACTGTTTGTCATTCTTATCATTTTTCTCTTAATACACAGTAGACCAAACATACTTTCAGAAATCAACAGATATAGGTTACCCAGTGTTGAAAATTTCAAGCTTCATTATACCATACCTTTGCCCAATTTCCCAGTGACTGTGTCCAATTCACTTTTGGATTTAGGAAAAGACGTATAACAGATGATTTTCAGCTCAGGATATTTCTCCTTAAAATAGTGTTGCCAGGCAACTACAAGGCTGGGCGGCGCTAGGTCTACTTTGTTCAGCACCAGGACGACATGTTTATGCAGATCGTTGACAATGTACTTGTAGAGAGCTGGAGAAAAGTGAAGAAGCTGAAAAAAAACATATACAAATACAAATACAGAAACGTTTATAGTACACAGACAGAGCTCCAGATAAGAGGGAGTTATTTCAACAAATCAAACATTTTCTCACTCATTTCAGCACCAAATCCTATGGTGTTACTACTCATTAGAATTGTCTCTTCGAGACGACTCTAATGAGTAGTGACACCATAGGGTTTAATTAAGAAATAAAGATTTTAGTTTTTGAAAAACTACCCTTATCTGTTGCTCTGGTACACAGATGACCCTCTAGTGATACATCTCCCAATATTAGAGGAGCTTGATGCTTCCAACATGGGGCCCATTTGTTACCAGACTGGAAACTCACCCACAGAATCCGACGATAACCACCAATTGAACGATGAATTTTCTATAGACTCCCACTGATATTCAAGACAGAAGAACTTTGGAAACTTACATCAAATTCTACTATTAACTAGGATAATCTGACTTTTAACTTTTTCATTTGCACTCTACAGATCTGTTATGTATTAATTGTTAATTGTCAACTCATTGATTTTAAAATCAAATTCTAATCACTTAAAATTTGCTTCATCTAATTTAAACAATCTTTGTACTTGTTTGTCAATAGTCTATCATTACGACACAGTTGTCAAGGACGCTCTGCTGCTAGAAGTCACATGACTTGGAAAACCGACAATGTGTATGTTAAGGATGATTTTTACATGTTTTGTATCCTGATGAAGACCTTTACATGTTTTGTATCCTGATGAAGACCTGAATAAGGTTGAAACCTGTAGATCAATAAATGTTTTGTCTACTAGATCGGTGCCTGTATTTATTCGCATCCTACCTTTCTTTTAAATGATTACTTTGTATTTAGTCTTATTAAGCAGACGAAAATTTCAAAGTAATGATATCACAGTAGGATACGGGTTAGTCTACCAGGACAACAAAACTAGTCATGGTGTGTGCACATACCGGATGGCGTATATCAGTGATGAGAAGGAACATGTCGGACATCTCCAGCACTCGCCACAGTTGACGCCACGTCTCAAGGTTCACCTCAAAGTAACTAAGCTCCCTGGGACCATGTTTACTGAACAGGTTCTCTAGGAAACTCTAAAACCACACACAAACACACTCTTTGAAATGGGATTAACCCATATTTTCAGTATTGATGACAGATGGTTGCTTATATTCACCTTTTTACGCTTATGATTTATGCCTCCACTTAACCAAACAGTTCTATTAAATTTTATACATGAATATGCTGTATAAGACATATTTTCTATACTATCAGATAGTATCTTAAAGCAGACTGAAGTAAAGCAGAATGTGCCTAAAGTCAACTATCTTTAATACTAGAAACAAGCTATGGGGTAATGGTTAATAAAATACAGTATACACAACATGTCAGAGATTGTGTGTCTATTGAATACCTCTTGAACTTAGAAGCTGTAAAAATTGTTAGTGTCAGTTGACTCACCTTGAAATATCTCTCCTCATTGGCCTCCAGCTGCAGTTTACTCGAGCTGTAGTCCCAGTGGGGTCTCTTAGGGAAGTCTATGATAGCATCTACATCCAGTCTCATCTCTAAACTCTCCTGTGAAAACACAGCACACTCAGTTAAACTGTTACTCCATAGGCAGTCTCTTAGTTTGAATGCAGGCTACCACTTAACCCATTTCCCCATAAATACCCCTTTTTACGCCTTTAATATATTCTTCAACTACAGAAAATAGTTCTAATTTATACAGTCATAAATATGTATCATAAGAAATATTTTCTATATCCTAGCAGATGGTAGCTTAAAGCATGTTGAAAGTAAAGCAGAATGTGCCTTAAGGCGCATTCTGCTTTACTTTCAACATGCTTTAAGTGGTCATCTATCTTTAATACTAGTCTATGAGATAAAGGGTTAATCAATTACCCCAGAGGTAGCCTCTAATTTTGAAGGCAGGGTACCACTTAAAGCAGGTTCAAAGTAAAACAGAATGCTCCTAAATGTGTCTTTTAAATATTATGTGCAGGACTTTCTATATAATATAGGGACTACTTTTCTTAGTGATGAACAATATAGAAGCGTGAACATGTTCATTTACGGTATGAGGCGTAGGCTAAAACACCTATGAGCTTATGGAAATACCTCAAGATAATACAGTGCTGCCTCTAAGTTTAACAAAATCTAATGGAGTGTTAGAATTGCCTCAAAGAGACAATTCTGATGAGCAGTCAGGCCATAGGGTTTAGTGCAGAAAAAAAGATTTTGGTTTTTGAAATACTACCCTTATTTGGCGCGCTGTAAGTACAAATGCATTCATTAGCAGGGCTGCAGATAAGAGGGAGTAAATTGAACAAATCCAACATTTACTCACTAAATACAGCACAAAATCCTATGATGTTACTACTCATTAGAATCGTCTCTTCGAGAAGATTCTAATGAGTCACTACTCACCATAGGGTTTAAAGCAGAAATAAAGATTTTAATTTTTGAAATACTCCCCTTACATGGAGCCCTGCATTTGGAAAGAAAACCAAGTATTCTCTGCTGTATTTTTCAGTGAAGAGATTGCATACCTCTGGTAACAGCTGATAGGGTTGACGAGCCTGTTCTTTACGCAGAGCTACTTCTTCCTTCGTCTCTTGAAAGAAATGAAGACGATACCTGAAAAACAAAATGTAAATAATAATTTTTGTCCTTCTATAGCGAAGATGACCAAACTTCTTTCATCACATTAGCAAAATTTAGAGGTGGGATGTAAATAAACAAGAACTGTATCACAGTTACAGCGTAATGGACAAATGCTCCCCCACCCCCCTCAAAAAGTGGTGCATCGCCAATGAAATTTTTAAATATACTCATACCCAAGATTTGGTATTCTTTGCTGTTATCATGTAAAAGATATACTCAAAGATAAACCTTTTCTTTAATTGGATTTTTTTTTTTTTTAAATTGAGGTTAAAAGGAGCATTCTGTTTTACTTTCAACCAGCTTCAAGCTTTATGGATTTTGTAACACCCCCACCTCGGCACCTCCCCCTCACTATTTTGTGTTAATTAGTAGGTGTTTAAGGCAGATGACTGCTTCAAGCAAGGTGAAAGTAAAACAGAGAGCTCCTTATAGAGCTTTCTATTTAACTGTCAACTTGCTATAAATTAAGCAGTCACCTGTCTAAATCAATAAAATAGCTTCTTTGTTGTGTTCATTATAAAGTGTTTTTACTGTATACAGCGTTCCCTCCCTGCAAGGGCCCTACCAACAACAGCTCCCTCCTTACAAAGACCCTTGCCACTGTTCCCCAAACTAGAAATTTATGTCCAACCTTTTCACTGCTGCAATATCGCCTGCTTAAAATTGTCATCTGCTGCTTTTCTCAAAGTTATATTTTTGACATTTTGACAGAAAAAAAACTTAATGATAAGTGACAAACAGCTTGAATCAAGATCAGATGCCGCGTTACGCGGAGTCTGATCTGGATTCAAGCTGTTTGCAAATGCAAGCAAATTTCTGTCTCTATAATGACTCCCTCCGAACAACGCACATGATTTTGGTCTCCCATTGAATGTCATTGTAGAGAGGGTGCACTGTAGTTAAAGCTCACCTATTTGAATCATATTTTCCCTTCAGCTGGTTCCTGGCAGGCTGCTGGTTAATCTTGGCCACATTTGCCTGGCTGGTATCCTGCTCAAGTTCATTGTCAGATTTTTCCTCAGAACTCTCTGTACTGTCTTGATCATTACAAGCACCTGCCACAAAACAGAAACCGACTTAAAAACACTTATCCTGCGTAATATACATATATTAAACTTGGCAATGTTCTTTGATATGACACGCAGGGTTTTCCCTTGGGTGAGAAAAATGAGGGTCACAATGTCCCCCATAAAAATAATTTGGGGGTCATTTGTGGAAACTGGGGGTCACATTAAAAATCTAGGGTTTTTGCGAAAACTTATATATTATAGAGAACAAAAAAGCAGAGGCAACTTCAGTATTTTACTATGAACACTATCAGTTTCTTTTTCAGGAAACTTACACAGAGAGAAAATAAACTAGTAACACATAAATTTGACTTGTATAGATCTATGAACAACATAATTTTGGTCAATCAGCCCGAGATATCCAAGGTGCTACTTGCACTGGACTGGTGCACCTCGACCACTTGGATTTTTTTAAAGTCAGAGGGAAATTACTTCTTTCTAGCTTTAGCAACTCCAAATGCTCTGGCTGCACTAAGTTTGAGTGACTGGAGTGCATTAATTGGTGTGGCTACTGGTTTTTTTATGTCTCAATAGAGTAGAGCTACGAAAGTTTGTGCATCCCGGAGAAACGAAGGGATTAGTTTGTTTAGTTTTGATACAAGGCTCACACATCATTTTATCATCAGACAAAAACAACCAGTCATACTTTGAAAGCCGCGTCTCACAAAATCCACGAGGCTTACAGGACTTTTTGGGGGCACTTGGACCTGGTGATTCTTTTGGATCATCACTCGGATTCGAGTCAGATTTGTTCGAGGACTTTAAAAAAGCCAATAGTTTTAACTGCGACATTGCGGACGATGTATTTTTTACTGCTTTATAGTTTTATTACTTGCAACTGGCTTTCCCAGCCGATTACATAAGGGAAATAGCTACACAGTCTAGATAAATTCGCCACTTTACCTGTTGAACCCGCTATATTCGTCCCCAAATCTCGCCCTAAAATAAGCAAGGGACGTTACTCGATATATTAGATTCGCGGTTAGTTCAATTCAACCCACTATATTTGGCCCGAAACTTCGCCCTAAATAAGCAAGGGAGATTACTCCATGCGTCATACTGCCGTGAAATGAACCCAGAAGCGATTTTCTGTTTCTATTTCTTTATCTATACGTCGTAGAATCCTATAACTTTGCCGATCTAATAATTACCGATTTCAACAATTGTGCGTCCTGATTGACGCACCGGAATTATTTTTTGGGGTCATTTAGACAAAAGTTGCGTCAAAACGCACATATTTGTGCGTCAGGGAAAACCCTGGACACGGACGGGAATTGAACCTACAACCCGTCATGTGAAAGCAAGGTCTTTTTTCCCAAAATGAGCATTTTGCGGCACGATTTTCTTCCCAAAATGAGCCTTTGAAGACTTATTTTTTCCCCAAAATCAAGTAATTTGCGTTGTTTTGGGGCATATTTTTCCCAATATATTGAAGGGGTATCAACTCATTCCCAAAGTGGTGAAACCCCACTGGTTTATCATTATGTGACTTGAAATAAAGCTTACTTTTGGCTCATGGTCGCCTCCTCGTTGGAATATGACATTAGTTATAACACCGGAGTTGGTACCGCATGCCTAGTCTAGTCAATTTATTTATCCGACCCTTCCGATTGGGGGGGGGGGGGGGGGGGTTCAAGCATTTGATTTTAACAAAAGTTACCTTGTTTTCGACGTCTGCGATCTTGCAATTGTTTTTTCTTCTGTTTAGCACTGAATGGTTTTTTTCTTGGCATTTGTACAGCTACTGCTTTATTGTTAACTGTTGCACATGTGTGTGTTTCCAAATAGGCTTCAACTTCGAGACTTCTGCTAACGCGCCATCTTTGCAGGATTCCTGTCCTGCACTTAAAAAGGATACGTCAAATATCTTGTTTCATAATCTAAATAGCGCTGCATCTATAAGTCAATATGGAAGTTAAGTAATTTTATATATTATATCTGACACCGGTCAAATTTTATTTTATAAGAAATAGTATTCTTTCCTAGATAAATAATGCGGGATTTTGTGCGGCCCAAAAAATATAAATCTTTGATTAGATTTGAATAATTTTATATCTTCTTGGCATAGTCACTTAGACAATGAAGCAATACAAATTTTTCAATAATAAACCAGAACTGTTGTTATCAATTTAACAGTAATTGAATAACAAATATGTTTAATATTATTCATGAATGCGATGTCAACAAATGTGTCTGGAACTATTCGTGTCTGAAATATTCTACATATCATTCGCTGCGAGACTATAATGTTTGCTTGGAGAAGGAGTCAAACATGAGAATAATTTATGTGCTTGACCCTCTGTGTCACAAATGACGCTGCAATAGCAATGTTTATCACTCATAAAATCAAAGAATACAATGGAGTTTAACTTCAACATTAACCATTTAATAGGAGATACTATCGCTAAGCTAGATTGTAATTTTTCACCGGCGAGAAGGAATGCAGACGGGTAAATAAACTCAATTCATGCACTTCTTTACTCATTAATGCATGTTACTGTATGTAAAAATGTGTAGTTGTTCTTGTAATTGTCATTTCACATTTCCTCAACTGCAGTGAAGACTGGTTGTTTTTGAATTGATAAACCAGGTAGTTATTGCTTCACGAGAGTGGATATGAATGCCAGTGATAGATGTTCATGATGTTGTTCGATTCTAGGTGATGCTTATCACCTGTGGATTATATGGTGTATTGGGAACTTCAGTCAATTCTTTTTATAACTTCAAGCCATCAATTCTGATGATTATGAGAAGGGGCACTTTTTAGGTACACCATTGGGACTGTACCCGACCAGTCACTATATCCTGACACCAACAATCCATAATGCTAACCCGAAATCCTGAGCGCCAAAGAGGGATCGAAGCTATTACTACCAATTTTCAAGTCTTTGGTTTGACCCGGCCTAGGATTGAACCCGCAACCTCCCGCCATAGGGGTCTATACCGCTTTCTAGTTTCTACACACTATATATACTAACACTTGTTAGTATATATAGTGTGTAGAAACTAGAAAGCGGTATAGACCCCTATGCCTCCCGCACTGCAAGCGGACGCTCTACCATTGAGTATACAGGCGGATGTTGTAACTGACTGTTACACAGAATCTACTAAAACCAGTGACAGTTACAAAATCTGTGGTGATGTAAAACTTGTTCATTTACAAAAACAAGTGACCCTCAGTTCTCGTCACGGCTAGCTTTTAATGTATGATCCATCTAGTCAAACTTCTTTGTTATATCAAAATGCTAAAAATAAGTTATCTTCACACCTTTTTCAGACAGACAACAAGATTGTGGGTTGTACACTTGGTATATGGTCATTTTGTAGCCTCGCCTTTTCGTACCCTATTTTTGGTCATTTAATTCGTACCCATTTTTGGGTAATCAGCAACTACCTCTGCTTCTAGACAGAATCGCTGCCCACTTTTTGGTCGAGAGGGCAGAGCTGACACAGGCTGTACAGTATGTTGTATCTTGCAACACTTCTAGGATTGCTCCAACAGATTGTCAGAAAAAGTCATCAGGCTCCTACATGATTTTGTTTGAAAAATGATCTATTTCACTAATTAAGCATGTATTGACAAGGTTGTTAAAAAGAAACAATGACTTTTACGTTGTCGCTGATATCCATATATGTATGACATTGTTTATCTGTCTTTATTATGACATGACTGTAAGAAGATTACACCCATGACAGAAAGAAGAAAACCACCGACAGAACTGTCAGGCAACTTAATGTGCATTATAGTTTTGAGTAGGTCTGCTGTTAAACCCAAAATCAATTTCAAGTGCAAAGGATGAGTTGAATGAACTGACCAACCACTGATGAGTGCTTTCACTTTACCAATTAATCTATTTAACATCACCTTCTCCTTCACTGTACACTAAAGAAGGTTAAATTGAGTGCCAGGAAATGAATGGCTCGACTGACATTATGGTTAAGACGTCTGACTTAATTTTTTGTTTTCCGCCTCTATTTGCCGGTCCTGGGTTCGAATCCAACTGTGACCGTAGCTAAAAGAAAATTTCTTCGAAATGCTTTTCTTATTCTAAACTGAATAACCCCTTGGTATTAATGTTGATGCATTCGTCTAACAAGATACCAATATGGTTTTCTTGAAAATACCAACATCTGCACTTAACTCTGTAGCATAATTAGTTCACTACTCATCATGAAATAAGCTTTGAATTTATAGAATGTAACAAAACTAATTTCCAAAATGTTTTAATATTTATTTTGTTTTATTCAGACTTGATCACCATGCCTTACGGGGCCAGCTTGTCAGTGTTATTGACAAAATGGGTGAACTGTCAGCTCAGGTAAGTCTTGTGTGGAAAATAGAGATGTAGATTTTGTATGTCGATTAAGCAACAATGATTTAAGCCTTTGCCCCATAGCCTGTTTCTAGTTTTGAAGACAGAGGGTCACTTAAAACAGGTTGAAAATAAAGCTGAATGTGCCTTAATATGCATTCTGCTTTACTTTCAGCCTGCTTTAAGCTACCATCTGCTAGGATATAGAAACTATATATTTCTTATGGTGTATATTCATGACTATGAAGTGGAACTAATTTCTTATGAAACACTTTTATGGCTGTATAAGATAAAACCTTTTTCTTCAGTGGAATATTATTGATTATTATCCCATAAATACACCTTTTTAGCTCACCTGAGCACAAAGTGCTCAAGGTGAGCTATTGTGATCCGTTGCCGTACGTCGGTGTCCGTGTCGTCTGTTCACAATTTGCTTCAAATAACTTCTTCTCTGAAACCAATGGCCCAATTTTAACCAATCTTGGTCAGATACATACTGTAGTTGTGAGCTTCAAAAATTGTTCAAAAGAAGTGGGTGGGGCAATCGGTCTTGTTGCCATGGCAACCATGCACGATATCTAAAAAAATCTTCTTCTCAAAAACTACTGGTCCGATTTCAATTTGGTTGTTTCTCAATTAATATACTTTCAAAATTGTTCAAAGAATTTTGATCCGTAAAAAAAAATGGCCGCCAGAGGGCGTGGTCATTTTTCGTATTTACGTAATATTGACAACTAATGTTTCATGCAACAGTTCACATACATGCAATGACAAACTTCATTATGCATCGAGTATAACACAATGGTTCCTCAGGTGAGCGATTTAGGGCCGCATGCGGCTCTTGTTTACACCTATAATGTATATTCTTCCACTGACGTAAATAGTTCGAATTTATAAAGCCATAAATATGTAATGTATATAAAATATATTCTATACCTACATGTAGCAGTTTGCAGCTTAAGCAGGCTGAAAGTAGAATGCCCCATAAGGTGTTTTCTTCTATACTTTCAACCTGTTTTAAGTGGTCACCCTGAGGCTCTTCAAAACTGGAAACAGGCTATGAAGTAAAGGGTTAAGTGCATAAAACAGGTACCTAGCTCATAATCTATGGTAAAATATTTCAACAGTGAGTAATTGTCAAATGTTGAAAGTATTGTATGCTATTCATTGTTCTGTAATATGTTCATTCATCTTAATATTAATTGAAATAGGATTGAAGTGCAAACAGTAACAGTTGGGACCCTGATCATGCACCACATCAGTGGGTCTTATCAAAGTCTAAACTTTTTGCAAAAGTTTTCAGTAAATACTAGATACATGTTTTTATAATAGAGTCTTTTATACATTCCCAGGGCTGCCATTTCTCCGGATTTTTCCTAAATCTTTGGATTTTTACCCTAGCAGATGGTAGCTTAAAACAGGCTGAAAGTAAAGCAGAATGCGCCTTAAGGCGCATTCTGCTTTACTTTCAACCTGTTTTAAGCAGACATGTGTCTTCAAAACTAGAAACAGACTATGGGGTAAAGATATGATAAGTAAAATTGTGTCTGAAAAAATGAAAATTTGAAATCTTAGGAATTTTACTATCAACTTATGGCAGCCCTGCATTCCCTGACTGTGAACTAGGTAAAAAGGATTATTATACTCTCGGGATGAGGTCATCAAGGTATATAGGGGTTTGCCCGTATATTTGTTTGTTTGGAATTTGTACAACCCATATGCATGCACCAAATTTTATGCTGTGTATACCCATTAGAATTGTCTGTACATAATAAGTACTTCTAATGAAAAGTCACAACATAATGTTTAGAGGTGACAGCATTGAGGAGCAATTGTGAAAAATGTTTAGTTTACTCCCATTTATAACTTGATCATTGTACTGAGACTGATCAATTCATGTCAGATTGTTAACTCTTTATTACGACCACTGAAGTATGGTAATTATTAGCTGTTAGTGAAAGGTGACTGCTTAACCCATAACCCCATAAATATGCCTTTTTACGTCTCTTATTTAATTATCCTACCCTCCACTAAAGAAAGCAGTTTCAATTTATACATACATGTGTGAATACTTAACATTAGAAATAATTTCTATATTGTAGCAGCCATGCAGTAGCTAAATAAAGCAGACTGAAAGTAAAGCAGAATGTGCCTTAAGGCTCAGTTCCCGGCTGTACTTTTTCCTAGGTTTTATGAAAAAAAAACCATGGAAAAAACCACGGAGTATTCGGACGGTCATATTACAAAAACCTTGGAAAAAAGACGAGAAAACCTTAGAAAATACAAGACCTTGGTTTTTACATGGTTTGACAAAATACCTCGGAAAAGTTTACGAGGAATCCTTGTAAAATATTTAATTTCCAAGGAAACCACGGAAACAAAAAATCCTCGGAAAAGTTTACGAGGAATCCTTGTAAAATATTTAGGAAAAAACCATGGAAATATTAGAACCATTTTACGTGGTTTCGACAAAATACCATGGAAAAGTATATATATACAAGGAATAGTTAACTACTAGTGGGTGGGGTACCACATGCTTTTGTTTGTATCATGTAAATATCCAAAATATATTATGATCATGATAAAATTGTATTTATGTAAGTTATGTAACTTACCATGAATCTTTTGTCAGGAGTCTGAACTGGTTTGGAGTCTTTAATTTTTGCCACATTCACATTTTAAAGTATAGATAAACAGACAACTTAAATCTCTGACCTCTGATTGTTGTGAGATGGTGTCCTGGGTGTGTATAATATTCACTGTTTTGTGAAACTTACAATACTCATATTTATAATTCACTAAGTTGTACTTCCAAGGTTTTTCCGTGCTGGAAAATGTCTAAGTACAATTTTTACGAGGTGCAAATTGTTTAAGTTATTATTTTACAAGGATTTTCCGTGCTAAAAAATGGTTAAGTTCTTATTTCCGAGATTGTTCCGTGTTTATTTTTGCCAAAGTCCAATTTTTCCGAGCTTTTGCCAAGGTTTTAAGAGTTTCCAAGGTTTTTTCTTGATATTAACGTGGTTTTTTTGTTCATAAGCATGCATAAACCATGGAAATTTTGGTGACTAAACAAAAACCTTGGAAATTGTTACGAATAACCATGGAACTTTTAGAATTCCATGTAAATTCCACGTAAATTATTCATATTCCATGGAAATTTTACACTGAACCTTGGAAAAAGTACAGCCGGGTTACTATCAACCTGCTTTAAGTGGTCATCTATCTTCAAAACTAGAAACGGGCTATGGAGTAATGGGTTAAAGCAAGGTGACAGTTAAACAGAAGGAGCTTTCTGTTTTACTGTTGCATTACTCTAAGTTCTCCTCTGTATTTTATACTGTATAATCAATTAGCCTTCTCTTTAGTGGTCGTAATAGAGAGGTTTTACTGTATTTTGTTATTTGTTTTTACTAGGCACAAGGCCTCTACTCTAGCATTACCTCTGGAAGGAAGCTCCAGTTCTCAGACCATATACTCTATATGATGAAAGATGCCTCAGCTAATAAGTATGTACCAATAGTTAATACCAAAAGAGAGTTTCTATTTAAGAAATAATCTATGTTCTACCATTGTGAAACGGTATTTTACAACGGTCGGGAGTTGTGGTGCGCAGGAAGTGACCACGAAGACCGAAGCCCTGAGTGGTCAATTCCTGCGCACCACAACGACCGACCGTTGTAAAATACCGTTTCACAACGGTAGAACATAGATTATTTTGATTCTAACATGACTAGATTTAAAGATATTCATTAGAAAGGAAATCAAATGTTCCATACTTATTTCCTCAGCGGATGCAGTTTTTCGACCGAATAACTTTTTCCGTGGCATTACAAGAATCTAACACCCAACAGCAAATTTACATTTACCGATCCACAATCTGGCATAGAACAAACATTACATGAAACAAAACAGAAGAATGGGAAAATTACAGTAACATGGCTGGTTAAAAGTATATGGTCTTTACAGGCTATATGAATAACGTAAGAAATTTAAAAAACATAACGTATGAGCGCACGAGGTCATGCCATGTCATATAACCGCGGGAGGAGCGGGGTAGGGAAGAGCGTTGTAAAACGTATCAGGTATACCACGATAGACCTGTTCTTTATTTATAGAGACGAATTCATGTGTCATGTTAGAATAATTGTTTTAATATATTTTATAACAGAGAAAAACTCCATAAAATGAACATTAGTTATTATTATTAATTGTTTTCAAACGTCTACACTCTACAGTACTGTAAAATCCAGAAGACAGGCATAGACGCTTATTTTATGTTTTTGAGATGCCTATATAAAGGTAAAGGTAAAGGTGATAGGTTTATCAAGTCTGAAATTTATATGTCATATTCTTCCGACTTTTACAATTACCTCCCTGTTCATCGAGTCACAAGTCGGCCATTTACATTCGGCGCTACTAGCAGCCATGACACATTGACTTATTTCCCTCTCAGGTACCCATTTAAATCACCTGGGTGAAGTGGAGCAATGTAGGGTTAATTTTTTGCTCAGAAAAATTTCAGTGATCCTGACAGGGCTCGAACCAGGAACCTCTCGCTTCCTAGTCGAGCGTCCTACCATTGGGCCACCGACACTTATTTAACTACCGTATAAGTGGTTTTTTACGCGAGACGTACATTTAGCGATTCTACCGAAAATGAATTTTTAGCGTATTCATTTTTCGCGTAAGCGTATTGCAAATCTATTTTTCGCGGATATGATATCAAAATCTATTTCATTTTACCGTTTTTGGTTGTGTCTTGTCAATAAATCCTCATAAGTAAATGGTGCATTCAAAACTAAGGGAAGTAACTATTTTTTCATCATGACGGATATCTATCCTCCCTTCATAAAGTATTTGGCACACTTGTTTACAATATGATCGGATACAAATTCCGTCTTCCTCCGTAAATGAACTATTAAAGCGCCAGAAAGTCACCATTGGATCCAGATGAGATGCTGAGTAAATTTATGTCTCTCAAGGATCCAAACGTTTTCACACTAAGTTTACCCGTATATGTCTTTAATAATTACCAATATACAAGTAGCGTCACAGAAATGTTAAATGCACTGAATTGGAGAACACTTGAGCAAAGAAGAAATCACTCTTCTTTGGTCATATTCTTCAAAATCAGATACAACTTAGTAGCCGTTGACCATAACCATCTCACTCAGACAAGAAACCTCAACTACCTGATCCCTTTTTCCAAAACTCAAAGCCACCTTACATCTTTCTTCCCGAGAACAATCAGGCTTTGGAACGGTCTACCAGAACATGTGCAGTCTAGTCCAGACTTAGAGTCATTTATTCTTGGTCTGACTGCACAATGTCATTAGTAAATGACATCTATTGTTTTTAACTGGCTTTGGGGCCTTTTATCTTTTAACTTGCACATCTTAACCATTTCTTTTAACCTTGCACACTGTTTCCTGACAGCGCCTGTCAATAATAATCGGTGATCGATTGTCGACAGTACAAAGTAGAAGTAGAAGAGTTAAATGTTCACTTTACTTCCTCAAATCTGGAACCATGTCTCATTTTTGTTTATTGGTGTTTTTTTGCAGTGGTCGAGGTGCAGTAGTTGGTTTATTAAAGATTGGCCATAAGAAATTGTTTGTTTATAATCGCCATGGTAGTGTTCATGAGATGGAACCTCTCTGTGTATTAGACTTTTACGTCCATGAATCTCGCCAGAGAATGGGCTGTGGACGACGGCTGTTTGATTACATGCTACAGGTAAAAACTTTAAATATCCCTTCACCCCATAACTTGTTTTCAGTGTTAGAAGACAGATGGTTGCTTAACCCATTACCCCATAGCCTGTTTCTAGTTTTGAAAACAGGTGACCACTAAAAACAGGTTGAAAGTAAAGCAGAATGCGCCTTAAGGCGCATTCTGCTTTACTTTCAGCCTGCTTTAACCTATCATCTGCTAGGATAAAGACATTTTTTCTATTAGTTCAAAATTACAACTAAATAAATTGGAATTATTTTCTTCCCTTGAGGAATAAATTAGAGGCGGGAAAATCGTATTTATGGGATAATGGGTTAAAGCATTCTGAAAGTAAAGCAGAATGCGCCTTTATTAGGCATATTCTGCTTTTCTCTCTGACTGCTATAAGCTACCATGTGCTAGGAGTATGTAAGAAATATTTTCTCTAGTTCATATTCATGACTGTTTAAGAATTCAATTTTAAATTGAACTATTTTCTTCAGTAGAGGAATAAATATAAGGTGTATGAAGGTGTATCTATTTGAGTAATCAGGGCTCCAGATAAGGGGAGTACAAATGTATTTCAAAACCAAAAAATCTTTATTTCTGCATTTAACCCTATGGTGTCACTACTAATTAGAATTGTCTCTTCGAGATGACTCTAATGAGTAATAACACCACAGGATTAGACACTGAAAGAGTGAGAAAAATGTTGAATTTGTTCCTTTTACTCTCTCTTATCTGGAGCCCTGTTATTTGGCAGTTAAGGCCAACTACAGATAGTGACGGTGATACAGAGTATTGGACGACAACATTGCTTCGCCTGTACAGTGTTGCAATGCAATAAGGCTGGTTTTGTCATTGCAAAGGCTCATTTGTTTATAAATTTATTCATGCTTCTCAATTTAATGATTGTAAAACACTTGTTTTACTATAATAGTAAAACCTCAAATGGAGGCTGAGCTATACCATAGATAGATAGCAATAGATCAATTACTATTTGTGAGATGATTTATATAGGATAAAACAACTCTGTTACGACCACTAAATTGTGTTAATTATTAGGCGTTTACTTCAGTTGACTGCTTAAAGCAAGGTGACAGTAAAACAGAAAGCTCCTGAAGGAGCTTTCTGTTTTACTGTCACAATGCTTTGAGCAGTCATCTGCCTTTTATACAATCCAGGGCTCCAGATAAAAGAGAGTGAACTGAACAACTTAAACAGTTTCTCACTCATTTCAGCACCAAATCCTATGGTGTTACTACTCATTAGAATCGTCTCAAAGAGACGATTCTAATGAGTAGTGACACCATAGGGTTTAATGCAGAAATAAAGATTTTTATTTTGAAAAACTGCCCTTATCTGGAGCCCTGCAGTCAATTTGCCTTCATTTTATGTCGTAATATAGATGTTTTTCTCTAACATGCCTCTGCTGTTTGATTTATTAGGACCAGGCAGTGAAGGCCCCACATCTTGCTGTAGACAAACCTTCCTTCAAGTTCAGCCAGTTTTTAAAGAAACACTATAATCTACGAGCCGAACTTCCACAAGTCAACAACTTTGTTGTATTTGAAGGTTTCTTCTCAGACAGACCAGGTAATATTAAAACATTAGGGATGGGTATTGCCAGAACTTTTGTATTGCAATATATTGCGATACTCCATCACTGTATTGCAATATGTATTGCAATATATTGCGTGTTATTTGAGTGAAATGAAGCGATGGATCTGTGGTGAATATGTGCAGACAAATTAGTTGTGCCACTTTGAGTCTTAACCACGATAATACATACATTAATAAGACAAATTGCACTGTTTGTAATGATTTTGTATATGAATGTGTGTTGTGTTTTCAATTCTGAAATGCTCCCAGACATTCCTTTGGGGTTTTAATAACCAAATTGTCCACCATGATGGTAACTGACAGGATATGGTATATAACAGTGCCAGTTGAAAGTATCACATTTTTTAAATGAAGAAATGACCGACAATGTCAGTATTTGATACATATTTGTCAGAAACTTTATGTTTTTCATTTAGATATGTAAAATTTTATCATCTTTGGTAAAGATACTACATCTGGTTATAATTTAATGATTTGTGGCTCTTTCTTGTAGATCATAGCTTTAGTAGAACCAACAACAATCTAAGAAGACCACCAGCGCATCCAAATAAACAGCGAGGTATGTAACATTGAATATCTTGTTGCCATAATAGCTTGTTTCTAGTTTTGAAAACAAGTTACCACTTTAAACATGATGCAAGGAGCATTCTGCTTCACTTCCAGCCTGCTTTAAGAAGTTTTTAGATATTTCTGGTTTTTGCACCAAATGGAGTCTTCAGTCAATTGTATTATTTAGTGGTTTAACCCTTTCCCCCATAGAAGCGCCTTTTAGTGCATTAAATTTATTCATACACTGAAGAAAATAGTTCCAATTTATACAGTCATGAAAATGTACCATAAGAAATATTTCTATATTGTAGCAGATGGTAGCTTAAAGCAGGCTGAAAGTAAAGCAGAATGTGCCCTAAGGCACATTCTGCTTTACTTTCAACCTGCTTTAAGTTGTCACCTGTCTTCAAAACTAGAAACAGGCTATGGGGGAAAGGGTTAACTATAGTTTATTCTTAAAATGAACTGTAAATATTAAAAAAAACAAAAGTGTATTAATTTGAAGCTAGAATCTCACATTTCAAGTTTCACAGGTGAACATGTAATTACATAGAGGATAATCAATTCCTTTGGACAGATATGAAAAATATATCAAGAGAATGGGTTGTTATCTGGTTGAAAAATGAGTCTGTAGGATTTAATGACATTATTACAAAGAAAACACACAAAATCAATTATTTACGGGCGACGTCACAAAAATGATATTGTCACTGCAAAAGTGATATCATCACTAGTGATGACATCAACTGTGACGCATATAAAAGGACATGGTTCACGTAGCCTCCGATTTGGCCCTGTAAAAAATATTTTTTCCAAAAAAGATTTTATCTTTATTTACTTTATTTTTTTCTGTTTATTTGTCAATATCAGATACTTATACTCCTTAATATACACACAAATGACCCAAAGTCAAGTTTTGACAATTTTATAAATTCTTGTAAATGAAAATCTCAGCGATAGGTATATAATTAAAGATCTATTGTAATTCATCTGTAATTCTTAAACACATCTTCACTTAATATAAGACTGACTTTTCCCCTCAATTCAGTATGGTTCTCAGTGGATTTTTCTATTTACACTATTAGACATACAGGGTTTTGAACGAGAAATGTGGATTAGAAACTTTGGTGCATTGGGTATGTATTCTGCTTACCAACTACTAACATTAGGAGTGTTGGAGAGTATGCAGATACTGTTAACTGTTAACCCTTTACTCCATAGCCAGTTTCTAGTTTTGATGACAGATGACCACTTAAAAGCAGGTTGAAGTAAAGCAGAATGTGCCTTAAGGCACATTCTGCTTTACTTTCAGCCTGCTTTAAGTTATAATTTGCTAAGGTATAGAAACTAGTTTTTAGCTCACCTGAGCCAAAGGCTCAAGGTGAGCTATTGGGATGGCCCTGTGTCCGTCGTCGTCCGCCGTGTGTCGTCGTTAACAATTGCTTCAAATGACATCTCCTCCTATACCGCTGAACAGATTTCAACCAAACTTTACAGAAATGTTCCTTGGGTCAAGCTCTTTCAGATTTGTTCAAAGAATTAAAAACAATGCAGAACTCTGGTTGCTATGGCAACCAAAGTGAAAAAAATAAGGAAATCTTAAAAAATCTTCTTGTCAAAAACTACAAGGGCCAGAGCTTAGATATTTGGCACATAGCATCACCTACAGGTCCTCTATCAAGTTTGTTCAAATTATGCCCCTGTGGTCAAAATTGGCCCCGCCCCGGGGTCACAGTTTTACATAGAGTTATATAGTGAAAATTTCAAATGTCTTCTTCTCTGACACTAATATGACCAGAGCTTTGATATTTGGCATGGTGACACTTCTAAATGTCCTTTACCTATTTTGTTCAAATGGTTCTTGTCTGTTGAATATCTAGGTCATAATTCACATTCAATATATGTATAGCAGACAGCAATTCAGCATTATAAGAGTTAGACCCTAGCCACATTTCCTACTGGCAGAGTTACATAATTGAACTCAGGTCAGCTGAGGTACTGTAACAGCAGCATATGGTGTTGTCTGCTACATTTTTTATGCCCCTGCAGTTGGGGGCATATTGTTTTGTCTGTCTGCTTTTTTTTGTCTGTTTGTCAATTTGTTTGTCTGTCAGTCCACAACTTTAATCTTAGCCATAACTTTGTTAAAGTTAAAAACTTTATAACTTAGGTCATGTTCTACAAAGGTTAATGTCATTTTTGAGTTATTTCCCAGTGTCATATTTTCTTGTCTTTGAGATACTCCAGTTCTACTGATGTTAACCCTTTACCCCATACATATGCCTTTTTACGCCTTTAATTTATTCCTCCTCTAAAGAAAATAATTCCACTTTATACAGTCATAAAACTGTTAAGATATAAGAAATATAGTATCTATATCTTAGTAGATGATAACTTAAAGCAGATTGAAAGTAAAGCAGAATGGGCAATAAATAATCATATGGAAATACATGTAGCTTGATAAGAAGAAGTGTCATGGATAAGGGCCATAACTCTGCCAACAATATTTTTTTAAATTATTCCGATTTGTCATGGTTTTTTTGTCTGGAAGATAATTCCATTTACAGCTACATTTATATTAAAATGTTGTCTTGCCTATTAAGCTAAGGCACAATGACCTCAGGTGAGCGAATTAAGGGCCATGGCCCTCTTGTTATGATACATATTCATGACTATAAATTGGAACTATATTCTTCTTTGAAGAATTAAATAAATGGCTTAAAAATATGTATTTATGGGGTAATGGGTTAAATGTGTATGTTTGAGGGTTATCTTTGAGCTTCGGGTTAGATGAGTATAAAACCCCCTTCACTGACTTACCAAGAGTACAGTGGTTATTATGTCTCCTGCAGTATGTATATTATGTAAACAATTTGGATCCTGATTAGACACCACGTAATGCCGCATCTGATCAGGATCTAAGTTGTTTGACATCTATGTTAGTATTTCTCAAGTGAAGATGCCTAAAATTTAAGTTTGAGAAATGCAAAAAGATAACGATTTGCTGAAACAGATGATGTCAAGGCAGTGGAGGGGCTTATAAATAATCAGGGCTCCACGTAAGAGGGATCAAGTGAAGTAAGGTTTTTAAAAAGTGTGCCCTTAATGTCTTTACAAAATCCTTTGATGTTACTACTCCTAAGGATTGTCTCTTCGAGACAATTCTAATGAGTAGGGCCACCATAGGGTTTGGAGCAGTCATAAGGATTTTAGTTTAGGAAATATTCCCCTTATCTGGAGTCTTTGCTCGAAGGTTATAATACACTTGATTTGAGTAAGAAATCTTTCTTAAGCCTTTAATTGGTCAGATTTGAGCAAAAGCTCAAATCTGACCAATCAAATACTTGAGAATGATTTCAGACTCAACTCAAACACTTTATAACCTAGACCCAGGGCCAGCTAAATACTAACATCCTTATGTCTCAACCAAACCTATGGTGTGACTATGAGTAATCACTCACATCAAAGGGGTTTGTGGAGAGGTTAAGAAACATTTTTGGTAAATGTTCAGGTTTCTCACTCTTGTCTGGATCCCTGGCCCAGGGCTTATGAAGTGTTTGAGTTGAGTCTGAGTTGTTCTCAAGCATTTGATTGGTCAGATTTGAGCCTCGGCTGAAATCTGACAAATCAAATGCTTGAGAATGAAGTCAGAATGAAGTCAGACTCAACTCAAACGCTTTATAAGCATGGACCCTGGTTTAAGTTAAACTCATCGGACCCTAGTGACAAGTATATTTCAATCAGTCTACAGTCTGACACGAGTCTGCACTCTTTTTCTGCAAAAATAGTTTTCCATACTTTATTAGCCGATGTATGTTAATCGATCAGATGATAGAAGCTCATAGTGTACAGAGTTTTCTTCATGTAGACTCTCATAGTGAGCAGAGTTTTTTTCATATGCATGTAGATGCTTATAGTGGATAGAGTTTTATTCATATAGATACCCATAGTGGACAGAGTTTTATATATAATTATTCAGCTGGAGAAAGTTCAACCATTACTGCTAGTCCGCTATAGCCTGTTTCTATTTTTGAAGACAGGTTACCACTTAGAACAGTTGAAAGTAAAGCATTCTGCTTTACTTTCAGCCTACTTTAAGCTACCATCTGATAGGTAATAAAAAAAAACTCTTACAGTGCATACTCACAACTGTATTAAGTGGAACTGATTTCTTTAATAGAGGAATAATGTAAGGGCTTAAAAGGTGTATTTATGGGGTAATTAGTTGAGAGAAGTAACATTGTATTTTAACTACATGTATTGCTTATTTTTTGGATAAAATGGTTTTTGTTTTTGAAACGTATTTTCAGTGTGATGCTACACTGCAGGGCTGCCATTTCTTTGAATTTTTCCGAAATCTTCCGATTTTTATCCTACCAGATGGTAGCTTAGAGCAGGCTGAAAGTAAAGCAGAATGTGCCTTATGGTGCATTCTGCTTTACTTTCAACCTGCATTATGTAACCACGCTTGAAAAATAAAAAATTGTAAATCTTAGGATTTTTCAAGATCAACTTATGGCAGCCCTGTCACTGTGTCTTTGATTCGACTTAATTGTGCTTATAAATACAGGACTCCAAATAAGGAGAGTATAAAGTTAAAATGCTTACATCTGCACTCAACCCTATGATGCGACTACTCATTAGAATTGTCTCAATGAGACAGTTCTAATGTGTAGTCACATCATAAAGTTTGGTACAGACCTAAAGGAGTTTACAGTAAAACCTCTCTATAACGGCCACTAAAGTGTGCTAATTTATTTGTTGTTTTTGACAGGTGACTGCTTAAAGCATGGTGACAGTAAAACAGAAAGCTCCTGTAGGAGCTTTCTGTTTTACTGTCACCTTGCTTTAAGCTGTCACCTGTCATTTAAATAACCAATTAGTCCTCGTTTTAGTGGCCGTTATAGAGAGGTTTTACTGTACTTCCTGAGACTTATTTGGACCCTGTAAATATTCTTTGTAACATCTTGTCTCCTTGAAATAACAGGTAATGAATATTCCTTTGTTGTGATTATGCAGAGGAAGGGGTAAAAGTGTCCTGTGGAGCTTTTGCTGTGGAAAGGGTTAACCCTTAGCCCGCCAAATAAATTGTTGTCTGCTATATTTCTCGTCTGCTTCAAGTTTCAAAGTGCTTCAAAGTTGCTCAAAATTGCTGAAAATGTTGTCCGAGTGTCAAACAGCTTGGATCCGGATGAGACGCCGAGTTACTCGGCGTCTCATCTGGATCCAAGCTGTTTGCATATGGAGCTATAGTCGTGACTGGCAGGCTAAGGGTTAATGGAGCTTTCTGCTTTACTTTCATCCTGTTTTATTGGCTGGAAAATTTGCAAAGATTTGATTATGTAATATCAGATGTTTTTTATATTACCATTACCAAACGTCGGTTTCTTTCCAATATGCACAATTCCATCTTTTCAGGAGACACAAAAGCTGTTTTTCATGTCACTTGTTACATTGCATATATGACCTTTTTAACCGGTTAAATATTGCATAACAGCTAAATTGCAGTTATTAAACAATATAATTATGTATCATCTTTGTCGCATTTTTCAAATGGTTGCATAGTGCATTAAAATAGTTGATATACTAGTACATGCTACGTACAGTCAAAGAAAGGCTCCAAGGGTTTGTTATGATGTCGATGACACAACTTGTTTCACATCAGTATCCAACGATTTTCATTGCATATACAACCTTTTCGACCAGTTAAATATTGGAACCAATGGAAATAGGAGATATGCTTTTGTGACTATATCTCATCTTTTTTATTGGTTATCAGTACTGGAATTTTCTCATTCGAAGCGAGAAAATCTGTGTATTCCAAAAAAAAAATTTCAATTTTAGCAGAATTTTCGAACTAGCTATAGTAGACCATACACTCTGAAGCTGTTTAACCCTTAGCCCGCCAAATAAATTGTCGTCTGCTATATTTCTCGTCTGCTTCAAGTTTCAAAGTGCTTCAAAGTTGCTCAAAATTGCTGAAAATGTTGTCCTAGTGTCAAACAGCTTGGATCCGGATGAGACGCTGAGTTACTCGGCGTCTCATCCGGATCCAAGCTGTTTGCATATGGAGCTATAGTCGTGAGTGGCAGGCTAAGGGTTAATACACTGAACATTACATTTTAAAACATTTATTTACAGTTAAACATCTCTATTACCACTACTAAAACGAAAGGCAATTGATTGTTTTCAACACAGGTGATAGCTGAAAGCAAGGTGACAGTAAAACAGAAATCTCCAATGGGAGCTCTCTGTTTTTACCATAACCTTGATTTAAGTAGTCACCTGTTGTAAACACTTAATAATTACATGTAATACAATTTAGTGGTCGTAATAGAGACTGTACTTCTAAAAGAATAAGTTTTCATGCTTCTAATGTGTCCTAATAAAGAGCTATAGAAAAGGTTTAACCCATTACCCCATAACCTGTTTCTAGTTTTGAAGACGGGTGCCCACTTAAAGCAGGCTGAAAGTAAGGCAGAATGCGCCCTAAGGCGCATTCTGCTTTACTTTCAGCCTGCTTTAAGCCATCATCTGCCAGAATATAGAAAATATCTCTTGTAATACTTATACATTACTGTATAAGGTAGAACTATTTTCTTCAGAAAAGTAATAAATTAAAGGTGTATAAAGACATATTTATGGGTTAATGGGTTAACCTGCTATAGGTAGCCTCTTTTTAAGTAAATGTTTGAAAGTGTATTAGACTATTAGAAATAAATCAAGACAAGAAAAAATGTTTCTATCACCTTCAATGAATCTTTTTTTTACTACATTTTTATTACTCTTGGTGTTAATTAAATGTCAACTAGATGTTGTTTACTTGTTTACTTACCTCTAAACATGCTAGCGGTGAAATCATGATAACCTCTTCAAATAGTTTGGATCCTTCCAAAGAGGTTTCTCTGCTTTTGGTCAGGCATGAGTATTTATGTTTTTTTATTCAGTTTAAATAGTCAAGATTGGATCCTGATTACAAGCGTATCATCAGGATACAAACTGTTTGAAACTCTGCCCCTGCTTTGAAAAGAAATGTTGAAAAATCTCTCTTTAGAATAATAGTTTAGGATAATTATTGCAGACTAGAAAATAACCCAGTATGTAAAGAGTTAACTTATATTGTTATTCAGATCATGGTGGAGAAGACGGCGTAAGAAGACAGAATACGTACGGAGGATACGGCTTTCCCCCACTGCCTCCCACCACACAGCCATTGGCCGGACCCTCTAGTAGGCCAAACTCCGGCAATAACAACAATGCCCTGCGGTCACGAAGCTCAAGCGTTCAATCAAACCCTCAGAAAGAACTGGTGAGTTGTGGCATATACAGTCAGTGTATAAATTGTTGCATTCGTGAAAATTATGATACCTTTTGCAAATACAGTAAAACTTCTCTATTATGACAACTATATTGTGTTTATTATTAGGTGTTTACGACCGGTGACTGCTTTAAGCAATGTGACAGTAAAACAGAAAGCTCCTTTAGGAGCTTTCTGTTTTACTGTCAACTTGCTTTAAGCTATCACCTTTGTTTCATACAACCAATAAGCCTTCATTTTAGTGGTCGTACTAGAGATGGTTTACTCTACATGTATTTGAAATAGTCTTGACTTTATTGGAAAATATGAGCTCAATTGGACTGACTATACCAGCAACCATACTCATTTGTGGTTATGAAGAGATTATTAGATATTAACTTTGCACAAGTGTTCAAAGCTTCAAGTCTTGAGTAAGCTATCGACATACAACCTGAAATATATTTTATTAGACATTTTCATGCTATTTTAAAGAAAGTGAGAAATACAGGTAAATGTATATCATTTACTGATTATTATCAAATTTCAGCCACCCGCCCAAGATTACCTAAGGAATGGCCAATTAAGACCAATATCTGCTCATGAAGAACAGTAAGTCGTATTCCTTATTCAAGTTTTAATTGTTAAAAAAAGTTCAAAACTACATTTTTGACCCATTCTTTTGCAGGAAATAGATATAAGTGCATGTATACTTTGCAAACAGTGAGGACACTGATCAGAGGGCTCCTTAACCCTTTGAACCCTAGTCCCGCATATAGGCGTCCTTTTCAAACAGTGTACATGTGAATATTACACTTGTCCTATGCAAACAGTGAAGACCCAGATCAGAGGGCTCCGAAAGGAGCCCTCTGATCAGGGTCTTCACTGTTTGTCATACTGCCAAACATTGACAAAAACAACCCTTAAAAGTCAGAAATGGACTAGACTTAAATGAAAACTGGAATTGTCCATTTAAAGTTTCAGGGAGGAAAGAGTTAACCCTCTACCCCATAACCTGTATCTAGTTTTGAAAATAGGTAACTACTTAAAGCAGGTTGGAAGTAAAGCAGAATGCACCCTAAGACAAATTCTGCTTTACTTTCAACCTGCTTTAAGCTACAATTTGATGGAATATAGAAAATATTTCTTTTGATACATATTCAGGACTATGAATTAGAACTACTTTCTTCATGGGAGAAAAAGATTAAAGTCATAAAAAGGGTGTATTTATGGGGTAACCGATTAGGGAGCTCTCTGATCAGTGTCTGTTTGTTTAACTATTATTGTTCTGCAATTTTGTCATAAGACAGTCCTAAAATCAGCATGAACTGGGTCATTTTAGAATAGTTCAAGAAGCTATAGAGTAGAGGGTTACCCAGTAAATGGGAAAAATTGTCTTCCCCACTACATTATGCTAATCATACACTGGACATACAGAGCTGTTTAAAGTTTGCATGAAACTATGCATCCTCTTATATACTGTGAGGTATGTGATTATTGTCTATAGAAGCATGCTAGGCCTTTTTCAGTCTTGTATTAATGTAAGCTATAACTCTATTGAATGCCCATGGATAGTTTTTAACATTTTTCTCTTTCTTCTGAGGGTGTCTCTGCCTTATATTCTGCACACAAGCATAGAAAATGAATCCTCATTGATAGTTTTTACTGGTGGCAGCTTAAAACAAAATAAAAACAAAGTAAAAGCTCCTATAGGACTTAGAGGTTTTCTGCTTAACGTTCATCTTGCTTTACCTTTAACCAGGGTTCAACACTTAGTAAAGTCCTATGGCCTGATGACCACCAGTTTTTCGAGTCAGACCACTTGAACTTCTGTCTGGGTGGTCTGTTTGACCACCAGAAAATTTGACTTTACAGTCATGAATATGTATAATAACTTTTTTCTATATTGTAGCAGATGGTAGCTTAAAGCAGAATGAAAGGAAAGCAGAATGTGCCTAAAGGCACATTCTGCTTTACTTTCAACCTGCTTAAAGTGGTCATCTATCTTCAATACTAGAAATAGGCTATGGGTCAAAAGATTAATAAGAGTGAGTGATATATGATATTATAGCTATAGACAGGGCATGTGTATATATAAACAACGGTGCATGGAAAGAAAGCTACTTTTGCTTTCGTTTCATTCCTAAACTTTATTGTATGTATGTGTAATGCATGTAAATATTTGAAATGAAATATGTTTAATTCAAGAATAAGTAATATGGGCATTTCAAACATCTTGTTTTTCCTTTACATCTCCACCAAATCATATGCTGTTACTATTCATTAGAATCTTCTCTGTGGTACTATTCTAATGAGTAATCACCATATAGGTTTTGGTGCTGACATAATGCTGTAAACTTTTAAAATACTCACTTCAAATGGAGGTCTTTGGCTATGCTTATAAAGTGTTCAAATTGGGTCTGATATCGTTCTCAAGCTTTTGATTGGTCAGATTGGAGCATTTTTTCTCAAGCTGTTGATTGGTCAGATTGGATCATAATGCTCCAATCTGACCAATCAAAGGCTTGAGAATGATCTCAGACCCAACTCAAACCCTTAATAATCATGGGACATGGTACAGCTAAATTTGAGATATGATTCTTACTGGCTTTCTTTTCCCGATTAAGATTGAGAAGAATACAGAGGAGGTTAGCTCAAATGTAAGCTCTAGCTGTTGTCACACACTCTCTATAAAAATAGGTCCTATATTTATCAGGGCTCCAGATAAGAAGGAGTAAACTGAACAATTCCAACATTTTCTCACTCAATTTAGCACCATATCTTATAGTGTTGCTACTCATTAGAATCCGTCTCAAAGAGACGCTTCTAATGAGTAGTGACACCATTGGGTTTAATGCATGTATAATCCCTTTATCTGGAGTCCTTTTTATATAGTATTTGAGATGAGTCTAAGATCGCTCTCAAGACTTTGATTGGTCAGATTGTTTTGCATGCTTTTGATTGGTCAGATTTGAGCATTCTGCTCAAGTTGACCATTCAAAAGACTTTGAAAAAGATCTACAACTCATTTCAAATGCTTTATAAACTTTGTCACAAATCAAAGGGTTTGAGATGAATCTGTGATCATTCTCAAGGTTTTGATTGGTCAGATTTTTTCCCTAGCTTTTGATTGTTCAGATTTGAGCATTCTGCTCAAATCTGACCAATCAAAAGCTTGAAAAATCTAATACTCATCTCAAACACTTTATTGACATTGTCTTGAATCAATGTTGTTTGTTTATTATTCTTGCACCTTGACTGTCCTTATACTCAAAGCTCTAGATAAGGAGAGTATTTCACGGTCTTGTCTTAATGTCTCTACCTATTCCAATGTTTTGACTACTCTTTAGAATGATCTCAAAGATATAGAGGATAATTGTTTTTTTCAGTATAAGAAATACAATTATTCTATTTATTTATGCTTTTAAGCCACTTTTTAAACGAAATTGTTCGACAATTGAGAAAGCGAAAGTAAATGATTTACCCCGTGTTGAGCCCCAACTTTATATCGAACACATTTTCGAAACAGTTTCCCGTACGATGACCTCACTTATTTATTGATTTGACGTCATCCGAATCTCTTCGTTGCTCCCGAGTTTGGATTCGTGCTCTTCCGGTGAGTAGTTTGAGACAAATCGGACTGCCGGAATTAAAAGATAAGACACGATTGACTACGATTCTTTGGGAGCCCTACGGGGAAAATTCATAATAAAAGCGATTGGTGATAATCCACTGCAGTGGATTACCAAGTGATAATCCACTGCTATTTTGTGGTAATTTCACCGAAAAGCATAAATAAAAGGTTTGAATGAGGAATTACAACATGGGACTGACTTAGGACATATTAGAGAAAATGATTGAATGATTTGATTTATTTCCCCTTAGCTCGACCACTGATTTTTAGTTTTTGAGGAATCCAGGGGCCCGTCTTAGGAAACATTGTACGACAAATATTCTTATAAGTCAGATTATAAAATCCTCAATTACTATTTATTTTTCCTTCTAATCCTGTCTTGCCACATCTCTTTGGAATTATATAGAAAGGATTAGATGGAGAAATTAGATGTATTTCAAAGTTTTGACTTTGTAACAACATATTTTCGTAAAAGGGACCCTAGATTCTTTTTCTGATATATATTGGGTAACGCCTTCTATAAGCAATTATTAGTGTTAAATACTGAAGACAGCTTTGAACTCTTAAACTGCTGAAACTAGCTGTAAGTTTCCTTTGCAAACAGTGTAGTACTGACTCATTACAGTCTTGAGTGAGAAGGAAGCTTTTCCTGAATGAAATAGACCTGGTTCTGAGGTTATAAAGCGTTTGAGCTAAATCTGAGTGTGTTCCAAAGCATTTGATTGGTCAGATTTGAGCCTAGGCTCAAATCTGACCAATCAAATGTTTGGGAACGAGTTTAGACTCAAGTCAAAAGCTTTATAACCTCGGAGCCTAAACCGTTTTTCATTACAAGGCTTCATCAAATCCTCGAGACGATTTAATGAGTAGTGACACAATAGGGTTTTATCCAGAAATAAAGATTTTAGTTTTTGAAATACATGTTCTCCCTTTATCTGGAGCTCTGCATTATTTTAATATTTAGGAGATATTAGTAATTTATCAGAAAATTAATGAGCCCATTTGACAATTGAGCATTGTTAGGTTTTAGTTGGTATCAAAGTTAATCCAACTAAGTTTTGTATCTATTCAGTACATGTGTACAGTGGAGAATCTGTTATTCTTTCCCGTTTAAACGCAAACGTACACAAACGCAAGGCACTAAAACGTAGAAAATAACAACTTTTGGACAATTCTGATATTTCATGTTGATCATGGTGACAAACAGTTTGGAGCCTGATCAGACGCCGGGTTACCCGGCGTCTGATCTGGCTCCAAACTGTTTGCACTGGAAATAATAGTTTTAGCGTAAAAGCGTTTATTGGGAAAGAATAACAGATTCTCCACTGTATAATGAGAAAAGGTTAAATCATGATTCTTATGAGAACTAACATTGCACAGGGCTCCAGATAAGAGGGAATAAACTGAACAAATCCAACATTTTCTCACTCATTTTTGCACAAAATCCTATGGTGTTACTACTCATTAGAATGGTCTCGAAGAGACGATTCTAATGAGTAGAGACACCGTAGGGTTTAAAGAAGAAATAAAGATTTTAGTTTTTGAAATACTCCCCTTATCTGGAGCTCTGATTGCAGTGTGTTTGTGGAGGCATGGAGGTTTTGATATTACATGTAGTAATTTCCCTTCTCTTCAACTATATTGTCTCACTTCTTTTTAGTTTACCAGATATAGTAACTCTATGTTACAACAACTAAATTGTGTTAATAATCAGGTGTATATAAACAACACATTCATCTTAACCCTTTCCCCCATAGAAGCGCCTTTTAGCACATTACATTTATTCCTACACTGAAGGAAATAGTTCCAATTTAAACAGTCATGAATATGTATCATAAGGAATATTTTCTTCATTCTAGTAAGTGGAAACTTAAAGCAGGCTGAGAGTAACGCAGAATGCACCTTAAGGCGCATTCTGCTTTACTTTCAACCTGCTTTAAGAAGTCACCTACTTTCAAAACTAGAAACCGGCTATGGGGTAATGGGTTAAAGTATTTGACATGTGTAAGGTAATACTGAGATCTGTTAGCATTTTCTGTAAATGGGGTTTACCTTTATTTGCGATTGCTATATGTAAATGAAACCCCTGTCATAGTTTGGAAGTGACATATTCACTTGATTCACATTTATAGAAAGTCATAATTCTGCGTATAGTTAATTGATACTTTGACTTCAATCTTATTATCATGTATTCTAACACACCTCGCCCACACCCCTATATAAGCGAAGAAGGACCGTCTCAGTGTACTAATTTTCAGTAGAACACTACGCGCTAAACGTTCTAACGTGACATCATTTGGCTTCGAAAATGTGTATGCCAAGAAATGTAGCGCCGTTGCTTCGGTGCAAATTAAGGTTAAATTATGTGTTAGAATCGAAATAATAAATTAATACCTGTGTTTTATCTAACAATCGAACACGGCTAGTCGTTGAGATGCCTGTAATTAAACAACTCTGCCTAAAAGCCTCGTGATTAAATTACTACACATCTCAACTCCTACCATTGTTCAATTGCACGATAAAACACTGGTATGAATTTATTATTTCTTAAATATGAACGCTATCTGGGGAAACATAATAACAGTTTTAATTGATTGTTATTAGTAACATACTGGTACAGTGCACCCTCTCTACAACGACCAGAGCACCAGAATGATAAGGGTAGTTTTTCAAAAACTAAAATCTTTATTTCTGCTGTAAACCCTTTGGTGTCACTACTCATTAGAATCGTCTCAAAGAGACGATTCTTATGAGTAGTAACACCATAGGTTTGGTTTAGTACGAGTGAGAAAATGTTTGATTTGTTCAGATTACTCCCTCTTATCTGGAACCCTGGTAGACCTAGGGAGGGATATTGGCTAAAATTTGCAAATAACTTGAATCGAGATCAGATCTGGACTCAAGCTGTTTGTCACTCGCCATAAATTACTTTTCTGTCAAAATATCCATTATGTAACTTCGAGAAAAGCAGTAGATGACAGTTTTAAGCAAATAATATTGCAACAGTAAAAGGGTAGAAATAATGGTCTTGTTTGGGGAACAGCTGCAAGGGTCATTGTAAGGAAGGAGTCATTGTTGGGAGGGCCGTTGTACGGAAGGAGCACTGTAATCACAAAAACATGATCTTATCAGAATCATATCTGAATTTTGCCATGTTCCTGGCATGCAAATAAAGGCATAGGTTCAAAAAGGAGTGAAATTGGCCCTATGTCTAATGTACACTAAATTTTCACAGCTGATAGATAGATTTGTGGTATAAGAAAAAACAACTTTATTTTTATCTTATTCACTTCCATGTTGTCATAACAACCAAATACAATGTACTTAATAATAACATAAAAATGGCTTATTTTTTCAAATTTTTATCATATCGATCGGAAAACATAGTATTTGAGCACAGTTGATACAATGATAATCAAACAATGATAATACTATTTAAAAAATAGTAAAATTAATAGAGAAATATTTATGTTGCTATACCTGTACGAAAAAGTACGCCTGGAACTTAGCAGGAATACGCCCGGAATCTTAAGCGTTTTCCGTCTAAGACTTGCAATAGAGAAAGAACAGCTCTTAGGGAGAATAGGGCTCGAAATATGCAAATTTTTTCCACCTAGTAAGGCGGAATCCTGGTAACTAGCAGGAAAATTGTCCACATAATTTTCCGCCTAAAAAAATCCCACTAAGCATATATGGAGAAAAATCCGCCTAATATTCACGGAAAATATTCCGCCTTAGAGCTCTTAGGGAGAATAGGGCTCGAAATATGCAAATTTTTTCCGCCTAGCTAGGCGGAATCCTGGTAACTAGCAGGAAAACAAAAAAACACCCAATTTTCCTCCTAAAAAATCCCACTAAGCTTACATGGAAAAAAGTCCGCCAAATATTCACGGAAAAAATCCCGCCTTAGAGAGAATAGGGCTCGAAATATGCAAATTCTTTCCACCTAGTAAAGCGGAATCCTGGTAAATAACAGGAAAATTTTCCGCCTTAGAAAATCCATCTAATGTACAAATTTCCTGCCTAGCAAAGCGGAAACCTGCTAAATAACAGGAAAATTTTCCGCCTTAGAAATAATTCACCTAATGTACAAAAATATCTGTATAGTATCCATTTAAGGAATCAAGTTAATTGTATGAAAAATTTGTGACAATTTGCATGATTTTTTTTTATAGACAGAAGTGGTCATTTGCAGCAGTATTAGACACTCTTCTCATATACATGAACTGAGTGACCATGTGTAAATGTTCCAGTTTACTATCATACTATGGTATACTTTCCAAGATATAGTTTACATTAAATGTCAAAGCCCGGAATATTTGGCTGGAAAACCTTGGGACATTTATGGCCTAAGTAAAACAAGTCTAATTATTAGACCATGCAGCCAGGTTGGGAAAAAATTACCTTTAAAATTAAGAATAACATCACTCTGTACTTACTTGTTCTAATTTATTTGAAACAAGTTCAATCAATCTTAAACATGATGTCATAATACAACTGAATAATTTGAAATCATCTAAAGATCAAACTTGACCTTCCTATAATTATGAAATTTTGTCGACATTTTTGGAATTAACACTTTCCCTACCATTATCAAATAAACAGAGTTCCAGATAAGGAGAGTATTTCAAAAACTATAATCTTTGTTTCTGCATTAAACCCTACGGTGCTACTTCTCGTTAGAATCGTCTCTTCCAGACAATGCTAACGAGTTAATGTTGGATTTGTTCAGTTTACTCTCTAATATCTGTAGCCCTGATAAAGTCAACTTTGCAAACAGTTTGGATCCGTAATTGTGGTGTCTGATCAGGATCCAAACCGCTTGGCACTAGTAGCAATATGTATTTGGTCAGAATTCCTGAAATCTGACTTTGAAATGAATTTGCAAGTTATGATAATTTTTTATAAGGTGATGGTGTAATGTCCAATAAGCTTAATCAGTTCAATCCTTTCATTGGCTGAATTTCAAGTATCACCATCCATAAAAGTTTGACAAGAATTTTAGGGTAACTGTCTTTTGAGAACGTAAACACATAGTGAGGCTGCTGGCACCAAACCCATGGAGCTGTTGACTTGTTCATGATGGTTTCAGCATCTCCCTAGCCATGTCCAAATCATCATGTGCCTGCAAAATAAGTGTGTGTAGATAAGACATCTTGCAATGTAAACCCATTACCCAATAGCCTTTTTCTAGTTCTGAAGACAGGTACCAACTTAAAGCAAGTTGAAAGTAAAGCAGAATGTGCATTAAGCCTTAAGGTTCATTCTGCTTTACTTTCAGCCTGCTTTAACTTACCATCTGTTAGAATATAGAAAATATTTCTTATGATATATATTCATGGCTGTATAAATTGGAACTATTTCCTTCATTGGAGGAATATATTTAATTAATAACCCCATTATATATATATATATGTAACCCTGTTTCTAGATTGGAAGATAAGTGACCACTTAAAGCCAATTGAAAGTAAAGCAGAATTGGCCTTAAGGCACATTCTGCTTTACTTTCAGCCTGCTTTAAGCTGTCATCTGCTAGGATATAGAAAATATTTCTTATGATACATATTTATAACTGCATAAATTAGAACTATTTTATCCATTGGAGGCTCTAATTAATGGCGTAAAAAGGTGTTTTATGGGGAATGGATTAGCCCTTTCCCCCATAGAAGCGCCTTCTAGTGCATCAAATTTATTCTTACCCTGAATTTATACAGTCATGAAACTGTACCATAAGAAATATTTTCTATATGCTAGCAAATGGTAGCTTAAAGCAGGCTGAAAGTAAAGCAGAATGTTCCTTAAGGCACATTTTGCTTTACTTTCAACCTGCTTTAAGTGCATGGTCACCTTAGGCTGTCTTCAAAACTAAAAACAGGCTATTTGGGGCAAAGGTTAAGGTGTAAAAAGGCGTTTTTACACATGTGATATTTGCTATAAAGTTGCATCCTGGCATGCTTAACTTTCCACTTTTTGAAAGTAAAGCAGAGTGTGCCTTAAAGGCTTAATCCATTACCCTATAGCATGTTTCTAGATTTGAAGACAGTTGGCCACTTAAAGCTGCTTGAAAGTAGAGCAGAATGCACCTTAAGCCACATTTTGCTAAATACTGCCAGCTTGTTTTAAGCTAACAAATTCTGTAAGAATATTGAAAATATGTTTCTTATTGTTTATATTCATGGCTGTATAAATCGGAGCTATTTTCTTCATTGAGGAATATTTTTAACATATTCAACCCTAGTGATGAGTATACTCATCATTTAAAATCAGTGTACCTGTGAGGATAACACTTGTCCTATGCAAACAGTGTAGACCCTGATCAGAGGGCTCCTGGAGGAGCCCAATGATCAGGAGTATTCACTGTTTGTCACTTTGAAATGTATTGTTAAAAGCAACCCTTAATAGTAACAAGAAATATCTTTAAAAAAGATATTCGGCGGAATGAGTGGTTGAACTAAGGCTATATAAATTAAATTGAGGTTTTCAAAGAATTGTAATATCTTGGATTGAAAAGCAAAAAATAAAAGTATACAATTGAAACAGTAACTTATATTTAAAATGCAAAACTATCATGTACAGAAATGCAAAACAAAACAATAATTTAACTCATATCCTAGCTACTGGTAGGAGATCCTCACATTAATCTATTGTTCTATATATCAAACTTCATTCATAGAGTTTCTTGAAACAAACTATAGCATACACAAATGTACAGATTCAACAGTCTGCTCTACTTCACTCTTGTAAATAATGATGAAACCACACAATTGTGTTTAACTCACTTGAGGCCATTTATATTTAATATTGCTTTTAATGTATGGTAAATGTGTACAAATAGTTAACAATTAAAACAAATTGGTAGTAAACAATTACAAAACACCTAGCTTCCTCTGTATTTCAGATGTCATCTTAAATTGCATCAGCCAGTGTAGTAAACAGTCTGGTCTGTGTCTCTAAATTTTACACTCACAGCCATATCTGGGAAAACTGTAATTGGACATAGACCAGCCTACAGGGCTCCAGATAAGAGGGAGTAAACTAAACAAATCACATTTATTCACTCATTTCAGCACCAAACCCTATGGTGTTACCACTCATTTTGATTGTCTCGAAGAGACAATTCAAATGTTTAGTGACACCACAGGGTTTAATGCACAAATAAAGATTTTAAGTTTTGA
This sequence comes from Gari tellinella, assembly GCA_922989275.2. NCBI lineage: Eukaryota > Metazoa > Mollusca > Bivalvia > Cardiida > Psammobiidae > Gari > Gari tellinella. The sequence continues at coordinate 72,900,666 of OV277865.1, read as the reverse complement.
AATAATTCCCTTATCTGGAGCCCTGGCTACTATCCAATCAGACTATTCAGTTTCAACAGGTGCTCTCAAGTCTAAATTTCTGATAAAATATAATTGGTTGAAATGTGTGGCCAAACAGAAAGTGTGGCTAAATAGAAACCAGACAGCTCCGCCGAAAAAATGGACTAGACTTAATTTGAAATTGGAATTGCCCATTAAGTTTCAGGGGTTAATGAGTTAAGACTGTGTGTTACTGTGAAAAAACGTGTATTTAAGAGGGAATTGGTTTAAAAGTACATCCTGGTTTAATTCTGCCTGTTTGAAGCTATTATCTGGAAGGATATAGGAAATATTTCTTGTATCACACATTCATAACTGTATAAATTGGAACTAGTTTCTTTATTGGAGGAATGAATTAAATGTGTAAAAAGTGCATCAATGGAGTGAAGGGTTAAACATGCATTTACTTCATTTTGACTTAGAGGAGTCAAATTAATTTTCTTTGACCTCATAATCATGTCAAACTTTTAGCAAATCTGCTTACACTTTTGTACATTGATACATAATCAATGTACAAAATTCGAAACTTAGAAACTGCCACCAAGAAACAGTCTGACTCTAAAACTAACTAACTATCTGCTAGATCTACATGCTTCTAGATCTATGAGTATTTTGATGTACCCATTACTTAAAACTATCAGAGGTTTGCTCTAATAAATACAAATGTAGCAAATGTAATTGCTTGTTGCATGTATAATTAGAATTTAGATCTTCTGATCTAGGCAGTGTGTTTACTCTCCATTAATGAACAAATAAACTTACCATTACATGTTTGGCCCGACAACTCGACTCTCAGTCATTATGTAATTTCCAGTATCTCTCTTGGTGGTTGCTGGTATCTGAAAGGTTAAAAGGTTGTTTCCTAAACATGTTGAGTTAAAAGTGAATAATCTTAAAATTTACCAATTATGACAGACATGCATTGTGCCAGACAAAGGAAAATTACTTAATTCTTTAATTAAAATAAAAACACATAACTATATCATTTAATGTTTGCACAATAGCAAGAAAAACACTTCTCAAACATTTTCCAACCACCATAATAATCAAACAATGAAAACTTACCATGGTTTAAACCTTTTTCATTCAGATGTTTTGAATGTGTTGCTAGTTCGGCCATTTTGTTGTTGTTGTAGTTTTCAAAAAGGGCTTGGACTAAAACAAGAGCAGATGAGCTGAATTGTGAGACCAGGCTGAAATTCCTCCTAACAAAATTATCAAAGATAAAAAGTCCGTCTAGTACAAGAGGCTAAGTTTAAATTCCGTCTAGGAAAATCTCCAGAAATTTTCAAAGACATTTTTTCCTGCTAACATTTAAAGTAAAGTTCTTTTTTCCGCCTTACCTACACGGAAAAAAATCTGGGTAACATTTTCCGTCTAATATGTTATCGTTTCCTGCTAAGATTAAGACGAAAATTCAAATTCCTTAGGCGTATTTTCAAGAAATTCCATGTCCGCCTTATGATAGCAGGAAAATCTGATATTTTGCCATTTTCCGGGCGTATTCCGTCTAAGTTCCAGGCGTATTCCGCTTAATATTTTCGTACGGGTTGCAACCAACTATCAGAAAATCTCAAAATGGTGTTTTTCCCCATATTTTGGAACATTTTCACTGATTTTGGCATAGGCGCCACTCCTCGACCAAAAATATAAATGTTTCAAATTAATTGTTTTTAAATAAGAATAACAAATAACACAATGAAAATTTGGTCGAAGGGTGGCGCCATAGAAAAAATAGTCTTTCTAACTCTTATTTTGTTAGTATTTTACATGAAAAACACAAAATCATGGTCAATAAAAGCTTTATTTCTAAAAGAACTTGATCTTCTATTAACAAAAATTAATATGTATATGATAATAAAATGTCTTCTTGTATCACCAGCATGTTTTAAATGTTCAAATTCTGATGTTTAAAAATTAGATTTTTGTAGGGCTGAAATGTATAGTTTCTGAACCTGTGCCTTTCACCAAATAAATAGAATGAACCTGAAAGTGTGTTTTCTCCCTCTTATCTAGATCCCTGTTTTATTCTTTCCTTTCAGGACAGAGCCTAGAGTCATAAGTGCCCAGGCAGCCAAGACTAATGGTCAGCAGATGTACAGCCGGCATATATCTGAGTCTCCGACAGGAGTTCGACCCGGTTCTCGTCCTACCAGTAGCAAAACCATGCCTGGTTTGAATGCGTTGAACAACATTAACCAGAACGCTGCCTACAATGACCCGCCACTGTTACAGAGGGGGGCGGTACCCAATAGTTACCTAGAGAACTTCAATCTACACAGAGACTACCAGAACCGTAGAGGACAAATGAAAGTTTCATCTGCTATTAACACTCATGTCAGGTAAGTTTTTGGTAGTGTTGATACGTACAGTTTACCAGTGCTCAAGATAAGGGGATTATTTTCCAAAACTAAAATCTTTACAGGCTTTTAGGTTGTGGGTTATTTGATGTCTCATCTGGATCCAAACTGTTTGCAATAGCTATCACAAATTTGCGTTCAGCTTATTATAGGTTCACAAACTACTGTTAACCTGTCTATTACAACCTCTTAAAGAATGCTAATTGATTGTACAAAAGACAGGTGACAGATTAAAGCAAGGTAAAGGAACTTTCTGTTTTACTATTGCTTTAAGCAGTCATCTGTTTTAATACATTACCCCATAGCCTGTTTCTAGTTTTGAAGATATTATATGACCACTTAAAGCAGGTTGAAAATTAAGCAGAATGTGCCTTACTTTCAGTCTGTTTTCTGAAGCTACATTCGGCTAGGATATGGAAATTATTTCTTATGGTACATGTTCATGACTGTATAAAGTGGAATTATTTTCTTCAGTTGTTGAATAAATCAGAGGCATAAAAAGGTGTGTTTGTGGTAATGGGCACCTTAAAAAAAACTATCATAATTTAGTTGTTGTTAAGGAAAGGTTTTAGTTATATATATACTTGCGTCTTCCAAACATTTCTACCACTGACATAATCATGTTGGTTTTTTTTTCAGGAATCCATTTTTATCCCCGGAGGATGACCTTACAGCAAATTCAGCTTGGCAACCTCAAAGGGAGACAACCAACTGGACAGTGTTCAATAAACCCCCTGGTTATCTTTCCATAGCTCAAAGGAATTACACACATACCAGACTATGGTGACATATGACTCAGCCAGCTTAGAACCAAAGACTGTACAGGCTCCGAGGTTATAAAGCATTTTAGTTGAGTCTGAGTGTGTTCCCAAGCATTTGATTGGTCAGATTTGAGCCAAGGCTCAAATCTGACCAATCAAATGCTTGGGAATGAGTTTAGACTCAAGTCAAAAGCTTTATAACCTTGGAGCCTGGATTCCAGATAAACAGGATACCAGATAAAAGCTGAGCAAGTGAACCAAAGTTTTCTCCATTGTGTCTCCACCAAACCCAATGTTGCAAAGCGACAACCAGAGCTACAGACGAGAGGGAGTAAACTGAACAAATCCAACATTTTCTCACTCATTTCAGCACCAAATCCCATAGTGTGACTACTCATTAGAATTGTCTGAAAGAGACGATTCTAATGAGTAGTGACACCATAGGGTTTAATTCAGAAATAAAGATTTGAGTTTTTGAAATCAGGACTGCAGATAAGGAGGAGTAAATAGAACAAATCCAACATTTTCTCACTCTGTACAGCACCAAATTGTAGAGTGTGACTACTCATTAGAATCGTCTCTTCGAGACGATTCTAATGAGTAGTCACACCATAGGGTTTAATTCAGAAATAAAGATTTGAGTTTTTGAAATCAGGACTGCAGATAAGGAGGAGTAAATAGAACAAATCCAACATTTTCTCACTCTGTACAGCACCAAATTGTAGAGTGTGACTACTCATTAGAATCGTCTCTTCGAGACGATTCTAATGAGTAGTCACACCATAGGGTTTAATTCAGAAATAAAGGTTTTAGTTTTTGAAATACTCCCCTTATCTGGAGCCCTGGACAATTCTTATGGGTAGTAATATCATAGAGTTTAGTGGAGCCATAAGATAAGAATTTAATGCTTGAAATCTCATCTTTTCTGGAGCTGTTAGGACAAGGTGCAGATGCTTGTTCTCTTAGTTTCTGAGCTTCTCACATAGCTGATAGTCTGTCAACCTATCTACATGAACTGGCATGGAGATCTCTAAAAATAGGTGGCTGTTTAATGCAGGACAAACGGATTGTATAAAACGTCCAAAAGACATTGCTTTCATTCTGTACCAATCTTCCATCAGTCTGAATAAATGTTCATGTATCATAGGTTGATTCCTTAACCAATTACCCCATAAATACGAAATAAGAAAATATAAATGAGAAAATGGTTTTACTTTATATGATAATAAATGCATAGTGATACCATTAGAAATATTTTCTATATTCCAGGAGATAATTACTTAAAGCAGGCTGAAAGTAAAGCAGAATGTGCATTAAGGCACATTCTGCTTTACTTTCAGCCTGCTTTAAGACTAGGTCACCTGTTATCAAACCTATAAACAGGTTATGGGGTAATGGGTTAACGGTAGATCATCAGAATGTAAATATAAGAAACTGCCAAAAATTTACAAGCTGTTGACTCAAAGTTTAGGTCAAATTCTTTTTGACCATAGTAAAAGTTTATGTTATGATCTTCATGTGTCCATTATTTTGGGGGGTTTATATTGAAATATTTTCAAAATATGTTTATATAGTAGAGAATACATTATTCTTTCCCGTTTAAACGAAACGAAACGCAAAACACTAAAACGTAGAAAAGTGCAACTTTTGGACAATTCTGATTATTCATGTTTAATTTGGTGGCAAACATTTTGGAGCCTGATCAGACGCCGGGTTACCCGGCGTCTGATCTGGCTCAAAACCATTTGCAATAGAAATAATAGTTTTGGCGTAAACGTGTTTACTGGGAAAGAATAACGTTTTCTCCACTGTATGTTCATATGAGGAAAATTTGAAGTGTTTTTCAACCTTGGCTAGAGGGTCAAGTTTATTTATGCACTTGATGTTTGCCCCAGTAACAATAAGTTGGGTGGGAGGGGGTCACTGTGTCATGCCTGTCAATCTCTCTATATGCGGTATATTTTTTATCCATCAAACTTCTACAGTTTTCAAGCTACTAGCTTATAATTTTGCAAGATCTTTCCACATAAACCACTATATGCATGTGGTATGGTTGAATTTTTCATAGCAGTATGACCGATAGAACTTAATTTTTCACATATTAGGGTCATGTAGCTAGGGATATCCTATCGGCTGTCCCTTTGTTAGGTACATGCATCGTTAACCTTTTATCCAATAGCATGTTTCTAGTTTTGAAGACAGGTGACCACTTACAGCAGGTTAAAAGTAAAGCAGAATGTGCCTTTACTTCAAACCATCTTTAAGCTAACATTTGCTAGAATATGAAAAATAAATCTAAGGATACATATTCATGACTATATGAGATGGAACTATTTTCTCAAGTAGGGAAATAAATTATAGGCATTAAAAGGTGCAATTATGGGGTAATTGGTTAAGCAGCCAGTATTTAACCCATTACCCTATAAACATGTCCTTTTACACCTTTGATATAATTATTTCTCCACTGAAGGAAACAGTTCCAATTTATACAGTCATGATTATATATTACAAGAAATGTTTTCTATACTCTGGCAGATTGTAGCTTCAAGCAGGCTGAAAGTAAAGCAGAATGTGCCTTAAGGCACATTCTGCTTAATTCTCAACCAGCTTTAAGTGGCTACATATCGACTAAACAAGAAATAGGCTATGAGGTAATGGGTTAAGATTCATGGTGACTGTAAAAAACAATTCTCGCCACACAGAAGAAGGGAAAGCAAAGGTGTTGCATTTCTTTCAGCAGATTCAGTAGTGTCAAACACTTAGACGTAGCTCTAATATTAAGTTTTTGTTTTCACTATAATTCTAATTGCAATACATTAGTCTTACTTTCACTTGTTGCCATGGCAAGACAGCTTTTTCAATGAAAGTTATTTTATGTAGCTGCAGTTAAACCTGATAATTCAATGTCACTTAAGTGACTTAACCCATTACTCCATAAATATGCCTTTTTACACCAGTAATTATTCACAATATTTATTCAGAAGAAAGTAGTCCTTACATTTGAAGTCCAGAACATAGAATACAGAAGGCATCTAAATTATCTTTCTAGATAATGAAATTGTCTTCAACCTGTTTTAAGTGGTCGCCTGTCTTCATAACTAAAAACAGGCTGTTTGGTAATGGGTTAAATCAGTTATACACAAAGTTCTACAGGGCTGCCATTTCTCCAGATTTTTCCTAAATCTTCGGATTTTTATCCTAGCAGATGGTAGTTAAAACAGGCTGAAAAGAAAGCAGAATGCGCCTTAAGGCGCATTCTGCTTTACTTTCAACCTGTTTTAAGCAGATATGTTTCTTCAAAACTAGAAACAGACTATGGGGTAAAGGTACGATAAGTAAAATTGATTCTGAAAAATTGAAAATTTGAAATCTTAGGATTTTTACTATCAATTTATGGCAGCCCTGGTTCTATGGTTGAACATACCATTATTTCAAAGTTAAAACATGTTCAACCTTAGCGAGTTCAAGTTGTTGAGTTGTAACTGTAATTTAAGAATAAGCTCACAAGTAGATTATAAAAGCAAGATATTGGACTGGAATCACAGGGCTGCCATAAGTTGACATGAAAAATCCTAAGATTTCCAAATTTGCATTTTTCAAGTGCTATTTTACGAATCGTACCTATACCCCATAGCCTACTTCTAGTTTTGTTGGCTTGTGACTAATTAAAGCAGGCTGGCAGTAAAGCAGAATGTGCCTTAAGGCGCATTCTGCTTTACTTTCAGCGTGCTTTAAGCTACACTGTATCAGGAAAAAATCTGAAGATTTAGGAAAAATCCGGAGAAATGGCAGCCCTGGAATCAGCTTGGCCATAGTTTCCTCACATTGAGAACAAAATTAATGCTTTATATCAGAAGAGCACCTTTTAGCGCAATAACTTATACATGTAGCTCAAAGATATGCATTTTCATCTTTTGACCATGCCTTGTCGACCCTTTACTCTATACCCTAATTCTAGTTTTTGAATACAGCAAAATTGGAATGCTCATAAAGATTATTGTAAAGCAAGTTGAGTGTAAAGCAGAATGCACATTCTGCTTTACTTTCAGCTTGCTTTAAGATATCATCTGCTAGAATAAAGAAAATGTTTGTTACGATTCATATTCATGACTGTATAAATTGGAAATATTTTCTTCAAGGTATGAATTAAATAGATGTGTACATTTGTGGTATCTATGGAGTAACGGGTTAAAAAACAATAGTATAACTTCCTTGCTTCCTGACTGGTGGTGTATAAAATGTGAGTTTAAAAAGCAAAAAAGCTCATAAAGGAGCTTACTGCTTTACGTTTAGCCTGCTTTAAGCAAACACATATCTTAAACACTGAAACAAATTGATTGAGAAATGGTTAACCTCTTTCTAGTATTGAAGATAGATGGCCATATTAACCCTTTGAACCCTAGTCCCGCATATAGGCGTCATTTTCAAACAGTGTATATATAAATAGTACACTTGTCCTGTGCAAACAGTGAGGACCCAGATCAGAGGGCTCCGAAAGGAGCCCTCTGATCAGGGTCTTCACTGTTTGTCATCATGCCAAACATTGACAAAAACAACCCTTAAAAGTCAAAAATGGACTAGACTGAATTGGAAACTAGAATTGTCCATTTAAAGTTTCAGCAGATTGAAAGTTAAGCCTTCTGCTTTACTTTCAGTTTGCTTTAAGCTACGACATGCTAGGGTATTGAAAGTATTTCTTGTGGCATATATTCATGACTGTAAAAAGTGGAGCTATTCCCCTCAGTTGAGGGATAAATTAAAGGTGTAAAAGGGAGTATTTATAGGGTAATAGGTTAAGATAACGCAGTCACAAAACATCAAAGCCATTTTACCTGCAGTAATGTATGATTATGTAAACAGCGACCAAGTATTCAAGTAAGATATTAGTATTATATATTTGTTAGTATCTTTACTGCAAGATGTGTATATATATTTTTATACTTTTTTTTGCACTGCCTTTCACATGTTAAACAGTCAAACCTGTGCTCAGTGTTTTCGCAAAAGAAAATGTGTGAACAGTCTTAACCTAAGACATTGGGGAAGTTTAATCCATTTCCCAAAAAATGTGCCATTTTTACGCTTTTAATTTATTCCTCCACTGTAGAAAATAGTTCCAACTTGTACAGTCATGAATTTATATCATAAGACATATTTTCTATATTTTCTTGTAAATGGTAGTTATAAGCAGGCTGAAAGTAAAGCAGAATGCACCTTAAGGTTTACTTTCAATCTGTTTTTAAGTGGCCAACTGTATTCAAAACTAGAAACAAGCTATATGATGGAATGGGTTAAACAGTCACTTGTAGTAACCCTTGATCTCACAGCCTGTTTCTAGTTTTCAATACAGGTAAACATTTAAAGCATGTTGAAAGTAAAGCCTTGAGAAACATTCTGCTTTACTTTCATCCTGCTTTAAGCTACCATCTACTAGAACATAGAAAATATTTCTTATTATACAAATGCATGACTGTATAAATTGGAACTATTTTTTCCAGGATATGAATAAATTAAATGCATAAATATGCATATCTATGGGGTAATGCGTTAAACATAATTGACTACATGCAGTTTGCTAGTAGCTACATACCAGGCCCAGTCTTTATAAAGCCATTGGGCTGAGTTTCAGTGTGTTCTCAAGCATTTGATTTGTCAGATTTGAGCCTAGGCTCAAATCTGACCAATTAAATGCTTGAGAACGATTTCAGACTCAAATCAAATGCTTTATAAGCATGGACCCTGTTATAATAGAGCTTCATACAAGATCCCTGAGATGTTACTGTAGAGTGCAGGTATAACTGGATATTGCTATTGTTTGTAGTCGGTATTTACTGTTAATAGATCTATGAGTATGTTATGAGCTGTATATGAAAGCGATTAGAGGTATCTGTTATTGTTTATAATGTGGACCCTTACCCAAATATTTTCAGTGTTAAGACAGTTTGCCTTTTCCACTGTCAGTGTTTTAAGCCTTATCCCATAAATACGCCTTTTTTACGTCTCTAATTTATTCCTCAACTGAAGTGAATAGTTCCATTTAAAGTATTCTATACAGTAATGAATATTCACCATAAGAAATAGTTTCTATATTCCAACATTGGTAGCTAAAAGCGGGCTGAAAGTAAATCAGAATGCCCCTTAAGGTGAACATGTATTCTGCTTTGCTTTCAACCTGCCTTAAATGGTCACCTGTCTTCAAAACTAGAAATAAGCTATGGGGAATTGGTGAGAACAGATTTGATTTGATTTGATTTGTTTTGATTTTACGTCGCTTTCAACAGTATTTCAGTCATATTGCGACGTCCAGCTAATTATAGGTGGAGGAAGACCCCAGAAGTCCTTTATGCACTGTTTCAGGCACAAATCGGCAACTGGGTAGAACCACCGACCTTCCGCAAGCCAGCTGGAAGACTTCCCCACATGAAAAATCCGAAAAACCCTACTGGGATTCGAACTTACAGCGGTGAGGAGGCTAGTGATGTAAGTCACAGTGACTATACCACTAGGCCATGGAGGCCCCTGGTAAGAACAGGTTGTTGCTTATAACAAGCTAAAAGTAAAAAAGAAATATCTCTGAGGGAGGTTTCTGGTTTACTTTCAGCCTGTTTATTGCATTCACCTGTCTGTATGTAGAAACGTTTGAAAGATGCCAGGACTAGAAGCAGTATGAAAATATAGGAGACAGGGAACCAGACTACTCAGCCAGAGGCTCTTTTAGAAGCCTAGGGAAACCCCAGAACAGTCACTGATTTGTAGGGGGTGCATTCTGCTTTCCTTTCAGTCTGCTTTAAGCTACCATCTGGTAAAACATAGAAAATCTTTCTTATAATACATATTTATAACTGTGTGAATTAGAACAATTGTCTTCAGCAGAGGAATAAATTAAGAGGCGTAAATAGGTTTATTTATGGAGTAATGGGTTAAAGGCATGAACGGTCGTATGTTTTGTGGAAGGGGTTAATAAATAATGTGTACATTTGTTATACCTTCACATATCCTAAATTAACACATGCATTATCTCCATATTGGTGTCACAAAAATTTACATATGTTGTACAGGTATAGATATAAGAGAGCTCATCAAATTTTGAAAATAAAATTACAGTCTAACTTAGATATCTCGAACTCCCTTACCTCAAACTAGCCGATAGGTCGATACATGAATTACATTACTTAATGCTCGGTTAAGTCAAACATACCCATGTTTCAATGTTAACTTTGAAATACTGGTATGTTTGACATAACCGTGTTCGAGATATCGAAGTTAAACTGTACATTGCAGATATAGTTTTGCGAGTTAGCATATGAAATAATTATGTGTGAAAATAGTACCATAATGTAATGTTTATTTAAGATAAGTTTGAAAAAAGGGTTACTGAAGTTATGTTCCTTTTCAGCCATTAAAATTGAAATTATGTTCCTTTTCAGTCATTAGAATTGAAATTATGTTCCTTTTCAGTCATTAAAATTGAAATTATGTTCCTTTTCAGTCATTAGAATTGAAATTATGTTCCTTTTCAGCCATTTAAGTTGAAATTATGTTCCTTTTCAGCCATTAAAGTTGAAATTATGTTCCTTTTCAGCCATTAGAATTGAAAATTATGTTCCTTTTCAGCCATTTAAATTGATGTTCTATTCCTTAACCTTTACAGTTCTGGTTCAAGTTATGTGACAAACCCCTTGTGAATAAACCATTCACTGCCATACAGTCATCATCTTTAACCCTTTCAACCCTACAGCCCTCTGTAGAGATTACTGATTACATATGCAAACAGTGTAGACCCTGATCAGAGGGCTCCTATAGGAGCCCTCTGATCAGGGTCTACACTTTTTGATATTTTCATTGCTTTTTGTTCTTACATCAAAAAAGCAACAGTAGACTGGTTCAAAATGTATGTACTAGAAGAGTCCAAAAGGATAATAAATACCCACAAGAGATATTTAGGGTTGGAAGGGTTAAACAATTGTTGTTTGCTTGTATATCTCAAATTTCAATTCAGGTAAATTTGGTAAAGTAATATTGTAATGAAAGTCAAACAATTTAGGTCATGAATGGACATGCATTACGCGACGTCTGATCAGGATCCAAGCTGTTTACAAAACACCTTTGTACTCAGGGTACGGCAGCAAAGGAGTTAAAACTAATAGACAACAAATGTTTATCAGGGCTCCAGATAAGGGGAGTATTTAAAAAACTTAAATTTTTATTTCTGCTTTAATCCCTATGTTGTCACTACTCGTTAGAATCGTCTCGAAGAGACGATTCTAATGAGTAGTAACACTATAGGATTTGGTGCTGTATGAGTGATAACATTTTTGATTTGCACAAATAACTCCCCCTTATCTGGAGCCCTGGTTTATTCAGCACTGCCTGGATTGTCATAAAAAATACTGTAAAACCTCTCTATTGTGACCACTAAATTGTGTTAATTATAAGGTAAGACAGGTGATTGCTTTAGGCTAAGTGATGGAGCTTTCTGTTTTATTGTCACCTTGCTTTAAGCCGTCACATCTTTTATACAACCAATAAAGCCTCTTTTTTTTTAATCGTAATAGAAAGGTTTTTATTGTAGTTTGTTCATTGTCATTCTACAATCTGTAAAAAAAAAAAAGAAGAAGATGAGGGATCACATTCTTGCCAGTAAAAATAGGTAATTACACATGTGGATGTTAAGTGTTGATGGATGTTAAAAGGACTTTTTGTACAGTGATTATCATTAATGTGTAATGCATTATATTACAGTACCTTTAACACAAAACTGTTAACAAAAAAGAGATCTAAAAACAAAAATTTACATTTATTATATGCCTTCCTGTGATACTATAGATGTTAGCCCCATAAATACACTTTTTACACATTTAATTTATTCATTTACTGAGGAAAAAAGTTCAACTTAACACAGTCATGAATATGTACCATAAGAAAAATATTTTCTATATCCTAGCAGATTTTAACTTAAAGCAGGCTGAAAGTCAAGCAGAATGTGCCTAAAGGCTCATTCTGCTTTACTTTCAACCTGCTTTAAGTGGTCACCTGTCTTCAAAACTTGAAAGATGCCATGGGGTATAGGTTAATGCAAGTTTGATGTGATACAGTATGCAAGAGTCTGTATCAAGCTCATTGTATAATTCTTTGTTCTTTCTCAAAAATCAAATGTTTCTGGATATAAAATAATAACAACATAACATTTTATTTATCTGTTGAACTATATTGAATAACTATGTCGGGAATGAGTAACGCAGAGCGACATCGTGGCGCGACCTGCAAGACGTCACACGTCCTTACGTCATATACGTGACGTTACATACATTAAACACGTTATTATAAAAACTTCATGAGTTTGCTGTTCACTACAGGACATTGTATTCTTATCCTACCTCCTACAAGTTTCTAGCTATCCGATTGGTGAATTGGCGTCACGTGAAAGCCGTGTATTTTCCATCCACTGCTTTCAGCAACCTAATATTGGCCCCAGGGGCAACAGATCTTATACACGTGAAAACGTTAGCAACGTAACGTTCAAAATGGCCAACGTTCGATGAAGATGACGTCATTTAGTTTCTATAACGGCCGCGCTTATACATATTCGTTGATTTTGAACCAGGTACAGTTGAGAAAACGTTATTCATTCCCAACCAACGCGTTTACGCTATAACTAATATTTCTATTGCAAACAGTTTGGAGCCAGATCAGACGGGTGACCCGGCGTCTGATCGGTCTCCGAACTGTTTGCCACTTGTATAAGAATGAATAGTCAGAGTTGTCAAAACGTTTTTATTTTGTACATTTTATTACGATGCGTTTGCGGTTAGTTTGCGTTTACACAGAAAGAATAACTTTTCCCCACTGTTTACTATAAACAAGTCATTAAACGGTTGCTGATTAAGATGTATACAGTATTTGGGCCGTAAACATTACGTCACGCACTATGTTAAGATAATGATTGATGACGTCATGTTTTCATAGTATATGACAGTGGCCGCCTTTAATCTATTTCGTCAAGAATAAAAGGTAGTCGGTAGGATAAAAACGTTACACAGTGTTCAGGTGACCTAATATGGAATATACACTGCCAGCAAATTCCATATGGGACTCGAGCTCCGCTCTCGTCCCATATGGAATTTACTGGCAGTGTATATTCCATATTAGGTCACCTGAAAACTGTGTAACTTATAATCTCCACCTTTTTTACAAAAACAGCTGATCACACTTGCAGCAAAGGCCCATATGAGATTGGCTCTTTTTATGAAGACTGTCTTCATCTCTCGAACTGAATACAGTTAAACTTCGATATCTCGAACTCAGTTAGGTCGAACATACCTGTTTTAACTTTGAAATACGGGTATGTTTAACTTGACCGAGCATGAAAAAATAAAATTCATGTGTCGAGAAATCAGATTCGAAATAAGCTAGTTATGTATGTGTACAGTATGTTAGTGGTATTGTATGTTTTTTATTCAGTTGATTGATGGCACAGCTATTAATAGCAACAAACAGGCAAGGTGTTATGAAATGTTTCATATCTAGCATATGTAAGCACATTGTTTATCAATGAAAGTATTTGACCAGCATCATGTGCTAACAAACACTATACTACGCTAGAAGATGATGTAACACAATTATGGTATTATAGTTTTATTGAGAAACTGCAATGGATAAACCTTACCATAAATCCCTAAATATGTGTACATCAACTCTTCATTGTTGAAGTTTAAAAATTTACAGACAAACCAAAAACAATTTGGTCTGAATAGAGATTTTACTAAATATTGGAGAAGAACCAAATAAGCTTTTGCTTTCGTTCTCGATCTGATGTATATCTATGTTTTGTTCGTACAAATTGTAAATATTATGAAATAAAAATATGTTTAAACTAAATATTGAATGTCAAAGGTTAAAAGCTGTGATTTGTTAAAAGTGTGATTATTTTAGAGTTGTTTATTTTGGTATCTCAAATGTCAAGATCACAATCTGGTACCAAAGTTAAAAAAAGGGAAACATTTTGTCAACTTAGGGTGCTAACTCCATTATGCATTGACAGATTTTTTAAATAACTTGGCACAAATATTATTCTAGAGAATACCATGTTTTGTTTGCAAGACCCATGTCTGTAGCTTAGAGGTCAAGGTCACAGTCCGGGGTCGAAATTCAAAAAGGGGAATATTTAGTTTTGTCTGGGCTCTAACTCTGTCATGCATTCTATGAATTTGAAATAACTTGGCATGAATGTTATTCTTGAGAAAACAACATGTGGAGCACAAGACCCAGGTCTGTAGCTCAAAGGTCAAGGTCACAATCACAGGTCAAAAGGTGAAAATTTTCACGTTTTATTCTCTCCGACTCTATAATGTTTTACATGAACTGATTTTGAAATTACTTCACACAAATTGGCTTTCAGATATGAGGCACATGCAAGATTCATGTTTGTAGCCATAAAAAAGGTCACAATCAGTCAAACAGAGAAGATCATCTTTACATACACATGACCAGGTTTTAATGTCGTTGATTTCCTTTGGGGGCATTTGTCACCGTGACTGTGACACTACTGGTCTTGTTTGACTGGTTTCCCTGCAATTTACAGACTGTACAGTGAATCAGTGAAGTAGACTATAAGTTATTAAATTCTGTTTCTGTTTTTTTGACATTTTTGAAAGTACAGTAAAACCTCTCTTGTACGACCACTAAAATGAAGCTAATTGATTGTATAAAAGACAGGTGACAGCTTAAAGCAAGGTGACAGTAAAACAGAAAGCTCCTGCTGGAGCTTTCTGTTTTACTGTCACCATGCTTTAAGCAGTCACCTATCTTACAATACCTAATATGTAAATCAACTTAGTGATCATTATAGAGTGGTTTTACAGTAGCTGTTTTTTGTTACATTTACACCATATTATCAGGAACGTATATTATAGATAGATAATCTACGTTCCTGATATTATGGACTATTTTTATTGTTGACAGTTAATGGGGTTACTCTTTCAACATTGAAAAACTGTTGTCTGCTAAAAAAAAGTTATTTGCTAAGTTCTATAATTGGTTTGTCTTAATTATATATACAGAAACAGGGTCTGAGTTACAAACAATATAGATCCTGATCAGGTATTAAATTAAGTGGAGCCTAATCTGGATTCAAGCTGTGTGTCAAGGTCTTAGATACAGATTTCCAATGTTGAAAGAGTAGAAGTGCACTGTTAAAACTATATGTGTATATACTGATTATGACTATTGAATGTGTATTTGAGTGTGCGACAAATGCATATAGTGATATTTTGCAACTATTTATTTTTTAAAACTTTGTGAAAACGTTTTGTTTTTTTGACTGCTGTTGAAAGTATGCTAATATGTATTGTGAACTTTTTGTCAATTCTAGAAGGCTTCATAGCATCACTTCATCTGGAACCTTAGTGCATCGTCTTTCAATCAAGATAGAATATAAAGCATAATGAGGATACAGGGTTGCCATGTGTCAGGATTTTTTCCAAAATTTTCGGATTTTTCATAATTTTCCTTGGACTATGGATATTTCCCGAAATCTTCAAATTTCTGCTCTTACTTTTAAAATTTGGAATTTTATGTTTTATTACTCAGGAAATATTGATTTTGGTGTTTAACAGTTTAGATCAAGATCAGACGACGCGTAATGCGGCGTCTGATCTGGATCTAAAATGTTTGGTATAATTATGTTAGTGTTACATATAGAGTCTGACAATGGAAGGGTTAAAGCTACGATTTCTAAAATCGTGCTTGTAAATCTTATAATTTTTATGAGCAACTTATGGTAGCCCTGAAGATATAGTGTAAGTTGATTTGTGGGGGCCTCTGAGGACAGTCAATCTTGTATTTGGAAAGAAACCATTCAACAGAAGATCTGTATAATGTTATTTTGAAGACAGGTTACCACTTAAAGCAGGTTAAATGTAAAGCAGAATGTGCAGTAAGTCACATTTTGCTTTACTATCAGCCTGCTTTAAGCTACCATCTACTAGGATATAGAAAGTATATCTTATGGTACATGTTCATGACTGTGTAAATTGGAACAATTTTCTTCAGTGGAGATTCAATGGAGGAATCACTAAAAGACCTTTCTATGGAAGGAAAGGGTTAAATGCAGGTGATTACTTTATGCAGTTTAAAGATATGAAGAAAACTTTCTGCATTACTTTTATCCTGCATTTAGCTATCACCTGCCATTACAGATATTCACATTTCTTCAATGAGTGATTGCTAAATACGAGATTGAGTGTATTGGCAGTTTATTACAGCCGAACTTTGATATCTCGAACTCGCTTACCTCTAACTATCCGATATTTCGATACATGAATTACATTACATCATGCTCGGTAAATTTCGATACATGAATTACATTACATCATGCACGGTAAATTTCGATACATGAATTACATTACATCATGCTCGGTAAAGTCGAACATACCCGTGTTTTAAAGTTAAAACATGGCTTAGCCACGTTTTAACTTTGAAATACGGGTATGTTCGGCATAACCGAGTTCGAGATATGGAAGTTTGACTGTATTTGGATCAGCGTGTCATGGAGATATAGCATATTTTAGAATGTAGGCAATCCATGCTGTTATTTAAACTGATGAAATAAAATCATAATTCAAAGAAAGTCTTTGTTACCTTTATCTAAGGCATGAATTTTTTATGCTCCTGCGACGATCAGGTTGGTGGGTGGGGTGGCATTCTGTTTTACCTCTGTCTGTCCGTCAGTTTGTTCTTCCATCCCACATACTCGTTTACAGTACATACTTTGACCGGCTAAATACACACACAGTTTTTTAGCTACAACCTTATGATATTGCAGATTGTTTGCATATATACTTTAGATATGCATGTGATCAGGATTTTGATCTGATTTAATTTTGTTTAAATAATTACTGGCCATTGAATTTAGTCAGTTTTTGCTCTACAGGGACATCATATTTGTGTTACAGACAAAGCCATCTCTCTAGTTTGATTGTACGTATAAGCGACTATCATCTCAACAAAGACAACGACGTACATGTATACTTATTATATAAGAGGTGCAGGAGAAGAAGGAGTGGAGCAAAAGAGAGATAGGGGCTGAATAAAAGAGAAAGAGAGAGGGGTACACAAGGTAGACCCTGGTGAGAGGGTTGCTGTAAGAGCCCTGTTACCATGCAGGATCTACACTGTTTGTACAGGACAAGTGTTCTCTTCACAGGTACACTGTAAATAACGAGTATACTCATGGCTTGTGTTGAATGTGTTAACTATTATCTTGCATAATGATAAATGCAAATACAGTGTTCCTTCCCCACAACGGCCCTCCCAACAACAACTTCCTACTTACAACAACGCTTCCCGCTGTTCCCCAAATAAATATGCCCAACTTTTTCACGGTTGTAATAGCATCTGCTTAAAATTGTTGTCTGCTGCGTTTCTTAAAGTCACGTGATGGACGATTTTACAGAACAAACATAAGGACGAGTGAAAAACAGTTTGAATCCAGATCAGACGCCGTTTTACGCGGCGTCTGATCAGGATTCAAGCTGTTTGCAAATTGAAGCCAATTATGCAATATCCCTTCCTATTACAACTACATCTGAACAACACACACGATGAATGTGTCCCATTGGTTGAAGGGAGGGAGCACTGTAATCTAAAATCTTGGTGTTTTGAAATGTTGATAAATGATACTGCAGCCCGGGCACAGAGTGGTCAATCTTCTTGCCTTACGCCAGAAAAGATTTATCAATTGTTATTTTTGGCTATGAACAGACAAAACTAAACCGAGGAAATAATCATTATAAATCACTTCATTATAATTACTGTTTCTTTCAATGATGACTGAAAGTAAACGATGTGAAATTTTCAACAAATCGCTGTGACTCAGGTGAGCGATATAAGACCAGATGACCTCTTGTTTTACAATACGTTTGCATTTAAATAGAAAAGAATAATATTCTCTCCCCCGTAGGTGATATTATTAAGTAGATTGTAAAGAAAAAAGCATAATAGGATTTTAATGCATAATGCAGGATAATTATATACAGTCGAACTTCGATATCTCAAACTAGGTGTAATTGAACATACCCGTATTTCAAAGTTAAAACGTGGCTTAGCCACGGTTTAACTTTGACATATGGGTATCTTCGACTTAAAAGAGCAAGAAATAATGCAGTTCATGTGTCGAACTATCGGATAGTTCGAGCTAAGCGAGTTCGAGATATCGAAATTGGAATGTATGTGTAACATCTGCATGTTGATATGCCATACACTGGTGTTGAATATACATGTACCACCAACGCCTGACATCCCAGATATTCACCATACTTGCAGGGCTGCCATTTCTCCGGATTTTTTCCTTTAAGTCTTCGGATTTTTATCCTAGCAGATGGAATCTTAAATCAGGCTGAAAGTAAAGCAGAATGCGCTTTAAGGCGCATTCTGCTTTACTTTCAACCTATTTTAAGCAGTTATGTGTCTTCAAAACAAGAAACAGCATATGGGGTAAAGGTACGATTAGTAAAATTGCGTCTAAAAAATTGAAGATTTGAAATCTTAGGATTTTTATGATCAACTAATGTCAGCCCTGTACTTGTGGAGATTGAAAGAAGAACGGTCATACCATGATAACATTAGCTTGCTTAACCAATTACCCAATACATGTAGCCTGTTTCTAATTTTAAAGATAGGTGACCACTACGTTTCTTCAGTTGAGGAATGAATTGTTTAACCATTTACTCCATAGCTACGCCTTTTAACACAATTTAGTTCATGCTTCCACTGAAGCACTTATTTCTATTTTATACAGTATTAAATATGCAATATAAAGAATATTTCATATATCCTTGCAAGTGATGTAGCTAAAGTTGGCTGAAAATAATACAGAGTGTGTGTGAATATGGGTTATGTAGGGTTAAAAGTAGGTCAGTAGGTCAAAACATAGAAAAGCTTAGAAACACGTAATATGCATAAAACTTATTCAAAATGATATTAATATGGATTACTCGGGGTAAACAAAAGTGGGTCAGTAGGCCATTCAGTAAAAGTTATAGAGCACATTCTGGCCGTTTGACATGAAACGAGATGAGAATAGTCACCTCGACAAAATCTAGATCTAGTATGAATTATTTCGGACTAAAAGGTATGTCAAATAAAAGAAATGGTTTCCGAACACTTTACGGGCCATATTGTAGCCCCAAACTCTCGAAACTTGCTCGGAATAGTCATCTAGACGAAAATCTAGGTAATGTATGAATATGCATTATGGCAGGTCCAAAAGTAGTTCGTATTTAAGGTAAAATCATAGGTAAAGCTTTTGAACACGCTTGAGAACTATATTGAAACTCGCTTCATGAATATTACTCAGAATGATCACCTTCGCAATAACTAGCCCATATCTCCTGATTTGCACTTTTTTTCTTGTCTGATCACCTTATTAGCACATGTATTCAGCAACATTTCATGTTTTTTAACCCTTTACCCCATAGCCCGTTTCTAGTTTTAAAGATATGTGACCACTTAAAGCAGGTTGAAAGTAAAGCAGAATGCGCCTTTAAGGCGCATTCTGCTTTACTTTCAGCCAGCTTTAAGTAATTATCTACTATAATTTACAAAATGTTTCTTATTGTTCATTTTCATGGCTGTAAAAAAGGGAACTATTTTCTTCAGTGGATGAATAAATTTAATGTGTTAAAAAGGCGCTACTATGGGGGAAAGGTTTAAAGCCATTTCAAAATATTGCCTTTTCCAGATAGCTTAAGTTTAATTGTCATCAGGTGAGCGAAATTAGGACCAATGACCTCTTGTTTTCAATGCAATAAGTCTGCTTTCTCATTGTACCGATTAGTTATATTTTATATATCCGTACAGCGTTCCCTCTCTACAACG
The DNA here is from genome assembly GCA_922989275.2 of Gari tellinella. Classification (NCBI taxonomy): domain Eukaryota; kingdom Metazoa; phylum Mollusca; class Bivalvia; order Cardiida; family Psammobiidae; genus Gari; species Gari tellinella. The sequence continues at coordinate 72,880,634 of OV277865.1, read as the reverse complement.
ACATCCAATGGGAGACAACAGAAAATCTGCGTTGTTAGGAGGGAGTCGTTATAGTGAGGGAAATTGTCTTACATTTGCAAACAGATTGAATCCAGATCAAACGCCGCGTAACGCGGCGTCTGATCTGGATTCAAGCTGTCTGTCACTCGATATTAAGGTTTTCATTATGTCCATTATGTAGCTTTGAGATAAACGGCAGTCGACAATTTTAAGCAGACGATATTGCAGCAGTAAAATCGTTAGACCTAATTGTTCTGTATAGGAAACTGCGGCAATGGTCGTTGTAAGGAGGGAGTCGTTGTTGGGAGGACTGTTGTAGAGACGGAGCGCTGTACCACAATACGCTTGTTTCACGGTCAACCTCTTCACTGCCATGACGTCATCAATTTTAAACAATTGTCGTCTGCTTTTATTCCTCAAAAGTTAACTTTGAGGTATTTTAACTTAAGAAATATGTAAATGGGTGTCAAACAGTTTGGACCCTGATCAGACGTCGCGTTACACGACGTCTGATCAGGATTCAAACTGTTTGCAAATAAAAATTGTACTCGGGGGGGTTAAGTACCAGGTTGCAATGAAATGATTCACGTAATCCAGAACGTGCACTTTATGAAAGAAGACTATTATAGACATAGATTATTCAGCCAGTCGACATTTCGATGTCGTGACGTTTCCATGGTGATCCATGAATAGTTTACTAACAACAGTCCAGCATGATTAATCAGTTTGTGTTTCTTTAGTTGCATTTATGACAGTCTTCTCTTTCACTTATTATTGTGTTGTTGCTGCTAAGGTTTATATGTAGTCCCGCATAAGCTTTTTCGGATGCGTCATCCCATGGTCGTCAGGATTTCCCTGCTGTTTTTATTTAATATGTATACAAGTGTCAAACAGTTTTATCCTTGACAGATATCGGTGGTCTTAGATCTGGCGCAAAAAGGCGAATTTGCAAACCGTTTAGATCCTGATCAGACACCACGTTACGCGGCGTCTGGTCAGGATCCAAACCGTTTGACACTCATGTCGATATTTTTAAGTCATATTGCATTGAATCTTACTTTGAAATGATCTTGCAAACAACAAAATTGAAGCAGGCGACAATGAAACGGTGAAGCGTTAAATATTTCACGATTACTTTGGCAGTGAAAGAATTAATTAAAACTGTTTGCAAATGCAAACGTGGTTGTTATGGGTGAGGATGTTTTTATAGAAAAAAACAACAAAAAACAACCAACTCCTTCAATTATTTCCTTGATAGATTGTTTTCAGTATTGAGACAGTTCGTTGCTTAACCCACTACCCAATAGCCCGTTTTAAGTTTTGAAGACAGGATACCACTTAAATCAAATAGAATAAGAAACTAAAGCAGAATGCCCCTAAAGGCGCATTCAGCTTTACTTTCAGCCTGCTTAAAGCTATCATCTGCATGGAGATAGAAAATAATTATAAATTATTGTAAAAAAAGTTCATTAGCCTACTGTTTAAATTGGAACTATTTTCTTCAGTGGATTAATTAAAATTAATGCGCTGAAAGGCGCTTCTATTGGGGAAAGGGTTTAGGCAGACAGAAAGTAATGCAGAATGTGCAATAAGACGCATTTTACTTTACTTTCAGCCTGCTTGAATCTACAATCATTCTGCATAATTATAAAAGTGTAAGGGTAAAACAGTTCGGCTGACGTCATCAGCTTTAAACAATTGTCGTCTGCTTTTATTTCTCATTCTCAAAGATATAAAATATTAATCATAAGAGTTCTGGTTCATCGCCAAACCATGACAAGCATTCGGGCGTTATAATACAGATGCGAAACTAACTCTTGTGCTGAAATTTTTAAACCGTGACTACATGTTTATACTAATATTATATATACAGCGTTCCCTCTCTACGACACCCAATGGGAGACAAAAATTGTGTGCGTTGTTCGGAGGGAGTCGTTATAGGGATGGAAAATGGTTAATATTTGCAAACAGCTTGAATCCAGATTAGACACCGCGTAACGCGGCATCTGATCTGGATTCAAGCTGTTTGTCACTCGTCATTATATTTATTCATTTATTTTGTCCAAATCTCCACTTATATGTAACTTTGAGAAACCAGCAGACGACAATTTTAAGCATTCGACATTGGATCAGTTAAAGGGTTATATAAACATAATTGTCTTGTTTAGGGAACTGTGTCAATGGTTGTTGTAAGGAGAGAGTCGTTGTTGGGAGGCCGTTGTAGTCTTGTAGATAGGGGACACTGTTTAGTGCTCCCTCCGTACAACGGCCCTCTCATGAACGACTCCCTCCTTACAATGACCCTTGTCGAAGTTCCCTAAACAGGACCATTATGGTTGTAATAGAGTTTTGTGACTACAGAAACAGCCTTTTGATCCTCCTATAAGAACTTTTCAAATGGAGCCTTTCAAATGTATATAAACTCTTCGCTTGCTACAATACCGTCTGCTGCACATGACGGCTGCAATGTCGTCTGCTTAAAAATTGTATCTGCTGTTTTTCTCAAAGTTATCAAATTGACATTTTGACAGAAAAAAAACTTAATGACGAGTGACAAACAACTTGAATCCTGATCAGACGCCGCGTTACGCGGCGTCTGATCTGGATTCAAGCTGTTTGCAAATGTAATGCACTTTCTATAACGACTCCCTCCGAACAACGCACATACTTTTTGTCTCCCAATGGGTGTCGTTGTAGAGAGGGAGCGCTGTTTATAAGATTATCAGGATCTAAACAACCATTGTACACCGGGTAAGGCATGTGCAGTAGGCTTTATGCAAACTGAGAAAATAACGAGTATTTTGATTTTGTATTTTGATGCTTTAATATCGTCTGCTTAAAGTGGTCGTCGTGCTGTTTTTCTCAAAGTTACACATTTGACATTTTGACAACAACAAAATTATGACAAGTGACAAACAGCTTGAATCCAGATCAGACGCCGCCTTACGCAGACAAAGATAACTTGGGTGGGACATTAAAACGAACCAAAAACAACAATAACAATAACAACCATTGTACTACGGGTAATAGGGCATGTGAAGGGATTAAACCATTATTTCAAAGTAGGGTTAATGCAAACTTAGTAAATATAGAGTATTTTGATTTGAGGCAATATTCCGAAGAAATATCGGTAAATAGACTAAAACCTGTATAGACCCCGACCAGACAAGCACTGGTGATCTGCACTGTTTTCTCATTGGAAATGTTTGACGTGAGTCTGTGTTCATTCATGCGGAGAATTTTCCTTATGTATTTATCAATGTACAATTACAGTGCTCCCTCCCTACAACAGCCCTCCCAACAACGACTCCAACCTTACAACTATGTTTGCCGCTGTTCCTCAAACAAGACAATAATGCCTAACGCTTCGAGTGCTGTAATATCGTCTGCATAAAGTTGTCGTCTGCTGTTTTTTCACAAAGTTACATAATGGACATTTTAAAAAAACTAAATGACAAAATATTGATGCGTGTATCAAACAGTTTGGACCCTGATCAGACGAGTCTGATCTAGGTCCAAACTGGTCGCAATTTAAGACAATTATGAGTTTATGACTACATGTATTGCGCCATTGGCGGTGAAAGTGCATGTCCGGCTTTATCATGCACGATCTTGCACGTACATTGTCAATCTCAAGGAGATCTTCGCTAGTCAGTTTTCGTCTGCAAACTTTTTTCGTCTGCAAACAATATAAGAGTTGAGTTACCGTACTAGACCTACACATGCGTGTTTTAACAAATATTAACAAAATCTCAAATAGTTTGAAACTCGGCAGATAAGGCACGGGGTTACTCGGCGTCTCATGTGGACAAAATTGTTTGCAAGATTGAAGACAAATTCGCCCCGAGCGTGCAAATTTGCACGTGAGGCGTGCTGAAGTAGACTATAATTTCTAGAAGTGTTGGGGGAAGTAAAAAGAAATACAGTAAACCATCGCTATTACGACCACTAAAGTGTTTTAATTATCAAGTGATTACGACAGGTGACTGCTTAAAGCAAGGCGAGAGTTACTGTCACCTTGCTTTGAGCTGTCACGTGTATTTTATTCAATCAATTAGTTTTTGTTTTGGTGGTCGTAATAGAGAGGTTTTACTGTATGTTGAAACTCTTTCACTACCAAATTATCGCCTGCTTCAAAAAGTGTCCTCTTTAATTTAATGTCATTTGGTTGGGGTTCTTTTTGAAAAGTTGACTTTTATGCTAGATCTAATAAGAGAATAAACAGTTTGGATCCTGATCAGACGTCGTGTTAAATGGCGTCTAATCTGGATATTTACTGTTGTCAAATTATGACGATTTTTTCATTGACAGTTAAAGCACGGATTTAACTCATTGAGCCCTAGTGACGCATATATGCGTCGTTTACCAAATGTTTACCTGTGAAGAGTACACTTGTCCTATGCAAACAGTGAAGTCCCTGATCAGAGGGCTCCTGCAGGAGCCCTCTGATCAGGGACTTCACTGTTTGTCATTTTTCAATTTATTACAAAAAACAACCCTAAATAGTCTAAAATGGACCATCCTTTATTGCAAACTGGAATTTTCCATTGGAAGTTTCAGGGGATAATGAGTTATATATATCAGGATCAAAACTGGTTGTCCACTTCTTTTAAAATGAACTCAGTTATACTGCCATAAACTTAACTATAAAACGATATTGCAGAAAACAATATTGAAGCAGACGACAATATGGCGGTGAAGGGGTAAAAATCTCAAGATAAATTTTATCATGAAAGGCTTAAAGAAACAGGAGACGGTAATCCAGACTAAAGATTTACGATTTTTACTGGCCCATCAAAGGTTTGACCACCCAACCGGAACTACCAATATCAACCTAAACAGGAAAGGCTGAAATATTTATACATATTGCATACCATACCATATGCTCAGTAGTATAGTGTCTATATGTCATACGTTTAATAGTGCACGGTCATACTGGATCATAAGGATAACGAAAGGTAAATACTTCAGTATTTTGTTGGAATACGATAATCCATCCTGTGTTAAGCGACCACCGACTGCATATGTATGGTGGTCTCTATAGACAGGTGACCGATTAATGCAGGGCAAATGTCATGCAGAATGCTCCTATAGGAGCATTCTGCATGACGTTTGCCCTGCATTAAACTGTCATCTGTCATGTATAAAAGCAAATGTTTTGTCTCAGTCATAGACCAGGTACACCATAAATCATTGGTCTCAGTTAAGATCGCTGACAGTACTTAGTAGAATGTTTACTTTCAAGACGCTACGGGGGATTTAGCGGTAACGTTTGTAAATAGTTTGGATCCAGATGAGACACTGAAACTTCTTGACAACTGGTGATGGTTTGGAAAGAAAATGTCAATCAAATCTGGAGTTTATTGCAGACGAAGTGCTCTGCAGACGACACTTTCCTGAAGGCCATCGGCTCCGTAAACTATGACCTAAAGGGTACCTAATGATGCTGGCATTACCTCATGCTTTAAACAATTGTCGTCTACTTTTATTTCTCAAATTTAAATTTCACGTAATTTGACTTCATATATATGGAAATTAGTGCCAAACAGTAAGGCGTTACGCGGCGTCTGATCAGGATCCAAACTGTTTGCAAAACAATTATTGTACTCTGGATAAGACAGTGAAGGGTTATTTCAAGTTCTGCTCTAAAAATTCTGTTACGTAGTGTAAGTGGTCATATTTCTTCGATTACTGACTACACCTAGTCAGGATTATGTAGTTTAGTTACCTTTTTTACAGATGGTAAGTTAACCCCTTCACTGCCATGACGTCATCAATTTTAAACAATTGTCGTCTGCTTTTTTTCTAAGATTAAATATTAAGTTATTTTGACTTATGAAATATTAGAGATCCAAACTGTTTTCAAATTACTAACTAGTGTACTCGGGGTAAGGCACTGAGGGGTTACCGGGTATAACAAAGCAAACTTTAAGCAGAAAGCTCGTTTATGTTCCTCGTTGGTTTTCGCATTAACTAGTAATCTGATCGAAGACAACTAACCCACCCCTTTAACATCACGCCACATTAATCGTGAGGTTTTTACCCCTTCACCGCCACATTGTCGTCTGCTTAGATATTGTTGTCTGCTAGATAATTTCAAAGTTATATGTTAAAGGTACATGTAGTATATGTATTGTATGGTTTAATAAATACCTATACGAGTGTCAAACAGCTTGGATCCTGTAACGCGGCGTCTGATCAGGATCCAAACTGTTTGCAGATTCGAATTTATGCGACTTCGACGAGGAAAAGGGTTATAAACGAAGAGCTGCTTAACACATGACCGCTCCACCAAACAATCAAGGTGTGTAGACAAGCATTCATATCAATTGACTATCTTAAAGAAAAAGTGGCAGTTTAAGGTAGTACTACATGTATGCACACTTCCCTAATGGGTCACGGACCAGTACAAGTAAATATCGATATTTTACGTAACGAACTGCCGTTCGCGTCAACTGACCGACCACACCGACAATGTTCGAGCATAGTTCAGTACGTTCCGTCAGTTGTCGAGAACGGTCGATTATTCTACGTAGAGTACTGATATTAACCGCAGGGCTGCCATATTTCCGGATTTTTCCTAAATCTTCGGATTTTTATTCCAACAGATGCAAGCTTAAAACAGGCTGAAAGTAAAGCAGAATGCGCCTTAAGGCGCATTCTGCTTTACTTTCAACCTGCTTTAAGCATCATTTGTCTTAAAAACTAGAAACAGACTTAGGGTTAAAGGTTTAATCAGGAAAATCCGGCTTGAAAAATTGAAAAAATTGAAATCTTAGGATTTTTTGTATCAACTTATGGCAGGCCTGTAACCGACATTTACCCGATCCCATTAGAGGCCTTTTACCTAAAGGTCGATCTCGACTTGATACATATTTGCTTTACAGTTTGGATCCAGATCGGACATCGCGTATCGAAGCATCTGCTTAAGATCCAAACTGTTTTATACTCATAATATAGATGTTACGTTGGTACAAAATACCTAAAATCTATTTTTGAGAACGTTTATGTACATGAATAAAGCTGAAGACTGAAGCTGTTTTTCGTTTGCGTTTAACATCTTCTCCACTGTATAACATATCTCAAATCTTATTTTGCAAAATGCATAGAGCAGAAGTAGGGCTGCTTTAAGCTGATCTTGAAAAATTCCTAAACGGTTTCCAAATTTCCATTTTTTTCAAGCGCAATTACTTATAGCAGGTTGAAAGTAAAGCACAATGCACCTTAATGTACATTCTGCTTTACTTCCAGTCTGCTTTAAGCTACCATCTGCTAGGATAAAGATCCGAAGATTTTGGAATAGTCCGGAGAAATGGCAGCCCTGCAGAAGACAGCAGACGGTACTATTTCTATCCTGTATAAAGAACGAAAGCTACGAAGAAAGTTTTACATTCGTTTTGAAATACGCTCGAACTGATAAACCTTAACTTAAACTGCTTGATTTGATTAACTCTTTCCTCCCTGAAATCTCAAATGGACAGTTCTAGTTTTCAATTTAGTCTAGTCCATTTTTCGGACGTTTTAGGGTTGATTTTGACAATATATTTCAAAGTGACAAACAGTGTATACCCTGACCAGAGGGCTCTATAAGGAGTCCTCTGATCAGGGTCTACACTGTTTGCATTGGGCATGTGTTATCTTTTAAGATATGCTGTTTGTTTATGACGAGTATACTCGTCGCAAGGGTTGAATGTGTTAAACTGCTTGATTTAATTAAAGCCTACTTTTACAGATAGTTTATTCAATGGCGCTATACAATGAATAAGTAAAGATAACAATGAACGATCAATACAAGCCAAATAACACATAGCAGTAGATCTAGTATCCAAAGAAAATTAAAAAAATATATATATTCTTAGCCACACCTGGGGCTCGTTTTATGAAATGTCGTACTAGTAGACAAAAAGGTCGTTAGTCAGATTAAAAGTCTCAATTATTATTATCTTAGAGAGTGGATCTTGTATTGTACTATGTATATATTGATGATAGACTTATGCGTTTAAATCCAAAATAAAGAATATTCTGATTCTGATAGTATTTATATCTCCATCTAATCCTGTCTTGAGTCTTGATGTCACAAAACAAAATTAGAAATATTACTTAAAGTTTTGACTTACGACCGTTTTATGGGCCCCTAATCTCCATCTTTCTTCATTCATTTCATTAACGTTTCTTCCCTGAAACACCAAAGTGAAAATTCCAGTTTCCAATTAAGTGTTCTATTAAGAGTAGTCTTTGTCAATGTATTGTAATATGGCAAACAGTGCAAACCCTGACCAGAAGACACCTTTAGGGTCTCTGATCTGGGGCCCGTTTCATAACACTTCGTACGAAAAAAGTTGTCGTAAGTCAGATAATAAAATTCTCAATTATTATTTATTTCTCCATCTAATCCTGTCTTGTGACATCTTTTTAGAATCGTCTTGAAAAGACGATTCCAAAAAGATGTCACAAGACAGGATTAGATGGAGAAATAGGAAAATAAATGTATTTTAAACTTTAGACTTCCGATCGTTTTTGTCGTACGAAGTTTTATGAAACGGGCCCCAGGCTATTCGCTGTTTGCATAGGATAAGTGTACTCTTTCCATATAGCCTGTCTGCAAAGGACGCACATATGTTTGACTAGGGTTTATGGGTTAACTACCCTGACCTGCTGACAATTGTAAATAGTTAACCCTTAACTCCATAAAACGCATTATTCCGCCACAGCCGAAAAAATATAGACGAAAGATCTAGTTCTACTATATATCGTCATGAATATGCACCATCAGAAATATTTTTATTTCCTAACAGAAGGTAGCTTAAAACAGACTGGAATTAAAGCAGAATGCTCCTTAATGAGCATTTCTACTTTACTTTCAGTCTGCTTTAAGCAGCCATCTATCTTAAATACTGAAGCTTTAAGCATTGGGGAGGGTTAACCCCTTTGTAAACTACTGCCGTATACACCCGAGTACACATAACGGTTATTTGCGAACAGTTTGGATTCTGATCCTGATTACGCGGTGTCTGATACATTCAAACTGATTTACACTCATTTCAATATTTCTTTAGTCAAAACACCTTAAATTTAAATTTGAGAAATGAAAGCAGACGACAATTGTTTAAAATTGATGACGTCATGGCAGTGAAGGGGTTAAATCAAAAAGTGGTTTGGCTGTTAATTATGTGGCTTATAACATATATATTGCAGCAGACGGAAATGCAACCTTAAGTAGAGCTAAATGCAGCTAGTACTTAACTTGAAACAGGACAGTTTATATTGCACTTTTATTTATAACATATGTATAGTTTATCACCCCTGCTTGACACAATTGGAGCATACGATTAAAATAATCCCCCCTCACAATTGTTCTTCACTTTCCAGGTTCACCTTTAAACCTGTTTCTAGAAATACTTGAAACTGCGTAACTCATTATCCCCTGAAACTTTCAATGGATAATTCAAGTTTACAATTAAGGCTGGTACATTTTAGACTATTAAGGGTTGTTTCTTATAATATATTGCAAAATGACAAACAGTGAAGTCCCTGATAAGAGGGCTCCTGCAGGAGCCCTCTAATCAGACTTCACTGTTTGCATTAGATAAGTGTACTCTTTTCAGGTACACATTTTGGTGAAGGACGCATTTATGCGTCACTAGGGCACACTGAGTTAAAGCTGCTTGAAATTAATACAGGATGCTCCTACTTCCAACCTTCTTTAACCCTTTCCCTTATAGAAGCGACTTTTAGCGCATTCATTTTATTCATCCGCCAAAGAAAATAGTTCCATTTTATACTGTCATGAATATGTACTATAAGAAATATTTTCTATATACTAGCAGATATTAACTTAAAGTAGGCTAAAAGTAAAGCAGAATGTGCCCTAGGGCACATTCTGCTTTACTTTCAGCCTGCTTTAATAGGTCACATATCTTAAATACTAGAAACAGGCTATGGGTTAAAGGGTTAATCAACTAACGTCTCATATCTACGTAAGAGGACATTCGCAGACAGTGCTGGCCCAGATAAGACACCGTGTAATGCGGCGTCTCATCAGGGTCTGCACTGTTTGTGTTTGCTTTATCATATGAAATATTCCGTTGTATGGAGATGTGCTGCAGTGTCTTGAGATCAGCCTTGTATATCTACAATGAAATCTTCAAGCAAGCATATAGAGAGATATAATCGCAATATTCAGGCATAAATGGGCTAACCTGTTTCTAGTTTGTTTCAGAGATTTGTGACTACTGAAAATAGGTTAAAGGTAAAGCAGAATGCTCCTACGTTCTGCCTTCTTTAAGCTTCCACCTGCAAAGTTAGTGGAAATGACTCCTGTGTTTTATGTTCAGAACTTATTCAACTTAACTCATTGAACCCTAGTGGCGCATATATGCGTCATTTTCCATATGTGTACATGTGAAGAGTACATTTGTACTGTGCAAACAGTGAAGGCCCTGATTAGAGGGCTCCTGCAGGACTTCACTGTTTAGTATTTTGAAATTTATTACAAAAAAACAACCTAAAATAGTCTAAAATGGACCAGCCTTTATTGCAAACTCGAATTTTCCATTGGAAGTTTCAGGGGATAATGAGTTAACAAGTATAGTGCGTGACTACTTTCTATAGTGAAGCAATAAAAAACAGGCTTAAACTGTACATTTATGGAGTAATTTAGTTAAAGGATTGCCATTCAAATTCATTGTGCATGTGACTGTTTTACACACATTTCATTTCGAGTCTAACATGAACTGTCTCAGTATGTCAACGACAATGCGAATGCATGCATAATTCATACATCATTCCATGGAAACTTTGCGCTTTCATTCTCGTCTCATAAGAAATGCCTTTTAATTCCTCCACCGTATCCTGATAAAGAGTCATAAGAAAGTTACCGACATATATGCACATGTACTGCCTTATGGATTATTAAATCAGGCTGAAGCTAAAGCAGTTTTAAAGTCCATGAATTCAGAACATTTTGCTTTATTTTTAAACCTCTTTAAGTATCAGTTGCTCTTTAACGCTGTACATCGACAATGGGGGGGATGTTAATGTTAGACTATAGGAGGTTTCTGCTTTACTGTCCACAAGCTTTATGTGATCAACTACTGGTCGTAGGAGGAAACATGGTCAAAGTTGGATTTCTTTCTACCAGCTTCATTTGTGCCCACATTCCTATATATAGAATACAGTTATAGGCAAACAGTGTAGACTCTGGTCAGACGCGGCGTCTGATCAGAGTCTACAATGTTTTGCCTATGTCCATTTTATAGGACGCTGGGCACAAATTGATTAACTGTGGTCTGCATAGAAACCGCGTGTTGACATCTTGAACGTTAGAGGTGCAAGGGCGTGTCATCACCTGTCGAAACGTCACCGCTGGCTATTTACCTCCGTTATTAATTTGATGACGTCAGCAGCGTAAAACCGCGCTCCCAATAACCCCAATACTATACTGGTATATACCGATTAGTAATTAACGGTAATTGATTTATTGATTGATTGATTGTTTATTTATTTGTTTGTTTATCTATTTATTTCGGCAAACAGAAAACATACTTATTAATGTTTACATACATATATAACACCACAATAAAAAGTGATTACTATAAGTATGTACAGGAAAACAGTTGCATGTTTTCTTTAATTAAGAAATGAACTGATTTTTGTCTTCAAAACGTAGAAATAAGTTATGGGAAATTAGGTTAACTTTTCACCTCAAGGACTCAATGTATGTCTCAAGGACTCAGTGTTTTACAGAATGTGCATCCCGAGGACTCATTCGTCTGATTTCTAAAATTATCACTGTGTATTTACTTAATGCAGGACAACAAAGGCTACAGAACATTCATAATTATTTATATAAGGGTTTTCCATGTTTACTGCATGCTGCCCTGCATTAAGTTCATATTTTAACCCATTTGTGTCTGGCGGCACATAAACGGGACATAGGCAAACAGTGTAGACTTTGATCAGAATATAACTATTTTCCATGGTACACGTTCAAGACAGTATAAATTGGAACAGTTTTCTTCAGTGGAAGAATCAAACAAACGCGTTAAAAGGGTAAAGAACAGAACAGAACAAAACTTTATTTTTCATCTCAGGTATGGTTACATACAGCATGAGAGCTAAGCTGATCGCTTGACCCTTTATCTGATAGCCTATTTCTAGTATTCAAGATAGGTGACAACTTAAAGCAGGTTGAAAGTAAACCAGAATGCGCCCTAAGGCGCATTCTGCTTTACTTTCAGCCTGCTGTAAGCTTCCATGTGCTAGAATATTGAAAATTTTCCCTATACTATATAATCATGACTGATTAAATTGGAACTATTTTCTTCAGCGGAGGAATAAATTAAATACGCTAAAAGTCGCTTCTATGTGGGAAAGGGTTAACACATATATATCAGATGAAAGCGTTTGAAAATCAAATGATGGACCGTGCCCCATCTCTACAACAACACCTAATGGGAGACCAAGAGAGTATGTGTTTTTCAGAGGGAGTTGTTATAGGGAGGGAATTGGCTTACATTTGCAAACAGCTTGAATCAAAATCAGTCGCCACGTAACGCGGCGTCTTATCTGGGTTCAAGCTGTTTGTCACTCGCCATTATGTTTTTTTCCTGTCAAAATCCCAATATGTAATTTTGAGAGAGAAAACAGCAGACAGCGTGCAGCAGGGAAAGTGTTAGACATAAATGTACTGTTTGGGTGAACAGTGGCAAGCATTGTTGTAAAGAGGGAATCGTTGTTTGGATGGCCATTGTAGGGAGGGATTACTGTACAGTAGAACCTCTCTATTACGACCACTAAATTGTGTCAAATATTAGTCGTTTAATACAGGTGACTGCTTAAAGCAATGTGAAAGTGAAACAGAAAGCTCCTACAGGAGCTTTCTGTTTCACTTTCACATTTCTTTAAGCTGTCACCTGCCTTTTATACAGACTATTAGCCTTCTTTTAGTGGTCGTAATAGAGAGATTCTACTGTATTTGCATAAATGTGGGAACGAAAAAAATCCCCCCGAAAAAGCCAATGTGTTATATATTATCATAACTAGGACATTAAAACTATGATCGCTATATAAACACTATCCAAAATAAATCACAGAATCTCAGTTTTTTATTTTTTAACAATCGCTTTTCCTAATCCATATAAAAACGGAGTATAGGTAATTTTCTTTTCTGTTTTGTAAACTTCGCTAAAAAAATTCGCATACAATTCAAATAGAATAAGATAAACCGTCTTATAAAGTTTGACCCGATACAAAGGCTTAAAGGCGTTTGAGTTGAGTCTAAGATCGTTTTCAAACATTTGATTGGTCATATTTGAAATTTTGCTAAAATCTGACCAATCAAATGCTTGCGATCGACCTCAGACTCAGCTCAAACGCTTTAAAACCTTAGGGTCCGGTGTCCGAGATGTAGAGCTTTACACGATCTGATCTTTTATTTCCGTGCGCCTTCTTCGCATGTTTGGTTCGAGCTCATTGATATTGTTTTCTTTGAAATGCACCATAAGAAATTATGTTCTCTATCCATGCAGGGGGTAGCTAAATGCAGGTTGAAAGTAAAGCAGAATGCGCCTTTATAGTATATATACTATACATGTATAGAAACAAGCTATAGGGTAATTGTTTAAAGATGATCGGTTATGATCTCAAGTTTGAAGATACGTAAGACTTGTTGACATATTTCACCTGAAGGTGGTCATTAATAACCCTTAAGCACATATACCGTTTATGTGTGATTATCCCACGTGACACTACTCATATTCATGATTAACCCTGTGCATGCATACTGGGTAAGATTTTCGTCTGCATCAATTGTCGTCTGCTACTGTTCTAGAAATAGATTTTTCTAAATTTCTTTTCAAAATATGGTCAGAGTTTCAAACAGGTTGGATCCTGATGAGACGCCGCGTTACGCGGCGTCTCATCAGGATCCAAACTGTTTGCGAAGGTAATAACTGTGGTACATACTAGTATATCCGCCGCTAGCATGGTGAGAATAAAGTTCAATAAACCCTTTCCTCCATGGCATAGAGTGCATACCACCTATATTTAACTTTGTTTGAGCCAGGTGACTGCTTAACTCATTACCCCATAAATACGCCTTTTTACGCCTTTCATTTATTCCTCCACTGAAGAAAATAGTTCCTATGTATACAGTCCTGAATATGTAAGATAAGAAACATTTTCTAAATTCTAGCTGATGTAAGCTTAAAGCAGGTTGAACGTAAAGCAGAATGCGCCTTAAGGCGCATTCTGCTTTACTTTCCACCTGCTTTAAGTGTCACCCATCTCAAAATTAGAAATTTATGGGGTAACGGTTTAACTCACTGAGTCTTTAGAGCGACATGTATATTTGTACTTTACAAGAAGCGTACATGTTGGGACTACACATGTCATAATCAACTAAAATACTAAAAACCTAAAAAAAATAATTTTAAAATCTAATAATTCATGTAGATCTAATTATATAATTATGAATTTCAGTTCTAATTGTAGTTATTTTGTCTTTTCTCGGTTTGTAGGTACATTTGTGTTATTTCATGTAAAGCGCTTTTGAACGCACAACCCCTGTGTGAAAAGAGCGCTATATAAATCTGGTATAATAATAATATAATAATAAATACAAAAATACAAAAAATGGTATGATTGGGTATCCAGCAAAACTTGCTACAATGACAAAAAATTTCGATTGTCAGAATGTTGCTGTTTGCTGGAAAGAGTAGGGTGTGAGAAATACAGAACAAAGAGAATTTTGGTGATATCTCAATTTTGGTGATATCTCAATTTTGGTGATATCTCAATTTTTAATTAAGTCACAGCTATTTTAGTTACTGTCTTAGCATTGAGACATTGAAACACCCGAGTGCTGAATTGATTTTTAAAAAGCTGTCCAGAAACAGTATTTTGATTTTATGGCTGAATGCATGTAACAAAAATGTGACGTGTGTTTTGACGTGATTTTCTTTGAAAAAGGCCCTTAGAGGCCGAAATATTAGAAAAGAGCAGTTTATATATTAATATTAATTTAATTCCCTATCTGGAATATTGAAAAGAAAATATATAACCTTTATTGATTTATAAAATTGCTCAAGTCAAACATGTCGACCTCTAATGGCCTTTCTTATCATGTCTACATAGATCTACACGTCACAAATACTAGTCACATTTTGTTACATGCATTCTGCCATAAATCAAAGAGAATAATTCCAAATTATTCTCTTTGATTTTATGGAAAATGTAACAAAAGCGAAATACAGTCGAACTTCGATATCTCGAACTCGCTTAACTCGAAATATCCGATAGTTCGACACATGAACTGTATTATTTAATGCTCAGTTCAGTCGAACATACCCATATTTCATAGTTAAAACGTGGCTTAGCCACGTTTTAACTTTCAAATACAGGTATGTTCGACTTAACCGAGTTCGAGATATCGAAGTTCGACTGTATTAGAACAGAGCAACTGTATAACTAAATACTATTCAAATTATGTTATTCCCTATCTTTATAGTATAATCTGTATTTCTGCATTAAACCATGTGGTATTAGTTTTCATTAGAACTGTCTCTTCGAGATGATTTTAAAGAGTAGTTACACTACAGGATTTGGTGCTGAAATTCAGATTACCCCCTCCTATCTTGAGCCCTAATTCAACTGCTATTCTTTTTCAGAATAACTCGGTCATGCCCGAATAAATCACTATGGAGGCCTCGAGTGGACAACAGTATGGCGGGCTAGAGTTCTCTGACCTCAATTCAGCCAATAATCACAACGAGGTCGCCACCAGGGGGCCATGGACGCATTCATCAAACTCATACTCAAGAAAAATCCAAAGTGCTCAAGAATCGAAACCAGTTCTCCCAAATAAAACCCACTGTATAGCCGGTGTCGTGGGTGTCATTATATTCGTTGTGGGGGTTGCTTTAGGTATGGTTATTGGTGCGTTTGCAATAAGATCTGGTGATAACAAAACTTCTAGTGAACAATCTAATTCTGAACGACTGATAGCACATACTAGTACACCGGTGGCACCTACCCGCAATCCTTTCTCGACAAGCTCGCCGGTTTTACCTCTCACGCCGACGTGCTCTGTGTGTGGCGGTAGAAATCCAGACGAAAGTACCGGTAGCGAGGCTCTGACGTCACCGTTTGCAGCGCTGACACGAGATGAACTCAATAAAGCACATAGTACCATTATTCATAAAGGTCTTGCCTCGTATGCTAACAAGTTGCACGACAATATAATTTCTCATGTGTATTTGCTTCCTGGTGAAAAATCAAATGTGCTAGAATATTTAGACAAACAAGGCGAGTTTCCCGGCAGGTTTGCTAAAGTCCATGTGTTCCGTGGTGCTCAGAGTCCCCCGGATGTGATGGAGTATAAGGTTGGCCCTTTAAATTTAACAATAGGTGAAATAACAGTAGAGCAACTGAGGACTGACGGTGAAATTGATTTTAATCGCAGACCTTACGATAGAAGAGAAGCAGTTTTACTTCGTACAGTTACTAAACCTCACTTTAAGGCGATGAAAAGTTTACTGATGCAAAGTTTTGACGGAAAATATTACGCAAGTGGTATTCATTCAAGTTTTGGTTACTTGCCCTCGTACAATATGTCAGAGAGGACGTCCACTGGATTTCTTACCCTACAAATGGGAGGATTTCATACGTTAAGAATACTTCCGGTGTCGTGTAGAGTACACCATCAGGGGACTAATATATCAACATGGCGTGTTTCAGATTTTTATTATCTTTCACAGGGTCCGTACGAGTCTGGACAAGCGTTACAAGAGGCTTACGACTCTGGGACACTACGTAAGATAACATTCCCATCCTCATATGTCACGTCTCATTACGGTGAATTTGGTCTGAAAATGAATAAATCGCTTCCACCTAGACCTTATTCAGACCTGCCGCCTCCGCAGTCCTATGAACCAATGGGTCCAAGGTATACTCTGAAAGGGGGTCGCATATCTTGGATGGGTTGGGAATTAGAATTTACAAGTGACTCAATGAGGGGCCCGGCAATATATGATGTCAAATTTCAAGGCCATCGTGTTGCATATGAAATTTCGTTGCAAGACGTGACTTTAATTTATGCTTCTCAGACGAATGGGGCGGGCCCGCCTATACTTAGTGATACATGGTATTTTCTGGGTAATTCCAATCCACCACACCTAGGTTTAGATTGTCCAGCAAGGGCAAGACAAGTACTGTTAACAATGTTTGTATATGAACGTATACGGGAAAAGGCATATGCTTGCGTCTTTGAAGCAGACGGTCAAGAAGCTTCCTGGAAATACCGATCTTTGGGCATCGGCAGTAATTATCTTGTCGTCAGAGCACCAATGAATCTCGGGAATTATGAATACTTAGTTGAGTGGCGACTACATTTAGACGGCCATCTTGAAACGCTGATGTCCGCTTCCGGTTATCTGTACGGTGCATTCTGGGATAAGGATGATGTACTGGTCGATTCAGACAAGAGCAGTACACCCTTTGGCTATAAACTAGCAGAATATATGCTCGGGCCTATCCACGACCACGCCTATGCGTTCAAGGTGGACGTAGATATCCTTGGTGTTAACAACAGCTTCGAGATACTTCACTGGAAGGCCGGTGACGTCATCGATGCCCTAAGAACTCAAACAAATACTACTGAAGTCCCGGGATACTTTCCGTTTAACAACACGCGCTATATACAGTATGAACTTCTTGAAAAGGAAGATGGGTTCATTTTAGATCCGCTTAAACCTAAATACTTCACTGTTGTAAATGAAAACGAAAAAAACTTTTGGGGTGTTAAAAGGGGATATAGAATAGTGCCGCATTCACAGGGAGCGGAGAATTTCAATGACCATGTAATGTTTGGACCATGGGGACACCTTAAGTATAACCTGGCCGTATCTCAGAGAAAAGATACGGAACAGTATGCGACATACTCCATGTATGACATAGTTCAGCCCCTAAGTCCTTTACAAGGTTTCAGTGAAAGACTAGACAACGAGACAGTCCGCAATACAGACTTGGTACTCTGGGTTACGGAGAAGTTTTTCCACGCCCCCTCTGCGGAGGACTTGCCGATGACGCTCAACGTTAAGAGGGGGTTTAGTTTGAAACCATATAATTACTTTGATCGGACTCCTACGTTTGATATTCGTGGGTTTTACGCTGATAATAATCCTGATGATGCTTATATAGTTGAACCGTGTTTTGTGGAAAATCCATGAAAACTAACAAATCAAATGCACTAAACACCTTTCTATTACGACCACGATCACTAAATTGTGATAATTATTAGGTGTTTACGACAGGCTCCTGTATGAACTTTCCGTTCAATCATCTCATTGCTTTAACCCTTCCACTCTCAATGACGTCTGTAGCGGCCCTATATGTAACTAGGCCCCAAATGTAACTACGCGGCCCTACTTGTAACTAAACGGCCCTAAATGTAACTAAACGTCGAATTGACGTCGAAAAAAAAGTGGCCCTACTTGTAACTAAAAACGGCCCTATATGTAACTCCGGCCCTATATGTAACTACGCGGCCCTAAATGTAACTAGTACCAATGAAAGCAAGTACCAACTATTGCAGGGGATTTTATTTTTGTATATCATCATCACCACCATTATCATATTCAACACCATGTTTCCGTCCATCTGTCCGTCTGTCTGTGTGTCTGTCAAAACTTTTGATATGTAACGATATCTCAAGTTCTTTACATATTAAGTATGCATATTTTGTATCCCGGGTGAAACAAGCTGATAGCTGTTTGATTGAATCTGATCATTATGTCAACAGTTACTTTGCCCTTGATTTATCAAAAATGCAATACTTAATTATGGTTACACTCTAGCAACCTAATTTGTTCATAAATCATCATAATACTTTGAAAGAAAGCACACCAGCTAG
Source organism: Gari tellinella (assembly GCA_922989275.2). Classification (NCBI taxonomy): domain Eukaryota; kingdom Metazoa; phylum Mollusca; class Bivalvia; order Cardiida; family Psammobiidae; genus Gari; species Gari tellinella. The sequence continues at coordinate 72,861,724 of OV277865.1, read as the reverse complement.
AATAAAATACAAGTTGGCTTCTTTAAAAAAGAAGCCAGGGAAGCCGAGCAGTTTAATGAAGTGACATGTATATATGGTAGGAAACAAAACTATGTAGAGTTTGGGAAAAGAATAATATAGGTGAAAGGTATACTTTAGATATTTGAGAAGATATTTATGTTAAATGAACCTCTCTTTATATAGCGACCAGTAAATTGCGTTAACGTCAATTCTCGTGTTCTTAGGGTTTCTCATAATATCGTGCCTAACAAAATCAGATGAAATGGGCATTTCTGACATTCAGAAATATATCAACTTTTTTCCTCCGATACATTTCTGTTGGAAGATGTTGCATGGACCCATAAATCATCAATTGGATTTGAATTCTCTATTTTCGAAATTTCACATGTAAAACCTGCTGCACATTGTCATTTATTTAATACTTGTGCATAGTTCAAATCTCAATAAACAAACAAAAAATGATGCCACAGATGCAAATTTTTCCTTATGATAGATTTAAAGTGACTCTAAAAATACTTATCTGAACTGAAAGAGTTTACCCCCTCCATAGCAAAAAACCATGACAACCAATCAGAAGACCCGAGAATATGGGGAAACATTTGACTGATTTAGATTATGCAGGGTGGTGTATGCAAACGTAGAAATGACCTAGATAAGATTTTTATTATTAGTATTTTTATTGATGTTATACTTTATTCAGAGTTTCTACTGACTTTTAAGCCACAAAGAAGAATTCTTAACAATAATTTATGTGCTTTATCTATATTCTAAGGCTTAGCCCTGCGAGAATAGGAGACACCAGTATAACTGTTTCCAGATAGTTCGTTGTTTAACACAATGCTGCTTATAAGACAAGGTGAAAGTAAACAGAGAACTCCAGTAAAAGGTTTCAATTTTACTTTCACCTTGCGTGAAGCTACCTTCTGTCATTCATAAAATCAATTAGCGTTAGTTTAGTAGCTGTAAGCGACTTTTACGACGCAACACACGCATTTAACATCTTATGTAGTGAAGGTATGAGTTTTATTCCTTATCGATCTGATAAGTTCCGGTACGGGTTTTATTCCTAACCACAATATTTGATTTTCGTAAAAATTGGTTGCTGCGAAAATTTATGCAACCTAGTTTCAGGCATGCGCAGACAATGCATTGTTGACTGGTTGTACAATATTGCGCCAATTATTTTCACCGTTTCGCAATAAGCAGAAGTTCCTTCCAAGAAAATGGCTACAATCAACCTTAACACTGAGGAAGCCCCCTAAAGGGGGCTTCCAATTATTAAGTTTGATAGTGTCCAAACTCGAAATAGACCGTTAAGAGTTACTGTCCCTGATTTATTATAAATTCTTTATTAAAACTTGTTGACATTATAATAATGAAAAAAGGCTTTGGATCTGGCCCCCAGTGTGAGTCCAGTTTGAGCAGACTGGAGAGCAGCCCGGGAGTCACCGTGACATATAACCAGAAATGGTTTTATCCGGGGAATGTCGGCGCAATGCCGGAGCTTTACCGGTACCACCGGGGTAGGTCCGGGTCTCTACCGTGATCAACCCGGGTGTTGGCGAGCTTAGACAATGCTAAACATTTTTAAAATGCAATAATTTATACTTTATTTTTAGCGTTTGCGTTTCGTCTGCGTTTAAATAGGAAAGAATAACGTTTCTCTATTGTTTTTCTAATACATTAAAAAGAGGCTATCCTTTCTAAATGAATTGCTTCATTCGAAAGTCTTTATATCTACTACAAACAGTATGGAACCAGATCCGACGCCGGACACACTGTTTGCCATTCAAATTAAAATGGAGTTTCAACAGTCAACAGCATTATATTGTTCTACTTTTATTGTATGACGTTTGCATTTTATTTAATTTCATTTACCCTGAGAGACATTCGATAATTGATGCCGATCTATACGTCGCCCTGGTTCATGGTATTTCAGGAAAGGGGAGTGGGTGGTCTTAAAAATTAAAGATACATGTACTACAGAACAAAGCATAGGCAACGGCATGGCTTTTTGAATATTAATTCCTACCATGTCTGGCACGAAACCCATCGTGTTTGGTAAAGAAAACCAAGGAAGGAAACGTTTTTTGTTGAGTTTTTTTTTAATTAAAGTGGTATGTTCATTTGCGGTGGATAAAACAGGAATGTACAGTGCCCCCTCCCTACAGCGATCCCCAAAACAACGATCCCCTCCTTACAGCAACGCTTGTCGCTGTTCCCTAAACAACACAATTCTGTCTAATGCTTTTAAAATTGTCGTCAGCTGTTTTTGTCAAAGTCACATATTTGACTTTAAGACTGGAATAAACATATGACGAGTGCGTTACGCGTCTGATCTGAATTCAAATGTAAGCCAATTTCCCTCCCTACATGTATAACAACGCCCTAGAACAACAAGCATATCTTTGTTTCTAATTAGATGTTTTTGTAGAGAGGGTCACTGTATTACTTTACATATATTACATCCATATGAAGATATTAAATAGATAAATGTTGTTATAATGTCACAACAAAAGTGATCACGGATAGATGGACGGGCGGACGGACTGCCAGACAAAACATGTGTTGCTTAATTTTAATGCACTGTCCCAATAAGTATTTTGTAGGTTTGCTAAATGTGTAAAGTTTCTGTATCCTGAAAGAAATCACTGTTTTACAGTTTCAAACTTTTAAAGTTTCTGCTTCGTGTCACAGGGCTGCCAAACGTTGATCATTAACAATACTAAGATGTTCTATTTTTCAATCGCGATTTTACGAACTGTACCTTTAACCCTTTACCCTCTAGTCTGTTGCTATGTTAAAAGACACATGGTAACTTAAAGCAGGTTGAAAGTAAAGCAGAATGTGCTTTAAAGGGACTCGCAACCGGATGGTGTACTTGTCAAAATAAAATAAAATACTCAAATAAAAGCAAATTTGTGGCATTATTTGGCTTCTGACATTAAAAAAATATGATCAGTCCAAAAAAAGTCTCAAGAATCGTCACCGAATCTTAGATTTTTAGATATTTTCCATCGTTTTTCTATACCGACTAGTAGACGGTATAGTTGTTGTTGTTGCTTCTCTACACGGGCTCAGACATAAACCCGAGCCGAATTACGCAGTTGTATGCACTTTCGATCGCTACACATTGAAATACGTTAAATCGATCCGAGATAAACGGATAGTTCCGTGGTCCATTGGTCTAAGCGGTTTCCCCTATTTTGCCTTCTGTCCGCCAATGCCGGGCCCCTGGTTCGAATCCCACCAGAGACCAATATTTTTTTTAATGAAATACATTTTTTTAAACAGAATTTCTTATCCTAAACTAATTCTTTACCATTTATATAAGCGTTTGACACCTATTTACAAATTACTATTTTTAATGCACCATCTGGTTGCGAGTCGCTTTAAGGCACATTTTGCTTTACTTTCAGCATGCTTTAACATATCATCTGCTAGGAACAACATCCGAAGATTTCGGAAAAATCCTGAGAAATGTCAGCCCTGGATCGTCAAGGGTCTCATAGTATTTTCGTTACAATTAATCGTGGATCGATATCAGCCGTATGGTTTTTTGTACATTTTACCGTACATATCCCAGGACAGATGCTTCCATAGTTGCGGTAAAAAATGACAGAGAAAGCTCATTCAAGAGTTTTCTGTATCTTTTCTACCTACATTGTGCAACTTTCAATAAGGACCACATTATCTTTGTTTTCTATCAAATGATTGTTTAATGCAATGGTTACTGTTTATATGATGTAAGGACTGTTTATTGCATAGTTGAGGATAAAAATAACAGAGAAAGCGCCTTCGGGAGCTTTCTGTGTTATTTTTTTTTTCTACTGTGCACTGTTCAGCACTGACACCCTTTACTTGGTATTTTGTCAAGTTATTAACTTTTCATGAATATAAGGACTGTTTGTTTATTACATACATGTAGTTGAGGAAACAAGTTTTAATAAATCTTAGTAATTTCAATAAAACTTGAAATTGACACTAAGGTTTTGTGTCTTTTATTTGCAGCTAAACTAAGATGATGAGTGTGACGGTGCCTAATAAAACGGCAAAATACTAAAACTGTTAAAAACGACATAAAATCAAATCAAATCAAATAAAAACCGGTTAGCAAATACAGTTTTGCACCTTTTGAATAATCAAGGGCAAGTTACTGTTGCTATAATGATCAGATTCAATCAAACAGCTATCAGCTTATTTCATTCAAGATACAAAATATGCATACTTAATATGTAAAGAACTTGAGATATCGTTACATATCAAAAGTTTTGACAGACACACAGACAGACGGACAGATGGACGGAAACATGGTGTTGAATATGATAATGGTGGTGATGATGATATACAAAAATAAAATCCCCTGCAATAGTTGGTACTTGCTTTCATTGGTACTAGTTACATTTAGGGCCGCGTAGTTACATATAGGGCCGGAGTTACATATAGGGCCGTTTTTAGTTACAAGTAGGGCCACTTTTTTTTCGACGTCAAATCGACGTTTAGTTACATTTAGGGCCGTTTAGTTACAAGTAGGGCCGCGTAGTTACATTTGGGGCCTAGTTACATATAGGGCCGCTACAGACGTCATAAAGTGCATTTGCAAACATTTTGATCGTTACGCGGCGTCTGGTCAGGATCAAACTGTTTGTCACTTGTTTTGAAATAACGTCAGTTTATTGCAGACAACAAAAAATTGAAGCAGGCGACGATATTGTGGTGAAGGGGTAAAACCCTCAGGATAAATTTGATCATGAAAGGGTTAAGATAGGTGGCAGCCTGACCAATTTATGCCAAGAGGACTCTTAGCTCTGGGTCCAAGGTTAACAAGCGTTTAGCTGAGTCTGAGTGTGTTCTCGAGCATTTGATTTGTCAGATTTGAGCCTAGACCAATCAAATGCTTGAGAACGACTTTAGACTAAACTGAAAAGCTCTATAACCTTGGACCCAGGGCTCCAGATAAGGGAAGTATGACCAAAATAAATCTTCGAGACAATTCTAATGAGAAGTGACACCATAGGAGTTGGTGCTGAAATGAGTGAGGAAATGATGGATTTGTTCAGTTTACTCCCTCTTATCTGGAGCCCTGTTAGCTGTCGTCTGTATTTAACTCTTTACCTGATAGCATTGTTTCTAGTATTGAAGATAGGTGACTACTTAAAGCAGGTTGAAAGTAAAGCAGAATGCGCCTTAAGGCGCATTCTGCTTAACTTTCAGCCTGCTTTAAGCTATCATGTGCTAGGATATAGAAAATATTCCCTATAATATATATCATGACTGATTAAATTGGAACTATTTTCTTCAGCGGAGGAATAAATCATATTCGCTACAAGGCGCTTCTATGGGGAAAAGGGTTAATACAATCATTCGGTTTAGTGGTTATGATAGAGAGGTTTTTTGTTGCAGTGTATGTTTATGTTTGTTGTGGACCCTATTGAAAATTGGCACTTGATACCAAATATGTCATTCACATACAATGAAATCGTTTTTGCTGTTATTATTTTTAAAAAATGTTATTATTATAACATTTAGTTTTATTATTAGCAGTAGTATATATAGATTGATGATTCTGTCCCTTTCTAAAATGATGCATGTATTTAAGACAGGTGACTGCTTAAAGAAAGGTGACAGTAAAACAGAAAGCTCCTTAGCTTTATGTTTTACTGTCACCTTGCTCTAAGCTGTCAACTGTACTTTATACAATCATTTAGCCTTCGGTTTAGAGGACGTAATAGAGAGGTTTTACTGTTATTATTATTAATTTTATTATTATTATTATTATTACATGTATAATTATTAATATTATTATTATTATTATCATTTTTTATCATTGATGTTATTATCATTATTATTATTATAATCATTATTATTAGCAGACATTACATTATTATTATTATTATTATTACTATTTTTAGCAGACATTATATTATTATTATTATTATTAGCAGACATTATATTATTATTATTATTATTACTACTATTATCAGACATTATATAAAGTGAAGAACACATCATTATTTCCCAATAAACGTTTTTATGCTCAATTTCTTACTTTCATTACAAACAGTTTGGTAACCGGGCGTCTGATAAGTCCCCAAACTATTTGCCACTCAGAATAAAATGAATAGTCAGAATTTTTAAAAGGTTGTCATTTTCTACATTATAATGCAATGCGTTTGTGCTTTGTTTGCGTCTACACGGAGAAGAATAACGTCTTCTCCACTGAAATTTACTTTTTGTTTCAACAGGTACACTTTTCCTATGTTTAACCCAATTGTGCCCAGTGGATTCTTCCATGCTTATATATTGGATTAGTCTAAAAAAAATTATGTAAGGGGTGCCTTGTCAAAATTATCATTTTCGTTTCGTTTTATTTTATTTTGAAATTCCTATCTGCAACAGTGTAGACTCTGATCAGACGCCGCATAATGCGGCGTCTGATCAGAGTCTACACTGTTTGCCTATGTCACATATATGGGATCGTGGGCACAAATGGGTTGAAAAATAGGGAAATCAATGTACTGTTTCATATTACTTCAATTATGTTTTGTTTATAAACTTTATACAGTGCTTCCTCTCTACAACAACCCCAGTGGAAGACACATATGGTGTCTGTTGTTCGAAGGAAGTTGTTACAGGGAGGAAAATTGGCTTACATTTGCAAACAACTTGAATCCAGATCAGACACCGCGTAACGCGGCGTCTGATCTAGATTCAAGCTGTTTACCATTTGTCATTTTGTTTTCTTCTGTCTAAATGTCCATTATGAGATATACTTTGAGAAAAACAACAGCAGACGACAACTTTAAGCAAACGATATTGCAACCGTGAAAAGGTTGGACGTAATTACTTTGCTTTGGGGGAATAGCGGCAAGCGTTGTTGTAAGGAGGGAATCGTTATTTGGATGGTCGTTGTGTTGAGAGAGCACTGCACGTGCATCGAACCCATGGAAACGATGAAGGGTTCTTATTCATATAATAAATTGTTGAACAAGTGTGAACATTTGTATTTAACTCCCTATTTGTACATGTATTATATTGAAAAAATAACAACACTGAATCTTAGTGACGTGTAAACTCGCCTTCTACAAACAGTGTATCTGTAAAGAGTGCATTTGTCCTATGCAAATAGAATAGATCCATATCAGAAGGATACTTACCCATTATATCGAACCACACAAAAAGTTACACCTTTTGGTAGCCTTCTTCTGTATCATGTCGGGCTATGGCAATGGTACCTATTCTTTTCTGCCAGTTGACTAAGCTGACATGCCCCAGGGGCCTGTTTTATGAAACGTCGTACGACAAAAACGGTCGTAAGCCAAAACTTTAAAATGCATATAATTTCTTATTTCTCCATCTAATCTTGTCTTATGACATCTCTTTCCAGACGATTCCAAAGAGATGTCACAAGACATGGTTAGATTGAGAAATAAACAATTTTAATAACCGAGAATTTTAGAATCTGACTCACGACCGTTTCTATCGTACGACCTTTCGTAAAACGGGCACCAGGGCCACATGCGATGTGAAAGAGGAGATATCAGCACTAAGTGAGGAACGGAACTAGCAGACCAATGACAGAGTGCCCAAATTATTATCTATTTCTTCATCTAACTCTGTCTTCATCTAATCCTGTCTTGTGACATCTCTTTTGAAATCATCTTTTCAAGACGATTCCCAAGAGATGTCACAAAACATGATTAGATTAAGAAATAAACAATAACTGAGAATTTTAGAATCTGGCTTACGACGGTTTTTGTCGTACGGCCTTTCGTTAAACGGGCACCAGGGCCACATGCGATGTGAAAGAGGAGATATCAGCACTAATTGAGGAACGGAACCAGCACACCAATGACAGAGTGCCCAAATTATTATCTTTTTCTTCATCTAACTCTGTCTTCATCTAATCCTGTCTTGTGATATCTCTTTGGAATCGTCTTTTCAAGACGATTCCAAAGAGATGTCACAAGATATGGTTAGATTGAGAAATAAACAATTTTAATAACTGAGAATTTTAGAATCTGACTCACGTCCGTTTCTGTCGTACGACCTTTCGTAAAACGGGCACCAGGGCCACATGCGATGTGAAAGAGGAGATATCAGAACTAAGTGAGGAACGGAACTAGCAGACCAATGACAGAGTGCCCAATGTTTTATCTATTTCTTCATCTAACTCTGTCTTCATCTAATCCTGTCTTGTGATATCTCTTTGGAATCGTCTTTTCAAGACGATTCCCAAGAGATGTCACAAGATATGGTTAGATTGAGAAATAAACAATTTTAATAACCGAGAATTTTAGAATCTGGCTAACGACCGTTTCTGTCGTACGACCTTTCGTAAAACGGGCACCAGGGCCACATGCGATGTGAAAGAGGAGATATCAGCACTAAGTGAGGAACGGAACCAGCACACCAATGACAGAGTGCCCAACTTTTTATCTATTTCTTCATCTAACTCTGTCTTCATCTAATCCTGTCTTGTGACATCTCTTTGAAATCGTCTTTTCAAGACGATTCCCAAGAGATGTCACAAAACATGATTAGATTGAGAAATAAACAATAACTGAGAATTTTAGAATCTGGCTTACGACGGTTTTTGTCGTACGGCCTTTCGTTAAACGGGCACCAGGGCCACATGCGATGTGAAAGAGGAGATATCAGCACTAATTGAGGAACGGAACCAGCACACCAATGACAGAGTGCCCAAATTATTATCTATTTCTTCATCTAACTCTGTATTCATCTAATCCTGTCTTGTGATATCTCTTTGGAATCGTCTTTTCAAGACGATTCCAAAGAGATGTCACAAGATATGGTTAGATTGAGAAATAAACAATTTTAATAACTGAGAATTTTAGAATCTGACTCACGACCGTTTCTGTCGTACGACCTTTCGTAAAACGGGCACCAGGGCCACATGCGATGTGAAAGAGGAGATATCAGAACTAAGTGAGGAACGGAACTAGCAGACCAATGACAGAGTGCCCAAATTATTATCTATTTCTTCATCTAACTCTGTCTTCATCTAATCCTGTCTTGTGATATCTCTTTGGAATCGTCTTTTCAAGACGATTCCCAAGAGATGTCACAAGATATGGTTAGATTCAGAAATAAACAATTTTAATAACCGAGAATTTTAGAATCTGACTCACGGCCGTTTCTGTCGTAAAACGGGCACCATGGCAGGGCCACATGCGGTGTGAAAGAGGAGATATCAGCACTAAGTGAGGAACGGAACCAGCACACCAATGACAGAGTGCCCAACTTTTTATCTATTTCTTCATCTAACTCTGTCTTCATCTAATCCTGTCTTGTGACATCTCTTTGAAATCGTCTTTTCAAGACGATTCCCAAGAGATGTCACAAAACCTGATTAGATTGAGAAATAAACAATAACTGAGAATTTTAGAATCTGGCTTACGACGGTTTTTGTCGTACGACCTTTCGTAAAACGGGCACCAGGGCCACATGCGATGTGAATGAGGAGATATCAGCACTAATTGAGGAACGGAACCAGCACACCAATGACAGAGTGCCCAAATTATTATCTATTTCTTCATCTAACTCTGTCTTCATCTAATCCTGTCTTGTGATATCTCTTTGGAATCGTCTTTTCAAGACGATTCCAAAGAGATGTCACAAGATATGGTTAGATTGAGAAATAAACAATTTTAATAACTGAGAATTTTAGAATCTGACTCACGGCCGTTTCTGTCGTACGACCTTTCGTAAAACGGGCACAATGGCCACTTCGGTGTGAAAGAGGAGATATCAGCACTAAGTGGGGAACGTAACCAGCACACCAATGACAGAGTGCCCAATGTTTTATCTATTTCTTCATCTAACTCTGTCTTCATCTAATCCTGTCTTGTGACATCTCTTTGAAATCGTCTTTTCAAGACGATTCCCAAGAGATGTCACAAAACATGATTAGATTGAGAAATAAACAATAACTGAACATTTTAAAATCTTACTTACGACGGTTTTTGTCGTACGACCTTTCGTAAAACGGGCACAAGGGCCACGTGCGATGTGAAAGAGGAGATATCAGCACTAAGTGAGGAACGGAACCAGCACACCAATGACAGAGTGCCCAACTTTTTATCTATTTCTTCATCTAACTCTGTCTTCATCTAATCCTGTCTTGTGACATCCCTTTTGAAATCGTCTTTTCAAGACGATTACCAGGAGATGTCACAAAACATTATTAGATTGAGAAATAAATAATAACTGAGAATTTTAGAATCTGGCTTACGACCGTTTCTTTCGTACGACCTTTCGTAAAACGGTCATCAGGGCCACATGCGACGTGGAAGAGGAAATATCAGCACTTAGTGAGGAACGGAACCAGCACACCAATGACAGATTGCCCAAATTATTATGTTTTGCTACATGTAATTCTGTCATCATCTAGTCCTGTCTTGTTACATCTCTTTGGAATCGTCTTGAAAAGACGATTCCAAAGAAATAGTTTAACCATATTTTATTTCAAATTCATGAAATCGGGTCGGGCCACAAGTTATATACCAACATTAGTTACGGCCCTCCCCTATTCAAGTAGTGATACAAATAATATACAGATGGTCACATGATATGGAAATACAAAGTATGTACATTTGCACAGTAGTCACTCTGTAAGAAGTAAAAGAACCCCGAATGGTTTACGGATGTATAGTGCTGCAGGACACAGTGACGCTGAAATCTCCATAAGGAGCATTCCCCATCATCCTGTGTCCGCATATCATTATGATTACCAAAATTCTAGTAAAATTTCAATCCAAAGAAATGACACAATACAGGACTCACAATCGTTTTGGGGCACGAAGTTACGTACATGTACATACATGTAGCACTTTGAATAGATCTAGGTTATATTGATCTAACCGTCATAAATACTCTATCATTTCATCTAGATAAAATGACAAACGATGCAGACCCTGATCAGAGGACTCATGAGGAGTCATGTGATCTGGGTCTTAACTGTTTACACAGGACAAGTGTACACTTAACATGTGCACTCTTTCAGATGCTTTTAAAAAGATACTTTTGTTCTTGAAAATTGCTGCATCACGGTTGTTATTGTTATATTGTTGTTAATTATTTGTTTTGTATGAAAATGCCTTTTGTTTTGTGTGCTTGTATATATGTTGAGGGCATCATGGAAGATTGGTATTTACCAAATGAGCTATTTTTTTTTTTTTATTTTTACTTAACGAACCCCAGGGGAGAATGAGTTACCGGTAAGAAGGTACGTTTGACCAAAGAAACTCGATCAATAAAATACCAAAATAATTTACTTGCAGACAATCAGGGGCCCGTTTCATAAAACGCACGACAAAAACGGTCGTAAGTCAAAACTTTAAAATTCATTTAATTTCTGATTTTTCTATCTAATCCTGCTTTGTGACATCTCTTTGGAATCGTCGTTTTAAGACGATTCCAAAGAGATTCACAAGACCGTATTAGATGGAGAAATAAGTAATAATTGAGACTTTTATAATAGCATTCACATAACATTTGTTGTGCGAAGTTTTATGAAAAGGGACCAGGTTCGGAACTGTTTGGCACTCGAATACCAATTTTAAAATAATGATCCAGCCCATGGGCGTTTCTCTAGAGCCGATGCAGGTGATTCCACAGGTACTTGACACATACTTTATTATCTATTACCCCCCCCCCCCCCCCCCCCACTTTTTAAAAAAAAAAAAATTTTTTTTTTTTTTTAATATGCTTCTATTATAGATACAAGGTAAACAGCGCAATTCGACACCTAGTCTTTACTATCCACTTAAACTGATGCTAAAATAGACTCGATCGCCGATATTCTCTTGTGGTATCCTCGGGAAAGGATTAATTTATCAATATCTACTTTTTATTTCATCAAATTCCGTCAAATAACGCCACAGTATGTGAATTATATTTTTTTTAAGGGGGGGGGGGGGGTGTGTTAATAGATAATAAAGTATGTGTCAAGTACCTGTGGGTGATTCTCAGTTTGGGGAAACTAAGTGCATGCTCATGAATATAATTATGACACCATGTTTATACATCTTTTACATGTACAGTGCTCCCTCCCTACAACAGTCCTGTCAACAACGATTCTCCCCTTTCAACGACCCTTGCTGCAGTTCCCCAAACAGGAAAATCATGCCTTACGCTTTTACTGCTGCAATATAGTTTGCTAAAAATTGTCGTCGGCTGCTTTCTCTCAAAATTACATACAAGTGAACATAAATATAATTACGAGTGACAAACAGTTTGAATCAAGACCCGACACCGAATAAAGCTGTTTGCGAATGTTAGCCAATTTCCCTCTCTATAACGACTCCTTCCGAACACGCACACAGTCTTTGTCTCCGATTGGGTGTCGTTGTAGAGAGGGAGCGCTGTATTTATGATTTATTTCGCAAGCGACTATCTATTTTGAAGCTGGCTAGGAGTAGCCCATTTGCGCCCAATGGATTCTTCAATGCTTTTATATTGGACTAGTCCACTTTTATTTTTTTTATCTAAAGGTGCCTGGTTTAATAACTCTCATTGTCGTTTTTGTTTTATATTGAAAATTTTATCAGCAAAAGTATAGACTGGTGCGGAGTCTGGTCAGAGTCTATCCTGTTTGCCCATGTCCCTTTTAAAGGGCGCTAGCACAATTGGGTTTATGCATATAGACATGTACAATGAAACCCCTCTAAACCGGAACCTCTAAATACCGGAATTCTCTCTAAACCGAACAAAAACTTTGGTCCCGTTTTCAACCATGCCTTAATTGAACCTATTACACCATGAATATGCCTTTTTACGCCTTTGATTTATTCATACACTGAATAGGTATCATCAGAAATATTTTCTATATTCTAGCAGATGATAGCTTAAATGCAGATTGAAAGTAAAGCAGAATGCGCCTAAAGGCGCATTCTGCTTTACTTTCAACCTGCTTTAAGTGATCAGCTTTTTTCAATATTAGAAACCCCTCTAAACCGGAAACCTCTCTAAACCGGCCATTTATGTTGTCTCCACACATGTCCGGTTTAGAGGGGTTTCACTGTATACCCATAAGTTATTATCAGTTTTTTAGTGAAGAGTGCACTTGTGTTATGCAAATAGTGTAGACCCAGATAGGAAGGATCCTTTAGGATGTACACTGCCATTTTACAATACATGTATAAACGTGTATTGTAAACAGCACAGCAACCATGGAAAGTCACTGAAGACTTCGGAGGGATAACCGCAAATTGTTCATTTGAAGTTGAAATTGCAGGGGAGAATGAATTGATTATCTACTCCAATACCTACGATTAACTTGGCAGATTTAATCGTTAAATATCCTGCCTAGGGGCCTTGGGGTCTAACAACGTGTATCATATGCTAATCAGGGTAATGCGGGTTGAAGGAGGGAATCATTGAAAGTTTATTAATATTAAATTAAAACAAATGATTTACTCTATGTCAGGTAGCTGCTTAAAATCGTTCTGTTTTACTTTCACTCCGTTTAAGTTGTCAACTCTATGTCTTATGATCAATTAACCTACGTTTCGTGGCTGCCATTTCTTCGGATTTTTCGGATTTTTTGCTAGTACATTGTAGCTTAAAGCAGACTGAAAGTAAAGCAGAACGCGCCTTAAGGCGCATTCTGCTTTACTTCCAGCCTGCTTTAAGCAGACACGTGTCAACAAACCTAGAAACAGGCGATTGGGTAAAGGTACGATTCGTAAAATCGCACTTGAAAAATGCAAATTTGGAAATCTTAGGATTTTTCATGTCAACTTATGGCAGCCCTGACCATGATAGAAAAGTTTTACTGTATTTTAGATTACCGAAACATTTCGACGCATAGCTGCCCATGACACTCTTTTTATACGTCCGTCTTCAGACGGGACATATTACGTTATTGCAACAGCTGGCTGACTGGTCGTCCGTCTCACCGATATCTAGCTCAAAAATATGTTATCCAATCCTTTTGAGATTTGGTTGCCTTCTGTATGACCTATTTATATATATTTTGTGTGTCTTGGCCAATTTCGTTAATTAGCATTATTACACCGGCCTTTTAAGAATTATCTCTCATTGACGTGCATATTTGTGACATTTTGACACTCTTGTCAACGGCTTTTTCTCATATCAAAGTCAGGTGTTCATAGCATTGCCCATTTTGGTCACTTCATCAATGTGTTATAATATAGTAAAACGACCTTAAGCTCTGTAAAACACTTGTCAAATAGGACAAAGATCAAGCACATGTAGAGGTCAACTAGTCTGCCTTTCCACAATTTTAACCTGAGCCATAACTTTGAAACTTCACATAACAGAGATTTCATATTTGGAATTTGCGCTAATCTAAAAAAAAATGTCCTTTAATTAGCACATGACAGCTAGTGTTATATAAAAGGTCAATGTCATTTAGAGGCCAGATGGGTTAAATTAAACCTCGACAATAACTTTGCAACTACATGTTTAAAAGATAGAGACTTCATATTTGGCATGTATATTCTACTATGGAAGTCCTTTAGGCAAGATCACCATGTGTCACATCGGACAAAGGAAAGTCAGCCAGACATCATTTCGTGTCATTTTGGTTTTTAGCACAGCAAATTATTAAATGATTCATCCACTGAAACTTAAAATCGCAAAATCCAAATGTCAAGTTAACCCTACAAGTTGTCCAGTTACACTCATTTATGAATGTTTTGTCATATAAAGCAAATGACACACTCTATCTTGGTCTACATTGTTGGCATAGGGCACATTTATTCTTTTCACTTACCCTGATGTTGGTTTATGCTGTTTTTAACTATATTTTATCTTTTATCTATGATCTCCCTTATCTTTTAACCTTGCACCTGTAATATTTTAAACATACTGTATCCTGACAGCGCCTGTCAGTTATAATCAAGCTTGATTGTTCGGCAGATCGAAGTTGAAGTTGAAGTTGAAGTTTGCTAGGACAAATGTACTCTTTACAGTCTCACAAGTGAGTATTATGGATATTAGGCTTCACTGTGTTACTGCCATCTTGTTCATAAGACTTGGTATGCGTGTATATCATAAACTTGCAAAGTGACTTGCAACATGTAACAGACTACATCTTCCATCAACACCTACTTCCACAAGTTACCTTAGCCAAGCACAATTTTGTAAACAACACATTTTCAACCATACAGTTCGCATATGTACTTGACCCATCATTATGGAAGTAGTTGACGACTGTATATGATAAAACCTTCCATATATTTTTTTACAGGTCACTGATGTATACATTCTTTAGGAAAGGCTCACTTCCATTGCTTTCCATATATAGTGACCGGACCCGGGAATCGAACCCGGGACCTGCCGCTTGCAATGCGAGCGTTGTAACCATTGAGCCAAAAGTCCGGACGTTAGACTCGAGGGATTAAGACTGCCTATATTTCACTACACTCCTCCCCATCTTATTTTTAGGTCCTTTCTATCTCTCAGAGATCATACCCGTTCCGACTTACGGTAGCCACCACAAGACATTTACGACAGTGATCCATGCAAAGGTCAAGGACAGTCATCACCAGAAATTTTCTCAGCCCATAACACTTAAGGAAACATTTTATATATCACTAGTATTTGCATACCATAATTCTATTGTAAAATTATATCAAAATTAGGTTACTTAAATCAGCTTAAGTATGTTTTGTAAAAACTAGAGCATGTAATCAAAACTGAGTTTTGAGCACAGAGTTCGTTTTAAGTTTTATAACCTCGGGCCACAGGGTCTAACACTGCCTATATTTCACTACATATATACAAAATATACCACACGATCTGAAGTGATATAGTTCATTTTAATGATATAATAACCAAGTACAGCATGTTTTCATTACTCTGCACAAAATTTAAACCCCAAGCCTGCAGTACTTTCAGTACTTTGATTCTTTCAAAAAATTTAAAGCATCCCGCTTTTTGTCCTGATCAGAGAAAATTATTGGCTGGTGTTTTATACCTCATCATACTACACAGGTATTGGTGACGTTTTCCGCACAGTAAAACTTTTCTGTTGTTTGTCTTTCTGATTACTTTCAGTTCATTATTTGTATATCTTCTTGCACTCGTTGGATGGCTTAATCGTTCACGGTAATCAGTTCATTAGACATTTCAGCTAACGCAAATCTTTCAATTTCAGTGCGGGTGGGATGCAGATTGTCCTACGGCATCAAAGGGTCGGACACACAGACGCAATATTTCCCGTAAAACGAAACTGCGCTTAAAGGGCAGGGTCTATTGCATTTGCAGTAGAACAGTCTTTCGTTACGAATCAGAGTTGGAAACAAATTTGAAATTGTAGACGACAGAAGTGTCTCATTCTTGTGTCGTGTGTGTGTGTGTGGGGGGGGGGGGGGGGGGTTGCTTCCCCAGTTTTATCTATCCATAGAATTATACACTAACGGAATTGAAACCTCGCGCTATATCGCAAATCTCGTGAGGCGCAAACGAGACTCACGAGACTTGATAAGAGAATGTCTATCGGTGGTCGATATGATAAATGTCTGTTTCGAAGCATTGTTAACGGGTTTATATTCCCGTGAATTGATAGGAATGTCCACCGAGTCATTTAAATCCTATAAAATGTCAATTAAAACACTCGAGTCGGTAAATTTTCACTCCAGAAATGGCAGATAACAAGGCAATAAGTGAAGATGTTGTCACATGACACATAATCTCGCAAAATTCAACCGCTGCGAGAGCTCAGATGCTCGCCTATTGAACTTCACTAAGTTGCTATTCATTCTGCCTCACACAATCACGGGTAATTTCATGAGCACAGATCTGCAACTGAGGGCCTGTTGTTGCTGCCAAGATTTATAGTACCGCATTAGCTTTTTCAGGTGGTACCACATCATCCCATTGTAGGCAGGATTGATCATTGAGACAATGGTCAGCATCATGCTTAAATAGATTACTGTCTGGACTTTGCTGTGGTGGCCCTGAAACGGACCGTTTATGCCACTGGTCCTTGAGAAGAAGGAACAGATGTCTTGCCATGGAGGATTCCCAGTGGTTAATTTTGGCTGTCAATAGTTCAATGATGCACCTTATCTGAGCCAGGGCTCCCACTGGAAACCTGTCCGGCTATTCCTGAGCATTGCTCAGATTCCGCCATCCAGGCATCCAAATGCAATCCCTATATTACTTTGTGCGTATCATCATTATCCTGGTAGCCTGTGCAGCGCTCTGCCCGTTCCCATCAGCCCCAGGGCACCCGTCTGACCAAACAGTGGTATTCAAACCACAGTCTGTTCCACAGTGCACCGGCCACCCCATGGGGCCTCCAGTCCTAGCGCCACACATACCCGTATACTGGCTATATTGCTGCCTGTGTGTGCTACAGTAGTTTATTCAGTTTTGTTGGAATGTTGTCATGTGTTCACTGCCTGCAGCAGGCAGACTCATAGGTGTTCTGAGAAATTTATTTGAGGATAGGGTGATGGTGGTTGACACAGCTTGATTGCCGTTTATAACTGTTGAGTTAGGTCTGCTGACCAGCTTCACTCATATAGGGTTTGGTGCTGTACGAGTTTGTGTAACATGGTGAGAAAAATATCGTAGTGATCTGGTTTGTTTGATTTCCTCGTAGTGTGACAAGTGTCACCGTTGAGCTCTTTAACTCATGGTTTGTATATGTGTCTCCTGTCCGAAATGTCAATTATTCTTCCTTTGTTCAGGTTGCATTTCACACCTTATTTTCCAACTGGGGGGAATGTTGGCAGCAACCTGTAATATATATAGATCATAAGCCATTAAGGGGAGGGTGCAGGTGATACAAAAGTGTTCGGGAGTGTCCAGACCTTTATAAATGCATTTACAATAGAATGACTAAAAACTATTCAAAATTTATACACTATAGCTGTTTAGTGTGTTTGAAAAGATTTTAATCTTTTCTATGGGTTTTACTAACCAAACTATCAAATATAAGGTAAGGGCCTCACATGAGATGCTTCAGTGATTCTTTGCAGAGGCATTATTACAGATGACTGTATAAAATGAAACTATTTTCTTTGGTGGAGGAATAATTTAAAGGCATAGAAAGGCTTATTTATGGGGTATTGGGGTTACACCTTTGAACCCTAGTCCCGCATATAGGCGTCCTTTTCAAACAGTGAACATGTGAATAGTACACTTGTCCTATGCAAACAGTGAAGACCCAGATCAGAGGGCTCCGAAAGGAGCCCTCTGATCAGGGTCTTCACTGTTTGTCATAATGCCAAACAGTGACAAAAACAACCCTTAAAAGTCAGAAATGGACTAGACTTAAATGTAAACTGGAATTGTCCATTTAAAGTTTTAGGGAGGAAAGAGTTAAGGAACCCTGTAGGATGTAGAAAATGGAATTATTGTGATTTATGACTGAGTCGGCAAGAAAAATAGAATGAAATACTTGTTTTAACTTTTTTGACAGGTGTGCAGACCGGTTGACTGGTGAAAGATGAAGTTTGCAGAACACTTGGGGGCACATATTACCCCAGAGTGGAGAAAACAATATGTACAGTATGAGGTGAGACAAGGGGCAGAACCAGGGCTCCAGATAAGAAGGGGAAAACTGAACGAATCCAACATTTTCTCAATCATTTCAGCACAAATCCTATGGTGTTACTACTCATTAGAATCGTCTCGAAGAGACGATTCTAATGAGTAGTGACACCATAGGGTTTACTGCAGAAATAAAGATTTTAGGTTTTGAAATACTCTACTTATCTGGTGCCCTGGGCAGAACCATTTGAAAAAAAGTGAAACAGTTGAGGAGATGCAGGATTTCAAATATAAACAGTTAAAACTGGGATTAAACTAAACATCCGACACTCTTACATTCATTTCAGCGAATCCTATGGTGTCACTACTCATTGCTAAGATTGAAAGTGGAGCAGAATGTGCCTTAAGTTAAGGTGCATTCTGCTTTACTTTCAGTTTGCTTTACTACACTACAATATGCTAGAATGTAGGGAAACATAATTTATGGCATGCATATTCATAACTGGTTAAAGTGGAACTATATTTTTTTGTGGATGAATAAATCAGATGTGTAAAAAGGCATATTTATAGTGTATTAGGTTAGCTCTTTGTACTCTAACAGAGTTGAAGGCATGATTGTTTTAATTGGGACAAAGCTTTCTTATTACATGTAGTTGTGAAACTTATGATAATAATAAATAACTTTTCAACAATCCTGTCTTATGATAGGTAATATTGATGTGGTTAGAAAATTACTTTTGTCACACACAGCAACTTTTAGGGGAGGGCCATAACTAATGTTGGTAGAACTTGTGGCCAACCCATTTTCATGGAAGTTGAAATAAAATAGGGTTAAACTAAACTTAACTAAACACAGCAACTTTTATTTGATTTTGGATAATGAACAAAGAAACAGCATCAAAGATAAAACTTTAAAGATAATAGCAGCAGAGTTCCAGATAAGAGGGAGTAAACTGAACAAATCCAACATTTTCTCACTTATTTTAGCACCAAATCATATGGTGTTACTACCCATTAGAATTGCCTCAATGAGACAATTCTAATGAGTAGTGACGATATAGGGTTTAATGCAGAAATAAAAAAAATATTTTTTGAAATCTGGAACCCTGAGCAGAACTTGAAGAAGCAGACATTTTCTCCTGAATGAAAAAATGAAATCTAGATGATGATATATACTATTTTACAGACTTTACATACAGTTTGTATCCTGATGAAGGTCTAGAAGGACCGAAACCGGTCGATAAAGTTTAGAAAACACCGATCGGACTTGCTGTTATTCACACTGCCAACTTAATTCTGAAGTTTATTTTACAGACTGAAAGATATATCAATATTTAAAAATATACCATGTAGACATGACATAACAGCAATGAAGTGGGCGTGGTCAAATATGTAATACAGTAAAACCTCTCTATAACAGTCTCTAAAACGAAGGCTAATTGATTGTATAAAAGACAGGTGACAGCTTAAAGCAAGGTGACAGTAAAACAGAAAGCTCCTAGAGGAGCTTTCTGTTTTACTGTCACCTTGCTTAAATCAGTCACCTCAATTTTATTTTGAGTAGGCAAGACTTTAAACAGTAAACATAAGCTGCAAAGCTTTTTAACCAACTAACAAACAATTGTAAGCAATAAAAAACAAAGGTAAAATAGCTACTAGGACGAAGGACATACCTGTCGTAAACACCTAATAATCAAAACAATTAAGTGGTCATAATAGAGAGGTTTTACTGTATGATAATGAATATTATATTTCAGGCAATGAAAGAGATGCTGTATCAGACCCTGGAGCAGGCTCCATCTGCAGAAGGTAAACAATGGCCTCTTAACCCATTACCCCATAAATAAGCCACTTTCATCCACTAGCTTGTATTGAGATAAGCATTGATAATTGTTTATCGCTTATAAGTTAATGGGTTTAGCCTTCAATTTATTCCTCCACTGAAGAAAATAGTTCCTCTCTTAACAGTCATGAATATATATCTTAAGGAATATTCTCTTTATTCTAGCAGGTGGTAACTTAAAGCAGGCTGAAAGTAAAGCAGAATGTGCCCTAGGGCGCATTCTGCTTTACTTTCAACCTGCTTTAAGTAGTCACCAATCTTCAAAACTAGAAATAGGTTATAGGGTGGTCACCGTGGTGGGTTAATCTATTACCCCATAGCCTGTTTCTAGTTTTGAAGATTGATGACCACTTAAAGCAGGTTGAAAGTAAAGCAGAATCAGCCTTTAGTCACACTCTGCTTTACTTTCAGCCTACTTTAACCCATTACCCCATATGCTGTTTCTAGTTTTGAAGACTGGTGACCATAGGAAATATTTCTTGTGATGCATATTCATGACTATATAAAATGGAACTATTTTCTTCAGTGGAGGAATAAACTAAAATCTTAAAAAGAGGCATTTTTGGTGGTTAATGGGTTTAACTCTTTTAAACACTAAGTAAATTTGTGGTCTGCAACAATTGTCATCATAGGCTGATGTCATAAATTTAGAATTTTCAAAAATTCTTTTTAGAAAAGGATACCAAAAAAAAGTATGTTTTGATCCTGATAAGAATCTGCACACAGATAATCACGGTTCTACCACTAGCATTCTGAGAGTTCAGCTATAAGTAGAATGTTTGCTTAAGGACATACGAGACCAAATGAATTCTCCGATGGATGATCTCTATGAAAATGTCAGCATAGGTTCTTCAAACATATCTAAGTACAATGGCAAAAAGAAAAACATAGGTTATAATGGTATTTTTTTGTCTATGGGTATTTGAAATGTATGATGTAGCCATTCTGGGCAAAGAGTCGGCATGCATTATTTTGCCTTTCTAAAATAATGGAAAGTAATAATTGGCACAAACAAACATTAAAACAGTTAAAAAGTGATGCTCACTGAAAGTATGATGCAAAGCGTATGGTTTGTTGCCTGAAATATATGCATTTTTATGCGCCCGGCATCGAAAGATGCGGAGGCATATAGTAATCGTCCTGTCCGTCAGTCAGTCCGCCAGTCCGTCCGTAACAAGGTTAAGTAGAATTTACCGTTTCTTCTAGCATCAACACCGCTTACCCAAATGCTTGGATACTTATACAGTTGTTGCCTTGGACCATTCCCTATCCACCAATATCACCATACTTTGATTTTGACCTTGACCTTGACCTAATTTGGACTTAGAATATTTTAAATAGGCTATTTCTTGGTTAACTAGATTTTACCGTTTCGTCTAGCATCAACACATCTGACTACAATGCTTTGATACTTATACAGTTGTTGCCTTTGACCATTCCCTATCCACCAATATCATCAAACTTTTATTTTGACCTTGACCTTGACCTAATTTTAACTTATATTGTAAATAGGCTCTTTCTCGGTTAACTAGATTGTACCGTTTCGTTTAGCATCAACACTGTTTACTACAATGCTTCAATACTTATACACTTATTGCCTTGAACCATTACCAACTCGCCAATAATACCCAAGCTCAATTTGACCTTGACCTTGACCTAATTTGGACTTAGAAAAAAATCAGAATATATTGTCAAGGATGCCACCGGGGGCATAAGCGTTTATTGAACGCGCAGTCTTGTTCTTAATTGTTTTCGGCTCCAATTCAATGAAACACTCACTCAAAATCTGCCTGAAATAAATTGATGAAACTTCTCACAATAAAAGCTATAGGTGTGAATAATAAGACAATGGTAAAAAAAGCATAAGTTATAATGCTTCTTTTGAAACTATAGGCACTTTCATACATATACCAATGGCCTAAATAAGCCGACGGCTTTTCCTATGTGATCTCGGGTTCACGCTCAAATTCAATTTGATTGAAGTTTTGGGTTATTAAATTAGCCTTATTAGATAGAGTATTTACCAAGATTCACATACTTTCATTTATCAAGTACACTTTCATGCATTTAACGTCTTTATTGCGCGATTTATGGAGATTGTTTGAAACCGAAAGTATCAACGGAAGGTAACCGATATGCACGATTTCGTTGAGTAACGATGCTTGATTTATCGTACTTCGATAAAAGCCACTAGGTGTCGCACAAATTGCTGGTGTATGCCGTTAAAGAAATAATTTTCTCTTCCAGTGACAGACCAGAGTATAATCCAGCGATATTTTGCAAGATTTGATGAAAACTTTTTCCAGTTTTGCGACAAGGAGTTGGCAAAGATAAACACATTTTTCTATGGTGAGTATGTGGGCAAAAATATACACGTTTTTTGTCTTGTAAAGACAGTTGGCTGTTTAACCCATTACTGCATGGCCTGTTTCTAGTTTTGAAGATAGGTGACCACTTAAAGCAGGTTGAATGTAAAGCAAAATGCACCTTAAGGTGCATTCTGCTTTACTTTCAGCCTGCTTTAAGCTTTTATCTGCTAGAATATAGAAAATACTTCTTATGAATTCTTATTTGTAACATTTTAAATTGGAACTATTTTCTTTAGTGGAGGATTAAGTTAAAGGCGTAAAAAGGCGTATTTATGGGGTAATGGGTTTGCAGAATGTTTGTCGGTGAGATTTATTACAGAATATGGTAAAAACTATACTTTCTGAAAGGGGAAATGAGATTTTGTTTCCTTTACCAAGAAGGCCCGAAGAAGAAACTATCTTTAACCCTTTATCCTATACATGCTTAACCCATTACCCCACAAATATGATTTTACGCCTTTAATTTATTCCTCCACTAAAGAAAATGGTTTCAATTTATACAGTCATGAATAAGTATTGTAAGATATTTTTCTATATTCTAGCAGATTATAGCTTAAAGCTGGCTGAAAGTAAAGCAGAATGTGCCTTAAGGCACATTCTGCTTTACTTTCAACCTGCTTTTAAGTGATCACTTATTTTCAATACTAGAAACTGGCTATGGGGTAATGGGTTAAAGCTTTTATCTTCTAGGATATAGAAATTAATTTTATGGTGTAAATTTAATATTTAATTTATGTCTGTATAAATAAGAACTACATGCATTTTCTTCAAGGGAGGAATAAATTAAAAGCATAAAAACTCATATCCATTGTGTAATGGGTTAAGACATTCAACACAAGCAACAATTATACTCATCTTGTACATACAGTGTACCTGAGAAGAGTACACTTGTCATATGCAAACAGTGTAGACCCTGATCAGAGGAATTCTAAAGGAGCCATCTGATCTGGGTTTGCAGACTCCGCACTGTTTGTCATTTTGCAATATAATGTTAAAATCAACCTTAAATACAAATAGTCAAAAATAGACTAGACTTAACTGAAAATTGAAATTGTCCATTAAGAGTTTCCGGGGTGAATTACGTAACACAGGCTTGATTATATCATTTCTTCTCCCAGAGAAAATTTCCGAAGCCACACGTAAATATGCCAGTCTCAAGGCCGAGCTTCAGTTGTATGCAGAACATGAGCAGAAGCCGTCAACACTTCATCTTAGACGACGTCGAGCCAGTGTGGGCTTCTTCAAAGAGAAGGAGCACAAGGAGTTAAATCGGACTCGTAAACTTCACGACTTGAAGCTGGCGTTCAGCGAGTTTTACCTCAGTCTGATATTGCTGCAGAACTACCAGACCCTGAACTTTACTGGATTCAGGAAGATACTGAAAAAACATGACAAGGTGAGCATGATTGTTTCTTTAACCCATTACCCCATAAAAACACCTTTTTACACCTTTAATTTATTCTGTCACTGTAGAAAAAAGTTCTACTTTACTCAGTTATGAATATCTATCCAAAGATTTTTTTTCCATATTCTAGCAGATGGTAGCTTAAAGCAGGCTGAAAGTAAAGCAGAATGCGCCTTAAGGCGCATTCTGCTTTACTTTCAACCTGCTTTAAGTGGTCACCTATCTTCAAAACTAGAAACAGGCTATGGAGTTATGCCTTAAGGTCCTTTTGCATGGCTTGAAGTAATTGAAATTTATTTTAGATATTAAATTTTACGTTCCCACAGTAATGAACAGATGTCTACGAGAGCTGCAAGAATGAGATGAAGCAATCATTATATGACTTTGAGCGGACCTAAATCCTTCTTTAAAACGTAAACAATGATTTCAAAATTAAATCTATAACTCTTTGAACCCCAGTGACCAGTGTTTTTCTAACAGTGTATCTGTGAAGAGTAATTTCGTCCTATCCAAACCATGTAGACTCCAATAAAAGAGCTCCTAAAGGAGCACTTTGATCATGGTCTGCACTGTTTGTCATTTTGCAATAAGTTGTAAAAATACACATTGAATAGTCAAAAATGGACTTGACCTTTTTGGAAACTGGAACTACATGTGTACATAAAATGGAAATATTTTTTACAGCAGAGGAATAAATTAAAGGCGAAAAAAGATATACTTCTGGAGTAATAGGTTGATCTCTGTTTTACAGCTTATGCAGACAAACCGTGGGATGGTATGGCGACAGGCCCATGTGGATACTGCAGCCTTCTACACAAACAAAGAAGTGGATCATCTCATACAGGAAGTTGAGGTTGGCTTTCAAGCACTTGACATTGCGCAATTATGAATGGGTCATGGCACCCAGCTAATTTTGTCTTGAACCCTTTACCCCAGAGCCTGTTTCTAGTCTTGAAGACTGGTGACCACTTAAAGCAGGTTGAATGTAAAGCAGAATTGTGGTTTTTTTTAGAAAAAAATCTTCATCCTAGTAAATGATAGCTTAAAGTAGGCTTAAAGTAAAGCAGAATGCGCCTCAAGGCACATTCTGCTTTACTTTCAGCCTGCTTTAAGCTATCATCTGCTAGAATATAGAAACATATTTCTTATTGTACATATTCATGTCTTTATAAATTGGAACTCTTTTCTTGGGTGGAGGAATAACTTAAATGAGCTAAAGGTGCTTCTATATGGGGGGGGGGGGGGGGGGGGGGGGCGATTAAAACAAGTTTAGTTGTAGTTGTGTATTGGAAAGAAATCTAAGTCAGACCTATTGCAGATGCTTATTGTGTGTTGAAGGCAATCGATTGTTTAACCCATTACCCCATAGCCTGTTTCTAGTTTTAAAGAAAGATGATCACTTAAAGCGGGTTGAAGGTAAAGCAGTTTAAAGGTTTACTTTCAGCCTGCTTTAAGCTATTATCTGCTAGGATAAAGAAAATAATTTTTATGATACATATTCATGACTGTATAAAAGGAAACTATTTTCTTCAGTGGAGGAAAAAATTATAGACGTTAAAAGGCGTATTTATGGGGTAATGGGTTAAAGCAAGATGAACATTAGCAGAAATGTTTTTGTAAACAATATTGCTTTAGGCAAAGGATTTCCAATCAGCACCTATAGACAATTCAGTATTTTTTAACACTCAGTCTCAATATGATAATAATAGATAAATCAGAAGATCTTGAGATATATTTTAATTACTTCCTGCCCCACCATGTGTTTCATTTCTTAATCAGCGAAATAATCAACTGATCATGTTTAGCTAATTATTTTGGAATGTTGTGATTATAAATCTGATTAAGTGATAGCTGTCATTAAATTCTCAGTATAAAATAGTGAAACTAGAATTTAGACTTCATAAGTGAAACAATACTGTGTTGAGCTCATTAAGACTTTATAGTCTTCAGCTTAAAATAATTATGGTAAGTTTGGTGATATGGTATTGTGTAGAGCACTTTATGACATTAAGATTATATTTTCAGTATAGAATGGGGACACTAGTAAAAAGGTTTCACCTATTACACCATAGCCTGCTTTAACTCTTTCCTTCCTGAAACTTAAAATGGGCAATCCCAGTTTCCATTTTAGTCTAGTCCATTTCTGACTCTTAAGGGTTGTTTTTGTCAATGTTTTGCAGTATGACAAACAGTGAAGACCCAGATCAGAGGGCTCCTTAAGGAACCCTCTGATCTGGGTCTTCACTGTTTGCATAGGACAACTGCACTTTTCACATGTATACTGTTTGAAAAGGACGCCTATATGCGGGACTAGGGTTCAAAGGGTTAATCTACCATCTGCTAGGATATAGAAACTATTTCTTATGCTACTTATTGATGATTGTTTAAGTGGAACTATTTTCTTTAGTGGAGGAATACATTAAAACCATATTTAAGGATTAATAAGTTTGAGTGACAGCTTTAAACATATTATAAGTATGAAGTAGAGTTACTAGTACATATATTATGTCTTCATAAGTGAAACAATACTTTGTGCAGCTCTTTCTGACATTAGGGCTTTATATTCTTCAGTTTGAAATAATTTTAGTAAGGTTTATACTTCATAAGTGATATAATATTGTGTGGAGCTCTCTATGACATTTATACTATATTTTCTCAGTCAAGTTAACCCTTTACTCCATAGATACTCTTTTTAACAGATTTAATTCACTCCTCAATTGTAGAAAACAGTGTAATTTTATACAGTCATGAATATGTACCATAAGAAATATTTTCTTATCATAGCAGATGGTTGCTTAAAGCAGGCTGAATGTAAACAGAATGTTCTTAAAGGAGCATTCTGCTTAATCCATTACCCCATAGCTTTGTTTTAGTTTTGAAAAATAGGTGACCACTTAAAACAGGTTGAAAGTAAAGCTTTCAGACTTTCAGACTGCTTTAAGCTACCATCTGCTAGAATATAGAACTTTTTGATATGATATAATGTTCATGACTGTAAAAATTGGAACTTATTTCTTCAGTGGAACAGTAATTTAGAGGCGTAAATAGGCGTATTTATGGGTTAATGGGTTAACTTTCAACCTTCTTTAAGCAGCCATCTGCCACCAATATTGAAAACTATCTATGGAGTAAAGGGTTAAAATAGGGTAACTAGTATTTAGACTTCATTTATGATACAATACTGCGTGTAGCTCTTTCTGACATATATTAAACTTTATATTCTTCATGTATACATTAAATTCATGTCATTGCAGCAAAATGTCACATCCAATTTAGAGGGAGGTAATCGACAAAAGGCTATGAAGAGACTGAGAGTGCCTCCCCTTGGAGATAAGGTAATTTTGTCTCCAAAGAAATCATTAATGCATTAAGTTGTGTTCTTTATGACAGGGCTCCAGATAAGAGGGAGTAAACGGAACAAATCCAACATTTTCTCACTCATTTCACCACCAAATTCTATGATGTTATTGCTCATTAGAATCGTCTCGAAGAGACGATTCTAATGAGCGGTGACACAATAGGGTTTTATGTAGAAATTAAGATTTTAGTTTTTGAAATACCCCCCCCCCCCCCCCCCTTCCCTTATCTGGAGCTCTGTTATGATACAGAAAGTGATTCTTTAACCCTTTCTATGAGATCATTCCTTCCCATGCTTCAACTCACCCTTATAAAGACATATTAAGAGAGTCATAGAAAACATTTTTCTATGTCTTAATAGATGGCTACTTTCAGCCAACTTTTAAGACATTGAACAACAAAAAAAACGTATTGAGCCCTGAATCTGTTACCCAATAGATACGCCTTTTTGATGCCTTAATTTATTCCTGCACTTTATACTTTCATGAATACCGGTATGTACCCTCATAAGAAAAATGTTTGATATCCTAGCAGATTGTACCTTAAAGCAGGCTGAAAGTAAAGCACAATGCTCCTTAGTAGTCATCTGACTTTAAAAACTAGAGAATGAAGTAAAGCCATTACCAAATAGCCTGTTTCTAGTATTGATGATAGGGGCCACTTAAAGCAGGTTAAAGGTAAAGCAAAATGTGTTTTAAGGTCCATTCGACTTTACTGTCAGCCTAAGCTACATGTACTATCTGCTAGAAAATAGAAAATATTTCTTATGAAACAGATTCTTGACTGTACAAAATGGATCTATATTATGCATTTGAGGAATACATTAAAGGAATAAAAGGCATATTAATGAGGTAATGGGTTAAGACACAGGTAAAGTTCATGTTTGAGCTGTGTCCAGAATCAGAACAGTTTAGTGGCCAGTAAAACATTTAAAATTGGACATTTATCTGATGGGCAAAATGTGTATACACTCGAACTATCCGATATGTCGACACATGAACTTCAATATTTCATGCCCGGTTATGTCGAACATACCCTTATTTCAAAGTTAAAACGTGGCTAAGCCATGTTTTAACTTTGAAATACGAGTATGTGCGACTTAACCGAGTTCGAGATATCGAAGTTCGACTGTATATAACTATTGATTATGATTGGATTTAATTGATAGAAGTGTTGATTGTATTTATTGGCATTGTTTAGTGACAATTAGATTTCAGCCATACTGGTGATATTTCTGATACATTGTTAAAAAAAAAAAACAATTGTCTGTGGCTATTAGTTATGTTGGCATGGCAACACATTTATTTATGCTTTTATTCTGAATATTTTCAGGGTTATGGGGTATGTTTTTATGTCACATGCAGTGTTTGCCAGACATGTCTTCTAATATTGATCTGTTAGTGTGTTAGGACTTACACCTTCTTTGAGTAACTGTTAATCTTGTATTAAGTGACCACTCAATAGAACAATAGAGGCGATTGACTTCAAACAGTAAAACGTTGATTATTAACTATTCTTACACACCTCGCGCACGCCCGTATTTAAACAAAGAAGGCACATATCTGTGTTTAAATTTTCAATAAAACACGCAGTCGCCGTTACAGCCATGTGATGTCACTTTAGGACGTTACGCCGTAACGTCCTAGAGTGACATCACATGGCTTCGAAAATGCGTACGCTGAGCAATGTAGAGACATTGCCTCAGTGAAAATTGTGGTTAAATTGAAGTGTTAGAATCTAAAAATAAATTTATACCAGTGTTTAATCGTGCAATAGAACATGGGTAGTCGTTTAGATACTAGTAATTAAACCATGAGGCCAAATGCCTTTTGATTTAATTACTACGCGTCTCAACTCCTTCCCATGTTTTATTCCCCTATAAAACACTGGTATGAATGTATTACATGTATTTGTTAAACATTTAACTTCATGCTGTTTATGGATCATAAGGATAAGTAACAGTATGTCTATACTTATGAAGGAATGAATTAAGCCTTAAAAAAATGTATCAATGGACTTATGGGCTCTACTTTATAGTCATGAACATGCACCATAACAAAATCTATATCGTAGTAGACGTTAGTTTAAAGTAGGCTGAAAGTGAAGCAGAGTTTGCCTTAATACACATTCTGATTTACTTTCAACATGCTTTAAGTGGTCACCTGTCTACAAAAGCTATCTGGTAAAGGGTTGACATTTTTCTTTATAATGTTGAACAACATTGCATTTGGATTTCATGGGTACAGGGTCTACACTGTCTTTATGCAGAACTCCAGATAAGGAGAGTATATAAAAAACTAAACTCTTCTGCATTAAACCAAATGGTGTCACTGTTTAATAGAAAACGAGATGATTCTAATGAGTAGTCACACCATACGATTGATGCTGAAATGAGTAAGAAACTGTTGGATTTGTTTAGTTTACTCTCCTCTTATCTGGAGTCTTGTTGGTCAGATCATAGGGTTTGGTGGAGAAATAATGGAGAATATATTAGTTCATGTGTCGAACTATGGGATAGTTCGAGTTAAGCGAGTTTGACATGTAGAAGTTTGACTGTACGAGATATCGAATTTCGACTGTTCATTAGAAATGCTCATTTTACTCACTCTTGCACTCTGCATATCAAATACTTTTTGTTTTAGTATTATCTACAAGATATTTATTTTAGATGGTAACTGATCTTCCCTAATTCACTAACTTTATGACTATTGACATTTTCAGGGGTTTTCAGGGTGTGTTTTTTCCTCAATCCTTATTCAATAAAGTAATACAATAGTGCAGCTAATATTTTGCCAGTTTCTACATAATATTATGCCTAATTACTTAGCTCTTCACACATTCAACCCTAGCGATGAGTATAGTCATCATTTACAACAGTGTACCTGTGAGGATTTCACTTGACCTATACAAACAGTGTAGACCCTGATCAGAAGGCTCCTTCAGGGTCTACACTGTTTGTCATTTTGAAATAAATTACTAAAATCATCCCCAAATAGTCAAAAAATGGACTAGACATATTTTGAAATTGGAAGAGTCCATAAAAGTTTCAGGGATGAATGAGTTAACCTTTCTCATACAGGCCTCCAGATTAGAGGAGTATTTCAAATACTGAAATCTCTGCTTTAACCCTTTACCTGATAGCCTATTTCTAGTATTGAAGATAGGTGACTGCTTAAAGCAGGCTGAAAGTAAAGCAGAATGCGCCTTAAGGCGCATTCTGCTTAACTTTCAGCCTGCTTTAAGCTATCATGTGCTAGAATATAGAAAATATTCCTTATAATATATATTCATGACTGATTAAATTGGAACTATTTTCTTCAGCGGAGGAATAAATCATATTCGTTAAAAGGCGCTTCTATTGGGGAAAGGGTTAAACCCTGCAGTAGCACTACTCATTTGAATCTTCTTGAAGGATTTGGTGCTAAAATGAGTGAGAAAATGTTGGATTTGTTCAGTTTACCCTTCTTTATCTGGAATCCTGACTCTGAAAAACCTTAGTATAATACGTAGATCTGAATCTCAACAAAAAATCGTACTAAAGGATTCCTCATACTTCTCACTTTTTCTACTGTCTCTACTTTTGATACACTTATATCTTTTGACTGTATTTTAGATTATAAGTTCAAAAAAGGGATTTCGCGCATATTGCATACGGCATAATAGTACTATTAGTTGCAGGGGCTATCTTTGTACTTCTTTTAAAATTTTATGTCAACATTTATAGAATAAAAATTTATGCATGTGCATTAGTTCTGTTTCAAGAGACATTATCTACGGTGCAAATAATCAGTTATTTGGCATCCTTTCAGTTATTTTCATTCTGTCTATAGGGTTACTGACAGTTTTCCTTACAAACTTGTCACTATTTATAGTAACATATACAATAACAAAGTTTACACGACACAAGACAAAACATGGTACATGTATATATCGGCAATAATAGCTACGCTACAAAATAGTCAATTATTGGTAGAAAATGAGTGTGTAATGGACATATAATCACATTACTACAAATAGCAGCATGGCTAGTTTGTATGATATATGCAAACCTACTTTGCCATTGATTTAGCTGCTAATGCAGACTTTTGTAATCTTTTTTCAGGAAAATCCAATGACGACGTTTAGAGTTGGTTTATTTGCTGGGATTTTCATGGTTCTAGCAGTGGTGATCATACTGGCAGGTAGGTATATCAGGCTGCAGGGCTCCAGATAAGGGGAGTATTTCAAAAACTAAAATCTTATTTCTGCACCAAACCCTACAGTGTCACTACTCATCAGAAGACGAGAGGATTATAATGAGTAGTAACACCATAGGGTAATGATTTGGTGCTGTAATGAGTGAGAAAACATTGGATATGTTCGGTTTACTCCCTCTTATCTGGAGCCTTGCAAGAACTGTTATGACAATGAGGACTAGATGATGTTTCCAAAGGCATCTCTTTGGCAGAAAGGGGTTAACAGGAGACCGTCCTTACTAAAACAAAGCCCTGGAGCCTGTTTTATGAAACGTTGTACAACAAAATCAGTCGTAAGTCAAAACTTTAAAATACATCTTATTTCTGATTTCTCTATTTAATCCTGTCTTTTCAAGACGATTCCAAAGAGATGTCACTAGACAGGATTTGATGGAGAAATAAATAATTATTTATAATTTTAGAACATGACTTACGACCATTTTAGTCGTACGACTTTCATAAAACAGGCCCCTGTTTGATAAACATGATTATCAGGTACTACTGCTCAATATTTCAGCATTCTTCACCACCAACCACGGTCCCTGGGAGCCGGCCCTGAGGATGTACCGTGGCATGTTTATCATCATACTGGACATATTTCTACTTGGTATTAACACATACGGCTGGCGGTCATCTGGGGTCAACCATGTGTTGATATTTGAGATTGATCCAAGACGTCATTTAACTCATCAACAGCTGATGGAGGTAGGCAGTATCACTCACTCACTCAATCACTTACTCACTATCCTATTAATTGTCTAAGTTTCCTTGGTCAGGGATAGGTATGTAGCATGTATGCTACAATTTTATGAACAAGTTAACCCTTTACCCAATAGCCTGTTTCTAGATTGAAAAATATGTGACTACAGTGAAACCCCTCTAAACCGGACATCTGTGGGGACAACAAAAATCTCCGGTTTAGAGGGGTTTCCAGTTTAGAGGGGTTTTAACCCATAACTTGTTTCAAGTATGGAAGGTAGCTGACCACTTGAAGCAGGTTGAAAGTAAAGCAGAATGCGCCTTCAGGCGCATTCTGACTTACATTCAACCTGCTTTAAGCTATCATCTGATAGAATGTAGAAAATATTTCTGATGAATATTGTTCACGAATGTATTTTCTTTAGTGAAGGAATAAATCAAAGGCGTAAAAATAGGTGGTAAACGGGACCAAAGTTTTTGTCCGGTTTAGAGAGAATTCCGGTATTTAGAGGTTCCGGTTTAGAGGGGTTTTACTGTATTTAAAGCAGGCACATTCTGCTTTACTTTCAGTCTGCTTTAAGATACCAACTGCTAGAATAAAGAAAATATTCCTGATGATCCATTTTCATAACTGTATAAATTGAAACTATTTTCTTCAGCAGAGGAATAAACTGAATGCGCTAAAAAGCGCTTCTATTGGGGAAAGGGTTAACCATAAAGTGTAAACTCAGATCAGAGGGCTCCTATTCACCAGGTTTAGAAAAAATAACTTGGCCGTTCAAAATTACGAGTGAAAATGATGTGAGACGAGAAAAATTGCATGGTCTGCTTGTCTGACAGGACGAGTAGAAACTCTGAGAAGTACTTGTATTGGTGCTGTTTTGAAAAAAAAAAAACTTCCCTCAAAGCCCAGCAAGGATTCTCTAGTTATAAATTAATTTGGAAATGTAACTTTGATTTTGCGATGTAAACTAGAATCTTGCCTTGCATATTCCTGCCAATGTAATGAGTATATTTTAAACAGGTTCATGGTTCTGAAAAAGTTAGATATATCAATGTCTGACTTTTTCTCTGTATTTATATATGAGTTGTACATTTCAGTTGTCAACATTACTGGCGGTGATCTGGTGTTTGAGCACCCTGTGTTACCTGTTCAGTGGGTTTATTGGGGTGTCTGGCTATGTATTCCCGCTAGCAATGGCTGGCTTCATGATCCTGTATTTAATCAACCCCATCAAGATACTTCACTACAGCTCAAGGATTTGGCTTTTGAAAATTTTGGTAAGTCCGGCTCTAGTTTTCTTAACCCTTTCCCTTATAGAAGCAACTTTTAGCGCATTCATTTTATTCATTCGCCAAAGAAAAAATAGTTCCATTTTATACTGTCATGAATAAGTACCATAAGCAATATTTTCTATATCCTAGCAGATAGTAACTTAAAGCAGGCTGAAAGTAAAGCAGAATGCGCCCTAGGGCGCATTCTGCTGTACTTTCAACCTGCTTTAATAGGTCACATAGCTTAACTACTAGAAACAGGCTATGGGGTAATGGGTTAACTTTGGAAGATTTTTTCAAGGTTTAAACCCTTTACTCCTAACCCTGTTTCTGGTCTTGAAAACAGGTGACCCCTTAAGGCAGGTTGAAAGTAAAGCAGAAATTGAATGCACCAGGTACCTTAACTTCTTTACTTTCAACCTGCTTAAGCTATCATCTGCTAGAATATAGAAAATAATTTTACAATAGATATTCATGACTGTATAAATTGGAACTATTTTCTTTAGTGGAGTAATTAATTAAATGTGTTAAAATGAGTATGTATGGAGTAAAGGATTAACCCACTACCCCATAGCTAATTTATAGTGTTGAAGGCAGGTGACCCTAAAAAGCAGGTTGAAAGTAAAGCAGAATACGCCTTAACCCTTTGAACCCTAATCCTGCATATAGGCGTTCTTTTCAAACAGTGTACATGTGAAAAGTTCACTTGTCCTATGCAAACAGTGAAGACCCAGATCAGAGGGCTCTGAAAGGAGCCCTCTGATCAGGGTCTTCACTGTTTGTCATAATGCAACACATTGACAAAAACAACCCTTAAAAGTCAGAAATGGACTAGACTAAAATGGAAACTGGGGTTGTCCATTTGAA
Source organism: Gari tellinella (assembly GCA_922989275.2). NCBI lineage: Eukaryota > Metazoa > Mollusca > Bivalvia > Cardiida > Psammobiidae > Gari > Gari tellinella. The sequence goes on along the minus strand of OV277865.1, from coordinate 72,827,182 downwards.
GTTTCAGGGAGGAAAGAGATAAGGCGCATTCTGCCTTACTTTCAGCCTGCTTTAGCTACTATCTACATGGATCTAGAAAGTATTCTTTATGCTGAATATTCATGACTATATAAAATAGAGCTATTTTCTTTAGTGGAAGAATAAATTAAAGGTGTATATATGGTGTAATGGGTTATGGCAAGTACAGTGGTTTCTTATTTATTGTGATTGCAGTCATAGACTTGTTCCCTATTCTGATTTCAGTAATAAACTGGTTCCCTATTCTGGTTTCAGTTATTTACTTGTTCCCTATTCTGGTTTCAGTTTCGAATTTTCACCGCCCCATTTCATCATGTTGGTTTCGCCGACTTCTGGCTGGCTGACCAGTTGAACAGTCTGGCTGTGGTGTTACTGGACTTTGAATACATGATCTGCTACTACGCCTTTGAAGTTGAGTGGCTCGGAGGAGATAGTAAGAACAGTTTAACCCTTTACTCCATAGATAAACCTAACCTCATTAAACCTTAGCAAAGAGTATACTTATCCTTTACTTACAGTGTTCCTGAGAAACAGTGCACTTGTCCTATGCAAACAATGTAGATCCATATATAAAAAACTCTAATAGCTACACATGGACTAGCCTTCCTTGTAATTGAAAATTGGCATTGTCCGTTTGAAGTTTTGGGTGAATTATTTACTACAGTGTTTCCTCCCTGCAACAACACCCAATGAGAGACAAAGAGTGTGTGTATAAGGGTTTATTGAGCACTGTCATCTTACGGGCCTTATTAATTCATCATTTCTTTCACAGGGCCTCAAGTATGTACCAAGCATGTGTATGGTATTAGAGCGATCATCAGTATCCTGCCTGCCTGGTGGCGTTTTGCCCAGTGCCTCCGTCGTTACCGAGATACCAAGCTGATCTTCCCGCATATTGTCAATGCTGGGAAATACTCAACAACTTTCTTCACAGCCTGTTTTGCCACCTTGTACCATATAGAAGTAGGTGAGTGCTGTCATAGGCTTCTAGGACAAAGCCAAACATGGTACACTTGGGGAGGGGTTACTCTTTCAGGGCTTTGGATAAGCAGAGTATTTCAAAAAAATAAAATCTTTATTTCTTTCTTAAACCCTTTTGTGTGTCTGCTCATTAGAATCGTCTTTTTGAGACGCTTCTTTTTGAGTAGTCAAACTATAGGATTTGGTGCTGATATAAATGCAAATATGCTGGATTTGTTCAGCTTTACTCTCTCTTATCTGAAGCCCGAGACATATTTAATATTTCCCTAGCTTACTCCCATATATAGTTTAAGTGAATAAGACTGGTGATTGCTTAAATTGTCGATGCTTGGGAATACTGTTGTTAGCCTCTTGGACAAAGAAAAACAAGCAACACCTCTCTTTTATGACAGCTAAAACGAAGACAATTAATTATATAACAGACAGGTGATTGTTTAAAGCAAGGTGACAGTAAAACAGAAAGCTCCTAAGGGAGCTTTCTGTTTTACTGTCACCTTGCTTTAAGCAATCATCTGTCAGAATACCACATCAGACCAATCAAATGCTTGAGAATGATCTCAGACTTAACTCAAAATAAAATCTTTATAACCTTTGACCCCGTGTTTTATTGCTTTACAGAACGTCATGGGGAAGAGAACCGTCAGAGTCACGCCTTCTTCTATCTGTGGATAGTTTGTGCCATCATCAGTTCCTGTTATACCCTCACATGGGATCTGAAGATGGACTGGGGACTGTTTGATTCTAATGCTGGTGAAAATACACTGCTGCGAGAGGAAATAGTCTACGCATACAAAGTAAGCAATATATCTGAAACATCTCGTTTACACCTGAACTATTCTATGGACGATTCCTATTAAGTATAGTCTATTTAGGGTTGTTTTCTGCTATATACATGTATTGCAAAATAACAAACAGTGCAGATTCTGATCAGAGAGTTCTTTTAGGAGTTCTCTGATCTGAGTCTAGACTGTTTGCATAGGACAAAATTTAAAGTTACTTTTTACAGGTACACAGTCTGTAAAAGATGTGTAAACCATTGTGTTTAAATGAAACATTATAAATTTGGCAAACAAGAATATAGTAGTATTTCAATAACTTGCAAGTTTGTTTCCCTTCAACATGACAGCTCGTGCGGAGGTAGTCTTATTTTCATTGTGTTTATCGGACAAAACCTTGACGACTGGTCGCCATTTGCATCCATGTCTCAGTTTCATGTCAGGCTAAAAATTAATTCACTTTCGGAAAAAGCCTAACTTTCGGCTGATTGAGATACCGAAAACGAGGCTCTAAAATTTCCGTATTACGGGGCAACAAATAACTAATACATGTATTACTCTTTGAAAAAGACCCTGTGAGGGATCGAAACGTCGGACATAATAAAAGATCGAAAGCACCACATTGCCTTGGTCGTGAGTGTCTACTGCCTTTCCTTTTCCACACATGTATTACTCTTGACAAAACAATATTTTTAATCAATCAATCAACCACTTTACTTGGAGGAACAAACATAGAGATCATTTGTAGACGTATTCAACCCATTTATCGCTTAATGTTGACTTTGTTAACAGTTTTGATCTAGACCAGACGCTGTGCAATGCGGTGTGTGGTCAGGATTCAAACTGTTTGACACTCATATCTTAAGTCATTCCAACATAATTATTGTCTGTTAATATCGCTCACACCTACACACAAAGCATGAAGACGATCGCTGACAAACATTTTACCTGTGAGGTAATTATCGATCGATAATTACTGGACGACACACAGTTGAGACACTTGAAATCGACGGTACGCTATAACCGATGATATTTTAATGAAATTTGATGAAACAGGACCGGAAAATGGTTTACGCCATAGCCGAGTTTTCGTTATAACCGAGTGCGCTATTACCATATTATTCTATATAGAACAAAGAAGGGTAAGATTCTGGGATTTTAAACTGTTCCTTATAACCGAGTGTACGTTATAACCGAGTTCGTTATAAGTGAGGTTTACTGTATATATTTTTTTGTTACAGTTCTACTACTATTTTGTCATTGTAAAAGATTTCATTATATTTATTTGTTTGCTTTCAGTTCTACTACTATTTTGCCATTGTTGAAGATTTCATCCTACGGTTTATCTGGTCCCTGACGGTGTCTATAGGTGAAGGATTGTTGGTGCACAATGAAATACTGAAGACTCTGTTATCCTCTGTGGAAATCTTCAGGTACACTTAACCCATTACCATATTGCCTGTTTCCAGCATTGAAGATAGTTGATCACTTAAAGCAGGTTGAAAGTAAAGCAGAATGCACCTTAAGGTGCATTCTGCTTTACTTTCAGCCTGCTTTAAGCTTCCATCTGCTAGGATATAGAAAATAATTCTCATGATACATTTTCATGACTGTACAAATTTGATCTCTTTTCTTCAATGAAGAAATACATTAAATGCGTAAAACATGAGTATCTATTGAGTAATGTGTTAACATTTTCTCTTAAAGTCAAAAGCTTATTTCAGCTACATATGCATATCTGATAGAGCCATCTGGTCAGGTTCTTAAATAAAAAATTTTGAGGAAAATGTAGCCTGGTTGAGTTTATGATTAAATGGTGAGAGATTTGTGTATTCGGCCCGATGGTTCAGTCGGTAGAACACTTGCCTTGTAAGCAAGGGGATGTGGGTTTGAGCCCCGGTCTGGCTGCATATTTTTCTCACCATGTTACATTTGGTGCCCAATGTAAATAACCTGTAGGATAATATGTAACTCGTAGAGTGTACAAAAATAATATTAAGAAATTCTTGGAGTGTTCTTTAATTAAGAATTCAGGACAAATTCTTGTGTAGAGGGGGTGTGTGTAGCCAGGTTGAGTTTATGATTAAATGGTGAGATATTTGTGTAAGCGGCCTGGTGGTTCAGTCGGTAGAACACTTGCCCTGTAAGCAAGGCGTCCCGGATTTGAGTCCCGGTCTGGCTGCATATTTTTCTCACCATGTTACAAAAACCACCTCAGTATCTATATAAACTATCCATTTTTCAGAAAGTAGATGAGAAAGTTCATCATGGTGATGGTAAAAAAATGAAGTACAGGCAGGGCTCCAGATAAGAGGGAGTAAACTGAAGAAATCCAGCATTTTTTCTCTAATTTTAGAACCAAATCCTATGGTGTCACCACTCATTATAATCGTCTCGAAGAGACTATTCTAATGAGTTGTGACGACATAGGGTTTCATGCAGAAATAAAGAATCTTTTAGATTTTAGTTTTTGAAATACTTCCCTTATCTGGAGCTCTGAGTACATGTTTACTTTTCAGACGGTTTGTGTGGAACTTTTTCCGACTTGAAAACGAGCATTTGAACAACTGTGGACAGTTTCGTGCTGTAAGAGATATATCTATAGCTCCACTCGACTCCAACGATCTGTCTAAACTCACTGAGATGATGGACGAGGAGGACGGGGCATTCATATATAGATCTGAAAAACGACCCCTACTAGGAAAGTAAGTCCAGTATTGATTTTTATGATCTTATTGCTTCTCTTTGACCTACAATTTTTGACTTGCTTACTTGAACAGAACTGTGATTTGCACCTTACTGTAAAAATTCTAAAAATTGGGATACACTGTATATTATTGCAAAATTTGAACTAAATGCTTTTATCACAGAGTAATTTGTCTAAAAGGTGCAAACTGAATGGCAAATAGTGTAGACCCTGAGCAGACTGCTCCTTCAGGAGCAGTCTGCTCAGGGTCTATACTGTTTGCTTAGGTATGTCTGTCCCAAAACTAAGTGTCATTATTTTACACCTCCGATTCAGAGCCATTTCTCAGTCCATTAAGAATAAATCATCACCAGAATTGCTCATTCAGAGAGAAAATTTCTGATCCTTCAATTCCAGTGTGTATTTGTTACCTTTTTTCACTGTCAGCTAGATAATTTCCTGAAAATCAAAGTGAATCAAATCTGTATCGCAAGCCATATTCTATATATCTCTTTCATATCAAGTGCTATCAATATTGGCTTTAATAGTGCCAAGTTTAGTCATGAAGTTGCCAAAAGTGCCAATGTTGTTTAAACTATTACCCCACAGCCTAATCAAAGGATTAACCCATTACTCCATAAAAACACCTTATTATGCCTCTTATTATTCATACTGAAAGAAATGTAGTAGTCAGCAAGGAAGTTCTAGACATGAAAATTTCAGTATAAATTGTAATTCTAGTTCTATCTTTCCAGTAAAGAAATTAAAACAGGTTAAAAGTAAAGCATAATGCTCCTTAAGGAGCATTATTCTGCTTTACTTTCAACCTGCTTTAAGTAGTCACATGTCTTCAAAACTAAAAACAGGCTACAGAGTAACAGGTTAAACACCATTTTCTTCTGTCTTGTTTCAGGAACACAAAGAAAGACAAAGTCCTAGTGGAAGAGAACAATGTACAGGAAAAAATACCGTGGAAGTTCAAAGGCGTCTGAACAGACCACATCAGTCATTTTGTTTGACCTCTCTTACAGTTCATTCCAATCACTGGATAGTCTTTCCAATGAAACAATCAGTAGCTCATTAAACCTTAGTGATGCCTATACAGTGACACCAGGGCTCCAGATATGGTTTTTTTTTCAAAAACTGAAATTTTTATTTCTGAATTAAACCCTATGGTGTCACTACTCTGGAGTAGTAGCACCAGAGGGTTTGATGCTCGAATAAATGAGAAATTGTTCAGTTTATCTGGATATCTGCTATACAGTAGTGAAACTCACTTATAATGATGTCCTGAAGACCATCTGATTTAATTCAGTATATGTTGTACATGTATATCCATATTGTGTTATATCAGGTCCATTTGACCATACATTAATTAGAGATCTGGAAGAATTTTTGTTTTTTATCCAATATTTCCTTATAACCAATTTCGCTATAAGTGAGCTTCACTGTATGTGTCCTTCATAAACAGTGTACCAATAAAAAGTACATGTGTCCTATGCAAACAGTGTAGACCCAAATCAGAGGACTCTTACAGGAGCCCCCTGATTAGGTTCCAGAGCACCAGATAAGGGTAGTTTTTCAAAAACTAAAATCTTTATTTCTGAATTAAACCCTATGGTGTCACTACTCATTAGAATCGTCTCTTCGAGACGATTCTAATGAGTAGTAACACCATAGGATTTGGTGCTAAAAAGAGGGAGAAAATGTTGGATTTGTTGAAAAAACTACATCTTATCTGGAGCCCTGGGTTCTGTACTGTTTGAAATTTTACAACAAATTTGGGGTGGGGTCATTTTACATTCAACTGTAAAAACCAATCCTAACTAGTCAAAAATGGAAACGGGAATTTTCCGTTTGGGGTTTCAGGGGTGATGTGTTAAACCAATGTGTTCTTGTAGATCATGGTTAGAGTAGGGTCCGTCTACAGACCACAAACCACTCAAAACCTGCCTTAACCACTTAAGAAAATTAACCCAAACTACTTTAATTCCTTAATATCTTGTAAATGGTGAATTTAAGCTAAAATAATGAAACAAATGTTAAATTAGAATTAAATCTACGATGCTTTTCATTTCAAGGGGAGCAACTCTTACAAAACTTAAGATAGTTATACACAGTTACTTCTAGGTATTAATTTATTAAACCATTATCAAATAGCCTGTTCCTGGTTTTGAAGGCAAGTATCCACTAAAGAAGGTTGACAGTAAAGCAGAATGCGCCTTCAGGCGCATTCTGCTTTACTTTCAGCCTGCTTTAAGCTACCATCTGCTAGAATAATATGGAAAAACTTGTTTTGAAAAGTGGTTTAGGCAGGTGTGGAGTGGTTTGAGGAGATTTGGGGTCTTTTGATGGACTCTTGTTCTTGTAGATCATGGTTAGAGTAGGGCTGTGACCCTTTGTGGTTGGTACGTTTACCTTGTTGGTAGCATTTGATACAAGACTGGAAAGTTTTATCTATCACTGTTGTTCTATTGGTTTTCAAAATACGATCTACAGTCATGCCATTTGAAAAACAAGATATTTCGAAACCGGTTATGTCGAACATACATAAAATAATGTAATCAATGTATCGAAATATCGGTTAGTTCAAGATAAGCGAGTTCGAGATATCTAAGTTCAACTGTATGTAGAAATCCTCTGTAGACTGATGTGGATCAACAATGTTTGTCATTTTTCAGTGCAGTAAAACCTTTCTATAACAACCACTAAATCGTGTTAATTTTTAGGTATTTAAGGCAGGTGACTGCTTTAAGCAAGGTGACAGTAAAACAGAAAGCTCCTTTAGAAGCTGTGTCTGTTTTACTGTCACCTTGCTTTAAGCTGTCATCTGTATTTAATACAATCAATTAGCCTGCTTTGTAGTGGTCGTAATAAAAGAGGATTTAGTGTTTATTTCAAAAACACCGCATAATATAGTAATAAAGTATCAGACTTTGTCGGAAACTGGAATTGATTTTTCAGGTTTGAATGACTTAAATCAGAAAATCCTATAGCAGCTTTCTGCTATATTTTTACCCTTTACTCCATAGCTTGTTTCTAGTTTTGAAAATATATGATCGCTTTAAGTAGACTGAAAGTAATGCTGAATGCGCCTTAAGGCGCATTCTGCTTTACTTTCAGTCTGCTTTAAGTTACCATCTACTTGCATATAGAAAATATTTTGTATGATACATTTTAATGACTATATAAAAATGAAATATTTTCTTCAGTGAAGGAATAAATTAAAGGCATAAAAAGGCTGCCACTATTATCCCTTTATTCCATAGCCTCTTTCTAGTTTTGAAGACAGGTGATTACTTAAAACAGGTTGAAAATAAGGCAGACATGCACCTTAAGATGCATTCTATTATACCTTTAGCCTGCCTTAAGCTACCTTCTGCTAGGATTTAGAATATATGTTTTTAGAGTACATATTCATAACTGTATAAAATGGAACTTTTTTCAGAAGTGGAGGAATAAATCAAATGCATTAAAATGTGTACCCTATGGGGTAAAGTGTGTGAAAATCCTCTAATGAACAACTATGTGATAATTCTGAGTGTACCCATACGTTTTATTGCAGACAGACAGTTAGTAGGTTAAACGATAGGGTTTGCCTGTATCCACTAAGCTTGTTTTGTATTCCTCTGTGATAATTGTAATGTTATAATGTTGGATGTAGTGTTAACAGTTAAGCCAGAGATGATATCAAGTTAGTTTTATAGATTTTAAAGTATTAACTGGTATTTGTAAATCACTTGAGCACATCATACCCATGTCATTTTTTTTATCCAAAGTAACACAGTAAAACCTATCTTTTACGAACATTATATTGTGTTATATATTAGGCATTAAGGCAGGTGACTGCCTAAAGCAAGGTGAAAGTAAAACAGAAAGCTCCTAATGGAGATTTCTGTATAACTGTCAACTTGCTGTAAGCTGCCATCTTGCTTTAAGCCGTCACCTGTCTTTTATACCGTCAAATCACCTTGGTTTTTGTGGTCGTAATAAAGAGGTTTTACTGTATACTGTTTTTAGCTCACCTGGCACGTAGTGCCAAGGTGAGCTATTTTGATCGTCCTCTGTCCGTCGTCGTTCGTTCGTCCGTTCGTCGTCAACAATTTCTTTAAACGACATCTCCTCCGAAACTACTGGATAGATTTTTACCAAACTTGGCCTGAATGATCCTTATATGGTCCTCTTTCAAAGTTGTTCAAACATTTCCGGTCCGTTGCATATCTAGGTCACAGGAGCTAAAAATAGATTTTTTCAATGAAAACTTAAAAAATCTTCTTGTCTGAACCCACAGTACCTTGAGCTTAGATATTTGGCACAAAGCATCGTCTTCAGGTCCTCTATCAAGATTGTTCAAATTATGTCCCTGGGGTAAAAAATGACCCCGCCCCGGGGGTCGTAAATTTACATAGAGTTATATAGTGAAATCTTTAAACATCTTTTTCTCCGAAACTAATATGGCCAGAGCTTTGATATTTGGCATGATGATTCTTCTAGAAGCCCTTAACCAATACTGTTGATATGGTTCTGGTCAGTTGCATATCTAGGTCACAGGAGCTAAAAATAGATTTTTTCAATGAAAACTTAAAAAATCTTCTAGTCTGAAACCACAGTACCCTGAGCTTAGATATTTGGCACAAAGCATCATCTTCAGGTCCTCTATCAAGATTGTTCAAATTATGTCCCTGGGGTAAAAAATGACCCCGCCCCGGGGGTCGTAAATTTACATAGAGTTATATAGTGAAATCTTTAAACATCTTTTTCTCCGAAACTAATATGGCCAGAGCTTTGATATTTGGCATGATGATTCTTCTAGAAGCCCTTAACCAATATTGTTAATATGGTTCTGGTCAGTTGCATATCTAGGTCACAGGAGCTAAAAATAGATATTTTCAATGAAAACTTAAAAAATCTTCTTGTCTGAAACCACAGTACCCTGAGCTTAGATATTTGGCACAAAGCATCGTCTTCAGGTCCTCTATCAAGATTGTTCAAATTATGTCCCTGGGGTAAAAAATGACCCCCCCGGGGGTCGTAATTTTACATAGAGTTATATAGTGAAATCTTCAAACATCTTTATCTCTGAAACTAATATGGTCAGAGCTTTGATATTTGGCATGATGACACTTCTAAAAGCCCTTAACTAATATGGTAAATATGGTTCAGGTCCGTTGCATATCTAGGTCACAGGAGCTAAAAATAGATTTTTTCAATGAAAATTATGTCTCTGGGGTGAAAGTGATCCCATACCAGGGGTTATGTGACCCTTGTGTTGGTTTTTCCAGGTGAGCGATATTTAGGCCCGCATGGGCCTCTTGTTAAATTTTTACTATGATTGTTATATCCATTACATTTCATGTTATCAGAGTCTTCCAAGTTGCTCCTTGTTCTGTCCATCTAACCCTTTAACCCACAGCTTTAAGCTACCTTCGGCTAGGATATAGAAACTATTTCCTATAATACATATTCATGACTGTATACTGTTACACATTGGAAATTTTTCTTAAAGGGAGGAATAAACTACAGGCGTAAAAATCTGTATCTATATGGTAATGTGTTAATCACGGTCCTACTCTTCTAAAAGCTGCTTATGACACTTTTATCTATTTCTGATAGAAAATAAATAAGGGCTCCAGATAAGAAGAATATTACTATAACCTGAAACTTTTATGTCTGCATCAAACCCTATGGTGTGACGACTCATTAGAATTGTCTCTTCACGATTCTAATGAGTAGTTGCACCATAGGGTTTGGTGCTGAAGTGAGTGAGAAAATGATGAATTTGCTCAGTTTACTCCGTCTTATCTGGAGCCCTGATAAATGCTTTTTCCTGCATCATTACAGGTGAATGCTTAAAGCAGGTTGAGAACAAAATAAAGCAGAAAGCTCCTGAAGAAGCTTTCTACTTTCTTTTCAGTCTGCTTTCAGCATTCACTTGTTTTAGATACTCAAAGATAATTCAGTTAAAAGTGTTTAGCAGCCTTTATATTTGAATACTGTTTTTGTTTGGTCATATGAGGGTTTTACTGAACAATGCAATATAGTCCAGAATGTTTGTAAGCCAGTGTGTATCACTTTAACCCTTAGCCTGCCACTCACGACTATAGCTCCATATGCAAACAGCCTGGATCCGGATGAGACGCCGAGTAACTCGGCGTCTCATCCGGATCCAAGCTGTTTGACACTCGGACAACATTTTCAGCAATTTTGAGCAACTTTGAAGCACTTTGAAACTTGAAGCAGAGGAGAAATATAGCAGACGAAAATTTATTTGGCGGGCTAAGGGTTAATATTGTTGATTTGTTCAGGTTAATTTTTTTAATCTATTCCATAACACAATGAGCCTTATACTTACACTATATATATACAAACAATGTAGACCCAGGTCAGAGAGCTTCTTTAAGATATCTTATCAGGCCCAGGTTCTACACTGTTTGATATTTTGCAATAAATTGTGAGGTTTCAGGGGTGAATGAGTTCGCATATTTACCAAAGAATACATTTGCATTTACTCTCTTATGTCTAGTGGTACATGTAGCTTGAAGAATGATGAATCCAAAAATAACATGTACCCTATTTTAGGTTTCCATTTTATTGTTATGCTGCTCTAAGCAGCTGTTTTTGATTGCCCTGTGTTGATTGTTTGTGTATGTTATCAATCATATACAGTAGAACCTCTCTAAAACCACCACTAAAACGAGGGCTAATTGATTGTATAAATGACAGGTGACAGCTTAAAGCAAAGTGGCAGTTAATCAGAAAGCTCCTAAAGGAGCTTTCTGATTAACTGCCACTTTGCTTTAATCTGTCACCTGTCGTAAACAACCAATGATGAAAACAATGTTGTGGTCGTTATAGAGAGGTTTTACAGTACCTGTGAACTCCTTAGCCATGAAGTACAAATCTCTTACATGTGTATATTCAACTGTGTTTAAGGCCCTCTAAATTAGGGTCTGCGCTGTTTTTTGTCATTTTGCAATTTCTTTGTTAAAGAAACACTCATAAATGATAAAAAATAAAATAAAAAATGAGTTAGACTTATTTGGAGACTAGAATTGTCCATTTGAAGTTTTAGAGGTGAATTTATTAAAAGATGAATTTATTAAATCATGGGTGAAAGAATCAATACTGATTTCAGTATTTTTGACATTTTTTGCTGCATGAACATCATACTTTAAACTCCAGTAAAATCTGTGGTAAGCGGCCACTTAGCATGATGAATTGACAAGCTTACATAAAGATTGCAGCTTAACCCATTACCCCATAGCCTGTTTCTAGTTTTGAAAATAGGTGACCACTTAAAGCAGGTTGAAAGTAAAGCAGAATGTGCCTTAAGGCACATTCTTCTTTACTTTCAGCCTACTTTAAGCTACCGCTAGGAAATAGGAAATGTTTCTTATGATACATGTTCATGACTGTAAAAATTATTCAACAATAATAAATACGAGGTGTAAAAAGGCATATTTATGGGGTAATGGGTTAAGCAGTGACATGTAACCCCATGCATTATCACTGAGTGGTTGCTTAACACAGGTTTTACTGTAGGTTTCATTGGCTTTGAAGCTTTAAGATATCTCACCATGCATTTTTGCACAAACTAGATCTGGATGCCATACAGTCTGAATCCAGATCAGGCCCTACAACTGTAGGGCCTGATCTAGATCCAGACTGTTTGTATAACTTCACAATCACAGCCAGTTTGCAAAGAGTTGAAAACAGTACTACCGACTCCTTTGCTTGGTGCTGGCATTTATGAGGGCAGTGTTAAAACTGGTATACTGTGTACCAGGACATTGAACAGGTTGTTTGTTAACCCATTGCTCCATAAATGTACATTTCTACACCTTAAATTTATTCCGCTCTGAAGAAAGTAGTTCCTCTTTAAATTTATGACTGTGTAAAATGGAAATATTTTATTCAGTGGAGGGATAAATTTAAGGTGTAAAAAGATGAATTTACGGAGTAATGGGTTAAACATGCTTTTTACTACAATGAAACTAATGTACAATGGTCACTCAATTAAGAATTCTCTAAAGTGAAATAAATGCTCAGTGAATGAGTAAAATTATGCAAAAAGCTCTTATAGGAGCTTTCTGCTATTGTTATATCCTGATTTAGGCTGATGCCTTTATACAGTAAATCCTCTCTATTACAATCACTGAAACGAATAATTATTGATTGTTTAAAAGACAGATAACAGCTTATAGCAAGGTGATAGTTAAACAAAGCTCCTAAAGGAGCTTTCTGTTTTACTGTCACCTTGCTTTTAGCAGTCACCTGTCTTAAAAACCTAGTTATTATCACAATTAAGTGGTCTAAATAGATGTATGTAACCACCAAATAGTTATCACAATTTGGTGGTCATAATAGAGAGGTATTACTCTATATAATGTGCTGCACAGTGCAGATTTTGCACGCACAGGTTTAACTGTATTGTACTTATGCTTTTCTATATTTGTTTTAATCCTATGTTGTTTTATACAAATCCATTTTATATTCAGAATAAATATCAATCCAGAAATGTACTGAATTTATTTCATCTTGTATTAGTAATGAGCAGGGTGTATTGGTAAAACACTATGCCCCCTGATGTGACCATGACCTTTAAATGACCTTGACCTTCATCTTACATGACACCCAACTTACGCTGATCTCAATGGGATATTGAGTGGAGTATGCATGCCTAATACGAAGTCTCTGCCAGATGCAGTTCCAGTGTTAAATTTGTGTACAAATAGATACAGGACCAGTTTAAATTCAACCTATTTTACTTCTAAATGACCTTGAACTTTGTCATACATGACCCATGTTGCACTGAGCTCAAGGGCTTCTTGAGTTGATTACAGATACCAATTTGATGCAGTTCCAGACAAAGTGAGAGAGAATCGGCAAAATGCATTGTGTCATGTGGGGAACATAAAAAAGACACAAGAAAGTATAATGCAGTTGGTCTCATTTAACCCTTTACCCAATAGAAGCGACTTTTAGCGTATTTAATTTATTCCTCCGCTGAAGAAAATAGTTCCAATTTAGTCAGTAATGAAAATGTATTATAGGGAATATTTTCTATATTTTAGCACATGATAGCTTAAAGCAGGCTGAAAGTAAAGCAGAATGCGCCCTAAGGCGCATTCTGCTTTACTTTCAACCTGCTTTAAGTAGTCCCCTATCTTAAGTAATAGAAATAGGCTATCAGGTAAAGGGTTAAAAACAAAATCTGTTTCTGTTGTTAAGTAAAAGGCCTTTGTCCTAGGAATTGCTTCTCATGCTTCTATTGGCTCAAATCAAGCAAAAAAAATTCAGAAACTATTAGCTTTACTTTCAACCTGCTTCAGACTCAATTTGAAAATCACAATACATCTAGCACTTTTTTCGCGCGAAAAAAAACCCCACCCGCTCAACACTTCAAGTGGTTCCAATTATATAAAAAGATGATCAAATTTCATAGGAAGGCTCATTACCGCAATAGCTCTGACAAGTTTGATAACGCCAAATATAGTAACTTAATTTACGGACTTATGGCCCTTTGCTCACCCGGCAAAACCCGTTTTCTACTTGTTCACTGCCTTATACCGATTACAACGGTTATTTGCAAACAGATTGGGTGCTGATCAGACGCCTTATTCGGCGGAGCTGACTGGTTTCTATTTAGCCACACTTTCTATTTGGCCACACATTTCAACCAATTATATTTGATCAGAAATTTAGAATTAAGAGCACCTGTTGAAACTGAATAGTCTGATTGGATAGTAGCCAGGGCTCGCGATAAGGGAATTATTTCAAAACTTAAAATCTTTATTTGTGCATTAAACCCTGTGGTGTCACTATACATTTGAATTGTCTCTTCGAGACAAAAAAAATGAGTGGTAACACCATAGGGTTTGGTGCTGAAAGGAGTGAAAAAATGTGATTTGTTTAGTTTACTCCCTCTTATCTGGAGCCCTGTAGGCTGTTCTATGTCCAATTACAGTTTTACCAGATGTGGACTGTGAGTGTAAAATTTAGAGATACAGACTGCACTGTTTACTACCACTGGGATGATGCAGGTAGACTGTCAAGCTTTCCCACAATCGTACACTACTCAAAACGGTATACCTATGTATAGACCATTATTACTGATCACCTTTAAAAACACTGTGCATGACTCTGATATTTATATATTTATTATGTTCATACCCATGAAATGTAAATACTGGGCTATATAGAGCCCTGTTGTTACCAAGTGTAACCGGGCATGGAAATAAAAGATTTTTCTGTTTCTGTTCTGTTCTGCAATTATACTTCTATTTTAAGATATGACATCTGAAATCTTTTTATAGATATACAGAGGAAGCTAGGTGTTTTGTAATTGTTTACTACCAATTTGTTTGAATTGTTAACTATTTGTACACATTTACCATACATTTAAAGCAATATTATATATAAAATTAATGGCCTCAAGTGAGTTAAACACAATCGTGTTGTTTCATCATTATTTACAAGAGTGGCAGTCGAAGTTCAGCAGACTGTTGTATCTGTACATTTGTGTATGCTATAGTTTGTTTCAAGAAACTCTATGAATGAAGTTTGATATATAGAACAATAGATTAATGTGAGGATCTCCTACCAGTAGCTAGGATATGAGTTAAATTATTGTTCTATTTTGCATTTCTGTACATGATAGTTTTGCATTTTAAATAAAAGTTGCTGTTTCAATTTTTTTTGCTTTTCAATCCAAGATATTACAATTCTTTGAAAACCTCAATTTCATTTAATTTTGCACACCCAATTTCATCTATATAGCCTTAGTTCAACCACTCATTCCGCCGAATATCTTTTTTAAAGATATTTCTTGTTTTGGCTCTAGTATCGAGGTTCCTGTGGTCAAAATTTCTGAAATTCAAATTTGAAAATTAAAGGCAGACGACAATTGTTTCAAACCGATGACGCCATGGTAAGCAAGGAAGGGGTTAACTGGGTTTTTGAAGGTTCATTGCTTGAACAAGTTTGGTAACCACAATGATCAATTTATCGTTTACTGAGTTGCAGCCCTTTGTTCATATATGTCTGTAAAAAGCTATACATATATATAGCTTATGCTATGAACTGTCCGACAATACATAAATAATGATATGATTTGATTTGAACATTGCGGTAGTTTGGCAGGGCTGCCATAAATTGACATGAAAAATCCTAAGATTTCAAAATTTGCATTTTTCAAGTGCGATTTAACGAATCGTACATTTACCCCATAGCCTTTTTCTTGTTTTTTTGACATGCGACCACTTAAAGCAGACTGTAAGTAAAGCAGAATGCGCATTAGGGCGCATTCTGCTTTACTTTCAGCCTGCTTTAAGGTACCATGAACTGGGAAAAAATCCGGAGATTCAGGAAAAATCCGGAGAAATGGCAGCCCTGGTTTGGTACAACCTGTGATCAAAGCAAGGAAACACTGTTCTACTTCCTGAAATCATTACCATCTCATCTAATCATCCCCCATCATTCATCGGCGCTTTATGACCTACTTTGTGTCACAATGCCGTAAAACCCCAACTCATTCATAAAGTGATTTGTCTTTCCTCTAACACGTGTTTTATTTTAAAACTATAATCTTTTAAAGAGGACTCTGGCAACCATTGTAGACTCGGATTTAGCGACGTCTCATCAGGGTTTGCAATTTCATATAAAATTTTCTGCTGTATGGAAAACAAAGCCGTGTCTTCAAATCACACCTGTTTATCTAACATGGAATTGTCCAGCAAACGCAAAGGTAGAGTGTATTGCAATACACAGGCATCAAAGGGATACTCGTAAAATAACCCTTCACTCCATAGTCTGTTTCTTAATTTTGAAGTCAGGTGACCTTTTTCCACAGGTTTGAAGTAATGCAACCTATTTTAAGCTACACTCTGGTCATGACTTCCTGCGTTTTTTTTAAAAATCGATCTAGATCTACCGTAGTCTACAAAATTTTTTTTTTTTTTTTTTTTAAATCGATCTAGATCTACATACACGGGGAAAACAAACATACAATACAAGCACCTGTGCGTTTAACAAGGTTGCAAAATGGCTCTGATCATGTGATTCATGTAGGGCCTTCTGATCTAGATGGATTTATACAGTGCCCCCTCTCTACAACGACACCCAATGGGAGACACACATTTTGTGCGTTTTTCGGAAGGACTGAGTCGTCATAGGGAGGGAAATTTGTTTATATTGGCGAACAACTTGAATCCAGATCAGACGCCTGTATTCAAACTGTTTGTCACTCGTCATTGTGTTTAATTTCTGATAAAAAGTCCATTTTGTGATTTTGAGAAAAACAGCAGACGATAATTATTTAAGCAGACGATATTGATTCCGTGAAAAGTTTGGACAAAATTGTCTTGCGAGGTGAACAGCGGCAATCGTTGTTGTAAGGAGGGAATCGTTGTTCAGAGGGACATTGTAGAGGTACACTAAACACTGTTTAAATAGGACAAATACAGTGTCCATGTACAAATTTGTAAATGGCGCCTATATACGTCACTAGGGGTTTTGGTTAAAATTAACGCGTGCGAAATGTCTGGGTGGCGAAACCAGAAACGTCTGCTTACCGCATCTCATGATATTCAATATATTATGCACCGCCAACTTCCGGAATGTTTTACTTCTATTTATTTACGATGGTTTATTTTTCCTGATCCGTTGATTACAAGTCACAACTTTAAATAACAAACTCAATTCCAGATGTTGATGACGATTTAAACACATTTTGTAGGAGCTGTGTTGTTTTGTGAGTACAAGGACACCTTGTCATGGAGAGGGCAACAACGTCAAGTTCTGTCACAGAAACTCAAACTGTCACCGAGGAAGAGGTTAGTTTTAACCATTTTCCCCTGCACCCTCAAATGGACAATTCTAGTTTTCAATTTAGTTTAGGTTCATTTTTTACTTTTAGGGTTGACTTTTTCAATTTATGTCAAAGTGACAATCAGTGTAGACCCTGATCATGCTGATCAGAGGGCTCCTTATATTATAAGGATCACTCTCAGTCTGATAAGGGTTTACACTGTTTGCATAGTGCAAGTGTACGCTGTTAATAAATGATGCTTGACTCGGGTCAGAACAGATTCTCTAACAGGATAGTTAATGACTGGAATGCCTTGTCAAGTGACACAGTAGAATCCAAGAATGTCAACTTATTCAAGAGTGCGTTAAATTCCTGTTGGAAGAACAAATCTAACAAGTTTTACTACCAGTAGACTGTAGCATCCATCGCGTACAACAAGCGCAACTGTATATAACCATATTATTTGTGTACAACGATTGAAATTGGGCCACCATGAGCAACGCTCACCAACGGCCAGCAGGACAAAGGTAAACAAAGGTAAACAAAATATATTTTAAATTCATAGCTCCAGGTTGGTTAAAACTTAAATCATGAATGAGTGAGAAGATGTTGGATGAGTAAACTATTAAGAAAGAAGTACATCAACAGACAGGTTCACGGCGAAACCAGCGGACTGCGACCAATATCAATCCAAAATCCACAACATACATAGATCTATCTAATCTTACATGTGAGAAATTTACCAAAGAGAAACATACACAATAGAGACCATTACTGACCAGTGATAATTTTACGTCTGCGTCCTGCGTACAGTACGCATAAAAATCGTTGAGGACGCATAGTCTGAAAAGACGTGCGTCCTCAAGGACGCATCGTCGTACTTGCGTGAAAAATACAGAACGATTAGTACTTTAATGTGTAGATACTTTGTAACGGCGTATCAGGCCTACGTAGGTGCTAATTTGTTTTCGCAGACGAACATAGTTGCTAAAGACGCTGAATATATTATGATAATTAGGCCAAAATAAATTAAAACACGAATACAAAAAGTCCGCGCCGCAAATAATGAACTCTTTTTTATAGTGGCTAGTCAAGATAGTACGGTCAATGTTTTAGACCTAGCCTATTTGTGTCCAAAATGGCGGGTATCGGACTTGACAAGAATCGCCCCAAAGTTTATAAGGTTTGACGCATAGTATTTGATTATTGTAGCAATTAAGTGCGCGCGAATTTTCGCGCACTATCTGTATCTAAACTTTCTATATCTAATACGTCGTAGAATATCACGACGGGGGAGACGAGTCGTCATTAGTTGTTATTGGCGATAATATCATATGGCTGGTACCGCGTAGGGCTGACTTGAAAGATTGCACTAGTAATTTTTGTGCGAGATTTTCGAAATCTATGGGAGAATCGGACATCATAGCTGCAACACTGTTTTAAGAACAGAAACATTGTAGGTGTGTTCGTAATAATAGTAAAGTAAGAAATTCATTTGTGAAAGTTTGTTAGAACAGTAATTTGCAACACAGCACTCTTGCTAGACATGCAGATCTGTAGAGCATACAGGCTTCCGTTTTTGGACAGAATCACAAAGAACAGAATTCTTATAAAGTCAAGTTGACCAAAGCTATTGACTTAAGTGCACATTGAACTGGAAAGATCAGAAACATGCAGGTTTAATGAAATAAAATGAACAAACTATGCTTACTATGGCATTGATAGATTTTAATATTCATTGATTCATTTTCAGTGTCAAACGTTTTAAGTTAAATGGGAAAAAAACCCAGACGGGTGTAGCAGTTGGTTCACATGCTTGTAGTTGGTGAAAAAAATTGGGACCCATAGTTTTTCTATGGGACCCATAGATTTCAAAGTTATGGGTCCCAAAGGACCCATTCTTTTTTTTTCTAAAATTATTACTGCTGACCAATGATTCAACAGTGACGAAGAGTCCAAGTTGTCTTATCTGGATTATTTATTTCTTGTTCTGTCTATAAACCTATTTTGTCTTATTCCATGTAGTTTAGTTTACTTTGCGGAACCTTGTTGTCGAGTTGTTGACAATATCATCCATACAATACTGAATTGAACCACTCAAAAAGATGCCAAATTAAGATGGCACTAACCCATTAAAAGTGAACCATTGTGACAACTGACAAGTATGCTTGTCTTATGCAAACAGTGTAGAGGACATTATTTTTCAAGCTGGATGAAAGTAATGAAGCTTATTGAGTGTGTTTAAAGTTTTGTTTAAATGTATGAGTTGTTGTTGTTGGTTGTTGGCGGTGTACCTGTGCTTAACACTCACAGTCTCACAGGACAGCTTGGTACAGACATTATTGACTGTCAAGCTGGAGGATTACGTGAATGTATGAGCGTTATATATCTCTTTTCAGCAGCAGTCCAAGAAACTCAAATTTTCAATTTAACCCATTACTTCATAGCCTGTTTCTAATTTTGAAGATATATGACCACTAATTTAAGCAGGTTGAAAGCAAAGCAGAATGCCCCTTAAGGCACATTCTGCTTTTCTTTCAGCCTGCTTTAAGCTTTAATCTTCTAGAATATAGAAAATATTTCTTATGATTTATATTTGTGACGGTATTAGTTGGAACTATTTTCTTCAGAAAAGGAATTATTAAATGCGTAAAAAAGTGTAATTGTAGGGTATTTGGTTAAATCTAAAGGCGTTAAAGAAAGTTAAAAGCTTATAACTGGATGAAAGTAAAGACGCTTATTGAGTTAGTATGTTTTGTTCATATTATATAATACAGATTTATATTTTTATTCTTTTCAGCAGCAGCAAGAAACCAGTCCAAGACTGCGCCTAAAACTGAGAAAACCAAAGAATGATAAGAAAGTGAAATGGACAAATGAAACAGTGGACAATGAACATATGAACAAGAAAAAGTCAAAATGTAAGATGTTAATACAGTAAAATTATTAAATTGTGTTTATTATTAAATTGTTTTCTGTTTTACTAGTTGTAAAATTGCTTTGAGCTGTCACCTGTATTTAATACAACAAATGTGCCCTCGTTTTAATAATAAGAGAGGTTTTACTGTACATGATATCATTTTCTGGCCTGGTATTCACCCTGAAACTTTTAGTGAGCAACTCCAGATTCAAATTAAGCCATATTTACCATTTACCCCATAGGATTATAGTTTACAATACCTTACAAAATGACAACAGTGGAGACCCTGATCAGAGAGTATATGATCTGTGTCTACACTGCTTGCATAGGACAAGTATACTTCTCATAGGTAATACTGAAAACAAGAAACTAGCTGGGTGGGGTGAAACTCCCCTATCTTCAGTTTCATTAATGGGTCTTTAAACCGTCTTTTACAAGTGGCTGTAATAGCAGGGTTGTGCTGTACATGTAGATGTCCAGAGTTCCAAATAAGAGGGAGTTAACTGAACAAATCCAACATTTTCTCATTTATTTTAGCTTCAAATCCTAGGATGTTACAATAATTCTAATGAGTGGTAACACCATATGGTTTAATTCAGAAATAAAGTTTTTAGTTTTTGAAATACTTCCCTTATCTGCAACCCTGAATGTTTTATTTTTTTTGTATTCTGCAGGTTGTTGTATATATGAAAAGCCCAGAAAGTTTGGTGAATCTTCAGATGAGGATGATGATGATGATGATGACTGCAGCCATTGTAAAGGTCATAAAGACAAGTGTTATAGAGGCAAGTAGACAGATAACCCTTTAACTCTTTGAACCCTAGTCCCACATATAGGCGTGCTTTTCAAACAGTGTACATGTGAATAGTACACTTGTCCTATGCAAACAGTGAAGACCCTGATCAGAGGGCTCCGAAAGGAGCCCTCTGATCAGGGTCATCACTGTTTGTCACAATGCCAAACATTGACAAAAACAACCCTTAAAAGTCAAAAATGGACTAGACTTAAATGGAAACTGGAATTGTCCATTTGAAGTTTTAGGGAGGAAAGAGATAATGTGTCATTTCACAGCTTTAATTTATTCCTCCAGTAAAGAAAATACTTTCACTTTATACAGTCATTATATTACTCATATATATGTACCATGAAAAAATATATTTTCTATATCCTAGAAGATGGTAGTTTGAAGCAGGCTGAAAGTAAAACAGAATGTGCCTTAAAGAGAAAACCTGTTAATGCCTTTATTTTATTCCTCCATGGAAGAAAATAGTTTCTTTTTAAACATCTGGCATCTGTCTTCAATATCGAAAACAGATTATGGAAGACAGGGTCTTTCTATCATGAAAATGCTTTTTTACACATTCACATATTACTGTGATGTAACACTAATAATTACAGTAAAACCTCGCTATTGCGACCACTAAAACTAAGGCTAATTGATTGTATAAAAGAGATGTGACAGCTTAAGGCAAGGTGACAGTGAAATAAAAAGCTGCTAAAGGAGCTTTCTCTTTCACTGTCAGCTTGCTTTAAGCGATCACTTATCGTAGTAACCCTAATAATTTACATAATTTAGTGGTCATAATAGAGAGGTTTAACTGTATGTATATTTTCAGCTGGTGAAGGGTTTGACAGAGACATGGAACAGCCCGGCCCTAGTACAAGTTGATGTATCGGTCTCTATAGCCTTCACAACTGAAACGGAACTGTTGAACTCATGCCGACCCACTGTCATTTCATACATCTAACCTGCAGAGTGATTGTCCTTCAGAGTTTATTCTATATTCAAGACAATCAACATGAGGTCTCTAGATGGGAAAGTGTAAATTTTACAATTCTCCATTATGTCTCCATCAAACCCTATGATGTGACTACACATTACAACATTCCTTCTTTAAGTAGCACTCTCAATAAGCCTAATTTTAAAGACATGTGGCTGCTTTAAGCAGGACAAAACTGATTAATCCATTACTCCATAGATACACATTTTTTACACCATTAATTTATTCTTCTCCTGAAGAAAATGGTTCCAATTTATACAGTCATGAATATGTAATAATGTATCATAAGAAGCATTTTCTATATATTTATTATTATTATTTATATATTAATCTTATAGATCTGCAAGACAATTCTGATAAATACAGTGTCTCTCACTACAATGGCCCTCCCAAAAAATGATTCCCTCTTTACAACAAGGCTTGCCATTGTTCCCTAACACCTTCACTGATGCAATCTCCTCTGCTTAAAATTGGTGTCAGCTGTTTTTCTCAAAGTTACTTATTATTGGACATTTTGACATAAGAAAAATAATTACAGATGACAAACAGCTTGAATCAAGATAAGATGTCGCATAATGCGGCACCTGATCTGGATTGAAGCTGTTTGCAAATGTAAGCCAAATCTTAATTGTTCCTACCTTTAATGACTCCCTCCGAGGAACACACACAATTATGGTCTCCCTTTAGGTGTCGTTGTAGAAAGGGAGCACTGCAGTCACAACGTAAGATTTGATGTTGACGTAAGACTTAGAGAGCTTGAAAGCCTATTCGTATCTGGAGTATTTATGCTTCATTTCATCAAGGATATACATCTTGAGAGAACAATGTTTCGTTGACAGTGAAGAGAAGGGAATATATCTAAATCCATTGAACCCTTGAGCAGGGCTCCAGATAAGAGGTAGTTATTTCAACAAATCAAACATTTTCTCACTCATTTCAGCACCAAATCCTATGGTGTTACTACTCATTAGAATCGTCTCTTCGAGACGATTCTAATGAGTAGTGACACCATAGGGTTTAATTGAGAAATAAAGATTTTAGTTTTTGAAAAACTACCCTTATCTGGTGCTATGCCTTGAGACAAGTATACTTGTCATCATTAACAAACAGTGTACCTGTACAGAGAACATTTGTCCAAGACAAACTCATGTGAGCCCTTTGTTTGGTTGACAGTAAAGAGAAGGAGGACATATACACTAACCCATTGAGCCGTAGCGATTAGTATACTCATCATTTACAAATTAGTGTACCCGTGAAGAGTACATTTGTCCTATGCAAACAGTGTAGACCCAGATCCTGATGGAACCTTCTTATAAGGGTCTACACTGTTTCTCAATTTTGCTATAAAGTCGGGCAGCAGGGTACCTTTGCTTGTACATTTTTATTTCTGAAACCTAAAACAAATTAATTAACATTTACAAACAGCTTGTGCTCTAATCAGATGCAAGTTACTTGGTGTGATGGTGTATGATTAGAATCCAAACAGTTGGTCGATTGAATCATATTTTTATGCCCTCTCAACAATTGGTGATTAGTTCACGGGTTGTAAATACTATTTTATTTTTACCTCCTGTCCATCTTTTTGTTCATTTGTCTGTCCACATATACCGTAATACTTTTTCCGTTTAACTCCTAGTGGAGAAATACGTTAAAGGTCTAGAAAGGTGTATTTATGGGGTAATGTGTTAAAGAAACAACAACTGCTCTAGTCTGGAGTTATTCTTCAGATATTTAACAGTCAATACCAGTAAAGTGGACAGCATATTGTAGCTAAGTGATGAAAAGGATCACATGATTGATAGCTGTTTTGTTGTGTTATTTGTGTTACATTAAATACTCTATATTACGACCATTAAATTGTTTTTAGTTGTTTATGATAGGTGACTGCTTAAAGCAAGATGAATGTAAAGCAGAAAGCTCCTTTAGGAGCTTTCTGTATCACTCTCATCTGTCTTTTTTATACAATCAATTACATGTACTCTTTGTTTAACTCTTTCCTCCCTGAAACTTTAAATGAACAATTCCAGTTTCCATTTTAGTCTAGTCCATTTGTGACTTTTATGGGTTGTTTTTGTCAATGTTTTGCATTATGACAAACAGTGAAGACCCTGATCAGAGGGCTCCTTACGGAGCCCTCTGATCTGGGTATTCACTGTTTGCATAGGACAAGTGCACTTTTCACATGTATACTGTTTGAAAAGAATGCCTATATGCGGGACTAGGGTTCAAAGGGTTAAGTGGTTATAATAGAGAGGCTTCAGTGTATTTTTTTGTAATTTTCCGTTACCTATTCAATGCCCATGTCAATAGTGTTGGGAGGTCAGGTAACATCCCCCATCACCCCTTACTAAAAATAAACATGTACAGTAAACCCTCTCTTTAACAACCATTAAGTTAAGTTTATCAAATTTTGTTTCAGGCAGGTGGCTCTTTAACCCTTTACCTGATAGCCTTTTTATAGTATTGAAGATAGGTGACTACTTAAAGCAGGTTGAAAGTAAAGCAGAATGCGCCTTCGGGCGCATTCTGCTTAACTTTCAGCCTGCTTTAAGCTATCATGTGCTAGAATATAGAAAATATTCCATATAATATATATTCATGACTGATTAAATTGGAACTATTTTCTTCAGCGGAGGAATAAATCATATACGCTAAAAGGCGCTTCTATGGGGGAAAGGGTTAAAGCAATGTGAAAGTCAAACAGAAAGCTCCTGTAGGGGCTTTCTGTTTTACTTTTACCTTACTTTAAGATACAAGTTGTCTTTCTGACTCTTTAATACAATCAGTAAGCCTTGTTTTGTTGGTCGTAATAGAGAGGTTTTACTGAACTCAACATACTCAAGTATTATATAGATACTGTTAAACCTGTGATTGTAGCTGTGTTTTTATGTTTGTACACATTTGTAAGTTGTATATAGATAAAAACAATTCAAAGAAAAAATAATTGTAAAACAGAATAAAAAAGGATAAATGCGTTTCTGTCTTATTTTCATGTCATTCTGATCAGTCAGACTAAAAATCAAGCTAAAACAGGATTGACTTTCAACTTGTACAAAAACTGTTTCATTTTCAACATTATGTTACACTACAATCAGTTTCGATTAATTTTTCCTACGGATTAACGTTTTCTCTTCCATATTGTTAGACTAAGAGCTTCGATGTTTTTTTCTCTTAAAACACCTGGTCAGGTTAAAATCTGACAATTAAAGTTTTTTTAGATGAATCGTAAAACTCATTACTTCGAACTCGCGTTAGTTCGATCATACCCATATTTCAAAGTTAAAACGTGGCTTAGCCACGTTTTAACTTTGAAAAACGGGTATGTTCGACTTACCCTAAATCGAATTGTAGAAATTCAATATATGAAATATTGGTAAGTTCGATTGAAGCGAGCTCGAAGTATCGAGTTTCTACTGTATTTTTCATTGAACCCTAGCAACGAGTATACTCGTTATTTACAGTTTACCTATGAATATTACAACATTGTTCGATACAAGCAGTGTCGACCCAGAACAGCGTATGTACTGTTTGTAAATTTGAAATATATGGTAAAACAAACCTTAATACTCAGCCAAAAAAGAAAGTACATGTACCCACTTTTAAAATTGACTTTACATTAGGTAAATTTAAAAGCTCCATATCTTATCAACTCCAGATTTATTTGAGATTCTAAAGGCTCATACGTTCACCGATGTATTCCAGTAAAAACATTAAGATTAAACGACACATGTAACGAAAATGAAACAACTTAAACGTCTTTCTTATTTCAAATCAAAGGGAGGAAATTTGATATTATAAGACTTTCTAGTCTTTTTTAAAGCTGTGAATATTGTGATAAATGAAAGTCTAATGTGATTTTGTTTTCTTTAAAAAAAAAAAGCTCTAGCTGCTGAATTATGAGCACCATTGTTTCTCTTCTGTGTAAAACATTTCTAAGCAAAAATGCTGTTTTCAAGAAAAAAGAGTTATAGATCTTTTATTTTAACTACAAGGTGCCAGTTATTTAGCCATAATGATTTCAGGTCGTCTGTCATTTTCTATAAAATGAATACGTATATGAAAATTTGATAATTAAGAATACAAAAGTGGGGACTTTCTTTTTTTGGCTGAGTAATTGTTAAAAGTAAATTAGGCTTCAGTTTCAGAGAGAAATGGGCCAATGAAACATTGCGTTGTTTCTTGTTTAATCAAGGGAGAACACCAATCTCGTACTATAGACCTCTAATCTTAGTTATCCCAGGACATGACCAGCACCACGACACACATTTCCCCATGACCCAGGCGATAAACCCATTACCCCATAAAAAGGCTGATGAATGCTTAAAGCAAGGTGAACGTAAGACAGAATGCTTTCTGTTTTATGTTCACCTTACTTTAAGATGCCACCTGTATTTTATGAAATCAATTAGCCTTGTTTTAGTTGTAAAAGAAAGGTTTTACCGCAGTCATCTGTCTCTTGATGTCTATCTTCTTGTCCGAAGAGTATCTGGATTAGAAAGGTTTACTGTACATATATATATAAGCGGCTGCAGAGGAATTTCAAACGCTTTAAATATTGAATCATTAGAGTTTTTTGCGCTGGCATTGATATACATGTATCTTCAGTACCTTCACTGACATGGGGTCATTCATTTTAAACAAGTGTCGATTGCTTTTATTCCTGAAACTCAAATTTTAGGTATTTTAACTAAAGATTTAAAAAAAATAAAAAAATATGTGTCATCTGAACAGTTTAGATCCTGATCAGACACCGCTTTAGGCGGCGTCTGATCAGAATCCAAACTGTTAGCAAATAACTATTGAACTCGGGGTAAGGCAGTGAATGGGTTAAATAATTTCAAAACTGAATGCGAGTATGCAGACGAAATTATACATGGAGAAGCAAGTACATGTATTAATGCAGAGGGCTATCCTCCATTCAATCCCTGAAACTTGAAATGGGCAATTCCAGTTTTCAAATAAGACTGGTCCTTTTTTACCTGCTTAAACTTGGTTTTAACATTATATTTAAAACTGACAAATAAGGCAGAACACTCATTAGGATCTCCCTGATCTTGTACATGTAGCATAGGACAAGTGTACTCTTCACTGGTACACTTTTTGTAAATGACGAGTATACTCGTCGCTAGGATTGAACGTGATAAAGAAAACAACGGGTCTAATCACATGTTAGTCCGCGCATGCCTTTTACATGTACATACGGGTCTTTTAATCATATAGTTTGCTTAATGATTAGCGCATTCATCAATCTTTAATTTATCTCCTTTCTTTGATTGGGTACCTGAAAGTAGTCCGCTATACAGTCCGTTCTCATGGTGTTTCTTATAGCAGATACAGCTGTCTGCCATCACAGATTTAAAATTCACAAAAGAAACCAGTCTGCAATTGATTGTGCCATTGGCCCCTTTTCCCATAGTGGAGGATTCGCCGATATTTGCTATCCGTTTAGATCCAGATCAGACGCTGAGTTACTCGGCGTCTGATCTGGATCTAATCTGTTTGATACTCATATTGAGTTTGTTCAGCGTTTGAATATGCATGGAATTATTTTCGCGGACGGCGGTTTTGATTAAGACCATATTTTTTGGCTCTTTAAGGGTTGACCCCTTCACTGCCTTACCCCGAGTACAATGGTTATATGCAAGTAGTTTAGATCCTGATCAGACGCCGCGTAACGCGGCGTCTGATCAGAATCGAAACTGTTTGACACTCGTTTTAATATTTCTTAGTCAAAATATCTCAATTTTAAATTTGAGAAAATAAAAGCAGACGACAATTGTTTTAAAATTGATGACGTCATGGCAGTGAAGGGGTTAGTACGGGTATTTTCTCTAGTAGCCATGACAAGCGACTGTTTTGGCTAGGAAAGCTGGATCACATTCTAAGAGTTGTGGATCTAGTATACTTAAAGTACAAGGAACCAGTGTTTATTCACATAGTTATTGGAAGTGTTATAGAAGGTAACTGCTGTTTTAGTATTAACCCATTTGTGCCCACGATCCCATTTATGGGACATAGGCAAACAGTGTAGACTCTGATCAGACGCCGCATTATGCGGCGTCTGATCAGAATCTACACTGTTTGCTGATAAGAATTTCAATATTAAACATTATAAAAATGACAATTTTGACCAGGCATCCCTTTGATAAAAAATGGACTTATCCAATATATAAACATTGAAGAATCCACTGGGTATAAATGGGTTAAAATTTAGTTTGTTTTACTTGTGCCGTCTTTCACTAAAAAGGGAAAAGACAAAAACTGTTTTGTGCCGCCTTTCCAGAATTGTTTTCTTTCTTTCTTTTTTCTAGTGACTAGGAAAAAAGAAAAGATAAAAACTTTTTTCTCGTCTTTCACCTCCGTGGTCGAGTGGTTGACTGACTATCATTTAGTGTCTAACCACTGTGGGTTCAAATCCTGGTCAGTGCTTCTCGTTTTTTATGTGGAATGCGGACACCAATTACAGGGCTGCCATAAGTTGATCTTGAAAAATCCTAAGATTTCCAAATTTTCTATTTTTCAAGGGTAATTACTTAAAGCAGATTGAAAGTAAAGCAGAATGCGCCTTTAGGCGCATTCTGCTTTATTTTCAGCCTGCTTTAAGCTCCCATCTGCTAGGATAAAAATCCCAATATTAAAGGAAAAATCTTGAGAAATGGCAGCCCTGCAATTGCGGAATCTTATCAGAGTTTACAGTGTTTGCTAATGTATAATTGTGTGGACAACGTGCATGGATTTAATTGGTTAAACAAACGTTTATATTTACTTTTAAAACTCTACTAGCATCGTAATGTCAAACAGTTTGGATGCTGACCCGTTCGTCTTGGTAAGGCATTACCTTTTGCAGGCATTTCTTTCAGACGACCAGTTAGCACGAGAATAATTGATATGGGTAAACGAACGTCTGCAATTGGGCCCATTTCATAAATATTCGTACTACAAAACGGTCGTAAGTCAAAACATTTAAATACATTTAATTTCTGGTTTCTCGATCTTATCGTGTCTTGTGATATCTCCTTGGAATCGTTTTTTCAAGACGATTCCAAAGAGATGCCACAAGACACGATTAGATGGAGAAATAAATAATAATTTATATAGAGGATCTTACATGAGTGCTCATTAATTATCATTTTTAATAAACGAGTTGACTAAAACAATATGACGCGAGCCTTGGCGAGCGTTATTATTTGTTTTAGTCAACGAGTTTATTAAGAATGATAAATAATGAGCACGAATGTTAGATCCTATCTATCACATAAACACTTTAAAACCCTTTTAAGTGAACTGAATTCGTAGTTTTTTGTCTCTCCGCCATATGTATTTTCCGCCATACAGTAACGCCATGGCAAATGACGTCATTTGGCGCCCAGCGCCATGCAGCGCTCGTAGACGAACAGGTAGGACCGGAGCCCAAATATTGTTGTTTCACTATAGTTTATTGAATGGCTTTATAACACTCCCAGAGTCGGTTTTATGTGATAAACTTTTATAATCTGACTTACGACAACATTTGTCGTACGTACGGTAGTTTAATGAAACGGGCCCTAGATCCGGAAAGTTTGCCGATGAAGTGGCCTGGTTTGGCAGTGTTTCTGTCAACCACGGATGTAAAGAAATGTTATTTTAGCCCTTACCTCATATACTGTTTCTTGCTCAAGTTGAAGACAGGTGACCATTTAAAGCAAGTTGAAAGTAAAGCATAATGCGCATAAAGGCGAAAATTGCTTTTCTTTTCAGTCTGCTTTAAGCTAGTATCTGCTAGAATATAGAAACTATTTCTTATGGTACATATGCGCGGTTGTGTAAGATTGAACAATTTTCTTCAGTGGAGGAAAATGTACAATGGCATATTTATGGGAACATGGGTTAAATTTTAAGCGACTGGTGAAAAGCTAAAACAATGTTCTTCGACATAACCAGATATATCCTCGTTGCTAACTTATATAGCTTTTTGTTTGTTTGTTTGTTTTTTGGTGGGATGGGTGTTCTTGTATCCCGTCTAAAACGCAAATTAAATGCATTAAACCATAGAAAATTACAGGTTCTTGAATATGCTGACGATTTTTTTATCAATCTGAGTGGGAAACAGATTACAGTTCGACCAGACACCGGATTCCCTGATGTCTGATCTGGTTCTAAACTGTTTGCAATGGTCAAGTTTTTAGAATAAGCGCGTAATTTGGCAAAAAACCGTCTCCCCCATTGCAACCATCTCTCAGAAATGGAAAAGGTCAAACCTGTAAACAAATTGTGATGCTACTTAACTAAAACAAAATAGACCGAGAGTATCCCTTCTGTCAAGAAGGCAGGTCGGTGGTTTCGAACCCATGCGCTACCTTGCAACGAATTAGATTACAGTGGAGAATCTGTTATTATTTCCCGTTTAAACGCAAACGTACGCAAACGCAAAGCACTAAAACGTAGAAAAGAACAACTTTTGGACAATTCTGATAATTCTTGTTTATCTTGGTGGCAAACGGTTTGGAGCCTGATCAGACGCCGGGTTACCCGGCGTCTGATCTGGCTCCAAACTGTTTGCACTGCAAAACATAGTTTTAGCGTAAACGCGTTTATTGGGAAAGAATAACAGATTCTCCACTGTAGCTATAAACATCTGCCTGAAATTATCATCATCTCATCACATCATCACTCATCATAATCGGCGCTATATGACCTATTTTGTGTCGCAGTGCCGAAAACCCAACTCATCAATCAACCCATCTACAAATGTAAAACAAAATAGCGGCCCGATGCGGAGCGCTGTTTTTAACCTAAAACCTTGTCCTAGACTAATATTTACGAGTTTATATAGGCGTCTGACACCCATTTCAATTGTTATAGCCAAATTCTGTTTTTCACCTTTTCAAAAACTCTTTCATTGTCATCGTCGCAATTAATGGTATTGCAATCAATTTGAATCCTGCGTCTGTCCGTGCAAGATTAATTAGATTTAATAACCACAGGCCATGACGGGCGGAAAACAGACAGTCCGCGGGCGGAGGGACATGCAGGCGTCCATGCCGGGAAGCATGAGTGTGTCGGATGATGGGGTTGGTTTCCAGCTGTCTTCAGAAGATAGGGAATGCCTAAATGCCAAACTGTACCTCATGAACCAACCGAAGGATGGAGAGCCGTGCCTGTAAGTAGATGTTTGGTTACGTCTTTATCTGATACAATTAACACTTCATTGATTGCACATAGGGAAAGTGTTTCTTCACTGGTACACTGTTTGCATATCTCGAACTCGCTTAACTCGAACTACAGTGGAGAATCTGTTATTCTTTCCCAATAAACGCGTTTACGCTAAAACTATTATTTGCAGTGCAAACAGTTTGGAGCCAGATCAGACGCCGGGTAACCCGGCGTCTGATCAGGCTCCAAACTGTTTGCCACCAAGATAAACATGAATTATCAGAATTGTCCAAAAGTTATACTTTTCTACGTTTTAGTGTTTTGCGTTTGCGTTTAAACGGGAAAGAATAACAGATTCTCCACTGTATATCCGATATGTCGACGCATGAACTACATTAAATTTTATACTCGGTCAAGTAGAACATAGCCGTATTTCAAAGTTAAAACGTGGCTTAGCATTCTTCAAAATGGTAAAGTGGAGAAGACGTTATTCGTTCCTAATAAACGCTCGTGTGTCAAAACAAATTGTTTTCCATTGCAAACAGTTTGTAGCCAGATCAGACGCCGGGTATTTTCACCATTTAGTGCACGGTGTTTGTGTTTAGATTAAGCAAAATGCATACAGTAAAGCCCTTCTATCACAACCAGTTAAAATAAGATAAATGAATTGCTTATTAGACAGATGATAGCTCAAAAGTAAGATGAATGTGAAACAGAAAGAAGCTCCTAAACGATCTTTCTGTTTTACACGCACCTTGCTTTTAGCAGCCACTTGGCTTATATAATGACAATAAGCACAAATTAGTGGTCGTTGTATCAAGAGGTTTTACTGTTTAATATTTAGTTCATCGATGGATTTGTAGGTACGAACATTTGGCCAAGCTTATTTCGAGACTCCTGGAGAACCCTTTAGACAGTGAACTATTTTCTATGGAAGAAATCAGTAACTTTATGAAACGGGAGCACATTCACATCCCAACTATATCTTTGCGGGATGATACGCCGAAAACCCATGCAGAACACTTGGCCAAAGCACAGTGGGATCTTTTCAAGGTAAATGCGCATGTCTAAACACGATAAACACATTCAATCCTAGCGACGAGTATACTCATCATTTACAAACCGTGTACCTGAGAGGATTAAACTTGTCCCATGCAAAAGTGTAGATCTTGATCATAGGGCTCCTTAAGGAGCCCTCTGACCAGGGTCTACGCTGTTTGTAATTTTGAAATATATTGTTAAATTCAACCCTTAATAGTCAAAACTGAACTAGACTTATTTTTAAATTGAAATTGTCCATTAAAAGTTTCAGGGGTGAATGAGTTAGCCCTCTTCACCATGCAAGGCTAATTTTTTGTACGATCCGTAACTGTCAACAGTGGCAGTCTGCAAAAGTTGTTGCCAGAAACTACTTCGCCTACAAAAAGTATCGTGTGCTAAATTTGCCATCTGCAACAGTACTGAATAGCCGCCAGCATAAGTTGTCGTCTCCAAAAGTAAGTTGCCGTCTGCAAAAGTAGTTGCCGTTCAGTTGCAAAAATCTGGATCTGCAAAAGTTGTTACCTGCAAAAGTACATAGCAAAATTGTCTACAAAAGTTGTCGTCGGCAAAAATAATTAGCCGTCTGCAAAAATTGTCGTCTTCTGATAAAAGCTGCGGTCGGCAAAAGTTAGTCTTCTGCAGCAAATGTTAAGCATGATTGATCTACAGTTTCTTTCAGAGATAATGTAACCGGTGTCAAACCATTCGAATCTAGTTGAGATGCCCAGTTACTCGAAGTGTCACTTGGATAGAAACTGTTTGCAATAGTTATTTCAGCTCGCCCGTCAAACCGCCACAGAAGGCGTTAACCCCTTCACTATCATGACATTACAGTGGAGAATCTGTTATTCTTTCCCGTTTAAACGCAAACGTACGCAAACGCAAATCACTAAAACGTAGAAAAGAACAACTTTTTGACAATTCTGATATT
Source organism: Gari tellinella (assembly GCA_922989275.2). Taxonomy (NCBI): domain Eukaryota; kingdom Metazoa; phylum Mollusca; class Bivalvia; order Cardiida; family Psammobiidae; genus Gari; species Gari tellinella. The sequence continues at coordinate 72,794,108 of OV277865.1, read as the reverse complement.
TCATGTTTATCTTGGTGGCAAACAGTTTGGAGCCTGATCAGACGCCGGGTTACCCGGCGTCTGATCTGGGTCCAAACTGTTTGTAAAAGAAAAAATAGTTTTCGCGTAAACGCGTTTATCGGGAAAGAATAACAGATTCTCCACTGTATCTGCTCGTCTGCTTTTATTTCTCAATTTTAGATTGCAGATAAATTGACTAAAATACTACGGATATAAGTATCAAACAAAATAGATCCTGATCAGACGCTGCTTTAGACATCTGTACACAATGACTATTCAAAAAGAGATAGAGCATACAGTAAAGTTCTCTTATTACGAAGTTGGATATAACGAACTATTGGATATTACAATACCAGATTTATTTCCAATCGCTATTTAACGTATATAAAATTAACCTAATATAACGGAACTTTGGTTATAACGAAATAAATCAGACTGTCTCGAGGACTTCGTTTTAAGCGAGTTTCATTGTAGACAATTTTCACTGCTTACTTTCCATATGTATTCCCAGAAATCTCATAAACCACCCAAGGAAATTCCACTAGTGGACAACGACAACGAGCTACCGGACACAGAGATGAAAGTCCGAGACATTCCGCACATAATGCGTCAGGCGGCCTACTTCGAGTTGGCTGGGGTTGGACTCCCGCGTGAAGATTTCTATAAATTGTCATTAGCATTGGCGGATTTACTGGACACATATCCGGCAATACAGGTACAGTAAAACCTCTCTTTTACGACCACCTGTCTATTACAACCAGCTCTCTATTACGACCACCCGTCTATTACAACCATATCTCTATTTCAACCGCCTCTCTATTACAACCATATCTCTATTACAACCGCCTCTCTATTACAATCAGCTCTCATGCTCTCTATTATGATCACCCGTCTATTACAACCGCCTCTAAATTACAATCACCTCTCTATTATGACCACTCGTACATTACAACCGCCTCTCTATTACGACCACAACACTACATTTATTATAAGGTGTTTATATGTACGACATGTGACTGCTTAAAGCAATGTGACAGTAAAACGGAAAGCTCCTGAAGGAGCTTTCTGTTTTACTGTCACCTTGCTTTATACAGTAACCTGTCTTTGATACAATCAATTAGCCTTCGTTTTAATAGTCGAAATAGGGAGGGTTTAAATGTAGTCGACACTATTTTCACCCATTTTGTCTAAACCACAGTGTAGAAAATGAATTTCATGTGATTGTAAAGTTTAGGACCACTAAAGAGATCGGACCCAATGTCTGTCAATATCGGAAACTCTACGGAGAGCGATCGGCTGTTCTCCTCCAATTTCGATCTGTTTGAAACATGACGGCATTTGACGAGGTTGGCCGATTGCTACATACGTAGAGTATCGTTGTTTGCCCTCATTAGGAGTCCTCAACCTTAACTGGCATTTGTACAGTGATTTAACCCTTTACCTGATAGCCTATTTCTAGAATTGAAAATATGTTACTACTTAAAGCAGGTTGAAAGTAAAGCAGAATGCGCTTAAGGCTTTAAGCAGCAACATGCATTACTCATCTGATACTTAAGGGGGTAGGTGCACCTTTGGAAAGTAATTACCAGATTCTTCAATCTTTGCATACAGACAAAACTGGTGAAAAAAGTGGGGGTACCGGAACTTTCTTTTTCACAATTTGAGATTTTTTAAGGCTACCCCCCTAAAATTGAAGCTTCACAAAAACTCCTACTTTTTTGTACAACGGATTTTCAATCTTTATTTAAACAAACTATTTGTACAAAAAGTATCCTAATTTATATTTTCATAGTAAGAATAAACCCTGAAAATAATGTTTTGTCAAGATCCAAAATAAAAATGTTTGATTTCACTGGAAAGGAGTAAAATTTACCCCACCCACTTTTTTATAATGGGAGATTAAGGCACAGTGAAAATTGCCCTATAAATTGTAGCAAACTAATTACCAAATTTTTTGTTTGTTGTTTTTAGCCTTACAAACATAAAGTTTTAGTGAAATAGCAAATAAAAAAACAGGGTCCCGGATCTTATAAAAAAAGATATAGATCATTTTATTAAAAAATCCACTTTTTCTCATTTTTTCACTTTTTGGTGTATTTTTAAAAAATCATTTCATCTATTGAATTATCTATATTTTATAATAAACTGTACTTCCATGAAAAAAATCATGCTTATATTCTGAGAAATTGAAATGAAATCGGATGTAACAAAATGCAACCTAGCTATGAAAACGGTGTATGCTGTAAACTACGAATAGGACATAAAACTTAAAAAGTCCCTTCCAGAACGAAAACCCAATTTTTTCCTGCGAAAATAGCATTTTATGACTGTATGCATTCACCAAAAATGAGTCATTAACATTTTTCGGAAAATGAGTTCGTAAAATTTTTCGGAAATTTCATCATGCTCAAAAAGACAGGCCGACATCCTAAACTGATATATAACGCAATTTGGTGATCGTAATAGAGGGGTTTACTGTATTTACTTATAGATCATTCGCTTCTGGGGCAAGGTACTGGGCACTACAAGATCCTACTACATAGCCGAGACCGAGTTCGGAGATAATGATTACGAAGATGACGTCAGTGAGGACGGCATGATTGCAGACCCGGATGAACTGGAAAGTGGACTTCACGTAAGACTGCTTTGACTCAAGTCAGGGTTGCCATAAGTTGATCTTGAAAAAGACTAATATTTCATTTTTTCTGTTTTTCAAGCGCGATTACTTAAAGCAGGTTTAATGTAAAGCAGAATGCGCCTTAATGCGCATTCTGCTTTACATATAGCCTTCTTTAAGCTACCATCTGCTAGGATAAAACTTCAAAGATTTCGGAAAAATCCGGAGAAATGGCAGCTCAAGTTTTGGAAAACAGATCTCCCTTTCACGAGAGACATACTTGTTGAAAACTAAATGGGTTCTCAAAAGACATAGTGTTGCTTATTGTAGGAAGAACGTGATTTCAAAAAGTTCATACGTAAGCTTTACATTACTGTCCTCATATATTTACCTGCCATTATGACGTAATCACCCGCCTCACACTGTATCTGCCATACTATCGTCTGCTTATTGTTTCGTCTGTTTAACCCTTTCCCTTATAGAAGCGACTTTTAGCACTTGCATTCTATTCATCCGCTGAAGAAAATAGTTCCAATATATACCGTAATGGATATGTTTCATATTTAATACTTTCCTTATTCTAGCAGGTAATAGCTTAAAGCAGGCTGAAAGTAAAGCAGAATGTGCCATATGGCGCATTCTGCTTTACTTTTAACCTGCTTTAAGTAGTCACCTATTTTTTAAAACTAGAAACAGTCTATCGGGTAATGGGTTAAGCTCATTTGGCACATACATGTAGTTCCAAGGCGAGCGATTGTATTTTGATCGTCCTGTGTCCGTTGTCGTCTGTCCGTCGTCGACGATTTCTCTAAAAGACTGGATGAATTTTTACCAAACTCCTAAACTACTGGATGAATTTTACCAAACTTTGCAGGAATTATCCTCCCCTTTCTAAGTTGTTCAAATAGTTCCAGTCCACTGTCTTTTGGTATTATATGGTTAAGATTCTGATAATATGAGATTAAAATGGTGTATTTATAAGTGGGTCGAGCACCTTGGAACTAAACTACAATGTTCGTTGTATATAATATAACAGCATTGAATATTTGATCATTTGGTGTTTTCTGTGTTTCTTTATATTTTGCTCATGTAAAATAAGATGCAAGAAATATATTTTTGAAAATGTGTCCATTTCTACTTTCAGGAAGAAGACAGCAGTCTGTTTGATGGTAAGTAGGGAGTATTTTCATATACATGTACAGTGCTCCCTCTCTACAACGACACCCAATGGGAGACAAAGATTGTGTGCGTTTTTCGGAGGGAGTCGTTAAAGGGAAGGAATCTGGCATTGGATTTGAAAGCAGCTTGAATCGATTCAAGCTGTTTGCCACTCTTCATTATGTTGCTTTATCAATTTATCCAACATGTAACTTTGAGAAAAACAGCAGACGACTATTTTAAGTATAAACGATATTTCAGTCGTGCAAGAGTAAGCCATAACAGTCTTATTTTGGGAACAGTGGCAAGCGTTGTTGTAAGGAGGAAATCGTTGTTCGGGCGGAACACTGTACATTACTTATCTTACATTGATTATGGAAGTAGTGCCAAGGACTAAATCAAACTGGGTATAATTTGGTCCAAGAATACGGCCATAAAATCAAAGAGGACTTTGATCTTATAGCTGCATGCATTAATCCATCACCCCATAGGTTTTTTTCTAGTATTGAAGATATAGGTGGCCACCTAAAGCAGGTTAAAAGTAAAGCAGAATGCGCCGCAAGGCCTCAAGCTTCCATTTGCTAGGATATAGAAACTATTTCTTACGATACATATTCACCACTGTATAAATTGGTACTATTTTCTTCAGTAGAGCAATTATTTAAAAGCGTATTAATCGAGTAATAGTTTAATAAAATGTGTGGAGAGACTAAATTGAAAACTGGTAGAGATATTTTACTGTACGTGATGTCGTTTAGATATGATACTGCCAGAAGACTTGAAGCCTATGTACAAGAACCCAGCGAAAATACCATGTGAACCAGCTGGCTCTGGATTGAACAAGAAGGTCTACTTTGTCACGTCAGAGCGTAAGTATTACAATTAAACCTCTCTATTACGACCACCTGTCTGTTACAACCACCTCTTTATAACGATCACTAAGTATAAATAGGACGTCATGTGTTTTTATTCCGGGTTAGAAAGCGTACAGTTTTTAAAATTGTTGAGCTTTTTGTTTTTCAAGAATAAACTTTTTCGTTATCATTCTAATTGAATTTCGTTCGACTTTAAATAGGGGTTTCAATAAACCCTACGGATAATCTGAAAGTAGATCCTAACTCGGTCGGTATCTCTCCGCCTTTGATATTGAAAATTTTAAGATTAGTTAGAACCAGATCTGAAGTGAGGGTTTACTGAAAATTGGACCTAACCTTTTTTCGGCGGAGCTGTCTGGTTTCTATTTAGCCACACTTTCTGTTTGGCCACACATTTCAACCAATTATATTTGATCAGAAATTTAGACTTGAGAGCACCTGTTGAAACTGAATAGTCTGATTGGATAGTAGCCAGGGCTCCAGATAAGGGAATTATTTCAAAACTTAAAATCTTTATTTGTGCATTAAACCCTGTGGTGTCACTAAACATTTGAATTGTCTCTTCGAGACAATCAAAATGAGTGGTAACACCATAGGGTTTGGTGCTGAAATGAGTGAATAAATGTGATTTGTTTAGTTTACTCCCTCTTATCTGAAGCCCTGTAGGCTGGTCTATGTCCAATTACAGTTTTCCCAGATATGGCTGTGAGTGTAAAATTTAGAGACACAGACCAGACTGTTTACTACACTGGGGGCTGATGCAATTTAAGATGACATCTGAAATACAGAGGATGCTAGGTGTTTTGTAATTGTTTACTACCAATTTGTTTTAATTGTTAACTATTTGTACACATTTACCATACATTATTTATAAAGCAATATTAAATATAAATGGCCTCAAGTGAGTTAAACACAATTGTGTGGTTTCATCATTATTTACAAGAGTGAAGTAGAGCAGACTGTTGAATCTGTACATTTGTGTATGCTATATAGTTTGTTTCAAGAAACTCAATGAATGAAGTTTGATATATAGAACAATAGATTAATGTGAGGATCTCCTACCAGTAGCTAGGATATGAGTTAAATTATTGTTTTGTTTTGCATTTCTGTACATGATAGTTTTGCATTTTAGATAAAAGTTACTGTTTCAATTGTATACTTTTATTTTTTGCTTTTCAATCCAAGATATTACAATTCTTTGAAAACCTCAATTTCATTCAATTTTGCACACCCATCTATATAGCCTTAGTTTAACCACTCATTCCGCCGAATATCTTTTTTAAAGATATTTCTTGTTAGATCTAAACAGAGCGAATATAAATATACAAGAATAAACTTCCTTCTTTATTTTATATAGGCCAGCCAGTCGATAAATTTCTCGATATCGACTTTATCGGCTTTTAGCAAGGGGGACAACCCACTTGATTAAGCCAGTCAAAATGGACTGAAAGTTGGGTATGAAGTCAAGCTTCTTTAGAAGTCTTTAGAAATAAAAACAGACTATATGTTAGCGCGCAGACATCGCATTGTGACTGTATTAGGCGGGTTATGACGTCATGGTTCAATGAAAGGCTCATTAAACCAGTCTATGTGCCGTGGCCAATCATAGTTCGTAATTTACAAGTAATCAAAATTCAATTGTTTATTGTTTTAATACAAACGAGTAAAAGCATTGTTTCAATCATTTATACAGCTGGGTTGCCATGGATACGACTACCTCATGTGACACCAGCCCAGATACAAGCGGCAAGGAAAATTAGGAAACTGTTCACTGGCGATCTAAGTGCACAGGTAATAACAAACTTAAGGTTGAGGATCCCTAATGATATCGAGCCAATGTTGGTCAATATCCGTAGTCTACGGAGAGCGATCGGCAATGTTTCTCGTCAGTTGTCGGCCCATTCCGAACGATGGTTCGGAACAGGTCACATGTGTCGAAAATGACCGATTGCACATATACTGGTATTTGGTCGGATCTCAATTAGGGACCTCAACCTAAAATATTGTTTCATAAAATGGTTCGTAAGTTCGACATATGTAATGTTAAAATCTATCTTCTATTAAACGAGCACTAAGTTAAAGACTTTTTGTAACCATAAGACCACGTGATTGCTTTATGCTGGATAAAAATAATCATTTGCCAATATTTAACTCAATTTGGAAGCAAAAAGACTTAATTTAAATTCAAAGTAAAAACGATTTTTGAATTGTTTAGAAAACAGTCTTTCCCCCTCATAACTGCTTAAATATTCGCAGATGTTTTAAAGGATGCTTTATTCGCGTTCAAAATCAACAAAGTACACGTTTTCACCATTTTTTACTATATGTTTAATGTGTCCGACACGTACCTTTTTCAAATCAAAATGGAAGCAAAAAGTCATTAAAATAGAAAATTAAAATTTACACCATGTGAAACAGAAGAAAATAAAGTTTATAGCTGTAACTGCTAAAATATTGTCAGATATATTCAACACCTTAAAATATGAGATTTAGAATTATTCCCCTATATATTCTATATAGGACAGTCAGACGGGAAATTGATCGATTTCAATTTTATCGGCTTTTTGCAAGGGGGACAACCCACTTGATTAAGCCGGTCAAAATGGACTGAAAGTTGGGTATGGCAGATATTTCCGACAGGAGCTTTCCTCTTGTCCCCGAGCACAATGGTTATTTGAAAACAGTTTGGATTCTGATCATATCCAAATGTACCTACATTTATTTTAGGTAATATCATATCCACCATTTCCCGGTGTAGAAAAGAATTACCTGCGTGCGCAGATTGCACGAATCAGTTCCAGCACGCAGATATCTCCTATCGGCTACTTCCGGTTTGACGACGAGGGCGAGGAGGAAGAGGAAACGGGAGAAGAGGCAGGCGAGTTGTCGTTCTTGTTATAGTGATTTGTTTTACATAAAATGTTTTGATTTGACCTCACTGCTCAACTATCATGAGTCCATGACGACTCCTGCTGGAAACATCTGGGGGTTTCTCTTCAACTTGGCAAAATTTGCCATAGACAAAAAAAAAAAGAAAAAAGGAAAAAGGAAACAAACAACAACAAAACAAAACTGAAATAAAACAATTAATGTCTTTTAGACACATATGAGGCCCCCGCTATTTTTAGACTGTAACTGTGGCCTAAATACATATAGGGCCTTAATAGTCAAATCACTATTAAAATGTCAATTTTTAAAGTTTAATTGGCTGTGATAAACTAAAGTAGATCGAAATCCTGACCATATGCTCATCTGTAGCATAAATGTGAAAATATTCTTCCAAATGTTAAGACTCTAGCTTTCACACTAATAGGGGAGACAAAGTGTTACATTTTTATTTTGAGTGCACAAAAGCGTTTATAGGGAAAGGAAAACGTATACGGCATTGTATAAATGTATGTGAATGTTTGTAGGTGGTGGAAGGGGTAATATCGTCCATGACACAGAGTTTGAGGGACTCGCCATTAAGGAGCTGGCTGACAGTAGTCTTCAGACGTGGGTACACCATTCCCCAGCTATACTACCACAAGTATGTATGTTTCTTACAAGTTATAAATCTGGCGTGAGAAAAATCTCGCGTAAAACAAACTTGTTCTTCATCTAACCTCTTCAAACCATCATTGGCATTTAAAATGTAAGACCCGAAATGAGATCGGACAAAATTCGGTTGACGAGAATGGCCGATCGCTCTCCGTAGAGTGTCGATATTAACCAAATTTGATCTGAACTTATTAAACACTTCATACGCGGATCCAACGATATTCCTCAGAAATAATTACCTTTGTGATAAAAAGCGCATTATTTCAAATGCAAATAGTTTGGAGCCAGATCAGACGCCGGGTAACCCGGCGTCTGATCAGGCTCCACATTATTTGCCTCTCAGGTTAAAAAGAATGTCAACTTTTTTCAAGAAATTGTCATTTTCTACAATTGAGTGCAAAATGCGTTTCGTTTAAACTCTAAAGAATAACGTCTACTCCGCTGTACAACATAAATTCAGTGTTTCCTTCTTCCCTTCTTTCCATTGTTAAGGAATTTTCAGGAGGGGCCCGTACAGTGGAGAAAACGTTATATTTTCCTGTTTAAACGAAATGTACTAAACTATTGAAAATGACATTTTTTTGACAATTCTGACTACAAGTTTCAATCCGAGTGGCAAATAGTTTGGAGCCTGATCAGACGCCGGGTTACCCGGCGTCTGATCTGGCTCCAAACTTTTTGCAATGAAAATAATAGTTTAAACTTAAACGTGTTTATTGGGAAATAATAACGTTTTCACCACTTTGTATTACACTGTCATTGTATAGCATTAGATCTACAACCGCCAGTATTCTGTCATTGTTGAAAGTAGTGATCTTACAGATCATATTGGATGTTTATTTACTGAAGGGAAGAGCGACTTGGTGGAACCCTGTGCAGACCACGGAAGAATTTAACGAAGAGGAAGAAGGAGAAGAAGACGAAGAAGAAAGAAACGAGCCGGATGAGCCGGAACCGGAAGTTGGACCGCCATTGTTGACACCAGTTGCTGAAGATGAAAGTAAATAGTGTAACTTATGCATGATAGCTCTAAAAATATATCGTCATACAAAGTTTCTAGATGGCTACTTAAAGCAGCCTGAAAATAAAGCGCCTTAAGATGCATGCTGCTTTACCTTGAGCCTGCTTAAAGCTACCATCTGCCAAGATATAGAAATAGTCCTATGGTACATATTCTTTACTGTATATAGTAAACCCGTTTTGCTTCAGTAGAAGAAAAAAACAAAGGCGTAAATCGGCTCGGAGTTTTTGGGTTAAAAATACAATGTCAGGGCTGCCATAAGTTGACATAAAAAATCCTAAGATTTCAAAATTTCCATTTTCACGTGCGATTTTACGAATCGTACCTTTACCCCATAGCCTTTTTCTTGTTTTGTTGACATGCGACCACTTAAAGCAGGCTATAAGTAAAGCAGAATGCGCCTTAGGGCGCATTCTGCTTTACTTTTAGCCTTCTTTAAGCTACCATGTACTTTGAAACAATCCGGAGATTTAGGAAAAATCCGGAGAAATGGCAGCCCTGCAATGTTCCTGTAATTAGCAGATCCCTGAACATTGTTAATTTATGTTTATTTTGTATACATCTGTACAGTGGAGAAAACGTTATTCTTTCCCAATAAACGCGTTTGGGCTAAAACTATTACATGTACTTCAATTGCAAACAGTTTGGAGCCAGATCAGACGCCGGGTTACCCGGCGTCTGATCAGGCTCCGAATTGTTTGCCACTCAGATTGAAAAAAAATTGGAATTGTGAAAAAGTGGTCATTTCCTAGATTTTAGTTATTTGCGTTTGCGTTTCGTTTGCGTTTAAATGGGAAAGAATAAAGTTTTCTCCACTGTACCTTCAGATGTGGAGAACAGCCCGCCCTGGATAGCTGCAACCAGTTCCAAGTTTGTGCCTGAATATGCTGTGGCAATCCTACAGTCCAATGTCTGGACAGGGGCATTTGCCTTCGCCGCAGAACGTGGGAAGTGAGTAACCAAAAACAGTTATGATTTATATTTCCGACTACAGCTAAATCAATGCTTCTGATAAGAGGGAGTAAACTGAACAAATATAACAATTTAACACTCGCGTCAGTACCAAATCCTATGGTGTTATTACTCATTAGAATCGTCTCTTCTAATGAGTAGTGACACCATAGGGTTAAATGCAGAAATAAGGATATTTTTTATTTCTCCAATTATCTTAGGCCCCGAAAGCCTCAGAAAGAAGGAACCATTCTGTGTCAACTAAGTTTCCGGGTTTCGTCCATGATAGTCTAGTTGCTTATATTATGTCCATTTTAGGCAAAATCGTTACAGAGTGGATTAAAGCACCAAGGTTGGCAAATGTATAGTACAACATCTATAGATTCAAATGACATATACATGTAGATGCCCGGGTTAGGTGACCTCCTTTTCAAAAAATTCAAAATGGCCACAAACGTATACATTATAGGGGGCCCATTTCAGCAGTGAACTGCATTATTTATAAGTTGTGCTGTTTTGAAGCAACTTGGTATAGTATCTATATGATAAATTCACATTTGGTGTTTTTTTTTTTTATGGAAAACCGTTCAGGTTACGAAAACTTATGGCGCCAATGATAAATAAGTGGTTCACCTTTAAGCAATGACCGATATTTTTATTGATACGAAACATTGTATGTTTTGTCACATGATGTACATGAAAATCAACACAGATCTAAATAAAAAAAACTAATTTGCTTCAGATTTTATATATAAAAAACCCAAGAAAAAACGTGCGTTTTATAGATACCGAAATTTCGGTTATGTCCCGTAGAGGCCACCATAACATGAAACTTAAAATTTCAATTAAGTCTAGTTCAATTTTAATACAATATTGGCAAAATGACGAACGTTGCAGACGCTGAGCACGGGGCTATTATATAAGTCTTCTGATCTGAGTTCATATAAGGTTTAAGACAGGTGACTGCTTAAGCAAAGTGACAGTAACACAGAAAGCTCCTGCGTTAAGCAGTCACTTGTATTTGCATTAGGCAGTCACCTAGCATTCGTTTTAGTGTTCGTAATGGTGAGGTTTTACTGCATTTACATGTTTTGGTTTCTTTACCAGGTTCTTTGAAAATGTGTACATCGGTTGGGCACAGAAGAATCTGGAAAGAGACTTTGAGCCGACAGTACCCGATGCTCCATTGGCAGAGTTTCCGAGCGGACCGGAAATTACCGAGGCTGACGATCCGACACCGGAAGAGGAAGCTGCAGTGCGCGCTGCGCAACAAGAGAAAGAGCTTGAAGCAGAATTCGAGCAGCAAATAGACGATGATGACGAGGATATACCGGAAGACGAAGGTGGAGAGGACCAATTCGATGAAGAATAGGGTGCGTTTTACGTGTGTTGTGCATGTGTGCGTGGGTGGAGTGGGGGATGGGGAGTTACACAATAGGATTGGGTGCTGAATTTTAAGAACATGTTTGATATGTTAAGTTAACTCGGGTCCTCGTATCTGAAGCCCTTAGGGTTTTTACTAGTCAATAAGAACAGACCCAAAGTTTCTAAAGCATTTCAGTTGAGTCTGAGATCGTTGTCAAGCATTTGATTGGTCACAAAGCTCCAATCGGACAAGCCAAATGCCTGAGAACGATTTCGGACTCAACTCCAAAAGTTTTATGACCCCTTGAACACTGGTGTCAGACTGTCAGTTGAAAATCGTGAGTTTGAAGTGTAATTGAGTTAGATTGCATCAGATCGCCAGTACGACTCTTCAAATACTAGTATGTCAATTCAAGCAACATATGTGATTGCGATTGAGGCTCTTACTAACCACTCACTCTATTTGTTATAATTATCAACAGATATGTTGAGACCCATTGTAAAATTTCTCATAATGTTAACTCAGAATGTCCGGCGTCAGGTTGTGAAACAGAGCGACTAACTACCGAGCAATTTCGGAAGCAATTATCCGGAAAGAGCCGAACAAGACGGACATCACAATTTATCAATAATATTGCGATGTCCAATATTCTGCCTAACGCCACATACAAGGAGGAGGTGTTAAACTGTTGGCCCAATCCCATTTCACTGTATTTTTATGAAATAAAATATGTTTAAAATAAACTATATAATTTGCGCCTCGCTAATCAGATGAGATATTTCAGGGGCGCTGGCGAATAGCAAACGAAACGACACATGCTCAAGTTGTCAAAGCATATTTAATCCATTACTCCATAAAGAAGAAATATGTGCCAGTCTATAAAAGACGTTTATTGAACTTGTGACTTAACCCTATCATGATCAAATATATCGTGAGGTTTTTACCCCTTCACCGCCATATTGTCGTTTGATTCAATATTGATGTGTGCAATATCGTTTCAAAGTTAGATTCAAGGCAGTATAACTTACGTAATAAAAACACAAGTGGCAAACAGTTTTGATTATGACCAGATGCCGCGTAACGTCTGATCATGATCAAAACTGTTTGCAAATGTCATTAAGAGTGAAAGGGTTAAGCAATAATCAATGATCAGATAACGGTTGCATGGGAGTTGTTCTTCGTAGGAATTCTGCGCATCACCACGATTGATTTCCCACTAGGATATAGAAAAAATGATATTTCGTATAGTTCATATTCATGACTGTATTAAGAATTTAAGTGGAACCCTTTTCTTCAGCGAAAGAAAAACATAAAGGCGCAAACGGTCGCATCTCTGGAGTACTCGGCTAAAGCAGACGAAAAAATTGATAGACGATGGGTAAACAAAACAAGTCATGTTTTTGTTGACTGTTCATGGCGTTACTATGTCGTGACGTCATTTTGGGGCAAACCTTCTCACCGGAGATATCTCTCAGAGATCCTGGAAAAAAGTAATGTGTAATATTTAATTATGATAATGTAACGTGCAAACCGTGAGATCAAGCAACAACAAATCCCGTCGGTGCAAAGCTTAAGCTCACGTAAAGAGATGTTTGTTGCGCTATATAATTGACTCACTCCCCAATACATCAACGAACCACGTACGATATGATAATAATACTAATACTAATAATAATGATGATAATAAAGACTTTATTTAACGAGGAAACACATTTGGTAATAACCAGTCTTCCATGAGGCCCTCAAAACATATTTACAATAAACAATATAATTTAACACTTAATGAATACCGGTAACCCCTTCACGACCTTGCCTCGATTACAATTCATAACCGTGGGAGTCCGTTCACTGCAGGGCTGCCATAAGTTGGCATGAACAATCCTAAGATTTCCAAATTTGCATTTTTCAATCGCAATTTTACGAATCGTACCTTTACCACATATTCATTCATATCTTTATTTCCTCCATTAAGGAGAGCATTTATGTCAAACATATATACAAAGTGCACAATGTTACAATAACGTGACATAGTATAAAACATGTGTAATAATAACAAAAATAACACCCAATTATCCATACCCCATCATCCCACTTACCCCCTGAATACGCCTTTTTGCACCTTTAATCTTTCTTTTATCCATTGAAAAACTAGTCCCATTTGATACATTTATGAAAAGCTATGATAAGAATTGTTACCTTTATTCTAGCAGATGGTACCTTAAAGCAGACTGAAAGAAAAGTAGATGCACCTTGTGGTGCATTCTGCTTTACTTTCAACCCGCTACAAGTGATCATCTATAGGCTATGGGGTTATAGGCTAAAGTACATCTTGCGTCACAAACAAGAAATGCATGTTGCAATTTATTTCAGTAGTATCAATTACATTTATAACAACCCCTTTTCCTGACTGCATAGCGACTGCTTAATTAATGGTTAAGTATAATAGAATGCATGGTAAATACAACAGTTTCAATTCAGATCAGACGCCGATTCGCTCGGTGACTGATCCGGGTAGAATCTATTTGTATTTGTAAGTGCGGGTTTCCCAAGAGAATACTTCTTACGAAACGAAAGAAGTATAAATGGGCACATTACAACAGGGTCGACCATATTTAAGGAACAGTTAACATAAATACGAATCGTACCTTTACCACATAGCCTGTTTCTAGTTTTGTTGACATGTGACTACTTAAAACAGGCTGGACGTAAAACAGAATGCGCCTTAAGCTATGTACAATGTATTAGAAAAAATCCTAAGATTTAGGCAAAATCCGGAGAAATGGCAGCCCTGTCATTGTCTACACTGGCAAACAAGTAAGGTAACCATGCAATACACTGAAGCTTCTTATAACGATATTTTATTATACAACGAACTATTGGATCTAATGAAACAAAATACAGGGCTGCCATTTCTCCGGATTTTCCCTAAATCTTCGGATTTTTTTTCTAGTACACATGTACGTGGTAGCTTAAGGCAGGCTGAAAGTAAAGCAGAATGTGCCTTAAGGCGCATTCTGCTTTACTTTCAGCTTGCTTTAAGAAGCCACGTATCAACAAAACTAGAAACAGGCGATGGGGTTAAGGTACGATTCGTAAAATCGCACTTGAAAAATGCAAATTTGGAAATCTTAGGATTTTTTATGGCAGCCCTGAAAATATACTCTCCAAAGCTAATAAACATATATATGTATTTAACCTGATACATGTTTATCGAAGTGTGGATATAGCGAGAGAAGTAATGCGCTCCAGGGAACTTCCGTTATAAGTGTGTTTCAGTGTACACTGTTTATACTGAAGGAGTCGAACAGATAGGATCATTGCTAGACGGCGCTTCCCTGATACGGTGTCTGGTCAGGGTCTATACTGTTTAGAAGGAATGTGTGTTTGCATGTTAATTTGCATGTAAATTAAGCCTTTCTCCGTCAATGACGCCATAAGGTGCATTTGCATGTTTGCATGTTAATGAAAGACATACGCATGCAAATGAAACTTGGTAGAGACAATGTTTAAACTATCATAAGAAACTTTGTCGAAAAAAAATCACACTTGAAAGATATACATATACCTATTTTTGGCAAAATTTACCGATGGTTACCGCATGCTGTTATCTTTCTTGGTTCCATTATCGGTGCCACGCAGGGTGGCGCAAGATATGCACGAGTATGTCTTTAAGTATTTTTCCTCAATGGCGCCTAAAGGCGCATTTGCAAATGTCTGATCAATATCCAAAGTGTTCGACACTCATTTCAGTTTTTGTCAATCATACTGCCTTAAATCTTACTTTGAAACGTTATTGCAGATAACAGTTCTAAAGCAGACGACAACATGATGGTGAAGGCGTAAAAACCTCACGATAAAGGTTAACTATATTTACTGACCTTTGATGAATCAAGTTAGATCTAGCCTCCCTTAGCATGCAGTGCTGCCGGAGATGGTGTAGCATCGTCCCCTTTCTCGCCTTTTTGTCCCTTCTCACCTGGGGCGCCTGGCATTCCACCGAATCCTAAAATTATATAGTCGAACTTCGATATATCGAAGTCGGTTTTGTCGAACATACCCGTATTTCAAAGTTAAAACGTGGCTAAGCCACGTTTTAACTTTGAAATATGGGTATGTTCGACTTAACCGAGCATGAACAAATGCAGTTCATATGTTAAACTATCGGATAGTTCGAGTTAAACGAGTTCAAGATAACGAAGATCGACTGTAATCAGTAGACTGATTATACTGAGATCTGCAGTGAGTTTAGTATAGGTCGCCGCTGATATTCTCTCTGAGAGAGAGAGAGAGAGATGGGGAGAAAGACCTACACAGACATTCAGGCGGATAGACAGACAAACAGAAAGGCAGACAGATATACAAACAGGGAAACAGAGATTAATGTAAGGTTATCTGCAAACATTTTGGATTCTGGACAGACGCTGCAGGAATAGACAGGGGCTAAGAGAGAGAGAGAGATGGAGAGAGAGAGAAAGAAATATTCATACAGGCGGGTAGACAGACAAACAGAAAGGCAGACCGATATACAAACAGGGAAATAGAGATAAATGTAAGGCGAGAGAGAGAGAGAGAGAGAGAGACAGAGGGGGACATAGAGAGACATACTGATAGAAAGACAGCCAGAAGTAGCGATAGAGAGATATTTTAGAGACAGATAGACAGACAGACATACATGGCGAGAGTGAGAAAAAAGACCGACAGAACGAGATAAATACATGTATAGAGAGAGATGGGAGAAAGAGACAGAGAAAGAGACAGATTGACATATACAAATATATACAGATAGATAGACAGACATATGAATAGAAATAGAGAGAGACGGAGAGAGTCATAGAGTGAGACACAGAGAGGAAAAAGAGAACGAAGAGCGAAAGAGAAAGACACACAGAGAACAACAAACGGAGAGAGACATAATTTTCTGTAATTACAGTAAAACCTCTCTATTACGACCACTAAAAGAAGGCTAAGTGTCTATATAAAATACAGGTGATAGCTTAAAGCAAGGTGACAATAAAACAGAAAGTTCCTAAAGGAGCTTTCTGTTTTATTGCCACCTTACTTCAAGCAACCACCTGTTTCGTAATGGAGAGGTTTTACTGAGTAGAACCTCTCTATTACGACCACTAAAAGAACTTAAGGCTAAATGTCTGTATAAAATACAGGTGACAGCTTAAAGCAATGTGAAAGTGAAACAGAAAGCTCCTGTAGGAGCTTTCTGTTCACTTTCACATTGCTTTAAGCAGTCATCTGTCTTAAACGACTAATATTTGACACAATTTAGTTGTCGTAATAGAGAGGTTTTACTGTACCTGGTAGTCCGGGTTCTCCACTGGGTCCTGGCATGCCAGGTGGTCCTGATGGTCCGGGTGGTCCACTTATACCAGGAAGGCCCGATCGACCGTTATTTCCCCGGTCTCCTTTCAGGCCTGTTAATCCAGGGACCCCCACTACACCAGGATCTCCCTTTGGGCCTGCGATACGATAACGATTTAGATAATACAATATTTACATTCACCCTGTAAAGTCTTCACCCTGTAAAGTCCTATTAAAAATATGCTGTACATCTGCCGATGAACCTACACTTCCGAACTGGTTTTAGCCAGTTCGGATTACCCCGTGCTATTCGTGGACTTCTTCAATTAGACTACATCGGGCACTTAACACTATGCTCCCATTGGTCGACGGTCATATGACACTAGCGGAGAGATACAGACCCATAGGTCGTTGCCATCGCGTTGCTATGTGTGTAAGTGGGTTAAGAAAACAACCGCGACCTGTATTTTTAGAATGTGCTTTGGCAATAGATATTCAAGTTGCACTGTTATTTGTTTGCCTTGTAAGTCTTTTCCATTCACAGAGAGAAAGTTTACTGGAAAAAATCCTGAATTTTTAATACAGTTACAGTACATGTAGTGGGGACTACTTTCTCGCCATATTTAGAAACTGGAATGGCTATTACATCGACATTACATCTATCAAACCTCTTTGACCGGTATATGATAAATTCTTATACAGAAAAAAAAATCTGGCCAATAAACACATTAAATTGACAAGACAGAAAATATAAATATAAATATAAGGAATAAACAACATCTCTTTGCCGCTCATGACGGTATGACTACATTAGCTTCGGGGGGTAAATTTAACGAAGACGCCCTTCGGGCGTTTACGGAATTTACCCCCTGCGAAGCTAATGTAGTCATACCGTCATGAACGTCAAAAACATGTTGTTTATTCCTATAATGGAGAAGACGTTATTCTTTCCCGCTAAATTGCAAACAAAATGACAAATTTTAAAAAACAAAAAAAAGTATCGACTCTTTTAATCTAAGTGGAAAATAGTATTTAGCCGGATTATACGCCGGTGTAACGCAGTAGAATGACCCACCCCTGCTGAAATGACCCATGGGTCATTTCACTACGTAAGAAATCTAGAACAATGACCCGGGTCATTTTACTACGTAGAAAAAATGACCACATACCGTAGAAAAAGGACTCCATCGACTCGATGGGTCCTTTTTCTACGATCTGGGGTCACTTTTCTACGTAGTATAAAGACCCGGGTCATTTTGCAGGTGTGGGTCATTCTACTGCGTTACACCGTCGTCTGATATGGCTCCAACCTTTTTGCATTGGAAATAAAACATGTCTTAGTAGCGTAAACGCGCTCATTAGATAAGGATAACATATTCTCCACTGGTAACACAGATATATTTACAATTTTCCATAGAAAAAATAGTTTCATACATTGTCACATACCTACAATACTTTTACATCCAACATCTCCTCCGTATATCTTTATAAGAACAGCAATAATAACACATAAAGTCGCCAATGACGTCAACGTCAGACATCCTAGCACGAGACTGGTAATCTTCTGTACCGTGGTACTAGGCCGGGCTATTGTCACGGCAGTGGAGCTGGTTTCTTTGTTACACTCCTCATCTGTTACACTCGTTTCTTTGTTACACTCCCCCTCCGTTACACTCGCCGCTTTCTCGGACCTCTTACACTCATCTGGAGATTCCGTCTCTCCAGACATTCTGATGCCACTTGAATATGTGTTAATTGAACAATTTATTTCATTCTATTTGGGGTGCGCTTAAATTAGCACTTTACCCCAGCCTGTTTCTAGTTTGGAAGACAAGTGACCATTTAAAGTAAAATAGAATGCGCCTAAAATATTTCTTTTCCAAATACAATATCCTTTGCCAATAGATTTTGCAACTGCGTCCAACATGTAGCGTTATACAATATGTATCCTTGTTAACAGGGGTATAATTCACTATATCAGGCTTTATCTGTTTCACTGCCAACGGCGCCAAAATGCGCTTTTGCAAACAGTTTGGATCCTGATCAGACGCCGCGTAAAATGTTTGACACTCGCTTCGATATTTCTTCAGTCAAACCAGCCCTAAATCTGACTTTAAAAATATTGCAGACGACACAATCAATGCAGACGATATTTTGGCGGGAAGAGGCTTAAAGCAGACGATCAAACTTGACAGGTATAGAGCTAATGTTTTCCCAGTTGACTCTTATGGTGCCATATGATTCCTATCATTATGTTTCATGCGACTTTTGGCATTTCCACAGGCAGTGAACATGTACAATGAAAACTCGCTTATAACGAACTTGGATATAGCGAACTATTGGATACAACAAAACATGTTTTGTTCCCCATTTCTTTAAACGCATTGTAAAATGGACCTGGTACATGTATAATGAAATTTGGATAATTTAAAGTTTAAACGAAAGAAAACAGACGGTCCCGACGACATCGTTATAAGCAAGCTTCACTGTAGTGATGGTACAGCCATGAGTTCAGTTAAGAAATCGATGGCCGTCGATGGCCATCAATTGCAAGTTGGCTACCTATTATGAAACACTCTGCACGCTGCACACCAGGCACAAACCGCTAACCTTACCCGCAAACAGTCGTATTGGTATAGTGGCAACTGAACACGTAGCTGGTATACGGTATTTATATTTTGCCCGCTAACAGCAAAATAGTGATAATCTTTGCAAACAATTTGGAACTAGGTGATAACTCGGCGTCTCACCGGGATCAAACTTCTATGACAAGCTGACGCTTTTCGAAAAGAAGTTTGTGAAAATTCTAATTTTAGAACAGAAGCAGAAGGTAATATTTGGCAGACGAAAATCATTTATCGCTCGAAAAGTTGTATCCCCCCTTCAGTGCCTTACCCAGTGTATAATGGTTATTTATAAACAGTTTGGATCTAGATCAGACGCCGCAAAACGCGTCGTCTGACCAGGATTCAAACTGTTTGCCATTCATTTCTATATATTATGTCAAAAGTCCTAAAATGTTAATTTTTTTTATAAAACCAGACGACATCTGTTTAAAGCAGATGACACCATGGCAGAGAAAGGGGTTAATAGCGCACGAGCATGCTCTATGAAAATAATAAACCTAATTGCTATTAATGAGATAATGATAGAATTAATTATTCATGAAGAATTTGTTGTTAACTCTTTGCATGCTGGGTAATTTTTTCGTCTGCAACAATTGTCGTCTGCTGATGTTCTAAAAACTAGATTTTTCTAATTTTCTTTTCAAAACACTATCAGAGTGTCAAACAGTTTGGATCCAGATGAGACGCCGCGTTACGCGGCGTCTCGTCTGGATCCAAACTTTTTGCAAAGGTTATCACTGTGGTAGATGTATCCGCCGCTAGCATGCAAATAGTTATTATTATGTTCTGCAAAATGCAGTGCGGTAGCTCCGTGTCTGTAGCAATTAGAATTATTAGTAGTTTACTATAACCACTCTATACGTATACTACATGTACGATCACTAAAAACGAAGGCTAATTGATTGTATGGAAGACATGTGATGGCTTAAAGTACATGTAATGTAAACGTGTTTTAGTTTTATTTTCACATTGTTTTAATCGACCACATGCATTTAAACACACAATAGTACAACTAAAGACATACTCGCCTATATTAAAAAAGTTGAAAAATAAACTTCTTAAATACCTTGATTAGATTCTACCATATATTTTCTGATTTGCAATACATTTATTAACATAAAAATGAATTTTGAAAAGTTCTCATTGTTAAATTATGTAAAATATAGTCCTTTCCGTACAGGCACTGTTTCAAGATTTGAAAAAAACTGTCCCGAGTAGCAGTTCTTGTAGAAATTATGTTTATGTTTTTATCAGCAGCACTGTAAATGCTTTAAGTAACTAAAGCTTCATCAAATGCTGTTGTATTCACATACACTCATATATTTACCAATTTAAGCAAATATTGGATGAATATTTCTCATTTTTAGGCCAACAGAGACCCAATTTGGCTATTGGGAGAGGTATATTTTCTGCATAAAATCTAAGGGGGTAGGGTTAGAATTTTGACCATATTTGAACATGGCAACACCTAGGTTTCTTTACACCATTTGATAAGGAATACTTTAACCTATATGCCTAGAAAGTTAAAAGAAATTTTTTCGGAGACTTGTTACATAATTGATGTATTTGTGAGACATTGCAATGAAAAAATGTTTTATTTTTTTTCGGTTTTCAGCATTCATTTTAGCCCAAAAGCTCATTAAAAGCACATGAAAGAGCTTAAAAAATGTAAATTTGACACTTGTTTGTGATGAATGAATGCTAGAAAATTAAAAAGTGTACTAGAAATATGTTATTGTGCTGTAATATAAGTGCATTTGTCCCTTATGACGTTTTCTGCTCTGACAATGAGCAAATGCGGCAAACGTCACACTTTTCAAAGCCAGCTAGAGCTGAAAAAAGCATGGCAACCTGCAATTTCTTTTTAGCAATTAGCTTATATAGACCTTAATTCAACTTGTAGAACTTTTCATGAGATTCTGTCGTTTTTTTTTCAAATACGCAATTATCCCTTTAAAATGGTAGTAATAGAGAGGTTTTACTGTATAGAGGATTTTGTGATAAACCGCCACGGTATAGGAGTCTGATGATGACGCCATATGCGTTAAACAATTGTCATCTGCTTTAATTTTTCAAATGTACCGGGTAATATTAATATTATGTTATTTGATTTAAGAAATGTTGAAATGGGTGTCAAACAGTTTGGTTCTAAATCAACCGTCGCGTTTGATCAGGATCCAAACTGCCGTTTGCAAATATCTACTGCATAAAGCAGCGTGTCATCTGTATTCAAACCTTTTATAAAGGTAATCACAAATGTGCATCTAACCCTAGTGACGAGTAAACTCCTCATTAACCCATTACCCCATAAATACGCCTTTTTACGGCTTTAATTAATTCATCTACTGAAGAAAATAGTTCCAATTTATACTGTCATAAATAAAAAACATAAGAAGTATTTTCTATATTCTAGCATATAATAGCTTAAAGCAGGCTGAAAGTAAAGCAGAATGTGCCTCAAGGCACATTCTGCTTTACTTTCAACCTGCTTTAAGTGGCAACCTATTTTGAAAACTAGAATCAGGCTATGGGGTAATGGGTTAACAATCTAATTATCTGTAAATACTATACCTTTCCTATGCAAACAGTGTAGACCCAGATCAGATGGCTTCTAAACACCGTTAAAAATGGCATTTTCAGCAATTCAAAGGTAGATAACTGTTGACCTATTAGTCCGATTTCAACCATAATTAAATTATATGCAATCGGAGTAGGTTGAGAAAGAATGGATAAAAATTGTGGCCACTAGAGTGCTAACATTGTTAAATATGGCATTTTCAGTGATTCAAAGGTAGATAGCTATTGACATATTAGTCCGATCATAACCATAATCAAACTCATCCGAACTCTTACGGTCATATACAATCTGAGCAGGTTTGAGAAAGACTGAACAAGAATATCGTTCCCAACGATGGATGCTCCCCACAAAGAAAAAGCCCAAGGTATAGCATGTTTAGTATGTGAACACAGTAACAAGTTTCATCAACTTACGATGTAACATTCAGGAGATATGCTTCGGACAAAAATGAATTTATTATGAAAAAGGGAGGCAATTCAATATTTGGAGATGACAGAGTTATAATTCTTGTGTACTACACTTCTATTTGTCATCCGCTAACACAGAATCAAGGTTCAAGTTACAGAGCAGCAGAAAAATTGATTTTTTTAAAAATTTATGTAGAAAAAGGGAGATAATTCAATATTGGGAGATGGCAGAGTTATGGTTCTTGAGTAAAGCACTCTTTCTGTCATCTCGTATCACTGTAACAAGTTTCATCAACTTACAATGCAATGCTCAGGAGATATGCTCCAGAAATTTTTTGATTTTTTTAAATAGAAAAGGGGAGATAATTAAATATTGGGAGATGACAGAGTCATGGTTCTTGTGTACTGCACCTCCTTATGTCATCACCTATTCCTGTATCAAGTTCCATTAACTTACGGTGTAGCAGTCAAGAGATATACTCCGGACAAAATTGTTTTGTATTTTTAGAAAAAGGGAGATAATTCAATATTGGGAGATTACAGAGTTACCGTTCTTGTGTACTGCACTTCCTTTAGTCATCCTCTACCACTGTTACAAGTTTCATTAACTTTCATTGTAAAGGTCCAGAGATATGCTCCGGACAAAATTGATTTTTTTTATGAGAAAAAGAGAGATAATTCAAAATTGGGAGATGAGATAGTTACGGTTCTTGTGTACTGCACCTCCTCCTGTCATTCTTTATCACTGTATCAAGTTTCATCAACCTACGGTGTACCGTTCAAGAGATATGCTCCGGACAAAAAACCGTGACGGACGGACAGACGGACGGACGTTCTCACAGTTGGACATTTGTTGGGTATATTTTTTGTTTAAAAGTACCCAACAGTACACTATTATACCCGACAATAACAATAGGGCAATCACGGAATGAATGGAATCTATTGTTCTCCCTACCCAACAAAGGACCTTTCGTGCGCTCGGACGGACGTCCTTACATTTGGGCACTTGTTGGGTTTTTCTTTTGTTTAAAAGTACCCAATAGCAACAAAAACAAGAGCCCCATGGGGCATATTTCGCTCACCTGAGAATAACTGACAAAATGGAGAAAAAGATTTATGTCCAGGACAGAGTCATTTTTTACTCGATTGGCATAATTTGAACAATCTTGAAAGAGGATCTGTAGATGATGCTATGTGCCAAATATCTAAGATCAGGGTACAAGGGTTTTAGACAAAAAGATTTTTTTAAGTTTCCATTGAATTTTTTTTTTTTAGCTCCTGTGACCTACTTATGCAACAGACTGGAACCATTTGAACAAAATACGTAAAGGACATCTAGAAGTGTCACCATGATGAATATCAAAGCTCTGGCCGTATTAGTTTCAGAGAAGAAAACGTTTGAAAATTTCACTATATAACTCTATGTAAAACTGTGACCCCTGGGGCGGGGCCAATTTTGACCCTAGGGACATAATTTGAACAAACTTGATAGAGGACCTGTAGATGATGCTATGTGCCAAATATCTAAGCTCTGGCCCTTGTAGTTTCAGACAAGAAGATTTTTTAAGTTTTCATTGAAAAAAAAAACTATTTTTAGCTCCTGTGACCTACTTATGCAACCGACCGGAACCATTTGAAGAAAATATGTAAAGGACATCTAGAAGTGTCACCATGATGAATATCAAAGCTCTGGCCATATTAGTTTCAGATAAGAAGACGTTTGAAAATTTCACTATATAACTCTATGTAAAACTGTGACCCCCGGGGCGGGGCCAATTTTGACCCCAGGGACATAATTTGAATAAAATTGATAGAGGACCAGTAGATGATGCTATGTGCCAAATATCTAAGCTCTGGCCCTTGTAGTTTCAGACAAGAAGATTTTTAAAGTTTTCATTGAAAAAATCTATTTTTAGCTCCTGTGACCTACTTATGCAACCGACCGGAACCATTTGAACAAAATATGTAAAGGACATCTAGAAGTGTCACCATGCTGAGTATCAATGCTCTAGCCATATTAGTTTCAGAGAAGAAGACGTTTGAAAATTTCACTATATAACTCTATGTAAAACTGTGACCCCCGGGGCGGGGCCAATTTTGACCCTAGGGACATAATTTGAACAAACTTGATAGAGGACCTATAGATGATGCTGTGTGCCAAATAATTAAGCTCTGGCTCTTGCAGTTTCTGACAAGAAGATTTTTAAAGATTTCCTTATTTTTTCACTTTGGTTGCCATGGCAACCAGAGTTCTGCATTGTTTTTAATTCTTTGAACAAATTTGAAAGAGCTTGACCCAAGGAACATTTCTGTAAAGTTTGGTTGAAATCTGTCAAGCGGTATATGAGGAGATGTCATTTGAAGCAATTGTTAACGACGACGGACGACGCACGACGGACGACGGACACAGGGCCATCCCAATAGCTCACCTTGAGCCTATGGCTCAGGTGAGCTAAAAACCAACAATAACAATAGGGCAATCACGGAATGAATGGAATCTATTGTTCTCCCTACCCAACAAAGGACCTTTCGTGCGTGCGGACGGACAGACAAAGCGGCCACTATATGCTCCCCCCCCCCCCCCCTAAAGGGGAGCATAATAAAAATTGTTGCCTCTAGAGTATTAACAGCAATTTAAAGGTGGAATACTCTTGACGTACTGGTCTGATTTCAATCAAAATCAAACAAATCAGAACTCTAATGGTCATATATACAATCTGAGCAAGTTTGAGAAAGATTGGATAAAAATTGTGGCCTCCAGAGTGAAAACACATAAATTGTTGACAACGGACGCCAGACATTCAAGGATTGCAAAAGCTCACCCTGAGCTTGCTCAGGTGAGCTTAAAATGACAAGACTTCATTGGAAACTGGATTTTTCCATTAAAAGTTTCAGGGATGAATGAGTTAAACACTCGATGTTTAGGTTCCGGTGATTTCAGCAAAACAAACAGATATGTCAGATCAGACAATTTTATTAAGTTTCTTCTATTTCAATAAACCTATCTGATTCAATTCACACCAGAAAATCAGTCACTAAGTACAGAACAACACTAATAAACACAACAAAACCAAATGTTTTCAACAAAATCAAAATCCACAATCAGGAAATGCAACTCTTAAAGTATCTTAAAACTTAGAACTGTAACAGTGACCCCCCTTAGACAATACTGCATATTTATGTAAAGTATTATCAAGACGCATGCAATACCAGTTGCAAAAAAATTGAAATATATGTGAAATAAAAAATGGTACAGTTGAACTTCAATATCTCAAAATCACTTAACCCATTACCCCATAAATACACCTTTTTACACCTTTAATTTATTGTTACACTGAAAAAAATATTTCTTCATTAATATGTAGGGTAAGAAAAAGATTCTATATTCTAGCAGATGGTAGCTTAAAGCAGGTTGAAAGTAAAGCAGAATGTGCCTTAAGGCACATTCTGCTTTACTTTCAACCTGCTTAAAGTGGTCACTTCTCTTCAAAACTAGAAACAGGCTATGCGGTATTTGGATTAAGTCCAACTTATCAGTATTTCTACACTTCATTATTTCACTATCGCTTATCTTAACATAATTGTATTTCAAAGTTAAAACTTGGTTCAGCCATGTCTTGTTGAATATGTTCGACTCGAGCAATTTCTAGATATCAAAGTTCGAACGTACCTCTTAAATACTGGGTGTAAGCAGGGGCCTTAACTTTTGTAAATAGAAGGAGGGACATATAAGGTGGCAACAAAATGAAAGTAAAGCAAACATTTCCTTAAGGAGCATTCTGCTTTACTTTCAACCTGCTTTAAGCTACCATCTGCTAGAATATGGAAAACTTGTTTTTAAAAGTGGTTTGGGGAGGTTTGGGGTCTTTTGACAGACCGTTCTTAAAATATAATAGCACCAAAAAAGGCAAGATTTTGTATATAGATGTTGAATTATAGCAACGTAAATAGCAATGGTTTCTATATAATCTGATGTTATTGTTAAGTTATTTACTTGATATAACCATAAAGTAAGCAGTAGATTGGTTTTTAGGAGAGAAGTTTGGCTTCTCTTTACTTAATACTCCATAGTTACTCTTTTAACGCCTTTAAATTATAACTCCACTGAAGAAAGTAGTTCCAATTTACAAAGTCATCATTTTAGTCAAGAATATGCAATGTAAGAAATATTTTCTATTTGTAGTGCAGAGGGTAGCTTAAAGAAGACTGAAAGTCAAGCTGAATGGGTGCATTCTGCTTTACTTTTCAACCTGCTGAAGTAGTCGCCTATTTCAATACTAGAAACAGGCTATGGAGTAAAAGGTCTAATTTATTCACATGGTAGCTATCTAAGCCTATTTGTTGAAATGTTTTGTACCTGTTTATGAAATATACGCAGTATAAATCATACAGGATCAACCAAAAAAATAGAATTACTTTGGCAAGTTGGATCAAAAGTGGCAAAAAAATTAATATGAGTAAAGGATTAAATATAGGCCACAAAATATCAACAACAAAAAAATCCACAAAAATCACTTCTACAAACAACAATACAATTATAAATGTTAAAGTTAACAACCCCTAATGAGATCGGGCCAATGTCCGTCAATATCCGAACTCCTCGCAGAGCATTCAACCATTCTCGACAACTACTGACCTGTTCCGAACCATGCTAAAGCATGGTTCGGAACAGGTCAGTAGTTGATGAAAATGTAAAATTGCTGTAGGTAGAAATACTGATTTTGGTCCGGTCTTATTAGGGGTCCTCCACCTTAAATCAAAGCCCAAGTAAAGTGGCTGTTCTTTGAAGAAGTAGGAAGCTCCCTGAAGACTGCTTAACCCATTACTCCAAAAAATGTAGTTTTTTTTACACATATTGATTCCTCCACTGAAGAAAATAGTTCCACCTTACAGTTATGAATATGCACCAAAAGAAATATTTTCTGCTTTACTTTCAGCATGCTTTAAGTTACCATCTGCTAGGATACAGAAAATATTTCTTATGGTGCATAACTATTCATGAACGTATCAAAAGGGGACTCTTTTCTTTAGCGGAAGAATAAATTAAAGGTGTCAAAAGGTGTATTTATGGAGTAATATGTTTAGCTGGTACCCATTTTTACTGACCTCTCTACCTCTTCACAGAACGGTCACCGGCCAAAGGACGGACAGTATTTATATGTACAACTACAAAAAACAACAACAACAACAATCTATTGTAACTTTTGTTCACAAAACTGTATACTATACACGTGCGTTCCCCACTTAACTCATTACTCCATACCATGTTTCTAGTATTGAAGACAGGTGGCTACTTAAAGCAGGTTGAAAGTAAAGCAGAATGCGCCTTATGGCACATTCTGCTGTACTTTCAGCCTGCTTTAAGCTACCATCTGCTAGAAAATAGAATTTTTATTATGATACATATTCATGACAGTATAAATTGGAAATTGGAACTATATCATGCAATGGAGGAATAAATTAAAGGCATATAAAATAGTCGCACACCGTTTGGATACAAATTGTTTGAAACACTTATTATATTTCATGAAAGAAAATGCAAAAAATATTTTCTATATTCTAGCAGATGGTAGCTTAAAGCAGGCTGAAAGTAGAGCAGAATGTGCCTTAAGGCACATTCTGCTTTACTTTCAGCCTGCTTTAAGTGGTCACCTGACTTCCAAACAAGAAATATGTTGCGGAGTAAAGGGTAAAGCAAGGACGGTCTTTCAGTCTAATTGTTTTTGGACTATTTATAGACACATTACCCGATATCTTGTTTCTAGTTTTGAAGACAGGTGACCACTTTAAGTGGAATAATGGGCTGACTTCCAGGAGTCAATGAGTTAATATAAGTTTGCAACAAACATGAAATGAATACCAATCACAAATACCCAGAGCTCCACATAGGGGGAGTATTTCAAAAACTAAAATCTTTATTTCTGCATTAAACCCTATGGTGTCACTACTCATTAGAATCGTCTCGAAGAGACAATTCTAATGAGTAGTGACACCATAGGATTTGATTCTATAACAAGTGAGAAAATGTTGGATATGTGCAGAAATATATCCTGGAGTTTTTTTATAATCCCTTCAATTCTCAGGATTGGCGTTCCAATTACCCTCAGCTATGAATTGCTAGGAATTTTTTCAAGACCAGGAAATCCAAGGATATGTTCCAATTATAACTAGCTAGGACTTCACAATACATTGGAATTCCTGGGATATCCTAGGAATTGTTTTCCTTGGACTTCTTGGGATAATCCGAGGAAATTCTGTACGAGTTGCTAAGTTTTCCTTGGACTTCTTGGGTTTATCCAAGGAAATTCTTTACGGGTTGCTAAGTTTTCCTTGGACTTCTTGGGATAATCCCAGGAAATTCTGTACGGGTTGCTACATTCAGAATATTATAGCTCATAACACAATTCACAAAATAAAACATCATCTACATTGACTATTAGTTTTATCTATATACAATAAACACACAAAGATGAGGTAAACCAACAAATCCACCATTAGTATATAAACCATAGACTTCTTAACCCATTACTCCATAGATACACATTTTTTACGCATTCTAATTGATTCGAGTACTGAGGAAAAGGGTTCCAATTTATAGTCATGAATATGTACCATAAAAAATATTTTGATATTCTGGCAGATTGTAGCTTAAAGCAGGCTGAAATTAAAGTAGAATGTGCATTCTGTTTTACATTCAACCTCCTTTAAGTGGTCACCTGTGTACAAAATTAGGAACAGTCTATGAAGTAATGGGTTAACCCTTTACCCTATAGGAGCGACTTTTAGCGTATCTAATTTATTCCTACGCTGAAGAAAATAGTTCCAGTTTATACCCTCATGAACAATTACTATAACAAGTATATAGCCTAGCAGATGGTTGTTTAAAGCAGGCTGAAAGTAAAGCAGAATGTGCCTTAAGGCACATTCTGCTTTACTTTCAACCTGCTTTAAGTGATCACCTGTATTTAATGTTATATACGGGTTATTGGGTAAAGGGTTAAACTAGATCAGTTTTATGCCAATCAGCGATAGTCGTCAAGCCACCATAGAGAGTGAAATTTGTCTGATGCGTGTCATACTGCATAAGATCTACAACGTTATGCTGCATGCATGTACATGTAATCCTGTCTTGGAAGTTGGCATGCCTATCATATTGCTATTATGTTTAGTCAGTTGAATAGGAATTACTTTCTTTTGCACTTATCATCATTTGATTATCATATAATGTTATATGCATATTGATGTATAGCATAAAAATTCTTTTTTAAATGAAAGAAAATTATATTTTTTGTCATCAAAGCAAAGTGTTCCTTT
This sequence comes from Gari tellinella, assembly GCA_922989275.2. Classification (NCBI taxonomy): domain Eukaryota; kingdom Metazoa; phylum Mollusca; class Bivalvia; order Cardiida; family Psammobiidae; genus Gari; species Gari tellinella. The sequence goes on along the minus strand of OV277865.1, from coordinate 72,764,341 downwards.
CTCTTTCCAAAATGGTGCCTATCTAACATACGACCAATGAGATCTTAGCACTTGGGTGCCCGCTCTAGTCTTTATTTAGATATCTATGATAGAAACAAGAATTCTGTGGAATTAACCCTTAGCCTGCCACTCACGACTATAGCTCCATATGCAAACAGCTTGGATCCGGATGAGACGCCGAGTAACTCGGGGTCTCTTCCGGATCCAAGCTGTTTGACACTCGAACAACATTTTCAGCAATTTTGAGCAACTTTGAAGCACTTTGAAACTTGAAGCAGACGAGAAATATAGCAGACGACAATTTATTTGGCGGGCTAAGGGTTAATGTACTTAGCATTCAAAGCGTGTGGTATGGTATAAATGCATATAAATTTAGACATGATCGTCTTAACCCTTATTATGCGGTGATTTCGTCTGCTTCAAAATGTCGTCTGCAAAGATGGTTAAATCTAGATTTAGACATTTGTTAAGTGAAAAAACCTAAAAACGAGTGTCAAAACAGTTTGAATTCAAACTGTTTTTCAAAACCAGTGTAATCGCGATCATCAGGCAAAGGCTTAAAATAAATATGAACTCAACAATGAATTAGTAATCATAATAAAGTGGTATTACTGTACTTAGCGTTCAAGGAGTGTGGTATGGTTTATGCATAGACATGAATGTCTTAAAATTATATGAACCCAACAATGAAACCAAACATTGATCAATAGATGAAAATCTTTACAAACACCATGAACAAAACAATTAAACATAGACGATAAAATTCAAATATAAAACAAAGACAATTCAAACCAATTTAGAATGAAACAAGATGTGTTTGTGAAACACTATGCCACCCTAATGTGACCATGCCCTCTAAATGACCTTGACAGTCATCTGACATGACCCAACTTGCACTAGGCTCAATCAGCTTCTTAAGTGGAGTTCCAATGTCTAATGCAGGGCTGCCATTTCTCCAGATTTTTCCGAATTCTTCGGATTTCTTATCTAGCTGTTGGAAGCTTAAAGCAGGCTTAAAGTAAAGCAGAATGCGCCTTAAAGGCGCATTCTGCTTTACTTTCAACCTGCTTTAAGTAATCACGCTTGAAAAATAGAAAATTTGGAAATCCTAGGATTATTCATGATCAACTTATGGCAGCCCTGATAAGGTAAAGGTTCTATCACATTTACTTCCACAATTATGGCCAAGGTTGTTGTTGTTGTTGCAATAAAGTTGTAAGTCAGGCTAAGGTAAAACAAGCCCATTTGACCTCTAAATGACATTGACCTTTGTCATACATAAACCAAGTTGTACTGAGCTCAAGGGCGTTATGAGTTGAATACATATGCCAAATATGTAATTCAAAAGTTATGGCCAAAGTATAATGTGGACAGACAGACAGACATACAGACAAACCAGAAACAAAAAGCCTCAGACTATGTCATGTTGGGCATAAAAAAAATATTGAAACCCAACTAGAATCTGTAATCAGTTTGGTTCCAGCTCAAATGTCAAATTTATTAGTGTCATTCTTATTATCTCCCTTTCTCTAATAAATCAACTTGAAACAAAACCTAAAACTTTTCCAAGGAATAAACTTGTAACATGGTAGCGGTGAAACAGTTTGGATCCTGATGAGATGCCCTGTAATGCGGTGTCTTATCAGGATCCAAATGGTTTCACACTGAAACTTTGAAAGTTCTATTTTTAGAACAGTAGCAGATGACAATTTTTTTTGAGTACATGGAAGCTAAAAGCAGGCTGAAAGTAAAGCAGAATGTGCCTTAAGGCACGTTCTGCTTTACTTACAGCCTGCTTTAAGTATAGGCATGTCAACAAAACTAGAAACAGACTATGGAGTAAAGGTACGATTCGTAAAATCACACTTGAAAACTGTAAATTTGGAAATCTTAGGTTTTTTCATGTCAACTAATGGCAGCCCTGGAGCCGTTCTATGGATACAAGACTTATTGCATTGTTAAACCGTGTTGACCTAAACTGCCACAATCTGGGTCTCAGAGTCTGCTTACCCTATTATCCCATAAATGCACCTTTTTATGCCCTTAATTAATTCCTCTACTGAAGAAAATAGTTCCAATTCATACTGTCACAATTCCTTATTTAGAAGAGGACTCAAAATTGACATATATATGGTGATACAATGTAACAAATTACATGTTGATAATATTAACAAAACATGACCAGAGATGAACAATATCTCTTTAAAACAAGATAGACTAATTGTTAATGAAATTCCAAAAAGAAACACAGGCTGGTTATACTGGGCCAGAACAATCATAACCCATTACTCCATAAATACACCTTTTAACGCCTCTAACTATTCCTACGCTAATGAAAGAAGTGCATAACTAGGAAGTTCTGGAAATGAATCATGGATGGCATTTAACCAATTACCCCATTAATACGCATTTTTTCGCCTTTAATTAAATATTGCACTGAAGAAAATAGTTATACAGTCATGAATATTGTAGCATAAGACATAATTTCTATAATTATTCTATTAGATGGTAGCTTAAAGCAGGCTGATAGTAAAGCAGAATGCGCTTAGGCGCATTCTGCTTTACTTTCAACCTGCTTTAAGTAGTCACTTATTTTCAAAATTTGAAACAGGCTATGGGGTAAAGGGTTAACTAGAAAGTTCTGGGAATGAATTTTGTGGGGGCATAGAAATGCAACGGAGAATTTGGAAGCAGGATATATTCTGAGGACAATAAGAATTTACCCTCTCCTATGTAAAACTGCCTTAGAGGATCTTAATCTAGTACCTTGCCACGCTGATAAATGCGCTCATTTGCGAGTTTCATGATTGTGTAAAATAACTGTATCTACAGCAGGAAAAAGCTTAACTAATTACACATTAAATACGCCTTTTTCACGCCTCAATTTTATTCATCCACTGAGGAAAATAGTTCCTATTTATACTGTCAAGAATATGTGCCATAAGAAATAAATTCCATTCTCTAGCAAATTTTTGCTTAAAGCAGGCTGAAAGTAAAGCAGAATGCTGCTTTACTTTCAACCAGCTTTAAGTAGTAACTTGTTTTCAAAATTAGAAACAGGTCAGGGGTAATGGATTTAAACAATACCAAAGAAAAGAAGAATGCTTCTACTGGAGTTTTTATACCTTCATCTTGTTTCAATCATTACACCATGATATGTAAACATTTTGGATCCAGATCAGTTGTTGCGTAAGGCCACATCTGATCAGGATCCAAACTGTTTGGCGCTCTAGTAAAATATCTTCAATCAGAAGTTCAAAATTTATAATTTTGCATCAAATTGCAGGTGACAAATATTTAGCATTCGATAATTTTCCCTATGAAAGGGGTGAAAAGAGACAGTTAAATTTGGTGATGAAAGGGTTAAATTAAACATTATCGGTCTTAACCAATTACCCCATAAAAACACCTTTTTATGCCTTTAATTAATTCCTCTATGGAAGAAAATAGTTCCAATTTATACTGTCACAAGTAAAAATCATAAGAACTATTTTCTATATTCTTGCAGATAATAGCTTAAAGCAGGCTGAAAGTAAAGCAGAATGCGCCTTATGGCGCATTCTGCTTTACTTTCAACCTACTTTAAGTAGTCACATATCTTCAAAACTAGAAACAGGCTATGGGGTAATGGGTTAAACTACTGTAAATGCTATATTGGTTGGCAATGGCTATGGAGAAACAGGGTTTATTAAAACATCTATGTATGCTGACTTTTTTAATATGGACAATACCACTTTAGAAAAATAACCAGTTTGTGCTAGTTTTTAGGAGTGGTTTTAGAAACTGTTTCAGGAAAATAGATGTAAATAAACTGTGGTTTTAAAAAATATTTCAGGAAAATAGATGTAAATAAACTGTGGTTTTAAAAAATATTTCAAGAAAGTAAATGTAAAACAAACTGGTTTTAGATATTTCAGAAAAGTAAATGTAAAACAAACTGGTTTTAGATATTTCAGAAAAGTAAATGTAAAACAAACTGGTTTTAGATATTTCAGAAAAGTAAATGTAAAACAAACTGGTTTTAGATATTTCAGAAAAGTAAATGTAAGACAAACTGGTTTTAGATATTTCAGAAAAGTAAATGTAAAACAAACTGGTTTTAGATATTTCAGAAAAGTAAATGTAAAACAAACTGGTTTAATATATTTCAGAAAAGCAAATGTAAGACAAACTGTGTTGGTTTTAGAAAATATTTCAGGAAAAATAAAACAAACTGTGTGGACCTTCTTCCCTGTTTGGAAAGTACACATAAACTGGGGCCCTTCTTACTGAATGAGGTACAACAAAAACCATTAGTCAAAACTTTAAAATACAGTCATGTAATTTTCTGAGTTCTCCGTCAAATCATGTCTTGTTACATCTCTTTGGAATCGTCTTTGAAAGAGGATTCCAAAGAGATGTCACATGACAGGATTAGATGGAGAAATAAATAATAATTGAGAGTTTTAGAATCTGACTTATGACAATATATATCGTTCAACGATTAATAAGACAGGGGCCATGGCTTATAGCATTGGGAAGGTTATTTACAGCACACATCCGGGTCACTTTTTGTGTTATAAACAAGGTTCCAGATAAGAGGGAGTAAATTAATCAAATCCATTTTTTCTCATTTATATCAGCACCAACTCGTATGGTATTACTACTCGTTAGAATCGTCTCGAAAAGACGATTCTAACGAGAAGTGACACCATAGGGTTTAATTGCACATATAAAGATTTTGAATTTTGAAATACTCCCCTTATCTGGAGCCCTGTAGAAAACAAACCACTCTATCTACTGTCCATCAGTGTTTTGTCTATCTCTGACTAGGATTTATTAAACCTTTGGTAAGCAAATCTTCCCCTTCAAGAATTGGAGAGTCAATTGCTTCAAACAACAACAACAACAAAGCTGGAGTGGCCTCCCTTTGTCCTCAGGAACTAATAGCCTTCATTGCTGAATGTGATATTGTCATAGTCCCGGTACCTTTTGCTGAGAATTCGAGCTGTGATGTTGTGGTTGGCCTGACCGTAACCCTGCAATGAGAACAACAAAACAAATACAGTTGAAACTCGATACAGGGCTCCCTCCCTACAACGCTTCCCTCCTTACAACGATGCTTGCTGCTCTTTCCCCAAAGTAGACGAATGATGTCCAACCTATCACGGCTGCAATGTCGTCTGCTTAAAATTGTCGTCTGCTGTTTTTCTCAATGTTACATAATAGACTTTTTGATAAATGACGAGTGACAAACAGTTTGAACGCAGATCAGACACCGCGTTATGAGGCATCCGATCTTGATTCAAGCTGTTTGCAAATGTAAGCCAATTTCCCTCCCTATAACAACTCCCTCCGAACAACACACATTTTTTTTGTCTCCCATTGGATGTCGTTGTAGAGAGGGAGCGCTGCACTTCTAACTCGCTGAAATCGACCTAAAAAAAGAGAGTAAAGTACCAGTTAAAGTCTACTTTCAATCCGAATGACCGCTCAGCCGACTGTACATTTACCCCCTGATCATTGAGCCATCTTGCCTACAATATTGAGCACTGCTAACATATGGCGCTAAAGCAGCCGCAGTACCGGCTCAGACCCCCACAGGTACGCATTTTAACCCCTGGGTGGAGAGGAACAATTCGCGGTACATGTCTTGCTCAACGACATTCCTGTACAACATCAGGGATTCGGAAAAAATCCCCTAGTCAGACCGGTTGTCCGGCGGGGGATCGAACTCACGACCCCTAAATGGCAATTGATATGTTTAATTTCAATAAATCGATCTCGATTAAGTCTAAAATACCTGTATTTCAAAGTTAAAACGTGGCTATACCACGTTTTTAACTTTGAAATATGGTCATGTTCGAACAAACTGGAGTTCGAATTATCAAGTTTCAACTGTGTATCTCTTTGCATTTTGGGTATTTTTTCCCTCTGCAACAATTATTGTCATCAGTTACTGTTCTGAAAATCTTTTTTTTAAAGCTAGACTTACCTATTGTCCAATTACCAAATAGCCTGTGTCTAGTTTTGAAGTGGCCACTAAAAACAGGTTATCGGTAAAGTAGAATGGACACCTTATAAATAACCTTTAGTCTGCATTAACCCTTTACTCCAGGGGCCCGTTTTACTAAACTACTTACGCAAATTTTTTGCGTAAGTCAAAATTTTAAATTTTAATTTATATTTTTAATTATCACTTACATTTATGATCGAAAAATAAGAGTTAAACGATTTTGACTTACGCAAAAATTTTGCGTACGTTGTTTAGTAAAACAGGCCCCAGGGCTCCAGATAAGAAGGAGTAATCTGAAAAAATCCTACATTTTCTCACTAATTACAGCACCAAATCAATGAAATCCTATGGTGTTACTATTCATTAGAATTGTCTCACAGAGAAGATTCTAATGAGTAGTGAAACCATAGGGTTTAATGTAGAAATAAAGATTTTAGTTTTTGAAATACTCGCCTTATCTGTCACCCTGCTTTACTCTATTGCCCAATTTAAGTTTCTTAGACAAGTGACCACTTAAAGCAGACTGACAGTAAAGCAGAATGCGCCGTAAGGTACAATCTTATCTACTTTCAATCTTCTTTTAACCCTTTCCCACATAGCCTGTTTCTAGTATTGAATATAGGTGTCCTCTTAAAGCAGGTTGAAAGTAAAGCAGAATGCGCCTTAAGCGCATTCTGCTTTACTTTCAGCCTGCTTTAAGCTATCATCTGCTAGAATATAGAAACTATTTTGTATGATACATATTTATGATTGTATAAATTGGAACTATTTTCATCAGTGAAGGAATAAAATTAATGTGCTAAAAGGCGCTTCTATGGGGGAAAGGGTTAAGCTGCTAGAATATAGAAACCATTTCTTACAATATTCATGAATGTATAAATTAAACTATTTTCTGCAGTGGAGCAATATATTAAATGTATGGAGTAATGGATTAAGTACCTGTATTTACATTAACCCATAGCCTGTTTCTAGTTTTGAAATTAGGTGACCACTTAAAACAGGTTGAAAGTAAAGCATTCTGCTTCACTTTCAGCCTGCTTTAACCCATTAAGCCATACTGACTCATATTGACACATTGCGTAATAGTCTCATACTGACTCATTTTGACACACTTTAACCCTTTCCCACATAGCATATCTCTAGTATTGAATATAGGTGTCCACTTAAAGCAGGTTGAAAGTAAAGCAGAATGCTCTTTAAGCGCATTCTGCTTTACTTTCAGCCTGCTTTAAGCTATCATCTGCTAGAATATAGAAAATATTTTGTATGATACATATTCATGACTGTATAAATCGAACTATTTTCTTCAGTGAAGGAATAAACTTAATGCGCTAAAAGGCGCTTCTGTAAGGGAAAGGGTTAATGCAAGAATAAATAAAACAAGAGAGTTTCAGTTTGCCAGACATTTAACCCTTAGCCCGCCAAATAAATTGTCGTCTGCTATATTTCTCGTCTGCTTCAAGTTTCAAAGTGCTTCAAAGTTGCTCAAAATTGCTGAAAATGTTGTCCGAGTGTCAAACAGCTTGGATCCGGATGAGACGCCGAGTTACTCGGCGTCTCATCCGGATCCAAGCTGTTTGCATATGGAGCTATAGTTGTGAGTGGCAGGCTAAGGGTTAACATAAAGTGTTTCTTTAGATATCTCTGTGAACTTCACACATTGTGTATATAATGTGTTATATTATTTGTACAAACCTCTTGCATAAATACCTGGGCGAATAAACAATGATGTTGTGCTCTGTTCAGTTATTCCACCTAATAATGACTAAGCACATATTACCCCATAACCCTTTTCTACCACAGACCAATTTAAACAGCTTGAAAGGCACATTCTGCTTTATTTTCAGTCTGCTTCAAGCTACCATCATGCTAAGATATTAACAGTAAAAAATTATTATTATACATAATATTATTGATGACTGTGTACGGTCTAAATTTGCAAAATTACAGCTTTATACAGGGCTGCCATTTCTCCGGATTTTTCCTAAATCTTCATGTTTTTTTCTCTCAAGTACATGGTAGCTTAAAGCAGGCTGAAAGTAAAGCAGAATGCGCCTTAAGGCCCATTCTGCTTTACTTCCAGCCTGCTTTAAGCAGCCATGTGTCAACAAAACTAGAAACAGGCGATGGGTAAAGGTACGATTCGTGAAATCGCACTTGAAAAATGCAAATTTGGAAATCTTAAGATTTTTCATGTCAACTTATGGTAGCCCTGTTTATATGTCAAAGTATGTATAAGAAAAGTGCATAAAACCTGCAGGGGGGAGGGCGGCACATTTATGGAGTAAACGGATCAGTGGGGCCTAATCTGGGTCAAAACTGTTTGCACAGGTCTTCACTGTTAAAGAGGTCAACCACCTCCACAATCAGAAGCTATGCCAAATGTATGTATCACTGTGCCAGTTCTGTAAACAACGCTGGAGAAATGTCCTCAACTCAAAATGTCATCTGCTGGTATTCTGTCATGGACTCTTTTTTCTTTTACCCCATAACTAATTTCTAGTATTAAATACAGGTGACCACTTAACGCAGGTTGAAAATAAAGCAGAATACACCTTAAGGCACATTCTGCTTTACTTTCAGTCTGCTTTAAGCTACCATCTGCAAACAATTAAGGGCCACTATGGCCCTAAATCGCTCACCTGGTAACCATGTAACTATGTACACCGTGTGACCTAGTTTTTGACCGGGCATGACCCTCATTCTAACTTGACCTCGATTTCAATGAGACAAACATTTTGTTCAAGTTTCATGAAGATTCAATGAATTTTGTAGTCTCTAGAGTGTTAACGAGGTTTTTGGATGATTTGACCTAGTGACCTAGTTTTTTACAAGACATAAGCCACATTTGAACTTGACCTATATTTCATTGAGGCAAACCTTTTCATCAAGTTTTATGAAGATCAAATGAAATTTGTAGTCTCTAGAGTGTTAATAAGGTTTTTTCTATGATTCGACCTAGTGACCTAGTTTTTGACCGGACATGACCCACATTTTAACTTGACCTAGATTTCATTGAGGCAAACATTTTGATGAAGTTTCATGAAGATCCAATGAAAGTTGTAGTCTCTATAGAGTGTTAACAAGGTTTTTCGAAGATTTGACCTAGTGACCTAGTTTTTGACCGGACATGACCCACATTCGAACTTGGCCTAGATTTCATTGAGGCAATCATATTGATGAAGTTTTATGAAGATCCAATGAAATTTGTAGCCTCTAGAGTGTTAACAAGGTTTTTCGATAATTTGACCTAGTGACCTAGTTTTTAACCGGACATAACCCACATTCGAACTTGACCTAGATTTTATTAAGGCTAACATTTTGATGAAGTTTCATGAAGATTAAATGAAATTTGTAGTCTCTAGAGTGTTAACAAGGTTTTTCGAAGATTTGACTTAGTGACCTAGTTTTTGACCGGACATGACCCTCATTCAAACTTGGCCTAGATTTTATTGAGGCAATCATATTGATGAAGTTTCATGAAGATCCAATGAAATTTGTAGCCTCTAGAGTGTTAACAAGGTTTTTCGATAATTTGACCTTAAGTGACCTAGTTTTTGACCGGACATGACCCACATTCGAACTTGACCTAGATTTCATTTAGGCAAACATTGTGACCAAGTTTCATCAAGATCAAATGAGATTTGAACCTGCTAGAGTGTTAACGAACAATTGTGGACGGACGGACAGACAGACGACTGACATCCAGCGATCCTAAAAGCTCACCTTGGCACTACGTGCCAGGTGAGCTAAAAACTAAAGAATATGTCTTATATAATATGATACATATTCATGGCTGTATTGAAACTTTTTCCTTCAGTCGAGGAATAAATGAAATGTGCTAAAATGCGCGTCTATGGAAAGGGTTAACTCTTTGCTTGTTGGGTATTATTTCAGTCTGCAAAAAATTGTTGTCTGCTGTTGTTCTAAAAATAGAAGTTTAAAAATTTCTTCTCAATACAGGGTCAGATTGGCAGTTTTGATCCTGATGATCTCATCTGAATCCAGACTGTTTGCAAATCGAGGGCTTGGTGCAAAACTATTGTAACTCCTTCACAATTGTGAAGGAGTTACAATAGTTTTGCACCAAGCCCTCGAAATATAATAACCATTTTGCCATTAGCGTGCAAAGAGTCGAAGCAGACGACAATTGTTGCATGGTGTCTCATCTGGATCCAACTGTTTGCACAGATAATCATGATTCCGCCACTAGCCTGAAAGATTTAAAAGTCTTAATTTGCAGGAAATGGTCTAAATGGTCTGAGTGATAAAGAGATATAGATTTGTATTTTGTTAACATCCCTTTACTTTGAGACTGCTTTAAGCTGCCATGTGTTTGGACATGAAAAATATTTGTTACAGTGCATATTCATGATGGAATTATTTTGTAATCCCTGTTATTTTGACTTTTTAACTCTTTGAACCCTGGTCCCGCCTATAGGCGTCCTTTTCAAACAGTGTACATGTAAATAGTACACTTGTCCTGTGCAAACAGTGAAGACCCAGATCAGAGGGCTCCGAAAGAAGCCCTCTGATCAGGGTCTTCACTGTTTGTCATAATGCCAAACAGTGACAAAAACAACCCTTAAAAGTCAGAAATGGACTAGACTAAAATGGAAACTGGAATTGTTCATTTAAAGTTTCAGGGAGGAAAGAGTTAAAGATTAGTTGTTATAAACATATGGCAGCTTAACCCTTACACTGCCACGATTTCATCAGCTTTAAACAATTGTCGTTCTGCTTTATTCTCAAATTTAAATTTTGACATAAGAAATATAAAATTGAGTGTCAAACAGTTTTGAGACTGATCAGAGGCCGCAACATGCGATGTCTGATCAGGATCCAAACTATTTGCAAATAACCATTGTAGACTCTGGTTAAGGGGTTATTACTCTGAATGATGGGTAATTTTCGTCTGCAACAGTTAACTGTTGTCATCTGCTATAATATTGTTCTAAAAAATGATTTATTTTCTAAACTTCTTAACAAAACAGGGTCAGAATCTCATCATGATCCAAACTGTTTGTAATTTTATGTAACCATGGTTTCATGCTCAGTACTCTTAGGGTATGAATTTTCTCTCCCTATAACGAATCCCTCCAAACAACACACACAATCTGTGTCTCACATTGGTTGTTGTTGTAGAGAGGGAGCACTGTATTTTGAGATATAAACGCAGACTTTTTAAACCTGCACCATCCTTGCAGTGAAGGATTAAAGAAAGATCAAAATTCTAAAGAAAGATTTGGATTTACTGTCATCTGTCAGTAGCTAGTAAATGAAATATGCTGAAAATTCCATCTGCTAAAATTTCATTTTTGAGAAAAAGCATGTCTTCCCTGACAGTGAAACCCCTCTAAACCGGAACCCCTTAATACCGAAATTCTCTCTAAACCAGACAAAATCGTTGGTCCCATTTCCAACCCTTCTTTATTTAACACAGTTAGCCATAAAATATGCCCTTTGGGCCTTAAATTTATTCCTTCACCGAAAAGAATACATTCATGAATATGTATCAACAGAAATATTTTCTATATTCTAGCAGATTATAGCTTAAAGCAGGTTGAAAGTAAAGCAGAATGCGCCATAAGGTGCATTCTGCTTTACTTTTAACCTGCTGTAAGTGATCAGCTATCTTCTATACTAGAAACAAGCTATGGGTTAAAACCCGTCTAAACTGAAAATAGTTCCATTTTATACAGTGGTTATGGCATAAAAAAATTGGGAAATGGATTCATTTTTTTCCCCCACAGACAAAGTCATATTGACTGTATTAGCGAGTACTTTTGTTGTTTGAATTGGATGGAAGAATCTTGGGAGATAGCAGTCTTCCGGTGTTTGTCAAGATAATACAAATGGCCATATGAAACAGAAGCCCGGCCGTGTGGAATTCCAGATAAGTCAAATCTGGTTGGGAAGGCTCCATTTGCCATACACAGATAAACTGACAAGACCGCACCTCAACATGGCAAATATCACACCAAACATAAATTCCATTTATATATCAATTGAACAAATTCAACATTTGAGCAACAAATCCTATGGTGTGACTACTCATTAGAATCGTCTCAAAGAGATGATTCTAATGAGTAGTCACACCATAGGGTTTAAACAGAAATGAAGATTTTCGTTTTTGAAATACTCCCCTTAGCTGGAGCTCTGCATACACAGATAATCAGACAAGACTGAACCCCAACATGGCAAATATCGCATCAAACGTAAACTACATTTATATATCAATTGAACAATTTAAATCCAACATTTTCTAACTCATTTGAGTACCAAATCCTATGGTGTGACCACTCATTAGAGAAAGAGACGATTCTAATGAGTAGTCACACCATAGGGTTCAAAGCAGAAATGAAGATTTTAGTTTTTGAAATACTCCCCTTATCTGGAGCTCTGCATACACAGACAAACAGACAACATGGCAAATATCGCATCAAACATAAACTACATTTATATACTGAGCCAAAAAAGTTTAGTCATACATTATGGATGCAAACCACATCAGATCTGTGTAGTGCATTTTATTTCATATTGCCTAATGGCACAAACATTACATATCATCACAAGACAGAAAGTGATATCATCTGTGGCTTCACCATATGTATTAAGGGAGGTAAATCTTCTTTTATTTGTAATTAACTGCTTTACAAGTAATAAACGGGATGTCAGTCATGTTCTTCTCATGGAAGTTAGCAATAATGTTGAAAAAAGTAGCCAGCAACAAAAAGCTTTAAGTTTAGGAGAATCACTACTTAGAAGTTTGTGTACAATCAACCTTTGAAACTTGACAGGTTTTTTTTTCTTCAAATTATCTCCCTTTGCATTGAAAAAAAGAGGAAATTTTGAAAAAATAATACTTGAAAACTGATTATTGCAAGTCATGCCTTTCAATATTAACCTCTTAACCCATTAGCCCATAGCCTGTTTCTAGTTGTGAAGACAGATGACCACTTAAAGCAGGTTGAAAGTAAAGCAGAATGTGCCTTAAGGCACATTCTGCTTTACTTTCAGCCTGCTTTAAGCTACTATCTGCTAGAATATAGAAAATAATTACTGTCATACATATTCATATACATAAGTATAAATTGGAAATATTTCCTCAGAGAAGAAATAAATTAAAGTCGTAAAAAGGCGCATTTATGTGATAATGGGTTAAATGTGTGCTTTACTTTATTTTTTTCTGTACATACACAAAACAAGGAAAGTTGTCTATAGGAAATTCCATGTTGAACAACTAAACTCTTTTCGTTCAAAGGAAATATTTTCTATATTCTAGCAGGAGGTAGTTTAAAGCAGGCTGAAAGTAAACCAGAATGTGCCTAAAGGTCCAATCTGCTTAACTTTAACCTGCCTTAAGAGGTGACCAATCCTCAAAACTGAAATAGGCTATGGATAAAGGGTTAAGGCCCATTCTGCTTTACTTTTAGCATGCTTTAAGCTATTACCTGCTAGAATTCAGAAAATATTTCTCAAATTACAATTTTTTTACTGTATTAACCCATTACCCTAAAACTATGTCTTTTTAGGCCTTATATTTTTCACCTACTGAGGAAAATAGTTCCACGTCATACAGTCTTGAATATGTAACACTGGAAATATCTATACTTTATTCAAGCAGATATTTGCTTAAAGCAGGCTGAAAGTAAAGCAGAATGTGCCTTAAGGTGCATTCTGCATTCATTTCAACAAACATGCTTTAAGTAGCATCTTGTTTTCAAAACTATTGGGTAATGGGTTTGTTGGAAATATTTCTTTAGCTGAGAAAAAAATCAAATGTGCTAAAAGGCAATTCTTTTCTCTTTTTTTTTGCGGAGGGGGGGGGGGGGGGGGGGGGGGGGGGTCAACTAGATAAATGTTAACTCTTTGCATGGTATCAGGGGATATATCCGCCACAGAGATTTCCTTTGCAAGCAGTTTGGATCCAGATCCGACGCCATGTAACACGGCATCTCATCAGGATCCAAACTGTTTGACACTCTGACAATGTTATGAAAACAAATTTAGAAAATCGCAGACTACAACCTTTTCAGGTTGTAGGTATTAGATGAAAAAAATTACCCAGCATGCAAAGAGTTAAATACATCATAACATATGTCCTGTAACAAGATTAAAATTGGGCTTATCATTGATAGGAGCCAGTCCCTAGAAAAGCCAGAAATTCCACAGGCAGACCGCTGGAATGGTAAGAAAATTGGCAAACTTTAATGTTAATAACCACACAGTTAACATGTACAGTGCAATCTTTGCATGCTGGGTAATGTTTTCGTGGGCAACAATAATTTTCTTCTGCTACTGTACTGTTCTTATATAGAATTTTCGCAATTTCAAATCAGGGACAGAGTGTCAAACTGTTTGGATCCTGACTAGACGCTGCGTAAAGCTGTGTCTTATCAGGATCCAAACTGTTGAATGCTAGCATGTTAAAAGTAAAGATGTGTTCAGTAAAGAAATACCAATTTGGACAGACCCACACACTTACAGACTTTCCCTATATGCGCTTGCAATATCTCAACACAGGTGAAGTCAGTGCGAGCGCATGCGCTTTGCCACACTATAATTCATTCCAATGTGGTCACTACATAGCGACACAAATCAATTCAAAACTTTTCCCATACTAGACTGCAAATAACTTGTTTCTTTACTCTTTAAATCATTCTTACTGATAATAAATCTGATATCGTGATATTAAGTGTGTACTGTTTCCTGTTGGCAATGCGATGTACATGTACTTGCTTTGACAGACGGACACAATGTATATCGTTTACTTTCGGTTACAAAAATTACTTGTTTACCATGAAAACTTCTGTGTTTACAATAGAAACCATATATGAAAAGCAAGAAAATTACACAAACTTTAAAAGAAAAATTGTCTGTTTCTTGGTAAAATTTGGAATTCATAAACCCATTCTTCCTGTCTTTGAAAGGGGAGTAGTTTGGCCAAATTTTGAGACAGATCAATAGCAGTTGTCTTTCATGTCTTGCGAATATGGTCGACTGAAATTATGCAAGCAAGTTTGTAAGTGACACATACTGACTGACAGGTCAGCCACTACATGCTCTGATGACGTAGGCAAACAATTAAGATTGCGTGTTCAATAAACGCTGATGTCCCCGTGGCAGCCTTGACAATAAATACTGAATATTCCAAATTAGGTCAAGGTCAAGGCTTAATTGAGGTTGGGTAATATGGGTGAATTGGTATTGGTCCAAGACAACAACTGTTTATATATCAAAGCATTGTAGTCAGGAGTGTGTGTTGACGCAAGATAACACGGTAAAATCAAGTTAACCAAGACTTGAGCCCATTTAAAATATCTTAAGTTCAAATTAGGTAAAAGTCAAGATCAAAATCAAGGTTTGGTGATATTCGTATAGTGGAATGGTCCAAGACAACCACTGTACATGTATAGGTATCCAAGCATTGAAGTAACCTATGTTGACACCAGATGAAACAGTAAAATCGAGTTATAAAAGAAATGGCCCATTTACAATACTTTAAGTCCAAATTAGGTCAAGGTTAAGGTCAAAATGAAGGTTGGGTGATATTGGTATGGTCCAGACGAAACAGTAAAATCTAGTTAACCTGTTACTGATGGATGGACCGTCCACACTGATGGACAAGACAATCACTTTATGCCTCAGCATCTACGGATGCAGGGGATACCAATGTAAATATATGTTCAATATCCTAGCAAATAGTAACTTAAAGCAGGCTGTAAGTTAAGCAGAATGTGCCTACAGGCACATTCTGCTTTACTTTCAACCTGCTTTAAATGGCCACCTGTCTTCAAAACTAGAAACAGGCTATGGGGTAAAGGGTTAAGGAAAGCGTAAAAACATTCTTTAATTAAGTGGTTTTTAAAACTAGAAATAGGGCATAATGGCGCTAATGGGTTACGGAAAGCATAAAAACAGGGTAAAAAAACTTGACAATTTACAAATAATTATCTGATCTGGATAAAGTCTTTGGTGTATCAACTCAGCCCATTCAAAGACAGTATACCTGTACTTACATAAGAATGAAACCAGAGGGGGAAAAAAAGCTAGCCAGAGTTATTTACAGGTCTGACAAGCAGTTCATAAAGTTGGCATCAATTCAGATACAGGCCAACCTGAGCATTCTCAGTCAATTCACTAACGATACAAGTCATGGCAAAGTCTTAAGAAATTCGGGGAGCTGAATGTAGGACGAGAGTAATGCAGAAAGCTTCAAAAGGAACTGAGATTTCTGCATTACTTTTGATCTGTATAAAGCAGGAAATTTACTTAAGAATCAGGCAATGTTTGTACTTATGTAGCTGTGGTTTTATACAGGGTTAGACGGTACTGGCGCCTGTTTTTCACCACTAACATCAAAACAATGAATCTCTATCCTACACACTGTGAATACCTGTCTCCACTCCTACAACCCCCACAACCCTTTCACTACCAGGGTTCCAGATTAACCTGAACAAATCCAACATTATCTCACTCATTTCAGCACCAAATCCTATTGTGTTACTAATTATTAGAATCGTCTGGAAGAGACGATTCTAATAAGTAGTGACACCATAGGGTTTATTTAATACAGAAATAAAGATTTTAGGTTTTGAAATACTCCCCTTATTTGAAGCTCTGCACTACCCCTCAAACATGGCACTACCCCACAAAACATGGTATCCGCAGAGCTCCAGATAAGGGGAGTTTCCAAAAACTAAAATCTTTATTTCTGCATTAAACACTATGGTGTCACTACTCATTAGAATCGTCTCTTCGAGACGATTCTAATGAGTAGTGACACCATAGGGTTTGCTGCTGGAATGAGTGAGAAAATGTTGGATTTGTTCAGTTAGCTCCCTCTTATTCTGAGCCCTGCATCTTCTGAAACATTTATATACAAAATTTCTCATTTGCAGATATTTTCAATCTTAATAACTAACATCTCATTTAAGTAAGTGGGGCCCAATCTGGATCCAGTCTGTTTACCTAAGTCATCAAGACTTATTCCTAGCATTCAAAAGATCAACTCTGCACACCAGAGGCAAAATCATGATTACCTTAAAGTCCTTTGCAAACAGTTTGGATCCTAAATGAGACGCTGTGTAAAGCAGCATCTCATCAGGATACAAACTGTTACATTCTTAGACTAAAAATAAGACAATGTTTTGAAAAGAAATTAAGAAAATTCTATTTTTAGTACAGTAGCAGACGACAATTGTTGCAGACACGGAAAACATTACCCAGCATTCAAAGAGTTAATGAACAAACGATATTTGTAAACAGTAAGGTGAATGGCATATCTTGAGTACACCAGTGTTTATGATTCCGCCCTTCAAACCATGAAAACCAACATTTAAATACATCTGTAAACAGTTTGGATCCAGATCAGGCCCAACTCAGGTTGGGCCTGATCTGGACCAAAGCTGTTTATAGCTCAAATCTTATTTTTGTAAAAGTTAAGAACATGAAACCAAGTAAAGAAATTTTAAGCAGATAACGTTTACAGCATCCTACAGAGATTCCATGTTGAAAGAATTAACCCCTATCATGCTTCGAGCCGCTTTGATAATATTTGCAAACAATTTTTGATCAAGGTCAGAAATCAAGTAACGTGGCCTCTGATTAGGATCCAAACTTTTTGTCCCTTAAAATTGCAATATTTCTCATTTAGAAAACGCATAGAAACTGATTTCGAGTTACTTCTTGTCCAATATTTCCAAAGCAGACAGGAATTCAGCAACAACCTTTAACTCTAATCATGCCAGCAAGGAGATATGTCCCACAGTGATTACCTTTAAAAACAGTTTGGATCCAGATGAGACGCCGCGTTACGCGGCGTCTCATCAGGATCCAAACTGTTTGACACACAGACCCTGCTTTGAAATCAATTGTAGAAAATTTTATTTTTAGAACAGCAGCAGACGACAAATTGCTGCAGACGAAAAAAATTACCCAGCATGCAACAGAGTTAAAACATGAAAAAGGTGAACAACCTTTACCCCTGAGCTAATGAGCCTGCTCCATACCTGCATGTTTTTGTCAGCCTGTCTCAGATAATACACAGTTTGAAGAAACCACTCCAAAGATGATCATGAAACTAGGGGCCATACAAGCTTACAAGGCTCCACATAATAAGAGGGAGTACACTGAACAAATCCAACATTTTTTCACTCATTTCAGCACCATTCCAATCCTATGGTGTGACTTAAGAAATAATAAATTCATACCAGTGTTTTATCGTGCAATCCAACACTTGTAGGAGTTGAGATGCGTAGTAACTTAATCACGAGGCCTTTAGGCCGAGTGGTTTAATTACAAGCATCTCAACTCCTACCCGTGTTCGATTGTTAGATAAAACACTGGTATTAATTTATTATTTCGATTCTAGAAGCAACGGCGCTACATTTCTTGGCGTACGCATTTTCGAAGCCAAATGACATCACGTTAGAACGTTTAGCGCGTGACCCGGCTGTACTTTTTCCTAGGTTTTATGAAAAAAAAACCATGGAAAAAACCACGGAGTATTCGGACGGTCATATTACAAAAACCTTGGAAAAAAGACGAGAAAACCTTAGAAAATACAAGACCTTGGTTTTTACATGGTTTGACAAAATACCTCGGAAAAGTTTACGAGGAATCCTTGTAAAATATTTAATTTCCAAGGTTTTCTCTAAAAACCACGGAAACAAAAAATCCTCGGAAAAGTTTACGTGGAATCCTTGTAAAATATTTAGGAAAAAACCATGGAAATATTAGAACCATTTTACGTGGTTTCGACAAAATACCATGGAAAAGTATATATATACGAGGAATAGTTAACTACTAGTGGGTGGGGTACCACATGCTTTTGTTTGTATCATGTAAATATCCAAAATATATTATGATCATGATAAAATTGTATTTATGTAAGTTATGTAACTTACCATGAATCTTTTGTCAGGAGTCTGAACTGGTTTGGAGTCTTTAATTTTTGCCACATTCACATTTTAAAGTATAGATAAACAGACAACTTAAATCTCTGACCTCTGATTGTTGTGAGCTGGTGTCCTGGGTGTGTATAATATTCACTGTTTTGTGAAACTTACAATTGTAGCAAATATTACTTATATTTATAATTCACTAAGTTGTACTTCCAAGGTTTTTCCGTGCTGGAAAATGTCTAAGTGCAATTTTTACGAGGTGCAAATTGTTTAAGTTATTATTTTACAAGGATTTTCCGTGCTAAAAAATGGTTAAGTTCTTATTTCCGAGATTGTTCCGTGTTTATTTTTGCCAAAGTCCAATTTTTCCGAGCTTTTGCCAAGGTTTTAAGAGTTTCCAAGGTTTTTTCTTGATATTTACGTGGTTTTTTTGTTCATAAGCATGCATAAACCATGGAAATTTTGGTGACTAAACAAAAACCTTGGAAATTGTTACGAATAACCATGGAACTTTTAGAATTCCATGTAAATTCCACGTAAATTATTCATATTCCATGGAAATTTTACACTGAACCTTGGAAAAAGTACAGCCGGGGAGTGTTCTACTGAAAATTCGTACACTGAGACGGTCCTTCTTCCCTAATATAGGGTATGGGCGAGGTGTGTTAGAATACTCATTAGAATCGTCTCTCCGAGATGATTCTAATGAGTAGTAACACCATAGGTTTTAATTCAGAAATAAAGATTTTAATTTTTGAAATTTTTGAAAAACTCCCTTTATCTAAAACCCTGATGCTTATAAAGTGTTTGAGACTAGTCTGATTTGATTTGATTTAATTTGCAATGATTTTACCTTGCTTTTAACAGTACATATCGCGATGTCCAACTAATTACAAGTGGAGGAAGACCCCAGATGCCCTTTATGCACTGTTTCAGGCACAAATTGGCAACTGGGTAGAACCACTGACCTTCCGCAAGCCAGCTGGAAGACTTCCTCACATGAAAAATTTGAATGGCCAGACCAGGATTCGAACCCACAGCAGTGAGGAGCCAATTGATGTTAGTCACAGTGACTAGACCAGGACCCCGAGATGAGTCTGAGATTGCTCTCAAGCTTATGAGTGGTCAGATGCTCAATGCTCAAATCTGACAAATCAAAAGCTTGAGAACAATTTCAGAATCAACTCAAACACTTTATAAGCATGGGGGCAGGACTCCAGATAATATAACCCATTAAGCCATACTGACTCATTTTGACTCATTGCGCAATAGCCTCATACTAACTCATTTTGACTCACTTTAATCAACTAGCATGCATTGAGGTGAGCACTGATAATTGTTAATCGCTTATGAGTTAATGGGATAAGAGGGAGTAAACAGAACAAATCCAACATTTTCTGACTCATGTCAGCACCAAATTCTATAGTGTTTCTACTCATTGAAATCGTCTCGAAGAGATGACTCTAATGAGTAGTGACACAATAGGGTTTAATGCAGACATAAAGATGTAAAGATGTTAGTTTTTGAAATAGCCCCATTATCAGAGGCCTGTGAAAATAGAGACAAGGTCACGCCTGTAAGATGAAGACTGCCTCAAAGCTGAATAAAATAAATGGTATTGTTGAACCAGAGCCATCGCAAGATGGCATGCTCGACTACTCCAGGTTTTTTTCGTTATTGGAAATTTGATAATTTTTAATTTCTAAGTATAAAATTTCTAATTTAATATATAAGGTAATTTCTAAGTCCATCAAGGGCCATAACTCACACTAAATGCAAACTAGAATAACCTGCCTTGATTGACTGCACTAGTGGCAAGGTTGTGGTGAAGTTATAATCCCATACAAGCAGCAGTTGCAGAGATATAAGCTTATTTCTAGGTTGCACAAAAAACCTTAACCAGAATTTCAAAGTCCATCAAGGGCCATAACTCACACTAAACAGCTTGAATCCAGATCAGACGCCGCGTAACGTGGTGTCCGATCTGGATTCAAGCTGTTTGTCACTCTTCAATAAATTTTTGTATCAAAATGTCCATTTTGTAACTTTGAGAAAAACAGCAGATGGCAATTTTAAGCAGACGACATTGCAGCCATGTAAAGGTTGGACACAATGTTGTCTTGTCTGGGAAAACAGCGGCAAGCGTTGATGTAAAGAGTGAGTCTTTGTTAGGAGGGCCGTTGAAGGGAGGGAGCACTGAAGTTTGAAAACTGAACAAGTTGGACAAACATTTAAATGTTTCATTTATGTGGACAGACAAGGGATGAACAGATGGATTGACAGAGGTAAACAGTATATTCCCCCTAATTAACTGTTGCAGCCTTATATGTAGTCTTTAACCCTTTCCCACATAGCATATCTCTAAGTATTGAATGTAGGTGTCCACTTAAAACAGGTTGAAAGTAAAGCAGAATGCGCTTTAAGCGCATTCTGCTTTGCTTTCAGCCTGCTTTAAGCTATCATCTGCTAGAATATAGAAAATATTTTGTTTCATACCTATTTATGAATGTATAAATTGGAACTATTTTCTTCAGGGCAAGAATAAACTGAATGCGCTAAAAGGCGCTTCTATGGGGGAAAGGGTTAATACAGTTGACAGATTAATGCAGGACAGAAGTGAAGCAGAAGCTTCTTGCATTATAAATTATTTACCTACCAATCAATTGTGTTCCATGGTAATTTAAAGTTTTTCTACAAAGAGTTTCCTTGATACAAACTGTGTAACAGTGTAGACCCTGATCAGATTGCTCATGCATGTCTGTCAGAATACTTAGGATCTTTACGGTACTAGCTTTACGTGTGAATACCCAAATATTTCTATCTTCTTCTGCTCAGGGTCTACACTGTTGATCAGAGTGTTCACTGTTTGACCAGGGTCTACATTATTTGCTCAGGGGCCCGTTTCATAAAACTTCGTACGACAAATGTTGTCGTAAGTCAAAACTTTAAAATACATTTAATTTCTAATTTCTCTATCTAATCCTGTCTTGTGACATCTCTTTGGAATCGTCTTTTCAAGACGATTCCAAAAAGATGTAACATGACAGGATTAGATGGAGAAATAAATAATAATTGAAACTTTTATAATCTGACTTACGACAACATTTGTCGTACGAAGTTTTATGAAACGGGCCCCAGGTCTGTATGTCAGAATACTAAGGATCATTAAGGTATAAGTTTTACCTGTTAACCAATTACCTCTTAAAAACGCCTCTATTTATTCCATCACTGAAGAAAATAGTTCCAATTTATACAGCCAAGAATATGTACCAGAAGAAATATTTTTTATATCCTTACAGATGGTAGCTTAAAGCAGGCTGAAAGTAAAGCAGAATGTGCCTTAAGGCACATTCTGCTTTACTTTCAACCTGCTTTAAGCGATCACCTGTTTTTAAAGCTAGAAAAAGGCTAAGAGGTAATGGGTTAATACCCAAATATTTCTATCTTCTGCTCAGGGTCTATACTGTTTGATCAGAGTGATCATTACGGTATTAGCTTTACCTGTGAATACCCGAATATTTCTATCTTCTTCTTGCCAGGGTCGTGGATTATTCTGCCCCCTCCTAAACACTCACAATCGAGCCCCACATCTTCTATGTCCGGTGCCACCATCTCAAAGATGTCAGCTGAGAAAATAAAGAGACAAAAATGTATTGATATCAAATAAATAGACAAAAATGTGTTCATAGTTCACTCTTCCAACACTAAATAACTCTTGTGGGTTATTAGGTTCCCTAACTTCCCTTGTTGGTCATTTTAGTTAACAAAACTTAAACCAGTCTACTTGGAAGTCTGGGTAGTTTAATCAATACTGCTCTAAATTAGCAAACAGTATAGACTCAGATCAGAGGGCTCCTATAGGAGCCCTCTGATCTGGGTCTACACTGTTTGTTAATGTAATGAGTATAATTATACAGGTGTTGAAAGAGCTAATCAAAGGATCATACTGATCTTGGAAATTGAGAAACATTACTTCATAAACAAGTCTTTTCACGACATAATTTATTCCTCCCCAGCAGCAAATAATTCCATGTTATACAGTCATGAATATGCACCATAAGAAATGTGTTATATCCTCTTGCAGTTGGTGCACATTCGATCATGACTGTAACATTTGAAACTTATTTTCTTCAGGATGAATAAATTAAAACACTGATTATAATATATTAATCTATAAAGCTATAACCTGTTAGCATACAACAATAATAATAATAATAATAATAAGGACTTTATTTACTGAGGCTACACATTTAGGCAAGCCCAATCTTCCATGTGGGCCTCAATATAGGAACTATTTACGAAGAATATTCATTTACTGCTGCAAAGGGGGGGGGATTATTTCTTTGACACAACCAAGATACCGGTTTTTATTTACCTGGCAAGTTCAATAGAAAGGGAGGGTGACACTTGGACAAGACAAGAGAAAGGAAGGATACGTATCAAGCGCCAATCTTCGACTATGAACAGGGACGAGGGGGCCTATACAAACTATCACGAGCCTATGACCCTGTTTTCGCTGCTCACATGAATTGTGCAGTGGCGGAAATAGCCAAAGATGACCAGTTAGTCAGTGCTTTGAGGAAGGACATAGTCATGTCCGACACTGTCAGGTAAATAAATATCTTGGTTGTGTCAAAGAAAAAAAATAAATTCTACACATATTTTGAGTAGCTGTTTACAGGTTTTATTGTTCAATATTACACAATGACATGGGGGGTACGTCATTCCAAGAAGACTGGAATATGCACTAAACTACAGTTGGCATGGCAATCATAACTGATCTGTTTTGTCTGAAGACTCTTGTTCAATCTGCTACACAAAATATCAGTGAAACCTCGCCATTACAACTACTAAAACGAAGGCTAATTGACTGTATAACAGACAGGTGACATATTAAAGCAAGGTGACAGAAAAACAGAAAGCTCCTAAAGGAGCTTTCTGTTTTACTGTCATCTTGCTTTAAGCATTCATCTATTGTAAACACCTAATAATTGTCTCTTAATTATTTGCAAAACCTCTTTATTATAACCACTAAAATGAAGGCTAATTGATTGTGTAACAGACAGTCGACAGCTTAAAGCAAAGTGACAGTAAAACAGAAAGTTCCTAAAGCTCACCTTGCTTTATCCAGTCACCTGTCATAAACACCTAATTATTAACAATAATTTTGTGGTTGTAATAGGGAGGTGGTTATAATAGACAGGTGGTTGTAATAGAGAGGTTTTACTGTGTCTGCAATTCCCACTATAAACTTGCTTATCTAACACCACTGGAAGATAAATTGGTATTCTGTCTGCGATTTTGGCAAAACTTAACCTGCTAGCATAAACTCTTGGCAGACACTCTTTCTTTTCAATCTCCCTTTTTATACTGTTGAACTCCCATAATAATCTTGTACTTACTTAGATACCTCAGGCAAGGGCTCCAGATAACAGTGAGTAAACTCAAAACAAATCCAAAATTTTCTCACTCATTTCAGCACCAAATCCTATGGTGTTACTACTCATTAGAATCGTCTCTTTGAGACGATTCAAATGAGTAGTAACACCATAGGGTTTGATACATAAATTAAGATTTTAGTTTTTGAAACACTCCCCTTATCTGGAGCTCTGATAATCTCTTTGATAATTCATTTTAATTTACAACGAAGATAAAAATCTCCAAAAAGAGATTTAAAAGACAGTATAAAATAGTTATTAAATTGCTCTCATCTATCGTTTCGATCTCTACGGGCTTTTATCAAAGATAATCATGCACACATGCACGTCGCATTTTTCTTTCATGCATTCATCCAATTTTATTTTATGGCTGCTGTTTGCATGAAATAATAATAAAAATCTGATGTTTATTTTGAAATGATAATCTTTGACAAAGGCCTTTGAATGTCGAAATATCAGATAACAGCAATTTATTAATATTGTTTATTTTAGTATGATGAAGAATGGTCCCCCCCCCCCCCCCCCCTCAAACATACTCAGAGATCAAAGCTAAAATGTGGTTTAGCCACAGTATGTTTGGCATAAGTGAGCTTGAAATTTTGAATTTTCACTGAAGAAATACGAGTAAGTTTAATTTAAGCGAGTTCGAGTAATCGAGTTTCAACTGTATGTTTGTACAGATTTCAAGTGTTATAATTAACTCTTACAGGGCTTGGACAAAGTATACCCGTAGGGCTCCAGATAAGAGGGAGTTATTTCAACAAATCAAACATTTAATCACTCATTTCAGCACCAAATCCTATGGTGTTACTACTCATTTGAATCGTCTCGAAGAGACAATTCTAATGAGTAGTGACACCATAGGGTTTAATTCAGAAATAAAGACTTTTAAGTATTGAAAAACTACTCTTATCTGGTGCTCTTTTGCATATTTGACGGAGCCTTCTGATCAGGGTCTGCACTGTTTGTAAAGTATTAGAATTCTTTTACACAAACCTCTCAAAGAGTCAATATAAACTGGTCATTATTCAGAAAATGTTTCAAAAGTAGAAGTTCACTCCAATTTTGTGTGTTAAAGTAGCAGTTTACTCAAATGTTATGTGTTAAAATTATAGATCATTCATAAAGATATGTGCCAAAGTCAAAGTTCACCCATAATGTTGTGTGTTAAAGTTCACCCATAATGTTGTAAGTTATAGTTTACTTACAATGTTGTTATATAATAGCCAGAGTTATAATTCATTCACGATGTTGTTAGCCAAAGTTATAGTTCATTCATTGTTATATGCTAAAGTTATATTTCACTCACAATGTTTTGTGTCAGTTATAGTTCACTCACAATGATTTATGTGTCAAAGTTATATAGTTCACTCACAATGATTTGTGTCAATGTACTGCTGGAGTTCACTCAAATGTTATGTGTCAAAAGCAGCAGTTCTCTCAAATGCTGCATTCCAAAGTTATAGTTCATTCACATTATGGCTTGTGCCAAAGTTCACCCATAATGTTATGTGCCAAAAGAATACATGTAGTTCACTCACAATGTTGTGTGTCAAAGTTATAGTTCCCCCATAACATTATGTGCCAAAGTTATAGTTCACTTATAATGATTTGTGTCAGTTATAGTTCACTCTTAACATTATGTTTTTGAATAATAGTTCACTCACAATTTTTTGTGTCAAAGTTATAGGTCACTCAAAATGGTGTGTGTCAAAAGATATAGTTCACCCATAACCTTCTATGCCAAAGTTATAGTTAATTCACAATGTTGTGTGTCAAAGTTACATTTCACTTGTAACGTTGTGCGCCAAAATAGTAGGACAGGTCAGTACGTTGCAGGAACACTTATGTCCTTGTTCAACTCTTTCCATGCTAGTGGCAGCTAAATCCCACAGTGATTACCTTTGCAAACAGTTTGGATCCAGATGAGACGCCACATAATGCAGCTTCTCATCGGAATCCAAACTGTTTTACACTCTGATGTCTTTTTGAAAAGAAATTCAGAGAAATTCTATTTTTAGAACAATAGCAGATGACAATTATTGCAGACGACAAATATTACCCAGCATGCAAAGCCTTAAATTCAACAGCATCTGTCACTTGTATGTAAACATAGGATTGTCATTAATCCCTTCACTGCCTCAACTTGTTGCATGCTGGGTAATTTTTTTCATCTGCAACATTTGTCGTCTGCTATTGTTCTAAAAATAGATTTTTCTAAGTTACCTTTCAAAACATGGTTAGAGTGGCAAACAGTTTGGATCCTGATGAGATGCCGCGTTATGCGGCATCTCATCTGGATCCAAACTGTTTGCAAAGGCAATCACTGTGGCAGAATTAATACACCCGATACTAGCATGCAAAGAGTTTAGCTTGATGTACAATAGTTATTTGCTAACATTTTGGATCATGATCAGATGCTGCATAATGTGGTGTCTGATCAAAATAAAAAACTATTTGACACTCATTTCAATATTTTTTAAGTCACAATGCCTAAATCTTTAATTTGGGAAAAAAGAGCAGACAACATTTTTTTTAAAGGAGATAATGTCATAGCAGTGAAGGGATTATGTTAAATGTCTGCAGAGTAGGCAGTGTCAAAACTCGATAATACTGTAACCAACTCGCTTTAGTTCAAACATACCCATTATTACAAGGTTAATTTAAAACATGGCATAGCAGCGTTTTTTTGGGGGACCCGTTCCCAATTGAAAACAAGTTTTTTTCCCCCAAAATGAGCATTTCAGGGCACGATTTTTCCCCAAAATGAGCTTTTTACGACTCAATTTTTCCCCAAAATGATGTATTTTACGCAGTTTTAGGGCAAATTTTCCCAATTGGAGGGGTACCAACTCATTCCCAAAGTGGTGAAAAAAAACACTGCTTAGCCATGTTTAAACTTTAAAATACGGGCATATTGGACTTATATGAGATCTAGTTATCGAAATTAAACTTACGAAATACTGTTAAAGTCAATTTAAGGGAGTTCCAAGTATGTAACTTGAAGTTGAGTTTCGACTGCGGACTAGGTATTTGTCATCTGCTGTAATGCTTAACTCTTTCCTCCCTGAAACCTTAAATAGACAGTTCCAATTTCCATTTAAGTCTAATCCATTTCTGACTTCTAAGGGCTGTTTTTGTCAATGTTTGGCATTATGACAAACAGTGAAGACCCTGATCAGAGGGCTCCTGTAACGTATTTGCATAGGACAAGTGTTCTATTCACATGTACATCGTTTGCAAAGGACGCCAATATGCGGGACTAAGGTTCAAAGGGTTAAAGTTGATTGATTCAAATGCAATTATATCATCGGAGAATAGCACAGTTTGGATTCAGATGAGAGGCATTGTTTCTTGGCACGTAATCCATACTGCAAGTTGTTTCCAAAAGTTGCCAATTTTTGCCTGTAGCATGCTAAAGATGAACATGATCTAACACTTAAACCATATCAGTTCTAGTAGGTGAATTTGTAATATTTTAACCCTTAACTCTAAAAAAATTGCATGCTAGCTGCGGATAAGTACTATATATCTGCCAGTGATTGCCTAAGCAAACAGTTTGGATCCAGATGAGATGCCGCATAATGCGGCATCTCATCAGGATCCAAACTGTTTGATACTCTGACCATGTTTTGAAAAGAAATTTAGAAAATTCTGTTTTTAGAACAATAGCAGACGACAAATGATGCAGACGAAAAAAATTACCCAGCATGCAAAGAGTTAAACTGCTGGCACTGGCTGGCCATCCTTTTGAAACAACGAAAGCAAAATTTGGATCAGAAACAGAATTCCAGATAAGGGGAGTATTTCAAAAACTAAAATCTTTACTTCTGCATTAAATCCTATGTTGTTACTTCTTATCAGAATCGTCTCTGAAACAATTCCAATGAGTAGTGACAACAAACATTGTAGGATCTGGCTCAGAAAGAAGTGAGAAAATGATGGATTTGTTCAGTTTACTCTCCCTCTTATCTGGAGCTTTGAGAAGGAGTCCTCAGATAGTGGCTACCGTCCACTGTTTTACTATTTGTGGACAAATTCCTTGTACATCACTGTAATTTATCTTGTAATGGATGCGTTCATTTGACAAGTCAGCAATGGCAGGGTATAATAGCGGAACTCATAACAGGGCTCAATATAAGAGGGACTGAGGGAGTAGACTGAACAGATCCAACATCTCACTAGTCTTGTTTCAGCACCAAATTCTATGGTGTGACTACTCATTAGAACTGTCTCTTCCAGATGATTCTAATGAGTAGTGACACAATAGGGTTTTACTCAGAAATAAAAATTTTAATTTTTGAAATACTCCCCTTATCTGAAGGTCTGCAATAGCAGGTCAGCAATGCCAGGGTATAATAGTAGAAATCATAAGCCTGACAATTCCTGCATATTTGTGGACTCATTTCACCAAATCCTACGGTGTGACTGCTAAAGATTCTAATGAGTAGTGACACCAAACGGTTTAACTCAGAAATAAAGATTTTAGTTTTTGAAATACTCCCTTTATCTGAAGACCTGTAATAACAGGACAGCAATGCTAAATGAGGTACCCTCATTAAATAAAGTCATATATTCATTCATGCCAGTGTATAAAAGTAGGAATCAACCTCTTTTTTTATCCCCAAGAATGTCACATTACCGAAATCTATAAGCTGGTCACCAAAATTAGGTATGTAAAACTCTTTTGTCTCACAATCTGTTTTATGTGTTTTGGAGTTAAAATACAATTGATATCTTTTTAGCTTCTTTGTAAACGTCACGAAATGAAAAATTCTGTTAACGGCTTTTGAGGGTTTTGGAATTGCCCGATCAAAATTATGTGTGGAGGCTAATCCCGTCACCTTTATGATCTGACTTCGAACATATCTCGAACTCTGTTAGGTCAAAGATACCCGTATTTCAAAGTTAAAACGTGGCTAGGCCACGTTTTAACTTTGAAATACGGGTATGTACGACTTAATCGAGCATAAAATAATGCAATTCATGTGTCAACAAATCGAATAGTTCGAATTAAGCAAGTTCGAGATATCGAAGTTTTACTGTTATTAATTTGGATTACGTTTTCCTATTTCCTTAAAGCCATAAACACCTAGATATATCAACTCCATTCATTAGGTACAAAATTATTCAGATTAATTAAATTGGGCTCCAATTAAGACCTGGCTGTATTTTTAAACTAATAAAATGTAGATTTTATCTAAAGGTATTCGAGTCTGTCTTTCTCTGTACATCTACGTCTTTTAAAATTGCGAAAATCCATGCTAGCTAAAACATGTTTATTACTTGTAGATAAATATAGGAGCTTCTACTTTACCCAGTTTGAGATATCAAAGTTCGACTGTATTGGTATTTGTGATTTGTGACGGACTGACTAACAATAATAATTATTTAGTGCCGAAAGCTTTAACCCTTTCCCCCATAGAAGCGCCTTTTAGCGCATTCAGTTTATTCTTGCCCCGAAGAAAATAGTTCCAATTTATACATTCATAAATATGTATTATACGAAATATTTTCTATATTCTAGCAGATGATAGCTTAAAGCAGGCTGAAAGTAAAGCAGAATGCGCTTAAAGCGCATTCTGCTTTACTTTCAACCTGCTTTAAGTGGACACCTATATTCAATACTAGAGATATGCTATGTGGGAAAGGGTTAAACCAATTTCATTACCTCCTTGCACGCCAGCAGTGAAACAGTGAAACCGTAATTAACCCTTTCAACCCTACAGCCCACTGTAGAGATTACTGATTACATAATTATGCAAACAGTGTAGACCCTGATAGGAGCCGTGATCAGGGCCTACACTGTTTGATATTTTCGTTGGTTTTTGTTTGTTGCTATATCAAAATTGCAACAGTAGACTGGTTCAAAATTCTTGTACTAGAAGAGTCCAAAAGGATTTTAATACCCACAAGAGATCATATAGGGATGAAAGAGTAACGTGGCATCTCATCTTGATCCAAATAGTTTGACACCGTGACCGTGTTTTGAAACAAAATTTATAGACAATTCTAAATTTAGAACAGCAGCAACAAGAATAAGTAATTGTTCAAGAAGGAAAAAGTACCTAGCATTCACACTGTTAATCCTATTTTAGCCAGCTCAGCAGCTACCTTTCTTGCATTTTCAAACAATTCGGATCCAGATCAGATGTCAAGGAGCTTAATTGGCAACTGATCAGGATCAAAATTGTTTGCCAATGGCTTAAACCGTATAAATACTCTCCTTATATCTGGAGCCCTGATGACAAATAGTTTGGGATGCCAATTGGATGCCTATCTAAGCTACAAATACAAGGAAATTAAGTAAACTTTGCTTCTAAAATTATACACTGCATTCTATCAGCCAGAAGTCAGTTTAATGCACCTTGCAAAAAGCATTAAAGATCTTCTTATACTTTGGTTTTGTACTTTTTAAAAGCAGTATAATTTGACTTTGGAGTGTTTACGCTTTTTCAGACACTTAACATATATTGTTTTTCTTGCATTGAGATCAAATCTGTTTTTTATCGTTCATTTATTGTAGAATGGTTATTTATGAGGGATCAAGAAAAAAAATATCACGTTTTAACCCTTTCCCAGATAGAAGGCGACTTTTAGCGTATTTAATTTATTCCTCCGCTGAAGAAAATAGTCCCAGTTTATACCCTCATGAACAATTACCATTACAAATATTTTATATAGCCAAGCAGATTTTAGCTTAAAACAGGCTGAAAGTAAAGCAGAATGTGCTTTAAGTGGTCACTTGTCTTCAAAACTAGAAACAGGCTATGAGGTAAAGGGTTAACTCTTTTCTCCCTAAAACATTAAATGAACAATTCCTATTTCCATTTTGGTATAGTCCATTTCTGACTTTTAAGGGTTGTTTTTGTCAATGTTTGGCATTATTACAAACAGTGAAGACCCTGATCAGAGGGCTCCTTTCGGAGCCCTCTGATCTGGGTCTTCACTGTTTGCACAGGACAAGTGTACTTATAATTCACATGTACACTGTTTGAAAACGACGCCTATATGCGGGACTAGGGTTCAAAGGGTTAAGACAGGAATTTTAGTGTTTATGACAGGTGGCCTTTTATGGCTTTAATTTATTCCTCCACTACAGAAATTAAATACCACTTTATCCCTTTCCCCCATAGAAGCTCCTTTTAGCGCATTCAGTTTATTCTTGCCCTGAAGAAAATAGTTCCAATTTATACATTCATAAATATGTATACCGGTAATACAAAACATTTTCTATATTCTAGCAGATGATAGCTTAAAGCAGGCTGAAAGTAAAGCAGAATGCGCTGAAAGCGCATTCTGCTTTACTTTCAACCTGTTTTAAGTGGACACCTACATTCAATACTAGAGATATGCTATGTGGGAAAGGGTTATACAGTTATGAATGAATATGTAACCATTAGAAATATTTTTCATAATCCTTGCAGATGGTTCCAAAGCTTAAAGCAGGCTGAATACATGGTGAAGCAGATTGCTCCTTTAACCCATTGCCCCATTGCCTGTTTTTACTTTTGAAAATAGGTGACCACTTAAAGCAGGTTGAAAGTAAAGCAGAATGTGCCTCAAGGCGCATTCTGCTTTACTTTCAGCTTGCTTTAAGCTATCATGTTCTAGTAAACAGATTTTTTTCTTATCACCCTTTTTGATGACTGTATAAATTGGAACTATTTCCTTAGTGGAGAAATAAAATAAAGGAGTAAAAAGACGTATTTATGGGATAATGAGTCAAGCAGCAGTCTGACTTTGATTCTAAAATTGGGGATAGGTTTAAAGGTGCATTAACTCTTTCCTCCCTGAAACTTTAAATGGACAATTCCAGTTTCCATTTTAGTCTAGTCCTTTTCAAACAGTGTACATGTGAATAGTACACTTGTCCTATGCAAACAGTGAAGACCCAGATCAGAGGGCTCCGAAAGCAGCCCTCTGATCAGGGTCTTCACTGTTTGTCATAATGCCAAACATTGACAAAAACAACCCTTAAAAGTCAGAAATGGACTAGACTCAAATGGAAACTGGAATTGTCCATTTAAAGTTTTAGGGAGGAAAGAGTTAAGGCTTTTAGTGGTCACCTGTTTTCAAAACTAGAAACAAACAATGGGCTAATGGGTTATACTGGTAAACTTTTGTCTGAACAAGATTCACTTTCTGCCTCATTTAAATCTTTGAGACAAAACTTGTATCAGGATCGACTCTTGGCTTGTTTTCTAGTTTGCATTGCACAATTTTCTACAATGTCAAATAACTAGAAGCTACAGTGTTCCCTCCCTACACTGGCCCTCCAAACAAGGTCTCTCTCAGGGCTCCAGATAAGGGGGAGTAAACTGCACAAATCCAACATTTTCTCCCTTATTTTAGCATCAAATCCTATGATGTTACTACTCATTAGAATCGTCTCTTCGAGACGATTCTAATGAGTAGTGACACCATAGGGTTTAAAGCAGAAATAAAGATTTTGTATTTTGAAATACCCTCCTTATCTAGAGCCCTGTCTCTTTAAAACGACCTTTTCAGCAGTTCCCTAAACAGGACAATTATGTCTAACCCTTTAATGCTGCAATATCATCTGTTTAAAATTGCCATCTGCTGTTTTTTTCTCAAAGTGACGTAATGGACATTCATCATCATCATCTTCAGTAATCGCCTCACTCTGCGAAGAGTATACACGCGATTTGGTTGAAAAATGGTCATGTGCAGCTACTGGCGGACTATGTATATCTTAAAAATCTTTTATATACAGACGATAAAAACTGGTTAAAATCGGACACTGATATCTACAGGGTGTGCCCCATAACAGCAACAGCGGTCTTGAAACCATCAAGTGTTGACTGGCTCACAGTTGGTTCCACAGGACAATGGTCACAGGGAAGAAGCTGGATTGGTAGGCAGACTTGGAGCATGATATCTGGGTGAACTGTTAATTATGTAGTCTAGAAGATCTTGAAAGTTTTGAATTTTGACAGGAAATAAATTAACGACGAGTGACAAACAGCTTGAATCTAGATCAGACGCTGCGTTACGCGGCGTCTGATATGGATTCAAGCTGTTTGCAAATGTAAGCTGATTTCCCTCCCTATAACAACTCCCTCCAAACAACACATAAATCTTTGTCTCCTATTGGGTGCTTTTGTAGAGAGGGAATACTGTGTAAGATTTTGATGAGACAGAAAGTGAATCTTGATCATTAACCCTTTCTCCTATAGAAGCGCCTTTCAGTGCATTCAGTTTCCTTATACGCTGAAGAAATAGTTCCAATTTATACAGTCATGAATATGTATCATAAGGAATATTTTCTTTATTCTAGCAGGTGGTAGCTTAAAGCAGACTGAAGGTAAAGAAGAATGCGCCTTAAAAATTAAGGCGCATTCTGCTTTACTTTCAACCTACTTTAAGTAGTCATCTATTTTCAAAACTTAAAACAGGCTAGGGGTAAAGGGTTAAGGCATAGCATGCTAAGGTAATTTCCCTCCCTATAACAACTCCTTCCGAACAACACACACAATCTTTGTCGCCCAGTGGGTGTCGTAGAGAGGGAGCACTGTATAAGATTTTGATGAGGCAGAAAGTGATCTTGATCATTAACTCTAGTATGCTAAGCCAATTTCCCTCCCTATAACAACTCCCTCTGAACAACACACACACAATCTTTGTCTCCCAGTGGGTGTCTTTGTAGAGAGGGAGCACTGTAAAGTACTCTTTGGACAGGTTTGTGTAGCTGATATGTGCTGAAGTGGAGAGAAATAATCACTTTCTAGGAAGGGATATTTCTGCCAGCTGGAATCCATTAGTCTACAGAAATTAGCAGGTGCTTAGCCTAAACTCATATTAACTCTTAGCATGCTAGCCGCGAAACCATGACAACCATTGCAAACGGTTTGAATCCTGATGAGACACCGCGTAACGCGGCGTCTCATCAGGATCCAAACTGTTTGACAAGCTGATCCTGTTTTGAAAAGATAAATTTGTAAATTCTATTTTTAAAATTAATGGTAACAGACGACAATTGATGCAGACAAAATTATTACCTAGCATGCAAAGAGTTAACCCACTAAGCTGCTGAGAGGGATTTGACTGACACTTACAACCAGTTTGGATCCAGATCAGAAGCAGAGCAACTTTAGTAGCTAAACTGTTCAGCATTCATTTTCAAGTTTCTTGGGTCAAAATGCCTCAATCTTTGCCCGGAATTGTGATTATTTGACTATTTGTGCAAACAGTTTCGATCCAGGTGAGACACTGCATAACACGGTGTTTCATCAGGATCAAAACTATTTCACAAGCTGACCCTATTTGAATAGAAAGTTTGAAAATTCTGTTTTAAGAACAGTAGCAGACGACAAATTGATGCAGACAAATTTTTTTTACCCAGCATGCAATTTAGTAAGAGTCTTAGAGCAGAACAAGGGTTAACTCTTTGCATGCTGGGTAATTTTTTTCATCTGCAACATTTTGTCGTCTGCTTTTTTTCTTAAAATAGCATTTTTTAAATTTCTTTTCAAAACATGTTTAGAGTGTCAAACAGTTTGGATCCTGATGAGACGCCGCATAAATCTGGATCCAAATTGTTTGCAAAGGCAATCACTGTGGCAGATATATACGTGGCTAGCATGTATAGAGTTAACCCAGAGCACCAGATAAGGGTAGTTTTTCAAAAACTAAAATCTTTATTTCTGAATTAAACCCTATGGTGACACTGTTCGGCTCTAAATGACCTTTTTGTGTCGATGGGCCGTAAAACACCATTCATTCATTCATTCATTTTATGGTGACACTACTCATTAGAATCGTCTCTTCGAGACGATTCCAATGAGTAGTAACACCATAGGATTTGGTTCTAAAAAGAGTGAGAAAATGTTGGATTTGTTGAAATAACTACCTCTTATCTGGAGCCCTGTTAATAACCCCAACATCAATGCTATCACCAACAGTAAATTCATACAATGACCCCAACTCATAAGAAGGCCATGATATCTGTGATTAGGACAGCACTTACAGGTGGTTGCTTAATCCATTACACCATAAATATGCCTTTTTACCCCTTAAATATATTCCTTTACTGAAGAATATAGTTCCAATTTATACTGTCACAAATTAAAATCATGAGAAATGTTTTTTATAATTTAGCAGAAAATAGCTTAATTAAAGCAGGCTGAAAGTAAAGCAGAATGTGCCTTAACCCTTTACCTGATAGAAGCGCCTTTTAGCGTATTTAAATTTATCCCTCCGCCAAAGAAAATAGTTCAAGATTATACAGACATGAACATGTACAATTAGAAATATTACTTATAAACTAGCAAATACTGACTTAAAGCAGGTTGAAAGTAAAGCAGAATGCGCCTTAGGGCGCATTCTGCTTTACTTTCAATCTGCTTTAAATGGTCACTTGCCTTCAAATCTAGAAACAGGCTATGAGGTAAAGGGTTAAGACATTCTGATTTACTTTCAGCCTGCTTTAAGCTACCATCCGCACATAGAAAATATTCATAATGACCAATAGTTATGACTTTAAAAAGTGAAACTATTTTCTGAAATGTAGGGAATATATTCAAGGCCTATAAAGGCATTATTCTATTTATGGAATAATGGGTTAAGCATAAGCAGCAGGGCTGCCATATCTTCGGATTTTTCCGAAACATTCAGATTTTTCTTGATTTTTCCGGAACTTCGGATTTTTTCGGAAATCTTCGGGTATCTGCTGTAACTTTAAAATTTGGAAATTGCTTTTTACAAAGGAAACATTGATATGGATGTCAAACAGTTTAGATCCAGATCAGACGCCGCTTCATGCGGCGTCTGATATGGATCAAAACTGTTTGCACAATCATATTAGTGTTATAAAACATGGAAGCAAAAGGGTTAAAGGTATAATTCCTAAAATCGCCTCTGATAATTTGGAAATCTTTGGATTTTTATGAACAACTTACGGTAGCCCTGAAGCAGCCGACATTTTTTTTTGGTTTTCAATGATACCTATTCATAAGTTTCAACTGGCTACCTGGATGAATGCCCTAAGCGGATGAAATGAGATGGGTTTTCTCCAGTGATTAGGTATCCATGCAACACAATCATATTAATTCTTGTGAATGCTAGCGGTGAAACCATGACAACCTTTGCAAACAGCTTGGATCCTGATGAGACGCCGCGTTACGCCGCGTCTCATCAGGATCCAAACTGTTTGACACTCTGACCTTGCTATGAATTTTTTTTCGAAAAATGTATTTTTAGAACAGTAGCAGACAACAAGTATTGCAGACGGAAAATCATTACCCAGCATGCAAAGAGTTTAAAAGCTGTGATTTACCATTAGGAGTGTTTGGTGAGAATTGAGAGGAAGGGTGAGGAGTACAGGGCTCCAGATAAGACGGAGTAAACTGAACAAATCCAACATTTTCTCACTCATTTTAGTACCAAATCCTATGGTGTTACTACTCATTAGAATCGTCTCTTTGAGACGATTCTAACGAGTAGTGACTCCATAGGGTTTAATGCAGAAATAAAGATTTTAGTTTTTGTAAAAAAAACTCCCCTTACCGGTATCTGGAGCCTGAGAGCTGAAGAGGACTGTCATAGAAGTAGCTAGGTGTTGATTGATCAAATGGCTTCAAACCATTTATGATATTTGTAATAGAAGCAGGCACATCAGCTCATTATGGTGACAACATTAACTCTTTGCATCATTAACTCTTTGCATGCTGGGTATTTTGTTTTCGTCTGCAACATTTGTCGTCTGCTGGTGTTCTAAATATAGAACTTGCTGATTTTCTTTTTCAAAACATGGTCCGAGTGTCAAACTTTTTGGATCCTGATAAGACTCCGCGTTACGCGGCGTCTCATCTGGATTCAATCCGTTTACAATCACTGTGGCGGATATATCTGCAGCTATAGCACAGAGCACCAGATAAGGGTAGTTTTTCAAAAAATAAAATCTTTACTTCAGAATTAAACCCTATGGTGTCACTACTCATTAGAATCGTCTCTAAGAGACGATTCTAATGAGTATTAACACCATAGGATTTTATGCTGAGAAAATGTTTGATTTGTTGTAACAACTCCCTCTTATCTGGAGCCCTGAATTAGCATGCAAAGAGTCAAGTTGATAGTGTTTAACATGTCATTGTAATCATTATGATGACTGTGTTCGAAACAGTTAAAACCTTAACAACAGTAACCCCTCCCTCCCTCCAAAGCTTGTATTTGTAGTTTTGAAGACAGGTGACCACGTAACCCATCACCCCATAGCATGTTTCTAGTATTATTAAAGATGGGCGAACATTTCGAGCATATTGAAAGTACATGTAATGCTTTACTTTCAACCTGCTTTAAGCTACAATCTGCTAGGATAAAGAAAATATGTTTTATCTTAGATTATAAATCATGACTTTATAAAGTGAAACTATTTTCCCAAGTCACCTTGCTTTACTTTCAACCTGCTTTAAATGGTCACCTGTCTTCAAAACTGAGGTGTTTCTATGGAGTCACATGAACCTATCTGCTTGGAAATTCTGTGTAGTTAAATAGATAATGGTCTATATTAGCAAATAGTATAGGCCAAGATCAGAGGGGCTCCTAAAGACAGACAATAATGCAGAAATTTGCTTCTAGTCAGGGGCTTTCTGCAATATTGTCATCCTGAATAAAGCAAACAATGTTTATAACAGAATGTTCAATTGATATTTTAACTGTTTCATCATGGACCTATTTAAAATAAATCTCATTTCATTTGCAAACAGTGTAGAACCAGATCAGAGGCCTCCACTGTTTGCTACTTTAGAATGTGTTCTGCTTTACTTTCAACCTGCTTTAAGCACAACCTGCTAGCATAATTATAGAAAATATATTTTATAAACCATATTCATAGCTGTATAAATTGGACCTATTTTCTTCAGCAGAATGTGCCTTAACCTGATTTAAACTACCTAATTCTGCTAGAATAAAGAAAATATTTTTATATGGCACATATTCATGACTGAATAAAGTGAAACTATTTTCTTTAGTAGAGGAATAAATTAACAGGCGTAAAAAGGTGTATTAATGGGTGAAGGGTTTTGAAGCTTTTGAGATTTTGCATTGCTTCAAACGGGGTTATACTGTATACAAGGCTAACTGTCCTTGGGTCATTATTAAAGCATTGCAATGTTTGACAAACACTTGAAGAGCCAAATGGAACAACAATCAATGCTTGTTGACAGTTTTATGTGACTTTTAACTCTTTGCATGCTCGGGCTAACTTTTTGTCTGCAACAATTGTCGACTGCTACTGTACTGTGAAATTCTTTTTCAAAACAGAATAAGAGTGTCAAACAGTTTTGATGCGGCGTCTCATCTGGATCCAAACTGTTTGCACAGATAATCATGGTTCAGTCACTGGCGTGTTTAGAGTTATCCTTGCCATAGAAATGACGTCTGCAAACAGATTGGATCCAGATGAGATGCCGCGTAACGCGGCGTCTCATTAAGATCCAAACTGTTTGCTTAGTTCCGACACTGAATTTAAAAGAAATTTTGAATATTCTTATTTTAGAACGATAGCAGACGACAAATTGTTGCAGACGAAACAAGAAATATCTTTAAAAAAGATATTCCGTCGCAGGTTAAAGTTTTGTGTGGGGTACAGTGGAGAATCTGTTATTCTTTCCCGTTTAAACGCAAACGTACGCAAACGCAAAACACTAAAACGTAGAAAAGAACAACTTTTGGACAATTCTGATATTTCATGTTTATCTTGGTGGCAAACAGTTTGGAGCCTGATCAGACGCCGGGTTACACGGCGTCTGATCTGGCTCCAAATTGTTTGCACTGCAAATAATAGTTTTAGCGTAAACAGTTTTATTGGGAAATAATAACACATTCTCCACTGTACAGTATTCACTTAACCAGAGAGATTCTGACTTAACAGCTAAATTTAGAGCTTATCCACGCTAAATTTAGAAATGATGACATAGACTGCATCTCAATGTTTTGCCAGGTTTACACTCGCAAGATTGATGTGAAAAAATAACAGAACGCCAGTCTAGGCCATTGGCCGATAAGAGTACTGCATTTCAAGCACGTGATCATTGACCAGGATTTCTGATCATTCCTGATTGGTTAAATTGTTTCATAGAGTTGAGGTCAAAATACAAAACAGACCCGTCTGCGACGGGAAAAATTACCCAGCAATGCAAAGAGTTAACTGTCATAGTTCCCCACCCAGTCAATCACAGGCTGTGGCTGGAATTAATGTAAGTCTGTGTCTCCAACAAGTTCAATGCTTAACCCATTACCCCAAAGCCTATTTCTAGTTTTGGAGAAACATGACCAGTTACTGCAGGTTGAAAGTAAAGCAGAATGCGCCTTAAAGCAACCAGATGGTGTATTTGCAAAATGAAAAGAAAATACTCAAATAAAACCAAATGTGTAGCATTATCGTGCATCTGGCATAAGAAAAACATCCTTAAGAAAAAAATCTTCAAATCTTCAATTTTTTAGATATTTTCCATTCCTTTAGCCGTTGGGTCAAAAGAAGCGTTGTGTCAAAAGACGCAACAAAAATTGATCACGGGCTCGGACATAATTCAACCCAAGCCCAAGTATGTACTCTCCATCATTAGACACTGATATAATTTATATTGATCCAAAAGATCAGAATAGCCCGTGGTCGGATGGACTAAAGGGTTGACTTAAAGTTTGCTTTTTTGTCCCCGCATGCTGGGTCCAGGGTTCGAATACCACCAGAGCTCAATAATTTTTTTTTAAAGAAATGCATTTTTTAAACAGAATTTCTTATCCTGAACTAATTCTTACCCGTTTATATTAGCGTTTGACATATTTACAAATTAGTATTTTCAATGCCAAATCTGGTTGCGAGCCTCTTTAAGGCTCATTCTGCTTTACTTTCAGCCTGATTTAAGGTATCATCTGCTAGACTATAGAAAGTTTTTCTTATTCATGACTGCATAAATTGGAACTTTTTTTCTTCAGTGGAGGAATAAATTCAAGATGTAATAAGGCATATTTATTTGGTAAATGTGATGGCCGTTTTACCTCTTTCCTCACAATGTCACAAGATTAACCCTTTGAACCCTAGTCCCGCATATAGGCGTCATTTCAAACAGTGTACATGTGAATAGTACACTTGTCCTGTGCAAACAGTGAAGACCCAGATCAGAGGGCTCCAAAAGGAGCCCTCTGATCAGGGTCTTCACTGTTTGTCAGTATTGCCAAATTTGACAAAAACAACTCTTAAAAGCCAGAAATAGACTAGACAAAAATCGAAACTGGAATTGTCCATTTAAATTTGTTTCAGGGAGGAAAGAGTTAAGTCAGTGAAGCAATGGACTATAATGTCAAAAGATTAACCAATAAACACATAAACACGCCTTTTTATGCCTTTGATTTATTCCTCTACTTAATGAAATAGTTCCAATTTATACTGTTATAAAATAAGAATCATAAGAACTATTTTCTATATTCTAGCAGATAATAGCTTAAAGCAGACTGAAAGTAAAGCAGAATGTGCCTTAAGGCACATTCTGCTTTACTTTCAACCTGCTTTTAGTAGTCACCTGTCTTCAAAACTAGAAACAGGCTATGGGATAATGGGTCAACCCCTTTCCCCCATAGAAGCATCTTTGAGAAATAATTTGTTCTTCCAGAAAAAAAATTCCAATTTATACAGTAATAAACATGTACCATAAGAAATATATTCTACCCTATACATACCCTAGCAGATGGTAGCTTAAAGCAGGCTGAAAGTAAAGCCAAATGCACCTTTCAGCCTGTTGTAAGTGATCACCTGTCTTCAAAACTAAAAACAGGCCATGGCGTAAAGGATTTACCTGATTACTAATTTACTTGGAATCGTACATGTTTGTTTTTCATAGTAAAAGTGTACCTCATACCAGACAAAAAACAGGATAAATCTTAACCCATTACCCCATAGCCTGTTTCTAGTAATGAAGATAGGTGACCACTTAAAGCAGGTTGAAAGTAAAGCAGAATGTCCCTTAACCCTTTCCCCCATAGAAGTGCCTTTTAGCGCATTAAGTTTATTCCTTCACTGAAGAAAATAGTTCCAATTTATACAGTCATAAATATGTATCATACAAAATATTTTCTATATTCTAGCAGATGGTAGCTTAAAGCAGGCTGAAAGTAAAGCAGAATGCGCTTAAGGCGCATTCTGCTTTACTTTCAACCTGCTTTAAGTGGACACCTATATTCAATACTAGAAACAGGCTATGTGGGAAAGGGTTAAGACACATTTTGCTTTACTTTCAGTCTGCTTTAAGGTACCATCTGCTAAGATATAGAACATTTTTTTTGCTGTACATATTCTTGTCTGCATAAATTGGAGCTATTTTCTTCAGTGAAGTAATAAATTGGAGCTATTTTCTTCAGTGAAGTAATAAATTGGAGCTATTTTCTTCAGTGAAGTAATAAATTGGAGCTATTTTCTTCAGTGATAAATGGGAGCTATTTTCTTCAGTGAAGTAATAAATTGGAGCTATTTTCTTCAGTGAAGTAATAAATTGGAGCTATTTTCTTCAGTGAAGTAATAAATTGGAGCTATTTTCTTCAGTGAAGTAATAAATTGGAGCTATTTTCTTCAGTGAAGTAATAAATTGGAGCTATTTTCTTCAGTGAAGTAATCAATCGGAGCTATTTTCTTCAGTGAAATAATAAATTGGAGCTATTTTCTTCAGTGAAGTAATAAATTGGAGCTTTTTTCTTCAGTAAAGTTATAAATTGGAGCTATTTTCTTCAGTGAAGTAATAAATTGGAGCTATTTTCTTCAGTGAAGTAATAAATTGGAGCTATTTTCTTCAGTGAAGTAATAAATTGGAGCTATTTTCTTCAGTGGAGAAATAAATTAAACACATTAACCCTTTCATGATCAAATTATTCGGGAGATTTTTACCCCTTCATCGCCTTATTGTCGTCTGCTTAAGTATTGTTGTCTGCAAGACACATTTCAAAGTTAGATTTAAGGTTGTATGACTTAATATGTATAGCTTAGAGAGTGTCAAACAGTTTGGGTCCTGATCAGATGCCTCATAAGCCTTACGCGACGTCTGATCAGGATCCAAACTGATTACAAAGGTATAATCACCATTTGACTGCTAGCATGGTGCAAGGAACTAAGTGATTTAATCGCAGCTGTCAACAGTATTGAAAAATGCAGATTTTGTTAAATCTCTGTCAGACTCGGATGTATAAGACTCAATGATTTTTTTCAATCCTTAAGAATATTCAGGGCTCCAGATAAGAAGGAAAACTGAACAAATTCAACATTTTCTCACTTATTTTAAAACCAAATCCTATGGTGTTACCACTCATTAGAATTGTCTCAAAGAGACGATTCTAACGAGTTGTGACACCATAGGGTTTAAAGCAGAAATAAAGATTTTAGTTTTTGAAACACTCCCCCTATCTGGAGTCCTGGAATATATCATTCGACCTTTTCCATCTCATAATGTCCAACATCATATTCCGATAGCCTGACTGGTGATGTGTATTGACAGTTTTAGTGATAGTTTTGACAGGTGAATAAATGCATACCAGACTACTTTCAACAACTTCCTGTTTTCATCATCTGCTAGTCACTAGAAATTTGCAAACAGCTTAGATAAGCTTAGATATTTTCAGCTAAAATGGCTTTATTATGCGTTTAAATTACTGAAGAAAATAGTTCAACTTTATAAAGTCGTGAAAATTAATGCTCAAAAAGATGGATGAATGAGTTGGATTTTACAGTACCAAGACACAAAATTAAATAGGTCATGAGATGATGATGATTTCAGGAAGAAGATTTCTGTTAATCTCTATCGTTGACACGATTTTAATGACTAGTAACACCATCGGATTTGGTGCTAAAATGAGTGTGAAATTATTGGAAATATTCAATTAACCCACTCTTAACTCTTTGCATGCTGGGTAATATTTTCATCAGCAGCAATTTGTCGTCTGCTATCGTTCTAAAAATAGATTTTATCTCAATTTCTTTTCAAAACATCATCTGGACCAAAACTGTTTGCAAAGGCAATCACTTTGGCAGATATATCCACCGCTAGCGTGCAAATAGTAAACCCACTCTTATTAAAATTATGGAGCCCTACAGTCATTGTGTTAAT
This sequence comes from Gari tellinella, assembly GCA_922989275.2. Classification (NCBI taxonomy): domain Eukaryota; kingdom Metazoa; phylum Mollusca; class Bivalvia; order Cardiida; family Psammobiidae; genus Gari; species Gari tellinella. The sequence goes on along the minus strand of OV277865.1, from coordinate 72,720,891 downwards.
GTGTCTCTCAGCAGAGCCTGGCCTGACAGTTGTTTATTCCATAGCAACGCTTTGCATGCTGGGTAAAAATTTTTTATTTCCTCTGCAACAATTGTCGTCTGCTACTATTCTAAAATTAGATTTTATTTCTAAATTTCTTTTCAAAATAGAGACAGTGTCAAACAGTTTGGATCTCGATGAGACGCCGCGCCACGCGGCGTCTCATCTGGATCCAAACTGTTTGCAAAGGTAATCACTGTAGGAGATAATTATTCGCTGCTAGCAAGGTTAGAGTAAAGTGTGGCTCTCATTAGTACCAATTAGAAATAAATCAGAATTAACTCTTAGCATGCTAGGGGCCAAACCATGACAACCTTTGCAGAAGGTTTCGAAACTGATGATAAATTGCATTTCTGTATTGTGAGCCCTCCGTATAGATATAGACAGATTTATTTTGGTAAAAAGTGTACATAACATGGCAAAGCATAATTAAAGCAATCAATTAAGAGCCATGTAACCAAGGATAACACAAAAATGGAAAAATATTTTCCTTATTTCTCACTGTACTATACAGTTCTCCCTCTCTACAACAACACCCAATGGGAGACAAAATATTGTGCGTGTTGTTCAGAGGGAGGGCATTGGCTTATGTTTGCAAACAGCTTGAATCCAGATCAGACGCCACTAAACGCGGCGTCTGATCTGGATGCAAGCTGTTTGTCACTTGTCAATTATGTTGGGTTTTCTTTCTGTCAAAAAGTCAATAATGTAACTGTGAGAAAAACAGGGAATCGTTAGCGGGTTGTTGTGGGGAGGGAGCACTGTACACTGATTAGAAATGATCACAGAATGATAGCACCTCATCAATTAGAGTCATATTAACAACATGATAAATTAGATAAGACACTTAGAGGAGCGAGGAGAATGAGACACAGTCTCATATTCCAAAACATTATTCTTCACTCAGCCACTCCTAAACTCTTCAACATCATGTACAGTGGAGAAGACATATTCAAAGGAGAGCTCCCGAAACACCAAAACACGGTACATTTAATCGGTTTCATGCCCCGCATGAGCCCCACGGAGAGAAACACATGGCTTATCACCCATTTGGTCAGGTCAAACGTTTTAAATATATTTGTATTTTTCCTTATGCTATTGGACACAACTGCTAAATCAACTGAAGGAAAAATACAAATATATTTAAAACGTTTTATTTGACATAATACGCCCACTGGCAGCCTTTTATAGCATATCTGAGTACATCAAGGGCAGATAACTCTGTAGCGATAAATGAAATTAACCTCAAACTTAATTCAGCTTCAGATCTTGGTGTATATAACATTTGTGTGAAGTTTCATTAATATCCTTAAAACAGATTTCCAGAAAATATCTGGACAAGCCAAATGTGAACGTAGGGATGAACAGACGAACGGACAGGGCCAAGCCAATATAGGACCACTTTTAGAGGTGGGCAGAAAATAAATTTTTTTTGACAATTCTGGACATTCTTTTCAAACAGTTTTGAGCAAGATCCAGTACAGTAGCAGAAGGCAATTATTTTTGCAGATGAAAAAATTACTCAGCATGCAAAGAGAAAATTGATTTAAAAATAATAGCAGACATTTTGAGCAGGTTTAACTCTTTCCTCCCTGAAACTTTAAATGGAAAATTCCAGTTTCCATTTTAGTCTAGTCCATTTCTGACTTTTAAGGGATGTTTTGGTCAATGTTTGACATTGTGACAAACAGTGAAGAACCTGATCAGAGGGCTCCTTTCGGAGCCCTCTGATCAGGGTCTTCACTGTTTGCATAGGACAAGTGTACTATTCACATGTACACTGTTTGAAAAGCACGCCTATATGCGGGACTAGGGTTCAAAGAGTTAATGTCAGAGCATTAGTAGCTAGTGCAAACAGTTTACAGCTCTTTGTAAGTTGATATAGGCAGTTAACTTTTCTACATATAGGATATTACATGAGTGTTCATAATTTATTGGATTTATTAAACGAGTCTTTTCGAAAACGATAAAAACGAGGCTTTGCCGAGTTTTTATCGTTTTCTAAAACGATGAGTTTGATAAATCCAATAAATTATGAACACGAATGTTATATTCTTTTTATAACATAACCTAGAAATGTTATTTATCGCAGCCTTGGAGGTCAAGAGAATGCTAAGCGCGATATAAGTAGATCTATACAGGAAAAAAGTTGTTCCAAATTAACCCCGTTCACTAGCATAATGTTTATGTTGTAATATGTATTAATGACATTTTCATGTAGATCTAATATTGATTAATTACACCAAAAATCTATAAATTGAATCTACATGATGGAATGAAGACGTTGGAAATCGAACGCATAGAACGCATTTTAATGACGTCACAAGTAAACGAGTCGTGGCGTACCTCATTTGCATAGTTATATATGACATTTAAATAACGGGTGTTATTCAACGTTCACGCCGTCACTCTGTTATGTTATAAACCAATATACTCATTAGATTGCAGTGTTGAAAGAGGAAGCAAACTGTTACCCCGCATCTGATCTGGCTCCAAACTATTTGCAAATGAAAATGAAAGTTTGGCACAGACATATTAATTGTGAAAGAATAATTAACATCTTCCCATCATACTGAACAAATCCAATACTTTCTCAGTCATTTCAGCATCAAATCCTATTGTGTTACTGCTCATTGGAATCGTCTCTTCAAGCTGATTATAATGAGTAGTGACACCATAGGGTTTATTGCAGATATAAATATTTTTATTTTTTGAAATATTCCCCATTTGGAGCCTTGTTTTTCATCTTGAGAGAGGGAGGGGGGAGTGTAATGATGGAGTATGTCCAGGCAATCCACCTTGTCTAACAAGCCACTGGAAATCTCTCAAGGCTCTCTGATTAACCCTTTGCATGCTGGGTAATTTTTTTCCCCGTCTGCAACAACTGTTGTAGTCTGCCACTATTCTAAATAAACAATTTCAAAAATGGGGTCAGAGTGTCAAACAGTTTGGATCCTGATGAGACGCCGCTTAACGCGGCGTCTCATCAGGATCTAAACTGTTTGGCACTCAGTTATTTCCGTTTTTCTCCGTCTGCAACAAATGCCACTATTCTAAATAAACAATTTCTAAATTTCTTTTCAAAAACTTGGTCAGAGTGTCAAACAGTCTGGATATAGGCTCTGTGAAGCGGCGTCTCATCAGGATCCAAAACTGTTTGACACTCGGTTATCACCCTTTGCACCGCTAGCATGCTAAGAGTTAAAACAAACTTGTTATCGATTTTCTCCTCAATCAAAATCAAACTCTGTCAGAACAGAATCACTAACCAGTGGCTGTAGATGCCCAGTGTCCAGTCCTGCCCATCTATAAGTTCTTAGTGGACAAATTGTGTACACAGACTATCGATCAATAACCCTCTCACGGAACACCTACAGTTAGTGTCTGTGATAGAAATGACCTTAGCAGGAAGATTTGAAATTCACTGGCACTCGTATATAAACAAATACAGTAAATCCTCGCTATTACGACTACTAAAATGAAGGCTAATTGATTGTATAATAGAGATGTGAAAGCTTAAAGCAAGGTGACAGTGAAACAGAAAGCTCCTAAGGGAGCTTTCTGTTTCACTGTCACCTTGCTTTAAGCGGTCACCTATCGTATACACGCTAATAATTAACAAAATTTAGTAGTCGTAATAGAGAGGTTTTACTGTACATACAGTCTTCTCTTTTTCTCTCTCTCTGACACTGGTACATAAACAAATACAGTCCTCTCTCTCTCTCTCTCTCTCAAAATGACCTTAGCAAGAAGTTTTGAAATTCACTGGCACTGCTATGTAAACAAATACAGTCCTCTCTTTTTTCTCTCTCTCTGACACTGGTATATAAACAAATACATGTACAGTCCTCTCTTTCTCTCTCTCTCTCTCTCTCAATGACCGGAAGTTTTGAAATTCACTGGCACTGGTATATAAACAAATACAGACCTCCATAGCCATTGGGTCAAACCAACTAAATAAATATACAGTACTTATAACCTGCCGTATCCTTCGGTATCAACTAATTATGTCGTATAAAGCAGTGTGCTTGTTAAAGCAGGTTTTAGATATTTTTAAGCCATACTTTGATATTTCAAACTCGCTTTAGTTGCTTAACCCATTACCCCATAGCCTTTTTCTAGTTTTGAAGATAGGTGATCACCTAAAGCATCCTGCTTTAAGGCACCATTTGCCAGGATATAGAAAATAATTATTTCTCATGAATTCGAGCCTTCAGTGTTCGAGAATACAGAGGTCTAAGAACAATAAGGATTATATAGAGAATAGAACTGGACCAAGAAACGAGTTTGAGATTCTAGTTTGTGTTCTAGATTTCAGAGTTCGAGATTTCGAAGTTCAATTGTATTTGTCTTTTCTCACTTTGAGCCCATAAATCTGGTATAACCATTATAATAATAAGAAGAATAATAATCTGTCTATAACATGGATAGAAATATAACAATACATGTAATAATAATCTGTCTATAACATGGATAACAAAATAACTATAGTAATAAAAATAATAATAATAATATGTCTATAACATGGATAACAAAATAACAATAATAATATGTCTATAGCATGGATAGCAAAGTAACAATAATAATAATAATCTGTCTAACAAGGATAGCAAAATAACAACAATAATAATAATTTATCTATAATATGGATAGCAAATTAATTATAATAATAATATGTCTACAACATGGTTAGCATGTTATGTACTAGCTGCTCTAGCGGGAAGTTTCAGCAGACTTTATTCCTACAGCTGACAACACTATCTTTGGTCCATTGAAGATCACTGCTACAGAGCTCCAGATAATAGGCCGTGAGCCGGAGGGGTTGGTTGGTACCAATCGGGTGAATAAGGTTCACTATGATTTTCGGAAAGATCAATGTGTGACTAGTTAAGAAATGTATGATAGCAGTAAAATCATGGCAGCTTTGTTGACATTTTAGGCATTTTTGTTACCCCACCCACCAAGTTTAACATTGCAAAAGGACCATCATTATCACAATCATACTTTTGGTAATGTATGAATTTTTATTGAAACATCATATTGAAAATGTATTGTAAAATGCCACTTGACATTATTGGAATTGTTTAAGTAATTTACTTTGGCAAAAAAGGCATATTTGTTACCCCACCCACCAAGTTTACCATTGTAAAAGGACCATCATGATAACAATCATACTTTTGGTAATGCATGCAAATTTATTGAAGTATCATATTGAAAATGTTTTGAAACATGTCATTAGACATTATTGAAATTGTTGAAGTAATTTACTCTAGCAAAAAAGGCATATTTGTTACCCCAACCAACAAGTTTAATATTGTGAAAGGACCATCATTATCACAATCATACTCTTGGTAGCGCATGCATTTTTATTGAAGTATCATTATAAAAATGTATTGTAACATGCAATTAGACATCATTGGAATTGTTGAAGTAATTTACTCTAGCAAAAAAAGCATTTTTGTTACCCCACCCACCAAGTTTAACATTGTAAAAGGACCATCATTATCACAATCATACATTTGGTCATGCATACGTTTTTCTGAAGCATCACATTAAAAAAGTATTGTAACATGCCATTAGGCATTATTGGAATTGTTTAAGTAATTTACTTAAGCGAAAACAATAAATTACGTCATCCTTTTCATAACGAAAAATCCCTGTTTTGACTCCTGGAATCTATTGATGCAGGTGGCATAATTAAAGTAATCGCCCTGTTCGTTCGTACGAAGTCAACCATATCTTAACATTTTATATAGCATGAAAACAGCTCACTAGAATGATTTTACACTTCTACAGTTGTTGCCTTGAACCATTCCCAGCTATTTTTGAGCTATTTCTTGGTAAAATAGATTTTACCGTTTCTCCAGAGTTATTATTTCTTTCTGGAATGATTTGATCATTGCATACTGAATACATTGAACCTTTCGAAATCCAGGAATATCACCAAAGCTTGGTTTGGCCTTGGACTTGACCTAATTTGGACCTCTAAAAAATTCAGAATAAACAGTACTGCTAAGGGTGCCTCCGGCGTTCTCTTAAAGCAGTAATATTCTAAGACATTGTTACTCTCTTCTTATGCTAAGGCTAATATTGTACAAATCCTTGACTCTGCAATTTTCAAATACACCTGCTAGCACATAACAGATGAAAAACAAATATTTCGGGTCAAAGTATTTAAGTTTAAAGGCAATCTATTGGCGTTATCTTACAAACCATTGACAACAGTGTTATGAAAATGTCTAAACATCTAGTCGGCATTGACGAATAATCAATGCATAACAACCACTGAAGTGTAGGTTGTAATTCTTATGTAAGAATACCAATTCTCACATTTCCTTCACTCTCAATGTTTTCAGCCTCTTCCAGTGGACGTTCTTCATCATCTGATTCTGTACTAGATGCCTGATTATCACAGTTGCACATGTTCGTACTATTCAAACCATAAGAAATGCATACACATTTAGGCAAAGTACATTTACTAGCACAGCTCCCCACTAGTAAGTCAAGCATCTACGTCGGATCTGTTTTCTATCCAGCAAGTCGTCTAATAGCTGATCAATCTCACCCTCTTTCACAACTTTCCATCCTCTTCCTACATGACTTGGACTATCATCGACTCCAAATAGCAGCCTTGCGGTTAGCTCTTAAAGTGTGCTTAACTAAAGAGTCCAGACATTTCCTATCTTGTTGTATTTCTGTGGGTTAATTGTCATACGGAATTGTTTCTCTTTGTTAGAACGAAAGTACCCCCTCTTCTAAGAACTAAAATTAAGGAAGACAGGTAGTTGGTTTTGATCTTATTTGCTGTTTTGCAAAGGACGAAATTAGTCAAAATCATCTGCGCGAAGTCATCGTCATCATCGCGTCTCATCATTTCCCCATCATTCACTGGCGCTTTATGACCCATTTTGTGGCGCAGTGCCGTAAACCAAAATGAATTAATCCATCCATCCAGGCATGAGGTGTAGCTGGTGGCGCTCTATCTTACCCTATGTGGTACATAATAAGCCGTACCGCTGAACATTCACTTTTGCTGATGACGCTTACAGGGTATAGAGCTGACGTTTATATCTCAAGTCTGTATATCAAAGCAGGAGGGGTACCCCTTTCCTATTCAACGTCTTGGAGCATTATTGAGCTTCAGCATTACCATTCATCAATTTCAGTGCGCGTGTTTTATTCTTACCAGCAAATGCGCTGACCGTGTCACAACATGTTAAGACATACATTCAATTCAGTGACTTGCAAACATCAGTGTCAATCGCGTCCTCAATTTTCAGGATATCATATATAACTTGTGCATGTCTTTGTCCAGCATTTCTTAAATATGTTCATTTGCTTCTTCTTGGCTGCTTCAAAGACCCTGTACCTCCTCGCATCCATTGTATTTTATTTTGAAGCATTTGATTTTAACGTAAGGTGCGATATTTTCCTCTATAACCTAGGGGCCTCCGTGGCCTAGTGGTATAGTCACTGTGACTTACATCACTAAGTTCCTCACCGCTGTGAGTTCGAATCCCAGTAGAGTCGTTCGGATTTCTCATGTGGGGAAGCCTTCCAGTTGGCTTACAGAAGGTCGATGGTTCTACCCAGTTGTCGATTTGTGTCTGAAACAGTGCATAAAGGACTTCTGGGGTCCTCCTCCACCTATAATTAGCTGGACGTCGCGATATGACTGAAATACTGTTGAAAGTGACGTAAACAAAATAATCAAATCAAATCCTCTGTAACCTTTGACTGTGCTCAGTTTTCATCCATTGATGCACCAGGAATGCTATAAGAATATTATTATTGACCGTATTGCTACAGAAGCGTCTCCCCTGTATACATCTATTCTATCACTGTCACTGCCGCCTCGAGTACCATCGATAGAATAGTGCTTGCGCAGCCACAAAAATGCATTGGTATCTTTTGACTTTCTATACGAGGTTCATACCGTCAATCACAGAGACATACTTTTTCGGGACACCTTCAGCTAAGCCAAGCGTTTTCTGTTAGCTCAATGCTAATGCAGCATTGTTTGATTTCTTAGCAAACCATTTGATGTTGAGAAAGACTATTGCCAAAGAGCAATAAGTAAAATAACGAAATTTATCTGGAGATTGCGTGTGTGTGCCATAACTATGATGCGACCGAACAAAAGAATTATCAGCTATAAGAACTGCCAGTCTTCCACTGGATTTCACTTTCATGCTGCTTGAGGTCTAAACTTTGTTGCTCTTTATTCCATCATGGTTGATCTCCTTTAAATTGTGCATACGAGCATTGACCAATTTCATCATTGACCAATCGCATGCGCACTCAGAAGGTATTTTGCGATGTCTCAAGGTACTGCATTAACGGTGGATATGCTAATCAGATCTTGATTTATTTCAAATGGGTTGAACCAGCCTCTTATTAGATATGTTACTTTAGTAACTTTTTCCTCGTATTTCTGCATTTGTGACCTTTTCAGCTGTGTGTGAGAGTTCTCGTGTTTCGTATCTTCAAGAATGTCTCTAAATTGGCTGATAGATGCACTGTTATATAGTAACGCTTGGTGGCACAAGTGTTCAAGCGGAAGTGTATGGTCCCAATGCGAGTTTGTGTGTCCTCATTGACAGTGATCTCTGTGGTAGTATCAAGGTAAACACAAGGTTGGGTGATATGTATAGATTATGAATGGTATAAGGCGACAACTGAATAATTATGTATCCAAGTATTTGAGTAAGCGGTGCTAGACGAAAAGATAAAATCTATTTAACCTTGACATAGCACATAAAACATATTCTTAGTCCACAATAAGGTCAAGGTCAATGCCAAATTAAGTTTTGTTGATACTCGTTGATTGGGAATTATCGAATGTAACAATTGTGCAAGTCTCAAAGCATTCTAATAAAAGTTATTACACGTAATGCTAGATGAAACGGTAAAATCTAGTTAACCAATAAATATCCCTTATTAAGATATTCTAAGTCCGAATTCAGTCACGGTCAAGGTCAAAATGGAAGTTGGGTGATATGGGTGAACTGAGAGTGATTCTAAGCCATAACTGTGAAAGTTTCATAGCATTCTACTAAGCGGTAATAATGCTAGACGATGCGGTAAAATCTAGTGAACCAATAAAACAGCCCTTATAACATATTTTAGTTCCAAATTCGGTGAAGGTCAAGGTCAAAACTGAGGTAAGGTGATATGGGTGAATTGGCAATGATCAAAAGCAGCAAGTATCAAATCATTCTTATATGCGGTATTGATGCTAGACGAAACAGTAAAATCTAGTTAACCAATAAACAACCCTAATAACATATTCGTAGACAAAATTCGGTCAAGGTCAATGTCAAACCGAGGTTGGATGATATGGTTGGATTGGGAATTACCCTAAACAACAACTGTTTAAGTACCAAAGCATTTTATTACACGGTGTTATTGCTACAAGAATCGGTAAAATATGTTTAACTCGTACGCACCGCCAGTAGGATCACTATATGCCATCCTCATCAAAAAACATTTGTCTAAAGGCATAAAAAGGTGATTTTTTCGTCAAAAAAAGTGGTGGAAATTTGTTTTTACCAAAGTTAAAACCTTTAATAATGTCAATAACATTTAATGGCATGTTTCAATGCCCGTTTTGATATTAGGCACCAATAAAAATGCATGCAGTACAAAAAGTACGATTGTGACAACAATGATCCTTTTACAACGTTAACTCGGTGGGTGGGGTAACAAAAATGCCTCAAAAGCCAACAAAGCTGCCATGAATTTACTGCTATCATACATTTCCTAAAAGCAGAGGGTTTGGGCTTCCTGAAAATCATAGTGAACCTTATTCACCCGAATGGTACCCGTACCTCAAATTTCAGGTGCCTGGCTCACGGCCTATAAGGGGAGTCTTTCGAATACGAAAATCTTTATTTCTGAAATAAACCCTATACTCATTAGAATCTCTGCTGAGTAGTAACACCATAGGATTTGATGCTAAAATGATTCAGAAAATTCTGAATTTTTTCAGTTTACTTCCTCTTATCTGGAGCTCTGCTGCTAGTTACATTATTGGCAGTCAGGGTGACTTTCCCAACTCTCTGAATGCTGGGTAAATTTTTATTGTCTGCTACAATTGTCGTCTGCTACAGTTCTAACAATAGAATTTTCTACATAGTTTTTCAAAATGGAAACAAAGTGTCAAACAGTTTGGATCCTGATGAGACGCTGTGTTATTTGGTGTCTCATCAGGATCCAAACTGCTAGAAAAGGGTACCATGTTTTTTTCTGCAAGCTTGCTGGTAAACAATCATTTTAACCCATTCCCCCATAGCCTATTTCTAGTTTTGAAGATAGGTGACCACTTAAAGCAGGTTGAAAAGAGAAACAGAATGTGCCTTAAGGCGCATTCTGCCTTACGTTCCACCTGCTTTAAGCTACCACCTGCAAGAAGATAGAAAATATATCTTACCATATATTTGTATGACTGCATAAAAAGAAACTAATTTCTTCAACGGTGGAATAAATCAAACGCGTAAAAAATGGGTAATGGGTTAACATGGTAAACAAAGTATGGATACCCTTGTTAACCCTTTCCCCAATAGAAACGCCTTTTAGCGTATTCAGTTTATTCCTCCGCTCAAGAAAATAGTTCCAATTTAATCCGTCATGAATATATAGTATAGGGAACATTTTCTATATTCTAGCACATGGAAGTTTAAAGCAGGCTGAAAGTAAAGCAGAATGCGCCTTATGGCGCATTCTGCTTTACTTTCAATCTGCTTTAAGTGGTCACATTTATTCAATACTAGAAATAGGCTATCAGGTAAAGGGTTAAAATGTTTGGATACAGATCAGGCCCCCATTTTTCGCAAACAATTCAGCAGACATCAAGACTTTTTCCCAGTAATAGTAAGTAAATGATATTGTGTTTTACCCCCATAAAATGCCTTTTTATGCCTTAAGTTTATTGCCCTACTCAAGAAAATATATAGTTTCAATTTATACAGTCATGAATATGTATCATAACATAATATATTTTATATTCTAGTGCAGGAATAAATAAGAGGTGTAAAAAGGTGTATTTATGGGGTAATGGGTTAAAACATGTTTGACTGTATTCTCTGATGTCATTTATTCAGCATTCAAGCAGGTATCTGTTAGAAGTTCTATTAAAGCTTTCTGAGTTTTAGTTTTATTCCAAATAAAGCAGCTAGCTGCTTTAATAGATGTTCATGACATTCCCCTTGATGCAGGGCTCCAGATAAGAGGGAGTAAACTGAACAAATCCAACATTTTCTCATTCATTTTCCCACTAAATCCTATAGTGTCACTACTCATTAGAATCGTCTATTCAAGACAATTCTAATGAGTAGTGACACCATAGGGTTTAATGCAGAAAAAAAGATTTTAGTTTTTGAAATACTCCCCTTATCTGGACCCCTGTTGATGTGTGACACGAAAGGTTGCACTGTCACAGAGTACCAGATAAGGGTAGTTTTTCAATAACTAAAATCTTTATTTCAGAATTAAACCCTATGGTGTCACTACTCATTAGAATCGTCTCGAAGAGACGATTCTAATGAGTAGTCACACTATAGGATTTGGCGCTGAATAAGTGAGAAAATGTTTGATTTGTTGAAATAACTCCCTCTTATCTGGAGCCCTGTCTGAGGTCATTTATTCAGCATTTAAACAGCTGTTCATTGAAAGTTCTACTAAAAGCTTTCTGAGTTTTACTTTTATTCCAAATAGCTAGCTGCTTTGATAGATGTTCATGACATTCCCCTTGATCATGATGCAGGGCTCCAGATAAGAGGGAGTAAACTGAACAAATCCAACATTTTCTCAATCATTTTCACACCATGCAAATCCTATAGTGTCACTACTCATTAGAATCGTCTCTTTGAGACGATTCTAATGAGTAGCGACACCATAAGGTTTAATGCAGAAATAAAGATTTTAGTTTTTGAAATACTCCCCTTATCTGCAGCCCTGTTGATGTGTGACAGGAGAGGTTGCACTGTCAACTACAGAGGTTTTTTTTCCTTCTTAATGGACGATACCCGGGAAAGGACCCGTTCCCAATTGACCAAGACCCAATCCCAATTAAAAGAAGAGACCTGGCAAAATGGTAAAAATAGTATTTTCAGTGAAAAAAAGAGAATTTCTGTTACTAGCATTAGCATTGGCTGTTGATATGAACTGCATACTTGCTACTTGATAAGTTAGATCAATATAGGCCTACATATATTAGGTAATTTCACGACTTATTCTTTTCCCAATTTGAATTTACGCGACAAGAAAAATTCCCAATCTGAGGGGTACCGGACCCGTTCCCAATTGGGTGAACAAAAAACGCTGAACCAGACAAACTTGTAAAACTGTAACGTGAAATACAGGTGGTTCTGTATGTACTTGGCTGGTAGCTCGACTGACACAGATGATGCATGGAACTGACAGCTATGTGTTGAAGCAGCACACCTATACCCTGAGAAAATACCCTGCTACTACATGGTACAATATCAAGAACAACTTGACAGTACAATTATACCCTGAGAAAATACCCTGTGACTACATGGAACAAAATCAAGAACAACTTGAAAATACAATTATACCCTGAGAAAATACCCTGTCACTACATTGAACAAAATACAATTATACCCTGAGAAAATACCCTGCTACTACATGGTACAATATCAAGAACAACTTGAAAATACAATTATACCCTGAGAAAATACCCTGTCACTACATGGTACAATATCAAGAACAACTTGACAGTACAATTATACCCTGAGAAAATACCCTGTGACTACATTGAACAAAATACAATTATACCCTGAGAAAATACCCTGTGACTACATGGTACAAAATCAAGAACAACTTGAAAATACAATTATACCCTGAGAAAATACCCTGTCACTACATGGTACAAAATCAAGAACAACTTGAAAATACAATTATACCCTGAGAAAATACCCTGTCACTACATGGTACAATATCAAGAACAACTTGAAAATTGCCAGGTTAAGCACAGTAGATAAGAGGAAGTAAACTGAACAAATCCAACATTTATTCACTCATTTCAGCACCAACTCTAACACCACACAAGTAACAACTCATTAGAATCATCTAAAAATAGTAGTGATACCATAGTAGGGTTTAGTACAGAAAAAAACGTTTTGATTGTTAAAAATACTCACATTATCTTAAGCCCTGTACAGTTTAAGTTTAAAGAATGTTACCATCTTGAAGCAGACACATTTGGATACTAAACAAGAGGCCCATGCGGGCCTAAATATCGCTCACCTGGATATGCAACAGACCCGAACCATTTCAGCAATATTGGTAAAGAACATCTAAAAGTGTCACTTCACAATGCTAAATATCAAAGCTCTTGCCATAATAGTTTAAGAGAATGAATGAATGGTGTTTTACGGCCCAAAAAGGTTATTTAGAGCCGAATAAATAATGACAATATTAAGTTGTATATTTCATAACAACCTGTGTAGCTGTACGTGTGCAGAGTTGTCAGTACAAGCGGAGAAAGGTGTCGTACAATATAGACAAGATAGCAATCAGTAGATTCTGAGGAGAGTGTTTCAAAATAATAAAACCTTTATTCCTGCATTTAACCCTATGGTGTCACTACTCATTAGAATCTTCTCGAAGAGACGATTCTAATGAGTAGTGACACCATAGGTTTTGGTGCTGAAATGTGAAAACTCCCTCTGGAGCTTTGTGTATTTAGTCTTTAGAATTTTACTGAGATGTTTGAAAAAAAAAAAAATTATTCCTGCATTTACACCTATGGTGTCACTACTCATTAGAATCGTCTGGAAGAGACGATTCTAATGAGTAGTGACACCATAGGTTTTGGTGCTGAAATGAGAATACTCACTCTGGAGCCCTGTGTATTTACAGTAGTCTAAAGAATGTTACCGTCTTGAAACAGACACAGTAAGATCATGAAAGTAAACACTCCTACAGATGCCATCTTCCGTACCTGATGAACATCATCAAACATCAGAGTGGGGAAGAGTTTCTTGTATATTTCATAACAACCTGTGTAGCTGTACGTGTGCAGAGTTGTCAGTACAAGCGGAGAAAGGTGTCGTACACTGTAGACAAGATAGCAATCAGAAGATATCTCCTGAGTAGAGTATGTAAAAATATAAAATCTTTATTCCTGCATTAAACCCTATGGTGTCACTACTCATTAGAATCGTCACGAAGAGACGATTCTAATGAGTAGTGACACCATAGGTTTTGGTGCTGAAATGAGAAAACTCCCTCTGGAGCCCTGTGTATTTAGTCTAAAGTCTTTAACTGTCTTGAAACAGACACAGTAAGATCATGAAAGTAAACACTCTTACAGGTGCCATCTTCCGTACCTGATGAACATCATCAAACGTCAGAGAGGGGAAGAGTTTCTTGTATATTTCATAACAACCTGTGTAGCTGTACGTGTGCAGAGTTGTCAGTACAAGCGGAGAAAGGTGTCATACAATGTAGACAAGATAGCAATCAGTAGATATCTCCTTTTTGATGTCTAAACCTGTTGTCTGCTGGAAATTGGGTCGGGGATATACAGCACATAACTTTACTCTTTGCATGTTGGGTAAATTATTTCGTCTACAACAATTGTTGACTACTATTGTTCTAACAATAGATTTTTACTAAATTTTGTTACAAAACAGTGTAACCTTTTCAAACAGTTTGGATCCTGATGAGACGCTGCGTTACACGGCATCTCATCTAGATCCAAACCTTTTGCACTGTGGGACGTATCCGCCGCTAGCAGGGTAAGAGTCAAGCAAGCTGCACCCACGAATAACTGAGGTAAATCAGATGTAACCCCATACCATGCTTGTGCTGAAATCGTGATCATAGTACACAAGTGTTCAACTGGTTTTCAGTGAAGAAACAGGAAACATCAGTCTCTTAACCCATTAACCATTAAATACTCCTTTTGACACCTACCGGTATGATTGTTTCCTCCACTGAAGGAAATAATTCCAATTTATACAGTTTTTTACACGTATAACAAAAATTATGTTTTATATTCTAGCAGATGGTTGCTTAAAACAGGCTGAAAGTAAAGTAGAATGTGCCTGAAGGCACATTCTACTTTATTTTCAACCTGCTTTAAGAGGTTACCCATCTTCAAAACTAGAAACAGGCCATGGAATAATGGGTTAAGATTCCTTAGTACTCAGTTAGATACAACTTTTTGCCATATTTAATTCATTCTTCCACAGAAGAAAATAATTTCATTTGTATAGTCATGAATATGTACCATAAGGAATACAAGTGTATTTTTTATATACATGTACTAGCATAATCATAGCTTAAAGCAGGCTGAAAATAAAGCAGAATGTGCCTTAAGGGGAATTCTGCTTTTTTTCCCCAGCCTGCTTTAAGAAGTCACCTATCTTCAAACCTAGGAACAGGCTATGGAGAAAAGAATTAACTTTTTTCCAAATTCATCATAGATAAGAGTGCTAATTGAATTCCTGGGGCCCGTTTCATAAAACTTCTTACGATAAATGTTGTCGTAAGTCAAATCTTTAAAGTGCATTTAATTTCCTATTTCTCTAACTTATCCTGTCTTGTGACATCTTTTTGGAATCGTCTTGAAAAGACGCTTCCAAAAAGATGTCACAAGACAGGATTAGATGGGGAAATAAATTATAATTGAGACTTATGTGACAGAGTTATAGATATGAAAATTATATTTCAAAAATTTATTAATATCAAAATAAGAAAAGATTATTTAGATCAAAAAGTTATGTATATGAATGATGATGTTAATTAGACCAGAGCCATTAGGTGGCCAGAATTCATTAAGTAATTATAGGAACTTCTGGCTAAAAGAGATTTGATTACAATGGCCCAGACATTATCTGCATGGGTCAATGTAGAGTCACAGTGCTTCCAGCTTGAAGCAAAGGACTACCTGTATAGGTGCGAAATTAATGGCACCTGTACGTAGGCCTTTGATGTAATAGAAAGCACAGATAGACCAAAGAAAGTTTGATTGGTCAATACCCTTAATTAATGGGTGTGGCTTGTTATAGTTGGTGTCGGTGAGATGTTTGAAGATATAGGCAGAGACTGTATAAGGCCAGAGATACACGACTCCCTTATTTCCTTCTTTCCCCATATAACAGGTGTCCGTTGAGAGGCAGTGACGTATGTCGATGCGGTCACGTGACCAGCACAGGTAATGACAGCGTCGCGATAAAGGGAAAAAATACACATATCGACCAGTTGACTTATAAATATTGACTTTGTTTCGTTTTTATACAATATTTTGTGATACTAATCGAGTGAAACCAAAATATGAGTTGTGGATTAAACCGAGAAAGTGTATTCCTGGCTCAAAGGAAGATACGTTGCTGCGTGGTTGCTGGTAAGTTCCAAAAAAATGAAGATCGATTCAATATCGTATTGCCGTAAACGCTTAAAACTTCAGTATGAACATTCAAACATGGATAAGAATGGATTATCCATGTAGTTCAAACGAAGATACAGTTTTGGCAAAATTTTCATGTCAATCTGTCCACGCATTTTGCTATCAATTAAATTTTATTGAGGCCACCAACTGGTGCTTCAATTGAAGATCGATGCAATATCGTCTTGCCGTAAACGCTTAAACTTCAGTTTGAACATTCAAACATGAATAAGAATGGGTTGTCCATGTAGCTCATATTAAAATACAGTTATGGCGAACTTTTCATGTCAATTTGTCCACGTATTTTGCTTTAAATTAAATTTTAATGAGGCCACCCACTGGTACTTCGATTGAAGATCGATGCAATACCGCCTTGTCGTAAACGCTTAAACAGCAGTTTGAACATTCAAACATGAATAAGAATGGGTTGTTCATGTAGCCCATATTAAGATACAGTTATGGCGAAATTTTCATGTCAATCTGTCCACGCATTTTGCTATAAATTAAATTTTAATGAGGCCACCCACTGGTACTTCGATTGAAGATCGATGCAATATCGCCTTGCCGTAAACGCTTAAACAGCAGTTTGAACATTCAAACATGAATAAGAATGGGTTGTCCATGTAGCTCATATTAAGATACAGTTATGGCGAAATTTTCATGTCAATCTGTCCACGCATTTTGCTATAACTTAAATTTTAATGAGGCCACCCATGGGTCCATTCACACCTTCGTGCAAACTGCCGTCACTTTTCATTGAATCGGCATTTTCCAAACACTAATTAACGTGTGTGCGATGCGCGGAGGGGTTAATTTATGCTCGGACTTTATTCTTATTATTCTGTTGTGTTAAACCTCGAAAAAGGGGCTTCTTTAAGGAATGTTTGTATTGTAAAATAACTGTAGACCGTATTAACGCAGCAACTGATAAGTAATTCCAAATATCGACTCTTTTCCCGATCGTCGCTAAAAGCTTATATAACTCGCGAGGACCTGTTCTCGCGAAATCTCGCTCAACGGTCTTGTATGTATAAATCAGTCGAGTCGTGTATCTCTGGCTTTATACAGTCTCTGATATAGGAAATCAGTTTAGTTAAGTTTGAAGTTCAGGTCAGTTTGGAAAGTAAGGAAAGATTAAGTAGGCAAGAGATACAGTTTAGGCACTTTAGAAATTGGTCACTAACACTTGAAAGTCGAAGTTTGAATTATTATAAAGAAAGTAAAGGAAATTAACTCTCACCAATGCCAAGCGAGTGATATTACATTAGAATTCCTATTTAGATAAGAAGTTGAAGAATTGTTGATCTTAGAAGTTATTAAAAGGGAAGAAAACTGATGACTTTATGATTAATAGAGACACCCCGGTGATACTTATATGATCTGACTTACGACAACATTTGTCGTACGAAGTTTTATGAAACGGGCCCAGGTATATCATACTATGTTTAAGACAGGTGACTGCTTACTTTAAGTATTGTAAGATGAAGACTAGAGGTGTGGGCTGTGTCTCTTTGGAGAGATGTCACAAGACAGGATTAGATGGAGAAATAAATAACAATTAATAATTTTAAAATCTGACTTACGACTATTTTCCTTGTTTTTCTTCCTTATGTAACTGGTACCCATAAACGGAGTCATTCCCAGGAGTATTGCCCAAACTGACAATTTTTCCCAATTTGTGGCAATAAAATTCCCAATTCAAAGAGTTTGGATCAAGCAAAGTTTGTTTTAAGCATCTTTAAAACAAATCCTACTAATGCCAGCTGAAGACCCATATCCTTACAGATGGTTTAATGGGACAATTAATTGCTAGCAGTCAAATTCAGTTTGAATTTTATATAGTTAAATGTTTGATAGGCAATGCAAGATTCCCAAATTGACTAAAAATGACGCAAATTTTTCCCAATTTGACTAAAAACAATGCAATTTTTTCCCAATTAGCTCGGAACCGGAGTCATTCCAAATTGGCCTAAGAAAAACCCTGATTTTGGTTGTATATATAAAACGGACCCCAGGTGTACTATGCTTTCAGCGACCATCCTTTCCTAGATAGAACTGTCAGATTTTAACCCTTTGTACCCTAGTCCCGCATATAGGCGTCATTTTCAAACAGTGTACATGTGAATGGTACACTTGTCTTGTGCAAACAGTGAAGACCCAGATCAGAGGGCTCCAAAAGGAGCCCTCTGATCAGGGTCTTCACTGTTTGTCATAATGCCAAACATTGACAAAAACAACCCTTAAAAGTCAGAAATGGACTAGACTAAAATGGAAACTTGAATTGTCCATTTAACGTTTCAGGGAGGAAAGAGTTAAGGCAGCTGGATACACATTTTCATGCATTTCATTTATTCTTCCCTTGAAGAAAATAGTCCCAATTTATAGTCAAGAACATGTACCAAAAGAAATACTCTCTATATCCTAAGAGATGGTAGCAATAAAATTAAAGCAGGCTGAAAATAAAAAGCAAAATACGCCTCAACCTGCTTTAAAATTAAGTTATCTCCTGTCTTCAGAACTAGAAACAAGCTATGGAGTAAAGGGATAACATAAAGTAGTGAAGCTCTAGATTGCTCACCCAGAAAATCACTCCTTATCACTTTGCATGCTGGGCAATTTTTTTGTCTGCATCAAGTATCATCTGCTACTGTTCTAAAAATAGAATTTTCAAAATTTCTTTACAAAACAGGATCAGAGTGTCAACAGTTTGGACCATGATAAGACGCCAAAGTATGTGGTGTCTTATCAGAATCCAAACTGTTTGCAAAGCTGATCAAATGATTTCACCGCTAGCATGGTAAGAGCTTGGCTAGAGCAGGTCAATGCCCTTCACTGTACAGTAAAACCTCTCTTACTACCACTATTTTTACTGCTACTCTATTACTACCACTAAACAGGAAGGCTAATTGGTTGTATAAAAGACAGGTGACCGTGATTGCTTGCTTAACCCTTTACCCCATAGCCTGTTTCTAGTTTTGAAGACAGGTGACTACTTAACTCTTTCCTCCCTAAAACTTTAAATGGACAATTCCAGTTTCCATTTTAGTCTAGTCCATTTCTGACTTTTAAGGGTTGTTTTTGTCAATGTTTGGCATTATGACAAACAGTGAAGACCCTGATCAGAGGGCTCCTTTCGGAGCCCTCTGATCTGGGTCTTCACTGTTTGCATAGGACAAGTGTTCTTTTCACATGTACACTGTCTGAAAAGGACGCATATATGCGGGACTAGGGTTCAAAGGGTTAAAGCAGGTTGAAACTTGAAAGTAAAGCAGAATGCACCTAAAGGCTCATTATGCTTTCCTTTCAGCCTGCTTTAACCTTCTATCTGCTAGTACAGAGAAAATATTTCTTATGTTACACATTTATGACTGTGTTGTAAAACTGGAGTTGACCCGACATGCTAGAGCAGATTTCTGCTCAGTTAGCAAATTGCTTATTTTGATTCTTAAGACTTGTAGACCAAATATAGTTGTAATTTTGGTCACGGTAGCTGCGAGATAAGTTTCCGCAACTACCGGTGCATATATTTTAGGTTGATATTGCATTTTTAGTGTTTTAATAGAGATTTTCTATCTTGGCCATTTTCTACTATATAACCATATAGAGGAAATTGGCTCAGGTGTGAAATCTTATTAAATAAACATGAATTCAGTAGAAACTCAGCCTGATTAGGCATTTATACTTTATTTCTACCTTTTCTAATAGTTTTTGGTGGATGACATTGTTTGGATCCTGAGTTACCTGCTCAAATGTAGATCTGTTTACATTTGACAGGTGACCCAAGTCTCCCATTCAGACTCTAATAAATGCAATATCTCCTTGTACAGTGATATTTGTCACACATTTAAATGCCTACTATGTAGACTTTTATTGTCTTAATGTTTTTCACATGTTCATTTTGTTGAATAGGGCCAGGTAATGCTGTAATTTAGATATATTGTGTTGAGGAGCTAGATCCTTAGTAAAGATAGGCATTCAAAATGGCCGCCAGCTGAAAAAGCAATGATTTGCTCTTACAATTGGGGCTTTATCTCTGTCAATAAATTACTATAAATTCTAGATTTATACTCATAATATGTCTAAAGGTTTGAACTTTATGATAGATATATTTAGGGAACTTGATGAATTAGTATTTTTGTGTATTTGATGATTTTCGGCTGATATCTGGGTCTAGAAATTCTAGACCCTTCACTGCTCATATTTTGAAACATCACTTATATATTGTATTTGGCCACTCTGAATATAGATTTGATAGTTTTGATTTAATAGCTGTTATTTGAGCTACTTTTTAGTAATTTAGAATGTGTCTTTATAATAAGTAATTATTTTGTATTTAGCCCTTAAAACAGGAAGGGCTTTTATTTGCCCTCAGCCAATCAGAAGGCTCGATTAGGGTCATGTGATTAAGGCTCTCCCTCTAACCTATAAATACAGGTGGAGAAGCTCAATCACACACAAGTGCTCCCCCGACCATGGGTTAGATCTCTATAAGAGAGTACCCCGGGAAAGAGACGTAAAAACGAATAAAGCAAGCAATCACACACACTTACTCAGACCAGCAACTAGAAAGATGCATTCTACCCTGCCTTACACTGGCAGGTTAGATTTTGTTCTTCTAGGTGAAACTTATTTATTACTTAAATACACTTAAGGAACATTTTCTGCTTTATTTAACTACATTTCTAAATTGAGTGTGTCACTTTTAAAGCCATTTAACTTAGCACCATTTTTGGTCTTTATTTCTTACTTTGAGCATTTTGGCTGTTTGCTATTTAGATCATTTTGCTAAATTATTGTTTGCATTTAAAGCAGCACATCTTAGGCTTTTATCTGGCTTTAGTCATTTGTGTAAATAATGCTTTTATTCTTTAGATTAGATTAGTTTAGAACTGTTAGATATAAAATACAAGTGATTAACACTGATTTTATTCTTTTGTTTTACTTATTTAGTTTTTTCTGACCATTTGGTCAGTGGTGTCCATCCTGACAACTGTTTATCTCACTAATGTTATGTAAAACACCTTATCTTCTTACGTAACATTGGCAAGGTAAACAACCTTAGTTAAAACCCAGCTTTTGGGTTGCCTTCCGCTCGTTAAACCCGTTCCGTTTAAAAACCCAGCCATTTAACAACTGTAAAAATTGGAACTATTTTCTTCAGTGGAGGAGTGAATTGAATGTGCTAAAATACGCTTCTATGGAGGAATGGGTTAAAGCAAGGTGGCAGTAACGTGTCCTAGATACAGCTTGTATCCTAGTCTGAAGCTATGTAACTTGGTGTTTGATTAGGATCAAAACTGTTTGCCACTGAGGTTGTTGATCTGCAAAACTTTGAAAACAATGAAAGGTATAGGGTAAACCAAAAGACATTAAAATCAAACATGTCCTTAACAAGTCTGGCCCGTTTTGTACACATACAGACACTGACGGACATATCTGGAGCTCATTTTCTGAATAACCGCTACACTATGACATCTCAAAACAACTTGTCAAAACGCAACTGAAAATAACAGAAAGTAGAAAGATGGAGAGTTTCGGCCCCTCTGGCATTCACATTTTTCCAATCTTGCAAGTTTGTGTCTGGATCCATTTTGAACCCTGCCAAAAAGTGTCGCATTATGCAACAGATCATTGATATTCAAGAATTAGGAAGTGCCCAACCTGGCCTTTCAGTAAAGTCTTCCAATGCAATGTGCGAATGATACCCCCTTACCTGTTCATACTACAGAAGTCCTTTAACCCATTGACACATAAATACACCTTTACTTTATTTCTCCACTGGACAAAATAGTTCCAACTTATCCCATTAAGCCATAGAGACTCATTTTGACTCATTGCGCAATAGCCTCATACTAACTCATTTTGACGCACTTTAATCAACTAGCATGCATTGAGGTGAGCACTGATAATTGTTAATCGCTTATGAGTTAATGGGAAAATACAGTCATGAATTTGTATCATAAGAAATATTTTTTAATAATCTCTATAACTCTAGTAGATAGTAGCTTAACCCTTTCCCCCATAGAAGCGACTTTTAGCGTGTTTAATTGATTCCTCCGCTGAAGAAAATAGTTCCAGTTTATACCCTCATGAACTATTAAAACTACAAATATTTTACATAGCCTAGCAGATTTTAGCTTAAAGCAGGCTGAAAGTAAAGCAGAATGTGCCTTAAGGCACATTCTGCTTTACTTTCAACCTGCTTTAAGTGGTCACCTGTCTTCAAAATTAGAAACAGGCTATGGGGTAAAGGGTTAAAGCAGGTTGAAAGTAAAGTAGAATGGGCCTTAAGTTGCCCCCTATCTTCAAAACTTGAAACTATTGGTTAATAGGTTAAATGAGGCAATTGTATAGAAAATATTTATGATAAATATTCATGACTGTATAAATTGGAACTATACTATTCAGAGGAGGTATAAATTAAATGTGTCAAAATACATATCTATGGAGATGAGATTTTTTTCTTGAAGAGAATACAAGACAGGATTAGATAATCAGAAATAAAATGTTTTTTAAAGTTTTGACTTACGAAAACATTTGTCTTACAAAGTTTTATGAAACAGGCCCCTGACTAGGCTTAAGAATCTCAAACAACTTTGTTAACCTACTATAAGGAAAACTGAACAAATCCAACATTTCAACACCAAATCCTTTGGTGTTACTACTCATTAGAAACGTCTCTTGGAGACAATTCTTATGAGTAGTGACACCATAGAGTTTTATTACAGAGATTAAAGTCAAATTGCCAAAATTGCGCACTTTTAAAACCTGAAAAAGTAGGCACATTCATAATCTAAACCTATAGATAAAAAGAAGTAATCCCCGATGATTTTGGAGGCAATATTGCTTACAAACCAGTGAAATTGGTGGAAACAAGTCGACTTTTAAATCTGTTTTGTTGACATTCGATCGAAGACGAATTATTACGGAAATGCTCCGGCTTTGCACACAGTGTATATGAATTATCGCCGTGCTTCGTATCAATCAAGTGACCTTTATCGGAACCACCGTTAGTATTATTTGTAAACAAACCCGCTTAAAATGTAAACCAACACAATAAGAATGACACATTTAGGTACGATTCTGTACGAAGTAAGGGCATATGTCAGGCTTCTTACACGCGATTTCACTTAGTTTTAATACATAGAAAAATGCACATACATGTAAATAAGAAATTGCGCGTTTTAAACACCAATTTTTGAAAAAGTCTCCACTTATCTGGAGCCCTGAGAATCTCAAACAACTCTGTCAACTTACCATGATAGCTGGCCTTGGTACATCCGCGCACAATGTGTTTAAACTCTCGCTCCTTTGATGGGTCATGCACCTTCAGCAGAATGTACTTGAACTTTCCATGTTTGTCAATCTCTACATCTGGAATGGCCTTAAGTTTGGGGTTTTTAGTGGAGCCTGGGGACTGAATCTCTGACTGGGAAACCGCCATGATTCTTCTTAGTATACACAAATAGTCTGAAAAACAGGAAGATCAATCAGAGCTCCCAGGAGTATTCCAAATACTATAATCTGTATTTCTGCATTAAACCCTATGGTGTCACTACTCATTAGAATTGTCTCGAAGAGATGATTCTAATGACAAGTAACACCATAGGATTTGGTTCTGAAACTGTAACATTTATTTCTGCATTAAACCCTATGGTGTCATTATTCATTAGAATAGTCTCTTTGAGACAATTCTAACGAATGAGTAGTAACACCATAGGATTTGGTTCTGAAACTATAATCTTTATTTCTGCATTAGACCCTATGGTGTCACTATTCATTAGAATCGTCTCAAAGAGACGATTCTAATGAGTAGTAACACCATAAGATTTGGTTCTGAAACTGTAACATTTATTTCTGCATTAAACCCTATGGTGTCATTATTCATTAGAATAGTCTCTTTGAGACAATTCTAATGAATGAGTAGTAACACCATAGGATTTGGTTCTGAAACTATAATCCTTATTTCTGCATTAAACCCTATGGTGTCACTATTCATTAGAATTGTCTCGAAACGATTCTAATGAGTAGTAACACCATAGGATTTGGTTCTGAAACTATAATCTTTATTTCTGCATTGAACCCGCTAGTGTAACTACTCAACTCATTAGATTTGAGACAATTCTAATGAGTAGTATTTTTACTAGTAACAGAATCCTCTCAAAAAGACGATTCTAGTGAGTAGTAACACAATAGGATTTGGTTCTGAAACTGTAATCTTTATTTCTGCATTAAACCCTATGGTGTCACTACTCATTAGAATTGTCTCGAAGAGTAGTAATGAGCAGTAACACCATAGGATTTGGTTCTGAAACTATAATCTTTATTTCTGTATTAAACCCTATAGTGTCACTACTCAGTAGAATCGTCTGTTGGAGATGAAGGAGGATGAGTTGGGTTGTACAGCACTTCAACACAAAATAGTTCATATAACGCAGATGAATGATGAGCTAGATGAGATGATGATGATTTCAGGAAGATGATTTCAGCTTATCTCGTTTGATGGAAGCAGTGTATGGGATCAAATTCACCTACCTGCCTTTCTTTTCAGTTCTTTGCAGATGGGATATTCTAGGCCTAATAAAAAGAAACTAATAAAAAGAAACATTCCCAGGGCTCCAGATAAGAGGTAGTTATTTCAACAAATCAAACATTTTCTCACTCATTTCAGCACCAAATCCAATGGTGTTACTACTCATTAGAATCACCTCTTTGAGACGATTCTAATGAGTAGTGACACCATAGGGTTTTAATCAGAAATAAAGATTTTAGTTTTTGAAAAACTACCCTTATCTGGAGCTCTGATTCCCAATGACAATTAAGTCCCAGAACCATGTCAAGGAAGGAAGGTTTCTGAGGCCTATGACTTTGAGTGAAGATGCATGCTCTACAAGTGCTTATTCAGGGCTGCCATAAGTTTACATGAAAAATCCTTAGATTTCGAAATTTGCATTTTTCAATTGAGAATTTACGAATCGTACCTTCACCCCATAGCCTGTTTCTAGTTTTGTTGACACGTGACTACTTAAAGTAGGCTGGAAGTAAAGCAGAATGCGCCTTATGGCGCATTCTGCTTTACTTTCAGCCTGCTTTAATTTTCTATGTTCTTGAAAAAAAATCCGAAGATTTAGGAAAAATCCGGAGATATGGCAGCCCTGCTTATTAATAACACTCTTTTCCTGCAAGGTGCCACTTGACAAATTTGGATCCAGATCAAGATCAAAACTGTTTGTCTTAATTAATTAGGTTTCCTAAGCTAAAACGTCTTTAACTTTTTTGCAAGCTGGGTAATTTTTTCGTCTGCAACAACTGTTTGTTGTCTGCTATTGTTCTGAAAATAGAATTTTCTAAATTTCTCTTTAAAGGGACTCGCAACCGGATGGTGTACTTGTCAAAATAAAATAAAATACTCAAATAAAAGCAAATTTGTGGCATTATTTGACTTCTGACATTAAAAAAATATTATCAGTCCAAAAAAAAGTCTCAAGAATCGTCACCGAATCTTAGATTTTTAGATATTTTCCATCGTTTTTCTATACCGACTAGTAGACGGTATAGTTGTTGTTGTTGCTTCTCTACACGGGTTCAGACATAAACACGAGCCGAATTACGAAGTTGTATGCACTTTCGATCGCTACACATTGAAATACGTTAAATCGATCCGAGATAAACGGATAGTTCCGTGGTCCATTGGTCTAAGCGGTTTCCCCTATTTTGCCTTCTGTCCGCCAATGCCGGGCCCCGGGTTCGAATCCCACCAGAGACCAATATTTTTTTTTATTGAAATACATTTTTTTCAACAGAATTTCTTATCCTAAACTAATTCTTTACCATTTATATAAGCGTTTGACACATATTTACAAATTACTGTTTTTAATGCACCATCTGGTTGCGAGTCGCTTTAAAATACTGAGGATCAGATCTGTGCGACTGTTCTAAAATTAGAATTTTAAAGCTTTAAGATACTATTTTCTTATCGTGCATATTCATGACGGGATAAACAACTATTTTTTCAAATGCACTTCTATGGGGGAAAGGGTAAATTGAAAATTGGAATTGTTCATTTAACCCCATTAACCCATAAATACGCCTTTTTACGCCTATAAATGTATTCCTCCACTGAAGAAAAGTGTTCCCTTTTATACAGTCATGAATATGTAACATAAGAAATATTTTCTACATCCTAACAGATAATAGCTTTAAGCAGGCTGAAAGTAAAGCAGAATGTGCCATAAGGCACATTCTGCTTTACTTTCAACCTGCTTTAAGTGGCCATCTATGTTCAATTCTAGAAACAGGCTATGGGTAATGGGTTAGAATTTCAGGGGGAATGAATTAAAACATTGATATATGGATATGTATCCTCTTCCAAGGTACACTTGTATGAGTGTGATAGCTCTACGATAAAATTACTGATTCCCAGGATAATATTTTCACTTCATTTTTTTTTTTTTTGCCTGGAAGGTTTAATATTTCCCAAGAGCATCTTTTAAATACATCATTGTTATAAACACTTGACTGGTTTCAGATGATAATGCAACTAGGGTACATTATTTATTGCCTTACATAAATTATATATGGTACAATTTGTCTAGATAAGTGGCAAGCTAAGTACTTGTGCATCCATAAACTATTAAAACTTTTAAAAGTGATTACATAGATGTAGATCTAAGGATCCTGATAAGGAGTAAACTGAACAAATCCAACATTTTCTCACTCATTTCAACACCAAATCCTGTAGTGTTAGTTACTGTTACTACTCATTAGAATCGTCTGAAGGAGACAATTCTAATGAGTAGTGACAACATTGGGTTTAATGCAGAAATAAATATTTTAATTTTTGAAACACTTCCCTTATCTGGAGCTCTGGCAGTAGCGTGCTTTGTCCATAAACTTTTAAAAGTGATTACATAGATGTAGATCTAATCTGTTTTTCAATTATATTCTTGCCAAAAGCAACAAATAAACAAGAGGCCCAGAGGGCCACATTTCGCTCACCTGAGACATTATACCATAGAAGCTGACTGGGCAAGAATACATTTTGATATAGCTGATATAACTGATAAGCCCCGGGGCGGGGCCAAATTTGATCCAGGGGTAATAATTTGAACAATCTTGGTAGAGGACCATAGGGCAAAGCTACATGTCAAATATAAATGATCTGGGCCTTACGGTTTCAGAGAAGAAGATTTTTCCTATGAAAAACTAATATTAAAGCCCGAAGGCGGGCCATTTTTGGCCTGGGGATCATAATTTGAACAATCTTGGTAGAAGACCACTAGGCAAAGCGATATGTCAAATATCAAAGATCTGGGCCTTACAGTTTCAGAGAAAAGATTTGTAAAGGTTTTCCTATATAAGTCAATGTAAAACTGATAAGCCGCGGGCCGGGGCAAATTTTGACCCGGGGGTCATAATTTGAACAATCTTGGTAGAGGACCATAAGGCAAAGCTACATGTCAACTATAAATGATCTGGGCCTTACGGTTTCAGAGAAGAAGATTTTTAAAGGTTTTCGTATGAAAAAATGATAAGCCCGAGGGCGGGGCCTTTTTTGGCCCGGGGGTCATAATTTGAACAATCTTGGTAGAGGACCACAAGGCAAAGCTTCATGTCAAATATTAAAGACCTGGACCTTATAGTTTCAGAGAAGAAGATTTTTAAAGGTTTTCCTATATAAGTCTATGTAAAACTGATAAGCCCCGGGGCGGGGCCATTTTTGACCCGAGGGTCATAATTTGAACAATCTTGGTAGAGGACCATAAGGCAAAGCTACATGTCAAATATTAATTATCTAGGCCATACAGTTTCTGAGAAGAAGATTTTTAAAGGTATTCCTAAGAAAAACTGATAAGCCCGAGGGCGGGGCAATTTTTGGCCCGGGGTCAAAATTTGAACAATCTTGGTAGAGGACCACAAGGAAAAGCTATATGTCAAATATTAAAGATCTGGGCCTTACAGTTTCAGAGAAGAAGATTTTTAAAGGTATTCCTATATTAGTCTATGTAAAACTGATAAGCCCCGGGGCGGGGCCAATTTTGACCCGGGGGTCATAATTTGAACAATCTTGGTAGAGGACCATAAGGCAAAGCTACATGTCAAATATCAATGATCTAGGCCATACGGTTTCTGAAAGGAAGATTTTTAAAGGTTTTCCTAAGAAAAACTGACAAGCCCCAGGGCGGGGCCATTTTTGGCCCCAGGGTCAAAATTTGAACAATCTTGGTAGAAGATCATAAGGTTATGATACATACCCAATATCAAAGGTCTGGGCCTTTGGGTTTCTGAGAAGAAGATTTTTTAAGATTTTCTTATGCATTAAAAGTTGTCTATACGGTCATGTTAGAAAACCTAGTCCCACAGCAAGGGGAATAACTCTAGCCAAAATCTTTGAACAAGATTTCGTTCCCCCTTGTCACTGATGCTTCTGACAAAGTTTGGTTGAAATCGGGTCAGTGGTTTCTGAGGAGATGTTGTTTGAAAATGTGGACGGACGACGGCAGACGACGGACGAAGAGCGATCACAATAGCTCATCCTGAGCCTTTGGCTCAGGTGAGCTAAAAATACACAAATGAAACCTTTCCCTCATAGAAGCGCCTTTTAGCACATTCAATTTATTACTCCACTAAAGAAATTAGTTCGAATGTATACAGTCAAAACATTATCATTAGAAATACTTTCTATCTTCTAGCAGATGGTAGCTTTAAGCAAGCTGCATGAGAGTAAAGCAGAATGCACCTTGAGGCACATTCTGTTTTACTTTCAACCTGCTTAAGTGATCACCTGTCAGCAAAACTAGAAACAAGCTATGGGTTAACAATCAGTTGATAGTGGTCGTTGGGACAATTCTTTTAAAATATATTTTGTCAATCTTTGAAAAGAAATTTTAATTTATCCTGACCAGAAATTTCTATCCCTATCTAAATGCATGTTTTAGCTTCAAAATCTGGAGAAGGCTTTCAGTAAAATTTTCAAGTTTTAATATTCAACTAGTTGCATTAGTTTTGTGTTGACATTCCTGATCCAGCTACTTCACTTTTCTAAGGTGTGTGTGTAGTGTTAAAACAGAACATATACTACGAAAAAACATATCTCTTAATAAATAATAATAAGATAAATGTTCTGCAGAGAATTTCACATACACAAATTTGTGACAACTATGGTCAATTATCAGAATACACAAAACAAGACAGAATAATGGGAAAATAACAGGTAAAAAAGTATATATGGCCTTTACTGAAATATCATCAAAGAATTATTCAGTGAACCCTTCTCTTCTCTCCTTTTTTTTTTATTTTCCTGAGGCTGTCTGGATTCGCACATTATTGACAATATGGAAATATTAAAGGATAATTTTTAACCTGTTACCCCATACATGTAACATACGCCTTTAATTTATTCCTCCACTGAAGAAAATACTTTCACTGAATACATTCATGAATATATTCACCGAAAGAAATATTTTCTATATCCTAACAGATGAGATAGCTTAAATCAGGTTGGAAGTAAAGCAGAACATGCTTTAAGGCTTTCAACCTGCTTTAAGCGGTCACCTGTCTCCAAAAATTTTAAACAGACTTTGGGGTAATGGGGTTTTTAATCAATATTGGAGAGGATAACAATAATTACAAGGCTCCAGATAAGAGTTATTTAGTAAACTAGAAATTTTGAACATATTTCTTTTGTTTCTACCAAATCCTATATATTGCTACAATTCTAGAATTATCTTAAAGACAATATTCTAATGCGCGGTCACAAAATGAGACAATTCCAATTAATGGTGACAAAATATAGAACGGGTTTGGTGGATAAATAGGCAAATTTACTTAAAAATATTTGAAAATACACACCTTAACAAGGGCTCTCAATAAAGTAGGTGTGGATATTTGACCGAAATACTGTTAAAACTTTACCTGTTGGGATACAAGCAGTCGGAAGTAAAGGTAAAACTTTGTTCAGGGTTAACCATGTAATCCAAATACACTCATGTTAGCATGCTTGATTAAAAACAGTATCTCCGTAAAAAACAATATCATCTAACACAGGGCTCTAGATAAGAGGGAGTTATTTCAACAAATCAAACATTTTCTTACTCATTTCAGCACCAAATCCTATGGTGTTACTACTCATTAGAATCGCCTCTTCGAGGCGATTCTAATGAGTAGTGACACCATAGGGTTTAATTCAGAAATAAAGATTTTAGTTTTTGAAAAACTACCGTTATCTAGTGCTCTGTAACACAAATAAGAAACGAAGTAAATATACAGCTACTTACACACACCGCACGTGTGTGAGGAGGCAGTAGAAGAGATATTCCAATAACACTCATATGACGTAGAGATTTAGCGACTGCTGCTGCGCTAAGACGAACCAAGCGCCTGAGTAACAGAGACGATTACAGCGGACCCACATTGTGTGCGAAAACACAACATTCCATTATTTAAACTTGAATATATGTAAACAGAACATTGCCAATCACATTAGGTTATTAAAAATGGTTGTGTGAGCAAATGTCATTCGGTAAATTTAAGGATTTTTTCAGATTATTACCTTTACGTTTCGGAATGCAAGTCCATAAACTCAGCATCGCCAAGACGCTTTACCAACCGGAAACTTCATTTACTATTCACCGGGAACGTCAGATATATCTCGGTGTCTATAGGTTTCATAACCGGATTTCATATCGTTTGTCATTATAGATCTAGTCTTAGTTGTTTGATGTAGATCTAATATAGCAAACGAGATAGCTGTCATAAGCAAATAAAATGTTGCTTTTAGTAAAACCACGGATTTATACACATGTGTGTCAGTGCGTTAATTCGTGTCAACAGGAACGTAGATTAGATATATAATCTACGTTCCTGGTGTCAATTCTGCCACGAGTTCAAAGAAAAACGATCGCGTGTTGTCTACCGGTCTGAAATACAGTAGAGAAAACGATATTCTTCCGTTAAAACGCAAACGCATTGCAATGACATATAGAAAATGACAACTTTTTTAAATTTTCTAACTACCTGTTTTAATCTGAGTGGCAAACAGTTAAGTTTGGAGCCTGATCAGACGCCGGATTGCCCAGTGTCTGATCTGGTTCCAAACTGTTTGCAATGAGAAAATAAGTTTAAGCGTAAATACGTTATTTGGTAAGAATACGTTTCCTCTACTGTACTCTGCACGCAGGGCACAAACTGCTTACCTAAACAGCAAACAGTGGTAACTGAACACGCTGCATGAGTAGGGTAATCTCGGACACCTAAGCAGTTTATCCGCGCATGCATGCATGCGTACTTTAACACATTGCATGAATGGAACAGTTTGTATTCAAAACTCAAACACATTAAAACAACCAACAGAGAATCTAACAAATGCATTAACAAACACGAGCATACCGTAAACAAACAAGCTCACTGGGGGAAGAGGGAAGAGGTGGTCCAGTGGCAGGATCACTGAATTTTTTTCTGAGCAAAAAATTAACCCAACATTGCTCCACTTCACCCAGGTGAATGAAATGGGTACATGTGA
This sequence comes from Gari tellinella, assembly GCA_922989275.2. NCBI lineage: Eukaryota > Metazoa > Mollusca > Bivalvia > Cardiida > Psammobiidae > Gari > Gari tellinella. The sequence continues at coordinate 72,688,915 of OV277865.1, read as the reverse complement.
AGGAAAAAGTCAATGTGCCATGGCTTCAACTTGCGCCGTATGTAAATGGTCGACTTGTGACTCGATGACCAGGGAGGTAAATATAAAAGTCGGCAGAATACGATATACGTTAATGATGAATTTATAAACTCACACCTTTACCTTTACCCTTTTCACTGATTAATCGGAATGAATGAATGAATGAATGGTGTTTTACGGCCCATCGACACAAAACGGTCATTTAGAGCCGAATAAATAATGACAATATCAAATTTAAAACAATATCAACTAATAGATTACGTCAATGTCAGTCCCGATCAACGGGAAAGTAAACAAAATATGGACAAAACATAATCGACATACAAAAAATTAATCTTTAAAAAATCTATAATTTATTCAAATTTTATAATATAAATTAATGGCTTTAAAAATTCAAGTATTTTAGATATATCTACACATTCAAACAGTTCCCGCAGAGAATCTGCCTGAAAAAATCTATTACGAATTAAAGTTAAATCAGCACAATCAATAAGAATATGCTGAATTGTATAAGGTTCAAAACAAAATAAACATTCTGGTTGCACCTCACGTTTAAATAAATATGAATGTGTAATATAAGAATGTCCAATTCTTAATCTAGCTAAAACTACCTCATCCCGGCGAATCGACCGGCATGAGTTCAAATTTCCCCCTAACACAGGTTTAATGGCATGGAGTTTGTTGTGAGTTTCCTCACTCCAGGACTCCTGCCAATTTCTTAAAATAAATTTAGTAATCTGTGGTTTGAAATCCGAATAAGGAAGATCCATATCAGATTCAGGCAATGACAGGGCAGACTTAGCTTCCAAGTCTGTCCTCTCATTGCCCTTAATTCCACCATGGAGGAAGTATGGGTATACTTCCTCCATGATTCCACAATGACTAGGTACCCAACAACATTTTACATCTTTAGAATTAGACAGTTCATGATATTTTAAAACAATATTTTTAATAAGTACATTTTTAGTAGAACCTTTAACTCAATGATTGTAATACAGAAAGAGAATCCGAAAATATTATATGTTTACTATATGAATCTTCAGCAATATAATCAAGAGCTAAATCAATAGCCTTGATCTCTGCTGAAAATATAGAGGCATTGTCAGGGACCCGAAACTTTGTAACCGTAGTGTCAGTCACAAAAGCAGCGGCAACCTTCTCGTCATCTTTCGAACCATCAGCATAAATTTGTTTAAAATCTTCAAATTTTGAAATGATTTCATTAAAAAAGGACTTGAATTCAAGCGAGTTTGTTTCAGACTTCTTATGCCAAGTTAGATAAAAAAAATGACGTTTGGTCGTTTAATAGTCCAATGTGGTATAGATTCGACTGATCAATCGGTACGGGTAGATTCGGACGCTCTGATTTGTGACATCACAGGGAGTCTTGTGCAGAAAAGTTTGCAACTGTAGTTACTTTTAGGATACTACGAGAAAACGATATACACTAGACTTGTTTTGATTGCTACATTTGTGTTGTTTGCATTTAGCTTAAACCTCTCTCTAAATATATATACAAGAGACCCAGAGGGTTACATTTCGCTCACCTGAGGACATTGTACCATAGAATCTGACTGGGCAAGACAACATTTTGATATAGCTATGACCCAGGTGCCATAATTTGATCTTGGTAGAGGACCACAATGCGAAGCTACATGTCAGATATTAATGATCTGGGCCTTACGGTTTAAGAGAAGAAGATTTTTTAAGGTTTTCCTATAAAAACTGATAAGCCCCTGGGTGGGGCCAATTTTGACCCATTTCGTCTTTACACCGGCGCCCGACTGGCAACCGGATACCACCGGTTTCCTTTCGGTCTCCCACAGTATTGCACGTTATTACTGAATGCCCATGATATGGACTACACGATAAGGCAATCGGTAGTATGGTTCCATGTAAGAAAGTGAGCAACATAACAAAGAAGTGAAATCAGTGCGTCTTTGTAAACCTCATTCATATATTGAACCCACGATAACACAATATCGGGCGATGATGGTCGCCCGTCTTAAAACCGTTGCCCGTCCGGTATTTAATGACTATCGCGGCAGTCTGTCTGTTTGTCTGTATACAACTTTAACCTTGGCCATAACTTTTTAATTACTTAGGATAGAGACTTAATATTTGGTATGTGTACTCACCTCAAGAGGTTCTTGAGCTCAGTAAAATTTGGGTCATGTCCGACAAAGGTCAAGGTCATTTAGAGGTCATTTAGCGGTAAATCTTGTGGAAAGGGAGATAACTCATCCTATAATATGTCAAGTGACTAAGAAGTGAATAGGAAGGGAGATAACTCATCCTAACTGGCCATAACACTCTGAGCATGTGATCATTTCTAAATTTAGAAATAATTCCTCAATATGACATATGACAAACCTTGTTATGACAACGACATCATGATGACGTCATGATGACATCATGATGCTATGGTGATGATGCATTTGAAAAATCTAGAAAAAGCTCATAACATTCACGTTTCCCTCTCTGAATATCCAGCATATGGACAGTTTAAATCTTCATAATTATTTTTATTGTATGTTGTTATTATACTATCTTGGATTACTCCTGGTCGATGAATTGCAAAAAGACAGACGGTTTAGACCTTGACCAGCGAGTACAATTGTGAACACACTGATCCGGGTCTTCATCGTCCTCATAAAATCTTATATGAACACTGTATTCCGAAAATGTATCTATTTCATTTGATAATATTTAGACCCCCACCATCATTTACCAACTATCGGTTTTATCAACCGCAAGACGAATATTGTTGAATCAGACCATAAACGATTTTATCACATAAACGTGCAAAATATAGAGGGCCGTAAAAATCGTATGGCCCACTGGGCATATATTTTATACTAATTTTCGAATCACCAAAATAATGTACTACTACGCCGACTGTAAATCAGTTAAGAGAATCTAGACAAACATAGATCACCACTAGGTATTGAAACATTTCGAAGTGTCCTAGAAACATTATCCCTAGCAGTCTCGCAAACTCAGGCTGTAAATCAGGCTAAACTTAATACCACGTAGACTTTAGTATTAACAGTGACTCAAACTGATTTTCAAATTTAGACGTTACAATGATAATGACGTCATGTTACGTCTTGACGTTATTTTGAAAACGAAACTAGATTCTTAAAGTCAAATGATCATTTTTAGTCAATTAGAACAACTTTAATTTAAATATTAATTTAAAATTTGAATATGGTATCAGAGAAGTCTTTTCACAACGTAATGGTGTTGATTTTCGTTACGTTAATATGATTGATGTTTTTATCTACGAATGAATAAAACCGAATAACACCTATGACGAATCGTTTACCTAAGAGCCGAGGGCAAAAGTGAAAGTAAGACCTTTCGGATTTTCGTGTCATTTGGTGTTTATGTGATAAATAGGATATTAAATTCGTGTTTTTCAGTAATAAATTTATTGAACTCGTTGGATAAATTCATTACTGAAAAAACACTCATTCAATATCCTCTATATTCTTTGCATAGGGTCTAGCTCTACATTATTCGTCACCAACTACTGAAATACTGTGCTAGGTACCATTGTTTATATTCATCTTGTTTATATGCTTGACCTCATGCTGCATGTAACCATGCCTGAGATGAAATAAAGTTTTGTTCTGTTCTGTTCTTTGTACATTTTCATCACAACAACAACAAGGAGTGCAATATTTTTTTAAAAACCTGCTGTATGATTTTACTTGAAAGCCAAATGAATACACTGCAGTGACAAAACACCTCGGGGGCATTTGTCACTTTCTGTGACACCATTCTTGTTTTTAAATCTGAGTAGCAAACAGGTTGGAATCTGATCAGACGCCGGGTTACTCTGAATAAGCCATGCTAGGTACCATTGTTTATATTCATCTTGTTTATATGCTTGACCTCATGCTGCATGTAACCATGCCTGAGATGAAATAAAGTTTTGTTCTGTTCTGTTCTTTGTACATTTTCATCACAACAACAACAAGGAGTGCAATATTTTTTTAAAAACCTGCTGTATGATTTTACTTGAAAGCCAAATGAATACACTGCAGTGACAAAACACCTCGGGGGCATTTGTCACTTTCTGTGACACCATTCTTGTTTTTAAATCTGAGTAGCAAACAGGTTGGAATCTGATCAGACGCCGGGTTACCCGGTGTCTGATCTGGCTTCAACCTGTTTGCAATGGTAATAATAGTTTGGATATAAATGCGTTTAATTTGAAAGAATAAAATATCAGTAAAGTTAGTACAGCGTTCTCGTGCTGCACGATGATCATACGTATCTCAAGTAGGAATGCGTACGACTATGTATTCGCTGTTACCATCCTTACAGTGGAGACATGTTATTCTTTCCCAATAAACGCGCTTACGCTAAAACCATGATTTCAATTGCAAACAGTTTTGGGTAACCCGGCGTCTGATCAGGCACCAAACTGTTTGCCACTCAGACTAACATGAATGGTCAGAATTGTCTAACGGTTGTCCTTTTATGCGTTTTATTGTGATGCGTTTGCGTTTCGTTTGCGTTTAAACGGGAAAGAATCACGTTTTTTCCACTGTTACCTATTTACCATTGGTCGTATTCGAATCAGGGCAACTATCGCGTTAGTTGGAATATTTGTCAACAAGTTCTATTCGAATCACGACTTGATGTTTTCCGTTGACAAAATGTTGTCAAACCCTAAAATCGAGCGTTGATTTAGTCACGTGACCACGTTTATACCACGTGATTAGTGTCTCTAGATAAAACAAACATAAAGACCATCTCAATTAATCGATTGGATCCAGATCACATGGCATTATGTGCGTATATAAAAATTGGGAGCATTACGACTGTTTTAACATGTGTTTTATTCATTTCCATTCGTCCGGAAGTACAAAGTTTTCGTTGACTACAATTTCTATTCGAGTCGGGCCAAAATCGTTGACATCAGTAAATCTTTGCGCGTTTGCTCCGCCCACGCGGTTGACAACAAACTCGATGATTCGAATACGACCATTATTAACTATTCTGTTCTAAAGTCAGAAAAATCAGATCGATCACGTGACTCTTAGTCGACCATGCGGAAATTCTCGGAAGCCGACACGAAGATTTGTTATGTGAACAAAGAGCTTATTTTTCCAACCATCTCTATAAGAAATCGGCACATTTATGTATGATTCTTAAAGAAAGGGGGATATATCGGGCATCTGACAATCGTTTTCGCTTAGTTTTAACACGTAGAAAATTGCGCGTTTTAAACATCCATTTGGGCGGTATTCTGCCTTTAAAGCTTAGTGCACAATGTTCATAATACTTTTAAGAGTTATTCCCCTTTCCGACGTTTTCTATTCTGTCTACAACACCTGATCTATTGATGCTTTTCAAATGAACTTTTATTTATAAAAATAGTTTGATTAGTTGGAGTGTCTTGCCCCTGTAGCGCGTTCAAGTACCTATCGATTGCATCAGAAAACGGAAACAATTTAACTTCAACAACCATTTGGCTGTTAGTTACCGATTGCGAACGGCATGAACGACCTCAGAGGTAGTTAGCCATCGCCAACAAGGAAAACAAAATGGCGACCAAATGAATTTAATAAAACCAGCGAACAGTCCCGACTTAATTTCTCATCAATAAACCAACATTTTCCAATACTTAATGTATCAAACAAAGCAGCTTACATCTGAGCAGCTAAATCTTATTTTTATATGCGGTAAAATTGATGCATTTTAGTTGATAAGTACACTTTTGCGTGTGTTATTCCGATTCGTACATAAATCGTTCGTACCCTTGAAAAGTTAATAAACATGGGGGCGCAATGAGTTATTATTGAAGAGTATTGGTGAACGTTAGATGTCGTACTATATGGGTTGTTTGCATCGGTTAACGTTGCTGTTCGCTGATACGGTACTTGAACGCGCTACTGGTTCATAACTCTTGCGTCAATACCATGAGAGTTATTCCCCTTTCCTATACTTTCTTTTCCTGCATAATAGAATCAAGCACGGCTTTTGGTAAAGACGGGGGATTCTATACCCGAGGTTGGTCTGTTCCCAGTCGGAAACGAGCTTTAGCGAATTTCCGACAGGAACAGACCAACCGAGGGTATAGAATTCCCCGTCTTTACCAAAAGCCGTGCTTGATTATTTTTCTCGCTTAAAATTCCCCTTAAAACGAGCAGCCTAAATTAAAGGAATTATAAAGACCTACTTTTTTCACGTGTCACACATTCCATATCAAATAGCAACAAACAGCTGTTTAAAGGTCGCGTTATTTCAGCTTGGCTTTGGCATTCATTTGTACACACGTTTTAAGAAAGAACTTGTCCCACTTTAGATCCCAACTCAGAAATACAAACGGTTCGCATTGAATCCAAGCTATTTTACATAGTAAAAGTAATCAAAACGACCATTTCTTTATTTATACGTTCTACTTTCAAGCCATAACAACAAACCGACGTCAATGACGTCACGTAAGAACGTGACCTTACGCGTAAACTCGATCATGTGAAACAATCAACAACAACTACATTAAGCACTGTTTAAACATCGTATCATTGAATTATCGAAAGCCACAGACAAGTGTAGAGTCTACTGTAAAAGTCTCAATGTAATTTTCTCTGTGAACGTAGCTTGTGGTCCATTTTAAGTTTTAGGGTATTTCTGTAAAAGTAGCCGCCCTTTCCCTTGCTTTAAAGCAAATTGGGCGGAAGGATACAGTGCCAGACAAGGTTTGCTGTACGGCTATTTATAGTAACAAAATGTGGTCTAGCACCCCGAAAAGCGACAAAATAACTTCTGCTATACTAAAGTTTTTTATTTGTTGATGCTTGCTGTCAGGTGATATGGTGTTCTGTGGAACAAGCTTCTAGTTTTCGTGTATTCGCCGAATTAGCTAAAAGTAATAAATGGTGTAACATCTTGGTCTATTTCGATATAGTATTAATTTACCATATCTTATAAACAAATCTTAAGTTTGTAACATAATCAATTCGTTTGATATTTTATTCTTTCAATTGCAGATATCGTGACAGGGAAAAATGGCGAGAGGCTGGAATCTTGGGTGTATTTCAAAATCCAAATACGACGTTATAGTTGCCAAAGTTAAGGGCAACTTTAAGGTTTCCATACATCTCAGAACGAAAGATCAAATCGCCGCATTATATTTATACCGGAAAAGAAAGGATGCCTTTTCTCTCAGTAAGGAAGGAAATCTACTCTGCAATGGTAAAAGGGTAATTGTTGAGGAAGACTTACCGCGGTATGTGAAGGAAACATTTTCTAGAAACAATGGCTGTGGTGCTCGTGCTTTGTGGATGACATTAAAGGAAAACTATACAGGGTTCAGTGAGAAACGTATCAGGGAAATACTTTTCAAAGACTCGTACTATCACAAACAGTATCCCAGATTTACAAATAAACCACTTCCAAAGACTGTAAAATCTTCAGCTGCTAATTTACGATGGCAAATTGACATTTTGAGCATGAAAGGATTTGAAGTAAAATATGAAAGATCAACATACAAGTATATACTACAAGTGATTGATATTCACTCAAGATACATTATACCACAACCACTGAAATCGAAGGCATCGGCTGAAGTTGCAAGCGTGTTAGAAAAGGTCATGCTAGATCACGGGTTTCCACGAATTATACAGTGTGATAATGGTCCTGAGTTTCAGGGCAATGCGATGAAGTTGTTACTTAAAAAAAGTAATATCAGAATCATTCACGGTCGTCCGTATTACCCACAATCACAGGGAAAATGTGAGCGATCCAACCAGTCATTGAGAAGAAAAATCATGTATACATGCAAACGAAAGGGTGGTTTTAACTGGGCAAGTGACTTGAAGCGCATCGCATATTCTATAAATACGAGTGCTAAGAGAGTTATTGGTAATATGACGCCATTTCAGGTCTAACACTGTAGAAACCATACCGGTGACTCATTGAGCAGTAAAGAAATCAAACGAAAACTGGCTAAAGCAGACAAATCCTTTCGTAGGCGACAGCTAAAAGGCGCAAAGAAACCAAGCAAATACAAAATTGGAGAGAAGATTTTGCTACGATACCCGATTATTAAATCAAGGGTTCCTACAAAGCGGCATATAGTCACTGGACTCGTAAAAGACGTAAAATCTGGTGGCAGATACTTAGTTCAATTTCACTGTCCAAAATACAGAAACAAGTTGACCGTTCAAAAGTTGGTTGGTGTAGAAAATATCACTAGTTTGACACTGCAGACGGAAAGGCAGAGGCAGCGAACAGTTAACGAACAATTACAAAGAAGTCGCAAAAATAAGTTGGAAAGGAAACTTCACCGTGTACGGTATTACAAGGTATTGGATCACGTTGATAAACTTCAGATACTTGAATCAGAATTTCAAAATCGTGTGAAAGTATTGATGAACCCCGAGCCAAACGGCAACTGCCAGTTCGCTGCCATTAAACACCAGCTTCAACTGCACGGAATCAACAGAGATGAATCATATCTGCGGAAAGAAGCTGTAGATCATCTGAACAAAAATCGATTTTTCTACGAAAAATTCGTTTATGGGTCCAGTTTTGACGACTACTTAAAACAAATGTCAAAAGATGGGTCATACGGCGATAATCTTACATTATTTGCCATTATGCGCGAGTACAATATGCAGTGTTTGGTAGTGTCTGCTGCTGGAACCCAGCATTCCGCAGTAGTGTCCAATGTCGGAATTTACGACATAAACATTCCTCTAATAACTCTAGGATAATTTCCTGAAAATGCTGGTATGCATTATTTAAGCGTGTTAGCTGATGTAAACCATGTACTACTTGAAATGCTCGATGAATCATGTTCTCCAATCACAAGCTCAGACTCGGAACCGGAACAGGAAGAGATTTTCGGAACATCAGAAGTAACTCTTGAATCTGTCCGAAACCAGCGAGCTACACTGATCAATACAAGATGTCAAACCAGGAAAATAAGGGAGAAACGGTTTCCATTTCAGTTGTTACCACTGCTAGTACAAGAAAAGAATATATCAGAAACAATACGCAACAATCCAAGAATGAGATTCATCATTGAGAAAGTCGATCGCCATTTTCAATATCTTATTAAAAGAATGAAAATTCAAAGGCCAAGAATTTACATATCTCCTGCTCTGTTGGACCCTGCCTGTACCTAACCCAGTTAGTGTGCGCTATTTACTAATAAACCTTGGCAGAAATAGTGGTGTTATCCAGGAAATCAAGAGTACTATCAAAGAACCAACTTGGGCAAACGCTTGGTTAAGGCTTCGTGTTTCGGGGATCAGTTGGTATGACATCGTTGATATCTTTTATTCAGGATGGTAAACTGTCATAAACTTGAAGTGATGTATAGCTTCCACTAGCCTTCTACATCTGTGGCCCGTTTCATAAAACTTTTGACGATACATAGTGTCGTAAGTCAGATTATAAAAGTTTCTATTTCTCCATCTAATCCTGTATTGTGACATCTCTTTGGAATCGTCTTAAAAAGGCAATTCCAAAGAGATGTCACAAGACAGGATTAGATAGAAAAATCAGAAATTAAATGTACATTGAATTTTAAAGTTTTGACTTACGACCGTTTTTGTCGTAGGAAGTTTTATGAAACGGGCCCCAGTAGTCCCGATCACTCCATAGAAAAGCCTAGTTTAATTTTAGAAACAGGTGATTGCTTAATACATGATAAAGCGTCAGTAAAAGCATTCCGTATTATATTAATCTTGTATCAAGCAATCAATTGTTTCTATAAATCTCAATGTCAAATTTTAGTTAATTAATATAACCATACACATTTTCTTACAACGGGTTGCTAAATGTAGGTTAAAGACAATGCAGAAAGCTCATGTATGAGCTTTCTGCACTACCTAATCCTGCGTTTAACAATCATCTGATTTCTGGTATTATTCCTCAAAGAAAGATCGCTTAATACATGTTTGATTGTACGGAACGTAGCGTGGAGAAGACACTATTCTTTCCTAGTAAACGCGTTAACGCCAAAACTATGAATTCCATTGCAAACAGTTTGGAGCCATATCAGGCGCAGGGTACCCGGCGTCTGATCAGGCTCCGAGCCTTTTGCCACTACCATTAAAATAATAGTAAGCAATATCAAAACGTTTTGTTCTGCATTAAAGTTCAATGCATTGCGTTTAAGCTGGAAAGAATAATGTATTCCCCACTGTGCGTGTGCATTTATACAAATAAATCTGCTTTCTGTTGTTGTGTTTTATGTTTGAATTCCAGTTTTCAAAAATACTACTTAGCTTACATTAAGCAACATCTGAATGAAGTAGTTCGATTGTCTTGAAAGGCGAGTTACCGCTTAAAGACATCTCCTGACGACCTTTTGATCATAACGCATTGCCAGACAAGTTCCTTGCAAAAAGCATGGGTCTTGTGCATATTGAACCATTGAAGCGTCTTGTGTGAGACTCTACCTTTATATTTGATAGTTTGGTTAGAAACTACCATTGAAAATCACTAGAGCATGAGTATAATCTAGGTAAACTGCATGTGATTTGACAGTTACATTGACACCTCCAGAACAATATGCTGGTGGTCTCTCAATGGACTGAGGAAAACTCTTTAAGTTTGAGGTCCTTTAATATCTTGAAAATTCAAGATAAGTTTCTTGAAAATTCAAGTTATTATCTTGAAAATTCAAGATATTATCTTGAATATTCAACATACTATCTTGAAAATTAAACATACTATCTTGAAAATTCAAGATTATATCAAGATATTATCGTGAATTTTAATATCAAGATATTATCGTGAATTTTCAAGATTAATATCTTGAATTTTCAAGTTATTATCTTGAATTTTTAAGATAGTATCTTGAGTTTTCAAGTTACTATCTTGAATTTTCAAGATACTATCTTCACTTTTCAAGATAACAACTTCAATTTTCAAGATAAAGAAATAAAAAAGATTATTAAAGTGGCACTAACCGGCTTCCGTACAAATGCCCCGAAGCCATCATCATGCTCGGTAATGTCATGCTTATTCGCAAAAGTAGGTCAAACTTCAAGGTCGCATGGTAAAAACAAATTGGCATGGTTGTTAAAAAGCTACAATGTACATACAAAGTGGTGAAGCTCTGTGTCTACTGGTTCAATGTTATAGACATTTTAAAGACTTTTAGGGCTAAGGTCAAGGCGCCAGCATCGAGCGAGTGTGGAGAATACGTAATTCCCCCCCCCCCTCCCCTTTAATGGAAACTACACGCTAACTAATGAAATGTACAGAATGGAGGTTTTTTTAGTGGCAAATAGTTTCATCAAGATCTAATGAGATTTGTAGGCGCTAGAGTGTTCACAAGGTTTTTCTATGATTTGACCTAGTGACCTAGTTTTGGACCGGACATGACCCACATTCGAACTAGACCTAGATTTCAATAAGGCAAACATTCTGACCAAGTTTCATTAAGATCAACTGAGATTTGTAGCCTCTAGAGTGTTAACAAGATTTTTCTATGATTTGACCTAGTGACCTAGTTTTTGACCGGACATGACCCACATTCGAACTTGACCTAGATATCAATAAGGCAAACATTCTGACCAAGTTTCATAAAGATCCATTGAGATTTGTAGTCTCTAGAGTGTTAACAAGGTTTTTCTATGACTTGACCTAGTGACCTAGTTTTTGACCGGACATGACCCACTTTGGAACTTGACCTAGATTTCATCAAGACAAACATTGTCATGAAGTTTCATGAAGATAAGATGAAATTTGTAGGCGCTAGAGTGTTAACGAACAATTGTGGACGGACAGACGACTGACGACGGACATTCAGCGATCCTAAAAGCTCACCTTGGCACTTCGTGCCAGGTGAGCTAAAAATCATGCGGTTACAGAAGTCAAAAACACATGTTCAAGTTACACGCACGGGTAGCATTGATCTTTTTTTTATTAAAGTGGCAACCCCCTGGTGTCCAGTTCCCTAACATGCACTTCATAGATAATCGGCATGTTCAAGAAGCATGGACGTTTTATGACGCTTATAAATCTCCTGCTAATTGTGTACGGTTACGTAATGTGTCACATTCCTTTGTGATGTGTAATATGGTAGACATGTAGTTTACAGATGAATAGACCTAGTTTAATATTTAAACCACATTTACTTGATGATTTTATTCTTAAATAAACGTCTATTATCTTAATTTAATTGATTGATGTGTATTAAGTAAAGTAGCAAGTTTTTTCACACTTGTTTTTACGAACATAACTGAAATTCTATGTTTACGTCAAAAATAATTTCCGGTCGCGCATGCGCACATATTATTTTTTTAGCCGGCCGAAATTTAAACACTGTCGTAAGAATAACAACCGTCGTAAAAATAACGATAACCGCGATCGTCGTAACACTAAGTTATGGTTTTATGGGATAAAATAGTAAAAAAAAAAACACTGGCGTAAAAATAAGAGCCGTCGTAAACATATCCTCGATCGTCGTATCTATAAGTTATGGTTTTGAGACATTAAACTTTAAAAAAAAACACTGACGTAAAAATAACCGTCGTAAGATAACCACGATCGTCGTTACTCTAAGTAATGTTTTTTTAGGATAAAAAGTAAATAAAACCCACAACTTTCTTACAATTGCGGTAGATTTATTCTTCCATTATTTTATTTTTTTCACATTTATAAGTAGAAACTCGTGTTCACACCACTGTTGACGGTGTAGAAGAAATTTAACTGTGTTTGAGTTATCGTGATATACACTACTTTTTTACACATATCTCTAAATTATGGCAGGTGGATTTCGTTTTAAACCGTCACCTGAACGATTGAAGAGAGAAATGGATGAACTCATTGACGCCTAAAGCTTTAAATGGAAATTACAGTATGCAGTCCAGTATTGTTATATGTTGGGATCACATTCTTAAATTTATGAAAAATTAACATTCCCTTATCAGAGGGGTAAGATTTATTTAAGGCCATATGTTGTAAACAATCAGCATAAGCTCTGTAGAGCTTTTATTGTGACAGACAAGGTATCCATTAACATGCATACTTACCTGGGCATTACAGTCACATACCTAGCACTACCCTTTCAATGCACACAAGGGTACTACTGTACTGTTTTTATAATGGTCTTTGGTATGACTCAGGGTTCGAACCCACAACCTGCTGCCTCGAAAGTGGACGCTCTACCAACTGAGCTAACGAAGCTGTTAGTTAAATCAAGGCATACAGTACTTGTATAGTTGTCTTTCAAACCACAACTACGTTTAATTTATTCGCACTTATGCCAGGGATAAATGAGTGTCCTTTTTAAGCGTATAAACGATTTACAGACGTTTCGGTAAATGACCAGTTCGGTAAATTGATTTTATATAGTGAAAGTCTGGACGTTTCGGTAAAAAGGTAAATTATAGTAATTATAGGATTAAGTATATCGCACATCGCACCTCTCTCGGTAACAATGAGACTGTGGCACAGTGTTTGTGCCAAGTTTGCAGGGTTGTTTTAGTATGTGTTGATCCTGGTCTACCAACAGATACAATTTTTCGGCCTGTTTACAAAACGAAATAAAGGGCATGTGAAGGGGGTAAAAATAACTTGAATTCTTCAATATTTTTTTTTCATTTCTTCTCTAAGGAGATGAGTTTATTGTTACATCTCAGAATAATTAAAAACTAAAAAAACCAAAATTTATATTTCCTTCATAACCGACTTTATTGCCCCAATTCGGCATAGAAATTTTACCAATTCCAGAACTAGATCGTATAGTTTAGACCCAACCCATTTGCAAGACAAGTGATTAGAGATCAAGCGCCATCAGTTATTGATCTAGCGAAAGGTGTGATATACAGACCTGTACATAAAAACCTATAATTACTATAATTTACCTTTTTACCGAAACGTCCAGACTTTCACTATATAAAATCAATTTACCGAACTGGTCATTTACCGAAACGTCCGTCACCCGTATAAACCCCGTCCGACATGTTTGCAGTCAATCACTCTACCACATTAACATAAGAGCATGCTTATGCACCGGTGATAATTTAAGCTACACTATGACATTGGCATTTTTACATGTATTCTGAATCATTTCTCAGTCCCAATAAGGTAAAGGTCAAATAGGTTTGATATGGGACAGTTTGTTTGTTTAACTGAGTGTCCTTTTTATGCGTATAAACCCCGTCCGACATGTTTGTTTAACTGAGTGTCCTTTTTAAGCGTATAAACCCCGTCCGACATGTTTGCAGTCAATCACTCTACCACATTAACATAAGAGCATGCTTGTGCACTGGTGATGATTAAGCTACACTATGACATTGGCATTTTTACATGTATTCTGAATCATTTCTCAGTCCCAATAAGGTAAAGGTCAAATAGGTTTGATATGGGACAGTTTGTTTGTTTGTTATTGTCCATTTCTGCCATCTGTTAGGTTTGATATGGGTCAGTTTGTTTGTTTGTTATTGTCCATTTCTGCCATCTATTAGGTTTGATATGGGTCAGTTTGTTTGTTTGTTATTGTCCATTTCTGCCATCTGTCAGGTTTGATATGGGTCAGTTTGTTTGTTTGTTATTGTCCATTTCTGCCATCTGTTAGGTTTGATATGGGTCAGTTTGTTTGTTATTGTCCATTTCTGCCATCTGTTAGCTATGTAACAGGACTGATGGCCCGACGTGTACTCGAACCCAGGGTCTCTGGCTTACCGCACCAGCACTCTAACCACTTAAGCTACTGAGCCAATCGGTTAATATTGGACATATTGATTATCCACCAGTTACCAGTACACATCAAAGAAACCCTGCTACAGCTAATTGGACACCCCAGAGTTAGGGGAGCCGATATAGAAAACCCAGACACGTTGCTCGACTCTTATTATCTACAGAATTCTTTGGTTCTTTCAGATGCACTGATACATCAGACCTCAGTTTTAGTAAATAGTCAAGTGGATGATCAAACTAACCCCAGGTACTGTAGCGGAGCATGATACCGAGTCACATCAGTCACATGGTCCAAGTCAACAACTATAAGTATAAGCAATCCAATAATTGAGTGTGGACACCAAGTGAAAGGTTAAGAATTGATGATGAGTGTGGTTTTGAAAACACTTCGACACAAAATAGTGTCATATAGCCCCGATGAATGATGGGGAATGATGAGAAAAGATGACTATTTCAGGAAGATGATTTGGCTAATCTCATTCGCGCATAGGAACAAAGCCACCGGTGCCCACCTGCCTTCTTTTTAGTTCTTGGCAGAGGGGAAATTCTCGTTGTAAACAGAAAATATACCATATGACAATTAAGCCCCAGAACTGCAGCAAAGTAGGAAGGTGTCTGTGGGCTTAAGATGTAGTTATCAGTTCACATTTCACTCATATAAACAAAACCTAAATTTGACCATACATCACCAATTTTGGACTTGGCTATTTGTTAGTTAAGATGTAGTAAACCAAGAAATAGACAAGTTCCAAATTGGTCATGGTGAAATTTAGGTTTTGTTTATATGGGTGGAGTGTGAATGGTCATGGACAACAGCTTAAAATTATCAAAGCATTCTAGTCAAAGGTGTTGATGTGAGAATTAATAACACAAAGATAAGCTGTTTTGATGCAAAACTTGTATTTGTAATCATGGCAGAACAGTTACAAGCGGTAATAAAGAAATAGGAATATACATGAGTCATATGAGTAAAGAATGGTTTCATAATCGTTATTGACGGATTCATCCGATTCAAGGACAACTATGGCCCTATATCGCTCACCAAGTACAACATGTAAAATAGACCTATAGTTACCTAGATAATGACCAGACATGAACCACATTCAACAGTGGCCTAGATTTATAAAGGCAAACATTTTGAGTAAGTTAAATAAAGATAAAATGAGAAATGTAGCTTCTCGACCATTAAGAATGTATTTTCATGTTTTGGCCTTGTGACCATATTTTACTGCAGTTGGTGGGCTGTAGTTGTGTATTGTGGACATGCCAATAAGTGTCAAGTGTCAGAAGAATGCACAATACACAGCAACAGTCAATGGAAATGCATCCAGTATTAAAAACAATTTCGCATATATACAACACCACATTTCAAAAGCACATTTAACAAAGATTTGCCATACAGTACTACATCAAGAAGTAAATAATTTGAAAGTCAAAGTAACTGTACATTAGCCTGCCCTTACAGCTTGTGCTTTATTGTCTGTTAGACTATTGGTTGCTTAAAGCAAGCAAAAAGTATGGCAGAAACCTAGTGCATGAGATTTCTGCTTTACTTATAGCGTACTTTACATCCAATTGTCATGACGCAGGAAAAGTTTCAGCCTTCCAAGGCTCTTACCATGACATAAATAGTGAATATTTCTGAAGCACTTTAAACTATATACAACACCACATTTCAAAAGCACATTTAACACCGATTTGCCATACAGCACTACATAAAGAAGTAAATAATTTGAAAGTCAAAGTAACTGTACATTAGCCTGCCCTTACAGCGTGTGCTTTATTGTCTGTTAGACTATTGGTTGCTTAAAGCAAGCTAAAGGTAAAGCAGAAACCTCGTGCATGAGATTTCTGCTTTACTTATAGCGTACTTTACATCCAATTGTCATGACGCAGGAAAAGTTTCAGCCTTCCAAGGCTGTAACTATGACATAAATAGTGAATATTTCTGAAGCACTTTAAACTATATACAACACCACATTTCAAAAGCACATTTAACAAAGATTTGCCATACAGCACTACATCAAGAAGTAAATAATTTGATAGTCAAAGTAACTGTACATTTCCACGATTCTTAAGCCTGACCTTACAGCTTTGGCTTAACTAACTAACCAAACAGTTGTCATGAGTAGACAATCATTGATAATCTAACTTTTGTTTGCCTCATTTTTCAGATATGCTCTGTTATCTAATGAGCATATATTTGTCAATTACCTTTGCTAAACACTAAGTTAACACAAAAGATACATATACCAGTATAAGCAATCTTCAATGGCACAGAGGAAATTAAGACTAGATTTAACGAATCTCGGAAGTCAGTGTTATATATACACACTGTTCAATGTGTTTACAAACTTGTTCAGGCAAGTTCTACGATATGGCATGCCCTACAAAACCAGAATTTTGTCTTTGGTGGGACCTTTTTGTTTAAGCACTTCAAATGAAACCAGTCCAAACATGAGTCACAACACATGCTGGAAGCTGAGTGAAGGTCAGTGTTGCATCTCTGACAGTACCAGACACCTTTTTCCGAAAGCACTTGAAGCATCCTTTCAACCTTCTTCCATGCGTCAAAAGTGAAATATTGTCTAATGGATGACATTGAAATATTTTCGTCTAAGCATTTCATTGGTAGATGTTCAGGGCGTATGTCTACTTGGTCATCTTCGATTAAAGAGCGATCCAGTGAATGTAACACCTTGTTAATAACCGATTCATCGACAAACCATCCCAGCATGACTGAAATTTAAAGGAAATAATCATAAGCATATACAATAAGGAAGTAAGAAATAAATATTGAGAAAGGTCATATTAAGTACTGAAAGTTTTGGAATGTCTTGGCATATATATCAACTTTTTGTTTTGAAAATAGGTGACCACGTAGAGCAGGTTGGAAGTAAAGCAGAATGCACATTAAGGCACTTTTTGGTTTACTTTCAGCCTGTCTTAAGCTACCATCTGTGAGAATGTAGAAAATAGTTCTTATCATACATATTCTTAACTGTCTAAATTGAAACTGTTTTCTTCAGTGGAGGGATACTTATGGGGCAATGGGTTAAAGCATATTTTGTTTTACTTATCGTCTGCTTTAAGCTACCATCTGTTAGAATGTAGAAAATGTCACTAAAGGTTCATTTTCATGACTATACAGTCTGTAACTATTTTCTTCAGTGGAGGAAGAAATTAAGAAGTAAGTCTTACCCATCCACGTGTAAAATTATTTATAACTCGGACAAAAACATTACAATCATAGTGACATGCGTTTTGACAAATGCCTCTACTTACTGGAAGCCTTTTCTGTTGGTGATCTGAGCCGCATTGCCACAGGTCGATATCTTGTTCTCTTCTTTGGAAGACCGATGACTGTTAGGCCAGCCCCCTTGGGTCTGCCTCGTTTCACCATCTTAATCGGCAGTTTAATGTTGTCCAGACAGTTTGTCTTTTCTTGTAGTACGGCTGGATTTGCATTAGCTGAAGAAAAAAACCAGACATATGTTACTAGACAAATTCATCAAAGTCTGAAAAATAGGTATAACTTTCCTTATAATTTGACCGAACTGTTCATCTCATAGCATGTTTCTAGTTTTGAAGACAGGTGGCCACAAGTTATAGGAAAGATAATGGAAATACCTTCTGTTTTTTATGCCCCCAGAATCTACGATTCGGGGGCATATAGTTTTTGTCATGTCTGTTGGTTTGTCCGTCCGTCTGTCTGTGCCAAAAACCTTAACCTTGGCTATAACTCTTGCATTTTTGTACCTGGACCTTTTATACTTGGCATGTGTCTTCCCTGTATCAACCTTTCCATCCATACAAACCTTTTTGACCTTGTGACCTTGACATTTGACCTACTTTTGTACAAATCTTTAAATGGCTATAACATTTGCACCAGTAGGCCCAGGGCTTTCATATTTTGTATGTATATTTCTTTTGTCAAGACCTTTCCAACCATACCAACATCTTTGACCATGTGACCTTGACCTTTGACCTATTTAATCAAACTTTAACCAAAAACCTTAACCTTGGCTATAACTTTTGCATTTTTAAACCTGGTCCTTTTATACTTGGCACGTGTATTCCTCATGGCAAGACCTTTCCAACCATATAAAACTTTTTGACCTTGAAATTTGACCTACTTTTGTAAAAATCTTTAAATGGCTATAACATTTGCACCAGTAGGCCCAGGGCTTTCATATTTTGTATGTATATTTCTTTTGTCAAGACCTTTCCAACCATACCAACATCTTTGACCATGTGACCTTGACCTTTGACCTATTTAATCAAACTTTAACCAAAAACCTTAACCTTGGCTAGAAATTTTGCATTTTTAAACCTGGGCCTTTTATACATGGCATGTGTATTCCTCATGACAAGACCTTTCCAACCATATAAAACTTTTTGACCTTTTGACCTTGACATTTGACCTACTTTTGTAAAAATCTTTAAATGGCTATAATATTTGCACCAGTAGGCACAGGGCTTTCATATTTTGTATGTATATTTCTTGTGTCAAGACCTTTCCAACCATACCAACATCTTTGAACATGCGACCTTGACATTTGACCTATTTTATCAAACTTTAACCAAAAACCTTAACATTGGCTATAACATTTGCATTTTTGCACCTGGGCATTTTATACTTGGCATGTGTATTCCTCATGGCAAGACCTTTCCAACCGTACAAAACCTTTTGACCCTGACCTTGACATTTGACCTTCTTTTGTAAAAATCTTTTAATTGCTATTACATTTGCACCAGTTGGCCCAGGGCTTTAAAATGTTGTATGTATATTTCTTGTGTCAAGACCTTTCCAACCATACCAACATCTTTGACCATGTGACCTTGACCTCGATCTTTGACCTATTTAATCAAACTTTAACCAAAAACCTTAACCTTAGATATAACTTTTGCATTTTTGCACCTTGGCCCTTTATACTTGACATGTGTTTCCCTTTCTAACCATACAAAACTTTTTGACCTTGTGACCTTGACATTTGACCTACTTTTGTTGAAATCTTAAAATGGCTATAACATTTGCACCAGTAGGCCTACGGCTTTCATATTTTGTTTATATATTTCTTGTGTCAAGACCTTTCCAACCATACCTACGTTTTTGCCCTTGTGACCTTGACCTTTGACCTTTATTTGTATAAATCTTTATACGCCTATAACATTTGAACCAGTAGCCCTAGAGCTTCCATACTTTATATGTTTCTTGTGTTAAGACTTCTCCAACCATGCCAATGTTTCATTTACCCTACAACCATGACTTTTGACCTACTTTTGCAAATAAGCATTACATTACAGAACATGATTCTGGCTGGGGGCATTTGTGTTTCACAAACACATTGCTTTTCATCTGATCATCACCAAACTTTCTGAAAATGTTTGTTGACATAAAATGGAGACCAATTTGGATAACCAGCAGCACCAATTTATGCTAGGCCCTTTGGAGTAATGGCCCTTGAAGTCCTCAAAATGGCGCTCCACTACAGTTTCAGCTCTCTAACTTTTACGTTTGATAGTCTGGATTCCCCTCCCTGATTCATCGGGGGCATTCGTGTAACTGGGACACGCTCTTGTTTATTCAGGGTTTTCTAGACGAGGGCTACTATCATAAGTGATGACATATTTATCGGTGTAAAATGGCATACTTATTCAGTTATTTATTAACTTAAGGCGCATTCTGCTTCACTTTCAAAACTTGAAACAGGCAATAGAATACAGTGAAACCCCTCTAAACCGGACATGTGTGGGGACAACAAAAACATCCGGTTTAGAGGGTTTTTAACCCATAGCTTGTTTATAGTATGGAAGGTAGCTGACCACTTAAAACAGGTTAAAAGTAAAGCAGAATGCGCCTTAAGGCGCATTCTGCTTTACTTTCAAACTGCTTTAAGCTATCATCTGCTAGAATATAGAATTTTTTTTTGATGATATATGTTCATGAATGTATTTTCTCGAGTGAAGGAATAAATCAAGGGCGTAAAAATGGGTGGGAAACGGGACCAAAGGTTTTGTCCGGTTTAGAGAGAATTCCGGTATATAGAGGTTCCGGCTTAGAGGGGTTTTACTGTAAAGGGTTAAGGAGCATTATCTTACACTGTCAGCATGTTTTAAGGCCCCATCACACATTTTGGTGACCTACCTTTAAAAATTTCTACGGTCTCTGATGCTGTACAGGGTTGAACAAGTCCATTCTCAGCTGTTGGTGGTGGGCATGACTTAACCAGAATAGTGTTTGTTTTTTAGCTCACCTGGCACAAAGTGCCAAGGTGAGCTATTGTGATCGCCCTGTGTCCGTCGTCAGTCGTCAAACATTTTAGCTCACCTGAGCACAAAGTGCTCAAGGTGAGCTTTTGTGGTCAGTCTTTGTCCGTCGTCGTGCGTTGTGCGTCAACAATTTCTTCAAACATCTTCTTCTCCAAAACCACTGGCTGGATTGCAACCAAACTTCACAGGAATGTTCCTTGGGTCAAGCTCTTTCAAAGTTGTTCAAAGAATTTGAAACAATGCAGAACTCTGGTTGCCATGGCAACCAAAGTGCAAAAATGAGGAAATCTTAAAAAATCTTCTTGTCAAAAACCAAAAGGGCCAGAGCTTAGATATTTGGCACATAGCATCATCTACAGGTCTTCTATCAAAGTTGTTCAAATTTTGCCCCTGGGGTCAAAATTGACCCCGCCCCGGAGTTCACCGTTTTACATAGAGTTATATAGTGAAAAGTTCAAACATCTTTTTCTCTGAAACCAATATGACCAGAGCTTTGATATTTGGCATGGTATAACTTCTAGAGGTATTTGACATATATTGTTGAATTGGTTCCGGTCTGTTGCATATCTGGGTCACCGGAGCTAAAAATAGATTTTTTCAATGAGAACTTAAAAAATCTTCTTGTCTGAAACCATAGTACACTAAGCTGAGATATTTTGAACATAGCATCGTATACAAGTCCTCTATCAAAGTTGTTCAAATGTTGTCCCTGGGGTCAAAATTGGCCCCGCCGCGGGGGTCACATTTTTACATAGAGTTATATAGTGAAATGTTCAAACATCTTTTTCTCTGAAACCAATATGACCAGAGCTTTGATATTTGGCATGGTATAATTTCTAGAAGTCCTTCACATATATTGTTGAATTGGTTTCAGTCTGTTGCATATCTGGGTCACCGGAGCTAAAAATAGATTTTTTTCAAAGAAAACTTCAAAAATCTTCTTGTCTGAAACCATAGTACACTGAGTTTAGATATTTTGCACATAGCATCGTATACAGGTCCTTTATCAAAATTGTTCAAGTTTTACCCCTGGGGTCAAAATTGGCCCCACCCCGGGGGTCACCGTTTTACATAGAGTTACATAGTGAAATGTTCAAACATCTTTTACTCAGAAACCAATATGGCCAGAGCTTTGATACTTGGCATGGTGTAACTTCTAGAGGTCCTTCACATATATTGATGAATTAGTTCTGGTCTGTTGCATATCTGGGTCACCGGAGCTAAAAATAGATTTTTTCAATGAAAACTTCAAAAATCTTCTTGTCTGAAACCATAGTACACTGAGTTTAGATATTTTGCACATAACATCATCTACAGGTCCTCTATCAAAGTTGTTCAAATTTTGCCCCGCCCTTGGGGTCACCTTTTACAAATCTTCTTTTCTGAAATCAAGTGACCCATCCTAGTGTCACCATGGACAGGTGAGCGATCAAGGGCCATTCTGGCCCTCTTGTTGTTCAAAGATCTTCTTCTTGGAAACCACTGGGCCAATTTCATCAAAACTTCATAGGATTGTTCCTTGTAGGGTACTCTCTCAGATTTCTTCAAATATAGGTGATCCAATTGAAATTGTGGTTGCCATGGCAACCAATTGAAAAAACTTTAAAAATCTTCTTGTCAAAAACTACAGGTCCGAATTCAAAATAATTTTACCCAAATGTGCCAATGGTGACCCTCTATCAGATTTCATAAAATAATTTTCCTATCTTAAAAAACATGGCCGCTAGTGGGTGGGGCAGATTTTCCTTATATGGCTATATAGTGAAAACTTAAAAAAATCTTCTTGTCAAAAACAACTGGTCCGATTTGAAAGTAATTTTATACAAATGATCTATGGGTGACCCTCTACCAGATTTCTTAAAATTATTTTGATATCTAAAAAACATGGCCGCCAGTGGGTGGGGCAAGTTTTCCTTATGTTACTGTATAGTAAAATCTTTAAAAATCTTCTTCTCTGAAACTTCTGGTCCAAATTGAAAATAATTTTACACAAATGGTCAATTGATGATCTTCTACCAGATTTCTTAAAATCATTTTGTTATCTTAAAAAACATGGCCGCCAGTTGGTGGGGCAAGTTTTCCTTATATTACTGTATAGTAAAAACTTTAAAAATCTTCTTCTCCGAAACTGCTGGTCCAAATTAGAAATAATTTTACACAAATGGTCAATTGATGACCCTCTACCAGATTTCTTAAAATCATTTTGTTATCTTAAAAAACATGACTGCCAGTGGGTGGGGCACGTTTTCCTTATGTTACTGTATAGTAAAAACTTTAACAATCTTCTCTGAAACTACTGGGCTAAATTAAAAATAATTTTACATAAAGGGTCAATTGATGACCCTCTACCAGATTTCTTAAAATTATTTTGATATCTAAAAAAACATGGCCACCAGTGGGTGGGGTACATTTTCCTCATGTTACTGTATAGTAAAAACTTTAAAAATCTTCTTCTCTGAAACTACTGGGCCAAATTAGAAATAATTTTACACAAAGGGTCAATTGATGACCCAATAGGTCATATTGTTAGAATTGTGGTTGCCATGGTAACCAATTGAAAAACTTTAAAAATCTTCTTGTCAAAAACTACTGGTCAGAATAAAATATAATTTTACACAAATGGTTCATGGGTGACCCTGTGTCAGATTTCTTGGAATTTATTTTCCTAGCTTAAAAAACACAACTGCCAGTGGGTGGGGGGGGGGGGGGGGGGCAGATTTCCCTTATATGAATATAGTGAAAATACTGGTCCGATTTGAAAGTGATATTGCACAAATGATCTACAGGTGATCCTATTCAAGATTTCTTAAAATCATTTTTCTAGCTTGTTAACACTCTAGAGGCTACAAATCTCATTGGATCTTGGTGAAATTTGGTCAGAATGTTTGTCGCATTGATCTCCAGAGACCTTCCTACTTTGCCGTAGTTCTGGAGCTTAATTGTCATAGGGGGTCTTTTCTGTTTATTAGACCGAGATTATCCCCTCTGCCAAGAACTAAAAGGAAGGCAGGTCGGTAATTTTGATCCCATGCGCTGCTGGCAACGAATGAGATTAGCCAAAATCATCTACCTGAAATCATCATCTCATCTTATCATCCCTCATCAAACCATCGGCGCTATATGACCTTTTTTGTGTCGCAGTGCCGTAAAACCCAACTCATCCATCCTTGTCGCATTGATATCTAGGTCAAGTTTGAATATGGGTCATGTCCGGTCAAAAACTAGGTCACTAGGTCAAATCATTGGAAAATCTTGTTTACACTCTAGAGGTTGATTGTGGGTGTACATGTCCAGTCAAAATCTAGGTTACTATAGGTCAAGTTTGCCAATGTGTACCAGGTGAGCGATTTAGGGCCATAGTGACCCTTGTTTAGGTAGTGAGCAGGGTTAGATGTTTTACATGTATTTACTTACTGTGCTGGCGGTCTTTTTTATTGTAAGGTTGTGGAACAGGGTTTATATTTTATGTACACTGTTCGTCTTTATAGGTGAATATAGGAGATAAGTGTGAGGTTGGGCGCCCCTAAACCCAGGTTTAACCCCCCAGTGGTTGTTAATAGTTAATTAATTTATAATTGATTATTGATTGCTACTGACCGTACCAAGGCGGGCTCCTATATTCACTTAGCTTTATGTTTGTCTTGCGTGTTGTTTTCTATTTAGTGTGTAGATGAAGGAATGGTATTGCGTGTGTGTGTGTTTGTTTGTTATGGTGTGGCTGTGTGTGTGTTCTGCTTTAGAGATGGGTCTTCTTTCGTATTTATTTGAACAAGTTCGTTCTCACTATCATGGAGATTTGAGGGTGTTTCTTCCTGCAGCAGAGATGTTGGTGGGGAGGACTTCATTTGTTCAGTGTTGGTTTTCTCTGTTGATATACAGGGTTGCACAAGTTCATTACTGTTGTCCTCCTCACTGTCACTATTGAGTGAAGTCTCTTCCTGCAGCAGAGATGTTGGTGGGGAGGACTTCATTTGTTCAGTGTTGGTTTTCTCTGTTGATATGCAGGGTTGCACAAGTTCATTACTGTTGTCCTCCTCTCTGTCACTATTGAGTGAAGTCTCTTCTTGCAGCAGCTGTGAGGCTGAGGAAGACATTACAAGTCCATCTGTGTCTGCCAAAAGAAAAGACCTTGTATTCAATGCACAGAATCAAAAAGCCCTGAATATGACATTAATATACCTCAATTCCATTTACAATGTTAATCTCCCATAGACCACCGTGACATAGTAATACTGTCAGACTCAGTGGGAAAAAAATTAATGTCTTTAAAATTTCTGTCTCTGTTATCCGGCCAAAGGGTTAGCATCATTTTAGATAACCTTAAAACTTGGATCTACTTTGAAAATTTGAGTTCAAGGATGCTAGATGCACACCTCACATCAACAGCTTATACAGCATGTTCACAATAGCTCATTGAGCACTATGTGCTCAGGTGAGCTAAACACAAACAAGAGCCCAATCCGCTCTAACTTCAAAGAAATTTGTGTGAAATTATGGCTAAAACAAGGCCCCATCAGTGTTTACAAGCAATTTCTTAGTTTTGACCTACTGACCTACTATTTAATCTCATGTAACCCATATTCACACAGAGCCTAGCTTTTGTCAAGATAATCATTCCCACAAGTTTCAAGAAGATCTGATGATAATGAGTTGGGTTTTACGGCACTGCGAAACAAAATAGGTCATATAGCGCCGATGGTTTGATGAGGGATGATTAGATGAGATGATGATGATTTCAGGTAGATGATTTTGGCTAATCTCATCCGTTGCCAGCAGCGCATGGGATCAAAATCACCGACCTGTCTTCCTTTTAGTTCTTGACAGAGGGGATAATCTCGGTCTAATAAACAGAAAAGATCCCCTATGACAATTCAGCTCCAGAACTACGGCAAAGTAGGAAGGTTTAGGGTCTCTATCAAATAAATACGAAAGACTCAAGCAGGAAACGCAACACAAACAATACACTCACCTCTCAAGCAGAACACACACACACAGTCATACCATAACAAACACACACACGCACAATCCCATTCCTTCATCTACACCCCAAGAGACCTTCCTACTTTGCCGCAGTTCTTGGGCTTAATTGTCAAAGGGAATCTTTTCTGTTTATTAGACCGAGATTATTCCCTCTGCCAAGAACAAAAAGGAAGGCAGGTCGGTGGTTTTGATATCATGTGCTGCTTAAACAAATGAGATTAGCCAAAATCATCTTCCTGAAATCATCATCAACTCATCTCATCATTCTTCATTACTCATCGGCGCTATATGACCTATTTTGTGTCGCAGTGCCGTAAAACCCAACTCATCATCATCATCTTCATCTAAACACTAAATAGAAAACACGCAAGACAAACATAAAGCAAAGTGAACATAGGAGCCCGCCTTTGTACGGTCAGCAGCAATCAATAATTAATTATAAATTAATCATTAACTACCACTAAAAGATTGTTCAAATCATGCCCCTTGCCCTAGGGGTCGCAATTTTACATAGAGTTATGTAGTGAAATATTCTTCTCTGAAACTACTATGGCAAGAGCTTTGATATTTAGCATAGCGACACTTTTAGATGTTCTGTACCAATATTGCTGAAATGGTTCAGGTCTGTTGCATATCTTGGTCATATTGGCTCAAAATAGATTTTTTTTCAATGAAAAGTCTGAAACTGAAACCATCCATGTACAAAATATTTGACAGAACACATAACTTTCAAGTTCATCAGCAAGATTTTTGAAATTGTCTCTGGGGTAAAAAATGATCCCACCCCAGGGGTCATGTGACCCTAAGGGCCTTGTGTTGGTTTTTCCAGGTGAGCGATATTTAGGCCCGCATGGGCCTCTTGTTCAATTTAGACTAGTCTCAAAACAGATGATCATTTAAATAGCTTGACGGATTTTCATTGATAATATTGTCTGAGTTGAGTTTTCACCGTCTCTTTCAATGGAACAAAGGTATTGCAATACCAGAGACTGTCGGCGTCTATATCATGTTGTGTTTCTTTGTCAACTAGCAAAGCTCCACTTTCAACAGTCTGGAAAGCAGTGCTTACGAAATGTACTGTGGTATCCTCTTGTAGGGTGTTTTCGTAAAACCCATAAATATCTCTATTAAATCTTCTTCAATCACTAAATTAGCACAAAGCTTTGCCCTCTCTGGGTGCTGCAGGTCAGTCTGACATGCTTGACTCTATCAAATAGGTGCAAAACAGGAAATACAATCACCAGATGCAATAGAATTTTTACACAGGTACCCTTTGCATGCTATGTTTCTCATTTCAAAATTTTAGTGCCTTTATTTTAAAACGAGTCTTCATAGAATCATAGTAATCATAGTAACAACTAACTCATCTAGGACATAATTGCTTGGGCCCAAAGGGAAAGTGTTAACAGTCAATAGCCTGGATATAGTGCGACGATGCTCCAGAGGGGTCATGCACATTAACCGGAAGAAGAAGAAGACCCACCTTGATTTGTACCAATATACACATTGGACGGGAAGCTGTCTATTTTTGGTTGAACTTTGTTTCGTTTTCAAAGCGGTTTGCAGCGACAGCACGCTAAAGTAGGGCAATGTTCAAAAACATTTTTTGGTAGTTTATGATAAATTAAAGATTTAGAATGCTTCACATGGCATAGTACAGACCCTTTTTGACAAAATACACTCAAAACTTAGAATGAAAAGGACCTTTTTCTATTCAATATGATTTTTAGCTCACCAGGCACGAAGTGCCAAGGTGAGCTATTAGGATCGCTGATTTACCGTCGTACATCATCCGTACATCCACAATTGTTCGTTAACACTCTAGCGGCTACAAATTTCATTTGATCTTCATGAAACTTGATGACAATATTTGTCTTGATGAAATATAGGTCAAGTTCGAATGTGGGTCATGTCCGGTCAAAAACTAGGTCATTAGGTCGAATCATCGAAAAACCTTGTTAGCTCACCTGGCACAAAGTGCCAAGGTGAGCTTTTAGGATCGCTGAATGTCCGTCCGTTCACATTTGTTCGTTAACACTTTAGCGCCTACAAATTTCATCCGATCTTCATGACAATGTTTGTCTTGATGAAATCTAGTCCAAGTTCGAATGTGGGTCATGTCCGGTCAAAAACAAGGTCACTAGGTCAAATCATAGAAAAACCTTGTTAACACTCTAGAGGCTACACATCTCAATGGATCTTGATGAAACTTGGTCAGAATGTTTGCCTCATTGATATCTAGATCAGTTTCGAATGTGGGTCATGTCCGGTCAAAAACTAGGCCACTAGGTCAAATTATAGAAAAACCTCGTTAACGCTCTAGAGGCTACAAATCTCAATGGATTTTAATGAAACTTGTCAGAATGTTTGCCTCATTGATATCTAGGTCAAGTTCGAATGTGGGTCATGTCCGGTCAAAAACTAGATCACTAGGTCACATCATAGAAAAAACTTGTTAACACTCTAGAGGCTTCACATCTCAATGTATCTTAATGAAACTTGGTCGGAAAGGTTGCCTTATTGATATCTAGGTCAAGTTTGAATGTGGGCCATGTTCAGTCAAAAACTAGGTCACTAGATAAAACCTTTTTAACACTCTAGAGGCTACAAATCTCAGTGGATCTTTATGAAACTTGATCAAAATGTTTGTCTTGTTGAAATCTAGGTCAAGTTCGAATGTGGGTAATGTCCAGTTAAAAACTAGGTCACTAGGTCAAATCTTAGAAAAACTTTTAACACTCTAGAGGCTACAAATCTTATTGGATTTTAATGCAACTTAGAATGTTTGCCCAATTGATATCTACCCCAGAGACCTTCCTACTTTGCCGTAATTCTGGGGCTTAATTGTCATGGGGAAATATTTCTGTTTCTTAGACCGAGATTGTTCCCTCTGCCAAGAACTAAAGCTGGTTTTGATCCCATGCGCTGCTGGGTCAACGAATGGGATTAGCCGAAACCATCTTCCTGAAATCATCATTTCATCACCCTTCATCAATCATCGGCGCTAGAGCGGGGTCGGGTATTATCGAACACTTAAGGCATAATATGTGAATGTTCGGTAATAGGAGATAAATTCCGTAGGTTTTCTACAAATTTGGAAAGATTCTGCATTTATCCTCGAGTTTGCACAATATCCGAGTAGCTGTGATTACACTGACTATAAAATAATGGTCTTTAGAAATCAGACCGTCTTGCTTGCATTACCGAACAACAGCTTGTTTTTCCGAACAGACATGCTTGCTTTTCCGAACACTTTCATCTTTTTAAAAAAACAACACAATCGCTGAAAAAAAAAACATACACTTTATTACAATGTGAACATAATTGTTAATCTAGATAATATTCTATAAACAAACAGTAGAATCTGATGAGGCAACTCCTAAAAAACTGCCGCATTTAAGTCTACTCCTTTTTGCAAATGCACACAAAGAATAGGTTTAACAATATTTGCATTCAAACGGTAAGCCATCCACATTCAGAAAGTCGTCTTCCACACAATGAATGTGAAATCTACGGAAGCAGCTTCCACACTCAATGAAATCTGTTGTATATTCTGATTCACACGTGTAGCATTTCTGCCTATCTACTGCCAATGCCGAGTCAGATTCTGAATCCGAGTTTTCAAGACTTTGAATGAATTTCTCTCGAAGTTCACGTTTCTGCTTCTTCTCCTCAGCACGCTTTTGTCGTTTTGCTTCGGCCTCTGCTTTCTTTCTGTTGTTTTCTTCCTCTTTAAGCTTTCGTTTTAATTCTCGCTCAGTCTTTCGACATTCTTTTTCTTTTTCTTCTTCTTCTTTCCTTTTTCTTTTTTCCTCCATGATTTTACGGTATTCCGAGCCTGTGATTGCCTTTGGAATCACCAGTTTTCGAACAACTTTTGATTTTGTGCTTTGCTTGAGCGTTGGAATACTTAAATGTTTTGAGAATGGCGATGATTCAGCTTCTGTTGGCTTTTCATTTTCTTTCTCCTGGCTACATGACGGAACAGGACTCCTACTTTTGTCATCACTTTGGCATTCCTGTTCAGCTGTACTTGCCACGGTTATGTCTGCAGGTGATTTAGAGTCCTTCTCGGGTTGTTTAACTTCTTTAGTTTGCGACTTAGGATCAATGGGCGTAGACTGAAACATCTTACTAGGTTCCGGTTTTACAGAGGAGGTTACAACAGATGGATCAAGAGGGAACAATCCAGCTTCCTGAAAACCTTTGACAGCTGCTTCAATTGTTGTACTTTGTGTCCATGCGTTCTTAAAGATGCGGGCAAAATTCTGCTTGGTAACATATTCACCAATATGTTCAACCTGCCAATCTCTGACAGACTGTCGCCATGCTTTCTTCAAAGCACTGAAAAGCCTTAAATCTAGAGGTTGGAGTACATGAGATGCATGTGCTAAGAGACAGTACATTTCTACGCCGTTCTGCAGGCAAATGTCGGAAGCTCTCATAGTTACATGTGTCACATGGCCGTCGATGAGTAGTAATACAGGCTTCTTTACTTTTCGATCATTTATGGCTGGAACGAAGACGTTTTCCAACCAGTGACAAAATACGTCAGAATCCATCCATCCGTTGTCTGATCGTCCTAGAGCGGCCTCTTCAAATCCTTCAAGAGGATTATAACTAAATCGTTGGCCTGGGAATATTAGCAATGGTGAAACGTAGTGCCCTACTGCACTACAGGCAGCCATTACAGTTATTTGGGTTTTATCTGAGTTACCATAGTTATAAACTACTGGTGCGCCTTTCAAGCCTATCACCTGATTTCCTTTCATACAAAGACTGACCCCTGTTTCGTCAGCATTATAAATTCTGGATGGATCTTTCAACAAGTCTGGATCAGATACTTCTTTTTCTACATATGCTACGAAATCTTTAAACCACTGTGTTATTTTCTCTACAGATATGATTGCCCTTTCCTTACCAAGTTGAATGCTCGTTCTTAACGAAAGGTTTGGATGCCTGGCGAAAAAGCGAGTCAACCATTCTTTACCCGGTCTATTGTCTTTAAAGGGATTAGCTCTACCATCTTCATCTAATATCCTTTTCACTGTGCTTGCCAGTTCTTGACGGGTACGGCCATATCCAATGCGTGCCATATGGGTGGCCCATTCGGCAACACGGTTCTCCTCTTCACTACTGAGAACCGTTTTGTGACCAATCTTATGACCACTATGCTTGTGGTGTACAGCATCGTGCTCTTTGGAACCCCATACTGTTTGGAAGCTCTGTTTAGACTTATTGCCTTGGAACGAACCATCTCAGCTGCCTCTTCCAACCGTTGTGGCGAGTACTGCTGCCGCTTGACACCTATTTGACGGCTCATACCTGGAGAAAAAAATATCACCACTTTATCACTGGTTTAATTTGGTACATTTGCTCTAACCATTACCACGATACAGTACAAATCTATACGTACAAACAACTTGGATCCAGATCAGACACCGACAGACTCGGCGTCTGATCTGAGATTCAGGTTGTTTTCCACTTGACAAACAGTTTCTGCAAGTTTAGAGAGAATCATTTAAGATTCAAGCATGAGAATACCACAATTAGATAAGTTTCTTTATAAAAACTTGTTTTCTAATAATAAGATTCTTTATCTAAATCAGCACAAAAAATGTTATAAAGTCTCGGTAGATCTACTTGGCTTTATCATAGAGAAATCTAGGTAAGACTTACCCTGATCTGTTCAGTGTTGAAAGGCAAAAGGAAATTCAGAGTAAGTGTTAACAATAATTGCTTCCGATCTAGAGCATCATTATATGTATCTCTCTTTCGCTCTCTCTCTCTCTCTATTCTGTCTGTCTGTCTCCCTGTGCTAGATCATGATTTATTATGTATACAAAACAAGCAGATCTAGATCTATACACAAACTTGCATCTGTTAGTTTATTCACAACTTTGATATATCTACACATTGCATGTTCGGAACAACAAGGACACGTCGGGACTATTACTTCTTTTTCCGAACACCCGTGTAACTCTGAAGAACTGATGTCCTCTGTAGTTATGAATTATTTCCCTTTCTTCTACACGTGCACATGTATGAACAAGTCGGTAAAATTAAATTTTCATGGATAACTTAACTGTCGAAAACCTTATATATGACGTCACTCAATGTTAACGTTGCCGTAACAACTACTTACTTGTAAATATCACGAGCTCTTGTTCCTCGATAGTTTGTATTTAAGCATCGGCTGTAGCTGTCTGGAGAGGTGAGTAAGTCAACAAAGAATCATGACGTTATATTATGACGTCACAATGTTCATATACAGTTTAAAATTTATTCAGATAACCGTTTGAAAAAAATGTTCGGAAAAACAAGCACGTTCGTAAATACCCGACCCCGCTCTATATGACCTTTTTGTGTCGCAGTGCCGTAAAACCCAACTCATCCATCCATCCATCCAATTGATATCTAGGTCAAGAATATGGGTCATGTCTGGTCAAAAACTAGGTCACTAGGCCAAATCAAAGAAAAACGGTGTAACCCTCTAGAGGCTACAAATCTCGTTAGATCTGAATGAAATCTTTTCAGAAGGTCAAAATCAAATGTGGATTGTGTCTGATCAAAAACTAGGTCAAAAAAACTTGTTGACGCTCTAAAGGTTGATTGTGGGTCATGTCCAGTCATAATCTAGGTCACTATAGGTTAATTTTACATGGTGAACCAGGTGAGCGATTTAGGGCCATGGTGGCCCTCGTTAACACTCTAGAATCTTAATGAAATTTGGTCACAATGTTTGCCTCAATGAAATCTAGGTCAAGTTTGAATATAGGTCATAAACTAGGTCACTAGATTGGATAAATATTGTGGCCTCTGATGATGATGATTTGGATTTTACGGCACTACGATACAAAGTAGTTCATATGGCGCCGATGATTGATGTGGGGTGATGAGATCAAATGATGATGATCTCAGGAAGATGATTTCGGTTAATCCCATTCGTGACCAGCAGCGCATGGGATCAATTAAATACGAAAAACTCGAGCAATAAAGGCAACACAAACAACAAACCCACCCCTCAAGGCTTAATTGTCAAAGGGAATTTTTTCTGTTTATTAGACTGAGATTATTCTCTCTGTCAAGAACTGAAAGGAAGGCAGGTCGGTGGTTTTGATCCCATGCGTTGCTGGTCAACGAATGAGATTGGCCGAAACCATCTTCCTGAGATCATCATCATCTCATCAATCATCGGCGCTATATGACCTCTTTTGTGTCGCAGTGCCGTAAAACCCAACCCATCCATCAGAACACACACACATTCATACCATAACAAACAAACACACACACACAACTGCCTTCCTTTGAAATATTATATATTTTGTAAAAAGATAAATATTTGTATGTTGATTACATTTTGTCCATATTTTGTTTACTTTCCCGTTGATCGGGACTGACATTGACTGTTCGTTTTTATAGGTGAATATAGGAGATAAGTGTGAGGTTGGGCGCCCCTAAACCCAGGTTTAACCCCCCAGTGGTTGTTAATGGTTAATTAATTTATAGTTAATTATTGATTGCTACTGACCGTACCAAGGCGGGCTCCTATATTCACTTTGCTTTATGTTTGTCTTGCGTGTTGTTTTCTATTTAGTGTGTAGATGAAGGAATGGTATTGCGTGTTTGTTGTGGTATGACTGTGTGTGTGTGTTCTGCTTGAGAGGTGGGTGTATTGTTTGTGTTACGTTTCCTGCTTGAGTCTTTCGTATTTATTTGATTCCATCCGATGCTCAGCAACGAATTGGATTAGACGAAATCGTCTTCCTGAAATCATCATCATATCATCTCATCATCATCCCTCATTATTCATCGGCGCTATATGACCTATGTTGTGTCGCAGTCCGTAAAACCCAACTCTCCACCAAACCCTCCAGAGACATTTTAATACTGAGGGTAATGGAAGAGTAATGGTGGATTAACCCTCCAAAGTCATTTTCATAACCCTAACCCTATAATGTGACTTACGACAACATTTGTTGTACGAAGTTTGATGAATCGGGGCCCCTGTATTCGATAGTGTAACAAGCCTGTGTTACGCAAGGTTCTTTTTAACAAGGCATTATATTAGAAAGAGAATAAACGTAATATGACAGTTTATCTTTTAATTTATACTAATTTTATAACTAAGATTTAGACTAATTTTATAACTAAGAATGTGTACATTAAGAACAGCCAGAAAGAGAAAAAGAGAGAGAAGTGGCTCGCAACTGACAAGTAGGTAAAAGCTACCGTTGGCTGTCCTTAGCAAATGCAAAAAATTAAGAAAAAGACGCTTCTTATATAGCCACCAAAGTACAAACTGCATGGGGAAAGTCCTGCTACAATAGAAGTCAGCGGAGTCATCTGTTTTTAGCTCACCTGAGCCAAAGGCTCAAGGTGAGCTGGCCCTGTGTCCGTCAACAATTGATTCAAACGACATCTCCTCCTAAACCGCTGGACAGATTTCAACCAAACTTTACAGGAATGTTCCTTGGGTAAAGCTCTTTCAAATTTGTTCAAAGAATCGAAAACAATGTAGAACTGGAAAAAATAAGGAAATCTTAAAAAATCTTCTTGTCTGAAACTACAATGGACAGAGCTTAGATATTTGGCACATAGCATTATCTACAGATCCTCTATCAAGTTTGTTCAAATTATGCCCCTGGGTCAAAATTGGCCCCGCCCCGGGAGTCACATTTTTACAAAGAGTTATATAGTGAAATTTTCAAACGTCTTCTCCTCTGAAACTCCCCAGAGACCTTCCTACTTTGCCGTAGTTCTGGGGCTTAATTGTCATAGGGAATGTTTTCTGTTTATTAGACCGAGATCATCCCCTCTGACAAGAACTAAAAGGAAGACAGGTCGGTGGTTTTGATCTCATTCACTGTTTTACAATGCATGAGATTAACCAAAATCACCTTCCTGAGATCATTACCATCTCATCCCTCATTAACTCATCGGCGCTATATGACCTATTTTGTGTCGCAGTGCCGTAAAACCCAACTCATCATCATCCTCTGAAACTAATATGGCCAGAGCTTAGATATTTGGCATGGTGGCACTTCTAGATGTCCTTTACCTATTTTGTTCAAATGGTTCTGGTCGGTTGCATATCTAGGTCACTAGAGCTAAAAATAGGTTTTTTCAATGAAAACTTAAAAAATCTTCTTGTCTGAAACTCTCAGAGACCTTCCTACTTTGCCGTAGTTCTGAGGCTTAATTGTCAAAGGGAATTGTTTGTGTTTATTAGACCGAGATTATTCCCTCTGCCAAGAGCTAAAAGGAAGGCAGGTCGGTGGTTTTGATCCCATGCGCTGCTGGTCAACGAATGGGATTGTTTGTGTTGCGTTTCCTGCTTGAGT
The DNA here is from genome assembly GCA_922989275.2 of Gari tellinella. NCBI lineage: Eukaryota > Metazoa > Mollusca > Bivalvia > Cardiida > Psammobiidae > Gari > Gari tellinella. The sequence goes on along the minus strand of OV277865.1, from coordinate 72,653,618 downwards.
CTTCTTTCGTATTTATTAGCCGAAACCATCTTCCTGAAATCCCCAAGAGACCTTCCTACTTTGCCGCAGTTCTTGGGCTCAATTGTCAAAGGGAATCTTTTCTGTTTATTAAGGCGAGATTATTCCCTCTGCCAAGAACTAAAAGGAAGGAAGGTCGGTGGATTTGATCTCATGTGCTGCTTAGCAACAGATGAGATTAGCCAAAATCATCTTCCTGAAATCATCATCATTTCATTAGTCATCGGCGCTATATTACCTTTTTTGTGCCGCAGAACCCAACTCATCCATCCACTTCCTGAAATCATCATTTCATCTTATCACCCCTCATCAAACATCGGCGCTATATGACCTATTTTGTGTCGCAGTGCCGTTGATGATGAGTTGGGTTTCACGGCACCCAACTCATCATCATTGTCTGAAACTACAAGGGCCAAGTTTAGATATTTGGCACCTAGCATCGCCTACAGGTCCTCTATCAAGTGTGTTCAAATTATGCCCCTGGTGTCAAAATTTGCCCCGCCTGAGGTTCACAGTAATGATACGAAGGACAAATAGCCAATATTTGCAAACAGTTTGGATCCAGATCAGACACAACATAATGCTGCATCTAATCTGGATGCAAACTATTTGCCACTCGTTTACCTACTTTACATTTTCTTAATTGATTTTTTGTAATTTTTTCACATACAGTAGGTTTTAAGCAGATATCATTTCAGTATGATAAAAGATAAGCCATGCAGTAGCTACTAGATGCATCTCCAGCTATTGCATAATATTTGACCTCAGTGACTGACCAACAGAACTGGTGGTGTCTGCTGAACATGTTGTCTGCTAAAGTTTAGAAATGGTTCAGTCTCTTTCATACTTAGAGAAACAGGATCTGGAAGTGATCAACTGACAGTTATGTAATTATGTCTTATCCCATATTTATACATATGTTTAATATTGGTTTTGTTAGAGTTATCTGTATGTCTTGTCATTTTTTCTTGTGCAGGAGATAATTCCAGTTCAACCTATTCCCCCATAAAAACTAATGTTTGATAACCCATTACCACATAAATATGCATTTTTACGCCTTTAATTTATTCTGCCACTGAAGAAAATAATTCCACTTTTATACAGTCATGAAAATGTAAGATAAGAAATAAGTTTCTTTATCCTAGTAGATGGTAGCTTAAAGCTGTTTGAAAGTAAAGCAGAGTGTGCCTTAAGGCTTTTCTTGATTGAGTTGGGTTTTACGGCACCGCGACACATAAAATGGTCATATGGCGGCGACAAACGTCGCACTAAAACGATATGTAAAAACACTAAAATATCTCGATCAACGAGAGTGTAAAAGCACAAGCTATATAATACTTTACCAATTATAGTCATTATGTAGGCTCCCTGTTATGGGATTTTACATAACATATGCTATATTTATTATATAGCTGGTGGTGAAGCAATTCTACTGAGTTGTTTAGCTACCAGTCTGTTGTTATGCAATGTGTGTCTTAGCTAGGCGCTGCTGCCGTATCCGACTGATTAGGGAATGGACTGTATAAGAGTGGTTTACTGCATACATATGAGTTTATCTGATTACCTCCCTTTATTACACAATATGCATATTTTATTGTCAGAAAAAACTCAAAGTTCTGCTGACGGCTTGTGAAATAAATATCATATACCGGTTATGGAAATAGCTTGATAAGAGGATGTGTCATGGATAAGGGTCATAAGCTTGGCAAAAAAAAACATTCGTCTTGTTTTCTTGTCCGGAAGATAACTCCATTTATAGTTATATTAAAATGTCTTGCCCAGTCAACTTTAGGTACACTGTCCTCAGGTGAGCGAATTTAGGGCCATGGCACTCTTGTCTATAATCGTTGTCGTTTTGTTGCACCTCCACCTTCCTGATCAGCAGCACGCCGTTCGTTAGATTCCCAACCATGCTGTTGATATAAATGGTTCTCTTAGGCATCTTCGCTGGTGAACACTTTCAAGCATTCGGGACAGTGATGAAGACATTCATCTGCATGTTAGATGTCTGTCCAAGTTGTCCATACGATTAAAGGTTTTCTTGCAATTTTTGTATGTCGATTATGTTTTGTCCCTATTTTGTTTCCTTTCCCGTTGATCGGAACTGACATTTACATAATCTATTATTTTATATTGTTTTACATTTAATATTATCATTATTTATTCGGCTCTAAATGACCTTTTTGTGTCGATGGGCCGTAAAATACTATTCATTCATTCATTCTTTAGTTAATACAACGGTTGCAATATTGAAATATCAATTGAATATTTGCTTTGACCTTTGATTAGACAAAATGTATAGATTCCGTAAGGACAGATAACAACAGCTGAAGGATACATATATTCACGGTTAAGAGTGTTGTAAAGCAGATAATGATGAAGTATTTTAACTTTACCACACAAATAAAAAAATTCCCGACAACGTCATCTAGTTGTTTAGACAGGGCGTCCACTTTCATTATGGTTCTGGCATTGGCGACGCCTTCAATGCTCTGAGCTCTCTCTGTATTTAAGTGCCTGCAATAAAGCGGGAGGGGATCAAATATAATATGGAAAAGTTAAGCACTAAGCGCAATACACCTAAAACTCATCATATTCCAATACAGATTGTCACATAAATCTCCGACGCTAAAGTTTAATAATAATATTAAAGATGTACTCACAATGCTCACAACACCCGGGTTCCAGGGGATATCCCTCCCCTCTCCCTCGGCTTGCGGAGGGGTATCTTCCTGCTTACCCCTCCCGAATAAATCTATCCTGGCCCTTTCCTGAAGAAAACAAAAAGTATAACCATTGATAATTGGTTTTGCTTATATTCTCTTCATGTCCCATATGATATAGAGAAAAAAATCTGTTTCTGGACAGGAGGCATGTCCAGGCTGGCATACACAGTTGACAATCTATGTCTCATTTTTGTAGCTGTTATTGCCACTTGAGCTCCAGTCATGCTGCATACTTTGAGCATGCAAACCTGAACAGTGCGAAGGGGTCCGTCCATTTGTGTTTTGGGTGGCAAAAACAAAATTGTTGCTGTCTGATGTACCATAATCAGTTCTGTGTTCTTCTAGAATTTATATAACTTATGGCACCAACACTGGTACAAACTTTCTGCCTTTACCAGCAATATAACAAAGTTTGAATTGGTCCATTAGAAATCTCAGCACTATCTTCTATGTTTTCAATATCACTGGATGGTAACCAGACATTTGCTTCTGCAGCCTTCCACTCATTTAATAACATACGGGGTGCTTTCTCCCCTCTGCGTGCATTGAACAGAGTGAGCCTTGCAACTGCTTATGTCCGCAGTTCTGTGTAGTGATGGATATTAAATTCAGCAGTTATTCTACTTATATTGATACTTTTATAGTTCTGCAGCTTAATGAGTTCTACAACATCTGGCAGATTGGCAGGACATCTATGTTTTTCCAGGGACTGTTTAACACAGGCCTGGCGAGCTTTTAGGTATATTTCACTTGACTTGTGTTTATCAGAAATAATTTTAATCCTTGCATTTATAATCATCCATCAGTAGATTGGCAGGACATCTATGTTTTTCCAGGGACTGTTTAACACAGGCCTGGCGAGCTTTTAGGTATATTTCACTTGACTTGTGTTTATCAGGAATAATTTTAATCCTTGCATTTATAATCATCCATCAGTTCTGAAAATCGACCCCTCCATGTTTTTACTGAACGGCGTCCAGTAGTAACGTCAAACCATGCTTTTCAGAAGCCATGATTTCGATGGAATCAGCAAGGTCTTGCAAGTTCTCTCTGAGAAACATATCCCCAACTTCCTTATGCCCGCTTCTGTCTCTGAATATGCAGAAGAGTCTTGTCAGCTCTCTCATGTCTCACATGACCACTTTCCTGACCTCGTCTTCCTCATGCCGACGTATATTAAAGTGTTTGTAGCCAATTAATTGTACAGTAATATTCTGACGAATGAAGTCGCCTACCTGGCCCTCATGGAAACGGTTGAGAATGTCCTGGAAAACTTTGTGGTCAGTCATTTTTTGCGCTTTTGAGCTCTTTATCATTAAAGGTTTCAGTCTGATAGATGGTTTGTGTGTGTTTGTAGAAATATTTGTTGGAATAGAAACCATGACATTCGGCACACAAATCTTAATTGGTCATCATTTACTGATTTTCTCTCCCTCATTTCTGGTTCTTGCTCATTGGAAATAAGTTGAACTCAGATATTCCTTCTTTCCTATTTGTTTTCCAAAATATTTGTTGAACTCGTTTTAGAATGTTTTGTACTTCTGGCAGGTGTTTGTGATTTCTTTGAATGGGACGTTTTAGTTTGCCACCCTTAACAAGTGCTTTGCAATACACACAGAAGCGATCAGGTTTCTGAATGAATTAAATTAAAATTCTTTACAAGACGGCAATGATGGTGATGGCATTGCTCCCCTGAGAATCTTGTTTAAGCACTATTTTATTCAGAAGAAAAGGATTGGACAACAGGCAAAGCCTATGCGAGTCCTCTCCCTGAGAATCTGACAGTACACGTACTAGAAATCAATGAGGCAAACATTTTGACTAAGTTTCACGAAGATCTATAATACTAATGAGAGTTGTAGCCTCTAGAGTGCTCAATGATACCGATATTACTAGGTGATGATTATGATGATGATGAGTTGGGTTTTACGGCACTGCGACACAAAATAGGTCATATAGCGCCGATGAGTTAATGAGGGATGATGAGATGATAATGATCTCAGGAAGGTGATTTCGGCTAATCTCATGCATTGTAAAACAGTGAATGGGATCAAAACCACCGACCTGCCTTCCTTTTGGTTCTTGTCGGAGGGGATGATTTCGGTCTAATAAACAATTACTAGGACAGTGGCAATTATTTGGCCAACCCTAGGGGAACCTGATACCCCGGTAGTTTTTAAACTGATGATGATGAGTTAGGTTTTACGTCACTGCGACGCGGAATTTCGGCTAATCCCACTCGTTGGGTGTTATTGCACTGCGACACAAAGTAGGTCTTATAGCGCCGATGATTGATGAGGGGTGTTGATCTCCCCTTATTCAGTTTTATATAATGTACAACAGCAGATGTTAAGTGCTTGTGTGGCGGCTGTAAAAAATCGCCCCGTATTTCATTCTCAGTGTTGTTATACTTTCTGGTCCTTTGGAATCATTGATTTCAGCGCATTTACAGTTGAAAGTTGAATTCCGCTTAAGCTGGTGCTAGGGGGCGTGAGCACTGTTGCATATTTAAGTATTGAACAGACTCAATTAAACCGAGTCTGAAATTTTCAGTATTTGCTTTGTTTTCTGTGCTTTCAAAGGATCTCCCCTTATTCAGAATTGAGATGAAATGATGGTGATTTCAGGAAGATTGTCTCGGCTTATCCCATTCGTTGACCAGCAGTGCATGAATTGTCAGAAAATCGTTTTTCAACATAATTTTTGTCAAGTGCATAGTTTGTTTTACTATTTACATAACCATAGTAACCACAATTTTTGTCAGAGGAAGAAACTGAAATGTTGTGCTTCTCCTCCTTATAGCCCTTTATTCTTACAAGTTTCATAACCCCAGAGACCTTCCTACTTTGCCATGGTTCCGGGGCTTAAATGTCAAAGGGAATTGTTTCTGTTTATTAGACCGAGAGTATTCCCTCTGCCAAGAACTAAAAGGAAGGCAGGTCGGTGGTTTTGATCCCATACGCTGCTGGTAACACCCCGCCATTCTTTTTGCTTATTCGCATTACTTTCGAACATTGTTTAGGGGTTGGCCTTCTTTTTTCTTTGAAATATTTGTCAAAAATTTGTCCCGTCTCTACTCTTTCTGTTCATCTGAGCTCATCTGAGCTCCATTTCTGGCGAGTCACAGCACTGTTTTTCTTGGCTCGCTGACCAGGGCGAGTTTCACTGCTTTCTGAAAGATTCGCAAGATATTTATGTCTCCTGGGGCAGCAAACAGCTTCTCCAGGGGAACATCATCAGGATTACCACCAGCTTCCTCCGCTAATTCTGAAGTATTTTATGATAAATATTCACTTCAACATCAAAATGGTGTTTTAATAACATTCTCAACATCACAAAGCTCAATACCTGACGTTTACTTTATATTGATGCAATTTCAAGAACAATGGCTCCAACCTAGGCCTAATTGGCTCAAACTTTTTTGAAAGTGGCGCTAACTTCTAACAGGAGGGCAATCTGGCCCTATTTTGCTCACCAGAATGAAATTTATATTTTTAAATCAACAAGCTAATGAATGCTATGATTTGATGTACATTTTGTATTGACCTAGTTTTTTACTCGAGGTAACTCCTTTAGAACTCATCAAAGATATCAATGAGCTACATGTTCTGACCCAAGTTTCATGAAGATGGGTCAACTAGAAATGTGTCCACAGGACACGGTTGCCCCCCGCATGGATTCATTAATTTCCAAGGACAAATGTGGCATCCTGATTTGACCTAGTGACCTACTACTTTTTAGCTCACCTGAGCCAAAGGCTCAAGGTGAGCTATTGGGATGGCCCTGTGTCCGTCGTCGTTAACAATTGCTTCAAATGACATCTCCTCCTATACCGCTTGACAGAATTCAACCAAACTTTACAGAAATGTTCCTTGGGTCAAGCTCTTTCAAATTTGTTCAAAGAATTAAAAACAATGCAGAACTCTGGTTGGAAAAAATAAGGAATCTTAAAAAATCTTCTTGTCAAAAACTGCAAGGGCCAGAGCTTAGATATTTGGCACATAGCATCATCTACAATCAAGTTTGTTCAAATTATGCTCCGGGGGTCATAATTGGCCCCGCCCCGGGGGTCACAGTTTTACATAGAGTTATATAGTGAAATTTTCAAACGTCTTCTTCTCTGAAGCTATTGTAGCCAGAGCTTTGAAATTTGGCATGGTGACACTTCTAGATGTCCTATACCAAAATTGTTCGAATAGTTTTGTTCGGTTGCATAACTAGGTCACAGGAGCTAAAAATAGATTTTTTTCAATGAAAACTTAAAAAATCTTCTCCTCTGAAACTAGAAGGGCCAGAGCTAAGATATTTGGCACATAGTATCGCCTACAGGTCCTCTATCAAGTTTGTTCAAATTATGCCCCTGGGGTCAAAATTGGCCCCGCCCCGGGGGTCACAGTTTTACATAGAGTTATATAGTGAAAATTTCAAACGTCTTCTTCTCGGACACTAATATGGCCATAGCTTTGATAATTGGTATGGTGACACTTCTGAATATCTTTCACGTATTTTGTTCAAATGGTGTTGACTTTTTCTATAAAAGTTAAAAAATCTTTTTGTCAAAAACTACAAAGGCCAGAGCTTAGATATTTGGCACATAGCATCACCTACAGGTCCTTTATCAAGTTTCTTCAAATGATCCATGGGTGACCCTCTACCAGATTTCTTAAAATAATTTTGATACTACTAGTAATTTGGGGTTTGAAATCGGAGAAAGGAATTTTCATTTCAGATTCAGGCAATGCCAAGGCAGACTTTGCAAATTACTAGTTATATTTTTAAAAAATGGCAGGAGTCTTGGAATGAGGAAACTCACAACAAGCTCCATGCTGTAAAACCTGTTTTAGGTGAATCATTTAACTCATGCCGGCCGGTTCGCCGAGATGAGGTAGTATTAGCAAGACTCAAAATCGGTCACTCTTTTATAACACACTCTTACTTAATTAAACGCGACGTTCAACCTGAATGTTTATTTTGTTTTGAACCTTATACAATCCAGCACATTCTTATTGAATGTGCTTAATAAGAGAAAGATACTTTCAGGCAGATTCCCTTCGGGAACTGTTTGAACTTGTTGAAATTACCAAGATATTTGATTTTCTAAAAATAATTAATATTTATTCCAAATTGTAAATCAATAAAATATATTTAAAAAAAATAAAAAAATTGATGTTTAAATTTGATTTATCCTTTTTTTCTCCCGTCAACATTTTTCGGCTCTAAATGACCATTGGTGTCGATGGGCCGTAAAACACAAATCAATCAATCAATTAAAAGATTTTGCCATAAAACATTTATTTCACACCTATAAACACTGTAAAACACGATTTACTTGTACAAATATGTTATTAAGCAGCTATAGATCTAAATACATGTAGTTTGGATGCTGATTATATATGCATAGCCATACTGCCTGATAGTTTACATATGATCTACTAACCTAAGAGATTTCTCTGTAATACATTTATCTCTCACCTATAATCACTGTAAATCCCAAACTGGTTGTTACAAATAGAAGCAGACGACTCAAACCTATGTTGACACTTATATTAATATTTTGAAACTTTGAGAACTGAATCTTCAAAGTTGACACTAATATTACTATTTCGAAACTTGAAAGACTTTTGACCATAATGGCAAATCTGTTCCTAAAATCTAAATCTTCAAAGATAATGTTGTGTTTGGGTGAAAACTAAATATCCCGGCGTATGTACAATACCCTTATTACGGTATTTACAGGTATATAATGTGTGGAAAACAATCAAAAATCTTCCTGAGTGAAACTGTCCCAGTATTCGGATATCCTCTGTAGTTTTCGGACATCCTCGGTAGCCTGCTAAGTTTTGATTAGGTGGCGAATTGAAAAGAAAGTGGCGAATTGACAAGAAGCAAGGTTATATATTTTTTTTTTACTTTACTTCTATTACAGATACAAGGTATACAATGCAGGCTGGGGGGATTAATTAAAAGCGTGAAATTGAGTAGATCTATATGGGGTAAAGCATAGGGGCCCTGAACGAAAAATGTATTCAAATTTGAATACATTTTTCGTTCAGGGCCCCTATGGGGTAAAGGATCGATGTACAGTAGGGTAGGAAATGGAAACCGCAAACGATAAACTGTCAGATCAGTGGCGCGTTCAGTAGGGTGCCAAAAATTTAGGAACATAACCAGTTCGGTAAATTGATTATATATATTACTAGTGAAAGGTCTGGACGTTTCGGTAGAAAGGTAAATTATAGTAATTAAAGGTGCATGTACCTGTAGATCACACCTCTCTCAAATTAATTACTCTTCAATAAATCAACATTTTCCTACGTTTGAAAAGAAAAGAAACATGGGGCAATGAGTGCAAGCAACCCCTAGGAAATCTATAATTAAACATTGTATACACTATTCACAAGTAAGAACAAGATATTTTCCGCTATAATGCAACAATTTACCACCCACTTCTGACTTGCCAATTTTAAAAAAAGTTTCCATTCGGGTCACGCTTTGCGCCGCCATTTTGGTATAACGCGGTAAAGGGTTACACATCTTAGAGCACTGATCTGACCTGAATATCGCATATTTTTAGGGTATCATATAAATAAGTAACTTTTAATTATGAACATACCTTTGTTTTGATACAGTATGGTACCGGTGTAGTCTTCAAATTCTTGCTTCTCACGCCCGGCATCATCATTTACCACTTGTCTCCAGTTTTTTTAGCTCACCTGAGCCTTCGGCTCAGGATGAGCTATTGTGATACCATTCCGTCCGTCGTCCGTCCACACTTTCAAACAACATCTCCTCAGAAACCACTGACCCGATTTCAACCAAACTTTGTCAGAAGCATCAGTGACAAGGGGGAGCGAAATGTTGTTCAAAGATTTTGGCTAGAGTTATTCCCCTTGCTTTGGGACCAGATTTTCTAACATGACCGTATAGACAACTTTTAATGCATAAGAAAATCTTTAAAAATCTTCTTCTCAGAAACCCAAAGGCCCAGACCTTTGATATTTGGTTTGTATCATGACCTAATGATATTCTACCAAGATTGTTCAAATTTTGACCCTGGGGCCAAAAATGGCCCCGCCCCAGGGCTTATCAGTTTTTCTTAGGAAAACCTTTGAAAATCTTCTTCTCTGAAACTGTATGGCGTAGATCATTAATATTTGACATGTAGCTTTGCCTTATGATCCTCTACCTAGATTGTTCAAATTATGACCCCCGGGTCAAAATTGGCCCCGCCCCCGGGCTTATCAGTTTTACATAGAGTTATATAGGAAAACCTTTAAAAATCTTCTTCTCTGAAACTGTGAGGCCTAGATCTTTAAAATTTGACATATAGCTTTGCCTAATGGCCCTCTACCAAGATTGTTCAAATTATGACCCCTTGGCCAAAAATGGCCCCTTCTTGGGCTTATCAGTTTTTCTTCAGAAAACCTTTAAAATTCTTCTTCTCTGAAACTGTATGGCCGAGATCATTTATATTTGAAACATAGCTTTGCCTTATAGTCCTATTCCATGATTGTTCAAATTATGACCCCCGGGTCAAAATTAGCCCAGCCCAGGGGCTTATCAGTTTTACATAGAGTTATATAGGAAAATCTTTAAAAATCTTCTTATCTGAAACTGTAAGGCCCAGATCTTTCAAATTTGACATGTAGCTTTGCCTTATGGTCTTCTACCAAGACTGTTCAGCTTATGACCCCTGGGCCAAAAATGGCCCCGCCCTTGGGCTTATCAGTTTTTCATAGTAAAATCTTTAAAAATCTTCTTCTCTGAAACTGTAAGGCCCAGATCATTTATATTTGAAATGTAGCTTTGCCTTATAGTCCTCTACCAAGTTTGTTCAAATTATGACCCCCGGGTCAAAATTGGCCTCGCCCCGGTGCTTATCAGTTTTACATAGACTTATATAGGAAAACCTTTAAATTTCTTCTTCTCTGAAACTGTAAGGCCCAGTTCTTTAATATTTGTCACATAGCTTTGCCTTGTGATCCTCTACCAAGATTGTTCAAATAATGACCCCGTGCCAAAAATGGCCCCACCCTCGACTTATTAGTTTTTCATAGGAAAACCTTTAAAAAAACTTCTTCTCTGAAACTGTAAGGCCCAGATCATTTATATTAGACCTGTAACTTTGCATTATGGTCCTCTACCAAGATTGTTAAAATTATGACCCTTTGATCAAATTTGGTCCTGCCCCAAGGCTTATCAGTTTTATATAGACTTATATAGGAAAAACCTTTAAAACTCTTTTTATAGCTATATATATCACGATATTGTTTTGCCCAGTCAGCTTAGGTGCAATGTTCTCAGGTGAGCGACTTGTGGGCCATGGCCCTCTTGTTTATTTTCTTGACATTAATAGCGTCACACTTCCCATCATGATAAAAAAACACTGCGGCAAACATGATTGCAAATTTAAACAAGAGCGTGTCCCAGTTACACGAATGCCCCCAATGATACAGGGAGGGGAATCCAGACTATCAAACGTAAAAGTTACAGAGCTGAAACTGTAGTGGAGCGCCATTTTGAAGACTTCAAGGGCCATTACTCCAAAGGGCCTAGCATAAATTGGTGCCGCTGGTTATCCAAATTGGTCTCCATTTTATGTCAACAAACATTTTCAGAAAGTTTGGTGATGATCAGATGAAAAGCAATGTGTTTGTGAAACACAAATGCCCCCAGCCAGCATCATGTTCTGTAATGTAATGCTTATTTGCAAAAGTAGGTCAAAAGTCATGGTCGTAGGGTAAATGAAACATTGGCATGGTTGGAGAAGTCTTAACACAAGAAACCTATAAAGTATGGAAGCTCTAGGCCTACTGGTTCAAATGTTATAGGCGTATAAAGATTTATACAAATAAAGGTCAAGGTCACAAGGGCAAAAACGTAGGTATGGTTGGAAAGGTCTTGACACAGGAAATATATAAACAAAATATGAAAGCCGTAGGCCTACTGGTGCAAATGTTATAGCCATTTAAAGATTTCAACAAAAGTAGGTAAAATGTCAAGGTCACAAGGTCAAAAAGTTTTGTATGGTTAGAAAGGGAAAACACATGTCAAGTATAAAAGGCCAAGGTGCAAAAATGCAAAAGTTATATCCAAGGTTTAGGTTTTTGGTTAAAGTTTGATTAAATAGGTCAAAGATCGAGGTCAAGGTCACATGGTCAAAGATGTTGGTATGGTTGGAAAGGTCTTGACACAAGAAATATACATACAAAATATTAAAGCCCTGGGCCAACTGGTGCAAATGTTATAGCCATTTAAAGATTTTTACAAAAGTAGGTCAAATGTCAAGGTCACAAGGTCAAAAAGTTTTGTATGGTTGGAAAGGTCTTGCCATGAAGAATACACATGCCAACTATAAAAGGCCCAGGTTCAAAAATGGCATTGCAGGCAACGAAGAGGTGGATGCCGCAGCCAAGTCTGCCCTAAATCTGAATGCCGCTCATATTAATCTGCCTTTCACTGATTTTAAACATCTTATTAACCAGTACATTACGTCTAAATGACAAAGTTCTTGGAACAACTGCATTGGTAATAAATTATTTTCAATCAAGCCTATTATAGGTGAGAGTTGTTCATCAAACAGACCTGTGCGCAGAGAGGAAGTGGTTCTTTCTCGATGTCGCATAGGTCACGCTTATGTAAGTCATTGGTACATATTGAAACGAGAAATTCAGCCAGAGTGTGTTTTCTGCATGGAGCCATACTCTGTTAAACACTTCTTGTTAGATTGTGTTGATCTTTCTATTATAAGACAAATATATTTTGAAGCTCGTTCTATGAAAGAACTTTTTAGTTCTGTGCCATATGACAATATAATCAATTTTCTTAAGGAGACTGGTCTATACAGCAAGATTTAGTTTTTAAGAGGCTTTTATTATTACTTAATTGTATGTACGTTTCTGTCCCTTTAGTTTTCCTTTTTCTTTCCGTGCTTTTACACTCTCGTTGATCGAGATATTTTAGTGTTTTTACATATAATCGTTTTAGTGTGACGTTTGTCGGCGCCATATGACCATTTCATGTGTCGCGGTGCCGTAAAACCCAACTCAATCAATCAAAAATGCAAAAGTTATAGCCAATGTTAAGGTTTTTGGTTAAAGTTTGATTAAATAGGTCAACGGTCAAGGTCACATGGTCAAAGATATTGGTATGGTAGGAAAGGTCTTGACACAAAACATATACATACAAAATATTAAAGCCCTATGCTAACTGGTGCAAATGTTATAGCAATTTAAAGATTTTTACAAAAGAAGGTCAAATGGCAAGGTCAAGGTCAAAAAGTTTTGTATGGTTGGAAAGGTCTTGCCATGAGGAATACACATGCCAAGTATAAAATGCCCAGGTGCAAAAGTTATAGCCAAGGTTAAGGTTTTTGGTTAAAGTTTGATTAAATAGGTCAAGGTCAAGGTCGCATGGTCAAAGATGTTGGTATGGTTGGAAAGGTCTTGACAAGAAATATACATATAAAATATGAAAGCCCTGGGCCTACTGGTGCAAATGTTATAGCCATTTAATTTTTTTTTTACAAAAGTAGGTCAAATTTCAAGGACAATGTCACAAGGTCAAAAAGTTGTATATGGTTGGAAAGGTCTTGCCATGAGGAATACACATGCCAAGTATAAAAAGCCCAGGTTTAAAAATTCAAAAGTTATAGCCAAGGTTAAGGTTTTTGGTTAAAGTTTGATTAAATAGGTCAAAGGTCAAGGTCGCATGGTCAAAGATGTTGGTATGGTTGGAAAGGTCTTGACACAAGAAATATACATTCAAAATATGAAAGCCCTGGGCCTTCTGGTGCAAATGTTATAGCCATTTAAAGATTTTTACAAAAGTAGGTCAAATTTCAAGGTCATGGTCACAATGTCAAAAAGTTTTATATGGTTGGAAAGGTCTTGCCATGAGGAATACACATGCCAAGTATAAAAGGCCCAGGTGCAAAAATGCAAAAGTTATAGCCAAGGTTAAGGTTTTTGGTTAAAGTTTGATTAAATAGGTCAAAGGTCAAGGTCACATGGTCAAAGATGTTGGTATGGCTGGAAAGGTCTTGACAAAAGAAATATACATACAAAATATGAAAGCCCTGGGCCTACTGGTGCAAATGTTATAGCCATTTAAAGATTTTTACAAAAGTAGGTCAAATGTCAAGGTCACAAGGTCAAAAAGGTTTGTATGGATGGAAAGGTATTGATACAGGGAAGACACATGCCAAGTATAAAAGGTCCAGGTACAAAAATGCAAGAGTTATAGCCAAGGTTAAGGTTTTTGGCACAGACAGACGGACAGACAAACCAACAGACATGACAAAAACTATATGCCCCCGAGTCGTAGATTCTGGGGCATAAAAAGCCTCTGAGTTATGCAGTCTACGTTCCTCAAACTGCGAGATGCGAATGATTGGAATATTCAAATTCAAAATTCGTTATTACAAAAAACATTACGTCACATATACGTGTCTGTGACGTCAATGATTGTTCTCGAAGCTCGCAAAGCGCGCGCATTTAGACGGACATTTCGTTTTTGAAAAGTTAACATGGAACCAGGCAGACGTACGAAACTGATTTTGTTGCTGTTCTTGATCTCTCTTTTCCACGCCGCTCATCTACTTTATGCTGAAACTTGTGAAACCAAATATCTAGATCTAGATCATAAAGGATGCTTTCACCCTGAATGTACTTGCATTCCTGATTTACTGCCGGAGCATACTACAGCTTACCTTACAACTACTGGATTTGTTACGAAAATATAGCCTGTTCCTCAAAGTTTGGAAAATAGATGACCACTCAAAGCAGGTTAACAGTAAGGGGAAATGACCCTGGTCAAGAGAGATGAAGAATGGAAACAAAATCAGTATCGTACGTCTGCCTGTTTCCATGATTAAACTAAAAACAAAATGGCCGCCTAATTGCTGGCTCACTGGGAGCTTCGGGAACAATCTATGGCATCATATACAGTTTTGAAAATAGGTTGAAAGTAAAGTAGAATGACCCTGGAAAAGAGATCAAGAACAACAACAAAATTAGTACCGTACGTTTGCCTGGTTCAAAGATTAAACAAAAAACAAAATGGCCGCTCAACTGCTGGCTCACTGGGAGCTTGTGGAACAATCTATGGCGTCATATATAGTTTTGAATATAGGTTGAAAGTAAATTAGAATGACCCTTAGGACCAGAGAGACCAAGAACAACAACAAAATCAGTATCGTATGTCTGCCTGGTTCCATTATTCAAACAATCTATGGCATCATATACAGTTTTGAAAATAGGTTGAGGGTAAAGTAGAATGACCCTGGAAAAGAGAGATCAAGAACAACAACAAAATTAGTACCGTACATTTGCCTGGTTCAAAGATTAAACTAAAAACAAAATGGCCGCTCAACTGCTGACTCACTGGGAGCTTGTGGAACAATCTATGGCGTCATATATAGTTTTGAATATAGGTTGAAAGTAAAGTAGAATGACCCTAGACCAGAGAGATCAAGAACAACAACAAAATCAGTATCGTATGTCTGCCTGGTTTCTCTGAGGACTTATATTTATGGGGTAATGGGTTAATTAGAGTGTAGGGCTATTCCGTTTAGGACAAACATTCGAAGGACAAATGCCCTACAAAATTAATTGATGATGTTGATACATATGTTGGTCAGTTGTGAGAATATCACTTTGTTTTATACTCGTTGCCCTGATTTGTACTAATTTATTGATTAATTACAAGTTTTTAAACTTATCTCAGCCTTTTTTGTTTTTAGCTCACCTGAGCCAAAGGCTCAAGGTGAGCTATTGGGATGGCCCCGTGTCCGTCGTCGTGCGTCGTCCGTCGTGCGTATGTGCGTCGTCGTTAACAATTGCTTCAAATGACATCTCCTCCTATACCCCTTGACAGAATTCAACCAAACTTTACAGAAATGTTCCTTGGGTCAAGCTCTTTCAAATTTGTTCAAAGAATTAAAAACAATGCCGAACTCTGGTTGCCATGGCAACCAAATTGAAAAAATAAGGAAATCTTAAAAAATCTTCTTGTCAAAAACTGCAAGGGCCAGAGCTTAGATATTTGGCACATAGCATCATCTACAGGTCCTCTATCAAGTTTGTTCAAATTATGCCCCAGGGGTCAAAATTGGCCCCGCCCCGGGGGTCACAGTTTTACATAGAGTTATATAGTGAAATATTCAAACGTCTTCTGCTCTGAAACCAATTTGGCCAGAGCTTTGATATTTGACATGGATACACTTCTAGATGTCCTTTACCAAATTTGTTCAAATGGTTGTGGTCGGTTGCATAACTAGGTCACAGGAGCTAAAAATAGATTTTTTCAATGAAAACTTAAAAAATCTTCTCGTCTGAAACTACAAGGGCCAAAGCTTAGATATTTGGCACATAGAATCGCCTACAGGTTCTCTATCAAGTTTGCTCAAAATATGCCCCTGGGGTCAAAATTGGCCCGGCCCCGGGGGTCACGGTTTTACATAGCGTTATATAGTGAAATTTTCAAACGTCTTCTGCTCTGAAACCAATGTGGCCAGAGCTTTGATATTTGACATGGAGACACTTCTATATGTCCTTTACCAAAATTGTTCAAATGGTTGTGGTCGGTTGCATAACTAGGTCACAGGAGGTAAAACTAGATTTTTTCAATGAAAACTTAAAAAATCTTCTTGTCTGAAACTACAAGGGCCAAAGCTTAGATATTTGGCACATAGAATCGCCTACAGGTTCTCTATCAAGTTTGCTCAAAATATGCCCCTGGGGTCAAAATTGGCCCGGCCCCGGGGGTCACGGTTTTACATAGAGTTATATAGTGAAATTTTCAAACGTCTTCTGCTCTGAAACCAATGTGGCCAGAGCTTTGATATTTGACATGGAGACACTTCTATATGTCCTTTACCAAAATTGTTCAAATGGTTGTGGTCGGTTGCATAACTAGGTCACAGGAGGTAAAAATAGATTTTTTCAATGAAAACTTAAAAAATCTTCTTGTCTGAAACTACAAGGGCCAAAGCTTAGATATTTGGCACATAGAATCGCCTACAGGTTCTCTATCAAGTTTGCTCAAAATATGCCCCTGGGGTCAAAATTGGCCCGACCCCGGGGGTCACGGTTTTACATAGTTATATTGTGAAATTTTCATACGTCTTCTTCTCTGAAACTAATATGGCCAGAGCTTTTATATTTGGCATAGTGACACTTCTAGATGTCCTATACCGAAATTGTACACATGGTTCTGGTCCGTTGCATAACTAGGTCACAGGAGCTAAAAATAGATTTTTTCAGTGAAAACTTAAAAAATCTTCTCGTCTAAAACTACAAGGGCCAGAGCTTAGATATATGGCTGATATCATTGCCTACAGGTCCTCTATTAAGTTTGTTCAAATTATGCCCCTAGGGTCAAAATTGGCCCCGCCCCGGGGGTCACTGTTTTACATAGAGTTATATTGTGAAATTTTCAAACATCTTATCTGAAACTATTATGGCCAGAGCTTTTATATTCTGTATGGTGACACTTTTAAATATACTTTACATATTTTGTTCAAATTGTTCCGGTCTGTTGCATATCTAGGTCAGTCCTGGACATAAATCAATATCTCCATTTTCCCAATTATTCTCAGGTGAGCGAATATGCCCCATGGGGCTCTTGTTTAGTGTTATTACCTTATGGTCAGTGATGTTAATCCTTATGGTCAGTGATGTTAATCCTGACACCCCAGTGACCTTCCTACTTTGCCGTAGTTCTGGGGCTTAATTGTCAAAGGGAATTATTTCTGTTTATTAGACCGAGATTATTCCCTCTGCCAAGAACTAAAAGGAAGGGTCCCCCAGTGGATTGGGGGTATAGAAATCAGTCCACTGCATCCATGCAGAGTGGTAAGACCCCACCAGTTGGACTGCCTGTTTGCCGTAGGTAGCGTCCCGTAAGCAGGGAAAGAGGGTCCTGGTGGCTGAGTAGCTAGGGATATAGTCCTTGGTTACAACACTCCACTTTGGCCTCTGACTCGGTGTAGACGGGTGGTCACATCGGCCCGGTGTGATCAATCGGCTGGTCATGTAGTACTAGGAATCAAACCTATAAATCTTACTTTTCTCTTTTATAGTATCAGTTACCTGATGCCTACCGCGTGTAATTCTCCTTACTCTAACTTTCCTCCTGGATTCTTAGGCCTTGGCTAAACGGGTCAATCGTTTTCATAGTAGACTCGTTCTCTGTGAATCGAGTATATTCCCTATGTATCCCTGACGCTTGGAGTCGGATAACCACTCCATATAAGCGTCCCCTTGTTGGGCTCCATGGCGGGTGGGGAGCATAGGGGCTGAACATTTAAGCTTTTACATGGCTACTAACAAATCAAACAAGCGGCTTCGGCCGGACACTAATAATGACTCAGAATCTGAGGACGACACTGCTTTCGACTCATTTCTGATAATTCAATCAACAGAAGAAAAAACTTTCACAAGCGTTTCACCTTTAATCATTGAAAAATCTATCTCTGGTTCCATTGGCAATATAAAATCGATAAAAGTACTTCGTGATGGTAAACTTCTGGTCGAGGTTATAAGGAGAAAACAATCCTTGAACCTACAGAAATTAGACTCTTTTGGCGGCCTACGGGTCAAAATTTACCCCCATAGAACTTTAAATTCATCTAAGGGAATCATACGTGACCGAAGATTGTTCTGCAGTGAGGATGACGAAATCCTTGAATACTTAAAAAAGCAAGGAGTAACTCACCTGCGCAGAATGAGAAAATGGATCGACAATGAACCAAGAAAAACAAACAGTTTCATTTTGACTTTTAATACTCCAAAACGACCGGAAAAACTAAAGATCTTTTATGAAATGATAGAAGTCATCCCCTACATTCCCAATCCACTTAGGTGTTTTGAGTGCCAGAAGTTTGGCCATCACGAAAACAATTGCAACAACACACTAGTATGCTGTCACTGTGCAGGTGTTGGTAAGCACCATGAAGGCACTTGTACAAACCCTGCAAAATGTGCCAACTGTAATGGCCCACATCCTGCCAACTCTAACAAATGTCCTGTTTGGCTAAAAGAAAAAGAAATCACTAAAATTAAATTCACAAAAGATGTCTCGTATCCAGAAGCTCGAAAAATCTATGAAAACACTCCAACTCGGACCTATTCAAGTATTGTAAAGTCCAACGCATCTAAATCTACCCTAATGGTGAACGCTAGTACGCAAACGGTTGAAGTCGGTACTCAGACTCCTGAGTCAGGAACTGCTTGTGGCACTCCGGTTGCCTCTTCAGAGACAGCTATTGTGTCACATAAAACTGATAACAGCACTCCGGCTGCCTCTTCAGAGACAGCTGGTGAGCCACAGCAAAAGGGGACCCCCGTGCCTGTTGCAGGCAAAACCGTACCCGCCACAAATTGTGGCCAGCAGGTTTCCCCTGTGTTGCCGGGTAAACATCCTGGCAAGCAGAAGACGTCTGCTGCCCAGTCAAGCCGGAGAAGGAAGGGGTCCACTAAGGATCCCTCTCCGTCGACCTTCCTACTTTGTCGTAGTTCTGGGGCTTAATTGTCATAGGGAATTTGTTCTGTTTATTAGACCGAAATCATCCCCTCTGACAAGAACTAAAAGGAAGGCAGGTCGGTGGTTTTGATCCCATTCACTGTTTTACAATGCATGAGATTAGCCGAAATCACCTTCCTGAGATCATTATCATCTCATCTCATCATCCCTCATTAACTCATCGGCGCTATATGACCTATTTTGTGTCGAAGTGCCGTAAAACCCAACTCATCATCATCATCATCTCCGTCGGCAAATAAATATGAGATCTTGGCGGATGTGGCTCCTGATCAGATGGAGTGTACTGACACTCCATCTGATCATGGAGCCAATCCCCGAGCTCGATCGCCCATACATGCACCAAATAAACATTGAACCATGGATTACAAAATAATCCAATGGAATTGTAGAGGCCTTAAGGCTAATTTTACTGAATTAGAATTGATTCTGACTGCATTCTCGCCATCTGTCATTTCCTTGCAGGAAACTTTCCTTAAACAATCAGACAATATTTCTCTGAAAAATTATACACTGTTTAATTACATTTCAAACAATGCAGATAAAGCATCTGGAGGATCTTCTTTAGCTATTGCTAACAATATTCCTCATCGTAAAATAGATTTGAACACACCACTGCAGGCGGTGGCTGTAAGTATCACTTTTCAGAGAACCATAACAATATGCTCTATATACATACCACCAAACTGTGTGGTAGATCCTGCAGAAATGGACAATCTGGTAAAACAACTCCCAGAGCCTTTTATGCTTTTGGGTGATTTAAATGGCCACATTCCTCTTTGGGGATGTTCCGATATAAATAATCGGGGGAAAATTGTAGAAGACTTTATAGGTAGAAATGACCTGTGTCTTCTCAATGATAAATCTTCCACATATTTACATCCTGCCACTGGGCACTATTCTTCTCTAGACCTTTCCATCTGTAGCCCACCTCTTTTACTTGACTTTGAATTTACAGTACATAATGACTTGTGTGGCAGTGATCATTTTCCTATTATTTTGTCCAACGTAACACCTTCCCCACCAGATTCTACTCAATACTGGAAGTTTTCAAAAGCTAATTGGGGAATGTTTCAATTTCTTTGTAATTCTAGAATCACCCCGACTATGTTCAATGATATCGAGGATCCTATCGAGTTGTTTTCCTCAACCCTTCTTCAGATTGCTGAAGAGTGTATTCCTAAGACCTCTACAAACTTAAAAAGAAGTAGACCATGGTTCAATGATGAGTGTAAATCTGCAATCAGAGAACGCAGGGCCGCTGTCCGAAAATTTGATTTGCATCCAAGTCCTGATAATTTAGGAAATGTTCAAATATTTAGAGCTAAAGCTCGCCGTACCGTTAGGCAAGCCAAAAAGAAATCTTGGCAATCTTATGTTTCAAAACTCAATTCCCATACCCCTTTAAAAAAGGTTTGGGACATGGTTAAGAAAATTACTGGTAAAGGTAAACCTTCATCAGTAAAGCACCTTCAAAAGTCTGATTCAGAAATGGCATGTGATAAACATGACATTTCTAATATTTTGGCCGACACTTTTTTCCAAAAACTCGTCTTCAACGAATTATTCTAAGAAATTCCAAAAATACAAACAACAAGAGGAGAGAACAAAACTCAATTTTAGGTAAAAAAATGACGAACATTACAATTTACCATTTTCGATGTCAGATTTGAAAGAATCGTTGAATAAGTCTAACGATATGGCCATTGGACCTGATAATATACATTATCAGCTCTTAAAACACCTTCCTGATACAGTTATGGTGATTTTGTTATCCATCTTTAACAGGATATGGGAAACTGGTTTGCTTCCTCCATCATGGAAGGAACCTATAGTTATACCAATACAAAAACCAGGCAAGGACAGTTCTTTACCATCCAATTACCGCCCTATTGCTCTAACTAGTTGTGTCTGTAAAACTCTCGAACGAATGATAAACGCCCGTTTAGTCTGGTTTCTGGAATCAAATGGTTTAATCACCAACTTTCAGAGTGGTTTCAGAAGCCAGCAAAGTACAAATGATCACCTTGTTCGATTAGAGAGTTTTATTCGTGATGCATTTATTAAAAAGCAACATCTAGTTGCAGTATTTTTTGACCTTGAAAAGGCCTATGACACAACTTGGAAGTATGGGATAATGAAAGACCTGCAAGATCTAGGTCTCAAAGGTCGATTACCTTCTTTCATCTCAGACTTTCTATCTGACAGAAATTTTCAAGTGCGTGTTGGGTCAACCCTTTCAGACCTGCATGAGCAGGAAGAGGGTGTCCCACAAGGTAGCATACTATCTGTTACACTATTTGGTATAAAAATCAACAGTATTGTTAAATGTTTAAATAACGATGTTGATTGCTCTCTATATGTTGATGATTTTTTGATCTGCTATAGATCTAAGAATATGCCAACGATAGAGAGACAACTTCAACAATGTCTTAACAAGTTACAAGATTGGACGGATAAAAATGGTTTTAAATTTTCCACATCAAAAACTCAATGTGTACATTTCTGTCAGCTTAGAAAAGCCCATGATGATCCAGTTTTAAATCTGAATGGCATTCAGATTCCAGTAGTTGCGGAAGCGAAGTTTCTTGGTGTAATTTTTGACCAAAAACTCTCATTCATCCCGTACATCAAAGCTTTGAGCACTAAATGTCTCAAGGCTCTTAATCTTCTAAGAGTCTTAGCCAACACTGACTGGGGAGCTGGTCGAAAAATTCTTTTACATTTATATCGTTCTTTGATTCGTTCCAAATTAGATTATGGAAGCATCGTATATGGATCAGCTCGAAAATCGTATATAAAGATGCTAAATACAATTCACCATCAGGGACTGCGGCTTTCACTGGGAGCTTTTCGAACATCACCGATCGAAAGTCTTCTAGTGGAAGCCAATGAACCATCTTTGGCTCTTCGAAGAGAAAAATTAGCTCTTAATTACATACTTAGTGTAAAGTCCAACCCCAACAACCCAACCAATGAAGTCATTTTTGACCCAAAGTAATACACCCTTTACGACAAGAAACCCACAGCAATACCACCGCTTGGGTTACGCATAAAACCTGCAATTGAAGCTGCAGGACTAAATGTAGATAGCATTCGACCATTAAAGCCATCCAAAATACCCCCTTGGACAATGAACAAACCAAATGTAATTCTCTCTTTAAGTGATAGCAAAAAATCTTCCACTAATCCATTGGAATTTCAATCCAAATTTAATGAGTTAAAGTCGCATTATCAAAATTATACAGCAATTTATACTGATGGTTCGAAGGATGACCTCAGGGTGGGGTGTGCATCTGTTAGTGATTTGCACACCTCTAAGGTTAGGCTTCCTGACAATGCATCTATTTTTTCTGCTGAAACTCTTGCTATTGACCTTGCTTTGAGGTTCATACTGAAAAGCAATAGACAAAATTTCATTATATTTTCGGATTCACTTTCTGTTCTTCAGGCTTTATTAAACCGGAATACTACTAACCCTCTAATTCAACAGCTTCTTTTGAAACACCACAGTATTTCAAATTCTAAAACTATCGTGCTCTGTTGGCTTCCTGGCCATGTTGGCATTGCAGGAAACGAAGAGGTGGATGCCGCAGCCAAGTCTGCCCTAAATCTGAATGCCGCTCATATTAATCTGCCTTTCACTGATTTTAAACCTCTTATTAACCAGTACATAACGTCTAAATGGCAAAGTTCTTGGAACAACTGCATTGGTAATAAATTATTTTCAATCAAGCCTATTATAGGTGAGAGTTGTTCATCAAACAGACCTGTGCGCAGAGAGGAAGTGGTTCTTTCTCGATGTCGCATAGGTCACACTTATGTAAGTCATTCGTACATATTGAAACGAGAAATTCAGCCAGAATGTGTTTTCTGCATGGAGCCATACTCTGTTAAACACTTCTTGTTAGATTGTGTTGATCTTTCTATTATAAGACAAAGATATTTTGAAGCTCGTTCTATGAAAGAACTTTTTAGTTCAGTGCCATATGACAATATATTCAATTTTCTTAAGGAGACTGGTCTATACAGCAAGATTTAGTTTTTAAGAGGCTTTTATTATTACTTAATTATATGTATGTTTCTCTTTTTCTTTTTCTTTCCGTGCTTTTACACTCTCGTTGATCGAGATGTTTTAGTGTTTTTACATATAATCGTTTTAGTGTGACGTTTGTCGGCGCCATATGACCATTTCATGTGTCGCGGTGCCGTAAAACCCAACTCAATCAACTCAATCAATAATCCTGACAACCGTTTAATCTTACTAATATTATGTAAATTTTACGGAATGTTAGGAAGTTAAACTGAGTAAAACCCAACTTTTTCACACATAGGATATGTTATTCTAAATATTATACAGCTGATATTTGCTTTTTTAGCTCACCTGAGCCGAAGGCTCAAGGTGAGCTGTTGTGATCACCCGTCGTCCGTCTGTCCATCTGTCCGTCCGTTCAAATTTACTTCAAGCGACATCTCCTCTGAAACCGCGAGTTTGAGGGAAAAACTAAATTGCTGACGGTGTTCCTTGGATGCTTCTCTACAGAAATTGTTAAAATAAAATTCAAATGTGGACTACTTATTGAAATTTATTAAAAAAAGTGAAAAACTTAAACAAGTTTTTTTTGTAAAATACCACTGTTCCCACACCTTAGATATTGCGTGAATAGTATCTTCTACTAAATCACTTTCAAAATTGTAAAAAATCAAAACCCTAGGGTCAAATTTGACTCAACCCTGGCCATATCAGTGCTTTTTGATGCAGGTATGACAGTAAAAACTCTCTAATGATCCGTTTTTATACAGACCCATTGTATCTTCCAGGCTAAGAAGCTACCCTTATACTAAATGCAACATGTTTGCAAACAGTTTGGATCCAGGTCAGATGCCACATAATGCTGCATCTAATCTGAATCTAAACTATTTGCCACTCATTTACATATTTTCTTATATTTAGAAAATATAAGTTATTACTTTTTACATATTTCACATACAAACATTTGGAGCAGACAACAGTTCAGCATGATAATAGTCATTTCTCCCTGAGACCGTCTCTTATTGCATAACTGACCCATAGCTAGCTCTGAACTCAGGTCACTGAGAATGATGTCTGCTATTTTATGCTCAAGCACAACCTAGTTCGAGGCATATTACTTTTGGTCTGTCTGTTTGTTTGTTTGTGTTTTGTTTGTTTGTTTATCTTTCTGTCTATCAGTCCACAATTAATTCTTGGCCATAAACAGTATGGATCCAGGTCAGATGCCACATAATGCTGCATCTAATCTGAATCCAAACTATTTGCCACTCATTTACACATAGTTTCTTATATTTAGAAAATGTAAAAATAATGATATTTATTAACCTATTAACCCATACATATTCCTTTTTATGTCTTTAATTTATTCTTCTACAGAAGAAAATAATTTCACTTTATACATCTCCTCATATACCGCTGAAAAGATTTCAACCAAACTTTACACGAATGTTCCTTGGGTCAAGTTCTTTCAAAATTGTTCAAAGAATTAAAAACAATGTAGAACTCTCGTTGCCATGGCAACCAAGTGAAAAAATAAGGAAATCTTAAAAAATCTTCTTGTCTGAAACTACAAGGGCCAGATCTTAGACATTTGTCACATAGCATCATCTACAGGTCCTCTATCAAGTTTGTACAAACTATGCCCCTTGGGTCAAAATTAGCCCCGCCCCGGGGGGTCACAGTTTAACATAGTTATATAGTGAAATTTTCAAACGTCTTCTCCTCTGAAACTAATATGGCCAGAACTTTGACATCTGGCATGGTGACACTTTTAGATGTCCTATACCAATAAGGTTCAAATGCTTCTGGTCGATTGCATATCATCTACAGGTCCTCTATCAAGTTTGTACAAATTATGCCCCTGGGGTCAAAATTAGCCCCACCCCGGGGGTCACAGTTTTCAAACGTCTTCTTTTCTGAAGCTAATATAGCCAGAGCTTTGATATTCGGCATGGTGTTACTTCTAGATGTCCTTTATCTATTTTGTTCAAATGGTTCCAGTCTGTTGCATATGTAGGTCACAGGAGCTAAAAATAGATTTTTTCAATGGAAACTTTAAAAAAATCTTCTTGTCTAGAACCCTAGTACCCTGATCTTAGATATTTGGATCATAGCATCATCTACAGGTCTTCTATCAAGATTGTTCAAATTATGCCCCTCGGGTAAAAAATGACCCCGTCCTGGACATAAATCATTATCTCCATTTTGATGTTCAGCTATTCTCAGGTGAGCGACATATGCCCCATGGGGCTCTTGTTATAACATTGCTTTTAATTAGTGAAAAAATTATTATTATAACAATTTTTAAATAAGGTGTTATCAAAAGTTTGGTAATATAATTCATGAAATATCTGCAATAAAAAAAAGTCTCTGCTTTATATCGAATGTACATGTAGGGTAATTGTCCTTGGTATAAATTTTAGAGACAATTGTTTGTAGGATTTTATGGAAGGTAAAATCAGCTGTCATGATAGGTCTGAAAACTTCAAATTTGTAAATGCAATATGCTTCTCACCTAAAATCTCATGTGAGGAATCCGGACTTAGTTATTTCAGTCCAATTTTTTTATGTTTAACATTTCTAAGTATTTTGCAAATGCAAATCTCAGGTGAGAAATTTAAACTTAGGGTGAACTGTTACATTGCATCGTATGGAAACCTGCTAACCTCAGATTCATCACGTGAGAAATTATCACATGTGAAAATTTTCTCAGGTGACCAATCTGAGGTGAGAAATTACTTTCACATGTGATCTAACATCTTCACGTGAGAAAAATCTAATTTGCATACATTTCTCATGTGAAACTAACCTATTTCACATGTGAATCACATGAGGTTTGGTTAGAAAACTCTGTACGGGAAGTCCTTCGGATGAGACATAAACCGTTTTGGCACGATTATGAGCGCTGGTGTCCGTCGTCTGTCTGTCCGTTTTTAGCTCACCTGAGCACAAAGTGCTCAATGTGAGCTATTGTGATCGGCCGTGTGTTGGTGTTGGTGTCGTCCGTTCACAATTTCTTTCAACCAATGGCCCACTTTTAACCAAACTTGGTCAAATACATACTGTAGTTGTGAGCTTTAAAAACTGTTTTAAAAAGTGGGTGGGGCAATCGGTGTTGTTGCCATGGCAATCATGCTCAAATACATACTGTAGTTGTGAGCTTTAAAAATTGTTTAAAAAAGTGGGTGGGGCAATCGGTGTTGTTGCCATGGCAACCATGCACAATATTTAAGAAAATCTTCTTCTCAAGAACGACTGGTCCGATTTCAATTTGGTTTTCACCAAAATGTTTCTCAATTTATATACTTTCAAAATTGTTCAAAGAATTTTGATCCGCAAAAAACATGGCCGCCAAAGGGCGTGGTCAATTTCCGTACTTACATCATCAGCTTTACATAGACTTATATAGGGAAACCTTTAAAAATCTTCTTCTCTGAAACCGTAAGGCCCAGACCTGATATATATGGCATCAAGCTTTGCTTTGTGGTCCTCTACAAAAATTGTTGAAATCATGACCCCAGGGTAAAAAATGGTCCTGCCATGGGGCTTATCAGTTTTACATAGACTTATATAGGAAAACCTTTAAAAATCTTCTCCTGAAACCGTAAGGCCCACACCTTTTATATTTGGCATCTAGCTTTGCCGTATGATCCTCTACCAAAATTGTTAAAATCATGACCCCTGTGTCAAAAATGGACCCGCCCCAGGGCTTATCAATTTTACATAAACTTATATAGGAAAACCTTTAAAAATCTTCTTTTCTGAAACCGTAAGCCCCAGACCTTTTATATTTGGCATCTAGCTTTGCCTTATGGTCCTCTACCAAATTTGGACAAATCATGTCCCCATGGTCAAAAATGACCCTGCCCCGGTGCTTATCAGTTTAACATTGACTTATAATGGATTTTTAAAAAAAAACAATTGCTTCTCTGAAACCATTGTATGAATTCAATAATATTTTGAATGAATATTGTTTAAGTGACCCTGTATTAGCACTATTTATATCATTGCCATATTTTCCCCTTTTGCTCAAATAGTAATAATGACAAACATATTCCGAATTACTTCTTCATGCAACAGTCCACATACATGCAATGACAAACTTCATTTTGCATTGAGTAATATATAACACAATAGTCCTCAGGTGAGCGATTTGGGGCCGCATGCGGCTCTTGTTGCATCGATTGTGTAAATATGTGTTCGGTGTATTGGAGTCAATAAAGAAATATAAGTCACATCATTGTATCTAATATATGTATTAAATCATTAATATACACAGACGATATGTTACATGTACAGTGGAGAATCTGTTATTCTTACGTCATTGGTGACGTCATACAGTGGAGAATCTGTTATTCTTTCCCGTTTAAACGCAAACGTACGCAAACGCAAAGCACTAAAACGTAGAAAAGTACAACTTTTGGACAATTCAGATAGAATTCACCCTTTTTCCGAACTGGCAAAGTGGTAAGCCGCCACCAAAAAGTGACACTATCAATATATTCACACATGCATGTACACTGGCGCTATCTGATAGGACTGTTTCTTTCACGTTGCGAATCCCGATATTTCTTTTGACGACGTTATACAGTCAAAACTCGATACTTCGAACCCGCTTAAGGGTGTATCAATGTCATGAATTTAAGAAATTTGCAAAGTATATGAAAACACTTTATGATGGTTTTGTATTGAAGAGCTATTTAAGAAGAATGAAAGAATAGAAAAAGTGTACATTTTGGTGAACATCAGTTGGCTCCATGGCCATGTAAAATTTACCTCACCCACTTTCTCTTATTTTGTCCTTTTCAAACAGCCCGCTTCAATAAAATCCATTTTAAATGAAAACAAATATGATAATTTGGTTTTGTGTTATCTATTTCCTATCTATGGTAGTATTTCTTCATACAAAAACTAATTTAAGAAAAAACAGGCACCAAATGTGAAATTTATAAAGCTCTAAATATCATCGATATGGTACTTTTTTGTAAATTTTGTAGGGGAGATAACTCTTTTTACTTTAATAACTCAAAAGTTTCAACACTGACCTTTCAATTTCTTTTCATATTTTGAACTGCCTTAGCATTGACTTTCATTTGCTAGAATATAAGAAAAAGTTTAATACTAGAACTATTTCATTTTCAAACTTTTTTACTTTTTTTTTTTCATAAAATAAAAAATCTAATAAAATCATGCCCTATAAAAAGCATATTTTTGATATTCGAGGATCCATATTGTTCAAACCTAGTGCCTGCTTTGTCTAAATTTTGTTTCTAAATGTGAAAATACCACCATAGACATGAAATAAATAACGAAAACCTAAATGACCATGTTTGTTTTGTTTTGAAATAGATTGTACTGAAGCTTGTACTCTGAATGGGTAAAATTTGAGAGAAAAAGTCCAAATTTGACATACCTTTTTCAAATCGCTGTAGCTCAAAAACAAGGACACCACCATATATTTTTTCTCTCCATTTTTTCATTCATCATAAATAGCTGTTCCAAAAGAACAATGATAGAAAAAAAGTTTGATACTTTGAAAAAATCGCTTATGGGTTGGATACACCCTTAAAAGGACCTTACCAGTATTTCATAAAATCAATTTTGGTAACTCAATCTCGCTTAAGTCGCACATACCCGTATTTCAAGTTAATTCGTGGCTAAGCCACGTTTTAACTTTGAATTATGGGTATGTTCGAACTAACGCGAGTTCGAAGCATCGAGTTTCGACTTTATTATCATGATACGTATTGCCTTTGTGAATAAAAGGCGATGTGTATTGCAATATTAAAGTCGTGCTACAATAAGTATCATGATACAGAGGTTTAATAATTAAAACAATAGTTGTTATTTTTCAACCACCCTATTGTTTTAATCAATAATATACGTATACTGTATGTTAACAACTTTACGCAATGTAAAAAATATGATGTTCAAAGAGTTCCCTTCCAAAAGTTTACAGCGCCCCCTCTCTGCAACGACACCCAATTGGAGACAAAATATATGTGCGTTGTTCGGAGGGAGTCGTTGTATGAGAGAATTTGGCTTACAATTGCAAATAGCTTGACTCGAGATCAGACGCCGCGTCACGCGGTGTCTGATCTCGGTTCAAGCTGTATGCCATTAGTCATTATGGTTTTTTTCTGTCAAACTGTCTAGTATGTTATTTTTGGAAACCCAGCATATGGCAATTTTAAGTTAACTATATTGCAGCCGTGAAAAGGTTGGATAAAATGTTATTGCTTTGGGAAAGTGGTCGTTGTAAGGAGGGGCGTTGTAGAGAGAGGGCACTCTATATCAGTATACCGTTACCCGGTGTTCGTTCGCCGAAGAGGTTATTAATTGGTGCGAATCTATTGTCTTGTGTCTCTCAAAATAAACGAAATTAAAAGCAATGCAATAAAAGGAGAACATGGTATAATGTTTTAGGCTGTTGAAAAATAACAATTTGCGTGTCAAACAGTTTGCTCGGCGTCTGATGTAACTATATTCTGTTTGTAGTCTACAAACAGACTAGTGGACATAACGGTTTGATCATGAAGCCATTTGCACGTGTACATTTGTATTGGGAAAGAAAAGCTTCTTTTCTAATGTGTCTGACTTACTATTATATACACTGGAGAATACGTGACTCTTTCCCATTTAAACGCAAACGCTGAATATTTAATGTAGAAAACGCATTTTTGAATGTCTCGATTGTTATGCTCTGCAACAGCTCGGTTTATCATGGTACAGTGGAGAATCTGTTATTCTTTCCCGTTTAAACGCAAACGTACGCAAACGCAAAGCACTAAAACGTAGAAAAGAACAACTTTTGGACAATTCTGATAATTCTTGTTTATCTTGGTGGCAAACAGTTTGGAGCCTGATAAGACGCCGGGTTACCCGGCGTCTGATCTGGCTCCAAACTGTTTGCACTGCAAATAATAGTTTTAGCGTAAACGCGTTTATTGGGAAAGAATAACAGATTCTCCACTGTAGATGTAGAGTAGTACATGTTTAGCCAAACAGGGCAAAGCTCAGGTTGAGCTTGTAGAATCGTCGTTCGACCCGTCCGTTCGTCCTTGGGTGTTTTACCATTATAGAGTCTACAAATTTGCACGAATTTTGAATAAACTTGCCCAAACTGTATTAGTATGGCCATAAGCTCTCGGGTGTGTTCGATTATGGTTGAAATCAATGGAGAAGACGTTATTCTTTCCCAATAAACGTGTTTGCGCTAAAACTTTTATTTCCATTGCAAACAGTTTGGAGTCAGACAAGACGCCGGGTAACTAATGTTCATTATTAAACATCGCTTTGAGTTACAATGTTAATTTCCCATAGACCAAAATTAAACATTTTGCATGTCTTTTACAATATCCAAAAGATACTATCACTCTTTATGATATTCTTTTAGTGACGTCACTCTGTATGCTATTTTTCTCTACTCTTAGAGTTGAGTTGAGTTGAGTTGATATATACGCATTACCAGTTGACGCGATACAGAGTGATGTATTTAGCTCGAGACGTTTTTGGCGTAAATAGCCGATCTGACGAGCGTCTTGGCGCGAGTCTGATCGGTTGTTTCCGCCAAAAACGTCGAGAGCTAAATGCAACACCCTGTAGCGCGCTGCCAACTGGTGATGTGTTTATTATATGCCTTGAATACACTCCAGAAACAACTAAATAGTTGTTTAAATCATTTTATATCCAAAATTATTAGTTATTTGAAGCAGAACAATATTTTTTGTATGCCACAAAGAATAACGCGGTACTTATACATGTACGTAAACGACGTCACGTTAAATCGAAAGCGACGTCTGAGTAAAATACAAAGTGGCTGATACAGACTGTTGTATTTTACTCTACAGATACACGCGGAAACGCTTCATATCACACGAAGGCATATAATAAAAACAATATGACGTCGTTTCGCGCGTTCCGTGCATGGCGGTTCTAATTATTAATACGAACGAGACGTTTCTACAGCCAGGGTTGATAAGCTCGGTGTAATAAAAAAAATTAGATGGCAGTTTGCGTGACATTCAAATTGTCAACCCTCGAAAAAAAGAATGTCACCCTCGGGGTGACGCCATCTAATATTTTTTTCCATCTGATATTTATATCCTATAGCTGAGCGAAATCAAGGCCTACAAGGACCTCTTGTTAGAAATCGTCAAGAAATTCCATTTTCTACCTTTATTCTATTGCGCACTCCTCATGTTTTGCTAAAAAGAATGAATAACACTTTATTGGTGTATTTTGGATATTTCTGATTTAACCCTTTCAGCGTCAAATTAATCGTGAGATTTTTTACCCTACATCGCCATATTGTCGTCTGCTTCAATATTGTTGCCTGAAATATTTCAACGTTAGATTTATATGAGGAATGACTTAAGAAATAACGAAAAGAGTTTCAAACAATTTACAGTGGAGAATCTGTTATTCTTTCCCGTTTAAACGCAAACGTACGCAAACGCAAAGCACTAAAACGTAGAAAAGAACCACTTTTGGCCAATTCTGATATTTCATGTTTATCTTGGTGGCAAACAGTTTGGAGCCTGATCAGACGCCGGGTTACCCGGCATCTGATCTGGCTCCAAACTGTTTACACTGCAAATAATAGTTTTAGCGTAAACGCGTTTATTGGGAAAGAATAACAGATTCTCCACTGTAGATCCTAATAAGACGCCGCGTTACGCTGCGTCTGATCTGATTCCAAACTGTATGATAGGTCTACTTCTGCGGTGAACGAGTAAAATGGGATAAAGACTAAACGTTTAAGTGGCTGAAATCGTCTAATCAGAGAATAATTCAATAAGCATTGTTTGTCTAGTTTTTTCTTTGTAAATCAAAGTACCTCAGAGACCTTCCTACTTTGCCGTAGTTCTGGGGCTTAATTGTCAAAGGGAATTGTTTCTGTTTATTAGACCGAGACTATGCCCTCTGCCAAGAACTAAAAGGAAGGCAGGTCCCATGCGCTGCTGGTCAACGAATGAGATTAGCCGAAACCATCTTCCTGAAATCATCATCATGTCATATCATCACCCCTCATTAATCATCGGCGCTATATGACCTATTTTGTGTCGCAGTGCCGTAAAACCCAACTCATCATCAAATCAAAGTACAAGAAAACGTCCAAACGAAAGAAACGTGTGTAAAGAACGTATTTAAGAAACTAAAACTAATTTTAACCCCTAAATAAGTAATTTTTGATTATTGGATATTTACATAACGTAATCAGTTGCTCGGATGTACCTCGTTTGACCATTTACAGGGCTGCCATAAGTTGACATGAAAAATCCTAAGATTTCCAAATTTGCATTTTTCAAGTGCGATTTTTACGAATCGTACCTTTACCGCATAGTCTGTTTCTTGTTTTGTTGACATGCGACTACTTAAAGCAGGCTGTAGGTAAAGCAGAATGCTTTACTTTCAGCCTGCTTTAAGCTACATGTACCATGTAATGGGAAAAAAGTCCGAAAATTTAGGAAAAATCCGGAGAAATGGCATCCCTGCATTTAAGGTTCAAAACCCACAACGATGCTGGGCCAATGTCGATCACTATCGGTGCTCTACGGAAAGCGATCGGCCATTTCCGTCACCTGTGGTAAAGCATAGTTCGGAATGGACCGACTATTGATAAAAATGGCATATCGCTGTACGTATCGAATTTGGTTCGATCTTATTAGGGGTCCGCAACCTTAGTTATAGTGGAGAAAACGTTATTCTATCCCGTTTAAACGTAAAACGAAACGCAAACGCTTTGCAATAAAACGTAGAAAATAACATATTTTTGACAATTCTGAATATCAATATTAAGCTGACTGGCAAACAGTTTGGAGCCTGATCAGACGCCGGGTTACCAAGCGTCTGATCTGGCTTCAAACTGTTTGTACTGGAAATAATGGCTGTAGCGTAAACGCGTTTATTGGGAAAGAATAACGTTTTCAAACGGTATATTAACGTCATATTATGAATTCTATCCTATACTAAATGATTACACTGTGGTGAGACAATCTACGTAAATGATTTCACACGGTGTTAATGCTATGTTAGTGTCCACTGTGTTTGTGGTTTCTGTATCAGATCTGTCACTATCGGAGTGCACGAGCACTGAGGTTTCACTGAGCGGAAGTTCACGCACTGGTGAATCAGCAGACATGCGCGAAGGAGACTCAGACTGTTGTCTATCGCTGTATAATGGGTTGTGAAACTCTACATCCGGTACAGCGTCATGGTTCCTAGAAAAAAAAGACATTTACTGAACGATTATATCGTTATTTCCAATAAACATTGCACTGGCCCCAGGGTTATAAAGAGATTGAGTTGAGTCTGAAATAGTTCTCGGGGATTCGATAGGTCAGATTTGAGCAAATGCTGGGTATGATAACCGTTATCGAGGGTTATGACGTTGCTCACGATTTATCTTAATCTCAGTAGCAATCAGTTTGGATCCTGATCAGAAGCCGTCTGATCTGGCTCCAAACTATAATTGAAACAATAATTTTAGCGTATACTCGTTCGCTTGGAATGACCTATTTTCCACTGTGGGTAAATGAACTACCCGGCAAGCCGGAAATAAGCTAACTCTGCTTGTATCAAACTAGTAAAGTATAGAGAGTTATCTTTCCTTACACCGAATCTGAATATCGATACAAATGCCAAATAATGTCAATCAAGAATTTCATCTTCTGCAGCTGTACACGACTGTATGACAACTGTCATAGGTTCATGATTTGTGTAAATGACGAGTATACTCGTCGCAAGGGTTAAGTGTGCTAAAATACTTTTAACTCTTCGAGCGCTAAGTAATATTACTTTCTGCAACAATTGGCTGTACTGTTCTAAACTCAGATTTTTCGAGCGCTAAGTAATATTACTTTCTGCAACAATTGGCTGTACTGTTCTAAACTCAGATTTTTCTAAATTTTCTTTTAAAAAACTAGTATCAGAGTGTCAAACAGTTTTGATCCTGATGAGAGGCCGAGTAACTCAGCGTCTCATCTTGGTCCAAAATGTTTGCAAAAATAACCATTACTCCGTCACCAGCTGGCAAAAGTTTAGACAATATCACATTTGTTTATATTGTGTTATATCAGTTACCCTGGTAACGGAAGTCGAGCTGCATCATCAACATCGCCCTCGTCTTGGAAGTCTTCCTCTCGAGTGTTTCTAGAATAAACAGTCATCGGTTACCAAAGCAATAACATTTTCTTCATATAAAGCCCTATCCAGACATACCAACATGTTATAACAATTAGCCTTGACCTGAACAAGCGTTTGCATCCGCATACGGTGCTCTTGTTTGAATATATAACTAAAGTAGTATTGATACGAGTTTGTATCCTGATCAGCGTAATCTGGTCGCGAATCGTTTTTGAAGTAAAGATTCGTCACTGGTTTGGTTGTTAATGTCCGTTTCTGCCATCTATAGGCCAATTGGATGTCCCGGGGAGAGGAGATAGGATATAGAAAACCCGGGCGCGATTCCCTTCTCTATTTTGTCGCATATGATGGTGAGGCGGTTAAAAAGACATTAATAATGTTTAAATGATTTTGAAATAAGTGTCTGTCAATTGTGAATTGAAACAAAATTCTAGCATACCTCGCACAAGTCGCAATATAACACAAAGAAGCAACGTACAGTACTGAACCTTATTAAATTAAATTGATAATCGCAAGCGAATTGCCATCAGATTGCCATCGAATCGGGCGCTTCAAAGATCAAATCCTACGTTCGAATATTTTACGCGAATTTTCAGAAGCGGTTATATAAATGACAAAAATGGAACCGAAAAAATTAACGAAGGCATATTTGCGAACATTTGTGAGATTCACCACTCAAGAAAACTTACCCGAGGGTAAATTAGTATTTTGAAATCGCAAGCGAATTGCCATCGAATTGCAAGCGAATCGCAAAAAAATGTTAATTTAATAAGATTCAGTACTGTATCTGTTTTAATTCTCTAAAAAACACGCACGAACTTTGACAGCTTATGTACTGTAATATACTAATATGACTTCGATAATTCATGCAGTAAGAAATGTAACGGCGATGCAAATTGTTGTTAAATTAAAGTGTTAAAATCGAATTCATAGATTAATGTTGTGAAAAAAACACGGATTGTCGTTGAGATGTTGGTAATTGAATAACATACTTAATTACTCAATTCCTAAATCCAGTACCCAACTTTATTGCACGGTAATACACTGGTATGAATTTATTATTTCTTAAATCACTTCATCAGCCGTCGTCTGATCTGACTCCAAATGTTTGCAATGGGCTTAACCCATAACCAATAACCCGATGACAACACCTTTTTACGTCTTTAATTTATTTCTCCACTGAAAAAAATAGTTCCAATTTATACAATAACATGTATAAATATGTATGATAAGAAATATTTTCTATGTTCCAGCAAATGAAAACTTAAAGCAGGCTGAAAGTTAAGCAGAATGCGCCTTAAGGCGCATTCTGCTTTACTTTCAACCTGCTTTAAGTGGTAACCTATTTTCAAAATAAGAAACAGGTTATGGGGTAATGGCTTGAGAAGGAATAGCGCAATTATGACATCACATTTGCTCTGCACTCACCCCGGCTTGTGGCAAAGGGACATATTTTCTTCTGCAGTATGCATGTTGGTACCCTGTCTCAGCTTTGGCACCCGTCGTCTGAAAATCGAAATACAGTTCACTATCAACCTTCATGTACAGTACTCCCCCCTCCTACAACGGCCCTTCCAACATCGACTCCCTCCTTACAACGACCCTTGTCGCAGTTCACTAATCAGGGGCAATTATATTTAACGCTGTTGCTGCTGCAATATCTTCTGTTTAAATATGTCGTCTGCTGTTTTTCTAAAAAATTACATAATTGACACTTTGACAGAAAAAAACTAAATGAGGAGTGACAAGCAGATTGAATCCAGATCAGACACCGCGTGACGCGGCGTCTGATCTGGATTCAAGCTGTTTGCAAATGTAAGCTAATTTCCCTCCCTATAACGATTCCCTTGCGAACAACGCACTCAATGTGTGTCTCCCATTGGGTGTCGTTGTAGAGAGAGAGAGCGCTGTATCACAAATCAGTTGGGGTCATATCATAGCGTATTTTAAGTCATATTGTTTGTTTAATTATGGAACTTTCAGTTGCACAGTTCTTGTACACAAACTTTGGTTTAAATAATACAATGGTCAAATACCAACATTCAACATATATCAGAGTTCACATGTAGAAGTGTTCTGGTTAATTTTTGTCATGCAATAAACTGCCACCTGTGTTATAGATCGGTAATTCTCGTTCCTGTGAACAGCTGTATAAACCATTCTGTTCGAATATCTACAACAATATCTATACAGTGGAGAATCTGTTATTCTTTCCCAATAAACGCGTTTATGCTAAAACTATTATTTGCAGTCCAAACTGTTTGCCACCAAGATAAACATGAAATATCAGAATTGGCCAAAAGTTGTTCTTTTCTACGTTTTAGTGCTTTGCGTTTGCGTACGTTTGCGTTTAAACGGGAAAGATTAACAGATTCTCCACTGTATGCACCCAGATCAGACGCAGTGTACGCGAATCCTAATTCTTTGACGCTCATTTAACTGTTTTAAAATCAAAATATATAGATTCTAAACTTACGTTATGAAAGCAGACGATATGTTTCCTACGCAGACGACATTATGATGCCAGTAAATGTGTTATATATGTTATGACGTCATAATAGCAGTGGATGTGCTAGACAGGTTATGACGTCATAATGACAGTGGATGTGCTAGCCAGGTTATGACGTCAAAATAGCAGTAACTGTGTTAGGGGTTGCAACTTCATGATTGTGTTAGCTGGGTTATGACGTCATACTGGCAGATGATGTGTTATACTGGTTATGACGTCATAATGGTAGTGCACATGTTTTAAAGAACTGACTGTAACACTTATTTGTTTACCTGTAGTGTCGACAAACCAAAGCAAAAGCTATAATCATAACGAGCAACATTGTTAGGAACGCCATGGTGACGCCTAGAATGACGTCACTATAATCTCTGTCGTCACGCTTGATGTCTGTGCTAATTTCGGGATGTTTCCCTCCTCTTCCGATGTCGTCACCTAGGTAACGAAATAATAATAAAAATGTCTAAGCCTGACACTTATGAAACGATGTTTTAGGTCTGTTATCCGGTTGGTAACAGGTGGTAGTTACATGCAATAACATAAAGAAAATGTCAGTTTTATTTCAAAATATTGATAATTGATATTAACCTGGGTGGCAAACAGTTTGAAGCCTAATCAGACCTAATCAGTTATTCGGTGACTTATCTGGCTCCAACCTTTCTTTGCGAATGAAATTGTAGATTTAGCACAAACACATATACAGTCAAACCCTCTTTATAATGATAATCTTAGTGACAAAACGTTTGGAGCCTGATCAGACGCCGGGTTACCCGGTGTCTGATCAGGTTCTAAACTGTTTGCAATCGAAATAAATGTTTTGGCGTAAATGTGTTAATTGCGAAAAAATAGCGTCTTTTCACCTGAAACTATAATATTGTTCACAAAAGTAAACTTACTTTCTTTGCCATTTGTAGCCCCCGACTTGTTTTCTGTCACTGTATAAGTATCATCTGTTTCGACTATTTCTGTAAATATTGCTTCAAGAGGTAAATCAGCTAATTCTTCCTCTTTTCCCGTCATTGCAAGTTGTACGGAGGCTGACATATTAGTTGCATCTTTTTGTCTGTCAGTGCTTGCGTTATTTATGTTAAGATCGAGGTATTTAGCTATTGTAGTAAGTGTTCTAGTTGTGCCAGTAGTTGTAGTTGTCGTTGTTGTCGAGGTTGTAGTTGTGTATGGTAGAAATGTGTACGAAGCGTGGAAGCCTTTGGCTTGTACCCGGCTGTCCGAAATAAAAGTTATATACATTGCATTGCCTTTGGATTTAAACGTGGAAGCCCTTTCATGACCACAAAGTGTCTTTATATGTCTTGCAAGACTGGAGTTACCGTCGTAAACTACAACCTTATCATAGGCGGTGTGACAGCTAGATCCGAGATGGTCCTCAAGCTCTACTGAGTTTATTCGTAGGATGACCTTGGCTTGACTAGGTGCCTGTATGAGCCAGTGACAGGATGACATCGGGGAGTAAGTGCTAGGCCAGTTGGGTGAAGCAAATTCGCCATTCGCTGCTGTTAAAACCGTTCGGCAAGGCCAGTCTGAGAAGAAATACCGTGAAAAATGGGTATTACATTTTTCTTTGCTTGAAACCTCACGTGTAGGATACGTTAATCTTACCCTATCTTCTCTGCAAACATTTTGAGCCAGATCAGACGCCTGATAACCCGGCGTCCGATATGGCTCCAAACAGTTTGCTACTCAGATTTAAACGAGTCATCAATCAAAAGGTTTCAGAAGAGACAATCTCCATTCTATTGCCTTGTAAGACGGGAAAAATCATGTTTCCTTCACTGTACACCAGCAATGATGTCAAATGCAAACATATTGGAGCCATATTAACCCGTTCACTCTCAATGACGTCATTGAGCGCAT
The DNA here is from genome assembly GCA_922989275.2 of Gari tellinella. Classification (NCBI taxonomy): domain Eukaryota; kingdom Metazoa; phylum Mollusca; class Bivalvia; order Cardiida; family Psammobiidae; genus Gari; species Gari tellinella. Next base: position 72,614,773 of record OV277865.1, on the reverse strand, counting down.
TGGAATACAGTTTTGATCTTGATCAGACGCCGCATAACGCGGCGTCTGATCATGATCAAAACTGCTTGCCACTTGTTTTGAAATCAAGTCAGTTATAGTGACTTAAAACTAACTTTGAAACGATATTACAGACAACACTATGGCGGCGAAGGGGTAAAAACCTCACGATAAATGTGAGGTTTTGAACAGTCTATTCGAGAGACAGATTACAATTCTTGAGTCAAAATGTAGTTATTTTCAGCAAGAAAATATGTTTTTCTTTTGCTCGTAATTTTACAACTGAATATGAAAATTTCAAGTTCTATTAAATCGAAAACATCCTTATATTTACGTTAAAACTTCGAACTACTGTCATGTTCGACATGGAGATAGCACGTGGATGAACTTCGCAATACGGGTATATTTTACTCAGAGCTAAGTTAAGCTTTTCTTTGAAATACTGGGACCCGTCTTACGAAACATCGTACGATTTAAATAGTCGTAAGTCAAAACTTCAAAATACATACTCTTTCTGATTTCTCCATCTAATCCTGTCTTGTCTTGTGACATCTCTTTGGAATCGTTTGTTCAAGACTATTCCAAAAAGATGTCGCATGACTGGATTAGATGGAGAACTTTAGAATCTGACTTACGACAATATTTGTCGCACGACGTTTCGTAAAACGGTCCCCTGGTATATTTGCCTTTTATATAAACTGCGATTTAACCGATTTTTCCATGAAAAGGTATTTTTACGCCTTCATTTTATTCATCCATTAAATTAAATTATTCCAATTCAAACAGTCATAAATACCGGTATGCAACATAGATACATTCCCAATATCAACCTGCTTTAAGTGATAATCTGTCCTTAAAAATAGAAACAAACTATGGGGAATAGAGTCAACTTTGAAATTCGGATACAGTGGAGAATGTGTTATTCCTTCCCAATAAACGCGTTTATACCCGGCGTCTGATCAGGCTCCAAACTGTTTGCCACCAAGATAAACATGAAATATCAGAATTGTCCAAAAGTTGTTCTTTTCTACGTTTTAGCGCTTTGCGTTTGCGTTTAAACGGGAAAGAATAACAGATTCTCCACTGTACGACGTAATCGACTGGAGGTATGGGGGCTCTCGACTGGTTTTCGATTCCTTACTTGCTTGATAAAATATCCGGAAGCCCTGAGCGTCGTTTTCGACATTAGTGGCGAACGTGACGTTAACTTTGTTGGTCAGGGTGCTGAAACCAGTCTGGAAGTTTTTGATGCACGTGGACATTCTGCCGTTGACGGTGTCTTCCGTGAAAGATAAAATATCGTTATCTTTACTACAAGGTGCATCCGTCTGATAACCAAGATCTAGATGATGTATGTTTAAAAGGATGATCTGCAAAAGAACAAGGGATATGTTATTCTTTTCTGTTTTAACCATAGATACTCATTTCTACGCTTTTAACTTATTCAAAATAATTTATTATACATGTGTCAGTCGTGAGTATGTATCATATGAACTATTTCTATATTCTAGCAAAATGCCTCAAATCTAAATTTTATAAACAATGGTATAAACTGATGACGTCACGGCAGTGACTGGGTTAACCCTTTCGTACCAATAATCCCATTTATCACATAAACGTGCAAAATATAGAGGGCCGTAAAAATCGTACGACCCATCTTTTATACTAATTTTCGAATCACCAAAATACTGTATTACTACGCCGACTTTAAATCAGCTAAGAAAATCTAGATAAAATAAGATCACCACTAGGGATTTAAAACATTTCCAAGTGTCCTAAAAACATTATCCAAGGCAATCCCGCAAATTCAGGCTGCAAATTAGGCTACGTAGAGCTCTAGTTGATCAGTGACTCAGACTGTTTTTCAAATTTAGACGTTACAATAATAATGACGTCGTGTTGCTATAACGACGTTATTTTGAAAACAAAACTTGATTCTAACTGTCAAATGATCATTTTTAGTCAGTTAGAACAGTTTTAAATTAAATATTAATTCAAAATTTGAATATGGTATTGGAAAAGTCTTTACACAACACATTGATGTTGATTTTCTTTATTTTAGTTTGATAGGTGTTTTTGTCTACGGATGAATAAAACCGAATAACTCCTAGAACGAATCGTTTTCCTAAGAGCCGAGGGCAAAAGTGAAAGTAAGAGCGTTCGGATTTTCGTGTCATTTTGGTGTTTATGTGATAAATAGGATATCAAATTCGTGTGTTGTCAGTCGTGAATTTATTGAACTCGTTGGATAAAATGATATGTTGCTCGCCAAGGCTCGCAACATATTCTTTTATCAAACTCGTTCAATAAATTCACGACTGACAACGCACTCATTCAATATCCTCTATATATTGGACATAGACAAACAGTGTGGACTATGATCAGAGTACATGTATATACTATTTGATGATAAGAATTTCAGTATAAAACAAAATGAAAAGTTGGGCAGCGCACCCCTTATAACAATTCAAAGACTAATCCAAAATATAAGTATATGGAAGAATCCACTGGGCGAAAATGGTTTACAGCAGATGACGTCACATATGTGAATTGGGCTACGTCTTTACAAACCTTAAACTGTGGGACGGAGATTGACCACGTACAGTTGAGGTGATGGCTGTAGTGACGGGGCCAGTTGGGAGAGGCTAGGGTCCCCCGCTCTCCTGTCAGGTAGCCCCCGCAGTCTGCAAGAATAACATGTACACCTATACAGTGTATGCCAATATAATATTCTTTCCCAATCAATGTGTTTGTACTAAACTGATTATTTTCAATGCAAACAATGTGAAGCAAGTTCAAAGCACGGGTAACCCGGAATCTGCCTTCAGTTAAGAAATAATCTATGTTCTACCGTTGTTAAACGTTATTTTACAACGGTTGGGAGTTGTGATGCGCAGGAATTAACCACGAAGGCCGATTATGTTGCCAACATCACATACCTAAGGAGGGTTTCATTTCAAAGTGATGAACATGCACTCCGTCTGGTGTGAACAGTCCCCCGGCGTCACTTCCGGTAACGTGACTGAGCAAACAGGTCCCTTTTTGAATCTGCAGAAAATACCAGAAATACGTATATATTAATACATGTTTATGAACAATAATAAAATGATGTTGATTTGATTAAGATAATAAGGCGTGACTTTGTTTAAAATATAATTTTCTAAAATTAAATTACAATTAAATAATTTTGTCATTTATTTTTCGCGGCGTCATGGTCAACTATGTATAAATGTGTTTCTATTTCAAAAACATCTACAGTCACACTAACGTTGAGCAATCAGTAAAAGCTTAACAGCCGAAATTTCGATAACTCGATCTCACTGAAGTCGTACATACCAATATTTAAGGGTGTAACCAACCCATAAGCGATTTATTCAAAGTATCAAACTTTTTTTCTGTCATTGTTTTTTTGGAAGAGCTATTTATGATGAATGAAAAAATGGAGAAAAAAATATGGTGGTTTCCCTCCTTTTGAGCTACAGCGATTTGAAAAAGGTATGTCAAATTTGGACCTTTTCTCTCAAAGTTTACACATTCAGAGTACAAGCTTCAGTAAAATTTATTTCAAAACAAAAGAAACATGGTAATTTGGGTTTTCATTATTTATTTCATGTCTATGGTGGTATTTTCACATATAGAAACCAAATTTAGACAAAGCAGGCACTAAGTTTGAACAATATGGATCCTCGAATATCAAAAATATGCTTTTTATAGGGCATGATTTTATTAGATTTTTTATTTTATGAAAAAAAAAAGTAAAAAAGTTTGAAAATGAAATAGTTTTAGTATTAAACTTTTTCTTATATTCTACCAAATGAAAGCCAATGCGAAGGCAGTTCAAAATATGAAAAAAAATTGAAAGGTCAGTGTCGAAAATTTGAGTTATTAAAGTAAAAAGAGTTATCTCCCCTTACAAAATTTACAAAAAAGTACCATATCGATGATATTTAGAGCTTTATAAATTTCACATTTGGTGCCTGTTTTTTCTTAAATTAGTTTTTGTATGAAGAAATACTACCATAGATAGGAAATAAATAACACAAAACCAAATCATCATATTTGTTTTAATTTAAAATGGATTTAAAATCACTTACTGTGCTGGCGGTCTTTTTGATTGTGAGGTTGTGGAACAGGGTTTATATTTTATGTACACTGTTTGTCTTTATAGGTGAATATAGGAGATAAGTGTGAGGTTGGGCGCCCCTAAACCCAGGTTTAACCCCCAGTGGTTGTTAATAATTAATTAATTTATAGTTGGTTATTGATTGCTACTGACCGTACCAAGGCGGGCTCCTATATTCACTTTGCTTTATGTTTGTCTTGCGTGTTGTTTTCTATTTAGTGTGTAGATGAAGGAATGGTATTGCGTGTGTGTGTGTGTTTGTTGTGGTATGACTGTGTGTGTGTGTTCTGCTTGAGAGGTGGGTGTATTGTTTGTGTTACGTTTCCTGCTTGAGTCTTTCGTATTTATTTATTGAAGCGGGCTGTTTGAAAAGGACACAATAAGAGAAAGCGGGATTGGGTAAATTTTACATGGCCATGGAGCCAACTGTTGTACACCAAAATGTACACTTTTTCTATTTTTTCGTTCATCCCTAAATAGCTCTTCAATACAAAACCATCAGAAAGTGTTTTCATATACTTTGAAAATTTCTTAAATTCATGACATTGATACACCCTTAAGTTAATAAATTAAACGTGACTAAGACTTCAGTGAGTTCGAATGATCGAGTTACGACTGTATATGTGAAACATAGAAAATGAAAGTTCTTTGAAAATATTTAGGACTCATTTTGTGTTACCCCGGTTTTTGCCATTAGCTTTTGCACTATCAAATTTATAGAAAGAGTTTTACCCCTTTTACCGCCAGTGTGTCGTCTGCTATAATATCATTGTCTGCAATTACGTTTCAAAGTTTGATTCAAGACAGCATTATTGACGAAATATCGAAACAGTTTTGATCTTGATCCGATTGAGCGTTACGCGGCGTCAGATCAGGACCAAAACTGTTTAAAAATGCGCCTCTTCGTGACATTGACATTTAAAAGGTGAAAAGAGATGACCATGGTACATGTAGATCAATGCGATTTTGCCGAAAATGCATCTTTTTAGCAATTGATTTCTTTTGCATGCATGAATATACGACCGTATAAAGTATCAAGTTGGCTTTTCGAACAAAATATGCCCATTTAGAAGTTGATGTAATGGTGGATTTTTCAATCAATTAGGTCCTATATTTTAAGACATGCATTGAATTTAACCCCTTCACTGTCTTACAGTGGAGAATCTGTTATTTTTCCCGTTTAAACGCAAACGTACGCAAACGCAAAGCGCTATATAAAACGTAGAAAAGAACAACTTTTGGACAATTCTGATATTTCATGTTTATCTTGGTGGCAAACAGTTTGGAGCCTGATCAGACGCCGGGTTACCCGGCGTCTGATCTGGCTCCAAACTGTTTGCACTGCAAATAATAGTTTTAGCGTAAACGCGTTTATTGGGAAAGAATAACACATTCTCCACTGTACCCCGAGTACAATGGTTGTTTGCAAATAGTTTGGATCCTGACCAGAGGCGGCGTCTTGCCAGGTTCATTAATGATGAAATAACTTAAGTTTAAATTTCGTAAATAAAAGCATGCGACATTTGAAATTGATGAAATCCTTGTAGTGAAGGGATTGTTGGGGAATATTAACTTTAAGCATTCCGTCGGCGTGTTGTTGTCGTCTGTATAATATGTAATAGGGTTCAAGATTTTGAGTTTGAGACCGTTGTCAAGCATTGGATTGGTCAGATTGGAGCTTTTGCTAAAAGTTGAACAATCAAATGCTCGAGAACGATCTCGGACTGAACTTAAAAGTTTTATAACCTCGGACCCTGATCTCAGAGTTGATTTAACTTTATTTTCTTTTACAAATGTAGGACATCTAAAAAAAAAGGCAATCAAAGACAACACACGATCTCAGACTTGTTGTATTGACTGTAGTTTTATTTTCCAACGTTTCGGTCAATCAATGACCTTCATCAGGGAATATACATAACAAAAAGTACAATTTATCAACACTAAGGTATAAAAATTTAGGTACTGAAAGTCACGTGATTATTTCTATAAATAGTATCAAACAATGAAAACAATTATGATGTGAATATGAGTTGTCAAGGTGATGGATCATGATGGTATGTATGATAATTAGAGAATAAACATTTAAAAAGAGAGAGTTTCTTTGTCTATATTGATCCTACGAGTCTTTGTTTGATTAAAAATGCCATATACTGAGTATATATAAACCTGATTGTCTTGAGAATTGATAGTTCTTTCGTCTAAACATATAGTGCAGTTGCTGTCTGACGTGGTGATTTCTTCGAGAGGTGATATGGCCCTGGGTACAGTCGTCATTTCTTTGATCATGCGGTTGATTTCCTTTGTGGGTTGGTAGGTACTTTTGGTTTTGGCTAGTCTAAATCTCGGTCTGGCTTCGAAAAGTGGAGTCCATGGTTTTACGGCTTCTATTTGCGGCTGTTCCAGAGTTACTCTCTTGAATGTTGAAACTTCCCTATAGTGTACATTCTTCATATGTTTCTTTATATAGTCCAATCTACTATAAAGTTTCTGGCACTGCGGGCATTGATATTTCCTTTTGTTCTTATTGTGAGTTTTTAGGTGTCTTCAGGTGTGTAGTTCATCTTCTTAGTATCTTGTTGCATGTTAAGCATTGAATCAGGTCTGTCCCTAGTTTTTTTTATATCTGTTCTCCGGTGGCTGTCTTTTGTTAGATTTATTCATCCTTGTATTAGGTTAAGTCCCTGTGGGTGTAGTGTTTTGAATAGATATATACAAGCTTCCTCAGTTCGTAAACGAATGTTGTTGTTTTTCACCGTCCCTAATAGTACCGTGACGTCAAGGATGTTGTGGTTTACGCGGCAAAAGTGTCTGGATACGGGTTTGACGTTGTTTTCTGTCCTTATGTCGTTGAAGTGGCCATATAATCGTTCTCTCATACTGTTTCCAGTCTGTCCAATGTATTGAATGTTGCATTGTCTGCATGTGATGATATAAACTACGCTGGTGGATTCGCAGTTAAATGATCCTCTGATGTTGAAAGATTTCTTTGTCGAGTTACTCGATCCGTATTGTTGTTCTGCTAGTGAGGTGTTAGCATGCTACGCAGTCCTTATAGCATGGATGGCTTCCTTTGGTGTGGGTTGTAGATTAGATCTGACCAGAGTTTGTTTCAAGTTGGTAGGTTTTCTGTTGACTGTATGAATCTTTATTTGTGCGAATAATTGACTGCCTGGTAAAGGTTTGAGTAAGTTCAGGTTTGTGGATATGATTTTGCTTAGGTTCGGATTTCTTGGGTTGTGTGTTATTATGAGCGGTACAAGTTGATTTTCTTCCGGTTTTCTGGTTGGGTTGATTAGTGTGTCTCGTTCTAGATTTCTTGCTTTTTTGATCGCGTTTTGATTATGACGGTAGGATATCCACGAGCTTTGAGGTTCTGTAGTAGTGTTTTGGAATTTTGGTCAAAGGTTAAGAGAGTGCTGCAAATTCTGCGGATTCTGACTGCTTGGCTGTAAGGTATGCTGTTCTTTTGGTGGAACGGATGAAATGACTGGTAATGCAGATACATGTGAGCGTCTGTTGGTTTGCTGTATAGGGTGGTTAGTAGTCGACCTGATTCATCTTTATAAACCGTGGTGTCCAAGAAGTTCGCTTTATGTTCGCTGATTTCGACTGTAAATTTGATGGTTGGGTGAAAACTATTGAGGGCCTCAATGAAGGAACTCAGTTCCTCTCGGCTGTGTGGCCATATAGTGAATATATCGTCGATGTAACGCCACCATATCAAGGGTTTTTTCTCTATGCTGGATAGAAATTCGGTTTCAACTTTGTGCATAAACAGAATGGCGTAGCTGGGGGCACATTTAGTACCCCTTAGTTGTGCCTGATTTTTGTTCAAAATACCGTCCGTTGAATGTGAAGCCATGTAGGACATGTAATAAATGACACAAGAGAGTCAAACAATTTGGATCTAGGCGAGGCGCTAAGTAATTGGTTAAATAAAGTCTTTATTATAATTATTATCATTATATTATTCTTAGACGTCTTGTTTGGATCCATACTGTTTGCATAAAATCTACTGTACCGTGTAGAATATCAACTTTCACGCGTAGAGAAATTATTTCAATAACATCGAATTTGTAGAAAATTTTCGGGCATAATTTCTGACGGCCAATTTCCGCTACTCGGGTCAATGGAATTTTGCCTAAAAAGAGATGGCCATAAATATCCCCCTAGAGACCACGTACAGTGGAGAATCTGTTATTCTTTCCCGTTTAAACGCAAACGTCTTTCCCATTTAAACGCAAACGTACGCAAACGCAAAGCGCTAAAACGTAGAAAAGAACAACTTTTGGACAATTCCGATATTTCATGTTTATCTTGGTGGCAAACAGTTTGGAGCCTGATCAGACGCCGGGTTACCCGGCGTCTGATCTGGTTCCAAACTGTTTGCACTGCAAATAATAGTTTTAGCGTAAACGCGTTTATTGGGAAAGAATAACACATTCTCCACTGTAGTACACGATTTGCCGTTTTTGTGTTTTGTTGGTCGATGGTAATACGCTGGAGACTGCGTTTTTCATTTCGTAAGAACAAAACTAAAAGAAAACGGAATATTTGAAAAAGAAGAAGATTGTAAATTTGATAAGTCTAAGTGACACGCACTATAGATAGTCGACTCTAGATAGTCGATTTTTCTCAGTGTGTGGTTGAAAGAATAAATGGAAATTTACGGCCCTTCGACACAAAAAGGTCATTTAGAGCCGAATAAATAATAACAATATCAAATTTAAAACACTATCAACTAATAGATTACGTCAATGTCAGTCCCGATCAACGGGAAAGTAAACAAAATATGGACAAAACATAATCAGCACACTAAAATGATCTTTAAAAAATATAACATTTCAAATTTTATAATATAAATTAATGGCTTTAAAAAAATCAAGTAGTTTATAAACGTCTACAAATTCAAACAGTTCCCGCAGGGGAATCTGCCTGAAAGAACCTATTTCCTCAGTGTGTGGAACCTTAGCACGTGTTCTACTGTTTATACTTATGCTCTCACCTGATAATCAAACGATCTGCAGATGAAATCTTTTTCCTCGAGACACTTCCGTGCGCAGGTTTCCGGTGTCACCTTTCTGTACGTCCGCTCGTTGTTTCCCAGCACAGAAGCGTAAGGCGTCGGATAGAAGTAATCGAGAAATTCGTCTGAAACAGACAATAAGGCTCAGCTGGGCTGGTGGATATTTTATGGCTTGAACCCCTCCGTTACTGTGATAATGTCTGTTTTATACTTACACATGTACAGCGAGCTTGCTTAAAGCGAACTTTGATATAACGAAATATTGGATATAACATAAATAAAACAAAAGTTAATCCCCATATCAAATAACATAAAAGTAAAATCGACTAGATTTAACGAAATTTGGATATAACGAAAGGGAAGAGCCGTCCCTATGATTCCGTTAAAAATGAGCTTCACTGTATACCGGTACATGTATTGTTTCTTTCTCTTGACACGCTAGCGATGGATTTGTTATTATCTGTGCAAACAGTTTGGATTCTGATGAGACGCCGCGTAACGCGGCGTCTCATCAGAATCCAAACTGTTTGACACGCTGATACCGTTTTAAAAAGAAATTTTGAAAATTATATTTTTAGAGCAGTAGTAGACGAGAAAGGTTGCAGACAAAATAATACACAGCATGCAAAAACTTCATGTTAGATTTTATGCAATCTGATCGAAATGAAACAAAAGTGGCGCTCAATTGGACAGTATGTTACACATATATAGAGAGTTTCGTGTAAAGCGCATATAAGCGTCTAATGGCGTAGTGTGAGTGTTTCGATACGACAAATTCACAAAACAAGGTGATTGCAAATACTGACATACACTGCGGTCTAAAACACTCAACATGTATATGAAAGGCACTAAGTAGGCCAACAATAATACAGAAAACGTCTGATTGAGCTTTGTGTGAATGTATATATTTCTATGGTGGTGTGTGGCAAATCGTACTTAGGTTACTTTGGCATTGACATTGATTTCAATTAGGGAAACAGATTGTCCAGAGTATAGTTCCGATGCCTAATCAGAACAAGGGACACCAAAGTTTGACGGTGCCAAGTGTGTCATTCTATTTTCAGGTCACAATGACATCGACATTGATATTGACTTTTAAAGTAATAGAAAAATATCTAACTTTGACATGAAAGCTTCTAAATACAATTTGTTAGGAATTTTACACACTTTAATTTGTTTGAATCAACGAATTAGTTTAGTACCTTTTCTTAAATACGTTAACGATACAGTTAAGTCGTTCAAACTTACACATTTCTCTATCCAATTCCTATATGTAATCACCATGGTACAATGTAACAATGTAATATTTTATAATTCAATCAAAATTTTGTTGTAGTTTTCAGCAAATGTCATATCCCTCTATACCATTCCTAAATGAAAGCACCATCTTTAACCCTTGCACTGCCTTACCCCCGAGTACAACAATTATTTCCAAACAGTTTGGATCCTGATCAGACGCCGCGTCTAGCGGCGTCTGATCAGGATTCAAACTGTTTGATACACATTTCAATATTCCCCAAACGTCAAAATATCTAAAATTTAAATTTGAGAAATAAAAGCAGACGACAATTGCTTAAATTTGACGACGTCAGAAGTTAAGATTGGCACCATTGAGGCCTTGTTTCCTTGACAGACTACAAAGCCACGTGTCAGGCTCGGGATTATGAATCTCGTGAACTCATCGTGTCTACTGTGATCTTATCACAGGCTGGCTTACCTACTGACAGCTCTTCTATTACTGAAAAGCCCCCCTAACTAACCTTCTGCACGCGCTGTTATTGTCGTCTGCTAAAATTTATCGTCTGCAACAATTCTCAAAAATTGATTTCGATGCATTTTTTCAGAAGATATCATCAGAGTTTCAAACAGTTTGGATGCAGATGAGACGCCGAATTACTCGGCGTCCATCTGGATCCAGACTGTTTTCAACATTTATCAAAAGTTCGCCCGGAGCGTGCAAAATGATAACCCTTTCATTGCTAGTTGCATCTGTGCTTGCGTTTGCAAATAGTTTGGATGCTGATCGAACACCAGGTAACCAGCCCTCTGATCAGCATCCCCATAGTTTGACAATCATAAACATCTTCAAGTTTCAGACTAAATCTCAAAAAATGAATTTGATTTAAAACCTGCACACGACAGTTTATACAATGTAACAGACAGTAATTAAGTAGAGAAAGATTAAACTTTGTACGAGCAATGTTTCCGTTGCCTTCTAAATTGTCGTCTGTACTTGTTTTGAGGTGGTTTATATATACATGTATATATATATGTATATGTATTTCTGCGATTGCCAAAAGGATGCCGAGTTACGCAGTGTATTATCTGAGACAAAAACTGGCTGTTAATGCTTTAGGAGTCGCCAAAAACAATAGAAGAGTTAGACTATAGTACACTCAGTACAAAAAGAAACGCACATTTTGTATCACAATCTTATTTTTATGTAGAAGGAACGTATTTGTGAATTATTATTAAATCATTATTGAATTGGTAGCATCACAACCTGCACTAATCGGTGCGGTATTTTAAAAAGCTGTAGTTAATTATTTCGCTGCCAAATTAATCGTGAGGTTTTTACCCCTTCGTCGTCTTTTTGTCGTCTGCTTCAATTTTGTTGTTTGCAAGATCGTTTCAAAGTAAAATTCGATGTAGAATGACTTAAATGAAATCGATAAGAGTGTCAAACAGTTTGGATCCTGATCAGACGCCGCGTTTCGCGGCGTCTGATCAGGATCCAAACTGTTTGCAAACGCCTTTTGGCGTCATTAGGGGGGAAATGGTTAAAAGGCAGCACAATGTTTTTTGAGTATTTTTTTCTGAACTTGTTGCAGAATTAAATAAATCTTGAGATATGGTCTTTCTTTTCTAATTTTCCTCAAAAAATGTATTCTAATCTGCGCCTGAGCACGATGTGCGTTTCTTTTTGCACTGAGTGTACATGTACTGTACAATGTACAGTGGAGAAAACGTTATTCTTTCCCAATAAACGCGTTTAATCTAAAACTATAATTTGCACTGCAAACAGTTTGGAGCCAGATCAGACGCCGGGTAACCCGGCGTCTGATCAGGCTCCAAACTGTTTGCCACCAAGATAAACAAGAATTATCAGAATTGTCCAAAAGTTGTTCTTTTCGATGTTTTAGTGTTTTGCGTTTGCGTTTAAACGGGAAAGAATAACAGATTCTCCACTCCGTGCTCCGTGCTTATGCTGCTGTAATTTCGTCTGCTTTGAATGTGTCGTTTGCAAATTTGGTAAAATTGAGATTTATGCAATTTTTTATCGAGGAAACTTAAACTGGAGGGTCAAGCAGTTGGATCCTGATCAGACGCCGCGTTAACTGATTGCAAAACCAGTTTGCAGAAACTAGTCAAATCCCGATCGGCAAGCAACGGGTTTAAACAGTGCCGTCTGTCGCGCCTGTTTTAAACAAGAAATATCTTTAAAAAAGATATTCAGCGGAATGGGTGGTGAAATTCATGCTGTAGATGGGTGTGCAAAATTGTATGAAATTGGGTTTTTTCAAAGAATTGTTATAAGCAAAAAATACACATTCAAGGATAACTATAACTCTGACTAAAAAACTATAAATGTACAGAAAAACAAAACATAATATAACCCGTATCCTAGCTACTGGTAGGAGATCCTCAGATTAAACTACTGTTCTATATATCAAACTTCATTCATGGGGAGTTTCTTGAAACAAACTATAACTAAATAAACTGTGGATGTCCTTACAGAACAACAGTTCTATAACACCTCACTCTTGTAAATAAATGATGAAACAACACAATTGTGTTTAACTCACTTGAGGTCATTTATTATATTGCTATCAATGTTTGGTAAATTTGAACAAATAGTTAACAATTAAAATAAATTGGTAGTAAAACCATTATTTAACAAAACACCTAGCTGCCACTCTGTATCTATAAATAGACATCTTCTATGTAACATTAGTCAAACTTCTTAGATCCGGGTCCGTCGTCGACTTACCCGGCATCTGATCTGGATCTAAGGCGTTTGTTCATGTTATTATGGTCACAATTGTAAGTACGGGTTACAACCCATACCATACACCATTTGAGCAATTTATACAGTAAAACCCTTCTATCACGACTACTAAACAAAAGGCTAATTGATTGTATAAAAGCCAGGTGGGGCTTAAAGAAAGATGAAAGTAAAACATAAAGCTCCAAGCGGTGCTTTCTATTTTTCATCAACCTTACTTTAAGCAGCCACCTGCATTAAACACAATTTTTTTTAAAAAAAATAAATAACCTAGTTTAGTGGTCGTAGGCCTAATAGAGAGGTGTAATTGTATACCAAAGCCAGTAGTGTCTCTAAAGTTATTGTCTGCTTCACTTTGAGGATATGGATCTATTAATCAAGTGTAAACCAGTATGTATCCACATGAGACATCGACGTATTTGGTGTCAGGGCTGGATCCAAGCTGTTTGCAAATTTATTATAATCTGATGTTAAATTGATTGGATTCTGTTAAGACGCCAACTTTTTCGGCGTCTTATTACATTCCAAGCTTTTTGTAAGGGTATTCGTTTTAAGTGTCTAGTCTTTTGTAGCTTGCTGAAGGCGAATAAAATACAAGTGACAGGTAAAGGAAGATGTAAGTAAAACAGAAAGCTTCAAAATGAAATTTCTGTGTTACTTTCACTTTCCTTGAATGGATCTAGTCACCGGCCTTAGACACCAAATAGTAAACAAAGAATTAGTTGTAGTAATAGGGAGGTGTTACTGTATGCACAGTCAAACCTGTCTTCAGCTACCACTAAAATCGACATACATGTATTTGGAGTTTTCACTGTAGGTTGTGGCTTAATGCAGGACAAAAGTAATACAGAATGTTCTTATAGGAGCCTTCTGTTGTTTTTTTGTCCTGCGTTTAGCGGCAACCTCTCTTAGATGATCACCCTGCATCTTCGGTCAGTGGTTGCTTAGCAGTCTCTTATACAGTGGATAATACGTTATTATTTCCCGTTTAAACGCACACCAATCGCAAACGCATTGCAGTAAAATGGAGCAAATTACAACTTTTTGAAAATTCTGAGTATCCGTTTTAATCTGAGTGGCAAACCGTTTGGAGGCTGATCAGACGCAGGGTTACCCGGCGTCTAATCTGGCTCCAAACTAATTGCAATGGAAATACTAGTTTTAGCGTAAACGCGTTTATTGGGAAAGAATAATGCATTCTCCACTGTATTCAGGAATGGAGCGTTCGGAACAATAAGTCTCCATTACTTTTTCCGACACAATTGTGTAACTATTACACACTTGTGCAGGGAAAAGTAATGGAGACCTATTGTTCCGAACGCTCCATTCCTGAAAAATAATGGAGCGTTTTTGAATGGGATAATAGCACAGGTGTATTTTAACATATCTTAAAATAGAAGCTCAGTACTACACACTGCCTCAGAGCATAAACCAGCCAGGCTAGTTACAGGGCTCCAGATAAGAGGGGAGTAAACAGAACAAATCTAACATTTTCTCACTCAATTCAGCACCAAAACCTATGGTGTTACCACTCATTTTTATCGTCTCGAAGAGACAATTCAAATGAGTAGGATACCATAGGGTTTAATCCACAAATAAAGTTAAGTTTTGAAATAATTCTCTTATCTGGAGCCCTGGCTACTATCCAATCAGACAATTCAGTTTCAACAGGTGCTCTTAATTCTAAATTTCTGATCAAATATGATTGGTTGAAATGTTTGTCTAAATAAAAATGTAGGTCTAAATAGATAATAGGCAGCTCGGCTGAAAAAATATTGCGAATATCGAAAGCACTCGATATATGATATATGATCAGGATACAAACTGTTTAACAAATTTTATACAGGGCGCTATAGGCAAACGAATGGTTATGTTTTTCTGCTAGAATATCGCATGTTTCAAGATACAGTAAAACTGAAAAAGAAGACTATAATTGTCTACACAAAAGACAGTCGACATCTTAAAACAATGTGAACGTAAAACAGAAAGCTCCCAAAGAGGTTTTCTTTTTTATGTTCAACTTGCTTTAAGCAGCCACCTGCCTTAAGCACCTGATAATTAATACTTTTTAGCTCACCTGGCACGAAGTGCCAAGGTGAGCTTTTAGGATCGCTGAATGTCCGTCGTCTGTCCGTCCGTCCACAATTGTTCGTTAACACTCTAGCGCCTACAAATTTCATCTTATCTTCATGAAACTTCATGACAATGTTTGTCTTGATGAAATCTAGGTCAAGTTCGAAAGTGGGTCATGTCCGGTCAGAAACTAGGTCACTAGGTCAAATCATAGAAAAACCTTGTTAACACTCTAGAGGCTACACATCTCAATGGATCTTAATGAAACTTGGTCAGAATGTTTGCCTCATTGATATCTAGGTCAAGTTCGAATGTGGGTCATGTCCGGTCAAAAACTAGGTCACTAGGTCAAATCATAGAAAAACCTTGTGAACACTCTAGAGGCTACACATCTCAATGGATCTTAATGAAACTTGGTCAGAATGTTTGTTTTATTGATATCTAGGTCAAGTTCGAATGTGGGTCATGTCCGGTCAAAAACTAGGTCACTAGGTCAAATCATAGAAAAACCTTGTGAACACTCTAGAGGCTACAAATCTCATTGGATCTTGATGAAACTTGGTCAGAATGTTTGTTTTATTAATATCTAGGTCAAATTTGAATATGAGTCATGTCTGGTCAAAAACTAGGTCACTAGGTCAAATCATAGAAAAACCTTGTGAACACTCTTGAGGCTACAAATCTCATTGGATCTTGATCAAACTTGGTCAGAATGTTTGTCTCATTGATATCTAGGTCAAGTTTGAATATGGGTCATGCCCGTTTAAAAACAAGGTCACTAGGTCAAATCATTGGAAACTCTTGTTTACACTCTAGAGGTTGATTGTGGGTATACATGTCCAGTCATAATCTAGGTCACTATAGGTCAAGCTTGCCATGGTGTACCAGGTGAGCGATTTAGGGCCATAGTGGCCCTTGTTAGTTATAGTGGAGAGATTATACTGTAATCGTTTGCATTATTTTCGAATCTCGTTTTTATATCGTTTAGATAGGAAGAACAATCAGAACACTTGCTAAACAGTGTGGACCTTTGACCCCTATTTTCTTCGTGTTTAATCATACACCAGCCTATTTGCAAATATCAGCCTGATCTATTCAGAACGCCCTTTTCAGCAGAAAGGATGAAGACGAAATCCTCAAGCTTAATCAGAATTATTGCTATTCATTCCATCGCGAGTGTTTGCTTCAATATCAACCTTTGAAGTGCCGATCACACACGAGTCGACACGACCAAACTCTAGGAAACAGCAGTGCTACATGGACCCGTTTCATAAAACGTCGTACGACAAAAACGGTTTTAAGACAAAACCATAAAATACAAAAATGCACATTTAATTTCTGATTTCTCTATCTTACACAAGAAGATTCCAAAGAGATGCCACAAGATAGGATAAGATGGAGAAATAAATAATAATTGAGAATTTTAGAATCTGACATACGACAACATTCGTCGTAAGAAGTTTTATGAAACAGGTCCAAGCTTAGCTTATTGACCCTTGATTATAAATTGAACAATTCCAGTTTCCAATTAGTCTAGTTTATAGTTCATTAAGAGTGTTTTTATCAATACCTGTATACTCTACAACAACAAACAATGCGGATCCTGCCCCGTGTGGAGAGGGGTGCAGATCACTTTTTGCATAGGACAAGAATACTCATCACTAGATCTACTGCACCATTTGTTAATGACACACATACACGTCAATAGGGGTTAGTGGTTTAGGCGCCGAAAAACTTAAAATGTCAAAATATTCTGACACATGCATTGGTATAGCTAGTCAAAAGCATAACAATCCAAAGTACAAGTTACATTTCAATTTATAGTGGCGGATCTTGAAAATATTGACTGTTTATTTTGATTGGAGTGGTAAGAGTTTTGAGCCAGACCAGACGCTTGTTAACCTGGTTAACTTTGCAATGTAAATAATCGGTTGAGTACAAACATGTTTATTTTGAGAGGATGATATATTTGAACCTCTCTATTACGACCACTAAATTATGTTAATTATTAGGGTGTTTACAATAGGTGACCACTTAAAGCAAGGTGACAGTGAAACAGAAAGCTCCTTTAGGAGCTTTTTGTTTCACTGTCACCTTGCTTTAAGCTGTCACCTGTCTATTATACAATCAATTAACCTTCGTTTTAGTGGTCGTAATAGCAAGGTCTTACTGTATATTCGTTTCTTCGTCTAAAGGCTGTTGAATTAAGAATTACTTTTTTTCTCTTACAATCAATATCGAGCCTGGTAGGATTTAGTCCCATTCTGGATTTTTTTTGATGTTGATAGTTTATTTAAAGTTTACTAAATCTAAGTTTTTGGGCAAGTTGTGTGATTTCGTGATATGGTTGCAATGAATAACGAGAACTTGGTCACACTTTATTTATATCACGGATAAGTTAAAAACCGTATTTTTCTATGTTTCATGATCTCGAATCTAGATATGGCTCGAATAGTTTTCAATTATTACTGCAACCTTCGTTTGTTTAATACTATTCAAACCAAAGTGTTTTATCCCTATAAATGTTGAATGTTCAAATGAACTTATGTGTTTTCTGATAAATAGCTTGTGTAAAATGGCGTTCGAGGCAATTGTGAACAAAATAGTTAAATAATAAGGCATGTAGTACAGACCCGTATCAAAGGTCCCCTCGGTAGCCATCAGATACGGGTCTACGTTGTTTGCAAATGAGTGTTACAGTGGAGAATCTGTTATTCTTTCCCGTTTAAACGCAAACGTACGCAAACGCATTGCACTAAAACATAGAAAAGAACAACTTTTGGACAATTCTGATAATTCTTGTTTATCTTGGTGGCAAACAGTTTGGAGCCTGATCAGACGCCGGGTTACCCGGCGTCTAATCTGGCTCCAAACTGTTTGCACTGCAAATAATAGTTTTAGCGTAAACGCGTTTATTGGGAAAGAATAACAGATTCTCCACTGTATACAGTAAAATCTTCCTATAACGACCACTGAAAAGAAGGATAACTGATTGTATAAAAGACAGATGAAACATTGAACTTTAAAGCATGATGGCAGTAAAACAGGAATCTCCTAAAGGAGCTTTTCGTTTTACTGTCTGCGTGCTTTAAGCAGTCACCTATCCTTAACACCTAATTAAACACATACAGTGGAGAATCTGTTATTCTTTCCCGTTTAAACGCAAACGTACGCAAACGCAAAACTCTAAAACGTAGAAAAGAACAACTTTTGGACAATTCTGATAATTCTTGTTTATCTTGGTGGCAAACAGTTTGGAGCCCGATCAGACGCCGGGTTACCCGGCGTCTGATCTGGCTCCAAACTGTTTGCACTGCAAATATTAGTTTTAGCGTAAACGCGTTTATTGGGAAAGAATAACAGATTCTCCACTGTAGCAGAATATAAAACGAAATCAATCTCTTTCACTGACGGGCGAGTTTCTTTCTTGGCTTTGAGCATCTCACAAAATAGCTAGCAACATACCGTACACTGGTCCGAAAATTAGTTTTATTGATAAATCCTCTAACCTCGAGCACCGCTTGACAACGTGATTAATACAAACCCCCTCTCAATGATGTTGATAATAACAATGCCGATGTCAGGGAATCGTTTACATTCACAACAGGCATGGCAATTTCCTCACTCTAAGATTAACCTCGTCACTGTGATGACGTCATCAATTTTAAATATTTGTCGTCTGCCTTTATTTCTCAAAGTTGAAAATTTAGGTATTTTGACTTAAAATAATATTGAAATGATTGTATAACAGTTTAGATCCTGATCAGACGCCGCGAGACGCAAACTGTTTGCAAATAACCGTTGTACTTGGGGTAAGGCAGTGAGCCAATGAAGGGGTTAAATAATCGAAATGTGTGTATATATCTTAAGTAAGTGGAAAAAACACTTTATTTGACCTTTAAACGAGACACATTACAAATAATAGACGGGATAAAGGTACACCATTAGCCTACCTTAAACATAAGAAATCATTGTTCTCGAAAAAACAAGGTTAAATCACGACATGTTTCGGTTCAAATTGATATTTAACCCATTTAACTGCCATGTTTCACAGTTAGTGCCACAGCATCGTCTGCCTAAATCTTTCGACTGCTTTTACTCATGAAAAATAGAATGTTATGCGTTTTCACCGAAGAAACGTACATTATGGGTTTCAAACAGTTTCGATTCTTATCAGACACTGCGTACTGACCATATGGGGAGAAAGGGTCAAATGGGATACATTAAGTGTTTCCCACTGTAACATGCGGTGCCTGAGATGTTGGTACCTACCTATTAATTCAAAATGCATCACCTGGTACCCGGCCTCGAATTCTGTCCGCAGTCCATGGACGTTTGCGGCAATATACTGGCTCAGCTGACACGACTGTTCCCCAAACACATAGTCAAAGCTGACACAGGAAAACGTCGTCTCTGCCAGACACAGCTGTGCGCATGCGTCAATGGTGACACCTATGACTATTTTGGTGTGGGTCTGTACTCCTTCAATAGTTTGCAAAGAACCATAGCCGTAGTTGATGAACCGACTGAGAAGACCGTCTTTAATATAAAATGTTAAACAAAACACTTATTAGTACAACGTTATTCTTTCCGTTAATTGTCTAGTACGCTATCTACAATGGAGAAGACGCTGTTTACTGTTTTATTCTCTCCCGTTTAACCGCGAAGAAGCGTAAAGTCAGTGCATTCAAATTATGAAAATGTCATTTTTTAGAAATGTCTATTGAATTGTTTTAATCTGTGTGGCAAATAGTTTGGAGCCTGATCAGAGTCGGACTACAAGGACCTGGCCACAAACGGATAAAACTAGACAAAAAAATTGGAATGAATAACGTCTTCTCCTCTATAGCTGTAAATCTTCAAATTTGATCGTCAACAACAATTATCAGAGTTTATATGCAGTCTAACATCCTGAAACCGAGCTTCCCGCTTAGACCGGCATTATCTGAAAACACATTTTGGGTCACAAAATATTTTTCTCCTTGCTTACGTCACACCACGAAGAAGCATAATTGACCTATCACACTGATTGTTTCCTTTACTGATTGTAAAATTAACTAAAATAAATCCCCCGTTGTTAAGATGATTAATAGATGGGTTTTTTGTTGGGTTTTTTAAAGGCGGGTGCCAATTAGTTTGGAGGCTGCCTAGACGCCGAATGTCTGGTCATGCTACAAACTGTTTGAAAATGCCTATTGTGTCGTTCCTGGCAAAAAATAAGATTGAACCTACTTGTTTTCCTCTCATAGTAATCTGTGTTGGTCCGTCGTTTAAGGCCGTCGACATCTTGCAGGAACTTGTCAGTGAGCCAGCAGTTGTTACGAAGTCGCTCGTGATCGAACCCACGACATTTAAAAGACATTTCTAATATACATCTGCGTGCGCATTCTTCTACTGTAAGTCCCCGTATGTTCCGTTTGTGCCGCATTGTTATCACGTGGTTTGGAATTCGGTTGAAGAGTTTTTCGTACGCAGCTGAAATAGAAAATCGGTTTATTACCGTTATATATTTACATTCGCCCCCATTTAATTCCAATGAAACAAATGACGTTTATTTCGTATAAACGCAATTAATCTAGGGACGGGACTTGTGATACCGATCACAGAGGAGGCGAGGCTTACTGATCTCTCTCCGCGAATCATTTTGTTCCTTTCAGGGTACACATTATTTGTGTTAACAACCTCTAACATACCTGCATACAAATAAAATGTTCATTTAATATCCCTAGAGACCTTCCTGCCTTGTCGTGGCTCTGGGGCTTAATTGTCACAGGGGATCTTCTCTGTTTATAAGACCGAGATTATCCCCTCTGCCAAGAGCTAAAAGGAAGGCGGGTCGGTGGTTTTGATCCCATGCGCTGCTGGCAACGGATGAGATTAGCCAAAATCATCTTCCTGAAATCATTCCCACATTGTTTAATGGTGGAGCCTCTTATTGTTTGTCTTGCTGTGTTATTTTTCTTACTTTTTCGAGTGTTTCGGTTGTTTTGATGTTTATTAATATGTAGTCGTTTCTCGGCGCCATATGGCAATGTATGTGTCGCGGTGCCGTAAAACCCAACTCAATCAAATAATTTAATACATGTATAAGAAATTACAGTACAGTATATATAATGTAAATATAAGCTAGCGCGAATCATGGTAAATTTGCCGATCATTTTCTTTCGTTTATTTCGCCTAAACGCCGAAAACATTCAGTTCATTTCTTAAATATATTCTGATTTATGATAGTTTCAAACATTTAAAACCTCTGTAGTCATAGTAGAGTTCAAGACTTTGACTAAGTCGCCATCCGATCAAGAAAGCAACTTCCAATGATATTTTTCGATAACCAGTTCCTTAAAAATGAAGAGTATTAGATGAAATGATGATGATGAGTTGGGTTTTACGGCACTGCGACACAAAATAGGTCATATAGCGCCGATGAATAATGAGGGATGATGAGATGAGATGATTATGATCTCAGGAAGGTGATTTCGGCTAATCTCATGCACTGTAAAACAGTGAATGGGATCAAAACCACGGACCTGCCTTCCTTTTAGCTCTTGTCAGAGGCGATGATCTCGGTCTAATAAACAGAAAACATTCCCTATGACAATTAAGCCCCAGAACTATAGTGAGACGAGTCAAAATAATAAACTTTTAGTGAAAAAGCATTTCATTTTAACAATTCATTGCAAAGACTCGGAATCCGTTTTTCGACAATAAAATAAGATGCTATACAGAGAAATACTACCTTAAAAATAAAATTCCATATTTAGCACGCAGTTGTGAATCACAATACGTCGTATCAGATTAGCTGAAGCGATCTAACCAGCTGCGGTCTAATTAATACGCGTTTAAGTTTTTCTCCATTTCAACATGCTTCTCTTTGGTTTCCAATTTATTTATGGAGAAATGTCAGTGTTGCATTTAGAGGAAACACAATATTACATAATGCCTTTGCGCACAGTCTCATAGTCAAATTTTATTAAGAGTTTAATGTTTGTTGACAACAATTTAGATCTAGATCGTACGCTAGTAACTAGATGACTGACTATTAGGATCTAAGCAAATTTTACACTCATATCAAATATTCTGCTCTACATTACATAATTAGAATTTTCAAATTTACATGCTTTTTCAGTCGTTTCATAGGCTGTGTTTTTAACGGTGGTGCACTTCAGTTTTACCTATTAAATGACCAGAATATTACAGATATCAAAATGGTTCTTCTATGCTCAATAAAAATGAACCCTATATCGGCTTACTTATTACTAAAGGGCGTCTGATCAGGGTCTAAACTACTTTCAATCTCGATGTGTCTCCACTAAACTACTCCATTCTAAATTTACGAATTAAAGGAGGATCATATTGTTGGCAGATTTTATAGTCTACATTTGCATAGACACACATACTTTTCTGTTTTTGTTTTGTTTGATACGGTTGGCGGAGTCTTACCACTGTGCACTTGTAGGCAGTGGATGAGACATGACTACACTTGTTTCGTCCATTTGGATGTTCAGTGGTCATTGTAACATCCCTGATACCTCAAATGAACAGTTTCAGTTTCTAATAAAAGCTTGTCCACTTTTACATACGAAGGGTTCATTGTAACAATATTGCAAAATGAGAAAACAGTAAAGGGTTACTAAAGGAACCCTCACATTACTTCCAACATTCTTGTTCGATTTATTCCAAATTTGGAGATGATTTGGCCATTTATTTACCTTACAGATCTTGATAAACTTTTCCACTTATTCAGGTCCAGGCCCCGAGGTTATAAATCTTTAAATGAACTATGTGCTGAAATCTCAGATTTTTCCTCAGCTCACAACACTTCAGCAAATATTTTGTAAATAACAAGTATTTGCATACCATAATTCTATTGTAAAAATAAATCCAAATCAGGTTACTTAAATCAGCTCGATCATGTTTTGTAAATACTGGAGTATGCAATCAAAAATGAGTTTAGAGCACAGAGTTCGTTTAAAGTTTTATAACCTCGGGCCCAGTAAGCCAAACCCTAGGAAATGATCAAAATGTGAAATTTCTGGGATTTCACCAACATTTTCAAATCCATTGAATTCTACATTTTAATGTCCAAAGAGATGTAATAATGGGTACAAATGAACATGGAAAGGTAAACATTGTTTTTACCAACGAATAACATCTCTAAGAACATTACAATGTACATGTTCAATTCAATGGATTTGAAAACTTGGACGAATTCTCAGAAATTTCACATTTTGATATTTTTCTTGGATTTTGCCTACAGGACCAGAACAATTATCAAAATTTTAGGAACTGTAAAGTAAACCTTTGGCCAAAACATCCATAAATTTGAAAGAAATCGAACAAACATGTTGAAAGTTATGTGATGAGAAGTGATAGGGTCAATGCATTGGTACATATGGAGATTTTACCCTTGGTGCTTAGCAAACTTTGAGTAGTATATAATTATATACTATCTACCGTTTATATACACGTATAGGTATCGAAATCCGTATTTGGATAACACATCTATAATTATGAAATACAGGGAAATAATACACTCGAAACAAATGCCATATTTAGCAAGCAGCTGTCCATTGTATTACGCCATATCAGATAAGTTGAATCGCCTAACCAGCTGCGGTCTAAATTAAAACGTTCTTAGGTTTTTGTCCATTTCAATATGCCTCTGAGGCATTCTTTTTGTTTTTATTTTACCCCTTCCCCATAAATGCTGTTTATGACTTTAGTATGTTCTTCTAATTAAGAAATAGTTCCAATTTATAAAGTAATGAACATGTACTTTAAAAGTTCTATATCCTAGCTGATGGTAGCTTAAGGTAGTCTAAAAGTAATGCAGAATGCATATTAAGGTGCATTCTGCTTTACTTTCCACTTACTTTAAGTGATCACCTGTCTTGAAGACTAGGCTGTAACGTACGAGGGTCAAATAGAGACATGGTGTTACTGTACTATTTTTGTAAGACGGAATCCTATTGCTAAATTTGGCCTGATATTCGTTCAAATCAAATATATGTTACCATGCTAAGCACGGTTTTAATGTCATTTTTCAATAATTTTAAACTGGATCTGGATCAGAAGCCGAGTAGCCAGGCGTCTGGTGAGTTATAAACTGTTTGGTACTTTTATTTATATAACTTTATTTCCGTGTCATAAAACTACATTCAAACTTAACAGTTACATTTCAAAATGTTTCTCTCGACTTTGAAGAAGCTAATTTAAAATCTGTATTAGATAATGTGACATTTGAGTCATTCATCTGATACTCTTATTCATCTTTCTCAAATTAAACTAATTCGCCCAGTGTCTACTCTAAATATGAAATTGGTAAACAGTGTAGACCCCGATTAGACACAGCGTTAAGTATACGTTTCAAAAAGCTGTCATTTTCCTAATTTTATTGCGCGGTGTTTCTTGTTATTTTGCGTTAATCCTTTCACTCTCAATAACGCTTAATATCGCGTTTGCAAACAGTTTGGATCCTGATCAGACGCCGCGTTACGCGGCGTCTGATCAGGATCCAAACTGTTTGACACCCGTTTTGAAATGTCTTCAGTCATACTGACTTTTTTTTATTTGAAACGATATTACAGGCAACAAAATTGTAGCAGACGACAATGAAATGGTGACGGGGTAAAAAAGTTGGCAGTGAAAGGGTTAAAACGGCACAGCTCCCCTTCCTACTTTGCCGTAGTTCTGGAGCTTAATTGTCATAGGGGATCTTTTCTGTTTATTAGACCGAGATTATCCCCTCTGCCAAGAACTAAAAGGAAGGCAGGTCGGTGATTTTGATCCCATGCGCTGCTGGCAACGAATGAGATTAGCCAAAATCATCTACCTGAAATCATCATCATCTCTTCTAATCACCTCATCAAACCATCGGCGCTATATGACCTATTTTGTGCCGTAAAACCCAACTCATCATCATCAAAACGGCACAGAATAACCTGCTCTCCTCTGAACCAAGTTTAACAATATATAAAACACCTACTATCAATACTACAGGAGCTGTGTCACCAATCGACACATTAATAAAGGGGTACGGCATAGGAATATAACCAGGGAAGAATCAAGATACATAGTCTAACATAGTCCTTTAGTATCACCTTATATCGGCAGCTTCACTCTTTGTCCTCTGCGATACCTTTCAAATTTATATGTCATTATAGTCAAATGTAGAAGGTTAAATACAGGTTTCCAAATAGTTTGGATTCAGATCAGACGCCGAGTTACCTCGGCGTCTGATCTGAATCTAAACTGTTTGCAAATGTCATGAGTTGGTGTGTTGCACGATAAGGTCAAAGCACTACCAAATTGCTACCTTTAGATGTGTGTGTATCAATTCCGGTCTTTTTATAGCTTCTAAAGTCTCAATAAGTGGACCCTAGTAGAGACATAGCATCTATAACACACCATGTGATTAATTTGTTCACTGCCTTACCCCGAGTACACTAGTAATTTGAAAACAGTTTGGATCCTGATCAGACGCCGCATAACGCGGTGTCTGTTCAGGATACAAACTGTTTTACACTCATTTCAATATGTTACAAGTCAAAAACACTAAATGTTTACTTTGAGAAATAAAAGCAGACGACACTAATTTAAAATTGATGACGTCATTGCAGTGAAGGGGTTAATTGGTGGTTTCAGCAGTGTCAAATTAGTTCTGAAACTGCAAGCTCTAACAGCAAGGAGCGAGTAGACAGAATTTAACCACTGCATTTACCAGTAAAAATATATGGGTAGCCAAAATTTTATCAGTATAAACACACATGGGGGCACTTTTACAGTGGGTCCGCCACCAACCCTAACCCTAACTCTAATAAATACGAAAGACTCAAGCAGGAAACGCAACACAAACAATACACCCACCTATCAAGCAGAACACACACACACACACAGTCATACCATAACAAACACAAACACACACGCGCACTACCATTTCTTCATCTACACACTACATAGAAAACAACACGCAAGACAAACATAAAGCAAAGTGAACATAGGAGCCCGCCTTGGTACGGTCAGTAGCAATTAATAATTAATTATAAATCAATCATCAATAAAACACTGGGGGTTAAACCTGGATTTAGGGGCGCTCAACCTCACTCGTATCTCCTATATTCACATATAAAGACGAACAGTGTACATAAATTATAAACCATGTTCCACAACCTTACAACCTGCGGACATATTCTAAAGTAATGTACGGAAAATGTAGTTTTTGGTGGAGGACCAATTGTAAACCCTAACCCACACATGCAAACAACGTTTACAATGTAGACCTTTGGGAAATGTATGTTCCAACTGCACTGTAAATTTTACAATGGGCACATAATAGTCTTTCACATTTATACGTAACTAACCAGATAGACACCCAGAGACCTCCCTACCATGCCGCTGGTCTGGAGCTTAGTTGTCATAGGGAATGTTTCTGTTTAGTTGACCGAGATTTTCCTCTCTGCCAAGAACTAAAAGGAAGGCAGGTCGGTGTTTCGATCCCATGCGCTACTAATAGCCAAAATCATCTTCTTGAAGTAATTCCGGTACATATACTGCAGGGATGGGGCGTATTGAGTGTGCATGTTTGTGTTATTGTGTTAATACTTACTCGTTGATCGAGCTTGTTTCAGCTAAAATTTATATACACGTACTTCTATAAAATGCATGAATTTAAAATTTTAGAAAAAAAAACAGACGACAGAATTGTTTATAGCAGTCGACGTCGTGGAAGTAAAGCTGATAACGGAGTGTGTAAGTCGAACTGACTAGTTATTAATTACATGTACTTCTTTTGGCTATTCATTCAGTTAAGTAAGAACATACCTGGTGGCAAAACGCGCAGATGTTTTCCCTTTTTCAGCTGTTTTAATGGATACGTATAACTGAAAACATCCTTGTTTTAACAGTTTATAGCATACAGAATCTATGAGGGTTTTTCCGTGAATGCAGAACAGTAAAACCATTGCCTGTTTCTAGTTTTGAAAAAAGGCGATCACTTCAAGCAGGTTGAAAGTAAAGCAGAATGTGCCTTAAAGGCACATTCTGGTTTACTTTCAGCCTGCTTGAAGCTACCATCTACTAGAAAAAGAAAATAGTTCTTCTGATAAATTTTCAAAATTGTATAATTTGTAACTATTTTCCTCAGTGTAGGAATAAATTATAGGCGTAAAAAGGCTTATTTACGGGTAATGGGGGTAAAAGCAAGGTGACGTAAAACAGAAATCTCTTTGAGGAGCTTTCTGTTTTGAGGTCATTTTGCTTTAATCCCTCACCTGTCTACTATGCAATCATTTGGCGTTCATTCTGGTAATACAGAGGTTTTACCGTTTTACAAGATATTTTTTTTAACATAAATACTTTAATTATGAGGTTTATGTATCGAATAAAATTATCTTTAACTAATCGATCCCTGAAGTTTCAAATCGGCAATTCTAGATGTACAGTTAAATCCTTACCATTATCTGTTTTACCATGTATTGCTAAACAATACAGACCCTGGCAATATGAGTAAAACTTACCTAGCTCTTTACATAAATGTATGTGTGTTTATCTGTTTTGAATTTCTAACTTTGTGTAGGACAACAACGCCGACTGTGTGGTCAGACAGGTCCTTCAAGAGCTGTATTTCAATATCACAAACAGTGCAGACCCTGATCTGTGAGATCCTTTAGGGACCATTTGATCTGTGTATTCACTGTTTGCACAGGACAAGTGTACTGTTCATAGGCACTGTGTTTACAAAGGACGTACAGTAAAACCTTTCTATTACGACCACCAAAAAGAAGGCTGATTGATTGTATAACACCCAGGTGACAGCTTAAAGCAAGATGACAGTGAAACAGAAAACTCCTAAAGGAGCTTTCTGTTTCACTGTCACATTGCTTTAAGCAGTCACCTGTATCCAACACCCAATTATTCACACATCTTAGTGGTTGTAATAGACAAGTGGTTGTAATTGACGTGTGGTCGTGGTAGTGTAACTAGGATTCAAAGACAGGGCTGCCATAAGTTGATTATAAAAATCCTAAGATTTCAAATTTTCAATTTTTCAAACGCAGTTTTACTAATCGTACCTTTACCCCATAGTCCGGTTCTTGTTTTGAAGACACATGACTGCTTAAAACAGGTTGAAAGTAAAGCAGAATGCGCCTTACGGCGCATTCTGCTTTACTTTCAGCCTGCTTTAAGCTTCCATCTGTTGGAATAAAAATCCGAAGATTTCGGAAAAATCCGGAGAAATGGCATCCCTGCAAAGAGTTGAAACAACAAACACCTACTTCGATAGTGGTCAACACCTAGTGTCTGTTGCAGACCAATCAGCGGCTCTGTGTGGGTGTGGTTATGCAAATGGCACTCTATATTCATGTTGTCAAAATCAAAAGATTTGCATTCAAATTCTGTTTCCGTTACACAGCTGCGCGCGCAGATCTCTACAGTTCCGTTTTCTATAACCTTCTGTGGAATTGCCCGTAGAAAGGTTTGTGGTATTCGTCGATATAGTGACTGAAAGTCGAGATCATTTCCTGAAATGATATCAAGATACATACTAATTAGTCTAAGCCAACTTATGCTTAGTACCACAAAGAAAAGCAATGTAGACCAAGACAGAAACATCTTACCACAAAAACGATCGTAAGCCAAAACTTTAAAATAATCTAATTTCTGATTTCCCCATCTCATCCTGTCTTGTGACATCTCTTTTGGAATCGTCTTTTTAAGACGATTCCAAAGAGATGTTACAATACAGGATAAGATAGAGAAATAACTAAACAATAAGAATTTTAGAAGCTGACTTACGACAATATTTGTCGTACGACGTTTCGTAAGACGGGTCCTCGGTTAGGTTAAAGGCATTCATTGCTTTAAACATATTTTGGTCTTATTCAGTTATGAACTTTATACTACTTTAGAAACTATCCTGAACTTGCTTGAAACATTTGCCATCTTTTTAATTTTTCAAACGTATATACTTGTAGGTTTGAATAAATAAATGATATTGTGATGGGCGTCAAACAATTTCGACCCTGTTCACACGCTGATCGTTTGATCAGGATCCAAACTGTTTGAAAGTTAAGTGACTTAGATGCATAAATATGTAAAGCAGCGTCAACTTTCAATTTATACGTCCTTTCAACAATGAATCGATGCTGACCAGGGTTCCGTTTCATAAAACTTCTTACGACAAAAAACGGTCGTAAGTCAACACTTTAACATACATTAAATTTCTTATTTGTCAATATAATCCTGTCTTGTGGCATCTCTTTGGAATCGTCCTTTTAAGACGATTCCAAAAAGATGTCACAAGACAGGGTTAGAATAATTATTCAGGCTTTTATTATCTGACTTACGACAACATTTGTCGTACGAAGTTTTATGAAACGGACTCCAGAGCTGCACTAATTGGATGATGGATCTCATTGTATCATATAAACGTGCAAATAGAGAGTTCCGTAAATACCGTACGTCACACTGTGCATGTATTGTATACTAATTTTTTAAACACCAAAATACTGTACTACTAAGCCGACTGTAAAAACAGTTTAAATAGAGAATCTAGTTTGACAAACGTTGATCGTCACGAGTGATTGAAACATTTTCAAATGTCCTAAACATTTCTCCCGAGCAGGGCTGTAAATCAGGCTACATAGAGCTCTAGTATTAACAGTGGCTTAGAACAATTCAAATTCAAACGTTACATCTTAATGACGTCATGTTGCAAAACTGATTTTTTTCTGAAAACGAAAGTAAATGTCTAATGATCATTTTAGTCAATAAGAACAATTTAAGAATAAATAGTACAATATTATTTGAATATGGTATCAGAGAAGTATTTTCACAACAAATTGATGTTGCTTTTCTTTTTTTCGTTTGATAGGTGTTTTTATCTATGGATGAATAAAACAAATAATGCTTAGATTTAAATTTGACGAATCGTTTTCCTAACTGCCGAGGGAAAAGTGACAGAAAGACCGTTCGGATTTTTGTGTTTATGTGATAAAGGGAATATTAAATTCTTATGTTTTCATCATTGAATTTATTGAACTCGTTTGATGAAATGATGTGTTGCTCGCCAAGGCTCGCAACATATTATTTTATCCAACTCTTTTAATAAATTCACTACTGAAAACGCACTCATTCAAAATCCTCTTTAGATATGGCTTTGAGCGGACGTAAACCCTTTTAAGAAACAACAACAACAACAACACAACTTTTCAATAATGCTTTCGTAAAACTTTTCAGAATACAGTAGAGAAAATGGTACTACATGTATTTCCCGTTTTGCAGCGCAACAACGCTTAGTAATAAAATGGAGAAAAGTACAATTTTTGACTATTTATATTTATCTGAGTGGCAAACAGTTTGGAGCATGATCAGACGCCTGGTAACCCGGCGTCTGATCTGGCTCCAAACTGTTTGCAATGGAAATAATAGTTTTAACGTAAACACGCTTATTGGGAAAGAATAACGTTTTCTCCACTGTAACCCGTTGTAGCATCTTTCAAGATTGTCAACGAAAAGATGGATTAAACGCAAAGAAACCTTGGAACTATTGTCATTTGCACATGGTTAAAATCTAGGTTATTGTGGCATACATTTTGTATTTTAGTGGTTTGTGCGGGGGGAAATGGATAGGGATGAATTGATTCAATTGGAAACAGTTTGGAGTCAGATCAGACGCCCTTTTACCCTTTAACTCATAGCCTGTTTCGAGTTTTGAAGACAGGTGACCACTTAAAGCAGGTTGAAAGAAAAGCAGAATTCTGCTTTACTTTCAGCCTGATTTAAGATAAAATAGGCTACGCTATATAACATATTTGTAATGGTAATTGTTCATGAAGGTATAAACTGAAACTATTTTCTTCAGCGGAGGAATAAACTGAATGTGCTAAAAAGCGCTTCTATGGGGTAAAGGATTAACCCGACACTTTGATAACAACATCGTTAGTATTAACACGAAACCTCCCCGTTCTAGTTTTGTAACATTGTGTTAGCGTTAATTTTTCGTTTAAATAGGAAAGGATTATGTATTCCCGAAAGAACTATCAAATGTGAGATTTATTGTCTTCCAACTACAGCGAAGAATATGTTATTATTTCCCTGTAAACGCGTTTATGCTTACAATAGTTATGGCCTTCGCAAACAGTTGGTAGCCAGACAAGATGCCTGGTTATCCCGCGTCTGATCAGGCACCAAACTGTTTGACAACTACATTAACATTAATCTTTGAAAGAGTTCATTATGCTGGTAAATCCATATTTTAAGTATCATTTTCTTCAAAACACAGCACTAAAGTTTCACTTACATTGACGGTTTCGTCTCTCACTGGAGACATCATCAGATGTGCCAAACTGCCAAGCGTGTAGTTTGGCACTTCTGATTATGTCTCTAGTGAGAGACGAAACCGTCAATGTAAGTGAAATTTTAGAACTGTTTTTTGACGAAAATGATACTTAAAATATAGACTAACATGAGCCGCAAACTTTTGGAAAAAGTGTAAGTTTCCTAATATTTTATTTGACATGAAGCAACATAGATAAACATGTATTCTCTGTCGTATACACTGACTCTATGGATATCATGAAAATACAGCGCTCCCTCTCTACAACGACACCCGATGGGAGACAAACAGTGTGTACGTTGTTCGGAGGGAGTCGTTATAGGGAGGGACATTTTAAAACAGCTTAAATCCAGATCAGACGCCGCGTCACGCGGCGTCTGATCTGGGCTCAAGCTGTTTGTCACTCGTCATTATCTTTATTCTATCAAAATGTCCGCTTATATGTAACTTTGAGAAAACATGTTGACGACAAATTTAAGCAGACGGTATTGCAGTCATGAAGAAGTCGGACACAAATGTCTTGTTTGGGGAACAGCGAACATCGTCGTTGTAAGGAGGGAGTCGTTGTTCGACTGTAACTGCGGTGTATCAAAGCAATTAGTGACACACTTCTGTAAAGAAATTCTCACCGTACTAGACTAGATGTCTCGGGCAATTGGAAACTACTTCAGGGGAAATTGGCAATGATATGAAAGGCTACAGTGGAGAATCTGTTATTCTTTCCCGTTTAAACGCAAACGTACGCAAACGCAAAACACTAAAACGTAGAAAAGTGCAACTTTTGGACAATTCTGATAATTCATGTTTATCTTGGTGACAAACAGTTTGGAGCCTGATCAGACGCCGGGTTACCCGGCGTCTGATCTGGCTCCAAACTGTTTGTAAAAGAAAAACTAGTTTTAGCGTAAACGCGTTTATCGGGAAAGAATAACAGATTCTCCACTGTATAATATGGCCAACAAAGCTATAGAACAATTGTTTTACTGGCAATATATGAGATCGTCACGAACCGCTAAGTGCCAGAGAGTAATTTGACAGCGTGATATAGGTTAGGAAGTGTAAAGTAATTTTAGATGGAACAGTGGCCGGATGAATAGTATCAGTAGAATTTTTCTGTACTGATTCGCTTCATGTATACTGATTGAAACAGAGTCACCATGGGTACAGCGGGAAAAGCTATCATCCCATTAATTAGCCTTTTTGCGCATTTATTTGTTTCTGTGCTAAAGAAAAAAGTTTTTATTTTTATAGTCATGAACATGTATCATAAGAAGTATTTTATATATCCTAGCAAATGGTAGCTTAAAGCAGGCTGAAAGTAAAGCAGAATACGCCTGATTTAAGTGAATATTTGTCTTCAAAACTGGTAATGGATAAATCAGCAGTTAGCGCAAAGGGACAACAAGAAATTATAGAAAATTGCAGATTCTTAAAGACGTTGAGTTTAAATAGTTGAGAGCCGGATCAGACGCCGTGTTACCGGTACAAAACTATTTACAATTGATACAATCGTTTTACCATGTACAGTGGAGAATCTGTTATTCTTTCCCGTTTAAACGCAAACGTACGCAAACGCAAAGCGCTAAAACGTAGAAAAGAACAATTTTTGGACAATTCTGATATTTCATGTTTATCTTGGTGGCAAACAGTTTGAAGCCTGATCAGACGCCGGGTTACCCGGCGTCTGATCTGGCTCCAAACTGTTTGCACTGCAAATAATAGTTTTAGCGTAAACGCGTTTATTGAGAAATAATAACAGATTCTCCACTGTATTCAGTATACATGTACACATTTGCTAATTAATACACTTTACCAATACATGTACATGCTTTAGCATAAATATGCCGTGGAAATTAGAATGCCCATCACATCTGAATAGCACCGCACTTCTTGCAGAGTGAATATCGATATATTTTTACCAAGAAATGAAATTGGTTTTTCCCTCAATGAATTGAAGACATTCATCTCATTTATGTGGGGCATATAAATCATAATCAGAACTTTCATAGGATGAGCAATCAATCTCCATAGGTCCCTCACATATTGTTGTCGGTAAACGAAGCGTCCATTTTAACTAAAAGTGGTCAGATCGAGTACAGTCAAACTTAGATGTATACAACTCGTTCTTTTCGATTTGCCTGTATTTTTACGCTTACACTTCATTATTTTGGCCTGGCTTAAGTCAAACAAATACATATTTCAAAGTTAAAACGTGGCATGGCCACGTTTTAACTTTGAAATATGTATTTGTTTGACTTTAATTTTGTTTACAAGATACCGACGAGGGACTGCTGTTTTGGTATGTAGGCAAAGACATACATGTAATATAGAGAAGGGTTTAATATTTTCCAAAAGACATGTTATTAATGCAAAAAACGTTTGTCCATTACAATTTGGAGCCAAGTTAGACGCCGGATAAATCGGCGTTTGATCAGGCTCAATACTGTTTGCCAACAAAATGTCAATAATTATTACATGTTAAAATCTTTGCCATTTATTTAATTAACCGCATTACATTTAGTTATAACTGAAATGAATAACGTTTTATCCGTTGTAACATGGACCGAATGCATCGTACCGGTATTTCAAATGCTATTAACCCTTTACCCCATAGAAGCGACTTTTAGCGTATCTTATTTATTCCTCCGCTGAAGAAAATAGTTCCAGTTTATACCCTCATGAACAATTACCATAACACATATTTTTATATAGCCTAGCAGATGGTTGTTTAAAACAGGCTGAAAGTAAAGCAGAATGTGCCTTAAGGCACATTCTGCTTTACTTCCAACCTGCTTTAAGTGATCACCTGTATTTAATGTTATATACGGGTTATTGGGTAAAGGGTTAACAAAGATAAAAAAAACAAACATTGTTAAGCAGTATAGCCTTAACACATTCAACTCTTGCAACGAGTAAACTCATCATTAATAAACGAAGAGTATACTTGTCCTATGTGAGCAATGAAGATTTTGTCAGAGGCCTCGTGAAGGAACCCTCTGATCAGGGTAGCACTGTTTGTCATTTAGCAATGCAATTTTAAAACCAACAATAAATATGTAAATGTGTACTAGACTAAATCGAGTCAAAGATTTCTCCTATAAAACTGAAATCAGGTTGAAACTTCGTCCAACTTCTATATTCCTACTTATACGATTTATCTAGATCTACATGGTCGGCAACAACAGAGTAATGTTAATTGTGACGACGCAACTCGTACAAATGTATCTGCCATGTAATTGGATACCTTGTCAATATGTAACCAGGCACATTTTCAATGTAAAAAGTAATTAAAAATAGGTAAATTGATCTATTTTCCAATGACGAATGTTTTCATGATAATTGAAATATAATATAGTAGAAAATAGAAGTAGACAGACGTAGGTATATGTGATATGTACGAAATACAGTGGAGAAGACGCCATGCATTTACAATAAACGAGTTCATGCCACAAACAAGCATTTCCTTTACAAACAGGCTGGTGCCTGATCAGACGCCGGGTAACCCGGCGTCTGATCAGGCACCAGACTGTTTGCCGCTCTGATTAGAAAGAATCGTTAACATTTAGGAGTAGTTTCAACCTTTCAATTTTGATTTTCTTTGAGTTTCGTTTAAACGGGAAGTAATAACGTCATATTCACTGTATAATTTTAACACATTTGGGGAACCCGTTATTCCTTCCCTACAAACGCGTTTTTACTTCTAATACTGATGTTAATTGCAAACAGTTTGATCCAGATCAGAATCCGAGTGTTTCTGCCTTTTGTCGAGTTCTTTACTGTTTGATATTAAGATATAAATGAAATAGATGGCCTTAAAGCGCATTCCACTTTACTAGTAAGTCAACCTGCTTTAAGTTATCACTCGTCCTCGAAACTAGAAGCATGCTATGGGGTGAAGGAATAACACGTCATCAAACGCACATTTGATTACAAATGTATCCTTCAAACAAGCACATCGAGACATCCATTGATAGAAGTCAGTCCATGGGATATTGTTGGGCCAAACCTATCATACAGACCGTCTATAATTATAACACGGAAGGCTAATTTATCAGGCGTCTTGACAGAATTAATTCCAGTGACCAAGTGTTATATTAACGGTGTAGACATATCATTTGTCTTCCCCCTAGAGCATATAATAGTTTGCCAGGCAAATGATAAGAGGAAAGGAAATCATAGTAGTACTCGACCAGCAGATCAATTGTCTGACAATTCAATCGCCATTGTCTATATTTTGTTTTTGTGAATATCTTACTTTATATGTTAATTTTTACTTTTCTTTGCAAATGGTTTGCTCTATACTGTGGAGAAGACTTTATTATTTCCCAATTAAAGGGACTCGCAACCGGATGGTGTACTTGTCAAAATAAAATAAAATACTCAAATAAAAGCAAATTTGTGGCATTATTTGGCTTCTGACATTAAAAAAATATGATCAGTCCAAAAAAAGTCTCAAGAATCGGCACCGAATCTTAGTTTTTTCAGATATTTTCCATCGTTTTTCTATAGCGTTAGCTAACGGTAAAGTTGTTGTTGTTGCTTCTTTACACGGGCTCAGACATAAACCCGAGACGAATAAAGTAGTAAAAGTACTATCGATCGCTACTAGTGAAGTACGCTAATTCGCTACTATAGATATAGAAAGCGCTGGTAGCCGAGGTAGTTTAGGAGCTTCCTCATTTTTTCACGTTTCTCTCCGCATGGAGGGTCACGGGTTCGAATCCCACCAGGGCTTCTTCTTTTCTTTTTTTTTTAAATGGATTTTTTTACAGAATTTATTATCCTAAACTAAATCTTACCCATTTATATAAGCATTTGACATATATTTACAAATTACTATTTTTAATGCTAAATCCGGTTGCGAGCCTCTTTAACGCGTTTACACTAAAACTTTTGTTTCCCATGTAAAAGCTTTGAGCCTCCGCTGGGTAACCCGGCGCCTGATGAGGCTCAAAGCTGTTGGCCACTTAGGTAAAAATAAATAGTTAGAACTTTCACAATGTTGTCATTGTCTACATTTTATCGCAATGTGTTTTTGTTTAACCCTTTACCTGATAGCATTGTTTCTAGTATTGAAGATATGTGACTACTTAAAGCAGGTTGAAAGTAAAGCAGAATGCGCCCTAAGGCGCATTCTGCTTTACTTTCAGCCTGCTTTAAGCTATTAACTGCTAGAATAAGCAAAGTATTAAATATGACACATATTTATTACGGTATAATTTGGAACTATTTTCTTCAGCGGATGAATAAAACGAATGTGCTAAAAGTCGCTTCTATAAGGGAAAGGGTTAAACGGGAAAGAATACAGTCTTCTCCCCTGTAGCTATAGCCTACACATTTGGATAACTCGGGGACACAGTAGGTTTTCTTGTGAACACATGTATAAACGCAGCTCTTCTTCTTCTTCTTGATACTTCTCTCCATCAAGAAGCTGATACACATGACTAAGGGAAACATGCCGTCTTATTATTTACTGTTATTAAAACCCTGAAACTTCGATGAAAACATATTTTCAACTGTTTTCAGAAATATTTTCTATCTTCTTGGACTGCGTTCATTTGCTTATAATTTGTAATTGTTTTTTTCTCGTTGAAGATGACTTTACTACCAAACAGTGTCGCGTTTTCGCTGGTCACAATTTTTTTTCAAACCTCCATGGAAACAATCAATATTCGAAATATTCTTTAAAAGAACAAGGGTTAAAATTTAGTCCACCACTATACCAGTTATTATCACTCTAGTTTACTAAGTAAGGCGCTTGTTTTGCCACAACAAAATATATTGCCCGTTTAAGTAATTCAGATTTTTTCATACTGCAAGGCAAATCATTTACTTTGGCCATTAGATGAAACTTTTCAATCGCTCGACTACGAACCAATCTCATTACAGTAAGATCCTGCTAGAACTAATAAGGTCATTGAAATGAATGATAATTGCAGTTTCTCAACAATGTGACTGCTTCAAACGGGGTTTAAGTTAAGCGGGCATCTCATTCAGGAGTTTTCTGCTTTACTTTTATTTTACTTTAATCTCTAATTAAACACTATCAACGTGGATTGTTATACGGTATCATCACTGTAGTTCTAAAGAAATAATTTGCGGTCGCCTATCAAGAGAATGAATCAGGGATATCGCAAAGTGGAACTCCCGCCGAACTAGACTATGTGTCTTTTAAAGTTATGAGATTCCCTGTCGGAAACTGGCGATGATGTAAGAGACTCTTAAGTGGTCAGTGATAATACCGACAAGAGCTGATTTTATGACCAATCCCTCTCTACAACGACACCCATTTGGACACAAACAGTGTGTGCGTTGTTCGGAGGGAGTCGTTATAGGGAGTGAATTGATTTACAATTGCAAACAGCTTGAATCCAGATCAGACGCCGCGTCAGTTTAAGCAGAGGACATTTTAAGCAGACGATATGGCAGCCATGAAAGTTTTAGATACAATTGTTTTGTTTATGGAACAGCGGCAAATGTCGTTGTAAGGAGGGAGTCGTTGCTTGGAGGGCCGTTGTAGGGAGGAAGCACTGTGAATACAATTTTGGTCAAAGAAAACGTCTTCTCAACCGTATATCGGAGTTTCATTTCGTTTCCCCCACTCTGCTTCATGTATTGACAAAAGACACACTGGTGGTCATTTTATTATTCATATTTGTGGGGGTTGCCTATTTCTGGCGAAGACAGATCCTGAGATTTCCATCACAATAGTGTTACTCAGACAATAGTTCGGAATGGAGGATGCAAATTGGAGTAGATGAAAAAGCCTTAACCTTGAATCTTCAAAAAGAAGGGAAAACTGATTATTTTTTCATTTAACTGAAATGATACGCATAGACAATGCAAACAGAAACTGACATTGGTTTTCAACTTCTGACAGTTTTGTTTTTTATCTGCTCGCCTGATCTGACTTCATATATCTGCAATGAATGTAAGAATTTTAACATTAAAAAGAACAATATATCCGCCGTAGTTTTTGATTGTGGGAAACGGATTTGGCTTTAGACATCTTCGGACATGTTTATACACATATTTGTTTGTTCTGATGGTCCTCCCATAAAATGTAACAAATTCAACCCAATATCAAGTTCTAGTTTGGAGACATGTAACCTCTTAAAGCAGGTTGAATGTAAAGCAGAATGCGCCTAAATGTGCATTCTGCTTTACTTTCAGCCTGCTTTAAGCTTCCGCCAGCTAGAATATATGTATAAAAAATATGTACATATTTTCATATATATTCATAACTGTATAAAATTGACTATTTTCTTCAGTGGAGAAATTAATTAAAGGCGTAAAAAGGCGAATTTATGGGGTAATGGGTTAAACGATAGTCATGGCACACGTAGCAGTATAACGAGACAACCGTTTACATGAAACCGAACAATTACTTAAAAAGTCCAAGTCTAAGAGCAAAAATATGATCATGTTCAATAATTATTTGTAATTACGTTCTGCTTGACAATACATATTAGAACCATTATTTTGCTGAAAAAAGCAAGGCGTCATATCTAATGACTCAACACAGCGTGAAATTCTGCCATTTAATCAGATCGGAAATGTACATCAGCGTAAGCGAAAACACACCAAAATAATGATGATTTTTCCCCCATTTCCTCATCATCTCGCCTATCACAGATGCAGATATTAACCCCTTCCATGACGTCATCAGCTTTAAACAATTGTCGTCTGCTTTTATTTATCAAATTTAAATTTTAGGTATTTTGAATTAAGAACTATTGAAAAGAAAATCAACCAATTTGGATCCTGATCAGACGCCGCGTTACGCGGTGTCTGATCCGGATCGAAACTGTTTGCAAATAACCGTTGTACTCAGGGTATAAGGCAGTTTACGTGATTAATTTTGAAACAAACATTGCAGCGGCTGTAGACTCTGTCACTGCTAAATCTTGATCGTCCACGCCACCCGTTTGACCACCACAATGTAGTCTGCTTTGATACTGTTGTTTGCAGTTTGATTTAACACAATGTGGCTTAACACATTCCACCCTAGCGACGAGTATACTCGTCATTTACAAACAATGTACCTGTGATGATTACACTTGCCCCATGCAAATAGTGTAGAACCTGGTCAGAGGCCCCATTAAGGAACCCTCTGAGCGGGGTCTACACTGTTTTTTTTTTAAATATATTGTTAAAATCAACCCTATATAGTCAAACATGGACTGGACTTATTTTTAAATTGAAACTGTCCATTAAAAGTTGCAGGGGTTAATGAGTTAAGAACTATCGAAACGAATGTCTAATACTTTAATTATAGCTACATGTACTGGACGTCTATTCAGGATCACAACTATTTGCCGAGTTGTCTTATAGCGTCTGTGCCCCTGAAAGGGTTTAACATAGTTTTGTCATACTTTGACACCTTTGATGCTTAAAGAAGATTAAAGTAAGGCAGCCATTCTCTTTTTAGCAAATTTCTTTTTTTGCGTTACATTTACCCTGCTTTAATATTCACCTGTGTTTTCTAAGTCGGACAACAGAGTCCATATAATGATATTGTCATGTAAACTATATTAACTAATCCATTGTACATGGATCATGTAACAAGAAACATGTATATGTTTACGTTACTTAATAAAATGTTTTGAATCTTGAATCCTTAAACAGTTATCTGCATTACACACAACTAATACAACAAAATGGCTCCAAACGGTTTGCAGAGGTCATGCCAGTTTTAGCATAAACGCGTTCATTGGGAAATAACGTCTTCTCCACTTTTTATCCTGTTTAGTAATTGGAATTCCAGCAGACTGATGAGCAATTATTTACTTTTGTCATCACGTGAAACTTTGCTATCTGTCAGCAACGTACCGACTCAATGGCTATTTGTCAAAGTAAGTCGTTGCTAACCGTCAAGATCGAGCGTCCGGAGCCTCTTAACCCATTACCCCATAAAAACGCCTTTTTACGCCTCTGATTTATTCCTCCATTGAAGAAAAAAGTTCAAATTTATACAATCATAAATATGTATCATAAGAAATATTTTCTATTTTCTGGCAGATGCTAGTTTAAAGCAGGCTGAAAGTAAAGCCAAATGCGCCTTAAGGCGCATTTGGCTTTGCTTTCAACCTGCTTTAAATGGTCAATTATATCCTATACTGGAAACAGGCTATGGGGTAATGGGTTAATCCCTCCACTGTTATGACACCATTAATTTTAAACAATTCTAGTCTGCCTGTTTTTTTGGGTTTTTTTTTCAGGATCCGAACTGTTTGACACTCATTTCAATATTTCTTAAGTCAAAATACCTTAAACTTGAATTTGAGAAATTAAAGCGGCCTATAATTGTTAAAATTTTATGACGTCATGGCTGTGAACGGGTTAAGACAGTGAAGGGATTAACGCGAATCTGTTGTAGCAAGATACAGTGGAGAATCTGTTATTCTTTCCCGTTTAAACGCAAACGTACGCAAACGCAAAACACTAAAACGTAGAAAAGAACAAATTTTGGACAATTCTGATATTTCATGTTTATCTTGGTGGCAAACAGTTTGGAGCCTGATCAGACGCCGGGTTACCCGGCGTCTGATCTGGCTCCAAACTGTTTGTATTTGAAATAATAGATTTAGCGTAAACGCGTTTATTGGGAAAGAATAACAGATTCTCCACTGTATCAATGTCTTTTACAGTAGGACATACGTTCTTTTCTCATAAATGCATTTTGCTACAGTGGAGAATGTGTTATTCTTTCCCAATAAACGCGTTTACGCTAAAACTATTATTTGCAGTGCAAACAGTTTGGAGCCAGATCAGACGCCGGATAACCCGGCGTCTGATCAGGCTCCAAACTGTTTGCCACCAAGATAAACATGAAATATCAGAATTGCCCAAAAGTTGTTCTTTTCTACGTTTTAGCGCTTTGCGTTTGCGTTTAAACGGGAAAGAATAACAGATTCTCCACTGTAACACTATGGTGTCCATTGCAAACGGGTTGGTGCCAGGTCAGGCGCCTAGTAACTCGGTGACTCTTAAATCCTTCAAACAATCGCTACCTTATTAAATAAAGAACTGTCATTTTCTACATTTTGTTTCATTGTGTTTGCGCCTAGTTTCGTTTAAAGTCTCAGAATAACTTCTCCACTTCGTCCCATTGCATGACTGAAAAATATTTTTCGAGAAAACTGGTGTTGAATCAAAATCCAATTTAGCAGTTAAATTTTCAACTTTTTGCGAATAGTATTGTAAAATTTGAAGAATAAGCAACGAAAGTATTTCAAGAACGTTGCTCAGGATATATTTTCAAGATAATACTTTTAAAATGTCTACTAATGATATTGTTTTATTTATATTTTCAGTTACCATTTTCAAAAATGCAATATATACATGTATCTGATAATTATGTAAATTTTATTTCTCGTTTAAACGAAAATTAATGTCAATGCAATAAAATGTAAGAAATGACAGTTCGAAAATTAGTTGTCTGGGCGACCAACACTTTAAAGCCTGCCAGATCAGGCACCGATATCTGGCTCCAACTTGTTCGGTTTGAACATCGGTTCTGGCATTGCAGACGCGGTATTTGGGAACAAATAACGTACAAATTCTAAACATTGGGACATCCTGTAAAATGTTGTTATTATCCTAAAAATTTAACTATTTTCTTTAAGCATACATTAATTTGTCAAAAATGTGCAAAATGAATGGCAAACTTGTAGACCCTGATCAGACTGCTCCTGATGGAGCAGTCTGATCAGGATCTATACTGTTTATCCGAATACTTTGGGTCATTGAGGTGATGTTATCTTCCCTGCAACTATTTACAGTACCGTGCAAAAAGTATTCGTTAAAATGGCGTCGTGACGTCGCGATAATTAAGCTTGCGCGATTTTCCTCCCCTTTCATATTGAGTTAAAAATAACAAAACATGTAAAATTTTAGATTTATAAATAGTTTGATTCCTTGAAAATGGTATGACGTAAGAGTGGTTGTAATATACACGTCATTTATGTTTGTTTTGTTGTTGAATCAAAATAGGATGGAACGGATCAGAATTGAGAAGTGACATGGAAAAACGTAGCCGTAAATATGTTTTTAAATGGATTTCGAATCGCAGAAACCTAACGATGATTATAGAGACCTTAAAGTACAGTATTCTCTTTTTTGAACGAATTCAAGACAACTGAATCGATTGAAAATCTTCCTATATCACGGAGACCTCGCGTGGGGGATGAAAATGAGTGTCTGACAGTTGAGCGGACCGTGGAGACCAACCGCAGAGATTCGATGACAGCTATAACCTGTAAATTTAAACGGTATTAGAATAGCAGTAAAATATAGAAAAATCTTCGAAGATTATCTTTGGCCTATTGTAGCAAGACATTTCCCGACCATTTTAAATTTATTTCAGGATTATAACGTCCCGGTGCATTGTGCGGGTATGACTCGGTTAACAAGGTTCAAAATAATACAAAAACAATTTCTTGGCCAGCACAATCACCTGATCTGAACATTATTGAAATTATCTAGCTGTATATTAAGAGAAATGTGTCGTGCAGAGTGAATTTCATAAATAGCAATCAGGATTTGTACGATGAAAATTTTCGTATCGGGACTGAAATCCCACCGACCTATGTTCAAAACCTCTCCATGTCTATTTCCCGTAGGATAATGCAGGTTATAACATTCAAAGGACATGTGACTTAGTATTTAGGTAAGAGAAATCAAGTTTATGTGTTCGTTTCTGTTAGAGTTTCTGTTATAAAAGCTTTGAAACACCCACTAATTATCCCGACCAAATCCAATATGGCCGCCATTTAACGAATACTTTTTGCAC
Source organism: Gari tellinella (assembly GCA_922989275.2). Taxonomy (NCBI): domain Eukaryota; kingdom Metazoa; phylum Mollusca; class Bivalvia; order Cardiida; family Psammobiidae; genus Gari; species Gari tellinella. The sequence continues at coordinate 72,571,418 of OV277865.1, read as the reverse complement.
GGTACTGTAGCTTCAAGTAAACTGTTCGTCTCGCAGGCAATCTGTGTTGATACACTATTCTGTAAATATATCTTCACTATAAGAGGCAATGATTTTACGAAGCCATTAAAGTTTCCACTCTAGCAATTAAACTGGTGAAATTATAGGGTTTTCGGAAAGCAGGATGCCACATAAAATGCTGCCAATATTCAAGTGATATTAACCGGTTATAACGCCTTCTTCTACGTGGACCTTAGTTTATAAACATTGATCAACACTATTGAAACTCGATTCCCATTGTATGAATACACGTACTTGTACAGTAGAGAAAACATTCTTTCCCGTTTAAACGCAAACGAAACGCAAACGCAACACACTAAAATGGAAAAATGAGGACTTTTTGATAATTATAACTACTCATGTTAATTTGAGTCGAAAACAGTTTGGAGCCTGATCAGACGCCGGGTTACCCGGCGTCTGATCTGGCTCCAAAATATGTGCAATTGAAATAATTGTTTTAGACTAAACGCGTTAATTGGGATTACTGTTATAAACAATGACCGGACAATTTAATGCTGAATGCAAGATATAAATAATGCAGAATGCTCCTGAATTAACATTCTGCATTATTTAACCCCTTCACTGCCTTACCACGAGCACAACATATATTTTGCAAACAGTTTGGATCCTTATCAGACGCCGCGTTACGCGGCGTCTGATCAGGATTCTTACTGTTTGACACTCATTTCAATATTTCTTCAGTCGAAATAGCAAAAGTAAAAATTTAAGAAATAAAAGCAGACGACAATTGTTAAAAATTAATGACGTCACGGTAGTGATGGGGTAATCAACCACATGCATTAAAAGTCGGCATCAATGACGTTTGCATACAGTTTGGGTACCGGTCAGAATTTTGGGTCAGATCAGATGCCAGGTCACCTGGCATTCGATCAAGCTCCAAGTTCTTTGCCAATCGGATTAACATCAGTCGGCAAAATTTTTAGAAACAAAATTCTAGATGTCATTTTCTCCATTTTATTCCTTTGCGTTTGCGTTTAGTTTCGCTCAAACGGGAAATATTAATGTATTCTCCACCGTGTGACCCTTTCCCCCACCGAAGCGCCTTTTCGCGCATTCAGTTAATTCTTGCGCTGAAGAAAATAGTTCCAATTTATACCCTCATAAAATGTATTATAAGGAATATTTTCTTTTTTCTAGCAGGTGGTAGTTAAAACAAGGCTTGCAGTAAAGCTGAAGGCGCATTCTACTTTACTTTCAACCTGCTTTAAGTTGTCACCTATTTTCAAAACTGTAAGAAACAGGTTATGGGGTAAAAGGTTAAGAAATATAATATCCTTCTGTATAACTATATGTATTTAGAGACTAAACTCTTATGCTATTAAGTATATTGGTGTTTTCGACACATATATTCCAATATCTTGACATTAATAGCTACAAATCCCATCTTTGCACTTATTTTAAGCCTGGAGAAATTATATTCATTTGCGCAATTATATTGGCTTCTATGTTATTCATTACAGTAGGAGTTTAAACTAGAAATAACCTTTTAGCTATAGTAAGGTTTGTTAACTAGACCTTAATGTACAGTGGAAGCGACTTTATTATTTCCCAATAACCACGTTTACCCTAAAACTATTATTTCCATGTTTGCAGCAATATCAGACGCCGGGTTACACGTAGTTTGATCAGGCTCCTATATGATTGCCATTCAAAATTACCATTAAAATCAGCATTCAGAAATGTAAAATGAAGTTGTCATTTTCTAAATCTTATTTCAATGCCTTTTAGAAAACAGTCAAACTTCGATATCTCGAACTCAGTTAAATCGAAAATGCCGTATTTCAAAGTTAAAACGTGGCTAAGCTTTGAAATATGGGTATGTTCGACATAACCGAGCATGAAATAATGAAATTCATGTGTCGACATATCGGATAGTTCGAGTTAACCGAGTTCGAGATATCGAAGTTCGTCTGTATAAAAATATGTCTTATGGTACATATAAATGACTGTTTAATGTGAAACAATTTACTTCAATGGAGTAATACATTTAAAAACGAAAGTGGTAAAACGAAACTACGTGCAATCTAATACATTCTAGGAAATTAAATTGTTTAACCCTTTAAACCCTAGACCCGCATATAGACGTCCTTTTCAAACAGTGTACATGTGAAAAGTACACATGTACTATGCAAACAGTGAAGACCAAGATCAGAAGGCTCCTTTCGGAACCCTCTGATCAGGGTCTTCACTGTTTTTCATAATGCCAAACATTGACAAAAACAACCCTTAAAAGTCAGAAATAGACTAGACTAAAATAGAAACTGGAATTGTCCATTTAAAGTTTCAGGGGGGGGGGGGGGGGGGTTAACCCTTATATTGTCAATGACGCCACAAGATGTATTAGCAAACATTTTGGATCCTTATCAGGTGTCACCTAACGCGGCGGCTGATCAGGATACAAACTGTTTGACACTCATTTTGAAAGTTCGCCAGTCGTACTTTGAAACGATATTACAGACAGCAATATCGAAGCAGTCAACAATATCGCGGTGAATGGGTACATACCTCACGATAAATTTGATGATAAAAGGATTAATAGAAAGGTGTTTTTGATACATGTATTTATTGATATAGGTATATTATGGAACCGCAACAATCACCTGTATCAAAACTGTTTGAAAATACGATTAATGTTGCGGTTGGCATTGGGTTTGTTAACTCATTGAGCCCTAGTGACGCATATATGCGTCTTTCGCCAAAAGTGAGCTTATGAAGTTTAGATCTACACTTGTCCTATGCAAACAGTGAAGTCCCTGATCAGAGGTTTGTAATTTTGTAAAATATGATAAGAATCAACCCTAAATAGTCGAAAATGTACCAGCCTTTCTTGCAAACTAGAATTGTCCATTGGAAATATCAGGGTACAATGAGTTAATTGAATTCATACATGTAGCACCAACGAGACGACCGTAAACAATCTTGTGTAGACTAATCAGAAGTTTGACGGCGCTAGTCTCTGGTGAGATGCAAATGCTATACTAGGAGAGCTAGTTTGTTTTGTTTCTTTTTTCCTGTTCTAATGTTTTGCCCTTTTTTCTAGCATCATTAGTACAGAAAACCCTTTTATTACGACCACTTGATTCAGATAATTGTCAGGTGCTTAAGGCATGTGACTGCTTAAAGCAAGATGAAGCTAAAGCAGAAAGCTCCTTTAGGAGCTTTCTGTTTTACCTTCATCTTGTTTTAAGCTGTCATCTGTCTTTTATGCAGTCAATAAGCTTTAGATTACTTATTATCCTTTAAATATCCATTGGATTACCCCAGATACCTTCCTACTTTGCCGTGGTTCTGGGGCTTAATTGTCATAGGGAATTGTTTCTGTTTATTAGACCGAAATTATTCCCTCTGCCAAGAACTAAAAGGAAGGCAGGTCGGTGGTTTTGGTCCCATGCGCTGCTGGTCAACGGATGGGATTAACCGAAACCATCTTCCTGAAATCATCATCATTTCATCTCATCACCCTTCATTAATCATCGGCGCTATAATTATGACCTTTTTGTGTCGTAAAACCCAACTCATTCATCCATCCATTGGGTTAACCCTTTCTTCATCATAATACCGCTTTATTAATATTGTGGTTTGTACTATTGTTTCCAAATAAATACGAAATACTCAAGCAGGAAACGTAACACAAACAATACACCCACCTCTCAAGCAGAACACACACACACAGTCATACCACAACAAACACACACACACACACACGCAATACCATTCCTTCATCTACACACTAAATAGAAAACAACACGCAAGACAAACATAAAGCTAAGTGAATATAGGAGCCCGCCTTGGTACGGTCAGTAGCAATCAATAATCAATTATAAATTAATTAATTATTAACAATCACTGGGGGGTTAAACCTGGGTTTAGGGGCGCCCAAACTCGGCATAGAAGACAGATGACAGCTTAAAACAAGATGAAGGTAAAACAGAAATGTAGGCGAAACCCAAGGAAATTATTAAAATGTGAAAGTTCTGAGATTTACCCAAAATGTTCAAATCCATTGAATTACACATTTTAATGTTCTTAGAGATGTTATAATGGGTACAGTTGAACATTGAAAGTAAAACATTGTTTTTACCAACGACTAAGAACATTACAATGTAGAATTCAATGGATTTGTCACTGTCTATAGAGTTGATGTTAAAAGTATATTGCAAAATGACAAACAGTAAAGAGCCTGATCAGGGTATTCGGTGTTTCATAAGGCAAATATACTCTCAAAATATACACTGTTCGTAAATGACGAATATACTCGTCGCTATGGTTGAATGTATTAACCCAAAAAACCATTTTATAACCTAACTCTCAAAATGGACTCGAAAAGGTACACGATCTTTCAATTGATCATTGATGACCAAATCTAACCAGAACAGTACAATTATACTCCTCTTTACTATGCAAAAAGTGAAGATAACTGTCTAACCAAACGAGTCAACTCACCAGGGAATTCTGGCGTTTGCCAATATCAGAATAACACTTCAGCACAAGCCCTTTCATTTTCATATTTATCGTGTGCTTTTACCCCTTCTCCGTTATATAATTAGTATCTACAGCAGTATCTACAGCAGAGGTCGGCGCCATATGACCATTTCATGTGTCGCGGTGCCGTAAAACCCAACTCAATCAATCAATCAATCTACAGCAGAGGAGACGTTATTATTTCCCAATTATACGAAAACGAAACGCAATTAAATTAAATGGAACAAAGGACTACTATTTGACAAAAAAGACTTTTTATTTTAATCTGAGTGAATGCAAACAGGTTGGAGCCAAATCAGACGCCGGGTTACCCGGCGTCTGATTTGTCTCCAAACTGTTTGCAAATGAACTAATAGTTTTAACGTAAACGGGTTTCTTGGAGAAGAATGACACCCTTTCCACTGTATAATATATATATATAGGAAACAAAATGCAACTATTTAATACATCACATTCTTATTCTGCAAAGTATCAACATACGTAAATAGTCCTAACCTCTTAGTATTTGCACAGCTGCAGACGACTGATTAAATGTAATTTTACCCATGTCGCTGATATGATATAGTCCTCTTCAAAGCTTCGCATGCTTTTTTTTTGTCAAAATATAGATTTGAATCAGTTTTGCTCAAACAAATAAGTTTTATTCTTAAATAGTTTGAGTTTTCATCAGACATCGAGTTACTTGGCGTCTTAAATGGGTCTAAACTGTATACACATGCAATGTTACTGGGGTAAGGCGATGAAGGTGAATAATTGAGTGAATGAATGGTGTTTAACGGCCCATCGACACAAAAAGGTCATTTGGAGCCGAATAAATAATGACAATATCAAATTTAAAACAATATCAACTAGTATATATAGATTATGCCAATGCCAGTACCGATCAACGGGATGAAGGTGAAATGTCTCAGCAAAGTTTAAATAGATTGATATGTAAAGCAAATAATTAACAAAGTTTCAAACTTGCTTTAAGTGCATGTGGCGCGGAACGGATAGAAATATCTTTGGGTACATGTGATCCAAAGTATATAGCGACTGCCATATAGTACTTTGATGTTACAGTGAAGAAACCGTAATTCTCTTCAGTTTAAACAATTCCAATGAAAACGCAAAGCAATAAAATGTAGAAAATGACAACACAATGTTGTTATCTGAATGGCAAACAGTTTTGAGCCTGATCAGACGCCTGAATACCCGGTGTCTCATGTTTTGCTCATAATTGTTTTCAAGCACATACGGGTTTTAGCATAATCGCTCATATTGCGAATGAAATACATCTTTTCCACTGTAGTAGGGATATTGTAACTGCATCGATATGCAAATGAAGCGTCTGTTTAATATCGCTTTGGTCATTACAACTGGCGTTTATTAATTATGATGTGGAAGAGAAGTACATGTAGTTAACTGTCAAAAAATATCATAATCATAATACAAAACAGATTGCACCAAGTGAGACCATCTTCTAAAACATGTACAATAGGCGAAGACGCGTTGGTGGATAACCCCTTAACTATTATAACGTCATCAGTTGTAAACAAGTGTCGTATGTATTGTTTCTCAAATTTAAATTTTATGTATTTGGAATTAAGATATATTGAATTAAGTGTCGGTGATGTCGTCTCTGTCAGTGAAAAGGTTAAAGGGGCCAAATCATGTCCTCCTCAATGTAGTCAAACGCAGGGCTGCCATTTCTCCGGATTTTTCCTAAATCTTCGGATTTTTTTTCTGGCACATGGTAGCTTGAAGCAGGCTGGAAGTAAAGCAGAATGCGCCTAGGCGCATTCTGCTTTACTTCCAGTCTGCTTTAAGTAGTCATATGTCAACAAAACTAGAAACAGGCTATGTGGTAAAGGTACAATTTGTAAAATTGCCCTTCAAAAATGCAAATTTGGAAATCTTAGGATTTTTGATGCCAACTTATGGCAGTCCTGCAAACGTCATAATCAAAACTCATTATACGCTTATAGCGAAACAGTGATTACCAAACTGTTTTACACTGTGATCTTATTCTTAAAATTAAATTTTGAAAATGCAAGTTGAGAATCGTAGCAGGCGACAATTGTGGCAAAGTCAAACTTCATTTTCGTTCAAAGCGTTTAAGAAACATTCGAGTAATGGGGTATATTCGAGTTCATAAATAAAAACAATATTGTGCCTTCGGTGTTCAAACAATACTGTTCTGCACTTAAATACAAAAAGGATACGAACTTTGGTCTATGTGCTTACACTGTTTGAACTTGCATGTGCAATCTGAGTTGTAAAAAGCTGTTTGAAATGCAATTTGACTTGTTTAAGAGTCGTTACTACTTTATACTTCAAACAATAAACGGTGAATCGATACAATTTCATGTCAAACCGCACTGTAAAGTTTAACAACTACATTACCAATGAGAGAATGACATTTAAAAAACAATGTTTAAATCTTATCTTACCCCCACATATTCAGCAGACTAGTCGTGCTAATATTTCATGGCATAATTTTCTTCCCAGATGGCCTGTTTCTGACAATGACAATTTTCAAACTGAAAAGAGCGTGGCCTTCACCACAGGTTAATTAATTGGTTTATTGTTTTTCAGATTATTATAAAGCATTACTTATTTACACAATGTAATATAAATTATATTTTAGCAAAAAAAACCTTTATTATTTCGAATCTAACACTTCAATTTAACCACATTTTGCACCGAAGCAACGGCGCTACATTTCTTTGCGTACGCATTTTCGAAGCCTAATTACGTCACGTTATGACGTTACAGCGCGTGAGTGTTTTATTGAGAATTCAAACACTGATGCGTCCCTTCTTTGTTTATATAGGGGCGTGCGCGAAGGGTGTTAGAATACAATTTAATCATTGCAAACACTTTGGAACTAGATAAGACGCTGAGTATATTGGCGTCTGATCCAGATCAATTTGATGCTGTATCAATAATCCTTCCATAATACTGTTTTAAAAGCAAAGTTATACAGAATTCTACATTCATCAACATACCAAAGCAGACACATCTATGAAGGGGAGAAGTAGAAGTACAGTCGAACTTCGATATCTCGAACTCGGTTATGTCGAGCATACCCGTAGTTTAAAGTTAAAACGTGGCTTAGCCACGTTTTAACTTTGAAACACGTGTATATTCGACATAACTGAACACGAACTAATGTAATTCATGTGTCGAAATATCGGTTAATTCGAGTTAAGCGAGCTCGGGATATCGAAGTACGACTGTAATCGAATTATTTGTCACTCAATATATTGTGTCGAACTTTTAAGATCAAATCTCTCTCATGCAAATAGTTTTCAAGTTCTTAGTAGTATATTAGATATCAACATTCCAGACGAAAATCAAATGACGTTTGTGTGTCTCACGTTATATATTCACGAGTTGCAAAACCACGAGTGAAAATGTAATAGTCTGATGTTCACGAAATGGATTAAATTCGATCTTACACAGAAACAATACAGTTATTATAGTTATTTATACTTTTTCCACTTTTTAAACGAAATTGTCCGACTATTGAAAACGAAATTACATTATTTATCCCGTGTGGCACCCCAATATTAAAATCGAACACATTATCGTGACAGTTGCCGTACAATAACGTCACTGATTTTTTGATTTGACATCATCGGAATTACGTTGTTACTTCCGATCTTGGAATCGTGTTCTTCCGTTGAGTTGGTCGCGTTATATCGGGCTGTCGGAATTACACGATAAACCACGATTGACTACGATTCTTTGGGAGCTCTACAGGGAAAATTCATTAAAGAAGCGACGATACGCCCTCTGCTTGAAACGGTGCCATTATCAAGTGATAATCCACTGCTATTTTCTAGTAATCCACCCAAAAGCATAAATAAACCTCATACTCAGAGAGATTCCATTTCATTTCGTACATTTTATCTCCTCTAGCGACGTATGTCAAACGGTATATCAAACGGCATGGAGTTTAAATGAGTAAACACTAGTGGAAAATGGTAAAATCATAACATTAACAGCATGCATATTTTGTTTATCTAATAAATCAAAACATCTTCATAGGGGCCAATCCGTCCAATTAAAACAACACATATTTTCATTAGGAAATAGGCGCTTAAATGTAGTAACCCTGTGGTCAGATACTATGTCAATTGCTATGACTTCAAGAAAAGAAAAACGCTCTAAAACCCGTTAACTGCCATGACGTCATAAATTTTAAACGACTGTCGTCTGCTCTCAAAATTTCTCTCGTCTCTTTCTCAAATCTAAGTCATATGTATTTTGACTTAAGAAATATTGAAATGAGTGTCAATCAGTTTGGAACCTAATCAGACGCCTCATTAGGTGGCGTCTGATCTGTATCCAAACTGTTTACAAATGACCATTGTCTACTAGGGGTAAGGCAGTGAAGGGAATAGGCTCTACAGACAAACATAAGAGGATACTATCCGAGTCAAGTTCAGATAGATCTCTGGATAACAAATGAGAGCTAAATACATGGTAAAACAATGTGTTTTTTTCTCTCCTTTGATCATTTATTTCCCTATATACCACGCTAGTCGTTGAAATAACTATGTTTTTGGTCTGTAATTGGAATTCCTTCAGACTGAGTAGTAATTATTTAACTTTGTCCTCTCTGAGAAGTTGGCGTTCTGTCAGCTAGAAAGTGATCCACTGGCAAGCTAGTAGAATTTATTGTTTGCCAATATAAACTGAACAGAAGTCAAGCACTTTTTTATGGGTTTTTTTCTTGTCTCCAAGGCTAAGATAGCAATGTCGCTTTAACCCATTTCCCCACAAATACGCCTTTAATTAATTCCGCCGCTGAAGAAAATAGTTCCAATTTATACTGTCACAAATAAAAACCATAAGAAATAGTTTCTATATTCTAGAAGATAGTAGCTTAAAGAAGGCTGATAGTAAAGCAGAATGCGCCTTAAGGGGCATTCTGCTTTACTTTCAACCTGCTTTAAGTGATCACCTGTCTTCGAAACTAGAAACAGGCTATAGGGTAATGGGTCAAAACATTCAACCCTAGCTACGAGTATACTCGTCACGTACGAAAGGTATACATGCGAAGAGTAAATAATTACCTATATGCAAACAGTGTAGACCCTGATCACAGGGGGTAAATATTGAAAGGAAGACCATAATAAAAGTACTGCCATTTGGAAACAAAATAATTAGCCCAAAGTTCAAAACTTCAGATATACTAGTACATGAGTTGCCACAGGGAAACGTGTTCTGCACAAGTACAGTGCTCCCTCTCTTCAACAACACACACTGGGAGACACATATTGTGTGTGTGTTGTTCGGAGGGAGTCGTTAAAGAGAGGGAAAATTAAGACATAGCTTACATTTTCAAACAGCTCTAATCCAGATCAGACGCCGCGTAACGCGGCGTGTGATCTGAATTCAAGCTGTCTGTACATGTAACACGTCATTATAATAATATATTCTATTAAAATGTCCACTTATATGCAACTTTGAGAAAAAACAGCAGACGACAAATTTAAGCAGACGGAATTGCAGCCATGTCTTGTTTGGGGAACAGGGTAAGGGTCAATGTAAGGAGGGAGTCGTTGTTGGTAGGGCCGTTGTAGGGAGGGGTCATTGTATAACGTAACAATCTGACTTTTCCGACAGGAAACGAAAATAATGCAGTTGATACAAACATGCATCAGAAGTTACCGAGGAGAAGATATTACAGTGGAGAATCTGTTATTCTTTCCCGTTTAAACGCAAACGTACGCAAACGCAAAGCACTAAAACATAGAAAAAAACAACTTTTGGACAATTCTGATAATTCTTGTTTATCTTGGTGGCAAACAGTTTGGAGACTGATCAGACGCCGGGTTACCCGGCGTCTGATCTGGCTCCAAACTGTTTGCACTGCAAATAATAGTTTTAGCGTAAACGCGTTTATTGGGAAAGAATAACACATTCTCCACTGTATTATTTCCCATCTAAACGAGTGCCTTGGACAGTTTGGAGCATGATCAGACCCGCAATGCCCGGTGTTTGATCTGGCTAAACACTGTTTGCAAAGGAAATAATTTTTTCAAAGTAAAAGCGTTTATTGGGAAAGAATTACGTGTTCTCCATGTAATATCTCAAGTCCAGATCGAATCCAGGATAATAAATTGTATTCTAAACATACGGTAGAACATTGTTTTCTCATATATATAAGTACCATGCCTTTCAATAGCGAACAACGATCGCGAATATCCTTGTCTCTTACAAGTGTGAGATTACTTTGATGACGTCACTCTAACGTCACTATTTATAAAGGCGTTATTACGTCAATGGGGTTCTAAAAAGGGCCTATTGCTTTAAAAATACATTAAAGTGTTGGTTATGTGAGAAAAAGACTCTGTCACTCGTCGATGATGTGACAAGTTGATCTGAACCTCGTCTAGGGTATAAACGTTATTAAGCTCGCCAAGGCTCGCTTGTTAACATTTCAATTCTAGACTCGGTTGAGATTAACTTGTCTCATACATCAACTCATAGTGGGAGATCCTATATTTCTCTTCTTCAACCATTTATTTTTCTATAAACCACGAATAGCGCTGAACATAAACCTCCTGCAGATTTTGCAGGAATTATTTACTTTTGTCCTTTCCAAGAAGCTGATTTTCTGTCAGTTAGTAAGATTCGACTGGCACACTAGTATAATTTATTGCTTTCCGTCTAAACCAAGACATTTATTATGTGTTTTGCTTTCACAGCTGTACCGGCAGGTCGCCTAACCCTTTTACAGTGGAGAAAACGATATTTATTCCCGTTAAAACGCAAACGAAGTGGAAAAGCATTTCAATAAAATGGAGAAAATTACAACTTTTTGACAATTCTGACTACTAGTTTTGATCCGAATGGCAATTAGTTTGGAGCCTGGTCAGACGCCGGGTTACCCGGCGTCTGATCTGGCTCCAAACTGTTTGCAATGGAAATAATACATGTAGTTTAAGCGTAAACGCGTTTATTGGGAAAAAATAACGTTTTCTCCACTGTAATACCTGACTCCGATTACAAAAGTTATTTTCAAACGGTTTGGATCCTGTTCTGGGTCCAAACTATTTGACACTTTTTTCATTCTTTCTTAAGTCAAAATCCCTGACATTTACATTTGAGAAATAGCAGCAGCCGACATTTTTTTCAAATCTGGTGACGTCATGGAAGTGAACGGGTTAAACCTACAAAGATGTTCCGTGAACGGCGTTAAATAATTGGGGACAAAACGTCTTGCTCTAGTATATAGTTCTACATAAGTCAAACGTGTTTGAAGAGTTTATTCAGTAGAAGACTCGCAGGTTTTATTAACACAAATGGATGTGTGTTGTACGCTGGAAATGATGTAGAAAGCTCCTATAAGAGCTTCAAAATTACTGTCAACCCTCGATAAGTAGAACTAGCTTTAGTCGATTTACCTTTTAAAATATTACTTAGCCAGTCAACATTAAAACCTTAACCAGTTTAAAGCATAGACTGTTTTTAGTATTATATGTAAAGATAGGCGACGCCTTGAAACGTGCAGTATTGGAGACGACGAATTAAAACATGTTGAAGGTAAAGAAGAATGCACTACCCTGCTTTACTTTTAGCCTACTTTAAGCTACAATCTGGTAGAAATTAGAAACTATTTCTTATGACACATATTCAAGACTGGGCCTATTTCGTTCAGTGCAGTGCAGAGATAAATTGGTACAGTGGAGAATCTGTTATTCTTTCCCGATAAACGCGTTTACGCTAAAACTAGTTTTCCTTTTACAAACAGTTTGGAGCCAGATCAGACGCCGGGTAACCCGGCGTCTGATCAGGATCCAAACTGTTTGTCACCAAGATAAACATGAATTATCAGAATTGTCCAAAAGTTGCACTTTTCTAAGTTTTAGTGTTTTGCGTTTGTGTACGTTTGCGTTTAAACGGAAAAGAATAACAGATTATCCACTGTAATCACACTGCAACTGTAGGACGGGTGATTTTGACTTACTAATTTCATTTATGCTAGGCTATTAAAGTGAGCTTTCCTTATTTGCGTGCTGGAAGATTACATTATACGTAGATATGCAGCGGTGATCTAAGGGCACTGCAATGTATTATTTCCATTCAGCATATTATTAAATTTTCATATGCAATAGCAAACAATTTAGACACTGATGAGACGCCGCGTAACGCGCCCTCTCATCAGTATCTTCACTGTTTGCTATAGTCCTCTTTTACCCAATTCTGCCAACGATCCGAAATATGGGACATAGGTGTATAAATAATGCTGTATCTGATCAGATTCGACACTGTTTGCTTATAGGAACTTCAATATCAAACAAATAGAAAATGATATTTAGACCAGGCACCCCTTGTATAAAAATGTTCTTATCCTATATACAGTGGAGAATCTGTTATTCTTTCCCGTTTAAACGCAAACGTACGCAAACGCAAAACACTAAAACATAGAAAAGTGCAACTTTTGGACAATTCTGATAATTCATGTTTATCTTGGTGACAAACAGTTTGGAGCCTGATCAGACGCCGGGTTACCCGGCGTCTGATCTGGCTCCAAACTGTTTGTAAAAGAAAAACTAGTTTTAGCGTAAACGCGTTTATCGGGAAAGAATAACAGATTCTCCACTGTATAAGAGCACAGAAGAATTCACTGAGCGCAAATGTGATATGCCTCACTGAGTAAACAATAAATGATAGATTCACAACTATTCGTCGTTTCAGTCAGACAGTTTAACCTTCTTTGATGAATTATGCATTATATTTAACTACCCACTTCTATTTTTACCATTTATTTCCCTATAGTTCACACTTGTCCCTGAAATAACTATAGTTTTGTTCTGAAATTGGAAATTCCTATACAGCCTGAGGCGCAATTATATAACTTTGTCCTCACAGAGAGTTTGACTTGCTGTAAGTTAGAAAGTGATCAAACTGAATGGAAGAAAGATAAACACTTTCAAACCGAGTTTAACGTTGTTGAAATAAGTATCAATCGTTTGATCCCATTCAAATGCATAGTTTCTGGGCGTGTGATCGGGATACAAAAAGTATGTGAAGGAGTCAAATAGCTTCAGTAAAATATATTCCATGTTTGAATTGCCATTACATAAAAAATATTCATTTGTCAGAATTAAAAAAAAGGTATTGCTATAGAGAAACGTGTTACAAACTATTGTATACTGTTTTATCCGATCCCTCATGTATTCAAGACAGAAAAAACATTCAAAGTTCTACAGACAAACATCAGTAATTTCTACATCAAGTTCAGAGAGATTTCTTGATAACAAATGGGTGTCAAACACACGGTGAAACATTGTCGTTTTCTTTTTCGACCATTTATTTCCCTATATACAGTGGAGAATATGTTATTCTTTCCCGTTTAAACGAAACGAAACACAAACGCAAAACACTAAAACGTAGAAAAGTGCAATTTTTTGAGAATTCATGTATATCTTGATGGCAAACAGTTTGGAGCCTGCGTCTGATCTGGCTCCAAACTGTTTGCACTGGAAATAAAAGATTTAGCGTAAACGAGTATATTGGGAAAGAATAACGTTTTCTCCACTGTAACACACTAGTCGCTGAAACAATGTGTTTCATTCTGTAATTGGAATTCCTTCAGACTAATGAACAGTTATTTAACTTTGTCCTCGCGGAGAATGGCAGCTAGAAGGTGATCGGATGGTAAACTAGTAAAATTTATTGTTTGCAAAACCAATAGAAGGAATGAAAAGCTCTCAACCTTTGATCGGTTAGTTTTGTAGACTATAAATCAAGTAATTTACCGTACATACAGTGGATAATCTGTTATTTAAACGAAACGAAACGCAAACGCAAAACACTAAAACGTAGACAATTCCATTTTTGGACAATTCTGATAATTATTTTTTATCTTGGTGGCAAACAGTTTAGAGCCTGACCAGACGCCGGGTTACCCGGCGTCTGATCTGGCTCCAAACTGTTTGTAATAAAAATATTAGTTTTAGCGTAAACGCGTTTATTGGGAAAGAATAACGTTTTCTCCACTGTATCAAACCTATATAGTCTAAATTATCTACAGGCAACAATCATGACTTTAAAACAACATTGATTGAGTATTTGCTCATTGAAATATAAATATCGTGCTCCCTCTCTACGATAACACTCAACTGGAAACAAAGAGTGGGTATGTTGTTCGGAGAGAGTTGTTTTAGGGAGGGAAAATTAAGACTTTGCTTACATTTTCAAATAATTTGAATCCAGATCAGACGCCGCGTAACGCGGCGTCTGATCTGGATTCAAGCTATTTGTCACTTATCATTATATATATTCTGCCACATGTCCATTAATATGCAATTTTGAGTAAAACATCAGACCACAAGATGAAGCAGACGACATTGCAGTAAGGAAAGGGTTAAACATAAATCGATCGTTTGGGGAACAGCGGCTAGCATTGTTGAACGGAGGGAATCGTTGTTGGGATGACAGTTGAAAGGTCAACACTACGTTATTCATTGCCAATAAACGCGTGTGTGCTACACTCTTTATGCCCTCTGCAAACAGTTTGCAGCCAGATCAGACGCCGGGTAATCATGTTTGCATGTTTTGCAATATTTGCTGTAAAAACAACCCCACAGTGGTGAAATCGTTATTCAGTCTCAATGCAATACACGTTAACGTATTTGTCAGAAAACATTGATCTCCAATGTAAACAGTTTGCAAAAAGACCTGAAACCAAGTAATTCGGCGTCTATCTGGCTTCAAAACTGTTTGCCATCAAAATTATTCACATTTTCCAGACTATTACCATTTTCTACATTTAATTGAAGTGCGTTTGAGTTAAGTTTTGATTAACCCCTTCACTGCCATGACGCCATCAATTAAAAAAAACTGTCGTCTGCTTTTATATATCAAATTTAAATCTTAGGCATTTTAACTTCAGAACCCAGAGACCTTCCTACTTTGCGGCAGTTCTGGGGCCCGTAGGATAAAACTTCGTACGACAAATGTTGTCGTAAGTCAAAACTTTAAAATACATTTAATTTCTCTCTCTTATCTTGTCTTGTGAGTCTTTTCAAGACGATTCAAAAAAGGTGTAACAAGACAGGATTAGATGGAGAAATAAATAATTATTGAGACTTTTATAGTCAGAGTTACGAAAACATTTGTTTTATGAAACGGGCCCCTGATGCTTAATTGTCATAGGGTATTGATCTTACGCGGCGTTTGATCAGGATACAGTGGAGAATCTGTTATTCTTTCCCAATAAACGCGTTTACGCAAATACTATTATTTGCAGTGAAAACAGTTTGGAGCCAGATCAGACGCCGGGTAACCCGGCGTCTGATCAGGCTCCAAACTGTTTGCCACCAAGATAAACATGATATATCAGAATTGTCCAAAAGTTGTTCTTTTCTACGTTTTAGTGCTTTCCGTTTGCGTACGTTTTCGTTTAAACGGGAAAGAATAACAGATTCTCCACTGTACTAACTGTTTGCAAATAACTATTGTGCTCGGGGTAAGGCGGTGAAGGGGCTAAACGAGTAAGAAAAGCGTCTTTATAGCTGTAAGACTGCAATATTTACAGTGGTACAGTGGAGAATCTGTTATTCTTTCCCAATAAACGCGTTTACGCTAAAACTATTATTTGCAGTGCAAACAGCTTGGAGCCAGATCAGACGCCGGGTAACCCGGCGTCTGATCAGGCTCCAAACTGTTTGCCACCAATATAAACATGAATTATCAGAATTGTCAAAAAGTTGCACTTTTCAACGTTTTAGTGCTTTGCGTTTGCGTACGTTTGCGTTTAAACGGGAAAGAATAACAGATTCTCCACTGTATGAAACGGGCCCCTGATGCTTAATTGTCATAGGGTGTTGATCTTACGCGGCGTTTGATCAGGATACTAACTGTTTTCAAATAACTATTGTGCTCGGGGTAAGGCGATGAAGGGGCTAAACGAGTAAGAACAGCGTCTTTTAAGCTGTAAGACTGCAATATTTACAGTGGTACAGTGGAGAATCTGTTATTCTTTCCCGTTTAAACGCAAACGTACGCAAACGCAAAGCACTAAAACGTAGAAAAGAACAACTTTCGGACAATTCTGATAAATCTTGTGTATCTTGGTGACAAACAGTTTGGAGCCTGATCAGGCGCCGGATTACCCGGCGTCTGATCTGGCTCCAAACTGTTTGCACTGCAAATAATAGTTTTAGCGTAAACGCGTTTATTGGGAAAGAATAACAGATTCTCCACTGTAATGAGATGCAAACGGAGCGTCTGTTCAATATCACATTGGTTGGTAAAATGAGGTTTTATTTATTACTAGGGAATAAAGTGTAATAAAATGTCCAAAAGTCTCCATTCCTTTGTACAACAAAGAAATAAGCAACGACGAGCGAATACTTATACATGTAGCACATGGAAAATATGTCATTCAATTCACTCACCCATGAAACTTTAAATGAAAGATAACAGTTTACAAATAAAGCCTGGTCCATTGCTGACTACTTAGGGATGTTTTTACAATATATTTCAAAATGACAAACTGTACAGACCCTTATCATTGGCTTCAGTGCGTTCATTTAGGGGTCCTCTGGTCCTGGTTTAAACTGTTTGTATAGAATATGTGCACTGCTTAAAGGAATACTGTTTTATATGACGAGTATACTCCATGCTAGGGTTGAATGTTTTAATGAACCAATTAACTGTTTACCTGATAGCCTATTTCTTGTATTGAAGAAAGATGACCACTTAAAGCAGGTTGAAAGTAAAGCAGAATGCGCCTTAGGGCGCATTCTGCTTTACTTTCAACATGCTTTAAGCTTCCATGGGCTAGAATATATAAAATATTCGCTATAATATTTATTCATAACTGATTAAATTGGAACTACTTTCTTCCGCGGAGGAATAAATTATATGCGCTAAAAGGCGCTTCTATGGCGGAAAGGGTTAAAATGAAATGCTTTAAGCATGAATAAAGCAAAACAATTTTTCGTTGGATAAAGACATAATCAACAACAAAACATAAGGAATTTTCAGAAAATCAAGGTCGGTCACCGGATATGTCTCCCATTGAACATGTGGTGGATATTTTAGGACAGAGGGTCCGAAGCAGAGTACGGCACCAAGAACCCTCCAGCCCATGCGAAGGCTGAAATTAAAGACGACTCAGTTTTAGTAGTGATCTGTAAGGTTTCCGGAAAATGTGTCTAGGGTCTATTATACAGTGGAGAAGGCGGTATTCTTTCCTAATAAACGCGTTTACGCTTAAACTATAATTTCCATTGCAAACAGTTTGGAGCCAGATCAGACGCCGGATAACCCGGCGTCTGATCAGGCTCCAAACTGTTTGCCACTTAGATTAAAAACAATAATGAGAAATGTCAAAAAATGGTAATTTCCTATATTTTAGCGATTTGCGTTTGCGTTTCGTTTGCGTTTAAACGGGAAAGAATAACGTTTTCTCCACTGTATACTTGTATATATAAAAATGTAGAAAATTACAATATTTTGACAATAACGACTACTGATTATAATCTGAGAAGCAAACAGTTTGAGAAGCAACCATTTTGGAGCCAGATCAGACACCGGGTTACTGTTTTTAACAGAAAAAAAGTTTAAACATAACGCATTTTTTTGGTGAAAAATATTGTTTTCTCCACTGTCTGAGCATGGTCGAAACATGAAATGACATTCTGTGAGGATCCGGTGGCAAAATGCATTTCCTATTAGGTAGAAAGGGTAACAGTTACTTTCGCGTAGCGAGAATTCTCCTTACTTTAACATGAGCCCAATTTGATCAAAACAAATCTATTCACTGTGCTGAACTGCAGGAAAAATGTGCTAATAAATGACTCAACTCAGCAAGAAAGTCGGAATAACAATCACACTTGAGTTTGGCGACCGCAAAAACAAAGACAAAATAAATACCAGTCCTGGGGACAGATGCGTGTTTAATGTAGGACAAAATGAGCTTTCCTAAATGAGCTTTCTGCTTTACCTTTGTCCTGCATTAAATACGCACATGTCTGATGAAAGATATACACGCTTCTTTAAAGAGTGGCCGATTCACATTAGTTTGACTAATCATGATTTTGGCAAAATCAGTGAAGAAGACGTTATTCTTTCCCAAATAAACGCGTTTACGCTAAACCTATTATTTCCATTGCAAACAGATTTGAGCCAGATCAGACGCCGGGTAACCCGGCGTCTGATCAGGCTCTAAACTGTTTGCAACTGTGATCAAAATGAGTCGTCAAAAGTTTCAAAAAGTGTCATTTTACCCATTTTAATGCATTGCGTTTGCGTTCCGTTTGCGTTTACAACGGGAATGCATAACGTTGTCTCCACTGTATATCAACCCCAAAGCAATCAAATGGTGCCATATTACATTTCCTCACTTTCTTTCAGAACACAGGCACTGGTTATCGTATTGTCATTTATTTTTTGTGAGAGAGGTTTGGACCTCTTGTGAAGACAGATCCAGAGATTTTCATCAAGATAGTTCATGTAGTTACTCAGACAGTAATACGTGGACGTGTATGCAATCGGAACACCAACCCCTTTAACCCATTTTCTCCCTGTGGATTATTCCATGATTATATATTGGATTAGTCCATTTTTATCTAAAGGTACCTGGTCTAAACTTTCATTTTCGTTCTATTTTATATTGACATTTCTATCAGACAACAGTGTAGATATCTGATCGATGTCTACACTGGTTGCCTGTGTCACATATATGGGATCGTGGACACGTATGGTTTAAAAATTGCATTTTTCAAGTGCGATTTTACGAATCATACCTTTACTCCATAGCCTGTTTCTAGTTTTGTTGACATGTGACTACTTAAAGCAGGCTGGAAGTAAAGTAGAATGCGCCTTAAGGCGCATTCTGCTTTACTTTCAGTCTGCTTTAAGCTACCATGTACTAGAAAAAAATCCGAAGATTTAGGAAAATTCCGGAGAAATGGCAGCCCTGTTGACGTACTTGTGCAGTAAAGAAGACTCGCTTTTTTATTTAGCCTGAACCCCTTCACTTCCTTGTCCCGAAAACAAGTGTCATTTGCAAACAGTTTGGATCTTGGGCCCCGTTTCTGAAAACTTCGTACGACAAAATGGTCGTAAGTCAGATTATAAAATGTCTCAATAATAATTTATTTATCCATCTAATCCGATATGGTGACATCTCTTTGAATAGCCCGGGGCATAAGGTCCATATTTTGCCAAAATACTTCAAATTATGATGCAAGCAAGGGACTTTCCACAATTAGTGTTTAGACATATCTATTCCAAAAAAAACCGTTAGCCACTTCAATTTCCCTGGCAGATTCAAAATGGCGGCCATTTTCAAAATGGCTTCCATTTCCATTTTGTATAAGTTATGTCGTCATTGCAAGTCGAATGTAAATCATAAAAGTCACTTAAAACTAACACTAATGTGATGTCAAATATGAATAATCAATTGTTGATTGCGGAATATTGCTAATTATTCAAGATGGCCGACAAGAATTCAAAATGGCGGTCAAATTCACTATTTTTTCATTGTAATAAGAGCACATGTATTTCTGAAGGATAATCAAACTTCATTTCCACGGATTGTGTGTTTATTTTTCTGTTCTAATACAATGTAAAGATATCAAAGTCTTTACATTTGTTTTATGCATTATTTCCGATATAATTTTAACGTTCAAAATACCTAATAATACTGAAGAATTTTTGTAACATTGCTTTTTAATCTAGAATAGACTTGTCGGCTTTTGTGGAAATAACATTTCTATAGGAATTTTGGGGAAAAGTTAACATACCTCATTTTGCCATAATGTATGTGTACTTAATCCATTTCTATTGTCTTTCACTCTCTTGGACCACGAGGCGCCCCAAAATGGTAAAAGCCAAAATGGCCGCCATAACACTTATTTTTGTTATTATTTCTGATCTTTCGGGGATCAACTACACATAGAAATTACTTTTCGTAAACCACATTGCTGATTACAACCATACTTTATAGAAATATTATTTTGGGTAATTTCTTTCAAATAATCGATTTAATAAAAAAAACTCTGATTGCCATGGCAGCCAAGGTGAAATACTGGGGAAATCTTTGAAATGTGTTCTTGTAAAAACACAAGACACAGAGGTTAGATATTTGAAACATTGTATTACCTAGCAGATCTCAAGTTTATTCATATCATATTCCTGCATCTATATTGTAATGGAGTACAATACGCTGAAAGCCATATTGCAATTTATTGCAATATGGAGAAACTGTATTGCAATATATAGCAATAAACGAGGGGCCTTCAAACTTTGTGTTACTTTGGAATTTTCTTGAAATCTACATTTACGAATTTTGTCTATAATACATCATTTTAAATGTCTATTTTTTGCGGATATGACACTTTATCACTACAAACATTCCATAGAATTTGTAATTACTATTGTGATGCATTGAAGGCACACATATAGTTTTATACTTTAATGTGTCAATATTAATGTTAGTCTGATATTACGCGAAAGTTTCGTAACAGAGTTATTAAATTTAGTGTGGTTTGTCGATGAATTCTATATTCATATATACATTATATAGTTTTTAAATTAACATCTTAGTTATAGCGAAATGTAAAATATTTTAATTTGTTTTGAATTTTACATTAATAAAGCACGTTATATTACGGTATTATAACTAGTATACTTTTTAATGTATGTTTTAATCTTACAATAAAAGTAGGTGAAACACATCTCAATTGTATTCATACTATTCAACATTAAGTGTTGTTGGCCTAAAACATAAGTAAAATTCGAATAAGCTAGTGCGAAATTTAAAAGCGGTATGTCACTTTTGTACATAATGGACTGACTTCGGGTCCTGCCATAATTCTGCGTCTTAGAGCTGAATGTCCTCTGTGATGCAAATTGCACCCGTTACCTTTGATAATTGCATTCGTCTGTTTGTAGGTTTGGTCTATTGCTAAGGTTAAGAATTGTCTCATTAAGGATGTTGTGGTCTTAGTGTAACCAATAATTCCACCTCCCTATTCTTCTATTTATTTAGCAATTCTTGGCTCTTGATTGGATCAACCTGGTTGAATCAATGCTTAGGTATCATCGCTACAACGTTTCCATTTTAAACATTCATCAAACACTTCTGTTGATAGCTCGTGAATTTCATTCACATATAGTTTTCCTTTTTGAGTATGGTTTGTACGATCAAATTGCTTACTCAAGAGGACCGTAAACCCCCTATATCGCTCACCAGTGTCATGGATTTTTACACAAGAACCTCTGGACGGGGACAATTCTAATACTAGGGCTTTGATTTTAACTAACCTGATAGAGGTATTCTACTTCATTCTGGACAAAATATACTTATAGGATGTGTCACATTATGGTAAGGACTCTTCTTTTTTTCTTTTCTTAAAAAAAAAAGTTTTTTCATCAGTAATATGTTGACATGACAGCTACTATTAAAACAAACTTGAAAGAAATCTACACCGATGACTCTCTACAACAGTACACAGTGGGAGACAAATATGTTGTGTGTTAGACGGAATTGTTATGGGCAATAGTTGTAAGCATTGTTTCAAGGAGCGAATAGTTGTAAAGGGGGACTATGTAGGGATACATCAAAGCTGTATAGTCTTGACATGAATTACTTTTAGGTATTCAAATACAGGTATATGTAAAACCATAAAACTATAGATACTAAATTCTAAAACAAGGGCTATGATTTTAACAAAGTTGATAGAGGTCGTCAAGGCGATACTCTACACTAAAAAACGAGGCTATCAGGCTTTTGATAAGATTTTTTATAAAGTTTCCTATTTAAATATATCTAAAGCTAGTGACCCATGGGCGGGTGATTTATTATTTCCGGGCTATGATGCTTTTAACAACTGGGTTGAGGTCTACAACGTGATACTTCACGTCAAATCTAAATTTGGGTTTTGTGACGTTTTAATAATATATTTTCCTATCATACGATACGTCTAAGTAAGGTTATAAATCCCCGCGCAATTAATCCCCGCGCAGGGTCAATCTACTTAATATTATATTGTAATACAGTTTCTCCGTATTGCAATATATTGCAATATGGTTTTCAGTGTATTTTACACCACAGAAATTTAGATGAAGGAATATGATATAAACAAACTTGACTGACGTCTGCTAGGTATTACTATACTTCAAATATCTACGTTCTGGACATTGTGTGTGTTTTTATAAATTGTGCAGTTTTTTTTACTGTTGTCGCCATGGCAATCAGAGTTATTTAAGGAATCAATATGTTGAAAGAGATTGGTCCAAAGAATATTCATGTAAAGTTGCGTTGTAATCAGTCATGTAGTTTAGGAGAAGCAGATGTAATAAGTGTGTTTGATCCCCGAAAGATCTGATATACTTACGAAAATAAGTGTTTTGGAGGCCATTTTGTTGTTTTTGTTTACCATATTTTGGCTTTCAACTTCATGGGAGGAGGCACCAGAAAACAGAAATAGACTCAGCACATCTTAAATATGGCAAAACGGTGGTCTGTCACTTTCCTAAAAAAAGGCCATTTCCCAAAAGTCCGACAAGACTAATTTAGATAAAAAAGAAAATGAAATACCGGTAATGCGAAGGAATTTCGTTAGTATATTGTGTTATTAGGTAGTTTGGACATGGAAATCGTATTGAAAGTAATGCATAAAACAAATGTAAAGACTTTGATAGCTTTAAATACATGTAGTAGCATAAGAACAGAAAAGTTTACACACGGCCCGTGGACAATTGTTTAATAATCCTTCAAATTTACATGTAGTTAAAGTACAATTGAAAATAGTGAAAATGGCCGCCATTTTGAATTTTTGGCGACATTTTGAATAATTAGCAATATTTCGTAATCCACAATTTATGATTTACATTTTAAATCTCATAATTGTTTTTTTATGTGATTTTTTGAACTGCCATGCAAATAACCATTACGACATAACTTATACAACATGGAAATGGCGGCCATTTTTAAAATGGCCGCCATCTTGAATCTGCCAGGGAAATTTAAGTGGCTAACGGCTTTTTTCGGTAGACAATGGTCATGTTAGTAAACCTGCAAAGTGGTTTGCTTGCATCATGGTGTGAAGTATTTTTCGACTTATGCCCCGGGCTAGAAATCGTCTTGAAAAGAGATAGCACAAGACAGGATTAGATAGAAAAATCAGAAACTAAACGCGTTTGTTGAAAATAAAAACACAATGTTTTCTCGACTGTACAAATCTGAAGAGAACGTATGTGAGGAATACATAATTCCTCATAAGGCGCTGCTACAGCGTTACCTCTCTTCAACGACAATCAATGGGAGACAGAAATGGTGCGAATTGTTCGGAGGGAGTCGTTATAGGGAGGGATATTGACTTAGATTGCAAACAGCTTGAATCCAGATCAGACGCCGCGCTATGTGTCACTCGTCATAATGGTTTTACTGTAAAAACGGCCATTATGTAGCTTTGAGAAAAACAGCAGACGACAATTTTAAGCAGGTGATCATTGCAGCAGTAAAAACGTATGACATAACTGTTCTGTTTAGGGAACTGCGGCAAGGGTCGTTGTAAGGAGGGAGCGCTGTATATGGGAGAAGGTTAATGTGGTGAAGCCAGCCTCTTTAATACTTTGCTTGCCTACACAGAAAGTCATATCTACGATGTAGATTTAATACTTAATCCAATACATTTCTCATGTTAGACTTATCACATTATCTTGACCCTTTACCTCATAGCCTGTTTCTAGTTTTGAAGATATTGTGTGATCACTTAAAGAAGGTTGAAAGTAAAGCAGAATGCACATCAAGTCGCATTCTGCTTTACTTTCAGCCTTCTTTAAGCTTTCAGCTGCTAGAAAATAAAAATTATATTCACAACTGTATAAATTGGAACTGTTTTCTTCAGTGGATGGATCAAATAGAGGCTTGAAAATGCATATTTATAGGGTAATGGGTTAAACTTTTTAGCCTGGAAGTAAAACGTGAACATATCATGCTCAACGGGACACTGTATTTGTAAACGTTCATATGAAAATATATATGATAGAATGATATACGAGAATATCATACTTCTCGTTTGTATATGAACTTCTCTAAAATCCCGTTTGAGCATAGCCATGCTCCGAATTTTGAAACTAAATTCCTATACTGTCTAGAAACATCGTACTTTTCTATGTCCGATTGTACTGCTTTTTCTCTTATATTAATTTAACCATTATACTGCTTCACTACAAGTACAATGTTTATTTGCAAATAGTTTGGCCGTTACGCGGCGTCTGAACATGATCGAAACTGTTTGAAACTCTTTAAATATTACTTAAGTCAAGATACCTAATGATACATTTGAGAAATAAAAGCAGACGACAATTGTTTAGAATTGATGACGTGGCGACAGAGACGTGGTTAAACGTATTTACCTTCATTGCACTTTTTCATCGCAATAATGGCAATATTAGCCAAGATAACAGGTTCCAATTGAAACCGTTTGATATGCCAATTAATTTGGCGAAGGTCTTTGTGCAAAACAAAAGCAATCAGACCCGTACATAGATAACCAATCTCTTAACTGAATTATTTGATTACATGAACGAGACAAACAGCTAGAACTAGAGAGTAGAATATTTCAGATTTATAACTAAGCCTGGGCGGTTTTGATTAATTACGTGCATTGCGGATATATCCTTTTAAAGTTATTCTACCAATTGAGTATTAAAATGTTTCCTGCTAGTGTCTAAATTGTATTCAAATTGTCAATATATGTACATGTATAATGAAAGTTTGATTTGAAATAGAAAAACAAAATTGTCTTAAACATACACAGTAACCTATACATTTGTATTTCAAAACGATATTCAGCATGTTTTACTTACGTTTAAAGATATTATCCCGAGAACGTGTTTGTGTTGACCTTTGTGAACAGTTTGGATCTTGATCAGACGCTGAATAAATGTATGTTACTGATATCATGTTTTAGCAACAAGATCGAATTCAGAATTAAAGAATTTGAGAAAAAAAGTGTATTCGGTGCTAAAATTGTTAATATACAAGTGTATAGTATAATATTAAATGGTTTACAGTTGTATTAGCCTAATGCGATATGTTTTAATGTCCGATAGCTATCACATGTATTTATATGAATAAATCTATAAATCAAATGAGAACCAATGTATTCTAGACGAAATGAGGTCCTCAAAGGTATTTACTTTCAAACAAAGAAACATCTTTTAAAAACAATGTTCTCTGAGAAACACAATGCATGTTTTATACTTACTCTACAAATACATATACTGGATATAAATGTAAATATAGATATACAGTGGAGAATGTGTTATTCTTTCCCAATAAACGCGTTTACGCTAAAACTATTATTTCCAGTGCAAACAGTTTGGAGCCAGATCAGACGCCGGGTAACCCGGCGTCTGATCAGGCTCCAAACTGTTTGCCACTAAGATAAATATGAAATATCAGAATTGTCCAAAAGTTGTTCTTTTCTACCTTTTAGTGCTTTGCGTTTGCGTACGTTTGCGTTTAAACGGGAAAGAATAACAGATTCTCCACTGTACATCCCTGTCATGGCCACGACCCTCACTTTTAGCGTGAAACATGGCAAAGTAAAACAGAAAGATCAAACAGGAGCTGTTTTGCTTTTCTTTCATCTTGCTTTAAACAACCATTTGCCTTCAAAACGAAAACAAAACTTACTTTTTCAAATAGCTTTAATTGCCCGTCTTAGCTGTACTATAACAGAAGTCATGGAGAAAGTCCTTTCTCCATGCAGAAGTAGAGGATTTGTGACGGCGAGCTGATGGGCTAAATAAATGACCCACTTTAGACTTTACGCCATATCGGGGAAATGTCGGCAGCAGGAACTAAATCCCATCCAATGATGTCTTATTTCATTTCCTCACTCTATCACAGCTGATGATTGTTTTTCCATTTACATTTGTGTGAGAGAATCTCAGCCTCTTGTGAAGACAGATCTTGAGATATTGTGTCAAGTGTTACTCGGGTTTGTTTTGCGAGATACAGTAGAAAATACATTATTCTATCCCGTTTGAACGACATCAAATACAACAAAATACACTAAAATGAAGACGATGCCATTTGGTTTAGAAAATTCTAATGATTTATTTTACTTTGTTAGGCAAACAAGTTGGAGCTTCATAGGACTCAAAATTAATTGCAAGTGATATAATGATTTTAGCACAAACACTTTAACAGGGTAAAGAATAATATATTCTTAACAGCACTGCTTGAAATTAAAGGAGAAGGAGAATTAACAAGGAATCCGTAATGCTAGTATATATCCGATAAGGATGTACCATTTTATGCCTATGTTCAATTGCTACTCAAAACAGTTCGAAAGGTTGATTAACAACTTCATCACTCAAATGCTTGACGATTCTCTTTAACCCTTTACCTGATAGCCTATTCCTAGTATTGAAGATATGTGACTACTTAAAGCAGGTTGAAAGTAAAGGGCGCATTCTGCTTTACCTTCAGCCTGCTTTAAGCTATTACATGCGAGAATAAGGAAAGTATTAAATATGACATATATTCATTACGGTATAATTTGGAACTATTTTCTTCAGCGGATGAATAAAATACATGTCCTAAAAGTCGCTCCCATAAGGGAAAGGGTTAAAAATAAACAACGATACAGTGTTTACAGTAGAGAAGACGTTATTATTTCCCCATTTAACACCTTCAGCGCCAAAATAAGCGGATGCTACGACAATTTTTCTTGTCTGCAAGATCGTTTCAAAGTTAGATTTCAAGTAGTATGACTTAAAAATATCAATACGATCATTAAACAGTTTGGATTTTGATCAGACAACACGTTACGTAAACGCAACGTAACAAGAGTGGGGGACTGACACTTTTTGAAATTATTGTCGACTCATTTTAATCTGAGTGGCAACCAGTTTTGAGTCTGTCCAGACGCTGGGTTTCCCTGTCCCGAACATTTGTCAAACTTGTTCTCCAATGATTTAAAGACATCCAGCCAGTCCTTTCATTGATTCACCCCCCCATTGTTTAGTTGGTGTCAAAATACAGGTATATACCGGTATACAGCATGAGAAAAGTATTCAGGCAATGGCTCAGCTTTGAATAGAGGCCCTTACATAATAGATATCAATAGGTTTTTCTATGGGTTTTACTAACCAAGCTATCAAATATTAGGTGCGGGCCTCACTTGAGACGCCTGAATGATTCTTTGCCTAGACGCTACCACTGTTAGTGCATGCTTTGACTCAAACTATATACGGGGGTAGGTGTTACCACCCAAGCTTGGTCATGTGATATCTTAGAGATATAGAAAGCTTATTATAAAATGCTCAATGCAGAAGAACAGCAAGACAGAACGCTTCAAAGGAACATTCTGCCATAGTCTTACCCAGCATTGGGTTACAGTGGAGAAAACGTTATTCTTTCCCAATAAACGCGTTAACGCTAAAACTATTATTTCTATTACAAATAGTTTGGAGCCAGATCAGACGCCGGGTAACCCGGCGTCTGATCAGGCTCTAAACTGTTTGACACCAAGATAAAAAATAATTATCAGAATTGTCCAAAAATGTACTTGTCTACGTTTTAGTGTTTTGCGTTTGCGTTTCGTTTCGTTTAAACGGGAAAGAATAACAGATTATCCACTGTATCCTTTGTGTTAAACAAGTGCACGTGCAACTTTTGTTGAATTTCTAATTAAACATCCCTAAAATGGAATCCTCTCTAAACCGAACATTTTGTTATTCTGTGAAGGTTTGTGTTTTATAGGTAATATGATACAGTATATAAACAAACCTGAGCTGTCCCAAATTCTAGGAGGCTGTCATGTAAGCGACCCGCCTATTTTGGTAATTTACAAACACGTACATTGTACAGTTGTCCTATGAAAACAGTAAATACCCATATCAAAGGGCATATACAGCCTATCGGTTCCTCCAAATATGTCCTAGTTACTCGTGGACAGATCTTTCGAGCGTACAGGGACACAGATATTAGTTTTTTCGTTTAAACGAGACTGAACGCAAAAGTCTTGCGATGAAATGTAGAAATCGACTGGTCTTTGATAATGTTCATACATGTACTTTATTTTGAATTGAGTGGCAACTAGTTTTGAAAATGTAAATAATTGTTTCAGCGTCAATGCGTTAACCCCTTCACTGCCTTACCCCGAATACAATAGTTATTTGGAAACAGTTTGGATCCTGATCCGGCGGTTTTGGGTTATGCGGCGTTTGATCAGGGTCCAAACTGTTCGACACTAATTTCCATATTTCTTAAGTCGTAATAACTAAAATTTAAGTTTTGAAATAAAAGCAGACGACAACTGTTACAAATTGATGACGTCATTTCCGTGAAGAGGTTAATAGGGAAAATAAGAACGTTTTCTCCTCTGTACATTTTTTCTCAAGAAGAAATAGATCCCTGGAAAATAAATGCCTTCTAATAACATCGTTCACCCTTAACCCTTTCCCTCATAGAAGCGCCTTTTAGCACATTTAATTTATTCATCCACTGAAGAAAATAGTTCCAATTTATACAGTCATGAATAGGTATTATAAGAAATATGTTCTATATTCTAGCAGAAACTAGCTTAAAGTAGGCTGAAAGTAAAGCAGAATGTGCCTTAAGGCACATTCTGCTTTACTTTCAACCTGCTTTAAGTAGTCACATATTTTCAAAACTAGAAACAGGTTATGGGGTAAAACGCGCACTTGTCGCCTGCCTTAAAAATCCCGTACACGAAATTACCAAAATCTATTACATACTAATACGTAGTATATTTGTATGTTGAAAATCTCAATATGTATACCAAACAGTTTGGATCCGGATCAGACTAACAAATAGTCGGTGATCGATTTGGATCCAAGCTGTTTGCAAATGTAAGAAAATTCGCTCATAGCTTGATAAAGGTGAAATAATGTTTTCACTTCCGTTACTACAGTGGAGAATCTGTTATTCTTTCCCGTTTAAACGCAAACGTACGCAAACGCAAAACACTAAAAGGTAGAAAAGAACAACTTTTGGACCATTCTGATAATTCTTGTTTATCTTGGTTGCAAACAGTTTGAAGCCTGATCAGACGCCGGGTTACCCGGCGTCTGATCTGGCTCCAAACTGTTTGCACTGCAAATAATAGTTTTAGCGTAAACGCGTTTATTGGGAAAGAATAACAGATTCTCCACTGTATCTATCTGTCGCAGTTTACTATACTCATCACTAAAATAATTATTTCCCGTTCAGTAATTGGAATGCTAGAATACTGCGAGGACAATTATTTACGTTTCCATCACAGGACACTTTGCTATCTGTCAACTAGGATCCGAGCCCCATGGCTATTTACAGAATTAATTTCTTGCCAACCACTAGGAACAAGAGTCATGGGTTTCTTCTTGCCCGTTACTCATTGCTTGAGACAATTCTGTTATCAGGACATGATCGTGTTAAGCTCAATATGACCGTCATCCGCTACAGTAGAGAAAATATTATTCTTCCCAATTTAATCGCAAACAAAACGCAAACTCAGTGCAATTACGTTGTATACGGAGAAACGACTACTCTATTCATTTGAATGCGAGTAGCAAACAGTTTGTAACCAGATCAGACACCGGGTTACCAAACTGTTATCAAACTGTTTCAAAATAATGATTAGTTCTAGCATAAACGCGCCAATTGGGAAAGAATACCGCCTTCTCTACCGTAACAGATTCGCTCACGACTAATTGCCGAAGAACTTTGCTGCAGAACCAATTCCAAAAAATGCTTGACAACAGTACCGTTTCCTTTTCTAGTTCAAAACGCATACAAATTTTCCCCTTTTACAGCCCAACGCGACAAGTTTTGCCTTTGCAAAAAGTCTAAATTCAGATCATACGCCAATAACATGGGCGAGTGATCAGGATCTAAACTGAAACTCGCATCGCGGCTTTTTGTCCGTAAAATTGCTAAATACTAATGTTTACCGTAACTCCGATGACTTCTTTTAAGCAGAAGATATGGCAATGAAATGGGTTTATTTTCGGAAAGAAATACAAACGACAATAAAGACTTAAATTACAGTAGTTGCCGCAGGAAAGTGGAATTTTATACACTTGAAGTTCGCTTAGGTCGAACTTACCCGTATACATTAAAAGTTAAAACATTTACTTCAATTACAAACCTCTGGCTGAAAGTAGCATACTTAATAAAAGTGTTCTTTACCGGAAATGTAAGAAATGCTTTAAACCATTGGTGATAAAACTCATAGACCAGGAACAAATTAAATTTATACAAGCTTTATCTTAGAGAGAATACACTTATTTTCTTATATGCATGCGCGCATGTACTTATATATATTTCTTCCTTGTATCTGTATTAAAATGTATGTTGTAAAAAGTCATTGCGTAAGTAATAAGTCTTGTGTAACTAAAGAGTATTTATTATATACCTATCGATTATTTATAGAGATTTCTCAGTTAGATAAATTTGATATCATCACTTTTTGTGACGTCACGTCATAATTAGTTTTGTGACGTCGCGGTTATCAATTTTGTGACTTTTTTTCTGTAAAAACGTCATTAAAATATATATAATAAATAGAATAATCAATTCCTTTGAATAGATATGAAAAATATATCACTCGAATGGGTTGTTATCTGGTTAAAAAACTCAGTTCAGTTCAGTATCTTTATTTCCTCCATTAAAGGAGATTTCATTTCGTTTTTAACCAGATAACAACCCATTCTCGTGATATATTTTTCATATCAATCCAAAGAAATTGATTATCCTCTATTTACAATGTATGCGTTAGTGGTGGTGACATGATAATTTAGAAATATAGCTTATATTGTGAATGTTTGAAATACAGTCAAACTTCGATATTTCGAATTCGCTTAACTCGAACTATCCTATATTTAGAAACATGAATTTGCCTTATTTGAAGCTTGGTTCAGGTGAACATACTCGTGTTTCGAAGTTGAAACGCGGCTTAGCCGCGTTTTAACTTCGAAACACGGGTATGTTCGACTTAACCGAAGACAAGATATCAAAGTTTGACTGTACTTCAATTATCTGGCGCAATGTTAAAAGTAGTCGTTTAAATTTTCTGCGGTCTTTCAAATAAATAGAAGGAGAAGAACTAAATGAGCTTTAGCTTTCGTTATGATCCTATAATAGATATGGTGTATATTGTATGTATACTGTACCTTTTTTTTAAATAAATATGTTTAAACTAAATGATTAGAAATATTGAACGAAGATATTGATAAAAGTAGTTGATCGTCAATGTACAATATACAATTACATGTTATACTTTCTTCGCATGTTTATAAACAGTATTCTGAACAATTCGTTAGCTTAAAGCAGATAGAAAGTACAACAGAATGCCTAAAGGTACTTTCTAATTTACTTTCAACCTATTTTAAGCAACCATTTGTCTTCACTATTTGGAACAAGCTATGTAGACTTGGTTTAATCGAGTACTTCAATATTTCAAAGTAAAAACGAAATTAAGCCACGTTTTACATGTGGAATTGGGATAGGGCCGACCAAAGTGAGTAAGACTGCATTCGTTACACCGGAAGCAATAACATTCAGTAACTGATCATTAGATGACATTTGTGAACCGTTGATATCCTTGTTGACTAACATACCGTGATTTTATGACATGAATTTGTATCGATTCTACTGTTTAAATGCACCTATTACAGCTATATATAGCTTACACTGCTACGGCAACAACCAAACTGAAACAATGACGATATAGCCAGCCAAACATCGAAAGGAAAATTATCATTACCTGGTTACATGTACATAGAAACGACACACACTTTTTGTCTCGTATGTAACATAACATTGAGCCTTGCCATGAGAAAACCTATCTTATTGCACTGCAAACAGTGTAGATCAAGACCAGCCGCCGCGTCAAAGACGCGGTGGCTGGTCTTGATCTACACTGTTTGACACCACGTGTATCAAAAGCATTTTATGTAGTTGTATTATATCAGTACATGTATATGGCAATGCAGACCAAACTCAGATACAGTGTATGGGGTGACAACGGTGCTTGGTCTGTACAATGTTGCGATGCAATAAGGCAGGTTTTGTCATAACACGGCTATATTATACATTGTATTACGTATACTGTTGAAGATCTTCTTCTTTCCCGTTTAAACAAAACTAAACGGAAACACAATAAAATGACAGTCGGTTGATAATGTTAATTTAACTCAAACTAAGTGACAATATTTAAGTCTGATTTGGCATTGGTTGCAAGATATACAAAGCGTGTATTTGGGAAACAACAATATACTCCACTTCTTTTCAGTAACTGACAATTTTATTTTAGCTACATGTATACAGTCATTAAACACAAAAGTTCAAGGGTAAAGTTCTTTGGGATATGGCTTCTAATACTCATAGTTTTGTTAAGGGCGACCTTCTCCACTATAGTTATTATGTATTTAGTACTTTCACGGCAATTGTTACACAATCGGAATAAGTGACTGCAACACATGAACTGCACTTTATATTAAAAACATATTAAATACATTTTTGTCGTTTCCATGAAACCAGGAACATCATTGATTTCCTTCTCGTTCCTTCAATATAATACATGTAAAACTGTTTTCAGTATGTTTGTTGCCTTAGCAATTCGAAGTATAAATAGCTCTATTATAGGTGCAGTTAAAGTTGCTAACGTTCTGCATATTGCGGGAAAATTAATGAAAAAGTTGCCGCACTGTTTGGATCCGGATGAGACGCCGAGTAACTCGGCGTCTCATCTGAATCCAAACTGTTTGAAAATCTGTTGACAATTTTTATTAAAGAAATTACATTTGATTAGATATAAGTAATGATGCAGACAACACAATATGTAGACGACTATTACGCGGCATGATAAAGGTTTAAGAGACTTTCATGTGTTAGATTGCGAAGTACAAACATTCAAATCGATACAGAATCATGTAGTAAAATCGTGGTGTGAAAGTTAACAAGGAAATCATCGGAAGTTGATTGACAACAAACGATCAATTAATGAGTGTTAAACATGTAGTAAAGGTCTGAAGCAAGATATACTTGTGTGGCTGTTCTATTTAAAATCAGAACTTCTCACATAACTACCCTTGTTTTCTATAGCGAACAACGATCACGAATATCCTTGTCTCCATCACTTTGATAACGTCACTATTTTTAAAGGCGTTTTGACGTCACCGGGGTTCCAAAAATGTATTTTGCTTTAAAAAATAGTTTAAAATCGTTGGTTATGTGAGAAAAAGAATCTGTCATTCGTCGATGTTTAAGACAAGATGATCTCAAACTCGTCTAGAATAGTAAAGTTATTAAGCTAGCCAAGGCTCGCTTAATAACATTTCAAATCTAGACTCGTTTGAGATCAGCTTGTCTTAAAAATCGACTCATGACAGATCCTATATTTATCTATTGTGAAATATTTGTCCGTTTCAACCATTACGGTTTTTCTGCTTTTCATGTGTTCTGCATATATCGCTTAACTAGATTGGCATTGGATCTCAGATTAAAATAAATTGATAATATTACATAAAACTCGAACAATTGCTTTTATTTTCAGATGATAACGATTATACGTAGCTATATTGGTATCAATTATGACGGAAATAGGCAAAAATAATAGGTACTTAAATTGCCTTTAATTTTCACCGTTTATGAGTAATGGTTAATATCTTATATGATTCATTAAATCATCCGCTAGATGGATTATCGTAATTATAAATAACATTGTTTAAACATTCTAATGAGCCTGTCCAATATTTGTAAAGTTAGAAATAGATTTGCTTTGGTTTAAAAGAATTAAATCGTTAGAATCCGGAAGTAATTCTGACCGGTCCCATGATAAGAAAACTGCACAAAGACATGAAAGAGCTAAGTTGCAGTCAGTTAAGCGAACGCTTTAGTAGATTGCATATGTATCGTACTGCGCATGCGCAGGATATTTAAATATCGCGCCTGTCTTTCACTCCTCTTCTAACCAGGTATATTAACTCTCTGTGAAAACAATCAGTGTAACTCCTGATCAGACGGTCTCTCTACTATTTCGTTAAAGGGTCTGTCCGACACACGCCTGTTTCATTTGCTTTAGAAATAGTATGGAATACTATACAATTAAACGCTCTTTTACGTCTTTAGTTTATTCCTTTTCTGAAAGAAATAGTTCCACTTCATACTCTCATAGATATTTAAATTGCAAACACTTTTGGGTCAGAGCAGACGCAAAATAACCGGTGGCTGATCAGACTCTAAACTTTTCGCCACCCGAGTAAAAACAAAAAAAGACCGGATCTTTCACAATATTGTCATTTTCTTCATTTCAATACATTGCGTTGACTTCAGTTAATGCATCTCCACCCTATGAGTATTGTCTACATAGGTTAGTGACATGGGGCCCGTTTTACTAAACAACTTACGCAAAATTTTTGCGTAAGTCAAAATCGTTTAACTCCTATTTTTCGATCATAAACGTTTGCAAACAGCAAATAGCCACATTTGCGTAAGTCAAATTTTTAAATGTTAATTTATATTTTTTATTATCACTTGCAACAAACAGCAAATAACCAGATCAGAGGACGCGCTTTTAGAGCGTCCTCTGATCTGGCTATTTGCTGTTTGCAAACGTTTATGATCGAAAAATAAGAGTTAAGGTGGTTCGACAGCGGGCGGCTGGCATCTCGAGTTCCGGAAATGCTGATGACTTTCACCTGATCTTTGCGGCACGTGCTTATAGTAGAAAATTTAGATAAAGAAAAGTTTGATCTGCTTCAGTGTCTTCTCTGTTAGCGCAGTTTGTACGGTGATTGACTTGCAATCCAAAGGTTCTATATTCGATTCCCACTCGCTTCAAAAGATTTTTTTTTTTAACAAATTGTCCGATTTTAGTGACTAGTCAAATCATAACGCAGTGATCAAAGGACAGGCTATGTTTAGTTTAGTAATAATGAATAATATCAGATGCAAGTATAGTCAAGTGACAGCTAAATTTGTGAGGATTTATATCCTATATAACAGATGGCAGCTTAACACAGGACAAAGGTAATGCTAAAAGATAGATCCTAAAGGAGCTTTTATGCATTACTTTTGTTATGCATTAAGCAGTCCCTTGCCTTTAAAGATCTACAGGCTACCGTATTCAATGGCCCCTTATTACAGGTTTGACTTATGGTATTATTTAGAGCTGACGGCATTTTAAAGTTGAACTCAAGGGAGGTTACTCTTTTTGTGTTAACATTTAGTCAGAATTTCAGGAAATCATGTATAAAATGTAAATTCTACTGTAGATTTTCATTAAATTTTTGTGACTAGTAGAATTAAGTTATATCTATCTAGTAAGAGTAAAATAAGTGTATGTTAAACAGCTAGATTTTTTTTAATTTGAGATTTTCAGAATTTGACTTTTTTTAAAATATTGATATTTCCAGAAAATATGTCATGAAATACTTTTGTTTGCCCAATATCTTATAGTCTATATACAGTTTACTTGAATGTACAGAAATTATTGAGTTATATCATTCTATAAAGAGAATATTCCTGTTTATTAAAAAGGGGGCTTTTCTCGACAAAAGGTCCTGCCAGAAAAAAACGGCACTGTAACTTTTTTTTATTTTAACGATTTTTCACTCTCCATATGGTATATTTCAATTTAATCAAGGTTTCAAAGAATTCTGACACAGAATAAGCTGACCCGCGAACCACCTTAAACGATTTTGACTTACGCAAATTGTTTGCGTAAGTTGTTTAGTAAAACGGGCACATGGGCTGTCTATATGTCGTGCTCTAGTTTAATAACACTCATATATTGACAGGTTTAGACTACAGTTTTAAACTTCTGCCATAAGTTTACATGAAAAATCCTAAGATTTCTAAATTTGCATATTTCAAGTGCGATTTTACGAATCGTACCTTAACCCCATAGCCTATTTCTAGTTTCGTTGGCATGTGGCTACTTAAAGCAGACTGGATGTAAAGAAGAATGCGCATTAAGGCGCACTCTGCTTTACTTTCAGCCTGCTTTACAGTTTATTTGTTGCTCTCAGTACATGTAAAATATGTAACATGAGGTACAAAAACATAATAAACAAAACATAATTACCAGGCTGTGTGGGAATGAAATGAAATACGGGCTATCTATTAACATTTAGCATGCTAATCAGACATTATCGCATGGACTATTAGCAACGGGTCAAACAGTTTTGATTCTGATGAGACACCGAGTTACTCGGCGTCTTATCTGGGTCTAAACTGTTTGCAAAGGTTACCACAAAGTCATTCATAGCATGCCAAAGGTTAAAAAGACGCATCAAAAACTAGCATATCACAAAACTACGAATTGAAAAAGACAATAAATATATTCTATATTGCAATAAACTAAATCGTGTTTTCTATGCCAGGCGGGCACCGGCAGTGTTTAAGAATTATTGAAATAAATTTAGATATATTTATCAGTTTTGTTTCATCATTCTCTGACATAATTTTGCCAAAAGTTAAAGTATTCTTATTTCTGGAATTCAGACATGGAATATATTTCCTTCTTTCATTTCTGAAAAAAGTACAATTGAAAAGATAATGAAATTCATCACCAAGTTCATTTAAATTACACAAATTGCACTTTCGATTTTGACGTTCTACATTTATCCAACGACCCTTTTCAATAGGCATGTGATTGTTACACATACGAAAGTTAACAAATCCTTGTATATAAAACATAGGCAATATATCAAAATAGTTTTCCAGTTTATGTTCCGTTTTATATATTCTATAATTTAAACATTTAGGTAACTCGTTAACATCGCTATTCCAATTTTGAATAAATTGATTCTTTAAGGACTGTTCGACATTGTGAAGTAACATTTTCCTTGATCCATGATACTGCTGGTTTAACCATATATAACTTAAACCACACTCGTCTAAAATGGATTTTACATTATTCAGCCAATGATATTGGTGGTCATTATTATTTGAATCAGAATGTATAACTTTGTATAAGGAGGATGATAATTTATTGTCATTGTAAATTAAATTGTGCCAGAATCCGATTACTCTTTTTTTAATGGCAACTGAGACAGGGTAACGACCTAAATCACCGTAAAGCATAACATGAGGAGTCCCTTTTTCAACATGAAGAATATGTTTAAGAAAATCTGTATGTACTTTTTCTATAATGGCCAAATTACCGAAACCCCAAACTTCGCACCCGTATGTTAATATAGGTAAAATTGTGTTATCAAAAAGTTTAAGCTACCTTGTACTAGAAAAAAATCCGAAGATTTAGGAAAATCCGGAGAAATGGCAGCCCTGCTTCTTTGTATAAAACAAATACATTTTAACACATTTGTCGTACAATCAATAAAAACTTTGTCGTATAAAATAAATGCATTTTAACGGCTACTTTAAATCGTTTACAAATTTTGCCAAAAATAATGTAAGATGTTTCGTATCCTAAAGCACAGATTGACGAGTGTTTAACGGTTTTGACCTTGATCAGACGCTGGGTTACTCGGCGTTTGATCAAGGTCCATACAGTTTGCAAAAAGTAACCAAGTCACGCTCGACAGACACTACAGTACTGAACCTTATTAAATTAACATATTTTTTTTGCAGTTCGCTTGCAATTCGATGGCGATTCGCTTGCGATTCAAAATAGTAACTTTACCCTTGGATAAGTTTGCCTCAATGGTGTAGCTCACAAATATTCGCAAATATGCCTTCGTTAATTTTTTTCGATTCCATTTTTGTCACAACCGCTTCGGAAAAATCGCGTACAAATATTCCAGAGTAAGATTCGTCTTTAGAAGCACCCGATTCGATGGCAATTTGATGGCACTTCGATGGCAATTCGCTTGCGATTATCAATTTAATTTAATAAGGTTCAGTAATGTAGCCCTCACTGCCTTAATCCGAGTACAACCGTTATTTGCAAACAGTTTGAATAAGGCCACATCTGGTCAGGATCAAAACTGTTTGACACTCAATTCAATATTTCTTAAGTCAAAATAGCTAACATTTAAATATCAGAAATAAAAACAGACGACGTCATGGCAGTGAAGGGGTTACATGTAAGTTTATAGACTGTCTCCGGGTGCCATAAGTTGACATAAAAAATCCTAAGATTTCCAAAATTGCATTTTTTAAGTGCTATTTTACGAATCGTACCTTTACCCCATCGCCTGTGTCTAGATTTGTTTACACATGGCTGCTTAAAACAGGCTTGAAGTAAAGCAGAATGCGCCTTAAGGCGCATTCTGCTTTACTTTCAGCCTACTTTAAGCTACCATGTACTAGAAAAAAATCCGAAGATTTAGGAAAAAACCGGAGAAATGGCAGCCCTGCTGTCTCTTTAATACCTTTATTTCCTCCGCAAGTAGAAATGTCTGTGAATTATATTGGAGTATTACTCAAAATGTTTTCCAATGTGACGTCTAGTCTAACGTCAATATCTTAAACACTTAACACTAGACATAAAACGGGAATAACTCAGGCTCCTAATAGCAATATCTTTACCACAGGTCCACATAAAACTATTTGCCCAGACGGTTTGAAATACGAAAAAGTATTGGCCACTGAAAATTAGGCTTGCTTTTCGATATATAAGGCCGATGACTGCTTAACTATCTACTAACACATAGCAGCATATATCACTTCAGAGAAATCGCTTTTATATTTGTTTAATAACATTTTATTACGGAAAAAAGGCTTGCCTTTTTTCCGTTCTTAAGTAATGCATGATAAAATCAAAGGTATTCCAATTTTATTCAATCACTGACAGACTTTGAAAAGTGTTTGATTTGCGCGTGAATAATTTCCTCAAAACTAGGCAACTACAAAACATGGGGGCTGACATCTTGGATGATGACGTCACGGCTTTTACGAAGAGTTGTGCGTGACGTTTCGGAATTCCCGATTTCGGTGCTATTTTTAAACCATTTTAAGCATGAATAACCCCCAACACTCACTTG
The DNA here is from genome assembly GCA_922989275.2 of Gari tellinella. Taxonomy (NCBI): domain Eukaryota; kingdom Metazoa; phylum Mollusca; class Bivalvia; order Cardiida; family Psammobiidae; genus Gari; species Gari tellinella. Next base: position 72,531,941 of record OV277865.1, on the reverse strand, counting down.
AAATGATTTTCTCCAAAGGACAAAGCTTCAAACAGTTCAATTCATACTCTTAAACGCTTAAATGAACGTTATTTACAAAAATCTACTTCTCAATCGAACCGATAAAAATAACGGATTACCAATACGCCATCAATATAAATAATGACGTCATTATTGGTGGTCATATGACTTCCAAAAATAGTTTCAGATTGCATTATAGGTGTACGGAGGAGTTTTAACTTTTAACATCGTATATGTACACGGGTGCTTATAGATCTATTTGATTATTTGGTTTAACAACATATAGATCTTGTCCCAAACAATTTAGGTATAAAATAAAAGTTCGAGTCGGTTGTGTAATCCAGATCTCAGTCACGAGAGGAGTAGCCTCCAGTGTGATCTGGAATACACAACGAACTGATACACACTGACCAGTGATAGATCTATTCCGTTTTCATTAGTATAATTTTGCTTTTTTCCGTCCATAGGCAAAGCCTAAATACATATTAGTTTACATATCCACACAAGTATAACACAAATTATTTACTATAAACAAATGACGTTTTTTAACCCTTTCCCCCATAGAAGCGACTTTTAGCGTATTTAATGTATTCATCCGCTGAAGAAAATAGTTCCAGTTTATACCCTCATGCAATAACCATTACAAATATTTTATATAACCTAGCAGATTTTAGCTTAAAGCAGGCTGAAAGTAAAGCAGAATGTGCCTTAAGGCACATTCTGCTTTACTTTCAACCTGCTTTAAGTGGTCACATGTCTTAAACACTAGAAACAGGCTATAAGGTAAAGGGTTAATGTTTGAATTTTCATTTTAACTTGAGTGACAAACTGTTTAGAACAAAGGTCCAAACTATTTTGACAACCATTTCAATATTTGAAGAGAAAAAAACTAAAATCAAATTTAAGAAATAAAAGCAGGCGACAATTATCTAAAGCATATGACGTAGTTGAAGTGTTACAGTATATAAACATTCACATGAAGCATAGAAACAATGAAACTGATTGAATGTGATAACATCTCTATAAAACATGACGTAATCCCTTCACTGCCATGACGTCATCTGCTTTCATTTGTCTCAAATTTAAATTAACTCTTTCCTCCCTAAAACTTTAAATGGACAATACCAGTTTCCATTTTAGTCAAGTCCATTTCTGACTTTTAAGGGTTGTTTTTGCCTTTGTTTGGAATTATGACAAACAGTGAAGACCCTGATCAGAGGGCTCCTTTCGGAGCCCTCTGATCTGGGTCTTCACTGTTTGCACAGGACAAGTGTACTATTGTTTGAAAAGCACGCCTATATGCGGGACTAGGCCTCAAAGGGTTAAAGGTATTATGACCAACGAAATATTGAAAAGAGTGTCAAACAGTTTGGGTCCTGATAAGACGCCGCGTTAAGCGGCGTCTGATCAGGATCCAAACTGTTTGCAAATAACCATTGTACTTGTGGTAAGTCAGTGAAGGGGTTAATAAAAACTCTATTGATTTCATATTGAATTATGTGTCGCATTAACCATTTTACTGTCACGATAACGTCTGGTCCAAAATTGTCGTCTGCTTGTATGTATCAATCTCATATTGTCGACAGTTTAGCTCAGGAAAGAATCGAATAAGTGTCAAATTTCGTAGATCCTGATCAGATGCCGAGTTACTCAACGTCCGTTTGATCAGGATCCAAACTGTTTGCAAATATTCTATGCACTTAAGGCAAGACAGTGAAAGGGTTTAAAGCATATTTTCAATTTAAGTGTGATTCAATATTCATTTTACCCTTAGCATTCAGATCACGACATCAATTTTATTTACAAACAGCTTGGATCCAGATCAGACGCCGCGTAATGCGGCGTCTAATCTAGATCCAAATTGTTTGCCACTCGTCTTAAGGTTTTTCTATGATTTAAAAATGAATACATCTCAATTTGACGAAATTTGCAAATTACATTTGTAAAGCAGACGAAATCACGACAGGATGGTTTAACGTGACTTATGATACTGTTCTGTTTATACAAATTACTGTAAACTTTCGATGTAGAGACCGTGTTATAAGAGCTTATTTTTTAAGGCTTCATTTAGGTAAATGGTTGAAACAAACTGAATTGTAAAGCAGGAAGCTCCTAAATGAGCTCTTTTGTTAACGTCCATCTTTCTTTAAAGCTATAACCTAGCTTCAGCGCCTTATTTGAGCATTATTAGGCGTGGTCGTAACAGAGGGATTTGCTTTGTCATGAAAACAATCCTAATTTGCCTCCTGGTGTGTTAAAAGCTTCAACATATCTAATGTTAAAAAAGAAATGATCAAGTTTTATATGACCAGTAAAACCTCTCTATCACGACCCCTTAAAGAAAGGCTAATTGGTGGTATAAAAGGCAGGTGACTGCTTAAAGCAAGGTGACAGTAAAACAGAAAGCTCCTATAGGAGCTTTCTGTTTTACTGTCACACTTGCTTTAAGCGGTCACCTGTCGTAAGCATTTAATAATTGACACAATTAAGTGGTCGTAATAGAGTGGTTTTACTGTACTTGTATGTGCGTTTATTGTTGCTATGGAAACACGTTTAATGTTTTCAGTCTTTGGCAGTTCTCTAACAAACTGACAAAATGTAACCCTTTCCCTGTACAGTGTCGATCGTGGCAGTTTGGTTCCAGATCAGAGGACGCGTATGTAAGAATAGGAAGAAGAAGAAGAAGAGGTGGAAGAAGAAGAAGAAGAAGAAGAACGTTTATTTGACCTAAACTATACCGTTTCTCGTCATACATACAAAACATACATATTTATAAAATAATATAAAACAAGTAGGTAGTCGCCCGACACAGTTAACCCTAGCAACGAGTATACTCGTCATTAACAAGAAGACGTAATTCTTTCCCGTTTATACGCAAATAAAACGCAAACGCATTGCAATTAAATGTAGAAATGAACAACTTGTTAACAAGTTTGAATATTCATTTTAATCTTGGTGGCAACCAGTTTGAAGCCTGATCAGACGCCGGATTACCTGGCGTCTGATCTGGCTTCAAACTGGCTGTAATGGAAATATAGTTTTAGCGTAAACGCGTTTATTGTGGAAAAATAACGTCTTCTCAACTGTACCTGTGAAGGGTACACTTCTCCTATGCAAACAGTGTAGACCCTGATCAGAAGGCTTATACAGGAGCCCTCTGAGCAGGGTCTACTCTATTTGTCATTTTGCAATATAATATTTTTTTATAGAGGATAATGAATTTCTTTGGATTGTTGTGAAAAATATATCACGAGAATGGGTAGTTATTTGGTTAAAAGTGATACAGTATATATATTGCATATCAATACAAAAAATGATTATTGTGTTCATAATATACCCTTCAATGGCATAAGAAACACAAGTACAAGTAACAACTAATTTGCATATTAACCCGTTACCCATTAGTCTGATTGTACTTTTCAAAACAGGTGACTAATTTAAGCAAGTTGAAAGTAAAGCAAAACGCACCTTAAGTCGCATTCAGCTTTAGTTTCAGCCTGTTTGAAGCTATTATCTGCGAGAATCTAGAAACTCTTTCTGCAGATACTGTATAAATTGGAACTATTTTCTTTAGGGGATGAATAACCTAAAAGGCATAAAAAGGCGTATCGAAGAGATAATGTGTTGTTTACAATGTCATGCTATCTCGTGCAGCTCTTGTGAAATACATTGTACGCAAGTTAATGCGTGACGTCACAAAAAAAGTTCCGGAAAAAATGACATCATTACTGCAAAAGTGATGCCAGCACTTGTGATGGTATCAACTGTGTTTAATTAAATCCTGAATAATAAAATAATGGACCAGACTTAATTGGATGATTTGAATTATCCAGTAAAAGTTTCAGGGGCGAATAACTTAAAGTTAGAATACAAGTTTTACATATGCATATCAATGATTCATGTAAAATATCTAAATCTGGGACGTATTGTTTATGTACACTGTTAGTGCTAAGGAAGTAAACAATCTTCTTCAACGAAGCTAGCAAATCTATTTACATAAATTTAAATTTAGGCTTCCTAGCAATCAAACTGACACAGTAAATTGTTCTAAGCGAAAATAATGTGAGTTATTTATGTCATGTACCTGTGCGGATCCAGAGGGGCGGGAGTCTGCGCCGCTTCTTATTAAAAGTCGAACAACAAATGTGTAGTTAGTCATATTAAAAAAAACTCAATTATTCTTAATATTGTAAAGTTTCTAAACAAATATTCTCGTTCTGAGACTCGTCTTACGAAACGTCGAACAACAAATATTGTCGTTAGTCAGCTTCTAAAATTCTCATTTTTTATTTATTTGTCCATCTGATCCTGCATTGTGATATCTGTTTGGAGTCGTCTTTTCATGACGATTCCAAAAGTATGTCACAAGATAGGATTAGATGGAGAAATCAGAAATTAGATGTATTTTAAAGTTTTAACTTACGACCTTTTTTGTTGTACGACTTTTCGTAAGACCGGCTCTGGGGCCCGTTTTATGAAACGTCGTACGACAAAAATGGTCGTAAGTCAGATTATAAAATTATCAATAAGTATGTATTTCTCCATCTAATCCTGTCTTGAAAAGACGATTCCAAAGAGATGTCAGGAGACAGGATTAGATGGAGAATTGAACTATTGGATGTATTATTAAGTTTTGACTTACGACCGTTAAAAATTGTCGTACGACGTTTCATAAAACGGGCCCCTGGATTCCATCCCACTGTGGACTGTCCACAAGATGTGGTACAATGCTCCCTCCCTCCCTACAACGACACCCAATTGGAGACAACCATTGTGTATGTTGTTCGGGGGGAGTTGTTATAATATTATAAATAGAAGTTGGCTTACATTTGCCAACAGCTTGAATCCAGATCAGATGCCGCGTAACGCCTGCATTCATCCCATTATACAGTGGAAATAAGCCCAACCATAATGGCTTTTGTCAGATCAAAATTTATTTAGGGATTCTAAAAAACGACCACCCATATTTATGCCAAATGATTCAAATCAGCAGTTTTGGAAAAGAAGAGTTGTTTAACCCTTTACTCCATAGCATTTTTCTAGTTTTTGAGGACAGGCGGTTGTACTACTTAAAGCAGGTTGAAATAAAAGTAAAGCCGAATGCGGGGAACCAATGCTGTTGTGTTTAGGAGGAACTTCTTAAAGCAAGATGAAAGTGAAGCAGAAAGCTTTAATCGCAGCTTTATTCTTTACTTTTAATTTGCATTATTTTGTCATCTGTAATCAAAACACTATCAAAGAGTATTGATTTGTTGCAGATCCACTAATACTGAGAAATATAAGGATACAGTGTTCCCTCTCTACAACGGCCCTCCCAACAACGACTCTCTCCTTACAACGACCCTTGCATCGGTTCCCTAAAAAGGACCATTATGTCTATTGCCTTTACTGTTGCAATATCGTCTGCTTTAAAGTTTCGTCTGCTAATTTTCTCAAAGTTATATAATGGACATTTTGACAGGAAATAAACTTATTGACGAGTGGCAAACAGATTGAATCCAGATCAGACGCCGCGTTATGATCTGGATCCAAGCTGTTTGCATATGTAACCTATTTCCCTCCCTATAACGACTCGACCTGATGAACGCACACAATTTTTGTCTCACATTGGATGCCGTTGTAGAGAGGGAGGGCTGTACCATTAAACCCTGTCCCTGCCAAGGCCTAAAACACTGACTTTTGCTAACAGTTTGGATCCGGATCAGACGCTGGGTAACGCGACGTCTGTTCGGGATCCAAACTGATTGATACCCTAATTCAAAACGCATAAATTCCATAGTATTATAAATAAAAGCTGACGAAAAATATAAGCAGACGATTACATGACAGTGACTAAAACGGGTAATTACGTCATGATGCCATTATAGACAAGAAATATCTTTAAAAAATATATTCCGTCGCAGGTTAAAGTTTTGTGTGGGGTACAGTGGAGAATCTGTTATTCTTCCCGTTTAAACGCAAACGTACGCAAACGCAAAACACTAAAACGTAGAATAGAACAACTTTTGGACAATTCTGATATTTCATGTTTATCTTGGTGGCAAACAGTTTGGAGCCTGATCAGACGCCGAGTTACCCGGCGTCTGATCTGGCTCCAAATTGTTTGCACTGCAAATAATAGTTTTAGCGTAAACAGGTTTATTGGGAAAGAATAACACATACCCGGCGTCTGATCTGGCTCCAAATTGTTTGCACTGCAAATAATAGTTTTAGCGTAAACAGGTTTATTGGGAAAGAATAACACATTCTCCACTGTACAGTATTCACTTAACCAGAGACAAGTGTATATGTCGTAGGCCATATTGGAATCTAGGCAGATCCGGAATCTGCCTAGGCAGATTCCGGATCTGCCTAGGCCATATTGGAATTCTAATATGGCCTAGCCATATTGGAATTCTGTTATGGTCTAGGCAGATTCCAGATCTGCCTAGGCCATATTAGAATCATATTAGGATTCTGATATGGCTAGGCAAATCCAGAATCTGCCTAGGCCATATTAGAATCTAGTTGTTTTAGTTATAATATAGCCTAACTAGTTATACACATGTACAAAATTAAGGCATAGGTACCATATTAAAACTAAACAGTAACATTTCATGAATAATGCCTGAATTATTTTCTCTATGTACATGTAGTACTATAAGGTACTGTGCAAAGGTTATTATGTATGAATGAATTATTGAAAAAAATGGTCAAGAAAGCAAATACATTTGATGTACATGTAGTTTGGTTTTGGGAGGAGACAAAAGCAGTGTTTTGATAACAACTAACCATTCACTTTCACCTAAAATTGTACTTGATCACACCTATCTAGCTCAAGTCAGATAATGGTATTTAAGCACATAGCTAGTTTGTTTTGAGAAGAAGATAAAGGTAGTGTTTTGATACCAATTAACCATTTACCTTTGACTGTATTCCAAATACAGTCAAACTTCGATATCTTGAAGTTGGTTTTGTCGAACAGACCCGTATTTCAAAGTTAAAACGTTGCTAAGCCATGTTTTAACTTTGAAATATGGGTATGTCGACTTAAATGCAGTTCATATGTCGAACTATCGGATAATTCGAGTTAAACGAGTTCGAGATATCGAAGTTCGACGGTATACTTACTGTATGTCAACCTAAATTTTAAAAGTAAACTAATTGTTGAAAGAAGGCTTATATATAATTAAAGATATAATTTTTTGAAAAACCCTTATTTATGTTTACTTAAACAGTCAAAAATTGTTAAAAAATACCTATGTTTTTACTTAAACAACCAATAATTGTTAAAATATACCTATGTTATTTCTAAAACAGCTAGATTCTAATATGGCCTAGGCAGATTCCGGATCTGCCTAGCCATATTGGAATTCTAATATGGCCTAGGCAGATCCGGAATCTGCCTAGGCCATTACAGAATTCCAATACGGCTAGGCCATATCAGAATTCCAATATGGCCTAGGCAGATCCGGAATCTGCCTAGGCAGATTCCGGATCTGCCTAGATTCCAATATGGCCTACGACATATACACCGATTCTGACTTAACATCTTTCGTAAACAGACTTTCCCACATGCTAAATTAAGAGCTTATCCACGCTAAATTTAGAAATGATGACATAGACTGCATCTCAATGTTTTGCCAGGTTTAGACTCGCAAGATTGATGTGAAAAAATAACAGAACGCCAGTCTAGGCCATTGGCCGATAAGAGTACTGCATTTCAAGCACGTGATCATTGACCAGGATTTTTGATAATTCCTGATTGGTTAAATTGTTTCATAGAGTTGCGGTCAAAATACAAAGCAGACCCGTCTGCGACGGGAAAAAAATGAATGAAGGTTTCAAAAAATGTATATCTGGATACGCGCCTGGTGCAAGAAATGGGCTTATAACTCAAGAAATGAATAGCAATTATGTCTTCTTAACATGCAAACTATTTAGATACAGTGTTCCCTCTCTTCAACGACATCCAATGGTGTGCGTTGTTCGTAGAGAGTCGTTAGAGGGAGGGAATCGGCTTACATTTGCAAACAGCTTGAATCCAGATCAGATGTCGCGTAACGCGGCGTCTGATCTAGATTCAAGCTGTTTACCACTCGTCATTATTTTTTTTCTGTCAAAGTGTCCAATATGCAACTTTGATAAAAACAGCAGTCAACAACTGTAAGTAGACGATATTAAAGCAGTAAAAGCGTTACACCTAATTGTCTTGTTTAGGAACTGCGACAATAGTCGTTGTTAGGACGGAGTCGTTGTTGGAAGGGCCATTGTAGGGAGGGAACGCTGTAGTACATTATAATCCCACTACTAGAGCGGAGAATACGTTTAACCCTTTCACTCTCAACGACGGTATAAAGCGTATTTGCAAACAGTTTTGAACCTGATCAAACGCCACGTTACGATCAAAACTTTTTGCTACTTGTTTTGAAATTACGTCAATTATACTGCCCTAAATCTAACCTTGCAGACAACAATATTGAAGCAGACGCAAAAAAAGGCGTGAAAGGGTAAAATCCTCACGAATAAATTGAGCATGACAGGGTTAAACGAACAAAACGTAAAACGCCATGTAATAAGATGTTAAGAATAGCAGATTCGTTTTTATATGTAGACGAAGAATTCAGATCTGGCTCCAAACTGTGTGCAATACCTCCCCCCCCTTACAATCGCATTTTTGCATATTTAATTTACTCATCCGCTGAAGAAAATAGGTACCATGCCATAGTATACAGTCATAAACTATAGCCAGGGGCGAGTTTCTATCGAAGTAGTTGGGTAGGTACGGGAGGGATTGGTTACTACTCCCCTTAGGGATGGGGCATGGGGTCTCTGTTAGAGACAGGGTCACAACAGTGACATTTACAATACGATTCCCTTCCTTTAAATAAATCACTCTGGAAAACATGATATTCAACTACATGTATTTGTATGAATGTATATTGACCCATAAGGACAGGGGCCAATTATAAACGAACGATCTAAACAGAAATAGTAGCCCTCTGATCTGGGTTCATATTGTTTGCATATAGCAGGTGCACTCTGAACATGGGCACTATTTATTTAATGACACACAAACGCGTCACTAGGAAACAAAGAGTTGATGAAAATCGGGAACCAAGGCAAGATAATTCTTTCCTGGAATAAATGCTCTATTTAATGACACTTTGAAAAATGTCTTCCAAACATTTTCACTTGGAAAACATGTTTTATTACTATTCTGCAGCCTTAAATATACAGTCACTCTTGATATAAGCCACTACTCCAAACAAAAAGAAAGCCATCTTAAGACAAGTTCAATCTAAATGCAGAACGAACATAATACAGAAAGCTCCTTTAGGAGCTTTCTGCATTATGTTCGTTCTGCATTGAGCTGCGACATTTCATTAAATGTCTAAAACTTTTTCAAAAAATCGTTGCTGGTTGTCGATTTGACTGTTGCTTGCGGGGAACCATTTTGTTTAGGGTTCAGAATTGGATTTTTTATGGAGTCTACTTCTCAATTTTAAGCAAATTGCTTTTACCACATTTCTTTACCAAATTCCTCACCGCGAGTCGATAGCTTTAGCGAGTAATGTTCAAAATAAAAAAAAACACTTGCGCAAATGCAATTTTAGGTATCCATGTAAAATGTAGTTCAGCTGTGCGTTCTACTGTATAAATTGAAATGCCAGTTGTTCATGTAGGTGTATAATTTCAAATACCCAAAAGCCAAAAGGGTTATACAGTCAAACCCCTCTAAACCGGACATGTGTGGGGACAACATAAATTTCCGGTTTAGACGGGTTTCCGGTTTAGAGGGGTTTTAACCCTTAGCTTGTTTCTAGTATGGAAGATAGCTGATCACTGAAAGCAGGTTGAAAGTAAACTACTTTCAACCTGCTTTAAGCTATCATCGACAAGAATATAGAAAATATTTCTAATGATAAATATTCATGAATGTAGTATAAACAGCGTATTTCTAATGTAATTTAGAATCAAGAAGGTTTGGAAACAACCAAAGATTTTGTCCGGTTTAGAGAGAATTCCGGTATTTAGAGGTTCCGGTTTGGAGGGGTTCCACTGTACCCAAAAGCTAAAAGGTCATATAAATGTTTAATTCATCACTGACAATGGAATACGATAGATGTGACGTATGTCTGTATAATGCAGGTAAAAACAATGCGGAAAGCTCCTGCTTCAATTCAGATGCAGAAAATATTATTGATGAGGGTTTAGTAACCTTTATGATTACACTGTTTAATTAAACCACATGTTGTTTTGTCGCTAAGTACGAGTTTTACAGTAGCCATAATATTATTATTAAGCAATTAAACAAAAAGAAGCGCAAACGTATTCCCTCAGCATAGTAGTAGTATCTTTTATTTCGATTCGTCAGGGCTGCCATTTCTCCGGATTTTTCCGAAATATTCGGATTTTTATTCCAACAGATGGAAGCTTAAAACAGGCTGAAAGTAAAGCAGAATGTGCCTTAAGGCGCATTCTGTTTTACTTTCAACCTGCTGTAAGCATACGTGTCTTAAAAACTAGAAACAGACTATGGGTTAAAGGTAAAATCAGGAAAATCGGGCTTGAAAAAAAAGAAAAAATTGAAAACTTAGGATTTTTTTTATTAACTTATGGCAGGCCTGATTCGTTAAGATGAGTATTTTATTAATATAAAATATAGATAATCAGAAAAAATTACAGTAGTTATAAAACATGAAAACTACAATTAATAATTCATTATCTGGAACCAACAATTTCCAATGAACACTTGCAGTATTAACTCAGTGAGCCCTAGTGACGCATATATGCGTCCTTTACCAAAAGTGTAGCTGTGCAGAGTACACTTGTCCTATGCAAACAGTGAAGTCCCTGATCAGAGGGCTCCTGCAGGAGCCCTCTGATCAGAGACTTCACTGTTTGTAATTTGGCAATTTATCACCAAGAACAAACCTTTATAGCCTAAAAAGGACCAGCCTGTTTTGCAAACCAGAATCACCCTTTGTTAGTTTCAGGGGATAATGAGTTAACAGAACAGAACTGAACAACAGTATTAACGCGTGTGATGGGAAATTATATCCTCAACATCCACGCACACGCCCAAACATATATGATAACATTGCTGTAATGCAATCCTTCAAGTTGTTCGGCATGTCAGACTTGCTTGGCGTGTGCCAATGTTTGTTTAATTGTCGCCGATATTTACATTGAAGTTTCGGCTCTCAGATCAATAAACTATGTAAATAATGCATTTAACCTTCATTCCCTTTCACTTCAAATTCCGACAATGTGCATACATTAATTTGCAAACAGTTAAGATCCAAAACAGACGCCGAAACTCGGCGTCTGATCAGGATCCAAACTGTTTAACTTATTAAACATATGTCGACGACACGATGTCAGACATTTCTGCCAAAGCATGTACCTCAATTCGTGTCTGGTTTCATTACATTTCAATTTTAAAGTGTCGGACATTTGAGCGGAAATGAAATATGATACGTTTCTGAAATATGTTTTAGGATTTTTGTTTTATGTATTTTCAAATGACTGGTGCTTATTGCACATACAGTGGAGAATCTGTTATTCTTTCCCGTTTAAACGCAAACGTACGCAAACGCAAAACACTAAAACGTAGAAAAAAACAACTTTTCGACAATTCTGATAATTCTTGTTTATCTTGGTGACAAACAGTTTGGAGTCTGATCAGACGCCGGGTTACCCGGCGTCTGATCTGGCTCCAAACTGTTTGCACTGCAAATAATAGTTTTAGCGTAAACGCGTTTATTGGGAAAGAATAACAGATTCTCCACTGTATTGGTAGACAAATAAAGATACTTTTGAGATAAACAGCAAAGTCAACATTCCCTCCTAACTTATATCTATAGATTACGATATAACGCCTTTTTCAAACATTTATTATCCAATCAAAATTGAAACACATTAATACGCTGGTACACATTTTTCAAATAAAAGCTCTTTCCCACCGCTGGAATAAATGCATTTGTGGTATATCAATTATTTCCACTGCAAGCATGTATTTTAAACGGTGTCTGATCTGGCTCCAAACTGTTTGCAATGGAAACAATAGTTTTAATGTAGACGCGTTTATTGGAAAAGAATAACGTCTTCTCATGCACTGTACAACGTACAGTCGAACTCCGATATCTCGAACTCGGTTATGTCGAACATACCCGTAGTTCAAAGTTAAAACGTGGCTTAGCCACGTTTTAACTTTGAACTATGAGTATGTTCGACCTAACCGAACATGAAATAATGTAATTCATGTGTCGAAATATCGGTTAAGTCGAGTTAAGCGAGTTCGAGATATCGAAGTTTGACTGTATTCCCCATACTTATAGAAATGCTTTAAACGCATTTTGTCCCTCAAATGAGAACAATGTAGTAAGCGTGAAATGGACGAGAACGAAATGACATCAGGGCACCGCAAACGCGAAATTGGAAGCTCGGCGTCAGATTAAGGTCTCCATTGGTTGCACAGACCGTCAACATACAGTGGAGAATGTTCTATTCTTTCCCAATAAACGCGTTTACGCTAAAACTATTATTTGCAGTGCAAACAGTTTGGAGCCAGATCAGACGCCGGGTAACCCGGCGTCTGATCCAAACTGTTTGCCACCAAGATAAACATGAAATATCAGAATTGTCCAAAAGGTGCACTTTTCTACGTTTTAGCGCTTTGCGTTTGCGTACGTTTGCGTTTAAACGGGAAAGAATAACAGATTCTCCACTGTATTTGTTTACTCTTAAACTAATTCACAAACAGGATCGACTACGATCTGACACCGTTTTAGAAACGCCGCGTCTGATCAGGGTCTTCACTGTATACAGTTCATGAATGTATTTCGTCCTGTGACGTAACTAATGCAAAATTTAAAGTTTTACTGAATGAAGTTTTCTATCATAAACTGCGATGTATGCATAATAATGGCATTCAGCAAGCATACGAAAACGTGGGTAATTCTTTTCAGTTATATCTAAAAATTGTCCATGCATTCAGCACCAGTCTCAGTGTAAAGACAATAATAGGTTTTTGTTTTAACCCATTCCGTTCAATGACGTCATCTTCATGTGCATTTATTTCTCTAAAGTTATGTTTTGTCAACTTAACCGTAGAAACAATGAAATAAGTACCAAACAGTTAATCGGCGTCTGATCAGGATCCAAACTGGTTAGAAAATACCGGAAAAACTCGGACAAAATAAAACAAGGGACGAATGACTGGTCTAGACATTTCAACGATTACGAAGGTCCCGTTGGGTAATAGTAGTGTTTGTTTGTCTATTAAACAGCACTTGTCAGACAGTTTGTGAAATAAGCTATCGGGAGGCACGAAATGTCTGGATCTCTTTACAGGTCTTTACTTGAGTGTTACAGACATCCATCTCCTTATTGCGCAATGCTATCATCTGCTTCGATTTTGTCGTCTGCGAACTCTTATAAAACTTTAGTTTTTTTTTTCACTGTTTAAGGGGCTGAAGATACGTCGGGCGGTGTTCAAACAGTTCGGGTCCTGATCAGACGCCGAGTAACTCGGCGTCTGATCAGGATCCAAACTGTTTGCTTTAATAGGTCAAGTTTTGTATTGGCACATTTATGACTAAGATGGTGAGAATAAACTTGTACAATATAACACCCACTGGCTCCGTTTTCGATGTTAAAGATTATTGACAGTTTAAACAATTTAAAGAAAACGCGACATCTATCAGAAGTTAATGTTTTTATTTAGTTATTGTTTTAATCAGTAACATGCTTATAGAGGAATCAAGTCCTTTTTTCTGAATCGTTATAAGGGTATTACTGTTATTCTCAAGCCAATACAATTGACTCCATTGTTCTTTACCAATAAACGCATTGTGTTAAGCCAGTCATGGCAATTGCACAGTAACTGAGGCAGATCACTAAATAGTGTAACTCGGCGTCTTGTTAGCCTTTATTCTTATTGACATATTTCACCCCCCCCCCCCGAACCCCCCCCCCCCCCAAACAAAACAAAACCCAACCCAACAACAACAACAACCAACAACAACACCCCCAACAAATTGTTCCAGAAACTGTTTTTTGTTTACGTTTGGGGTTCGTTTCAAATAAAGAATAACGTTTCAAAGAAAGACTTACGTTTCCGTTACTGTAACATAAATGACTGCCGTCTTATTTCCATTTTCTATGTCAGGGTTTTTTTCTCAGAAAATTTCAGACTTACTCATTCTTGGTATTAAAATACTCAACCACTCTTGTGTTGCAACTGTGAATACGTAGACTTGTCCATCAGATGCCGCTAAACACAGTTGATGTGGTTTAGAAAGCACAGTACAGTGCCCCCTCTCTACAGCGACACCCAACGGGAGACAAAGATTGTATGCGTTGTTCAGAGGGAGTCATTTTAGGGAGGTAAATTGGCTTACATTTGCAAAAAGCTTGAATCCAGATCAGACGCCGCTTAACGCGGCGTCTGATCTGGATTCAAGCTGTTTGTCACTAGTCATTAAGTTATTCTCTGTCAAAAGTCCATTATGTAACTTGGGAAAAACAGCAGACGACAATTTTAAGCAGACGATATTGTAGATACAGCAGTAGAGACATAATTGTCCTGTTTAGGGAACGGCGGCAAGGGTCGTTGTAAGGAGTGAGTCGTTGTTGGGAGGGTCATTGTAGAGAGGGAACACTGTAAAAGCAGATTCCTGAATATTATGTTGACGATTTATTAAGTATGTGTGGCAAATAGTATGAAAAGGAAAACACACGAAAGTAGTGCCAAAAGGCAACTCTTTACAGTATCAAAACTTGACAAATGCTAGACACTTGTTAATAATTAAAGAAATGATCGCAATGCCAATTTATCTTACTCTGCATAGCCATTTGTGTCAGTGGGTCAGTAAAACTTGGCAAAATTCATTAATTCGTTCATTCATTCAACAGTGGAGAAAACCTTATTCTTGTTCAATAAAATTTTACGCTTAAACAATTATTTCCACTGCGAACAGTTCGACGCCAGATCAGACACTGGACGTCTGGGACCCGTTTCATAAAACTTCTTACGACAAATGTTGTCGTAAGTCAGATTATAAAACTCTCAATAAGTCTTTATTTCTCCATCCAATCCTGTCTTGTGACATCTTTTTGGAATCGTCTTGAAAAGACGATTCCAAAAAGGTGTCACAAGACAGGATTCGATAGAGAAATCAGAGATTAAATGTATTTAAACGTTTTGACGTACGACAACATTTGTCGTAAGAAGTTTTATGAAACGGGCCCCAGATGAAGCTCTTAATGTGATGTTGCATTTGCCTTTCATTTGCGGTGAAACGGGAAATAATAAGGTACATGTATTCTCTCATGTAAGCGTATAAAGGTAAGTTATCAGTACATGTATCTACTTCATAAACAAATAGCTAATCGATCGTTGCAGGTTAAAGCTTAAATATCATTTCAGATCCTTTTATAATTTATTGAACCCACTCTTCATATTTCATACCCTTTAACTCTACACAATACTCTCTGATAAATTATGTACAAATCTCCTTAACCGTTTACCCCATAGCCTATTTCTAGTTTTTGAAAATAGGTGACTACTTAAAGCAGGTTGAAAGTAAAGCAGAATGCGCCTTTAGGCGCATTCTGCTTTACTTTCAGCCTGCGTTAAGCTACCACCTATTATAATAAAGAAACTATTCCTTATGACACATATTCAAGTCTGTATCAATTTGAAATATTCCTTTCAGCGGAGGAATTAACTGAATGTGCTAAAAGCACAGGGGTCTATACCGCTTTCTAGAGTTCCAAGAACGATTTTTTCCAAAGCTGACGTGTTTTTTTTATTCTCGACTGACGCTCGTTCACCCGGGTCTCACTATATAACAGCGATAACTTGGTGATGTACAGTTCAAAACATGGCATGTCTTAGCTTTCAATAGTCGAACGAATTATGAGTATACCATGTAAATTGATAGAGTTACAGACTTTTTTATACTTGTGGTGTACGAAAGTCCAGTGAGAGAGTTGCACCCCTTGTTAGTATATATATAGTGTGTAGAAACTAGAAAGCCGTATAGACCCCTGTGGCTAAAAGGCACTTCTATTGGGAGAAGGGTTTAACTCCACTGCCCAGCTACATGTATAAATAATACCGTCTTTTTCTACAGTGATTTCTACAATTTGTTCTCTTAGAATTATCAAAGTTAGTTCTACATTATCTGCTAAATGAACACACATCGATACGAATATCAAACAAATTGGATCCTGATCAGACGCCGAGTTCCTCTGCGACTGATCTGGATCTAAATTGCTTGCAAATGCTGGTCAAATTACGTGTACTACACCAACTATAAAACGTGCGTGAGAAAAGTGCGATTTGACTAACATTTATAAACAGATTAGATCGTGATTAGATACATACAGTGGAGAAACTGTTATTCTTTCCCAATAAACGCGTTTACGCTAAAGCTATTATTTGCAGTGCAAACAGTTTGGAGCCAGATCAGACGCCGGGTAACCCGGCGTCTGATCAGGCTCCAAACTGTTTGCCACCAAGATAAACATGAAATATCAGAAGTGTCCAAAAGTTGTTCTTTTCTACGTTTTAGTGCTTTGCGTTTGCGTACGTTTGCGTTTAAACGGGAAAGAATAACAGATTCTCCACTGTAGTTTCATCGCGTCTAATAAGAATCCAAACTATATGACACTTTCATATTGATATCCTGTCCGTCAAATAACTTATACAGCGGTCCCTCTCCATAACGGCCCTCCCAACAACGAATTCCTCCTTACAACAACACTCGCCGTAGTTCCCTTAATGGGGTAATTAAGTCTAACTCTTTGACTGCGGCAATCTTGTCTGCTTAAGATTGTCATCTGCTGTTTTCTCTTAGAGTGGTTTTAATAGAATACATATATTGACCAGTGACAAACAGCTTGAATCCTGATCAGACGCCGCGTCTGATCTGGATTCAAGCAGTTTGCAAATGTAAGCCAAGTCTTAAGTGTCCCTCTCTATAACGACTCCTTCCGAATAGCACACATAATATGTGGATGTCGTTGTAGAGAGGGAGCACTGTATTCCAATTTTAAGAAATAAACGCAGCCGACAATTCTAATCAGACGACGGTACAGCAGGAAATGGGTTAACAAACTCATAAGGTTTACACGTCATGCCTCAGGTGACCTTTAACATGCCTTGTTCACTGTTACTCGGCGTCTCATCATTGACCCAAACTGTTTGCCTCTTCCGGTTATACATTTACGAGTAAGTCACTTCCGGTTATACATTTACGAGTAAGTCACTTCCGGTTATACATTTACGAGTAAGTCACACAAACTAGAGGAAGACGATAAGTTTTGCATACGACAATAGCAATATTGCATGTTTACGTTTATCGCTTTCCAATTGGCGTCTGCGAAATTACTCATCTGCACCGATTATCAGAAACATTATTTCTGCATTTACATGAGGACACTTTCAAAAAGCTTCGACCCAGATGAGACGTCGAGTTACCCGGTATCTCATCTAAAACCAAACAGTGTCTGGAGCAGATTTCCCGAATTCCACCGTTGCCGGTGGAAACGTAAAGGTTAAAGTCGGGAATTATAAGGATTTGATAATGAAGTCTACGGTTCTTTCACCGTCTCGTAAAATCAATTATTTCATACAAATACCTCTCTGATAGACACTGATTCCAGTCATTCAAGTATTCACATCGATTTTTGCAAATAAAATTGAACGCATCGTAAACACTTTCAATTAGCTCCTTTTGAAGTCTGATCAAATACCATCGCTTAAAAATGACGTCAGCTTCAATTTTGGAAAATATTTTTCTTCTCTCTTAATCACGGATATACAGACCGAGTTCCAAACAGTTTGGATCCTGATCAGACACCGAGTTCCTCGGCGTCTGATCAGGATCTAAACTGTTTGCAAATGTCTGGGGCCTCATGCTTAGCAATCAAAGGGTTCCTGAGTGGCCCCCCCTTGTCTGTCATCGACTATCAATATTTGTCTGCATGACTTGTGCCCTCAGCCCCGCTATATCCGAACAGCTTACGTTTCATCAGGTAATCCAACCTGTTTCTACTATTGTATTGTCTATTTCATACGGTGGAGACTGCGTTATTCTTTCCCGAAGCGCTTGACGACTCATCTTAATTTGAGTGCCAAACATTAATCTAAGGGGCAAACTGTTTGGAGCCTGATCAGACGCCGGGTTACCCGGCGTCTGGTCTGCCTCCAAACTGTTTGTGGAAGTCATTATAGTACGAGTCTATTAGGAAAGAATAACCTCTTCGATATACGATTTGTTGCTATTTTATATCACAACTTACAAGTGATTTTTAGCATTATACAAGCGACCATCACTGTCATTCGATGAAAGGGATCGTGAGTTGCCTTTAACGAAGTATTGAAACCTGCCGACAGTTTGAATTCTAATCACTTTAAAACATAACTTGGAGAAGCATATCTCTATCGCTGTAAAGTTTCAAGAGAAACCCATAGCATCCAGTCTCCTATTAAATGCGATCTACATGTATGTATATAGTGTAGTGTAGAATCTGAACATGCGCCGCTTTACTAGACATTAGATATGATTCCATGTTCCGATACCAAAATCACACACTCACTGCAAGACAATGTTACAATAGGATAGGTCATTTCACATTTCTCTGCTATAAAAAGCTGTCTATTATCACGGAGTAAACTGTTATTACTCCATGCTATTATATTTGTCTCAGTTTTTGGTTTTTGCTATTTTGACTGAAGAAACGTATTGACACGAGCGTCAAACGAACGTCAACCATTTCAAACCAGGATCAGACGCCGAGAAACACGGCATCTGATATACACGTAGTTCCAAACTAATTGGCAATGCAAGTACAGTGTTCTCTCTCTACAACGGCCCTCCAAACAACGACTCCCTCTCTACAACGACCCTTGCCACAGTTCCCTAAACAGGACAGTTATGTCCAACCTTTTCACGACTGAAATGTCGTTTGCTTAAAATTGTCGTCTGCTATTTTTCTCAAAGTGACATAATAGCTATTTGTACTAAAAAAATCAATGACGAGTGACAAACAGCTTGAATCCAGATCAGACGCCGCGTTACGCGGCGTCTGATCTGTATTTAAGCTGTTTGCAAATGTAAGCCAATTTCCCTCCCTACAACGACTCCCTCTGAACAACGCACACTAATTTTGTCTCCCGTTGAATGACGTTGTAGAGAGGGAGCGCTGTAAAAGGCATATTTGCAGCGATAAAGTCAAACAAATTAATTAAGCACAGCAGAGAATGCATCGATACATTCAACCATTATTTTATTCCATCGTAACTTGTTTTCAAATTGTAGTCTGCAAATACCAATTTTATTATGTTATGCATTTTTGACAAACAAAACGTCAATTCGATTGGCAAACCGATTGGATCCAGATCAGACGCCGAGTTACTCGGCGTCTGATCTGGATCCAAAATGTTTGCAAATGCAAATACATGTGACGTTAATTTCAGCATGATAATAGCTAACTGTTCTAGGATGCCATTATCAGATGCACTCGATAATATGATTACGTTATCAAAGTAACAATTTACAGAACTGTCCCTGAGGGATCCACCATTGAACTATATTTATCCGTAAACCTTTAACTTTCAATGTCAAACATCGACACCATTTTCAAACAGTTTGAATCTAGATCATCGTACAGCGTAGACCAACTTCTGATCAGGATCGAAAATCTTCGACATTAGGTGTAAGAATCCTCAGTTGCATAATTATGCCTTTATTCTAAGATTGAAGATTGAGAATTTGAAAGTCAGCCAATAAGTAGGCGATCATATTTATAGATGGTAATAGGTTTTCTCTTTTGCTCTCATATTTTCCTTTGTTTACAGAGTTATTATGTCTTTATTCTCTATCTTGCTGTTTCGATGTCTTGTTTGTTTTATAAATCTAAACATGTATTTTAAACTCATTATTATACATTTTCCCGCCATTATATGAACAAAATTGCAAACAGTTAGGATCCAGATCAGCGGCGTCTGGTCAGGATCCGAACCGTTTTGAAACTCGTTTCAAAACTTCTTCAGTCAATTAAAAAAATGACTTTGTAGTTGGATTGAAGTTTACAAAATTTTAGCAAACGATACTTTGCGAAAGGGAATAAGCAAACGGTAACAATTTGGCAATACAATGGCTAAACTCTTCAGGGCTGCCATTTCTCCCGATTTTTCCTAAGTATTCGGATTTTTATTCTAGCATATTGTAGCTTAAAACAGACTGAAAGCAAAGCAGAATGAGCCTTAAGGCGCATTCTGCTTTACTTTCAACCTGTTTAAAGCAGGCATGTGCCATCAAAACAAGAATCAGACTATGTGGTAAAGGCACGATTAGTATAATTGCGTCTGAAAAATTGAAAAATTGAAATCTTAGGATTTTTATGATCAACTTATGGCAGCCCTGACTCTTAACTCGTTCATTGCCTTCATTACACTACAAATAGTTTGGATAAGGATCAAACACCTATAACCCTTGTTTCCACAAAAGGTTTTAGGATGAAATTACATTTATGAAGAAAAGTGTCTTGCTCTGTTCTTATATAAGAGTTATTCCCCTTCCACATTTCTTCCTTACCTATACTTTAATGTAAACTTGAAAACTTGAAATGAACTTTCATATGTTTAAGGGATATAAAAAGTGGTACATGTAGTTGCTAATACAGAATTCATAACCCTGGTACCAATACAGTAAGAGTTATCCCCCTTTTCTATGTGATGGTCCTGAATACTCAGGAAAGAGTGAAACTTTAAAACTTTAAAGGTGAAATTTCACTTATTAATATAGAGAGATTGATGACAGTATAAGATGACAATATCCATGTATTGATACATTACTTCTGCATCATTGGTATGAATATTTGATATTTAACCCCCCCCCCCCTCTCTCTTTTTTTTTTATTTTTTATTTATGCCTACTGGCAGGTGACACATGAGTAGGGTAGGCTAATTGAAAATGATAATGGGTGAGGTGGTACTGAGGAGATTGCTCATGAGGTTTGGTGTTGGAAATATTCATGTGATAACCATAGTCTCCTATAACTCTATATAGAGTGGCAATGTACTCTTTTATCATATATGTTTGTATTATTTGTTTGATGTACATTGATGAGACAGAAATAAACAATAAACTGTATCCTACAGTGGAGAATCTGTTATTCTTTCCCGTTTAAACGCAAACGTACGCAAACGCAAAGCACTAAAACGTAGAAAAGTACAACTTTTGGACAATTCTGATAATTCATGTTTATCTTGGCGGCAAACAGTTTGGAGCCTGATCAGACGCCGGGTTACCCGGCGTCTGATCTGGCTCCAAACTGATTGCACTGCAAATAATAGTTTTAGCGTAAACGCGTTTATTGGGAAAGAATAACAGATTCTCCACTGTAATAGCTGTATGCCCGATTAGAACCAAATCTGTTTGACGGTCATATCGATATATGAAGATCCATCAAACCCTAGCAACCCATATACGCGTTCTTTACAAATATTGCAACAGCGAAGGGAGCACACCTCCCGTGCAAAAAGTGTATACCTGGGGCACGTTTCATAAAACTTCGTACGACAAATGTTGTCGTAAGTCAAAACTTTAACATACATTTAATTTCTGATTTCTCTATCGCATCCCGTCTTGTTCCAAGAAGATGTCACAAGACAGGGTTAGATAGAGAAATACATAATAATTTAGATTTTTATAATCTGACTTACGACAGCATTTGTCGTACGAAGTCTTATGAAACGGGCCCAGATCAGAAGGCTCATACAGGAGCCCTCTGATGAGAGTATGCACTGTTTTTCGTTTTGAATATATATTGTTAAACATCAATAAATAGTTAAAGATAGACTCATTTGGAAACTGACATTGTTTTTATTTAAAGTTTCAGGAGTCAATGACTTAAACTAATATATATGTACGCCTCACACCGAAGCCAGTTGCAAAACGTTAAGGGTAAGCCGGTGTCTGATAATGGTCCCACCTGGTTGCCACTCAAAACCAAATCGTCATCATCTCTGATTTACTCTCTTTGTCTTCATTAAATTTCATCGCGCATGCGTGATTTGAAACGGAACAAAAATGTTTCCACACTGCAGTATCTATCACGTTATCACAATTGTTTCAAATGTGATTCATTGTCTGTCTCTCAGTTAAGCCAAATCAAATCAAGTTTTGTTTTCATGTAATGCCAATGATTCTATCTAAAAATGAAACTGCACTTCACAAATGTAATTAAACCATATCATCTGTGGCTAAAATATTGTCTACTTCAAAACTGTCAGATTCTATTGTGGTAGTCATATCATTTCAGTTTCAGAAAGCTAATAAGACTTGCCGATCGGTTAAAATCCTGGGGCCCGTTTCATAAAACTTCTTACGACAAATGTTGTCGTAAGTCAAAATTTAAAAATACATTTAATCTCTGATTTCTCTATCTAATCCTGTCTTGTGACACCTTTTTGGAATCGTCTTTTGAAGACGATTCCAAAAAGATGTCACAAAACAGGATTAGATGGAGAAATAAATAATTATTGAGGGTTTTGTAATCTGACTTACGACAACATTTGTCGTAAGAAGTTTTATGAAACGGGCCCCTGATCAAGGTCGAGTTACATGTATTAGGCTTGAGATCATGTTTCAGAATTACATATTTATTTTTCTTTACAAAACATAATTATTACATGTATACAGTGAAATCCCTCTAAACCGGACATGTTTGGGGACAACATAAATTTCCGGTTTAGAGGGGTTTCCGGTTTAGATGGGTTTTAACCCATTACCACTTAGCTTGTCTCTAGTATTGAAGATAACTGACCACTTAAAGCAGGTTGAAAGTAAAGCAGAATGCGCCTTAAGGCTCATTCTGCTTTACGTTCAAGCTGCTTTAAGCTATCATCTGCTAGAATATAGAACTATTTCTGATGATACATATTTCTGAGTGTATATTGTATAAAACAGCGAATATTGAGTAACTTGTTAAATAAAGGAGGGAACAATGTTTTGTCCGGTTAAGAGAGAATTCCAGTATTTAGAGGTTCCGGTTTGGAGGGGTTCCAGTGTATATGTATAAAGACAAGGAAACGGTAAATAACTTAATAGTAAGAGAACTACTATCAACACTTGTTAAAAGAGTCATTCAGATTGTTGAGATTTTTATAGTACAGCGCTCCCTCTCTACAACGACACCCAATGGGAGACAAAACATTTGTGCGTTGTTCGGAGGGAGTCGTTATAGAGAGGGAATTGGCTTACATTCGCAAACAGCTTGAATCAAGATCAGACGCCGCGTAACGCGGCGTCTGATCTAGATTCAAGCTGTTTGTCACTCGTAATTTATCTTTTTTTCTGTCAAAATGTATATTATGTAACTTTTAGAAAAACGGCAGACGACAATTTTTAGCAGACAATATAGTAGGCGGGAAAAGTTGGCACACATTTGTTTTGTTTGGGAAACAACGGCAAGCATTGTTGTAAGGAGGGAATCGTTGTTGAGAGGACCGTTGTAGAGAGGGAACACTGTATTGCATGTACAGATTATGCTGTCAAATGTGAGGAATTAATTTAGGATATCTTACAACTTAAGCATCTTTGTTTACAAACAATATTGGTAGATCTTAAAATAAGTATTCTACATGGGAGAATTAAATACTCATTCTGTCTGGTTTAAACGTTTAAATAAACGAAGCAAAATACATGTATGTAAAACGACAGGTTCTTTTAATATGTTTAAATTTATATTAGTTAAATGTATAACCTAGTGTCAAAATAGACTGGGCTCTGATCTGGTCCCATACTGGTGGCAATGAGCATCAATGGTTAAACATAAACGCTTTTATTGGGAAAGAATATTCTTCTCCATGTAAGAACATACAGGATATATCAGTGTAAAATCACGACTGTCTGAAAAGTTATCTGCCCTTGGTCTTAAATTGCCAGTTTTATAAATGATAGATGGTATGTCTTACTCAATTTCAAACAATCAAGAAGAGTACACCCGTGTTAAATAGGCAGTTCCCTTTTTACTTGTATAAATATTGAATAAATGCCAATTTAGTCCCCCGAAGTTCTTGTTCTCCATGTTTTCCGACAAAAAGTCACTTTCAATTACTTAACCCCGTCACTGGCATGACGTCATATCCTCAAAACAGTAAACTGATGTCGTCTGCTTGTATTTTTCCAATTCAAAATTTAAGTGAATTGACTAAAGATACATCTTTATTAATGTCAAACAGTTTAGATCTTGATCAGACGCCGCGGAACGCGACGTCTGATCAGGATCCAAACTGTTTGCGAATAACCAATTTACTCGCGGTGAGGCAATGGAGGTTTAAATGTGGTTGTCTCATACTATTTTTCAGGTCAGAAACTTGGAAACCCGATGTGTACAACGCACGTGCACCTTAACCCCATACGTTGTCACAGTGTCATGACATGTGCTAAAACTTCTCATCTGGGTTTATTTCTTACATTTACGTTAACATGTTAACGGCAATTTTGACTTCATATTAAAGAATTTATATGAACGTCGGAAAGTGTGGTCCCTGACCAGACGTCCTAATAGTTTGATGTTCGATCAGGATCCAAACAGTTTGGCATTCTGGAACAAGATATTGATCCAAACTGTCTGAAAAATGCTGTGTAGTGAGCATTGGAATTGAATGAGATTAACTCATTTGCGCCCAGTAATTACTTTCATGCTTACATGTATATATTTGATTAGTTCCTGGTAAAAAATCATTTTCGTTTTGTTTTATTTTGAAATTTCTATCAGCAAACAATGTAGACTCTGATTAGAATCTACACTGTTTGCTTATGTCCCTTTTACTGGACTCTAGGCACAAATGGGTTAAATTCTTCAATGCCTAAATCTAATACATGTATATGTACAGTCGAAATTTGATAACTCGAGCACGTCAAAGTCCAACTAACTCTCATTTCTGCAGTTAATTTTTTTCATGAATTGGAACTCCCCTAAGTCCAGCTAACCATTATTTGGAATTTAAAATTTTAATATCAATATGCAAGTAAGATTTGACTTATTGAAGAGTTATGAAGCTTCGGCTCTAGCACAAAAAGTAACAGTGGCAAGTATACTATGTACGTTACCGACCCCACTCACCGGTGATACATTGTAACCGTTAACCCCTTCACTGCCATGACGTCATCAATTTTAAACAATTGTCGTCTGATTTTATTTTCAAAATTAAATATTTAGTTATTTGACTTATGAAATATTGAAATGAGTGTAAATCAGTTTGTATCCTGATCAGACGCCGCGTTACGCGGCGTCTGATCAGGATCCAAACTGTTTTCAAATTAGTAGTGTAGACTCGGGGTAAGGCAGTGAAGAGGTTAAGGGTAAAATCTCATCTAGGTCAGGGCTGAATGTCACTTGTTAGAAGTATTTAACATGTTATTCTTTCCCACTTCTTATGCTTAGACTGCTTAAGTCTTTTGTAAAATAATTGAAGTCAGATCAGACGTAATCCGGCGTCTGAACAGGCTCCAAACTGTTTGCCACTCTGATAAAAAGAAATAGAAGAATATTCAAAAATTGTCATTTTCTACATTTTATTAATTGCGTTCGTGTTTCGTTTTCGTTCACACGGGAAGGATTAACATATTCTCCCCTGTACCCACACATATGAAGCTTAAACATAATCTGTAATCTTGGTATGATGGACGCCGTAAGCCAAAACCAAGGAGAAAGAGCTTATTTCTTGAGTTCCAAGCCTAAAATACTTGTTATGATTGGCAGTGACAGTGAAGTGGTTTGCGGCCATACATCGAAGCAACATGGAAATCTTTAAAGAAAGTAAACTGTTAAATGCAGACTTAAAACAAAGCATTTTGCTGTCGCTTGTACAGTGGAGAATACGTTATTATTTCCCGTTTAAACGCAAACGAAACGCAAACGCATTGTAATAAAACATAGAAAAAGAAAACTTTTCGACAATTCTGACTATTCATGTTTGTCTGAGTGGCAAACAGTTTGGAGCCTGATCAGACGCCGGGTTCCCGGCGTCTGATCTAGCTCCAAACTGTTTACAATGGAAATAATAGTTTTAGCGTTAACGCGTTTATTGGGAAAGAATAACGTTTTCTCCACTGTACATCGAAGCAACATGGAAATCTTTAAATAAAGTAAACTGTTACATGCAGACTTAAAACAAAGCATTTTGCTGTCGCTTGTACTGAAGATGGCGAAACTGCCTTCTGATTCGATGGTCGCTTAGCACAAGCTTGAGCGTATGTGCTAAAGTGGAGAATACGTTATTCTTTTGCGATAAATGAAAAAAATAGTTTACGTTGGGAGCCAGATCAGAGGTCGGGTAACTCAGTTTCTGATCAGGCTTCAAACTGCTTGCCAATCAGATTAAAATGAATATTAAGACATTAAAAAAGTTGTTATTTTCCACATTTTATTGTAATGCGTTTGCGTTTCGTTTTCTTTTAAACGGGGAAGAATAACGCCTTCTCCATAGCAATAGCAACATGGACATATACGTGAGTGGATAGAAATAAATCCGTTCTCAGGCATTACTTGCCGGACTATGAAAGGACCAGATTAACGGTGAACTTTACAGTGACAGATAAAACATTTGTAGCAATCAACTATTAGTTGAAAACTCCGAAAATGAAGCTTTGAAAAATACATCGAAATGTACACGATTAAAGCGGTAATTGAACGAATATCAAGTCGAACTCTAATGGGATTCTAACAAATGTTTTCGTTTAATGGGATACAAAAATAATGCAGAAAGTACTAATAGGAGATGTGTGCATTGCTTTTGTTCTGCATTAACCCTTTGAACCCTAGTCCCGCATATAGGCGTCCATTTCAAACAGTGAACATGTGAATAGTACACTTGTCCTGTGCAAACAGTGAAGGCCCAGATCAGAGGGCTCCGAAAGGAGCCCTCTGATCAGGGTCTTCACTGTTTGTCAGCAATGCCAAAATTGACAAAACATCTCTTAAAAGTTAGAAATGGACTAAACAAAAATTGAAACTGGAATTGTCCATTTAAAGTTTCAGGGAGGAAAGAGTTAAGCATTAACTTATAGATAAGCGATGTCCACGCTCCTTTAACCCGTTCGCTTTCAGTGGATTCTTACATGCTTATACATTTGATTGATTTAGTTCATTCATTTATCCAAGGAGTGCCTGGTCTATAGATTTTAATTTTCGTTTCAATTAAAAATTTCTATCAGCTAACAGGGTAGAATCTGATCAGACGCCGTATCATGCTTGACACAAACTGTTCTTGGTATGTAAGAGTCCTTAAATCGTTTACTGTATCTTAACCCTTTCACTCTCAATGACGTCATAAGCGCATTTGCGAACAGTTTAGATCCTGATCAGACGCCGCGTAACGCGGCGTCTGATCAGGATCTAAACTGTTTGCTACTTGTTTTGAAAAAAAATTCAGTTATACTGCGTAAAACCTAACATTGAAACAATATTACAGACAACAATATTGAAGCAGACGAAAATATGGCGGCGAATGGGTAAAAACCTCACGATAAATTTGATCATGCAAGGGTTACATGTAACGTCAACGGGTAAAACATATCCCTAAAGTAGTTCCGCATTACTAAGAAAACCACTATAAATTACCGTATTTTGTGACCTGTTGTCGTTACCGTATTGTCTGTATGACCTTATGTTACAAAGTAAACTCTCCTAGGAACATTTTTACGAGCATAAACAAATTACAACATCAGTTATAGGAAATTAGCTATGCTAAAATGAAGGCTGTTTTCACATTGCCTCTATAGAAACTGTCCCCCTCAAATACGGTTATTTATTCCAACAGAGAAGTAGCCTTTAGTCTGTTCAAAGTACCACGTACATAATATACAGTGGAGAAGAAGTTAGTCGGTTTAAGCAAAACGAAGCGCAAACGCATTTCAATAAAATGTAGAAAATGACAACTTTTTTAAAGTTTTTAATTATCTATTTTAATCCGAATGGCAAACACTTTGAAGCCCGGCTGACTTATAGGCTGTGATGCCCGAATTAAACTACTTTCTAGTGAGAGAAATCATAATTAAACAGCGTTCCCTCTCTATAACGACCCTCCCAACAACGACTTCCTCCTTACAACGACCCTAGCCGCAGTTTCCAAAACCGGACAATTATATCTTATGCTTTTGTTGCTGCAATATTGTCTGCTTAGAATAGCCGTCTTCTATTTTTTTCTAAGTGATTTAATGGACATTTTGACAGAAACAAACTTAATGACGAGTGACAAACAGCTTGAATCCAGATCGGACGCCGCGGAAAACGGCGTCTGATCTGGAATCAAGCTGTTTGCAAATGTAAGCAGAATTCCCTCCCTTAAACGACTCCCTCCGAACAACGCACATTACTTTTGTCTCCGATTGGGTGTCGTTGTAGAGAGGGAGCGCTATGTTTCTTATATTAATGACTGTATAAATTGGAACTATTTTCTTCAGAGGAGGAATAAACCAAGGGCGGTAAATATGTACCTGATATTTATGGAGTAATGGGTTAAACGTATTCCAAACCTAACAATGAGATCATTTGTAGACGACAGTTCCGGAAAAAGCCGAACTATCTTCCGATTGGCTAATGTAAGGCTGAACATATTCGTTGCCATAATAATTGTCTGAAAATGTCACCTTGTTACAGTGGAGAAAACGTTATTCTTTCCAAATAAACGCGTTTACGCTAAACTATTATGTCTATTGCAAAAGGTTTGGAGTCAGATCAGACGCCGGGTAACCCGGCGTATGATCAGGCTCTAAACTGTTTGCCTCCAAGATAAACATGAATTATGAGAATTGTCCAAAAGTTGCACTTTGCTACGTTTTAGTGCTTTGCGTTTCGTTGCGTTTACACGGGAGAGAATAACGTATTCTCCACTGTACATGTTTTTTCTGAAATTAAGATTGTGTCAAACAGTGTGGATCCTGATCAGACAGAGGGGATCCAAACTGTTTAAAAAATACAAATACAAGTGTAGTCTGACTTAGCAGTTTATACATGTATCTACATTATTCTTTCCCAATAAACGCATTTTATACTAAAACTATCATTTCAATTGCAGACAATTTGGAGCCTGATCAGACGCCGGGTAACCCGGCGTCTGTTCAGGCTCCAAACTGTTTGCTTCTTAAATTTTGATTTTTTAAACATTTCTAAGAACTGACGTTTTCTACATTTTAGTAATTTGCGTTTGCTTTTCGTTTGCTTTCAAAAGGGGAAAGAATAACACCCTCTCAACTGTACACTGGTACACTGTGCTTCATTTGATGTGTATTATGCTCGTTGGTTATAGTATCAATAGACAGAAAATTCTCGTTGAAGCAGTGATGAAATGGTCTATTTCCTTGTAAAAAGATTTCTGTCGTAGAAATGTTGCACCAATTTAGGTAGATTCAAGTCATTCTATACATTTATATTACAGCTATATTCAGTTTGATTTTGGTACATAAACAAATTATTCCCCTTAACCAATTCACTGCCTCACCCCGAATACAAAAGTTATTTGCAAACAGTTTGGATCCTGATCAGACGTCGCTTAACGCGGCGTCTGATAAGGATTCAAACTGTTTGACACTCATTTCATTATTCCTTCAGTCAAAATAACTGAAATTTAAATTTGATGAATAAAAACAGACGACAATTGTTTAAAACTGATGACGTCATGGCAGTGAAGAGGTTAACTGGTACAGTGGAGAATCTGTTATTCTTTCCCGTTTAAACGCAAACGTACGCAAACGCAAAGCACTAAAACGTAGAAAAGAACAACTTATGGACAATTCTGATAATTCTTGTTTATCTTGGTGGCAAACAGTTTGAAGCCTGATCAGACGCCGGGTCACCCGGCGTCTGATCTGGCTCCAAACTGTTTGCACTGCAAATAATAGTTTTAGCGTAAACGCGTTTAATGGGAAAGAATAACACATTCTCCACTGTATTCAGCACAACAGTTTTTTTCTCTTCATACTGGAAATAGCATATGCAACCAGTTTATATCAAGATTAGAGCTTCAGATAAGGGGAGTATTTCAAACACTAAAATCTTTATTTCTGCATTAAACCCTATGGTGTCACTATTCATTAGAATCGCCTCAAAGAGACGATTCTAATGAATAGTAACATCATAAGATTTGTTGCTGATAAGAGCGAGAAAAAGTTGGATTAGTTTACTCCCTCTTATCTGGAGCCCTGAAAATCATTAGTCAAAATCATTCAGTCAAAATCTCTAAACTATAGCATACAGAAATACAATATAATGATATACTTTCAGATGTTTTCGTGGCAGATAAGGGGATACCAACTATATTCTTACAGGAGTAATGCCTCCTACCGTAAATACCTTACGTGTTGGGACATACAGCCCTGTGTACATGTAAGTAGTGTAGACCCTGATCAGTTGCTCCTTCAGGAGATACATTATCAGAGTCTACACTGTTTGCCATTCAGTTTGCTGTGTTGTAAAAGCATTTAGTTTAACATTTTGGATAATCAAAGCAGTTACACAGAGTGTCCCAATTTTATATTTTTACGGTATCTTCCAACTGTGTTAGCACTCTAACAATTCTAAATGTCCATTGCAAACAGTTAACCCCTTCACTGCCTTACCCTGAGTTCAATAATTATTTGCAAACAGTTAGAATCCTAATCAGACGCCGCGTAACGCGGCATCTGATTAGGATCCAAACTGTTTGACACACATTTCGATATATCTTAAGTAAAACGCCGAAATTTAACTTTGAGAAAGAAATAAAAGCAGACGACAATTGTTTGAAACTTTATGACGTCATGGCAGTGTATGGGTTGAGAGGCAGACGTCCAATAATTGTTAAATTCTCTAGCGTGAAGATCATGAAGAAAACCAACAACAACTAATAAACAAAATATACATGTATAGGTTTTTCTGAACATTTTCTGCGTTTTCATTTCAACAGGAAGGAATTAAGTTTTCCTCGCTATAACGCAAAATATTCATCAGTTATAAGAATTCACTTAAAAGGGAGTTTTTTATGGCTTCAAATATTTTATGATTTTAATTGATACTTGAGAATTGTTTTATATTTTAAAAAAATGGTAATTCGTACACGCATATAACTATAGAAAGTGATTATAAGCGATATGCAAAAGTGGGTAGTGTAAATTTAGCACAAAGTTACATGTACAGTGCTCCCTCCCTACAACGGCCATCCCAACAACAATCCCCTCCTTATGGCGACATTTGTCGCAGTTTCCCTAAAGAGGACAATTATGCCAAACCCCTTAACGACTGTAATGTCGTCTACTTAAAATGTCGTCTGCTGTTTTTCTCAATGTTACATAACTGACATTTTGACAGAAAAAAACTCATTGACGAGTGACAAACAATTTGAATCCAGATCAGATGCGGCGACTGATCTGAAT
This sequence comes from Gari tellinella, assembly GCA_922989275.2. NCBI lineage: Eukaryota > Metazoa > Mollusca > Bivalvia > Cardiida > Psammobiidae > Gari > Gari tellinella. The sequence continues at coordinate 72,500,523 of OV277865.1, read as the reverse complement.
TTAAGCTGTTTGCAAAGTTCTCTCCCTAAAACGACTCCCTACGAACATTGTTGTCTCCCATTGTGTTTCGTTGTAGAGAGGGAGCGCTGTATATATATCCGTCTATAAGGACGACTCATACGGTTATTCATTCACTTGTGTGTAAGACAGGTTACAGCCTAAAAAAGGTGAAAATAAAGCACAAACCCTGCTTTACTTTCTCTTAGATATCCTAAGCATATATCGAGGCAGAACAAGGGTAAAAACATTCGTACAGGAAGAATAGGCTATATACTTTACAAACGTGCTTGCATTCTAATACAATAAACACTCTATAACGATCACTAGATTGTGCCATTTATTAGTTTGTTTACGACAGATGACTGCTTAAAGCAAGGTGGCAGTATAACAGAAAGCTATTAAGCTCTTTCGAGCTTTCTGTTTTACTGGCACCTTGCTTTTAGCTGTCACCTGTATTTTATGCAAACAATTAACCTTCGTTTTTAGTGGTCGTTATAAAGAGGTTTTACGGTAATTCTCAGATAGAGCATTCTACTTTAGTATATATGTAATCTGTTTTAAGCTACTATCTGACAATTTCTGCGGATTCCTTCTGTGTTCTTTTTGCAAAACTTCCGAGGCGGGCACTACTTTTCTTAGTGTTTGAATAATTAGTGGTTTAAAAGTATTTATTGAGTAATGTGTCAAACGTATCTTTGACTTTTACTCTGTATTTAACAACTGTGAACCTCTTGAGAGATGTATATACATTAAAACGTTTCTATTACGACCACTAAAGCGAAGGTGGTTTTATAAAAGACAGATGACAGTTTAAAGCATTGTAACAGTTAAACAAAAAGTTCCTTTAGGAAATTTCCGTTTTACTGTCACCTGCTTTAAGCTGTTTAAAGAAGCTTTCTGTTTAACTGTTACATTGCTTTAAGCAGTCACCTGTCATAAACACCTAATATTTTTTACTGTACTCTTCCGTTAGAGTGCACTTTTATACAGGCATGACAGTTATTTGAGAAGCGTGAAAGTGTTTGTTAACGTTGTTTACACAATATTTTATAATATTGATCTTTACTTTTCTATATTTGCGTAGAACTATTTGCAACAAACAATTGAATATCCGATTGGCCAATGGCATACATTAAACCCCAACTATTACAACCATCACAAAGATGGTTTGGTTCTGTATTTTAGTCATAAATGCACGACTGTTTAAAGCAGGATGAAAGTAAAGCAGAAAGCTCCTGCAGGAGCTTTCCGCTTTACTTTCATTCTGCTTTAAACTAATCTGTTTACGACAAAACAAACGTATCGTTCTTCTTTTGACAAGTCTTAATGGCGGAAGTTGGCAGTATTTTGTGCCTAACTGGTACGTTCAATTGCTGATAAACAGTTCAATAGCATGCACGTCCATGGCATTACGAGTATGTTCAAGTCAATCTAGTGGCTTCTCGGCACAAGTCAATCATCATGGCTGTGCATGTCTCTTCCAAAATGCGATTAAAATTATGCTACCGTTTTATAAACAAGTTTAAAGGTAAAGGTCTTAAAGGTGTTAAAGACATATGTCCGACGAAAGCAGCATGAACAACAACACCGTAATGTCCTACAGATGCTACTGTATTTCTACCAAAAATAAAAATGAAAATAGGACCAGGCACCCCATAATTGAATAGTGGACTGATCCAACATTCAAGCAAGGAATTTCCCACTTGGCATAAATGGGGTAAGTCTGTAATTTGTTTCCGTTCGATTAAACGATGAAGAGTAGCGTCTTCTCAACTCAGCCAAGTTACACGTATAGTCGTTGTCTGAATTATTTCTTAAAATTTAGAATGTAAGAAGTGAAATGCAGCAACACTTCTTACATTCTAAATGTTAACCCTTTCCCCAATAGGAGCGCATTTTATTTATTCCTCCGCTGAAGAAAATAGATCCAATTTAATCAGTCATGAATATATAGTAAAGGAAATATTTTGTTATATTTTAGCACAAGATAGCTTAAAGCAGGCTGAAAGTAAAGCAGAATGCGCCTTAAGGCGCATTCTGCTTTACTTCCAACCTGCTTTAAGAAGTCACCTATCTTCAATACTAGAAATAGACTATCAGGTAAAGGGTTAAGAAATAATTCACACACGACTATACGTGTAACTTGGCTGAGTTGAGAAGACGCTACTCTTTATCGTTTAATCGAACCGAAAACGCAGTGCAATAAAATGGGAGAACTGACTTTTTGAAAGATGATGACTGCATGATTGTAATCTGAGTGTCAAACAGTTACGAGGCTGAATAGATACCGAGTTACCCGACGTCTAATCTGGCTCCAAACTATAAGTTATAACAGTGTTAGCATAATAAATGCGTTTGTTCTAAAAATCAATTGTAAAGAGTTTGGTGCCATATTCGACACCGGTATACCCAGATGGCCATCGAGATATAGATAACCGGCTAGGACTTTCATAAATGTTATTTTGTCCTTTTTATTGCAATGATTTAGCGTTTCGATTTCTGTGATCTTCAAAGAATAATGTCGTCTCTACTATAATTGTTGCAGACCTGTTCCATATGATAATAACAGAGCATTCTTATGATTAAAAGACAATCCTCAAAAATGGTGTTTGCCAGTACAGTACCATGGCAACGTTTGTTTGTAAGACACGTTAAGTAGGAAGCTGAGCGAAGTTAGCACATTCAACCCTAGCGACGAGTATACTCAGCATTTACCTGCATTATACCTATGAAAATTACGCTTGTACTATATTTTTCCTTCTGTATGATATTACAAATTATTAATAACGAACTAAACCAAAATGGACCATGTTTCAAACAATTCCATTACCAGAGCAGAATGAAACCTTTTGTAATTGTCAATTCTCAGTACTAGAGGATGAATTTGTTTAAACAATTTGGGGTATATAAAAACCCTAGTCTCATAAAGGAAATAACATTTATCCTGCGCTATAACTATTTAAAAAATTTCATTTGATTTGATTTGTCAAATGATACTATAGTTGATTACAGGCATGTTATATTCAATTTTGTTTACAAACTGATACGTCGCCACTGACATTTATATGATCTTTTGACATTTGCAGTTTGTTGAAACCCTATCATAGTACAGTGGAGAATCTGTTATTCTTTCCCAATAAACGCGTCTACGCTAAAGCTATTATTTGCAGTGCAAACAGTTTGGAGCCAGATCAGACGCCAGGTAACCCGGCGTCTGATCAGGCTCCAAATTGTTTGCCACCAAGATAAACATGAAATATCAGAAGTGTCCAAAAGTTGTTCTTTTCTAGGTTTTAGTGCTTTGCGTTTGCGATCGTTTGCGTACGTTTGCGTTTAAACGGGAAAGAATAACAGATTCTCCACTGTATAGTATCGTATAGACGTCTGCCTCGCAAATATGGTAGTCTGCGAGAATCCCCCAGTCAGGTTCTATGGCTTTTAATTAAAGATACAGTGGAGAAAATATTTCTTTCCAAATAAACGCGTTAACACTAAAACTATAAGTTCCTTGGCAAACAGTTTGGAGCCAAATCAGACAACTGCTTGCCTTGCCACTCGGGTTAAAATAAATAGTTAGAACTGTCAAAAAGTTGTGTCTTGTGTTTGCGTTTTGTTTGCGTTTATACGGGATAGAATTACGTATTCGCCACTATTAGCTAACAACGGCTAAGCACGTTTCACGTTTAAACGAAAGTGAACGTAAACAATACAGTGCTCCCTCCCTACAACGGCCCTCCCAACAACGACTCCCTCCTTACAACGATGTTTGCTGCTGTCCCCCAAGCAAGACAATAATGCCTGACGCTTTTACTGCTGTAATATCGTCTGCATAAAGTTGTCGTCTGCTCTTTTTCTCAAAGTTACATATTGGACATTTTGACAGAAAAATACTTAATGACGAGTGCCAAACAGCTTGAGTCCAGATCAGACGCCGCGTTGCGCGGCGTCTGATCTGGATTCAAGCTTTTTTGCAATTGTAAGCCAATTTCCCTCTCTATAACGATTCCCTCCGAACAACGAACATAATTTGTGTCTCTCATTGGATGTCGTTGTAGCGAGGGAGTGCTGTATAATCAAATGTAGAAAATTGCAACACTATACAAAGTCTGACGATTATATATTAAAGTGTTATTCTGGTTGGCAAACAAGTTAGAGCCTGGCTATAGTTGTTTTATTGTCAGACATCTTACATGCATCTGACTCCAAACTGTTTGCAATGTACGTAAGGGTTCTAGGTTACAGTGGAGAAAACGTTATTCTTTCCCGTTTAAACGCAAACGTACGCAAACGCAATTATACTAAAACGTAGAAAAAGACAACTTATTGACAATTCTGAGTGGAAAACAGTTTAGAGCCTGATCAGACGCCGGGTTACCCGGCGTCTGATCTGGCTCCAAACTGTTTGCACTGCAAAAAATAGTTTTAGCGTAAACGCGTTTATTGGGAAAGAATACCGTTTTCTCCACTGTAAACGCATTTATTGGGAAAGAATACCGTTCTCTCCACTGTAAACGCGTTTATTGGGAAAGAATACCGTTCGCTCCACTGTAAACGCGTTTATTGGGAAAGAATACCGTTCTCTCCACTGTAAACGCGTTTATTGGGAAAGAATACCGTTCTCTCCACTGTAAACGCGTTTATTGGGAAAGTAATAACGTCGTCTTCACTGTACCAGAAGTACCAAAGGTTTGATTATTTTTCTATCACCAAGTCAATCAGCGTGTAATCTGGATCCAGAATATTTTCTACAACTATTTGCCCATTTGCGCTAAAACCCTTTACTCCAAAGAAACGCCTTTACAAAAAATAATTTCAACTTATTCATTCATGAATACATGTATGTATCATAAGAAATATTTTTATATTCTAACAGACGTTAACTTAAAGCAGGCTGAAAGTAAAGCATTCTGCTTTACTTTCAAACTGCTTTAAGCGGTCACCTGTAGTCCAAACTAGAAGCAGGCTATGAAGTAAAGGGTTATGTGAAATGGACTGATTGACGCGACTATCTTTGGGAATTGCTTTGGTATAATTTTCGGTTCTACGCAATGCAATTTCTATTTGGAAAAAACATGCATCGATCCATCTATTCACCCACCAACCATCATAAATAATACCAACTCGCTATAGTGGAAATTATAAGAAGAGCATGCATTTCTTCAGCTGAAGTACGTTAGCTCTAGCTTGTTACATGTATACACGAACGTTCCCATGTTTTGATCTTTAAGGCTTTAAAGGGACTCGCAACCGGATGGTGTACTTGTCAAAATAAAATAAAATACTCAAATAAAAGCAAATTTGTGGCATTATTGGCTTCTGACATTAAAAAAATATGATCAGTTAAAAAAAAAAGTCTCAAGAATCGTCACCGAATCTTAGTTTTTTTTAGATATTTTCCATCGTTTTTCTACAGCGTCAGCTGACGGTATAGTTGTTGTTGTTGCTTCTCTACACGGTCTCAGACATAAACCCGAGCCGAATAAAATACTATCAATCGCTAACAGTAAAGTACGTTAATTCGCTACCATATATATATATAGAGCGCTGGTAGCCGAGGGGATAAACGTGTTTCCTCATTTTTCATGTTTGTCTCCGCATGGAGGGTCACGGGTTCGAATCCCACCAGAGCTTCTTTTTTCTTTTTTTTGAAATGCATTTTTTTAACAGAATGTATTATCCTAAACTATATAAGCATTTGACATATATTTACAAATTACTATTTTAATGCTAAATCCGGTTGCGAGCCTCTGTAACTCATTAGTCCCTGAAACTGAAAATGGACTATTCCAGTTTACAATTAATTCTAGTCTATTAAACTGTACTAATCAGGTGTTTTCTTAATTTATTGAAAACTTGAAACTCAGGACAGAACCTTATCAGATGGCTCCTTTAGGATCCGTTCTGATCTGGGTCTGCACTGTATGAATATAACTGTTGTGCTCTTCATAGGTTTACAATTACGTTGAAGGCATACATGTACAGTATACTAGTAGCACGGACTCAGTGGGCTAAACATGGTCTTCAGTTCGCATTTTCAAGATATGGGATGGGAAAGAGAGTACGGCGTGCATTTCGTTAAACTCTGCACTCTCAGAACGGATGTCAATTGCAAACAGTTTAGAAATGCAAAATGTAAATCTATAGGCCGGGAACTCTGCGTCTGTCCAAACTTAAATGTGTTTGATATAAATCACATGAAGATAAATCGACTGTATATTTTCAAGAACATGCGATTGTTTTAGATTTCTAATTTTGTATTCAGTTTGCGTTGTATTTCGTTAGACTTGATAAAAAACGTTTTCCATCACTGTAAGTGTGTTTTTCTCCTGGGGTTTACATTAATTATAGTATAGTAATAGGCTTTGTCACGTTTTGAAACAAGTGCACCAATCAAATATTTCACCTTCACTATTTACTACTGTTTTTGTTACTAATTAATCAACCGTCTTCAGAAAAGCATTTGCTAAAGAATTGTTGCCATTTTAACAAGAAACCTGATGACGATTTTCAAGCAGACTGGACTCCGATATGATCTACACAATATGGAATAGTGTCAAATAATTGGATACATATCAGCCAGCGAGTGGCAAAAAGTTTGGATCCTGATAAGACGCGTAGCGGCGTCTGATCAGGATCTAAACTGATTGCAAAGGCGCCTTTTGGCTGTAATTGACAGTGAAAGGGTCAACGTAGAACCATATACGAATATATAGTATTGATGTTTTTTATCAAGTTTTTGCCTGTCTTTGATGACTGCAATTTCATTTTTCTGGATGTCTGTTAAAACTTTCTAATCCGAAACACTGTCGTTATGTTATCAGTGTTGTCGGCAACAGTTATTTGAGTTGTTTTGATATGTTTTTTTTTTTTTAGATAATATCATTTAAATGATAAACTGTTTGGATCAAGACAATACGCCGAGTTATTCAGCGAGTCACCCGAATCCATACAGTTTGCAACAGATATACAACGGAGAAGACGTTATTCTTTTTTTTGTTTTCAATAAACGCGTTTACTTTAAAACTGTTATTCAATTGCAAATCAGTTTGGAGCCAGATCAGACGCCGAGTAATCCGGCGTCTGATCAGGCTCCAAACTGTTTGCCATTAAGATTAAAATCAACATTCAGAATTGTGAAATAATTGTCAATTTGTACATTTTATTGCAATGTGTTTGCGGTTAGTTTGCCTTTAACCTGGAACGAATAACGTCTTTTCCACTTATAACAATTATTTCTGTATTATACATTGTGAGCTCTAAAATGAAAGGTGGTTACTAAATGCAGAACAGTCTTATGCAGAAAGCTCCATAAGGAGCTTTATGCATTCCTTCTTTTTTGCACTGAGCAACCACGTTCCTTAATAATTGTCATATTATAGTTTTCTTTAATCACTGCCAAACTAGGAAACCGAACATTGTGTCGAGTGCTGAAGGCTTCGATTATTTCAACAGGGCTTCAGGTAAAAGGAGGATTTCAAAATCTAAAATCGTATTTATGCATTAAACTATATGGTATCACTACTCATCAGAATCGTCTCTTCGAGACGATTCTAATGAGTTGTAACACCATAGTATTTGGTGCTGAATTGAGTGAAAAAATGTTGGATTTGTTCAGTCTACCCCCTCTTATCTGGAGCCCTGTCAGGGGTTTAACTGTACAGAAAAAGTCCTACCTTTGGCCGTGGAGACCATTACGAGAGTGATACAAATCAATTCCAACATTATTCCAATAGCGACAACAGTCAGGGAGTTTGTCTGTAAAGTTAACTTCCTCACTCACTTCACCTCTGTGCCGTGTATGGTCAAATAGTTCCCCATTAATGGCACGCTACAAACAAACCTGGCAGAAAGGGGTTCCACGCGCACCAAACAGGTTCGCTCGCCTATATTGGAAAAAAACCTCTCTACAACTATTTCCCCATATACAGACTGCCTTTGTTTATACTGTGCCGTTTATAGTAGTAGGAAGCTGATTGCAAGTGGGAATTCGATTATAAATTAAAATGTCATACAGTGGAGAATACGTTATTTTCACCGATTAAACGGTGGTCAACACAAACGCAATGCAATAAAATGTAGAAAATGGAAAGTTTCTTTTCGAAAAGGTTGACATTTCTTTTTAATCCGAGTGGCAAACAGTTTGGAGCCCGATCAGACGCCGGGTAACCCGGCGTCTGATCTGGCTCCCAACTGTTTGCAATGGAAATAATAGTTTTATTACAAACGCCTTTATTGGGAAAATAGCGTCGACCAAGGAAAAGAGTGGTGTTTTCGTTGTTGAAGGGATGTGGCGTTCTGCTTTAATTTCAACCTGATTTAATCTAACGCCTGTCTCATTACACTTACTATAAAGCAATATTATTTCCAATGTTCAGTGCAAGTAGTGATTCATCTGTCTTTTAAACTATATTTAATTTTTCTGTTCATAATAACAAGAACTGAAATACACGGGCATGTTAAAATAATGTATTGAAGTATTGAAACTTCACAATAAGACGACAAAACCTCATACATTGGAAAAGACGCCTATGGTATTTAAATTGTTAAACAATTAGTCCAATCCCTAACAAGTTATTTGTTTTGTTTCATGGACGTCGTGTTTGGCAATATTATCCTTAACATACTAAATGCAACCTGAACATTTGCAAACGGTTTGGATTCGGCCTAAGTGCCGGACTCAGCATCGAAGGTTTTAATGGTGATTTGATGTTTTCTTCATTTAGAGGGGCAAAAGAAACTAAAATTAGTTCAAATTCGCAGACATCAACTTTAAAGCAGTTGTTTCAACTAAGAAATGGTACGTATGTGACATTTTATGTTTTCAAGGCACGTGTAACCCTTATGCGGTCGTAATATTGTCTTCTAAAATGTCATCTACATAAATTTATAATTGTTAAATGAAAAGCATCGACATAGGTGACAAACAGTGTACATGTAGACCCGTAACGCGGCGTTTGATCAAGCTCCAAACTGTTTGCAACCCTTTGTCCGGTCTCGCTCCGCGCTGTTATGGTGAATATGCACTTTAAATGGTGATAGATCTATCTCGATGTAAATTGATAAGTACATGTAGTATTAAATTAATTGATGCCAAGTTTATTGGATTCTACTCGACACTTTGCCTACGATATACATTTAAGTGCCAGAGAAACGAAAGAAAAATTCTGTTCTCGACGCTGTTAGATAGCAGGACTTTGATGCATTTCCTAAGACTATGTACACTCTTTGCCAAACGCGTCAAATATGTCAACACTTACATTTGCTTAACATTTCCGTCCTATGAACTTTCAAAGTAAAGGGGTGTCTTTTTTCTTTTTGCTTTACTTGATTCTGCTTCTTTAAGCAGGTTGAAAGTAAAGCTGAAAAGCGTCTTAATGCGTGTTCTGCTTCACTATCAGCTTGCTTTAACTTCAATTTACTAGGATATAAAAACAATTTCTTATGGTGCATATTCTTGACTGTATCAAACGTTACATATATCCAACCCCGCAAAACCAAATAATTGGGCAATAAAATATAGAAACTTACCTTCTATGAAAAAAAATTGATAGTTTAAACAAGTTTTAGTGTCATAGTTTGAAAGTCGGACCCATTTCTCGTCACGGATTTGAGACGAGTCTGAGCTCGTTCTCAAGTTTTGATTGTATTTGAGCAGAAAACTAAAATCTGACTAAACCAAAAGCTTGAAAGGAAAGGATACTTATATAATAGAATATAACAGTTTGTCATCTCTACTAGACATTATTGGTAAGCATCAATGTCACCCATTAGATAACTATTGTCTGGACAGGAGTCCCAAACCCAGTGTGATAAGACCGAGAATTCCTTAACCTTTTCACTGCCGTGACGTCATCAACTTTAAACAATTGTCGTCTGCTTTTATTTCTTAAATTTTAATTTTTGCTATTTTTACTGAAGAAATATTGAAATAAGTGTCAAACAGTTTGGATCCTGATCAGACGCCGCGTAACGCGGCGTCTGATCAGGATCCAAACTGTTTGCAAAAAACTGTTGTGCTCGGGGTAAGGCAGTGAAGGGGGTTACATCTATCAAGCTAAGAGCGAATTCCAAAATCCTTGAGAATGTTTCGTAGCAGACACTATTTGCATTTTATATTAAATTGATACAAATTGAAAAGAAGATACAAAGACGGGGCGTATATTGACAGTAGCGCCTTCTCTAAGTGCCTACTCAGTATTAACACCTTTAACTGCCATGACGTCATGAATTTTAAACACTTATCGTCTGCAACTATATACATGTATGTATTTTTTTCATGCTCAGGATTGAACATCCTATCAGAATCTATCGTCTGGTTTTATATCTCAAATACAAATTTAGGTATTTTAGACTAAGGAAATATTGAAATGAGTGTCAAACAGTTTTGAGCCGGATTTGACGTCTGGCATCCGTCATCTGAACAGGCTTCAAACTGGTTCCCGCTCCGATTATAAAGAACCATCAAACATTTTTAGAGCTTCTCAGGTTTTACATTTCTTTATTGCATCGCGCTTGCGTTTAACGATGACCTAAACGCATTGCAACGACAATATAGAAAATGGTAGCGTCATACGTCTTATCTACAGTGGAGAATCTGTTATTCTTTCCCGTTTAAACGCAAACGTACGCAAACGCAAAACACTAAAACGTAGAAAAGTGCAACTTTTGGACAATTCTGATAATTCATGTTTATCTTGGTGACAAACAGTTTGGAGCCTGATCAGACGCCGGGTTACCCGGCGTCTGATCTGGCTCCAAACTGTTTGTAAAAGAAAAACTAGTTTTAGCGTAAACGCGTTTATCGGGAAAGAATAACAGACGTCTTATCTAAGGGGGACTATAGTGCGACAAAATTAGACTGACGCACTTCTGGTAAAATGTATTACAGTGCTCCCTCCCTACAACGGCCCTCCAAACAACGACTCTCTCCTTTCAACCACCATTGCCGCTGTTCCCAAAACAAGACATTTATGCCCCACCTTTTTATGTCTGCAACACCGTCTGCTTAAACTTGTCGTCTGCTGTTCTTCTCAAAGTAACATAAGTGTGGACATTTTGATGGGATAAAAATAATGACGAGTGATAAACAGCTTGAATCCAGATCAGACGCCGCTCTTTGCAAATGTGAGTCTTAAGTGTCCCTCCCTGTAACGACTCCCTCCGAACAACACACACAATATGTGTCTCCAATTGGGTGTCGTTGTAGAGAGGGAGCACTGTACTCGTATATTTGCACTAATATAGACAAGTATCCTGTACCATACCCGTGTTACAGTGGAGAATGTGTTATTCTTTCCCAATAAACGCGTTTACGCTAAAACTATTATTTGCAGTGCAAACAGTTTGGAGCCAGATCAGACGCCGGGTAACCCGGCGTCTGATCAGGCTCCAAACTGTTTGCCACCAAGATAAACATGAACTATCAGAATTGTCCAAAAGGTGTTCTTTTCTACGTTTTAGCGCTTTGCGTTTGCGTACGTTTGCGTTTAAACGGGAAAGATTAACAGATTCTCCACTGTATGACGTCACCAATGACGTAAGATTAACAGATTCTCCACTGTAGTATCTTGATACAATGCTCCCCCTCTACAGCAACACTCGGTGGGAGACAAAGAGCGTGTGTGTTTTTCGGAGAAGTTATTATAGGGAGGGAAAGTTAACGACATTTGAGTGCTTATATTTGCAATCATTTTATTTTATCTGGGAATTGTCACTTCTCTCTTTTTTTATTCTGTCAAAATGTCCAATATCTAACTTTCAGAAAAAAGCAAACGACAATTTAAAGCAGACGATTTTGCTGTAGTTAAAGCGTTAGAAAATAAATGTCTTCTTTTGAGAACAACGACAAGCATTGTTGTAAGGAGAGAATCGTTGTTTGGAAAGCCGTTGTAGGGAGTGGACACTGTAATGGTGACTTTACTGTAATGAAATACAGTAACACTTCTCTATTACGACCACTAAATTATGTTAATATTGGGTTGTTTTCGACAGGTGACGTTTTAAAGCAAGGTGACAGTAAAACAGAAAGCTCCTGTAGGAGCTTTCTGTTTTACTGTTACCTTACTTTAAAGCGCCACATGTCCATTAAACAACCAATTAGCCCTTGTTTTAGTGGTCGTAATAGACAGGTTTTACTGTATATCAAGATTGGACGTTGGATTGACGGTGACGACAAATGGTATCACTCATCCTTTTATGTGACAAGATTGGAAGGTTTGCTAACGAAGCCTGATTTAATTGGTAAATCTGATCAGAACCAATTGTAGGACGTGTGCAGTCTACTGTGCATTCAGACATCAAACTCGACCCGACCTCACGTAATGAAACTTCATTACAAAAACAGACGATAACTACAAGTGCCGTCTGCTACAATGTTATCGTCTGTTGAACGGTTGAATGGTAGTTATGCCGAATTATATTTGTATGTCATTCTTTCAGAGTGTCAAACCGAATTTTGAAAGAGGACATATGATGCATAGCCTGTTTTGATAACCCGGCGTCTGAACCGGCTTCAAACTGTTTGCCACTTAAATAAAATTAACTCGTTTGAATTTCAAAAAATATTAATATCTAGAAATTTATTGGATTGCGTTTGTGTTTAGTTTGAGTTTATATGAAAAAGAATAACACTTTCTCCACTGTACGACTGATCATACATGTTTTAGCTGAGACCTGTCTGTATATATATCACACTGGTATGGCAAAACGAACAGGCTCCCGCTTAACGCTTCAGTTCCCGTTAATTTAACGTATCTGTTCCCGTTAAAAAATGGCGGCAGTTGTTAAATCGACACATGTGAGGTTACAGATATGATGTTTATCCTTGGATATTGCTTGAAATGTAGACCAAGACTATGCTTACGGAGTGTCTCACATACTAATGCACGCATACGTACAATTTATTTATAGGATAAATGCTTGAGGTTGATGTTTAACTTGAAAAAGTTTCTACCGTTACGGCGATTTCTGAAGAAACTGATGCTCATTGACAATAAATTGTTCTGAATAGGCAACAAATTCAGCTCTTATCGACACCAAATATGACCGTCGAGTAGTCTGGATACAATCGTCAACTGCATATGAAAATAATCGGTTTAGCTATTAAACAAATAAAGATTTTGATTGTTTTTTATTACAAAGAACCACGCTCCAGTTGTGTGTACAACGAACATGCTCCAGATCAAAATCATTGTAGAGGTTTTTTTTCTAAAACTCTAGACCAATTTGAAATTAATATTTGCATCTGAAGTAGAATACCGTCTCCATTAGTATCGCCGGCAATGTTTTGTAAGTTTATTACAAATTTATAAGTTTATTTTAAATTATAAATCTCTTACTGAGACCGTTTGAATAGCCAGGGCACCCGCATTTTTGGGATCCAAATTGTCAACAGAAGTTATGAATGAAATTAATTTTCAAGCACAGGGCATTATATCTCGCTGCAGGTATAGATGGAAACGAAAGTGGATCTTCCACCTGAGCCTGTAATAACATCCCTTAAAAATGTATATTTAACCATACCAAGAACACCAAGTACGTGAAAATATATATCTTCATTGGCAATGAAAATTAATTTCATACCCTCATACTACCTACTCCTAACACTAACTACTCCTAACACTACTCTACCTACCACTACCACTACCTACTCCTAACACTACTCAACCTACCCTAATATTACCACTATCTACTCCTAACACTACCACTACATACTCCTAACACTACTACTACTACCTACTCCTAACACTACCACTACATACTCCTAACACTACCACTACCTACTCCTGACACTACTCCTAACACTACCACTACATACTCCTAACACTACAACTACTACCTATTCCTAACACTACCACTACATACTCCTAACACTACCACTACCTACTCCTGACACTAGTCCTAACACTACCACTACCTACTCCTAACACTACCACTACTCCTAACACTACCACTACCTACTCCTGACACTACTCCTAACACTACAACTACCTTATCCTAACACTACCTACTCCTAACACTACCACTACCTACGCCTAACACTACCACTACCTACTCCTAACACTACTCCTAACACTAACACTACCTACTCCTAACACTCTCCTAACACTACCACTACCTACTCATAACACTACTCCTAATACTACACACTAGCTACTCCTTACACTACTCCTAACATTATCTATTCCTAACACTACCACTACCATACCACTACCAACTCATAATACTACCACTACCTACTCCTAACACTACCACTACCTACTCCTAACACTACTCCTAATACTACCACTACCTACTCCTAACACTACCACTACCTACTCCTAACACTACTCCTAATACTACCACTACCTACTCCTAACACTGCTCCTAACACTAACACTACCTACTCCTAACACTCTCCTAACACTACCACTACCTACTCCTAACACTACCCCTAACACTACCACTACCTATCCCTAACACTACTCCTAATATTACCACTACCTACTCCTAACACTACTCCTAATATTACCACTACCTACTCCTAACACTACTCATAACACTATCTACTCCTAACACTAACACTACCATAACACTACCACTACCTACTCCTAATACTACCACTACCTACTCCTAACACTACTCCTAATACTCCCACTACCTACTCCTAACACTACCACTACCAACACTACTCCTAATATTACCACTACCTACTCCAAACATTACTCCTAATATTTCCACTACCTACTCCTAACACTACTCCTAATATTTCCACTACCTACTCCTAACACTACCACTACCTACTCCTAACACTACTCCTAATATTACCACTACCTACTCCTAACACTACTCCTAACACTACCACTTCTAACACTACTCCTAATATTACCACTACCTACTCCTAACATTACTCCTAATATTTCCACTACCTACTCCTAACACTACTCCTAATATTTCCACTCAACTACTCCTAACACTACTCCTAACACTACCACTACCTACTCCTAACACTACTCCTAACACTACCACTACCTACTCCTAACACTACTCCTAATATTACCACTACCTACTCCTAACACTACTCCGTCTACCCCTTATCTTAGCACTCTACTATATATGTACTTTATCTACTCCTAACACTAAAGCTAGATAGATTCTACTACCATAACTACTACCACTGCTACCACTAACACCCCTGTGGGACATGAGTAGTGCACGGACAAGGCAAAAAGACACAAATGTAAACAAATACAAAGGCGTCGTTGACTCCCGAATGGGTGTCAGTTCAAAGAAGGCATTGTGCCATACAGTGAAATTGACCTTAAATATATCACGGGGATTATATACAAACACAGTTTTACGTTGGACAAGTCTCTGCAGAGTGAGTGAAAACGTTATGAGACAAAAGTGGCCTTCAAACTCATTTTGGCTCATTCAAGCGGACGATTGCTTTCATGTGTGTCCTTTAAAAATAACAATCCTATTTAAATATTTATTCGTTTTTATTCTCACCTCTTTAAAGAAGTTAATGTTAATAAAATTCTAAATTTGCTTTCCCAAATGTATGCAATCCAAACGGTATGTCCCTGATTTGCATATGAACAAGGTGTTATACCCCCGGGCAGCCAAAAACAGTTAAGACTGCCAAAGAGTTATCTTTCGCGTGTCTATTGTTGTGGTTGTTTAATCCCTTCACTGCCTTACCCCGAGTACGATAGATCTAGTTATTTGCATACAGTGAGGTTCCTGACCAGACGCCGCGTAACTCGGTATTTGATCAGGTTCCAAACTACATATATTTGCAACTAAGATTAAAATATAGCGTAAGAAAAAACAAAAACGTATTTCTACATTTTGTTGCATTTCGTTTGCGTTCTGCGCTCATCTCAATAATTCAGGCCTAAATACCTAAAACAAAAACTACATTTGATAAATGAAACCAGGCTTCGCGTATCGCTGCGTCTAATAATGGTCTACTGTTTGTCAATGTCCTGCTAATTTAAAAATATACTAAATGCATTTGCAAGACCCAGTGGTCTACCCAGAATTCCAAGAAGATTGGTTCATGTTTTGGTAACTAATATGATCCACAAGGTAACTTATAACCCGCAAAGGTACGTAGTGTTGAAAGAGTTAACCCCTTCACTGCCTTACCCCGAGTGCGATGGTTATTTGCAAACAGTTTGAATTCTGAACAGACGCCGCGTTACGAAAATTGTTTAAAATTGATGACGTCACGGCAGTGAAGGGGTTAAATGGGTTTATGGTGCCAATGGTTACATTTTAACAGAACACGGACTTGTTTACCTCTTGGCAATGTAAAATTGGGCGTTGGTTA